>CM057823.1:84371923-85672423 GCA_030068075.1 Paguma larvata
TGCCCCTCCCCCCGCTAGCTCTCTCACTCTCTCAAAACAAAACAAACAAAACAAAACAACAACAACAACAACAACAAAACAGCTCTGGTGGGAAACCCAGATGCTAAATGAATACTATCTATCTATCTATCTATCTACCTATCTATGTTTTGTGTTGTCGTTGTTTTTTTTTTCTACAGATTTATTAGTGTTCTGACAGTCTATATAGACATTATTTTGAAGGTCTAACCTGTGTATTTTTAAACCAAATCTTTAAAATGTTCAATTGTATATACATTCTAAAGGTAAATATCAAGTGCCTACTTAATGTTTTCTTAGAAGCCAAATTTAAGTGGAAACAGAGAATGTAGCAGAATTTCCAAAGCAATTACCCCTAAGCCAGAACTTAGCAAGAACACTATTACATGAAAAGGGTTTTTCCCTGACATAAGCACTACATATTCCCATGTATCTTTTAGAGATAAAAGCAAATTTCTTCAAAACATATTTTATTCGAAAATCATTCTTTGTACTGGTAAAATTTTTGTTGAATATGATCGTAAACAAGGATCATTAGTTGAAAAAATGATCATTTAGTAAATTTTTAGATTTGATAAATATGTAAATATATCCTCTTTAAATGTATCTATAATATCCACTTTTATCTTGCCATGAAAATGAACGTTTCCAAACAAATTAGCCATAAGGTTTTCATGTATTTCCAAATTTATAATAAGTGACATCTGTGAGCCAGATGGAATTAACAAAAAAGTCCCTTTTACTTCCTGTGTTGCTCAAGAGAAAATAATACTGATCATCTTGACCTCAAAACAACTCAAGTTTTATTGTCTTTCAGATTATACCATTTTCCACATTTGCTCCTGGAACAAAATGATTTTCACATTAGCAGCTTTTCAAGTGATTTTGTCTTGTTCTTGGAAGAATTTATATTTTCTTTTAAAAAACAAATACCTATTGAAAGTTAGAAAACTTCCATACTGATGTGATAATGAACTACCCGGGCTTCTGCCGCAAATCTGGCTTTATTACCTCTATCTTATTATATTCTAGTCCATGACATAAAGATAAGGCCAATACTAGCTCAAATTTTAAATCAAAGATTGATATATCCATTTAACAGATGAGAAGCTTTAGAAGTTATTCCCTAGAATATCTAAAATCATGTAAGTTTTATACGAGAAAAACAAGAGGGCAAAATTCATAATTTTTAGGTCAATTCATTTGATAAAATAATGTTTAATGTACATAATTTGACTAACACATTTAGTCCTTCATTTTATTTGTCTCGTTCTAGGCATAGCAAAGCAAATGGACAACTGATAGAGGAACACATTTGCTCGAGACATTGCAAAGGAAAGCAGCACTAAAAGAACAAAGACAAAATCTTTGTAATTGTAAAGAAGAAACTTATTTAAAAATCCCCTGCATTTGCAAGTTGAGGTGAGTGAAAAAAATGTATGAAAAAAAATATTTGTTTATGAGATCTGGGGCTGTTTGGATTATGTTTTTATTTTAGTACTGAATGGTTCATGTTTTCAAGTCAACATTTCCCATTAGACTACAGTCTACTAAGGCAGAATAATACTCCATTCATCTTTGTATCCTGAGAGGTTAGCAGACTGTTTGAAACTCAGTATGGAAACAGTGCAAATTTGATAAATGAATGGATAAATGAACTCGTTTGAACAATTCCATCAATAGCCACCTGTCAATATTACTTATATCCATTGAAAATATAATTAAAGAATGAATTTTAAATAATAGAAATGAACAATGTATATAGTTGCTGTTTGTCTTCCCTAATCTATTCTGAAAATGCTAAAGAAGTATTATTAGATGTTTACTTTAATTTATAAGCCAAATTACAAGGGCATTGGTCTATTTCTCCTACAATTCCTACACATTCTAGTTTTTTGTAAACTGAAGAAATTTTGCAATGAATTGTTAGTGCTATCGTTAATCTATGTGCAAAATACTATCATATAATTAATGCTCTTCTGGGTAAAGAAGAAATATGAGGCCTATATAATTAACAATCTTTTTGCAGACTTTACAAAGGTAAAATGCATGCTGCTAAAACTATTTTAGTTCTATTTTAGCCTTATTTTGTTCACGATATTTATAGAAATACTTGAAAGATAATAGAAACTATTGCATTGTTAAAAGGAAAAAAATATTAATGTCTTACTGAGACTTAAGCCATTTCCCAAATTTAATGATCAAATTTATGAAATAGAATCTTCAGAGGCCTTATACAACATTTATTACCAGCTATGATCATAAATTCCAGTCGGTCTTAAGTTCTGTGATAGTGTGTGCGTGTGTGTGTGTGTATGTGGTAATAACTATTAATCTATTTATCCTGTCATCTATGTATTCATCTTTTAATAGCACGGACAGCCATAAATACATACTGTTCTTCATAGAAACTCAAACATGACTCCAGAAACCCTATGCAACTTAATACCACACATGGGGTATCAAATTATCAATATTTTTCCTTAACTTATTACTGTGTCCTTTCACAAGGTTCACGAAGAAAAATACATTTTATTGTTCCAACAAAGCGTGAAGCTTTGATTAAGTATTAATACATATCATATTTATAAATGATTATGTATAAGCACATGCACACATACCACACAAGGGTATATTTTCACCACTAGACAAAATAAGAAGCAGTGAAATAAAAGGAATTGCTTAGATCCAGAAATATACCCATATCCTCAAGAGTGAATTCAAAATCATGTTTTCCTGATCTATTCTGTCCCAGTTTATTTGATCGTCTGACAGTTAAGCAAAGTTACAAAATGTGTAGCAGTATTGAAATAGGTACATTGGAATTAAAAGTTAGCAATCTGTATACTAGGACAGTATTATTTCTAACTTTTATAGGATACATGGAGCACAAAAAGAATATAGATAGGTGTGGTTAAATGCAAAACCATGTATGATGTCGCATCTTGAAGGACAGGCATTAGGCAGTCTTAAATATTGAAACACTCCTTTTAAATCACACAGTTGTTAAAAAAATAGAGAAGTTCCACAATTGTTATAAAGTGTGTCCTGGCATTGCTGCCAGTCTTTTATTTTCAAAGTTTAATTCCCACTCTTCACAACAGTTCTTCCAATACCTTTCCATAAGTGAAGACCATCATCCACACTGTGTCAAACCGTAGATACGGTCTGCAATATTTTGAATGTTTGCCCCCTCCCGCTTCTTTTTATTTTTTTTTCCACTTTTAGTGTTGGTTTGGTTTTTCAATAGAGTTGTACTATGGTATTCTGGCAAAACAGCACTGACCTGCTGTCTGACTCATACAGCTTGATTGTTTCCAGAAGTGTAGAGATGTGATTTCATTTCCCCTGTCTTTTTTTTTTTTTTTCTTTCATTATAACAACTTTATGGTGAGTGAGTTTGGGATGCATTTGATGTTCCTTATAACGATGCTGAAACAAAAAAGAGAGAGGAAGGACATGCTAGGGAAGACAGTTAGAGATGATGATGTGTCATTTTCTATCTTCTTTAAAAATGTTATTTATTTTCCTTGTGTGGTGGTCCTGAGAGTGATTTGAATATTTTGATCAGATTCCAAAAAAAAAAAATGCCCTTGTCACAATATTACCTCCAATTTGCAGAGAGGAATGTGATAACTCCATACATTTCATAATTTTGTTCATGTTTTATTAAAATATTTGAAATATCAATTTTTATTTATTGAAGTTCCCTGCATAGTGGGACCTTACATTAGGCAATTTCTAATATGAAAGGCTCTAACTCAAACAAAAAGAACTATGCAAAAACTGAGCGATTTCAAATCTTTAAACATAAATGAGTAAAAGACTTCAGATAGACATATGGTTTAAATTTCTTCAGATTAGTCTCTGCTTGTTCAAACATGTAGATCGGGAGTCAAGGATTGGAAACCTTTTTTTCTTAAAGGGCCAGAGAGTAAATATTTCAGGTTTGTTGGTATTACGGTCTTGGTCACAACTACTCATATATTCCATTGTAATGTGAAAACCATTACTGACAATATGTAAATAAAGAGATGTGACTGTATCCTAATAAAACTTTATTTATAAAAACAAATTGCCAACTGTAGTTTGCAGACCCCTGATGTAGATAATTGATCAGTATTATTGGGCACATAGAAATTACTGTGATTATTGACCTTAACAATCTTTCTGAAGATTACAAAACTTTTAAGAGACGGGTGAAAGAGAGTGAGGTAAGTTGAGACATGATTCTGACCTCGACTCAAAACAATAAGGAAGGAAATATTTAAACAATCAAAGTTTGTATTCATGTATCCTCAAATAATGTTACTCTTGATAAAATCTTCTGATTTTAAGTTTACGATTTATTAAAATATTACATTTTATTTACTATATACTTGTTTGATATGGCCTCAGAAGTTAAAAACAAAGAATTAGGAAAACAATCATAAGCTCAAAATATTCGGTTCTCAAATGTTTCTGGCTTCGTACAAATTGGGAGAGAAGAATGCCCTGCTAAATGTTCCTTTCTGCAATTGTCGGGTGCAAGGTTATATACCTAAATTAGACCAAATATGTTTAGCATAATATTGAATCTTATATAATTGAATTGATTTTTGTCTGCATATCCTATCAATAACTGATAGTGTATGTTGAAATTTCCTACTCTGACTTAAAAATGTCTATTTCCCCTTTTAGTTTTAGTTTTGCTTTACGTATTTTGAGGTTGGTTACTAGGTACACACAAATTTAGAACTGTTATACAGTCTTGGAAGATTGTCTCCTTCATCATAATGAAATGTCACTCTTGAAACTTGAGGTTCACAGTGCTTCATGCATCTGTAACTTAAACTTCATCGCTGATTTTAGAGAATTGTCTTAACACTTCAAATATCATGAGTTTCACATCATAGCCTTCTAGGACTCTGAATTAAACATTGTGTTAAACTTGGTAGTAAATACTATATGCCTCTTACTGTGCTGCTGCTGCTTCTTTTTTTTTTTTTTTGGTATATTCTCCTCTTTTCTTTCATTTCATTCTTTAATCTCTGTGCCATCTGTTCAATTATTTTAGAGAGAGAGAGAGAGAGCACACAACAGAGGAGAGGGGCAAAGGTAGAATCAAGCAAGTTCTGCCTTCAGTGTGGAGCCTCACAAGGGGCTCGATCCCACAACCCTGGGATCATGACCTGGCTGAAATCAGGAGGTGGATGCTCAAGTGATTGAGCCACCCAGGTGTCCCTATGTGTTCAGTTATTACTAATTGTCGGTTATGTTATGGTTCAGTTCTGGAATTTTGGTGTGATATATTTATAGAATCTAGTTCTCTGATGAAATTCTCTTTTTTTTCCTTTTAATAACTTGACATTTAATCACAATTATTTTAAAGTCTCCTTTAGACAACTGCAATATATGGCTTTCTTATGTTTCTTTTCTTCTTTTTTATATTTTATCTTGATTTTTGTCAGCTCTTGCACACTTTTATGCTAGGTTAATTTTGCTCAAATGCCAGATATTACAAATGAAAAATTTTAAACTTAATTTGAATTCCATACAACCTATACTCCCTTAGAGAGCTTTTGGTTTAATTTCTGACAGTTTAATTAAAGGAAGAAAAACAAAATCTAATCAGTGATTGAGACCATTCTAAGCTTTGATTCAGTACCTGTGCAGAATTTTATTTCCTGTAAACCCTTACTGCCAGGGCACAGTCTTTGGGGTTCTCAGATTTCAGAGGGAGGGTTGGTCTGAAACCAATTTCTTTGCTATAGCTGGAGAGGAACCTAGAGATTCATATATTTATTGAAGTTTGTCATATGTTACCCAAAGACATAGGACATCATTTTGCATTATAGCCATTTTATATCCTGGCTAACATTTGTTAATGTCAGTCTTTTAAATTTTTCCCAGTAGTTTGTACCGAGTGTATCTTATTGTGTTTTAACTTTGGATTTAGTAACATAGTACATCTTCTCATGCATTTATTGGCCATTAGTATACTTCGATGAAGTGTCTGTTGGTATCTTTGTCGGTAGCATTGTTGGCTTCTTACTGAGGAGTGTTCTTTACATTATCAGAACACATATCTTTTGTCAGAAAGACATATTGCAAATACTATATCACATTTCGTGTCTTGATTTTCTTTTTTTTTCTTTTTGGTTTTCTTAATGGTGACTTTAAACGAGGTACTATTTTGAATTTTGAGAAATTCTGCTCATTTTCCAAAAGCTCGTGCTTTTGGTGTCTATTTTGGAAATCTTTTCCTACTTCAAAGTGTTAAACACCTTCTATCACGCTTGCCTCTAGAAGTTTTATCTCATTAGCTTTTACCTTTAGATCTATGAAGGGTTTTATTTTGATCGAGGTGTTCTGTGTGAGATGTTCACTTTTCTCTCATGTAGATATAAATAGCAGTTGTCTCACTGCATTGCGTTTGAAGACTTTTCTTTCCCCCCCCATTTAATTGCTTAGAACTTTTATTTAAAAGCAACTGACAATATATGTGTAGGTCTACTTTCTGACTATTCTATTGATCTGTATGTTTATCCTTTTATTATTACCACTCTTTTGATTACGATAGCTTTATAAAACCTTGAAACCAGATGGTATAAATTCTCCCAATTTGTTCTTGATTTCGAAATCAAAGAACAAATTGTTGGTTCTTTGTTGGTCTAAGTTAGTTTCATTCTTATATGAGTATTCAGTCCTGCTTCCTTCCCTCTGCCCCAAGTGTTTTTCCTGAGTCTTTCCTCATAAGCTCAGATTCAGAATCTCTTTCCCAGGCACCTTGACCTGCAATGCTGCTATTTTATATATGGTAAATGTGAATTTCTTTGAAAATAAGTGGAGATTAATGTCACACAGCACATAGAAGAGACATTTTTAGACCCATGCATTTTTAACTAAAAGACTCCCAGGCTATTAAGCATTTGTTTTTCCATCCAAACCCTTAACCCAGATAATCATTCTTTCTTTCCAGAATATTTTAATGGCCTCCTGATTCTTTATCACTCCAGCTCCATCTAATCTATTCTACATTGTAATCTATAATGCTGTTGGATGTTTATTATGTTCACAGAAATCATATCCTTTTGCACTCATACTAAATGCCCCTAAGTGGCTCATTGCACAAAGAAAAATAAATTCCAAACCCCTTTGGTTGCTAGATAAGCATTGTATGATATTTCTCCTTCGTATATCTCCATTCTCACTTCCATCTACTCTCTTCCTTCCTTTTTGTGCTGCAGATTTTATGACTTTCTTTTAGTTTCTGGAATTTAATAAACCCCTATAGAAGGCTGTTGCATATGGTATTGTTGCCGTTGTTGTTGTTTTCTCATTACTAGTTCCTCCTTATCCTTCAAATTTAAGTTTAAGTGTTCTTTCTTGAGCAAAATATAAGTGTAAGTGCTCTGTTATTCTCAATCACAGAGCTTGCAAGTTTCTTTGACAACTCATATTTCTAAAAGTATTTGACTATTTATTTTGACTTTGTCTTGTACAATGAAAGATTGTGTCTACCTTGTTGCATTGTTTCTGAATCTGCAGTGGTTTACAGAACATCTTAAAGAAAGCCGTGTTAAACCTGTGTTAAATTAACTGAAAACTTGGTATCTGCTGGAATCCCTCTGCTTCTCCCAGTCTCTCCTAAGACAAGACTTTTTCTAAGATTAGTTATATTTCTCAGGCATCTTTGTATTTGTCAATAAAATAGTTTATGTCACTTTTGATCACTTCTTAGAATTATCTTCTTTTCTTCTTTGAGTCCATACTTTTTAGTTCTGCTGCTTATCCAATAACTTTAACTTTGTTATTCTTCCTCCTTTTTTGTTCTGGGGTCCTTTAAATGTGAGTATGTCCTAACATTTTATTCTTTGGGATACTACATGGATTTGAGCTATTGCAGAAGTCCAGCGTTCTTGGATAGAGTGTCTTAGACTCTGTGGGCGACTATGACAAAATACCACAGATTGGGTGACTCACACAACGGACACTTATTTCTCAGTCCTAGAGGCTGGGAAGTCCCATACTGTAGGTGCCAGCCGATTTGGGTCTTGGTGAGGGCCTCCTTCCTGGCTTGCAGATGGCTGCCTTTTTGCTATATCCTAGCCTGGCAAAGAGAGGAAGCCCTGGGGTCTTTGTTATAAAGGCAATAATTCCATCATGGGGACTCCACTCTTAAGACCTCATCTAAACCTAATTAATTCCCAAAGGCCCTGTTTCTGATGCCATCGCATTGGGGTTATGGCCGCAACATATGAATTTGGGGGTTAGGAGGAACAGAGACATTCAGCCTAGAATACCTAGCTTCAAGGTTTCATTGCCACCTGTCATCCAGACATCTCTACCAGGACCTTATGCAGTGTAAACCAAATACTGTATTTTTATATATATATTTTCATTTTTAACTTACAAAATTCCAGAATCCACAATCAGTGGCTGACATAAGGTAGATTCAGCTACTAATTCTTTAAAACATGGATAAAATTATCTTATGGACCACACAGTTCCTCCAGTTTTTAAATGTCATTGATTCCCTTGGCTAGAAACTTTGGGGTGATCTTTATCTTTTGGGGCTTCTTTTTTGTATAAAATCCACTTGAGCTCTCTTTTGTTAAATTCTATAAATTTAACTTGGATAAAATTATACATATATAATATATGTAATATAATATATAGTATATATAATAAATTAATATTTATTATATATAAAATATAAAATATAAATAAATAAATAAATGTATATCTACATCAAGCCTATTTTAATAATTCCTTTCTTCCTTCACTCTTCTCTCCACTCAGACACATCTTACATTATTATAAGATTAGATGAAAGGTGGCTCATATCAAACTCGCAGATGAAGAAGAACTCTCAATTGCTTTTCCACATACTTCCTCCATCTCCATTAAACTCCAGCAAAAGTGACTTTCTCTGCTCAGTATATACGTCTTCTGTTTGTCATATCTGAATGTTAAATTGTGTTATTCCTTATTTGGAAATATATTTTTTCTTCTCATTTATAGACCTTGAAATTCTACCCATCACTAATACCACACCACCTGGGACTGTTTCTGACACTTGTAAACGGAGGTATATCTTGCTCTCATAGATACCCCAGAACTTGCTCCTGCCTTCCTAATGGCATCAGTCACATGTCAGGTTTAGTACACTTTTTAGGAAAGTGAAAAATAATAATGTATTTTCTCCCCTAGCCTTAAATCACAACTCTTGAGCGCCAAGGGCTGACTTGTTCATACCGTTGGGTATCACATGCTGCACAAACAGTGCACACAGTGTCGAGAATAATCCATGTGGTGTTTAGCTGATTGATGAAAAGAGATGTGTGAACAGCCAATTTCTATCAAGTTAATTTGATTTGATTTTTTCCTTCGATCATTTTTTTCTAAGCTATGAAGAAATAAATAGATAAAAATAACCCAGGAAACTATTCTAGTTGTGGCAACTGAAAAACATTTTAATCTGTGGATAAAATGAGAAGGCAATTCCTTATTTTGTTGTAGATTTAAAAACATCACTTCCACACAAGACTATGTACAGATCCAAACCTGCTTTCAGCAAAAGCATGATGACATTAGTTTACAACCTGAGAGACTCCTCCCCCCTCAAATAGCATAAGCTTCGAACAGATAAATGGGGTGAGGGTAAGATAACATTGCCAACATGGGGTTGACTGATTTGTTCATTTCTTGAGAGGCAGTAATGTAGATAGCTAAATATTTCTACTATCATTTAACACCTCACTAGGCTTGTCTATTCTTTAGTATAGCTTTATTTATAATGTATTTGTTTGACCTTACCCTAAGGTTACTCCTCTGTCATGATTGTTCACTGATGCTAATCTGTTTTATAAAAAGATTATTTATTCCTATTATTTATTGGATTATTTATTCCAAACCTCTATTCCTACTGACAGTTACTTTAACTGTGCTTCTTAGCTTGACTATTTATAGATTTGGAAGAAGATACAGATTTACATTCATGTAGACGACATCTCTAGATGGTGATGTCAAATGTATTAGTTATTAATTTCTTAACATAGTTTCCCACACATATTTAGCTAAATAATCTCCTTACACAACCTTTTATAATGTGAATAACATTTTGTGAGGAACTATTTTGTACTGAGCACCTCAAGAAGTCAGTGATCCTACTAAAGAAAGAGTTCACACAAATTACCTAAAACACATGTGATGTTTCCATATCTAAAATGGTATTTATTTAATAAATCAAAAATTAAAGAAGGCATTCTTAAGAAAATCTCCTTTTCAGTAGAAATTATGAAATGTCAATTTGGTCATTGATTGAATATTTGTTGTATGGTGATTACTGTGTCATGGATAAAATACTAAACTAGCCAATAATATAATATCCCTGTCCTCATGTATAATATGTTTTAGTGTAAAAGAGAACATTTTTTAAAATTAAATACTTGCAGAATTTTACAGTAGCAAACTATAAAATACGAGCTGTGGGGATAGCATGAAAGAGAGAGAACAAGCTATAGTCCAGAGGATCTGGGGAGGCATCCTGATAAAATGATATTTAAATTCAAAGATGAAATATGAGAAATATGAAAAATGGGGCAAGTGTCTCACAGCAACTAACAAAACCAAAGATATATTTATATATCATCCAGTCTTGTCTATAATTATAGAGAAAGAAAAAAAAACATCAAAGTCCAATAATGGATGGATGATTAAGTAAGTTATGGTACAAACAGCTGATGAGATATTATGAAGTTATTAAAGTAATTGTGAAATTTGTAGTGAACCCGCGAATATCCATTGAGTCAAAAATGATTCAAATTGTACATGTAAATATACTTATATACTATATAAGTACATACTTGTGTATGAAACAAACAAGCACACCAAAAACCAACCAATAGCAACAACAACAACAAAAAACACCGCATATATTTAGATAATTCAGTATTTATGAAGATGCCATTTTAATTATTTTTCCTCAGTGTCTCCATATCATTGGTCTTCTACAGTACTGCTATGCAGTGTTTTCTTGCTGCCCACTAAATCCATATTTTCCCCTTCTGTCTTAGGCCACATTTTTTCTAACTCCATTGTGGATTGGTACAGGTATATGACTGAGTTATAGGCATTGTACTGTGAATGGAAAGAAGGGTCCCCTTTCCAAGTCTCCCATATACAAGCCTTCAACATGCTCCTCCTAAAAACAGGTGTCAATATGAGATCAAATGTACAAGAGATTTATTGAGGAAAATGGGGAGGGAGACATAGATTTGGGGAAAAGCTTTCCAGGTCTGAGCCATGTTACAGAGAGAGAAGGGAACGAAATTATATCAGAAATATCTTTAGCCACAGTTCAATTCTGGGCAAGTTTCTATAGGCCAGGGAGAATCCTTAAGTTAAAGATGCCTGTCAGAGGAGTCCTACATCTCCCAGGAATGTTCCTTCTTCACTCTCAGCAGTAAATGCACTCAGTCATTGACTGGGGTCAACCTGTAGGAAGTGTGTCTTTGTCAAAAGGTAGACCTAGAAGGATAACACCTGGGACCTAATGTCACCTACACTCCTTGCACTGGAGGTGCATTTACTGAGAGGTGGATTTACTTAGCTGCCACATTCTATTCCTTTCACCATACAGATCAACCCCTCCACACAGGTTTGAGGAGAAGTTCTTCTCTGCTTCCATGGGTCACTCTCCATGGAGAAACTCAGAAGAAGGAGGTTAGTGTGACAAACTACAACCCCTGAGCTGCAGTTTTCTCAAGGTCATAAATAGAACTCATTCCCTCCCTATTTCAGATATCCGTTCTAAATTCCCTTTACCCCCATCTCTCACCTTGGCAGTTCTTGGTGGCTTAGCTGGTCATGTAACCCAAACCCTCATTCTTGAGGAGTCTGAAATCTTGGCAGTCAAACATTTCTCAAAAATGAATGTGGCACTCATCCATTCATAGCTACAGTAGGGTATAACATGGACACCAAAATGGATCACCTCAGTTACAAAATACTGAAGTGTCCCTATTTCTAACTGGAGTCAATCACTGCTGCCAGTATGGTGATGCCTTTCTTGTCTGCTAGTCTCCTGATATAAGGAGTCTAAAATGCTCTGTTATGTGTAAATAGAATCCTAGTGCTTCCCCTGACAAAAGTGCACTCCCTTGGTAGACCAAATCCTATAACCCTGCAGAATCTAGAGTTGGGGAAACTAGAAGCCCAGAACCACCCCCTTACTCTACCGTGAGTCTTTGGGAATTGTGGTTGTATTAGTCAGAGCTCTCAGAGAAACAGAACCATACAGAGAGACTTATTTTAAGGAAATGACTCATGAAACTGTGGAGGCTTGGTCAGTATAAAATCTGATGGGGTAGGCAGGCAGGCTGGAGACCCAGAGAAGAGTTGCTGTTTCAGTACAAAGGCAGTCTGATGCAGGATTCTCTCTTGCTCGGAAGAGGCCAGTCTTTGTTCTTGAGGGTTTCAACTGATTAGGTGAAGTTCACCCACATTACACATTACACATTACAGAGTGTAATCTATTTTACTCAGTCTGTAGATTTTAATTTAATCTCATCTGAAAAAGCACCTTTACAGACACACCCACAATAGTGTTTGAAAAAATAACTGGGCACCACGGTCCAGCCAAGGTAACACATAAAATTAATCACCAAAGATGCCAACTGGGTTATTCCTTTTTCCAAGTTCCTGGACCCATATGATATGTTCTTCCTATTGGAGATATAATTCCACTTCGAGTTCTCTAATTTAATGCATATGCCCTATCTTGAAGGTGGGAGTATTTTTTTTTTAAAGTGTTGCCTTTGAACTTGTGCTTCAGCTGTGCTTTTAGAAGGCTATTCTAGCAGATGGTAAGGCCACCTTCTCTGAGGTAATGTAGTATGTGATATAACCCACGGATCATATGGCCTTGGGCCCACTACCACATTTCTTGGGTCATGAAGAAAAACTTCCATTTGAATGCTGTAATGTATGGAATTCCGCACATGTCATAAGTCCGGATTGTGGCACTGGCTGAAGATCTGTAGGAAGAAGAGACAAATACCCAGATACTCAGAGTAGGTATTGGTCCTTATCAGGAATAATCACTGACTTTTCCAAGGTGAATGTGGCTCAGTGTAGTCAACCTTCCATTATGTGGATGGATTCCATAAGGATCAATGTTATGTTGGATACTCAGCATTGGTCTCTGTTGCTATGTCTGTTGACATATATTAGACTTTAAAGACGGTAGTGGACAGAGATTGGAAAGTGGGAGATCAAGCTGTTGGATCCATAGAGACACTTCATCTCTATGGTCATGCCATTCATATGTCCATCATGCTAGTTCTAGGGTGGCCAATAATGAAGGCTGGCTAAAGCGTGCTGGCTTAATTATTTGATTCATTTAGTTATCCAGTGTCTATTCCATGGTAGAAGTATTCTGGAAGGCATAATCATGTGACATAAAATTTTCACTTTTTTCATGCCTGTTCCGCATTTGAATTTACATGTCTCTACTCCAGCCCCATTCGTCTTTGCTCTCTGTTCATTTTCTTATAGGCCTCAACCAGATGCCAAGGTCATTTGTCACTGACTGACTAGTAATCTCACCTTGGGTCATTTTTTTCCCCCTATTAATTGTATGGCCAAATGTACCAAGCATAGATCAACCCAATAGATATATTACCTCTACCCACTCTTTTTCAAAGTTGTCCTTAAATGTGGCTGGAATGAACCACTATCTATTGTCTGCTTGCTTCCACACACTGAGCCAATCCATCAAAAAGTCCAGATCTGACTTTCTTTTTCTTCGCTTTCAATGTATTATGTAAATTCCTCAATCCCGTGTAGTCATAAGTGTAAGATAATGGGAAGCGTTATTGCAACTTCTGTGAATTACATGGACTCTGGGCTATGTGCCAATGCAACCTACTCGTGTTCTCTTTCCCTGCTCAGGCTTGATCTCAAACATATCACACACTAGACTTCATCTGGGATTATGGCCTGGTCTGCCCAACAGACCCCAACGTGCATCAGGCTGCTCCAGGTACCTGGGTTTGTGGTGCCCCGTGACCCAAGTATTCTCTCTCTTTCAGCGTTTAGTGACACGCCAGAGGCTCTTTAATAAAAGGCATATACTTATCTGCCTTAGGTGGCATGTTCTTGCTCCTGAATTCCGAGGGCTACACTACAATCCTTCCACTAGAGTCTGCCATTAGATCCAACTTCCAACTTTTCCCAACTCCAATAGCATACGGTCTACCTTATTATACGGGCCAAGTGACAGGGTAACTTGCATTGCAGTCTGGCCCTGTTGCAGAACTCTTTCCTGCACCAGCCCTGGTCCAAAGCTCGCTTTCCATGACACAAGGACTATTAAACAGAGCAATAGTTCTAGGCATAGAATGTGTTTGCTTTCCAAAATCCAAATGACCTACCAGACACTATGCTTCCTTATTTGTAGTAGAAGATGCAAGAAGCAATCATTTATCTTTTATTTTGAGGAAATATCTTGCTGTATCCTGATTATAAGAACTCTAAAATCGTCATAGAAGATAAGTTTCCTTGATATTTGTAGGGTTTATGTACTACCTCTGGAGAACATGTATCTTGCTGATGCCTCCAGAATTCTAGCCACCTTTTGCTTATTCTGCCTAACCAGCATCAAGTCCTAAATGTAATGAATCAGTGTAGTGTTCTTAAGGACATTTAGTTGATCCAATTTCTTTGGAGTATATTATGACACAGGGCAAGATCATTAACTTAGTTGTGAGAAGAAATTTTAAATTGAGTATTGTTGCCCTTTCCACTGAATGCAAACTGTTTCTGATCTTCTAAACTGGACTTGAAAAAATCTACTTACTTGATTATTGGCTCAAAAGCACATACCTGAGGTCTTATTAATCTACTCTAGCAATGATACTTACAACATAGTGGTTGTGATTGGACTTGGTTAAGCCTGATATAGTCTACATATATTTTTCAGAATCTACCTGGTTTCTGCAAGGGTCAAATTAGTGAATTAAACAGAGAGATATGATAATGACCACTACCACTGCATCCTTTATTACTTTCATCATCATCATCATCATCATCATCATCATCATCATCATCTCCATTATCCTCCAACCCTTATTAAAAGATTCTTTTGATTCAAAATTTTGGCTTTCAAGGGGTGCCTGGGTGGCTCAGTCGGTTAAACATCTGACTTTGGCTCAAGTCATGATCTTGCAGTCCTGAGCTCAAGCCTTGCGTTGGGCTCTGTGCTGACAGCTCAGAGCCTGGATTCTGCTTCGGATTCTGTGCTCTCTCTCTCTCTGTCCCTCCCCGACTTGTGCTCTGTATCTCTCAAAAATAAATAAACATTAAAATATTAAAAAAAAATAAAGTGTTGGCTATCAAGAAAGAGGTGACAGAGGTTTCCACTTGGCCTTGCCTACTATAAAAGCTTACTCCATTGGCCAGACCAATGTGGGGATTATTTCAACTGCTAACCATATTGATTCCAATTATGCACTTGGGATCTGGTGAAATTACCACTAGATGGGGTCTACAGGGTCAGCAGTTTCATTTTAAAGCAAACTTTATCCTGGGCTCCATTTATTCCCTGGTCCCTGTAATCGCCTACTGTAAAGGGAGCCTTGATAGCAATTTAGGAATCTGTGTGTTTCAGTGTCAACTCAGACCCTGTACTCAACGATCCTGGAAATGTTTGGGTGTTCTGCTTTCCCCAGTGTACTCATCAGAATAAATGGTCGTACGTCCTCCTGGGGGAAGGACTGTGGTAATCATTACAGTGCGCACTTGCCGGAGTATGGAAGAATCCTTCCCTCTACACACCTGGCCACTTCTTCAGTTAGTAAGTTCTGGATATGAAAATTGGTTCAAGTTTGAGAATTGGGCAAGTCATGATGACTTCCTGTTGGGACAACTGCCTTCATTCTCCTGCTTCTTCATTCTTCCCTTTTTCCGGTTGTGAATGTTAAGCAGCATCCTTACTGACTACCAGTCTATTTGCCCCTTGCGATATTATTGTTGATGAACTCTCTCCATACATCTTGCTGGCCCATCCTTTTTGGCTGCTCCTCCAAGCTTGACATTATATAATAATTTGCCTCTTGATTTCTAACAGTTAGGCTCTACCATCTGAGCTCTATTTACTTTGTGGTACAGCATCATCAGAGATATTAAAGGGCCAGCTCTGTGACTGCAGACAATGGCTGCTACTGAACTTTTCTTGTGGCAATGGCTCCCCTCTCACCAGATGTCCCTGATGACCTTGGAAAATGGTATGTCCTGGGGATCTCACATAAAACATGACCTGGTGATTCTCTTGGCCTCACACAATATATCCACTCCAGCATGCCACTTTACTTGGTCCCCTTATTCCTATCTCTACTGTCAGTCTAGGCAGCTTGAGCCTTTCCTCTTTGCTCGGCATTGATCACAGGCCGCTTTAGGCCTATCTGAGTCACTGGAGGAGTAAGTAACATGTCTCATTCCCTGGAGTCCTTGCTAGGGTGATAAATCCCTATATCTTTTAGAATGTGCCCCAATTTTGAAATATTACTTATATTTCAAGTCAATAAACTATCCAGTGATATATACTAGCCCCCTTGATCAAGTTCCCTTGACAGTCCTTGGCTCATGTTAGTGGTCTGCAAATAGTTGTTACATTTCCTTCAGTGTTTAATTCCTTTCCTTCCTTCTTGACCCGGCATGTCCCCAGCTCAATAATCCTGTGATTTAACCCCTGTAATTGACTTAGTAGCTGGGAGAGTTGTGGAGGGAAGTTCCTGAAAGAAGCTCCTGAGTCTTCACAGGAAATGAGCCTCTTTAGCATCTTCCAGCAAGGAGCTCGCTCTTACTAAGGAAAAGTACACAAACTGTCAACTCGGAGGATTTGGAGCAGAAATATCTGCAGAGATGATACCTTCGGAGGAGTCCATTCAGGAATCCTCATCTTATGTTGCAGGGCTCCAATGAAAGCCCTGATTTTAGTATGGCACACCCACCATAGCTGGGCATTTAAGCATGTCTGGAACTCTCAGACTCCAATTGTGAGATCTTCTGTTGGATGCTTAGCTCTGTTTGTTCTCTCACTTCAGAGTAAGAGGCTCTCTGAAAGTTATCCTAGAGCCCTGGGGCTCTCACACAGCACCGTTAAGTCCTGAATCTCACATCGTCCTTCTGCAAGGCAATAATCCAACTTTGTAGTAATCGGTTCTATTGTCTACTAAGCATCATTGCTCTAATATTTTTCGAATGCCTAAATTATTAAATCTAGAAAGGAATTTCCACAGAGCTATTTTTCACAGGGGTATTTTCCTAGGTCACCTCTGTGAAATCATTAGTGATTCAAGTGTACTATGTGCAAGCAACTATCTGTGCCCACATTCTTCAGAATAGCAACCTCCTTGCCTGACAGTGAGTGACTTAGTCCCAGACTCCATTTTACTGCCCGCTTTCTGGCATTACTTACATTAGGTTGGGTCCTCTTAGAAGAATATATTAAAAAGGTTTAGATATGCAAGTCACTTCCTGAAGAAAATCATCTGAGGGAAAACGGAAAGCCAGAAAAGGTGGGAAAGTGCTCAGTTTTTGATACAGGTCTGATTCCCCTGGAGGAGAGGAGGAAGGAAGGAGCTTTGTACAGGGAAAGTCTCAGACTATTGTGCAATTCCAAGAGAGTTTCAGCAAGGCAGATAGCCAAATCTGCACATCGGAGAAGTGTGAGCCTGCCTTAGTATTTCTGCCATGTCCAGTCATGGACTGCTGGAAGTGTGACTTCTGCACAAATGCAGTGTTCGATTTCAGAGTGAAGCAGCTGCAACCATCAGTCAGTTTTGCTCCTAGTATTCAGAGGTTTGGGAAGAGCATTGTCTGGACTGCTAAAGTCCAGAATGCTTTTCTCCCCTTGGAGTGAAAATGACCCTTTGGGAAGCTATGTGTTGAAAATGGCAGAAATTCTGTCAACTTGAGTTCCTGAATGGAGGATGATCCTACCAATTTTCATTATGTGAGAAAGAAACTTCCATTGCATTTAAGCAATATACATTTTGTAGTCCATTTATAATAGAAGTTAACTCCTTGGCATTTGAATTTACCTTTTGTCCATGTGCTTTTGCTGACACCTAATAAGCTCTGACCCATATTTTCACAGATCCCAATGTTTCTCACTTGCTAATCTCTATAATGATTTTTGTTTGTCTGTTTGTTTGTTTCTGATCCTATAAGCACTGACCTGTCTTCATCCAGGGATTGTCTCTTGCTCCAGGAGGAATCAAATCTTTGAGATGGAAATTATTTAAAATTTCAAGTGTTAATTCTAATTCTTCTCAGTGCTTTGGTCCCTTATCCTGATTGCTCATTAGGTTTCTTTTTCTCCTAGTCTACTTCAGCATCTGCTATTTGTATATTTCAGAATCCTGTATATTTGTCTGTTTCCTGACGCATTTTGACTATTCTGATTAATTGAAACTTAATTGAAACTGCCCATATATTCCCTGAGTTTTGCATGTTGGCTAGTGTACCTTTTTCTTGCCTAAATTAGGGATTAATGTTCTCCTCCTGTTTCTTACTTCATGTCTTTGAAATACTGTGCCAATTTCATGTCTGGAATCTTCTATTTCTCTCTGCTCTCTTATTTTATGACCTATTGGTTTGGGGCTATCTTCCAATACTTGGTCCATGGTTTAAAGAGAGAAAGAGGGTGCTTTTGTTGTTCTCTGTTCCTGGTTCATATTTCCAACTGTTTGCAAGTGTATCATTACATAGGACTCCACTTTAACAGAGCTATTTTTCTCTCTGCAGTATTCTCTGATATCTTTCTTCTACTCCCAAGCTATCTGTCCTTTTATGAATGATACAAAGCAGAAACTTTCCATACTTCCCAGTGATATCTTTAATTCCTGAGTTATTTTATGACTGTTTTGTTTAATTGTCCTTATATAGCCTCTTTAAATATTTTTGCTACACATTGCTAATTAGTTATTTTTATAACATTAAACTTTTTAGGAGTTAACGTTTTTGCAATTAGTGTAAAGGATTTGATGACAGAAACTAAATATATATGTATATATACTTAATCTTTAATTCTGTACGGTGTGAAATTTAATGTTCTAATGGGCATTTTTCAAAACTCCCAATTTGAAAGCAAGAACTATTCAGACTGATTGTCTAAATATCCCCAGACTGCTCACTTTATTTTAACTGCATACAGTGTGGAGCTAATTAGTATAAAAATACTGCTTATTAATGCAGCACAACTATTCTAATCAAAGGGGGGGCACTTTTTGTTAGTCTTTCAAACAACTGTGGTCCTTATTTACCTTCTTCAAAGTTAGTAGAAATGATTAAATGATAATTCTCAAACAGTCTGCAGAATCCAGAATATATTTGCTCACTCTGACTTCTAAAACCCCAGATTGTTGACAAGTATAGGGGATATCCTTGTAAAGTCCTAGCCATATGTACTAACTCAAACTCTAACTCTTAGAATTAAAAGAAAAACAAAAGGAGAAGAAGAAATCAATATTTGTTTATTTTGGCATGCTATGTTTGTTGACTTCTTTGCAACTGTTCACTGGAGTTACAAAATATCGTAATACAGTAAAAAGTGTGGCATATGAAGTACAGTAATAGGGGGGCACCTGGGGAGCTCCATCAGTTAAGTATCCAATTATTGGGTTTGGGCTCAGGTCACTGTCTCATGGCTTTCTGGGTTTGAGCCCCGCATCGGGTTCTGTGCTAGCAGTGTGGAATCTGCTTAGGATTTTCTCTCCCACTCTCTCTGCCCCTCTCCCATTCATGCTCTCTCTGTCCCTCTCAAAATAAATAAATATATTTCAAAAAAAAAAAAAAAAGACTACAGCACTAGGGTTAGCTGTTCTCCAAACTGAGTCTCAATGTCCTTGTTTGTAAGAGAGTAGTAAACGTTACAATGAGAATAGCTTTGGAGATGGGACCAGATATCATATGTAAATACTCAGCATTGGACAGGAACATTGGTAAAGCTACTGTACTAAATAAATGGTAGCTGCTATGAGGAGGAAGAAGAGGAAGAAGATAAGGACATAGGCAAAAAGAGAAGAAGGAGAAAGGGAAAAGAAGAAAGGAGATAGGAGAATGGCATAAAAAGCCTTTCCATATACCTGGATATGCACTGTTCTGTAAGCCTTACAAGGATTATTATGAATACTAATGAATCATTTTGAATTCATTCTGAAAGAATTTTTTAAAGAACTCTTAAACATTAGAAAGTTGATACAATTTCTAACAAGAGAAACTGCATTTATATATGTATGTATGTATGTATGTATGTATTCATTCATTCATTCATTCATTCATTCATTTATTCGCCAGTTAGCTAACATACAGTGTAGTCTTGTCTTTAGGAGTAGATTTCCACGATTCATCACTTACATACAACACCCAGTGCTCATCCCAAGAAGTGGCCTCCTCACTGCCCATCCACCATTTTCCCACCTCCCCACCTCCCTCTCCCCATCTGCTCTCAGTTTGTTCTCTGCATATAAGAGACTCTCATGATTTATCTCCTTCTCTGTTTTTATCTTATTTTTCCTTTCCTTCTCCTATGGTCGTCTGTTAAGTTTTTCAAATTCCACATGTGAGTGAAATCATATGATATCCATCTTTCTTCGATTGACTTATTTTGCCGCATAACACCCTCCTCTTCCATCCATGTTGTTGCAACTGGCAAGATTTTATTCTTTTTGATCGCCGAGTAATGTTCCCATATATGCATATGTGTATATATACATATATATATATATATATGCATATGTACATATATATATGTATATAGTGCTGCTATAAACATTGGGGTGCGTGTGCCCATTTAAATCAGTATTCCTGTGTCCTTTGGATAAATTCCTAGTAGTGCAATTTCTAGGTCATAGGGTAATTCTATTTTTAATTTTTGAGGAATCTCCATAGTGTTTCCAGAGTAGCTGCACCAGTTTGTATGCCCACTAACAGTGCAAAAGGGTTTCCCTTTCTCCACATCCTCGCCAGCATCTGTTGTTCCGGAAGCTGTTAATTTTAGCCACTCTGACTGGTGTGAGGTGGTATCTCATTGTAGTTTTAATTTGTATTTCCCTGATAATGAGCGATGTTGAGCATCTTTCCATGTGTCTGTTTTCCATCTGGATGTTTTCTTTGGAAAAGTGTCTCTTCATGTCTTCCCTCCATTTCTTCACTGGATTATTTGTTTTTCAGGTGTTGAGCTTGTAGGTTCTTTATAGATTTTTGATACTAACCCTTTATTTGATATGTCATTTGCAAATATCTTCTCCCATTCTGTCAGTTGCCTTTTACTTTTGCTGGTTGTTTCCTTTGCTGTGCAGAACCTTTTTATCTTGATGAGGTTCCAATAGTTTATTTTGCTTTTATTTCTCTTGCCTTTGGGAACATGTCAAATAAGAAGTTGCTGCAGTCAAGGTCAAAGAGATTGCTATCTGTTTTCTCCTCTAGGATTTTGATGTTTTCACATTTAGATCTTTCATCCATTTTGAATTTATTTTTGTGTACAGTGCAAGAAAGTGGTCCAGTTTCTTTCTTCTGCATGTTGTCCAGTTCTCCCAGCACCATTTGCTAAAACGACTGTCTTTTTTCCATTGAATACTCTTTCCTGCTTTATCGAAGATTAGTTAGTCATATATTTGTGGGTCCAATTCCATTAGTCTATATGTCTGTTTTTGTGCCAATACCATACTTTCTTGATGATCACAGCTTTGTAATACAAGTTAAAGCCCAGGATTGTGATGCCTCCAACTTTAGTTTTCTTTTCAACATTACTTTAGCTATTCGAGGTCTTTTCTGGTTCCACACAAATTTTAGGATTGTTTGTTCTAGATCTGTGAAGAATGCTGGTGCTCTTTTGATTGGGATTGCATTGAATGTGTAGATTGCTTTGGCTAGTATTGACATTTTAACAATAAGTGTTCTTCCAATCCATGAGGATGGAATGTTTTTCCATTCCTATGTGGCTTCTTCGATTTATTTCATAAGCTTTCTATAGTTTTCAGCATTCAGATCTTTTATCTTTTAGTTAGGTTTATTCCTAGGTATTTTATGGTTCTTGGTGCAATTGTAAATATGATCCATTCCTTGATATCTCTTTTTGTTGCTTCATTGTTGGTGTATCGAAATGCAACTGATTTCTGTACATTGATTTTCTATCCTGCAACTTTGCTGAATTCATATATCAGCTCTAGCAGTTTTTTTGGTGGAGTCTTTTGGTTTTCCATGTAAATTATCCTGTCATCTGAGAAGAGTGAAAGTTTGGCTTTTTCTTTGCCAATTTTAATGCCTTTTATTTCATTTTGTTGTCTGATTGCAGAGGCCAGGACTTCCAACAGTATGTTAAACACCAGGAGTGCAAATGGAGATCCTGTTGTGTTCTTGATCTTAGGGGGAAAGCTCTCAGTTTTTCCCCACTGAGGATGATATTAGCTGTGGGCTGTTCATACATGGCTTTTACGATGTTAAGGTATGTTCCTTCTTTCTTGACTTGCTTGAAGGTTTTTATTAAAAAACGATGTTATATTTTGTCAAGTGCTCTTTCTGCATCTATTGACAGGATCATATGGTTCTTATCCTTTCCTATTAATGTGGGGTATCACTTTGTCAATCAACAGGAACTTCAGATGTTAGAGTCTATTTTCTTCTTTTCTTCCCTTTTTTTTTTTTTTTTTTTTTTAGATTTGCCACAGACCTGGTTATATCACTTTTTGGCTATATAGCCTGGGGAAATTCATTTAGATTCTTTTAAAGTGATAATTAATACCTCCCTGCAATTTAACTATCTTGAGGAATAGAAGTTCTTCACAAGATTGTTTTCATTTAAATTAAACTTTCAATTGAACTTTTTTTAAATTAACCTCCTTGACTAAATTAAGCTTTAAATAATTTCATCAACCTGTTGTAGACTGTTAAAGTAAATACAATTGAAATGATTTTAGTTCAACTATCTCTCTTCTTTCTCTGCTGCCCTCTCTGTCCCTTTTTGTGGTTTTTTTTTTCTTATTCTCCTCTCTCCCTTTACTTTCTCATATTTCCATTCAGATAAAGTTTTTTTTTCTTTTCAATTTTAGTATCTGCAGTCCTAGCCTTTAAGTATGTACATGTGTGTCTATAACTTGTGAATAAATATAGCTGTATACAGAATTCAGCGGTCTATTTCTAAACCGAGTTTAAAGTAATAATTTTAAAATATTTCTAAAAGGCCTTTGTTTATATTGTTTTATATGTTCAATAAACATTTGAAAGAGAACTTTCTTTTATCCCTTTCTTTTATTTCTGCTTAAAATATCAGCGCTGTCATTTGAAAGCATCGCTAAAAATAAAATGGAAGAAAAGTGAATTCTAAGAGAAAGACCGAAAACAAAACAAAACAAAAAACAATCCAAACCACCTTCCAAACGCCTGTCATCAAAGGGTGCAAGGTACGGAAATAGGGTTTTCTATTCCTGTCACATCCAGTTGCAGGATTTACCAGAAGTGGTCCTTGTTCCAGTTAGATGAAGTAAGATTATACTGAAAGCTGCTGATCTGTTTTCAGAAGAATTGTTACAATCCTTGAGAGAAATTGCTTAGAGTAATAGAATTTTAGCAGAAACGAATCAGTTACTACCTGGAAAAAATTGTTACAGCCACAAAGACTTAAGATGCCAAACTTGCAATTTTGATCATGGTTTATGAAATTAGGACATAGAGGAAGGGAAATACATTGGAAGAAAGTTTTATTTATTTTTTTTCAACAGAAACTTAAACCCCTGTGAATTGCACCATTTCGCTTTTTCCCTAGATGGCTCTGAGACAATAGTTATTACTCTCCCTGGCAATGAACTTAGCTTGCATGTCACTTCACAGTAACACCTCCCTCTTCCCTGGCTAATCCAAATCATGAAAGGAACACAGACAGGCTATTTTCTTTTGTGAAAGCTTTATCCCGAGGGACGAAATTTTAAAAATGCCATTTTGTTGAAAACACTAAACTGATCCAGTGTCAATCTAGTATAACTTAATAGGATCAGACACCAACTTAAAAGTCACTGTAGTCCACTTACAATTTAGGAATTTATTTCTTAACCAAGTACAATTACATTTGAAGTAAGTATACTTAGGTGACACTGATGTAGGGAAGACTTGAGAATCAAAGGCTACATTTGACCCTAAATGAGGAAGTGTGTCCTTTACATACAAAAACTGACGAAAATATTACGAACAATGATGAGAAATTGAAGTTTCTGCCCACAGTTTCATATTTTAAAATGCAGTGTATATATACGTTTTTATATTTATAACTGTCTTAGTCTGTTCAGGCTGCTATAACAAAATTTTACAGACTAAGTAGTTAATAAATGACAAGTTTATCTCTCACAGCCCTGAGACTGGAAGTCTGAGATCCGTGTGCCACGCTGTCTTAAGAGGGCCCTCTTCTGTGTTGCAGATTTCTCCTTGTACCTTCATGGTAGGAGGTGCTGGGAAGCTCTGTGGAAATTTTTTAATGCTTTTGAATGTTTATTTATTTTTGAGAGAGGGAGAGAGTACAAGCAGGGGAGAGGCAGAGAGAGAGGGAGACACAGACTCCGAAGCAGGCTCCAGGCTCTGAGCCGTCAGCACAGAGCCCAACGCGGGGCTCGAACTGTGAGTCAGTGACCTGGGCTAAAGTCGGATGCTTAACTGACTGAGCCACCCAGGCGCCCCAGGACCTCTTTCATAATATAGGACACTAATCCCATTCATGAGGCCTCCACCCAAATGGTCTCATCACCTCCAAAATGTCCCACCTGCTAATACCTTCCTCACTGGGCATTAGATTTTCAATATGTGAATTCAAAGGGACACATTCAGACCATGAGATAACAGTGGGACAAAGTGAATCACAAAATCAGATCACTTTTTGCGTGTATTGAAATATAAACTCAATCTAGTCATTTCACTCCATTCTGTCTTTGCTTCTTATGACTCAAGATGTCAATTAAGCAAAATAAACAAGAAGCAATTAGTAATTTCTTAAACTGAAGGCTTTTCAAACAACTAAAACATCGCTAAGGATCCACTGTTGATCACAAGGCCTATGATGTAGGAAACTTGTCTCCTCACTCCTATCCTTTTCATTTGTGGTCACTGCTTACCATGCCCCCTGTGATTATATCAGCAACTGATTGCTCCCCTAGCCCCTAGGAACATTTTTGGCACAATTGTTTTGGATTAACCCAAAATACATAATTTAGCAATATTGTGCTCCAGGTTTTTTCCTTCTTTTTTTCTTTTTTACTTTCCCTAAGTTCCTTGCTATATGATCTCCAAAAATCCCTTTACAATTTATTTGTGAAAATTCTGAGCATATGCATGTTAGCAAGATGACAGCCACAGTAGATATGTAATATGGGCTTTAAAGACAATGTGCAATGTTTAATGGGCACATATTTTTAGACCAAAGATCTCATTCTAAATTTCTAAAACTATAGCCATAGTAAAGAAAAAAAGTCATAATCTGTGAAAAAGCAACAAGGTGTCTTTGAAACAGCAAGCTTTGGATATAATGGTTTTGCCCTCTTAATAACTTACTCTGAGAATAAACACTAGCTTTCTATGTGTCAATGTACTTCTTTGTAAAATGAGGAAAATATTAACTATGTCCTTTATTGTTGTTAGGATATAATTAAATATAATTAAATTATGTCTGTTGATGTGCCTATCACAGGATTTGCGATATAGTCAAGAAACATTAGTTTCCGGGTGGCTCAGTCAGTTAAGCGTCTGACTTTGGCTCCGGTCATGATCTCACAGTCCGTGAGTTTGAGCCCCATGTCAGGCTCTGTGCTGTCAGAGCCTGCATCAGATTCTGTGTCTCCCTCTCTCTGTGCCCCTCCCCTGCTCTCTCGCTCTCTCTCTCTGTTTCAAAAATAAAGATTAAAAAAATTAAAAAAAAAGAAATATTAGTTTCCTTGTCCAATGAATGTTAATCTGCCTTCTATGTACCAATAAAAACACTGTGTCCTGAAGACTTGGAGAAATCCCCCTGGGGTTGTGAGTGCAGCAATGCAATCTCGTGTTTTATTATTTTGGACAAATCATTTTCCTTCAGTGGATTTCTAGAACTGCTAGCTTACATCAGAGTATAAATACGGTAGGTATAATTATGCAAGAGGATTAGAATACCATCGTTTTACTTCTGGTCTCAGCAGAAGTGTCTAGATAATATTTGAGCAGAATAAAGTGTTTTTTATCTTTAACAGCCTATGGAAGAGATTATGAGGCAGAGAGTAGGCTTGTTAAATGTGAGAAGAGGATTTTACATGGGGTACTTTATTGTTCCCTGAGTACAACCTTCTCCCCTCCCCCCACCTCGATATAAAGGGCTGGGACAGTCATGTCCTTGCCCCTTCATGTGGAGGGAAGAAGTCTTCAAAGTGACCAAGAGGAGAGCTTGATGTATGTTCCTCGGGACTCAAGAACCAGAACTGAAGCCACACAAATAGGAGGGAACACGTGATGGTTGCATAGGAGGAAAAACATTACACACTCAAAGATTTTATTGCAGAAAAAGAATGTTTGAGTATACAAGCTCCAAATGGGTTCAATCATGAAAAATAATCAGAAAAGGGTCCATTTTGATTCTATCAAAGGGAGTCAACTGAAAGGTTGAAAATATCTTGGGCTACAAAACTGATCAAACTATCAGACGGGATAAGCAAGGAGTGGCAAAATGCCAAGGCATGAAATGTCTTGCACCCACCCCATGGGAACTGTAATCCAGATATCTGCAGGGTTAAGAATTTCAAAACAACAACAACAACAACAACAACAACAACACTCCCACACACAAAATGATTCAGGAGCAAAATTGCTCCATCTTGTGAATTCCATTCATCATTTACGTTTATGCAGACGTGGTGTTTGCAGAATCCTCCTGTGAAGAGGAATTTATCTCTAATATGCACTATTAGCTTGTCATAGTTTTGGATTCCGATTGCACACAATATCTCCACCTCAACATTCTAATAATGCTGACTGGCTAATTTTTTTAGATGCATTTGAAATCCAGAAACTGCTAGTGATATAACACTGTAGCAATACAATGAAGTGAGTACCTTTCCAGTCCTTTCCTGCTTGCTTTGTCTTACATACTTTGGAAAGGTCAGACCTTGGAACTTACAAAATAAAAGAAGGAGCAGTAGATATCAGATGAAACAAAAGAAATAAACTGTATCTCCCTCCTTTAACCTACTCTATTGGTTGATATTCCATTCTTCTATTTATATAGGTATGTGGTTGTAGCACAACCTGTGAGTAAACAAAAATAGGTCGATCTAATAAGTTATTATTTTATGATCTGTTTTCTCTCTCTACATTTGAATTTTATGAAGATCTTTAAACAAGTGGATGTAACAACGCTAATGTTCCTAATGATGTATTTGTCCTTACACATATCAATAACAAATAGTGTTTTTAAAAAATATCTTTATAAAGATTGGTTTTGAAATCTGTTTTCTGATTGACTATTCACTATGAGAAATAGTTCAAAGCAAAGAGAATTAAACTATATCCTACAATTTATTGAAGTATTGAAGCATAGAATAGGGATTACTAGATATGAAAGGTATATACCGTCTTGTCTTTTTTTTTTTTTCAGTAAATGGTAATATGCTTATATTCCCACCAACATAAGCCATGTAAACAGATGTTTTTACACATAAAAGAAAACCCTGAATTGTTGAATTGTTCTGGTATAACTGGGTTCAAACAGACCCTTGAAGGTTTAAGAGGGAATGCCATGACCAACAAATCCAGGCGTTCCTTGAGCTCAGCTAAATCCAACAGAAACATTCAGCTTTATGCTTTTACCCTTGAGACGGCTTGAATTCAAAAGCTATTTGCAGAGTTATGCGATGGTAAGACAAAAATGAATGTACCATGTAAAACAGTGTTTCAAATAACATAGTGGTTTGAAGACATTTATTCCGATTTTTATAAGGCTTTATTTCTTTCTTACAAGTTGGCTTAGCTTGTTAAAAGAATATTACCCTCTTAAAAAATATAAACTTTTTTCTCCTTAAGGACAACATAAACATAGTTAACCTATATTGTCACGTTCTTCCAAGACTAATATTGAATAAAAGAGGGCATTGTGTGGACGGTCAGCAATTCTTTCTCTGCTCAATACCCCTAAAACTGTAATTATCTGAGGTGTTGCTATAAATCCAGTATTTACCACATAAATTCTTTAGAGAGTGAGGTAATCGCACGTGTCATAAGGGAAGAAAAAAAGGTTCATGTTTTTCTATGAGGCATTTTTTTTCCCATCATCGAATTTATGCTTTAGAAGAAACAGGATAAACACTATGGAGTCCCAATTCATGAAATCATAACAATAAAAAAAAAAAAAAACTACTTTAAACAACATGTCTATTAATTGTAGTAACAGTTTGTCTTACTACTAGTGAATGTAAAATTACTAATGACATTACTGTTTCTTTAATGCTTTCTGGGAATCTTATTTGAGAGGTTTCCACATTGACATTGTTTTTCATGGCCTTTTGTATAAAATTCAAACATTTTCACACCATCCTACCTAAATTTAAACCATTCTTACCCAATTTGCTCTACTGTACAAGTTCACGGTTACTCAAACATTGCTTTCATTAGGAAATTGTAGAGCAGACTGAGCTTGCGAATAAAATGTCCTTAGAAAGTCATTGCCAAGAAACGGTGTGCATTTTTTGGTTGTCGTTTGTTTTCAGAGTCTCTGCTGACACACACACATGCACGCGCGCGCGCACGCACGCACACGCACACACAGAGTAATTACTTGTAATTCCTGAGCATTCTGAGAGAAAGGCCCACACTCAAGGTTTAGTAGATCAGGCACCCCGTCTCTGTCCGGGTTCCTGTGAGTCAGTGTGTTGCAACGTGGAACTTCATAGTAAACCACAGTGAAAGATGTTGAACTCCCAAAGCTCTTAGCTTTCTCGCAAGTGCTTCAGGGTGCAAGGGTGCATCTCAACAGTTTCTTATTCAAATTAACAGCTACTGTGAACAAGACAGGGAGCACAAAAGAAATATCCTCTGCCCTACTGCAGTTTCCAGTCTAGTGGAAGACACATTTTAAACATGGAAACAAATAAAACCATGTCCAGTATGTATCTATAACAAATATACATGCTAGAAGAATTTGGCTATGACCACTTAATCAAACAGATTTATTTTCTCACACTAAGGAGCACTCTTGTGACAGATAATAATTTCCAAAGATGTTCACACCAATATATTCTATCTGAAATGGTCTTTGTGCAAGGGAGAGGTAGATTTCATGGCTTCTCTTGTGTTTGGTGAGGCTCAGCTATGGCAAATCTGACAATACATGACTTTTGTGACTGAATTTTAAGAGGAAATAAAGCTTCTGTTTTTCTGCTTCATCCTCTTGGGATTCTTGATCTTGGAAAAGAGCTACCAAGTTGTGCAGAAACCAAACAGCTACATGGATTGGCCAGGTGAGGGTGTTCCAGTCTTACCCCCAGATCCGGCTGAAGTATCAGCTGAGAGTGAGCGTCCACATCTACTAACCCAGTGAGTGCCTCTTCAGATGATTCCGGCAGTGTCTTCAAACTCCCCTAGCTGGCCCTGAATGGAGTGGGGTTGAACTGTCCCTGATAAACTGACCAAACAGGAGATTTGTGAGTGAAGTTAGAATTAATGTTGTTTAGGGGCACCTGGGTGGGTCAGTCGCTTGAGCGTCTGGCTTCAGTTGAGGTCATGATCTCGCGGTTTGTGGGTTCAAGCCTGACATTGGGCTCTGTGCTGACAGCTTGGAGCCTGGAGCCTGCTTCAGATTCTGTGTCTCCCTCTCTCTCTGCCCCTCAACCGCTCACTCTCTGTCTCTCTCAAAAATAAACATTTTAAAAAAATCTTAAAAACAAAGAAGTAATGTTGTTTTAGGATTGTCTGAGCAGACTTTGGCACTTTGGTACCTATGACTGGGATGCTAGCAAAATTCAAATAGATGACATAGATTGAAATCTACAGATCTATATATATCACTTTGAGGCACTTATCATGATGAGCCATTTTATTTAGATCATCATTATCATTGCTCAGGGCCAGGACTGCTAGTTTTCCCTGCCCTCATCCGTCGATATTTTTTCTAATAGTAGTTAATTAATTGTCCATTAACCTCTTCCACCATGCTTCTAATTCCTTTACAAATTAAATATTTAAATGCATATTACTCCTTTAAATATCAATTATAATATCCAATTACTGAGTAAAGAATTCAGTAAAGAACCCTACCGGGCAGGATTAGAAGCAGTCAGTCGGAGTTCCACATTCCAATTTGGCCATGATTTTAAAGCAATGGACATTAAAGGGATACTCACATGTATGGGTAGGAGTTATTCTTTACAACTCCCTTTCCCTTTAGAAGGAATAACTGTTATGTATACCTAACTTTTTTTTTTTTATTTATCTTATTAACAACCTGCCAGTGTGAATATAAAATTCTGTATAAGGCACCGGTGTGAGTGGGAACAGCATATGTATTGATTTACTCCTTTTGGAAAATCTGCCTCATTGTCTTTGTGGAAATCTTGACTTGTTATTCTAAATGGTGGTCAGTAAATTATTTCTTTGCTATGCGATTGTTTTCCATGTCTAGAGAGGTTCAGGGCTGGGGCTCCCAGATGGCTCAGTCACTTGGGCCTCTGTCTTGGACTCAGATCATGATCTCACAGTTTGTGAGTTCGAGCCCTACATCGGCCTCTGTGCTGACGGCTCAGAGCCTGGAGCCTACTTTGGTTTCTGTGTCTCCCTCTCTTTCTGCCTCTCCCTTGCTCTTGCTCTTGCTCTCTCTCTCTCTCTCTCTCTCTCAAAAATAAACATTAAAAAAATTTAAAAAATTAAAAAAGAAAGTTTTGGAGCTTAACCATTTTCCAAAGTCTGTGTGAGAGTATGTTTGCGTGTATGTGTGGAGGTGGAGTCCGTGAGATCAGGAATTTCTGACCATCCCCATATCAGAATTTCAAATCCCTCTACCAATTTTGTCTTTAAGATTCAAAAACCAACGTAAAGCCTAGGAACATGTTCTATTTCTTGCATGTTTAGACGTCTTCTCCTATTTTCTACTGCTAGAGAACAGAAGAGTTCAACTGAAGAAGGTGAGAGACGAGGCATCGTGTTTTATGGACTCTCTTCTCTAGGGCATTTTGAGCTCTAGAGAAAAGTGGTAGACACAGTCTTTGCTGGAATTCCGGCGTCCTGTGATACAAATATCAGAAACGAATAGAAAGAATGCCCAGTTTGTGCCTTTATTGTCCTGCCACTCACTTCCTCCAACCATATGTCATTAATAAAGCTAATGGGATTTTGGCACCAAATCAACTGGAAAGGGATGTGGTAAAAGTGGGGGTGGACGAAAGTGGATGACACGGGCGAGGAAAGCACTCACAGGTCGTCTGTGTAAGCAGTGGCAGCCCCATCGGCCTTAGCTTTGGTCCCTCCCTGACAGGGCTGGGGCCCTTCCCTACGCGACTGTGTCTCATGCATTCATGGGCTGCTTTGACACCGCAGCCCCTTTTGTTCAGATCTGAAAATACAGGCATTGCTTTCCTCCCCTCAGCTGCCATATGGCTTTGTGGAAACTGGCCTAAAAGGAAGCAGAGGGGGAAAAAAACCTAGAAATAAAACAACCAACAGATGAAATTGATTTATTTTCAGCATTAAGAGATGGAGGCGGAGGCCTTTCAGAAACCTAAAACCTTGCGCTGAGCAGGCAAACAGGCTGCTCATATGACAGCGTTTGTATACGTTTTTTAAAAAAAATAACATGGGGCAGAAAATAGAAGCCCCATTGTTTTACTGAACTACTGTATCCAATTTGAATGAAATGGAATTTTCAAGCTTAAGTAAACTGACTGCCCGGTTTGCCAGCGTAGTTTCATTTTAGCTGGACAAAATACTTCAGAACTTTAAAATATGTACTGAACATCAGCCTTCTGAAAGTTTATTTTACTCTAAAACTTTTGCAAACAATTCTAGGCAGTAAATCACTTTATTTTAGTTCCTCTGCTTTAAGCTGCTCAATTTAGGCAGTTCTCAATTGCTTTAAAAGCTAGTTAAGTACGTTTGAATGGTGGGTTTGGAAATGACACTTTGTCATGATGTACAGATGCACAGGAGTGCTGGAAACACAAACTGATGATGAAGATATATTTGAAAAGACAGTTGTATCTCTGAACAAATTCGCCATATTGATATATTTAAATTAAGAACAAGAATATTTGAGTTCTACAAGATTATTCTATAAGACTGTACCTCTTACATTTGGACATTTAAAATGGTAAATAAAAGGGAATGTCATTTACACAAGTATATAGAGGTGAAAATTAATTTCTTGATATTTATAGTTTGGTGCTTATGTGTACTTGGCTAAAACACACATGTTATTTTCTATGAGTTTCCTATATTTATTCAATAGCTCTAAGCACTGGTTACCTGAACTTTTTATTTTAATTTTTTTAACGTTTATTTATTTTTTAGAGACATAGAGACAGAGCGTGACAGGGGAAGGGCAGAGAGAGAGGGAGACACAGAATCCGAAGCAGGCTCCAGGCTCTCATGAGCCGTCAGCACAGAGCCCGACGTGGGGCTGGAACTCACAGACTGTGAGATCATGACCTGAGCAGAAGTCGGCCACTTAACCGACTGAGCCACCCAGGTGCCCCTTATTTTAAACCTAGATTGAAATATATGAGAATCAACTGAATGCATAAGAGAACATAGACTGTGCCTACCGAGGAGGCTTCTTAATTTATTCAAGAAAAAACAAAATCAGAAAGATGCCCACGTTCGAGTGGCATACGTGACAGTGAGGCAGAGTCGTAAGTTTAGCTCTGTCACTAATACATTGCTTGACTTTGGCAATTTATTTAATGGCCTCTAACTTTGGTTTTTTATTTTTTATTCTTATTTTATTTCTTCTTTCTTTTTTAATTTTATTTATTTATTTTGAGAGAGAGACAGTGCAAGTGGGGAAGGGGCAGAGAGGGAGGGAGAGTGAGAATCCCAAGCAGGCCTTGCACTGTCAGTGCAGAGCCCAATTCAAAAGTCTAACTCACCAAACTACAAGCTTATGACCTGAGCTGAAACCAAGAGTCAGACATTTAACTGACTGAGCCTCCCAGCTGCCCTTGTTTGTCTTTTCTTTCTTTTTTTTTTTAATGTCTCACAATTTTCCAAACATTCTTTAAGAAACATATTTCTGTACTTCAAGGTATCTTGCTCCAAAGCCTAGTATTTCAATAGACAAAATTAGTGCTTCTCTGGAAATCTTTAGATTCCTAGATGAAGTTGCTTCAAGAGATTCTGCATTTCTCCTTCTGTTTTTTGGGTCATTTCTTGGCAATGTTTTTGGGGAAACCAATTGTTTGATTTGTAAAAATATTTATCAGTTTAAAATTGAATTATGAGAAAACAAATGCAGATCCCCATTTAGAGCATGGGTCAATAGACATGACATTTTTGAGATTCAAGCCAGGCAGGTAAATTTTGGGCACTTATGCTATTTACAGGAGGCAGTACTTAAGAATTTTAAATGGGTAAGGGTTGTATTTATCTAGTATGCACACACACATAATATTAACATAGTATTCTGTGACATGTATTTTAAGTAACAGATACTTATAGCTATAAATATTTAGGAGAGAAATTTGTTAAGAAAGGAATCTAAAAGAAAAAAAAACTCTCCTTTGGTTTTTCTGCTGAAAGTCAGATTAATTTTTATTAAGACCACATGGCATTTGACACTGGGCTTCAGAATTGTGAAACCGAACATAGGATTATACTACCTGAAAGAAAAATACAGGGGGGCACAAAGAGTGATTGGTCTCAAAGGGTCTAAATATATCCCAAAGAGTTTTCAGTTGTGAAATGTGCAATTGCCGTGAGCAATGCATTGTGATTTTTGTCTCTGTAGGTGCTTCTCTATGGTTCACATTCTGAGCTGTACTAAGAATCCGTCGTGTTCCCCTGAATCATTAGAATTCGTTTCTTCCTTAGCAGAAATCTGGACAGCATATGGTCGTGTGCAGATGTGCACATGTGTAATGCTTCCTTGCCTCAGAGTTCAGACAATGGCATGTAGATCATGGCTCACTTTGTCTCTGTCCAGTTCCTGCTCCATGTGTTTCCCAACTCAGAGGAAATAGAAATGGAGCTGCTTCCCACCTCGTTGCTTGCTCTATACAGAATGTACTAGAATGGCCTGATGGTTTCTATGGTCCCAACAGGAATCAGAAAAATCTTAACTTGTGGGATGTTTTGAGCCTTTAGGATTTTTCTGCCTCATTTTCAACTGTGACAAGAAGATGTAAAGAAAGAAACAGGCATCTCAACAGCTCAGCTTTGACACTTAAAATAGTCAAAATTCTCCCCTTGTCGCTAAGAGTTTTGTCTGGAGTTTTGAAAATCTGTTTTCATTGCTTAGTGATATAAACTTTCTGGTTTATTTATTTTACTATGATTTCATCTGAATATTATTAAAACTCTGTCTTTATTGGAAGCATTATGATTGTAATGACTTCCAAACAAAAATCTGCAATTACCACATGAGGAAAAGATTTAAAAAAAAGTTTTAGTAAAATATCTGATTGTGAATGTCTTACTTTTTAAATTTATTTTTTATTTTTTATTTTTGAGATAAAGAGAGCAGCAGGGAGAGGGACGGAGGGGGAGACAGAGAGAATCTTAAGCAGGCATGATGCTAAGCACAGAGCCCAACGTGGAGTTCCATCTCATGACCGTGTGATCATGACCTGAACCGAAATCAGGAGTCGTATGCTTAACCAGCAGAACCACCCAGGAGGCTCATCACTTTTTAATTTACACTTTACCCGGTAGCCATTCTGAAATGGGTAAGTGTTGTTATTGTCATGGCAATTTCAGAAAAATCTTTTTGTAGAAATTCTTTGTTTCAAGTCTAGGTTTTCTCCTCCTTCACCACAAATTTAAATATACATTATAATAGATGAGATGCTCTTATGGGACATGACTACTTGAGACGATGAATCTGGTGTTTACCAACACATTCTTGAAAGCATCCTTCACATTTCTTTTATAAAAAGAGTTTTATAGAGAGTTATTTTGAAGCGCACGGATTAATGGACTTCAAGGTGGCTTCAGCAATTTGAGTCTGAGTTTTCTGGCTGCCTCCATAATAAAATTTAAAGTATTTCATACTGGGGAAGCAGAGCGCCTCAACAGGGATTTAGAGTAATACAAAGTTGCTTTAAAAGACAAAACAGACACTGAGTACCATTTTAAAACTAGAAATTAATCTTTGGTGTTCTAAGTTATCTTCCACTGTTTTAGGCATTTAAAATTGTTTGCATTGCTATGAATCTTCTCTAGAAACTATGAAAACAAGAGAAAGATTCTTAAACAAACAGACAAAAAATACATGCAGTAGGAGTCACTCTCGATGCCTTCTATCCCCATCACTCTCTGGGAATATCTGCATACTAACAGAGAGACACATTTGTAGAACAAGTGTTTAAATTAGAGAAATCACATTTTGCCATACAAAATTTATTGTGCCACGTAAATAGGAATAATATTTGGAAGCAGGAGGCAGGTGTTCTTCTAGAATTCTTTAGAAGATGTGGGATCTGCAGCTAGGTTCTTACTAGTGAGGTTCTTACTAGGTTCTTACCAGGTCTGAAAAAGTCAGTTCCAATTGAGGTGGATTTTATTATCAGAACTCTTGCTTCCAATCATATCTGCGGAACAAAAAATAAGTAGACAGATATAGGTCCTATTGTCATAACTACTTAATAACCATGTAAATAGGAGCAGTAAAACTCCTTCTGATCCTAAAGTTCCACATCTGTATGATGGGGCTAACTATATCAACCCGTGGGGCTTTTGCAGTGAGTTGAAATAATTTAATAAATAACAAAATACTTTGTCAGGAGTATATTAGGCACTCACTAAATGATAAAATAGATATAAAAATTTTCTATTTGTGTGTAAAACTATAATATACCAGGCATTGTACTGAATGTTGAATCCACATGAATTTATCTAATATTCTCAATCATCCTCTAAGGCAGATTCAATCATTATCATGATTTTAAATATGAGAAATTTAAGGCTTAGAGATATTAATTTGTCCTTGGTCTCTTGGTTAATACTAACTATAGAGATGAGTGTAACACAAAATACTATGACACAACAGTTCTTAACTCCTTTAATAAATGGTTTCCATTTTGACAACCGTTTATCTCCACTAACTGTAGATTTATTTCTACGTGAGCATTATTCTGTCTTTGTACTGATATTTAAGGAAATACCTTATAAATTTACACTTTCTCATTCTAGATCAGATGTGTAGTTATTATTAGTCTACTTACCAGATCATAGATGGCCATTTTGCATTTTAACATATAAATCTACCTACCTGATGTGGAATGACCTAAACTGCTTCATCCTGCAATATAGCATGCTAGCCAACTGAAAATTTAAATTTGTAAGTTGATGATTTTCTCTTCTTTGGAAAAACAAATCTAAAAGATAAAAAAAATTCTGAAAAAAAAAGAATTGAGTAACTAGAACATGTTGCTTTATGCAAGCTGATGGCAGAATGATATTTGACAAATTGTTAAAATAGTTTAGCATGCCTCCTTTGAAGAGTGAGGATAGTAAAAATACATCCTTAGATATTTAAGTCTAAACAAGCTGCATTAAGGATAGAGATTCCATCCACCATGAAGCAGGTGAACCCAATGAGAAAGTCATAGCAACCATGCAGCCTGAGATTTCTCCATTTGATGGTCCATTTGACCATTTGATGACACCGGCTGCTCTGCGGAAAACACTTTGAAAGTGTTTTTCTTTTAACCTCCTGGGATACTTTTTATTTCATGTCTGGATATTTTTTGGCATAGAAATCTTGGACTACAATTTATCTTTGTACTGGCAAGAGGACTCTAACTCATGATGTCCAACTTGGATAATAGAGGGTTATTGGCAAGGAGATTTCTGTGGTTGGCCTTTAAAAGATTTTTCTTTTCCTGTTTCATCAGTCTTTTGATTGTTTATCTTTAAGTCATAAGATAATATTTTCCCCCTCCTTTTGACCTAATTAAGTATTGGACTTGATTTGAATAAATTATTTGTATTCATGTCTGAAAGTAGTACAGCGATTTTATCCCTAAGATGTAGGCATTGTGTAGTATGTCCCCAAATCATGGTAAGATAATATTTAATTTTTCACCCTTTAGCATTCTTCATATGACTCAGGAGCTTGCATGAAATTTTATATGTTATTCATCTTGTTATGAAGAAAATTCCATGAACAACTTTTTTTTTTAAGCTCTAGACAGATTATCTTGCGCCTTAATATTTCCTCAGCATACTACGCTTTTGCCATTTCTTTCAAAACAACTCTTAATTAGGAAAGTCAAACTTTTAATTTCGATCAAATGTAAAATTTTATATTGATATTTGTCTTATTGATTCATGAAATTACAAAGCACAAATGCAAGATGAAGCAAATTCTATAACGATAATGCATGGTATAAAAGCCAATAAATGTTATTGTTTCTTAAATGACATAATCGATACTCTATATTTTGATGTCTATTACTTATCTGCAACCAAGATTAACACTACATTGTAAAATTAATTATTTAATTTCCATAATCGATAAAGATTTGAAAGAAAAAACTCTCTACGTCTCACCTGTGCTTGCTTCCTTGCAAACGAGCACCCTTCCTCTCTCTCTCTCTTTTTCACAAATAAAAAAATAAACATTAAAAAGGAGAAAGAAAATATAACCCAGTTTATGTATGTAAATTCATTGTATAAAGGAAAAAAATACTTTGGGTAATCAACTCTAATATTTAGGCTAATTTTTGTGTGTGTGTTTTATCTTTTGTTTGTATGTTTGCTTTGGTTGGATGGTTGATTTTTGTCTTTAATTTCTCCAGTTTTCCAGGTGTCTTCATATCATAATATAGTTCTTATATAATACAACTTATCTAGCTGAATAGCTTTTAAAATTTATAATGAAATAGATCAGTTCTTGGGTAGAGGCATAGCAAATGATCAAGTGAGAATTGTGTCACTTTTATGCCATTAGAGTATTGTCTGCCTGATAGCTTTCAGTAGATAGACTAAGAAATATGTTGGTTTTCTGCAGCCATTAAAGCAGGCAGAATATTAAGAATTTCTTAACACTGGATGAAAACTACATAAGTGGATATTAAGTGATAAAGTAACAAAGCATATTAAATCCCTGAAAATAGCAAATAAAATATTGACTCTTAGAAATTTTCTCAAAATTGAAATTGGACAGTAAATGTCAACCATTACGAAACAGAAATTCTGAAATATTCAATTGTATGCAATTTTAAGAGCATATCTTTTAATTAATAACATGCTCACATGATTTAAATTAAAGATGGATTAATTTAGAAGTAATCCCTTATAAGATTTTAATAGGTCATATTCCGTAATTGTTTTGTGTCATTGTCATTTGATAAGTTCTATGTTTCTTTTAGATCTTGCTAACATAATCTTGAAACGTCTATTTTCTTACATACAAGTCACATGGTCTTTAGCAAACAGTTAACACTTTCAAGAAGAAAGCAAATCAACCTACACTTCACATTTCCTCTAAACTGTTAGCAAGCATCTTGTAGCATGGAAATCTTAGTTTATAGAAATGTAGAGAAAACAAACCTCATAAAAAGTACTTTCATGTTTCTTCCCTGAAACGTTATCATAGGTGTACTAAGAGATTCAATTAAAGAAAAACAAATAAACCATAATTATTTTATTTTACAAAGGTGAATATTAAATGTATCTAGAAGATAAATGAAACATATTGTGTAGGTCTGTAATTAAAAATATATAAGCTACATTAATAAAATGTACTTTACTTTCATTAATATGAGCAAGATTATACTCCTTACTGATTAAGGATGCATTTAAATTTGGAGTAAATAGTAGACTCAGGCGAAGCTGGAACTGATAAATACAAACTATATATATTGCCCATTATAGAATGACCTAAGAATATGATAGAAGAAAACATCACCATTCAGGGGCGCCTGGATGGCTGAGTTGGTTAAGCGGCCGACTTCAGCTCAGGTCACGATCTCACAGTCTGTGAGTTCGAGCCCCGCGTCGGGCTCTGTGCTGATGGCTCAGGGCCTGGAGCCTGCTTCGGATTCTATGTCTGCCTCTCTCTCTGCCTTTCCCCTGCTCATGCTCTGTGTCTCAAAAATAAATAAACGTTAAAAAAAATTTAAAAAAAAATTAAAGAAAGAAGAAAACATCACCATTCATAGGCGTTGTGATAGAATTTTACTTGAAAATCACTTACAGACACAATTTAGTTCATTCTAATGTCATCTCACTTATACAGACTGAACAGCAAACGATGATATTTTGGGTTACATCTGGACAAAAGAGTTATAAACAGTTAAGTATCAAAAGCAAGAAACACTAGATTGCAGAAAAGGAGAGTGTGTGGGAAAATATAAAGGAATAAAAATTTCATATTTATAATCAGGAAACCTGAGATGTCTAGATCTGCTGGATTTGCCTCTACCAGTGGCGATAAACCCATCCCACAGGTGCTGTGAGCACTGAGTGATAACGCCCAGCTGCTGCCTATTCCACCGTACCTCTCACATCTCTATACCCTGGCCAATGGCACTTTGAGTAAATTAATATATAGTTTTATTCAGAAGTCATTATCACTGTTTCCTCCTTACTCGGTAAATATTTTAGCTCTTCGTTGCCTAGGTATCATTAAGACACAGGCAGAGTCACTAGATATCTCAGACTCTTTATTTTGTATTTTTTTAATAAGCAAGATTGAACAACCTGAAAGACAGAAAGGTTTAATTAGCTAAAGTATAATCTAAAGAATAAGATTTCCCACTTAAGAATTATGGAAACCTAACAAGAAAGCAAGGAAGATGCTTATATAACAAAACTTCCTTTGGACCTTCTTTTGTTAGAAACATTTCAACTTTTTAACAGATTTCTTGCTCTATGTATGTGTATGCTGACTATATATGTTGAATATACATTACATGTGGGTAATATGTATATGTAACAATATACATTGTATACAATATGTATGTCACATGTATTTGTTGTGTGTATATGTGTGTTTGTATGTATGTGTATGTGTGTATTTCTTGCCAACAGCTCTTAAATTCTTACCTATTCATTAAGAAAGCAGTCTTGCCTGGCCTTCTGAGCCCAGACATGAGGATGGTACAATGGGAAGAAAATAAAGAATGCTAAACAAATTCCTACAGAGATTCAAAGTCTTTTGAGAGCAGTTTTGTCATATTTATAAACTATTTTTATTCCCATAATCAAGATTTCTAAATAAGATATTTAAATATAGAGAATACTGTTTGTTGTTTTTTAAACCAAAGTACCATAACTGATTTAAGTTGTGAATGAACTGCAACTGAAACTGAGTATACTTGAACTACATTCCATGGCTGTAGCTGTAGCAGTGATCTATTGTTCCCATAATGTTACATAACAAACAACCACCAAACCTCAGTGATACACAACAATATGTCCATAAATATTTGTGCTCATGGTTGTGAGTGTTGGCTAGTAGGGATCGGAGGGGCTCACTCATGTCTACAGTCTGCTGTTCATCAGCTACAACTCGGCTTTGTTTATCTTGGCTGAGCCTTCTGTCATGTCTAGGCCTCAACTAGGGGCTACTAGGCTCGCTTCTCGCTCCAGTAATGAAGACAAGGAGCAAGAAGAAGGAAATGGAAGTGCCTGAGCCTCTGGTCACATTGAATGTATACTGATTCCATTAGCTAAAGCAATCATGTGCCCAAACCTGGTGTCCATGCAGGAGGGCACCACCAAATAATGCAGTCAACCTCCTGCAACAGGCTGCACCCCAGCTTGATTCTCACCTACATGTTTCCTCGCCACCATTTTCACTTTCGTGATTAACGGTGACCTTAGAAGAAACAGAAAGAAGTTTTCTGGGATTCGAAGGAAGAGTTACAGCCAAATATTAAATCTGTAGTCTGCGAATATAACATTATCACAGGATCTTTAACTTCTTAGGAGACAAGGACCTCAGTATAGTATTTTTAGGAAGAATGTAGATTTTTCCAGGGCTCAAAAAAGCATCATGATGTGGCCCACCTGGGTGGCTCAGTTGGTTAAGTGTCTGACTCTTGATTTCAGTCCAGATCATGATCTCATGACTCATGAGATTGAGCCCTGCTTGGGCCCTGTGTGCTGACAGCTTGTAGCCTGCTTGGGATTCTCTCTCTCTCCTCTCTCTCTCTCCTGACCCTATCTTGCCCATGCTCTCTCTCTTTCTCTCTCTCACTCTCAAAATAAATAAATAAATAAACTTTAAAAAGAAACACATCACGATGAGATAAATTTCTTTAAATTCAAATAAATGTACAATATGTAAACGATCTACTATTTACCAGGTGTAAGTACCTATTTGCTAGACACTTGTATTAAAACACAAAGAATATGTCGAAAATCACCGCTTCTCAAAATTTAAAGTATATTTGAATCACCTGAAGGTTTCGTTAAAATTCATATTCTGATTCAGAAGGTCTGTGGTAGGCACACAATTCTTCCTGTCTAAACAACTCCTTTGTGATCCTCATATTCCTGATCCGTGCAAGAACATTTTGAGTAGCAAGGTCATAGATCACACCTTTAAGAAACAGAGCCTAATGTGAATAATGAGAGCGAGGTGTGTTAACAGGTAAAATACTCTGTGAAAATGCAATAATACAAGTATGTATAGAAAAGTAGAACTGAAGGGTAGTTATTGGACTCTGTGTGCACTAGAGCAATCAATACATGGAGGTACCTAACACTATAACGTACTGACGGAAGTATGCCTATTTCTACATCGCTAAAGCATGGCTACAACAAGTCAGGGAAGTTATTTCAATGAAAGCTGTGCCATATCATGAATGCAGTTCATGGAAGATATCTACTCAGCTACAGTACCTTTAATTTAAGGTAAGCAATTAACTTGATTAGCTATGCTTTTAAGCACTGCCACCCTCACGACCAGACATAAGAAGGGTAACATGTAGGCGTTGAGACTGCTTTAGAGATAATTCAATAGTAGACGTATTCTATGTTGACAGCCTAAATTAGTGTCATGACAGGTAGGATGATGATAATATATTCGAGACATATTTAAAAGACAGGAGTGAAGTAAATCAGTGATAGGTTAGTCGAGTAAAGAAAAGTAGATAGGAAAGATATATCAGGCCCCTTTACTTACTTATTGCAATAGACATAAGAGAAAACACATGAGAAGACTTATTTCTCAAAGGAGAGGGGCATATTGGAAGGAAATAATATAAACTATTTCCTGGTCAAAAAGATTTAATTATGCAAGGACATTGATGCTTCATCTCAGAAAAGCAAACAAATTAGTGCTTAATGGCAAAGTCTAGTTCTCAATAGTTTTAGTCTTCTTCTTTTTTTTTATAATAGTTTATTTTCAAATTGGTTTACATATAACACCCAATGTTCATCCCAACACATGCCCTCTTTAATGTCCGTCACCCCCTCTCCCCCCTCCCTCACCTCCCTCACCCTGAGTTTGTTCTTAGTCTTTGAGAGTCTCTTATGTTTTATCTCTCTCCCTCTCTGTGTCTTTTTTTCCTTTCCCTCCTTCCCCTCCCCCTGGTTTTTGCTTAGTCTCACAAAGTCCACCTATTCGTGGAAACATATGGTATCTGTCTTTTTCTGACTGACTTATTTCACTTAACATATCCAATAAGCATCTTATCCTATTTTAGGGGGTTTAAAGTACGTTAGCAGGTGGTCCATTTTGGGTGCTTCTTTCCTCAAATGTTTACCTACCGGTGCATCTTTAGAGTTGCTGGTTGGCACTTACTGATATTCAATATTAGATCTTTGCCATTCCACATGAATTTACTCTTTGAAAGATTCCTTCCACTTGATAAACGTGTCAATCATATGGTCCGCTTTGCCAACACGGGACCGAGAATCTTTTGCTGAGCTGGACAGAATTATCCCTGGGTTTCTAGTACCATCAGAAAACACTTAATATATTCTCTAGAATCACAAATCATAAAGATAATATGAGTCTAAAGCTGTAGTTACTTTTTTTTTTTTAACGAAGCCTAAATATAGGAAAGAGAAGAATGGAAAGACCTGGAGTCCTACTGGCATCTTTGTGTTTTTGGATCCAGCCCTACTTAAAGCCATGTTTATCCTAGACTGTAGCTGCCTAATCCTATAGCTTCCTTCTGTAGTGCTTAATCTATTTTGAGATAGATATTTTTTCTCTGATATACAATAGAACCTGGGTTAACTTGCCTCCTACAGAAAATGAATTATCTATTTTTCCAGTTTCGGTTGACTAAATTCTAACTTGGTCTTAGGCACATAAAAACTATCACCCTATATAGTCATGTAGTTCATGCTAGACAACCACTTAGCATATAGGTCAAAAGTCAGAAATAAATAACAGTAAAAATACAATACTCTGTTTTTACTCTCTCTCTCTCTCTCTCTCTCTCTCTTTTGCCAAGGACTGACACTTTGTTACATACTTTCTTTTTATAGGTTCAGGAACAGTTTTAAATGGAGGGAGAAAACACCATAAATTAAGGTTATTCTGTTTCAGAGAAAGGATTAACTTTGGTAGCATGATAAAGAAGCCAGACTTTTCACAGCAATCAACAGGTGTTTTTTAAGGGATATTATGATATCTCCAAAACCAAATAAATAAACCATTAACATGAAGGGGGAAAAATCATTACCAAGAGATCAAAAAAAAAAAAAAAGTGAGCATAGTCCATTAGCCATTTCTGGCAGCCTGAGGAAAAATGACAGTGAGCAGAATTATAGAGCAAGTATGGTCAGTATTAAGAGAGGCATAAGTGGAAAGGAAGCAACATAAGGAAAAATGCTAAGCTTCTAATCATTTGCTTCAAGTTACCTGAATATGAATTCTATGAATGCTCTCAGAGATCATTTATTCATTAAACTAATATTTGAAAATGTGTCTTTAAATCTAAACCACAAACTATGAATTGCCTTTTGGTTTTTGAGAGATAACATATTATCTGAAGTTCCTTTGTAGAACACTTTCATAGTAATTGTTATTCTTTGCTGCAAACGGAAATGTTAAATTTACAACTCGTGCCCACTTTTAAATCAAGTTGAGTACTTTAAACATAAACTTTTAATATTCTGACATATGTAGATTAAATTTTGTGTTTAAATAGCATGATGTATATTAATACCTCTAAAAGCCAAATACAGAGTATAGTCTAGGATGAATGAAAACAAACTCCATTTCCTCAATAAGTGACAACTACTTTGAAGGGCAAGTTACTGGAGGTCTGCATAATGAGTTCAGAGTTAAAGGCTTATTTTTGCCTAAAAGAGTAGACAATGTATTGGGTAATTTGCTTTCGGAAATTTATATAAATATTTGTTACCTAATCTTAAAATAATTAGTTTCCAGATAAGAATTATTTAAAACAAAAACAAAATACCTTGCCCAGGTATATGTAATATTTTACATTTGCAATTCATTCTTGTAAATATTATGATGCAAACAAATTCATTTTAAATAACCACTAAGTAGAGCTTTCTACATATTCCGTCATTATATGTTCAGGCAGAGATAATCACATATTCATCTCATCAAAGTGAAATAATTCTTAGGTAATAATAATATGTTTGTCGCTCTGTTACTCTCAATTTCTCCCATTAGAATCTTGTAAGCAAATTTTAGTGATGCCTGGATAGTCATTTTACTGCTAGTTTATGATTCTCAGTATAGCCATTTCTGTATGCACCCATCAATTTATTCCATAAATTACTGCGCCTACACTGTGGGCACGGCATTGTGCCAGGCATTCTGGAGCAAAGAAAGCTGAATAATTTACAGTTTCAACTTTCAGTGAGCTTACAAACAATGAAGGCAGAAGAGCTACATGCGAAATATCTATAACGCGAAGTAATAAGATTGTGAAGACAAATGGATCATTGCAACCATGTGAGAGCAAGTAAGATTTAAAGAATGTGGCATTTGAACTTTACTTTGGCATATAAGTAATATTTGAACAGCCAGGGCAGGAAGAAGGACAAATCAAATAAAAAGATACTTTAAGTAAATGCATAAAAGCTAAGAGGACAGAGCATGTTTAGAGAAATAATGAGACTAACAAGTAGTTGTATGAAGAGGGAAAAAAAGGGAGACAAAGCTAAAATAGTACATCATGAGCAGAAAATAGTAAATTTTAAATGCCAATCAGTCTACGGACACTCACTTTTCACTGGGAAAAAAAAAAAGGCTGTTAAAAATGTTTGAAAAAAACACACTAAGGTCAAGCTACGGTTTTTGAGATTAGGGTATAGGATGGATTATGTGGCATTGATCTCAGAGTCAGGGAGAATAGGTTCTTTAAAAAGCCTTAGCAGGAGAAATGGGAGCCGAATTAGAGTAGTTACATTGGAAATGTAAAGAAGACAGAGGAGAGAAATATTGTGGAAATAGAATCAATATGTTTTGGAGACTGGATAGAAATTTGAGATGAAAAGGCAAGAGAGAAAAAAGTCAACGATAGGTTGGGTATTATAATCCTAGGTGGCTAGGAATTGTGAAATAATTAGTAAAAATATAGATTTAAGTAGAGAGATCTGGGGATGTGACAAGACATAACTAAAAACTAGTGTTAAATTTTTTGACCACAAGATTTGGTTTGAGAAGTATAAGCAGCAGATTACAGTCCTGGCTGGCTATCACAGCTATCAAAGAAGGTCAAAACCAAATAAAGCAAAACAATGTCAAGAAGTTGCTAGGTTCTGTCCCAAGGAATCTGATTCAGTAGGATCACGCGGCACCATGGGGTTCTGTACTTTTTTACACACTATTCTGAAAAACAATCCGGTTTTGAAATTACAGATCTATATACTACTGTATACACATGAAATGCTGAAATAATCATTCCTTCTCTTTCTGGGAGAAGGTATTGCAGAAAATGTGACAATTTATTTTCAGCTTAGAATGCAATCAGAAAGTAACTGCTCCAAAAAGAGGCCCAAAAAGTGTTTCCCCATGACAACAGAACGCTCCGAGTCTTGGTTATTGCAGATTGTGAACATAAACAAATGGTTCCTATTAGAGAGGTATGGTTGCCCAGGACTATGCAGGTGTTTCACGGATAATTATCATTCAAAAACGACATCTTGCAGGGCATGTTAGAGGAAATAGAAGACTTCTTCCAACATCAACTAATAATTATTTTGTACTTCAAAACTATAAAGAAAGACCATAAAGGGGCCATAAAAAAAACTTTAGAAAACATAGGAAAAGAAAAGGAATTAAAGAAGTGAAAAGATTAAGCAAATGATAATTATTCATATAAAGAAAATTAAGATGGAAAGAATTGTTGCTCAAAGGGTCAAAGCTGTAGATAACTCAATGGGTAGGACTGAGCGGGTGTATTGGGGATTGGTGTTTGTAATGGGTTTTCGGTTACCAATTAAAATATATAAATTCACGTCTGGATCTCACGATTCTTGGGTATGAGCCCTGCACTAGGCTCTGTGCATACAGCTCAGAGCCTGGAGCCTGCGTCAGACTCTGTGTTTCCCTCTCTTTCTGACCCTTTCCCCACACACACTCTGTCTCTCAAAAAAATGAATAAATGTTAAATGTTAAAAAAATTAAATATGTATATATTTGTTTATATTCAATTATCTATAGAAATCAAGTAGATCTAAGCAGAGTGACTAAATGTTAGGTACTCTATAGAATATTTTTTGAATGTATTCAGATTAATACCAATACTTTTTATTTAAAAATATTTTTAAATGTTTATTTATTTATTTGAGAGAGACAGAGAGAGCACACACACACGTGAGCACAAACAGGGGAGGGGCAGAGAGAGAGAGTGAGAGAGAAAGAGAAAGAGAGAGAATTCCAAGCAGGCTCGGTGCTGTTACCTCAGAGCCTGATGCTAGTCTCAATCCAATCACACAAACTGTGAGATCATGACCTGAGCCAAAATCAAGAGTCGGATGCTTAATCAACTAAGCCACCCAGGCATCCCCGGATCAAAACCAATATTTTAATAGTTGAGAAAGTGAATTGGTCATAAGAAAGTGATGATTATGCATACATACTATTTTATTTTATTAAGTTTAGCATTGATTATTTTTTTAAAATGTAGTTTACTTGGAATAAACTCTTAGTTTTTAAGATATTAATATACAACAGGAAGAATATTGCATACGAATACAAAAAAATTTAATGACCCAAAAAATTCCAGAATAGAGATTTTTCACTTTCATTAATGGTGAATATGAAAATTCATGTCAATATTTATCATTAGGTAAACAGAAAAGCTTAAAAATATTTACTTTTTTTGTTTCTTCAAAGTATCAGGGACCAATAAACCAACAAAGAATTATGTGATGAAAATCATGGAGAGGAAATAATCAAGAGAAATTAGCTAAAGCCACTTATCTGAAGCCACTTTTCACTTGCAAGGGTTAGTTGATATCAGAAGAAACAGACAAGAGGCTGAAAGCCTAAGTGGTAATTTGAAAGCAGCTCCAGTCTAATGTGACCAAGGTTAAATATCAGGGTATACCAAGGGGGTGAAGGGAACATACTTGTGTGTATATTTTTTATACTTTGTTTTGAGATAGTTAGAGGCTCCACCTTGAAACTGGAAAAAGTTGATTTAAGAATACTACTCTCCAAATACCAGCCCAAAGCAATCTTCCTTGGAGGAAGATGGGATTATGACAGGTCTGAAATACTTTAACAAATTTTCACATAGAATTCTTGGCACACTATATAAAACAACCAGGTATGTGGACAGGGAAGTCAACAGGAGGAGAAGCAAGAGAAACAATAGGGATTCAGGGGGCCTGGGTGGCTCAGTCGGTTGGGCGGCCGACTTCAGCTCAGGTCATGATCTCGCGGTCTGTGAGTTCGAGCCCTGCGTCGGGTTCTGTGCTGACAGCTCAGAGTCTGGAGCCTGCTTCCAATTCTGTGTCTCCCTCTCTCTCTGTCCTTCCCCTGTTCACGCTGTGCCTCTATGTCTCTCAAAAATGAATAAACATTAAAAAAATATTTAAAAAAAAACAAAAAAAAAACCCAATAGGTATTCAAAACAGACCTAAAGGGGCCTGATAGTAGAATTTTCTATCAGACTTTTAAATAATCAAGCCTCTATTCCTCTAGGGTAAATAAATAAATAATAAATAAATAAATAAATAAATAAAATAATAATGAAGAATTTATCAAAGAACTGGAAATAATAAAAAATTACATGGAAGATTAATAAAACAAGTACTCTTTGAAACAAAAATAAAATAATATATTAAATGCAATGCTTTCATTTAACAGCACATGAGAAATCAAGTAAGAATTAGTGAATTGGAAGTTTGATCAGAACAAGAGAGTCAGTATGAAGCACAGAGAAAAAAATAATGAATACAGAAGGGAGAGTAAGAAACTTAGAGAATACAATGAGATGTGTTAATAGGTATAAAACCTGAGACAGAAGATGGATAGCATGGGGCGGAATCAATATCTAAAAAGAGATGACTCAAATTTCCAAATAGTGAAGAAAGACACAGAATTAAAACAGGAAAAATAAAACAAACAAACAAAAAATCTATACATATACATTATAGTAATATTGGTGAAAGTTAAAGACAAAGAGGTACATTTAAAAGCAGTCAAATGAAAAAATATATTATTCATCCAGCACCAGTAATTAGACTAGTACTGGATTTTTTCAATATGAACAGTGGAAGCCAAGTGTTGATGGGATGAGTGATTTATAACAAAATAATAATGAAAAAGCAGAAAAGATAGATATATTTTTATCAAATAGTAGTGGCTTAGTTCAATATTCATTTGGAAAAGAATGAAACCTCAGCCCCACTTCACACTGCATACAAAAGTCAATTCCAGGCATTGACTCAACATACAAAAGACCGAACTCTATGTTCCTTGAAAATAAAGCAGGAAAATATCATCATGAAATTATGACTGAGAAAGATTTCTGGAACAAAATATATAAAACATAAAACATAAAGAAAATGATTAATTAATTGAACCATATCAAATTTAAGGACTTTTCATCACAAGGAATCATTAAAAGAAAAAAAAAATGAAGAAAATTAAGGCAATGGAAGAAGATACCCGTAGTTTATGTTCAAATAAAAGTGCAAAAATTTAAATAAGTGAAACTAAAAATTCTCCTACCCAAAATACATATAGAGAGGTACTACAAATCAATGAAAAGGAGTAAACTCATCAAAAAATGTACAAAAAGCTTAACATTTATTTTAAGAAAGAAGAAAGTCCAAATGATCACAAAGTTCATAAAAATATGCTTAACCTCATCTGATAAATGAAATTAAAATCACAAAGAGATACCACTGCAAACCTATAAGAATAGTTAAATTAGTCAGCTTATACCAAGTGTTGAAGAGCATGTGGAGCATATGAAACTATACAACGTGGAAGGAGGTACGTATTGATACAATCATCTTGGGAATCTGGGATTTTCAGCGGAAGTTAATACACGAATAACCTAGAGCCCCCAAAATCCAATATTAAGTGTGTATTCAACAGAATTTCAATGCGTGTGCAGGTGTGTGTGTGTGTGTGTGTGTGTGTGTGTGTGTGATGTACATAAATAATGAGTGCTCATAGCAGCATTATTTACAATAGCCCCAAAGTGGAAACAATTGTAATGGGTAGCAAAAGCAGAAAGAAAAATAAAATCAGGCAGGTATTTCATACAATGAAGTGTCATATGGCAACAAAAATAATAAAGTATTGTTATATGTAATAGCAAGGCTAAATCTGACAAATATAAAAATAAGTGAGAAAAAGTCACAAAAAAAGAATATGTAGAATGATTCTATGTAGACCAAATTCAAAAACTCATAAAACTATACTTTGATTTTAGAAGTCAAAGGAGAAATTATCTCTAAAGAGGAAGGAAGGTTTAGTGGTTAGGAAGACAGTAAGGGAGGGGGTTCTAGACTGCTAATAATATTTATTTTTTGACCTTGAAACTGATATTTAATCCATGACCTCTGATGATATGGGTGTGTTTATGTGTGTATGCTTACTTCAAAAATATTTATATAGAAACTCCCAGAGTGCCTAGTTTTATGGTTTCGCATACTAGTTAATTGGTGTTGAAAATATATTTCCCTTGTACTACTCAAGGGGAGTAGTACATTCATCTAAATATTCATCTTTATCAAAGTTGGTTTTATAATGACCATTAACAGAGTGAAGAGGAAGTCGCATGCGTAGCAAAGATATTTGAAACACATATAACTAGCAGGATGGTCAATCAAGAGTATATAAGAAATTCCTAACAATCAATAAGAAAAAAGAGAGAGAGAAAGAGGGAGACAATGCCATAGGGGAATCTCCAAGTGCACAATAAGTATAATAAAAAGTTTTCAACCTGAATGGAAACAAAAGCTGTACAGTTGGCAACCACAATATAATACCACTAGACACCCAGAATGGCTACTTTTAAAATAGATTGGCAATAACAATGGTAAGATGGGGGGCAGCAGGAATTCTACTCTCCAGCTGGTAAGAGTGAAAACTGTTACAACCACTTGGCAAAAGTATTATATTAGCTACTGAAGTTGAAGATAGGCATGGCAATGTTATCCCTAGATTTATACCCAACAGGAATGCACATACATGTTCAACAGATACATACGAGGTTGTCATTGTCTCAGTGGTCTTTGGCATCACCCGGGGGGTTACTAAACAGAATGAAATGAAGTGAGTTAATTACAACTACTTGCAACTGCATGGACATGTCAAAAAAGTCGGTGTTCAGAAAAAAAAAAAAGTTTTTTAGTCCATTTCTGTAAAGAATAACAGTATCAATAGCAACAACAATAAAATAAGCAAAAATTAAATATGATGTTTAGGTCTGCAAGGTTTGGTGGCAAAACTATTAACAAACAAAAACACGAACAAGGAAATGATTACTGTAAAATTCTGGGTAGAAGTTTTCCAGTGTGGGGTAGTCAGAGAGCCTAATGATTGGGAAAGGAATAGGAGTTTCTTGTTTTATGGCCATGTGATACCTCTTGACTTTGGTTTTGGTTACATGGGGTTTTGCCCTGTGATAATTAATAGTGTTAATTATCACAAAACTAATGTTTTGTGCCTTTTTTCTAAGTGTTGTAACAATAATATTAATTTTTTAAATGTTTATTTATTTTTGAGAGACAGAGAGAGACAGAGCGCGGGTGGGGGAGGGGCAGAAAGAGAGGGAGACACAGAATCCGAATCCGACGCAGGCTCCAGGCTCTGAGCCGTCAGCACAGAGCCCAACATGGGGCTTGAACTCACTAACTAATGAGATCATGACCTGAGCAGAAGGACACTTAACTGACTGAGCCACCCAGACACCCATACAATACCACTATTAATAATAATAACATATTTTATAAATATAAGTAAAAACCAAATAAATAAAAATCTGTCACAGTTTTCTACCATGTCACAGTTTTTTGTCATGGCAAAGATGTGATCAAAGGTATACATGTAAGATTTGAGGCATGGAAAGCAAAAAGTAGCTTTCTTTATCTAAGATCTTGGAAGATCAGCTGAACAGTGAGTCAATTTAGGAAATTTTCACATATACAAGGAAGTGGATCATGAAGCTCTTATGAAATCTCCATTTGCTCAGTTATCAAGCATGCAGTTGGGTGGTGAGACACTACAAATAAGTAATTGTCTTAGGAAAAACGATGACTTTGACGTGAAATAGATATGTTACCATACAGCAAAGGCAAATGCAGAGCCGTGTACTCACCAGGCTGGCAGGAGCAGCGTTCATCCAGGTGGCTTCAGAGGCAGAATTTAGAAACAGAGATGTGGGTCCCCCACTGCTGTGGTCTATTCTAGGCCTCTGTGGAGCATTCTAGCAGGTTCAGGCTTCAAGCTTTGGGAGAGCAAATAGGACAGCAGACCCTGGGTTCTTGTAAACTGCGTGCTTTGATCACCGTGAAGGAACTGTAACAACAGGCCTGGACAAACCTTTGCTCCCGCTCTCTGCTGCCCGTTCGGTGCTTGTGGTTATGGATTGTACTAGAGAATTGGCTCACCCTCCCGGTGTCATCAGGGGCTTCATTCCAAGTCTCGTGGCTGCAGTTTTATGACAGGGCAAGGCAGCGGCAGAATGCCTCGTGCCAGCGCTCATTTTGGGGAAGGCCAGCCGCTCCCTGGCATGATCACGGCTTTGGGAGACCAGGAACAATTGCCTGAAGCACTAGGCCAAAATACGTTTCCACGGAGAGTTCTAAGAGGCCAACGCGTTTTACGACCAGTCTGACAGAACGGCGGTTGTCAAGTTCATCCTTGCACATGCTATGTGATTCAAACCTATGAATTTTCCAATATGCCGTGTTGGAGAAATGAAGAAATCACGTTTAGGGATTGGACAGGCACGTAGGGAATTATGGTTAGTGTTTTGGTGTGGAAATTAGCTGTATTTAGCTTTACTTGCCAGGCAGCATTCCTCTGTCCCACTTTTTTTTTTTTTTTAAGTTTATTTATGTATTTTCAGAGAGAAAGAGAGAGAGAAAGCAAGCAGAGGAGGAGCAGGAGCAGACAGAGAGGAAGAGAGAGAATCTCAAGCGGGTTCTGCACTGTCAGTGTGGAGCCCGAAATGGGAGTCAAACCCATGAACTGTGAGATCATGACCTGAGCCAAAATCAAGAGTCAGATGCTTAACTGACCGAGCCACCCGGGTGCCCTTGCCCCACTTTTATTTATTTATTTTTTAACAGACATTTTTTTAACTTCAGAAGCCACTTTCCCTCATTCTCATCCTATGTGCTTTACTGGGACTGATACTTTTCCCCAACTTCAAGGACAGACTAGTAGGTTAACCTTAATGAAGAACCCCTTGCCACCCTCTGAAGTGCAAGTTACAATTCTGATCACAGTTCCAATGTGTGCGTGGGTGGGGTGGGAAGAGGGTTTCCCCACACCACCAAGTGATTCTCTGTAACAACAGCTGGGTGTCTTACAAATTAACTCAATTCTGAAGCTGCCAAGAGATAGCATCAGGTCCCGCAGTCAAGAGTTCAATCCTACAAAGACCACCTGGTACCCCCTTCAGATCCCAATCACAAGGCTAGATTATCGTTCTCTTTTTAATTTTTTTAACGTTTATTCATTTTTGAGAGACAGAGTGGGAGCAGGAGAGGGTCAGAGAGAGGGAGACACAAAATCCGAAGCAGGCTCCAGTCTCTGAGCTGTCAGCACAGAGCCAGATGCGGGTCTCAAACCCATGAATCATGAGATCATGACCTGAGCCTAAGTTGGAAGCTTAACTGACTGACCCACTCAGGCACCCCTAGATTATGTTTTTCTGATCAAGTGACTACAGATCAGAGATTCTAATAACCTTCTCCCTGAGTTTGACTAATTTACAGTGCCTCACAAAATTCAGAGGAACATTTTACCTACTAGATTACCAGTTTATTATAAAAAGATTTAACTCAGGAACACCCAGATAGAGAGATGCACCCAGATAGAGAGATGCACAGAGTATGAGGAAGGAATACAGAACTCTCATGACATTTCTAAGCATGCCATTCTCCCAAAATCTCCACGTGCTCACCAACCAGGAAGTTGTCTAAACCCCATCATTTTGAATTTTTGTGGAGGTTTCATTAAATAAGCATGATTGATTAAAATTACTGACTCTCAGGGATTGAACTCCACCTCTAGCCCCTCTTTTCTCTCCAGAGGCACAGAGTAGGACTGAAATTTCCTATATTCAAATCCCACAGTTGTTCCTCCTGACCAACAGCCCACATCCTTAGGTGCTTTCCAAAAATCACCTCGTTAACATAATAAAAGGCACTTTGGTTGCTCTTGCTCTCCTCAGTTACAAAATTCCAAGGTTTCTGGAGCTCTTTGGCTGGAATAGTGGATGAAGACCACATATATATTTCTTATAATAAATCACAGTATCACACAAGCCATAACAAGTATGCAGGTCTGAAGCTTCTGGGAGTCATCCTCCTCACCAACATATTAAGAACATCTGTCTGAGAATTACTATAACACAGAAGAAAGCAGAGCCAAGAAATGGAGAGATGTGTTCGTGAGTGTATGGTTTGATCACCTGGATCCCGTTGTGCCTAAAGGTAGTGTACCCATAGGGCTTTTCTGTTACGTGAGCCAATAAACTTCCTTTTATGCTGAATCTGTTTGGAGTTGGATTTGGGTCACTTGTAGCCCCAAGAGCCTGACTAATGTACAGAGAGGAAAGGATCCTATGGTATTTAAGGGAGTATCAGGTAATAGGTTGATCATACTGAGTTATACAGGGAGATTATGATTTACAGAGAAAGGTCATCACAGAGTCAAAAAGCAGCAAAGGCAGGAGTGGAGGGCTGGATAAAATGTGTGGGAAAGGTTGGGGGTACTGCATGGTGGTTGAGAGTGAGGAAATTTCACTTAATGGTAAGTGTCAGCGGTGGCTGTGATTCTTTGGGACCGGGTGAATGTGAATGGAGAACAAACTACTGGAGGGAGGAAGCTGCAGAGCTATGTGACTAAGTTTTTTGTTTTTTTTTTTTTAAGTATATTCTAGGTTTTTCTGCTACTCTTTACTTAGTAGTGCATGCATGTTGACATTGCTACATCTTTGACTCCAACAGTCACCAGAACTGTGTTTGCCTTTGTTGCTAATTACCTTTTTGTTGCTAAGTTCTTTTTTCATCCTCTGAGCTTATTTATTATTGCCATATCATTTAAAACCATTGAACTCTCCATATTCTGAAAACCTCTCTCCTCTTGGTTTCCCTAGTCCTATCTGTTCTTATTTTCTTCCTACCTACATAATCTTTTCCTGACTTTCTCTCTTGAAGCCCACTCTAAATAATAAGTGCATTCTGTTATTTGAATTTAATTCATATTAAATTGTATGCAGTCTTTCTGAAATATCTCACCATTTCTAATGATTTCAACTCTCCTCCATAAGCTGTAGGCTCTAAGACATCTACGTTCATTCTAAGCCTTTCTTTAAATGCTGTTCTTATATAGGAACTACCTCTCTACATCCATACCTGAATGTTACATAATGACCTCAACATATAAACATTCTAAAATGTATCACCTTTTTTTTTTTTTTTTTTTTTTTGGTGTTTGTCATATATGTCTCCTCCTCACTCTCCTGCTCTGGTAAAGTTGCCAGGCGTTAAGAATTTGATATGAGAGGGAAGCCTGGGTGGCTCAGTCAGTTAAACTTCCCACTTTGGCTCAGGTTATAATCTCACAGTTTCTGGGTTCGAGACCCGTGTCAGGCTCTGTGCTGACAGCTCAGAGCCTGGAGCCTGCTTAGGTTTCTGTGTCTCCCTCACTCTCTCTCCCCCTCCCCAACTCACCCTCTGCTTCTCTCTCTCCCTCTCTCTCTCCCTCTCTCTCAAAAATAAACAAACATAAAAAAACACAGAATTTCACAGTGAATGATTAAACGTTTCCTCAGTAACTGGTATCTTTTTGGGATGATCTTTTTACCTCACTGAGTTTAGATATCATCCTAATTGAAAATTTTCAATGTCATATGGTAATCTGGAAAATAAAATCCTACCTTCTCAACTAGTCTTTTAATGCTCTGATTCCTATTTAATTTTCTGGTTTTACAACATACTATTTGCAGTTCCCAGAACTGTTCATGTTCTCTCATCTTGTATCGCTGCCCTTTACTATCCACCGCGGTAGTATTTACTTATCACCATATTTGCATAAGCCCACTTTAGAAGTCACTTTCAGGAGATCTAGGAGAGCCCTGCGTCTAGGTTGGGTATGACTTTCCATCCCATATGCATCTTCATATGACGTGAGCACCTATGTGCAACCCGCACTGGTCTGTGTACCTTGTCTGTGCATTGTGTTTGTTTTCAGCTTTTCGAGTGCTTTTCATCCTCAGAGACTGGGCAATATGCCTGGCACCTTATCAGCACTGAGAAACATTAAAAGAGGAAGGAAAGAAAGTAATGAGGGGAAAAAGGAAGGAAGAAAAGTAGATAAGGCTAGGCACTTGATGAGAATGTCTCATTCGCTAGAATAGATAACTGTGGATAAAATGTAGAGAAGTGTGGCCCTAAATTTGCTTTCTTTTATAGGCGGTGGACACAGCCATTGCTAAAGGAAACTACATAAAGTGCTTGGGTTTGAATCTCATTTTAGGAGCTTTCTACAGTCTTGCTCTGACACTTAATACCTGGCCATAGGGGTTGGGCAATTTGCTCAAACCCTATGTGCCTCAGTTTCCTCATATGTAAAATTGTGACACTAATACTGCATAACTTTAAGGATGATTTTGAGCATGAAGTATGTTTATACCTATGAAGTATTTCAAGAGTGGCACATGGGAAACCTTACATGGGTAATCCTACATGAGTTTAATAAAGAAATATAGGAGTTGATGTTGGGGAAATACACCGTACAATGTGTAGGGTACTTCTCTATAAAAGTGCTCATTTAATTCGTGTGTCTCTGTACATGTGTGGGTGTGCTGACAAGTCCACAATTAACTACGTTATTGGCTACAGAGAAATATATTTTAATATAGGAGTATTATATTCTATGCCAGACAAAATTGACACCTAAGATATTCCATACTAAAACATGTATCAGTCTTCGGACATTTCTTACGTTTACATTTTGAAGATGGAGAAATACTTGATTCTAAAGATTATGATGGATGGCTCAGTCCGTTAAGGGTCTGACTGTTGGTATCAGGCTCGGGCGATGACCTCACGGTTTCATGATTTCAAGCCTTTCCTTGGGCTCTGCACTGACAGTACACACACAGAGGGGTGCCTGGGTGGCGTAGTCCTTAAAGCATTGGACTCCTGATGGTGGCTCAGGTTGTGATCTCACTGTTCGTGAGTTTGAGCCCCGCATTAGGCTCTGCACTGATGGTGCAGAGCCTGCTTGGGATTCTCTCTCTCTTTGTCCCTCCCCCACTTCTACTGTCTCTGTCTCAAAATAAATAAATAAACAAAAAAATAAAGATTATGATTTGGCTTTGAGTAATAAATGTCTTCTTCACACAGATTTATGAAGAGAATGCTATTTAAATACTGTTCTCTTTGTGCCCTTCAAATTCTTTGCCTTGTAATTGGGGGTATTGCTCTCCTAATCTTCTATACTACTAACAGAATTGGCTAGACGTTGGGTTGTTCAATTTTTTTACAAATACCATATGATTTCATTCATATGTGGAACTTAAGAAACAAAACAAAGACCAAAAGGGAATAAAAGAGAGAGAGAGGCAAACCAATAAACAGAGTATTAAGTATAGAGGACAAACTGATAATTACCAGAGGGGGTGAGGTGGGGGACGGAGGCGAAATAGGTGATGGGGATGAAGACGTGCACTTGCTGTGATGAGCACCAGGTATTTCTGGAAGTGTGGAGTCACTATATTGTACTAATATACAGTGGTATGTTACCTAATTGGAATTTAAATAAAAACTTTTAAGAAAGGATTTAAAAAAGGAATTGGCTATACAACTTATAAATTAAAATGTGATATATTTGTACCTTCATTTCAGCTAAACTGAAGTGTAAGTCCAAGAGTTTTAGCAAGGGTTTAAAAGCCTGAGCTCTCGTTTCTATGAAGAATATGTCTCACAGCGTAAGGTTTTCAGCTTTATTTGATGTCGTTTCCAGTTGTAATTGTTCTATAACTGCTTAGACATGCCGTTAAATGTAGTCCTCAAACTAGGCATATTAGTGGGTCTAGTACAGCCACGATTACTGAAGAAACTAGAAAGAAGCCTTGTACAATTTTCCTATAGGCCTTGGGAAGTGATTTCCCTTGATGTTTGAAGCATGTATTTAAATCAAAACAGTGAAAATGGTATAAACTATTCTAAGCATGTTTTTGAACTGTCACAAGTCCAGCTACATAAATCAGTTTGGGCCCACAGGCTGAGGACACAAAGGGATTGAACTTCAGATATAAATGAAAACAATCTGAAGACAGGGAAGGATTTTAATTAAATTGAAAATGTGAATCAAAGTACTAACATCATTCTGGTATGGATTCTCATCGCCATGAGATACATCGTGCTTCAGACAATAGCAAAGCTTCAAAAATTTAGTAAAACTTGGTGGCATAAGAAATTCTCTCCGCTCATATGCAAGGCTGAATTTTTTTTTGTTGTTTTGTTAACTGAATTGTTAACAATATTTGCAATTAGAAATTAAAGCTTAAAGTAAAATGCTTTCTTTTTTCTTTGAAAAGTTCTACAGATTAATGGACGTGAAAAAAATCACAAAATGATAGGTAACAATCGAACATGAAAAAAAGGAAAGCTTGTTCCAGTTGATCATTTTGATAATTTGTCCTGTGCACCTGCTTCTAGTTTTGATTAGGTGACATGGAAAACCTGAGTAGGGATTATAAGTTAACATTATAGCTAGAGTGCTGTAATATTCAAGAGCATTATGGAATATAATTTAAGTTTTATTGTTTGATTTTAAAATCATGACTTTAGAAGTATATTTTCCTTAGAAAATTAATCTTTTTAAGTATGGAGAAGATATGGATTTATTTAAATAACAGCTAGACTATAGATTTCTAGGGGAGTTAGCAGAGGAATGAGAGAGAGACTGCGTGCTGTAAGAAAAAAGATAGTAAAGTGATGGCGTAAAGAGACAGATAAAAATATAGGAGAGAAAAGGGAATAAAAATTACAGGAAAATACTAAAAAGAAGTATTTACAACTGCAGATTATCATATGAGTGGAAATAGTACTAAAAATGTTCTTTTTCCCTCTTACGTTAGAGTCTGAGGAAATGTAAATACCTCCTATTACTTTCAGAATTCAGTTAGTTTCATAGAAATATTTTAAATTTCAGGTGCCTGTTAACTCATGTCCAAAGTCCTTCACCTTGTTATAAGGCTCCAATCTTCTCACTCTCATATCATTGAAAATGGTGGACACATTTTGTTACTAGATTTGAGAGAAATTATTTAGCCATGCCTCCGCATTTCACTAAAATTCATAGCATCTAACTTCATTTGGGTCTTTTGTACTAAATGGTGTTCTTTTTATTCTTACATCAAGAAATCCCTATACATTTCTCATTGCACATACTGTAAGATTTTCATTCCCCTGAAAGTCCTAAGGCCATTTTGATCCCCTCACTATTAGAATGAGTTAAATTTCCCTCCTAATTTAAAAACAAAGCCATGTGTTATGACTTCTTTAGTGTCCATACCCATCCCTGTCAAAATTTCTTTGCACATTTTCCATGATTTGCTTATCGTTTCTATTTTCTTTTTTTTAATGTTTTAGATTTATTTATTTATTTATTTATTTATTTATTTATTATTTATTTATTTATTTAATTTGATAGAGAGAGGGAGAAAGAGAGTTGGAGTGGGAGAGTGGCAGAAAATGGGGACAGAGGATCTGAAGCAGGCTCTGTGCTGACCGCAGTGAACCCGATGTGGGGCTCGCACTCATGAACCATGAGATCATGACCTAAGCCAAAGTCGGACACTCAACTGACTGAGCCACCCAGGTGCCCTAACCATTTCTCATTTCCAAAGTAACATCTTTCTGTGTTCCCCAGCCATGACACTTCCAGCCTATGCTGCTGATAATCCATCCCACCTACATTCCCTTGGTCCCAGTGTGCCATTGACCATTCCCTCTTCTTTCATCTTCTATTCATCTTCTATTTACTCTCTCCCTTTGACTTTTTGCCAAGACCTTCAATCATGGTCGGTTGTGAAATATACTAAGATACCTTTCTTCATTTCTGTCACCTGATCAAGCCCTCGCTCGTTCCTCAAGAGTGCCTGGAAACTTATTTCCATAAATTTATCTCTTACTTATGATTCAGATCATTGAAAGCTTACTTATACACCACCTGGATTTTAATAATTATATCGAGTCAGGAATGATTCCCTAATTGTCACACTTAAACCGATGCTTCTTTGATCTTTGCAGTGTCAACATTACTGACCAGCATATTCCTCTTTAAAATTCTCCCTTGGGGCACCTGAGTGACAGTCAGTCAAGCATCCAAGTCTTGATATTGGCTCAAGTCACTATCTCACGGTTTGTGGGTTCGAGCCTCACATCTGTTAGTGCAAAGCCTGCTTGGGATTCTCTCTCTCCCTCTCTCTGTCTCTCTCTGCCCCTCCTCTGCTCATGCTCTCTCCCTCTCTCTCAAAATAAATAAATAAACTTAGAAAAATAAAAACAAAATTTTCCCTGAAATGCAAAGGAAGTCGATTCTTTTTTGTTTGTTTGTTTGTTTCCTTCTCTCATAATTCCAGGGTCTTTCACTGATTACTCATTTTAGTGTAGGTATATCCTAATGATCTGTTTTCAAATTCATTGATTTCTACTCTATTATTTCTTTCCTTCTGCTGGATTTAGGTTTATTTCATTCTTCTCCCCCTCCTTCTTCCTCTTCTTTTTTTCCTTAAGGTAAAAGTTTAGATTATTGATTTGATCCTTTTCTTCTATTCTATTTGCAAGTTTCTGTCTAATTATTCTTTTAGCTACTTTGTTGCTTTAGCATTGTTTCAGTGCTTTCTCTCTAAGCACTGCCACAAATATTGATATATTATTACTTCCATTCAATTCTAAGTATTTTTGACTCTTCTTGAGACTTTATCTTTGACCTATAAATTAATTAGAAATGTACTTTTAACATCTGTTAAGCTAACAGATGTTCAAATATTTTTCTTTTATCTTTTTGTTCTTAGTCTAGATTAATTCCATTATAGTTAAAGGACATACATGGTATTATTTCATTTCTTTTCTGTTTGTTGAAGTGTGTTTTATAATCCTAAAAATAATTTATTTTGGTGAATGTTCCAAATGGACTTGAAAAGTCTGTATAACCCATTATTGTTGAGTGTAGCATTCTGTAGCTATCAATTAGATCCAGTTGGTTAATGGTGTTGTTTATCTTTCTGTATATCTGAGCTGATTTTCTGACTATTGGTTCTAACTATTACAGAAAAAAAGAATGTTCTCTACTTCAAAGACTGACTGAATACTTTACTAAATCTGTGCTTCTGGCCTTACTTTTAGTAGCCATTACTTTTTTTGTCATCTCCTCATCACTGTCCGCTGAGGCTTCTTTTTCTTCCTACTGAAGCCACGATCTTTCCATCTCTGTTCCGTGGCCACAGAGAGCTGCCAGCACCAAGAATCTCCCCATAAATATATACAGAACACGTCCAACTCAACATCAAACAAAACAAAACAAAACAAAGAAACAAAAAACCAAAGAACGAAATCCTGATTTAAAAAAATGGATAGATAAACTGAATGGACAGTTTTCCAAAGAAGACATAAAATGACAGATACATGAAAAGGTGGTCAACATCACTGATCATCACTTGACATTACTAATAATCAAGGAAATGCAAAGCAAAACCATCAGATATCACCTCACATCAGTTAAAATTGCTATAATTTAAAAGACATGAGATAAGAAGTGTTGGAAAGGGAATGAAAATAACAAAACCCTAGTGCACCTAGTTGGTACAAAAAAGAAAAACAAATTGGTACAGCCATTCTGGAAAAATAGAGGTTTCTCAAAAAGTTAAAAATAGAACCACCATATAATCCAGCCGTTCCATTTCTGGGTATATTCAAAAGAATTGAAATCAGAATTTATTCATTTTTTTATCCATTATAATAGTTTGTTTTCAAATTGGTTTTACATATAACACTCAGTGTTCATCCCAACACGTGCCCTCTTTAATGCCCGTCACCCCCTCCCTCGCCCCCCTCACTCTCAGTTTGTTCCTAGTCTTTGAGAGTCTCTTATGTTTTATCTCCCTCCCTCTCTGTGTATTTTTTTTCCTTTCCCCTCTTCCCCTCCCCCTGGTTTTTGCTTAGTCTCACAAAGTCCACCTATTCGTGGAAACATATGGTATCTGTCTTTTTCTGACTGACTTATTTCAGTTAACATAATACCTTCCAGTTCCATCCATGTTACTACACATGGCCAGATTTCATTCTTTCTCATTGCCACATAGTAGTCCATTATATATATGTGCCACAACTTCTTTATCCATTTGTCAGTTGACGGACACTTGGTCTCTTCCCATGATTTGGCTGTTGTCGAAAGCACTGCTATGAACATTGGGGTATACGTGCCCCTATGCATCAGCATTCCTGTGTCTCTTGAGTAGATTCCTAGCAGTGCTATTGCTGGGTCATATAGCAGCTCTATTTTCATTTTTTTGAGGAACCTCCACACCGTTTTCCAGAGTGGCTGCACCAATTTGCATTCCAACCAACAGTGTACACCACTCACAAAAATAAACTCTAAATGATGAAGGATGTGAATGTGATACAGGAAACCATCAAAATCCTAGAGGGGAAAGCAGGAAAAAATCCTCTTTGACGCAGCAATTTCCTATGCAACACATTTCCAAAGGCGAGAGAATTTAAAGCAAAAATGAACTATTGGGACCTCATCAAGATAAAAAGCTTCTGCATGGCAAAGGAAACAACCAACAAAACTAAAAGACAACCAACGGAATGGGAAAGGATAATTCCAAATGACATATCGGATAAAGGACTAGTATCTAAAATCTATAAAGAACTTACCAAACTCCACACCCAAAAAACAAATAATCCAGTGAAGAAATGGGCGGAAGATATGAATAGACACTTCTCCAAAGAGGACATCCAGATGGGCAACAGACACATGAAATGATGCTCAAAGTCACTCATCATCAGGGAAACAAATCAAAACCACACTGAGATACCACCTTACACCGGTTCGAGTGACTAAAATGAATAAATCATGAAACTATAGAATTTATTTTTAAAAATGTTTACTTAGAGAGAGAGAGTGCATATGCACATGAGCTGGTAGAGAAAGAGAGGGAGAGAAAGAGAATCCCAAACAGGCTCCATGAACGCCAACACAGGGTTCATCCCACAACCGTAAGATCATGACCTGAGTCAAAATCAAGAGTAGGCCATTCAACCAATTGAGCCACCCAGTGTTCTGAAATCAGAATCTTATAGAGATATCTACACTCCTATGTTCCCTGCAGCGTTACTCATAATAGCAAAAATATGGAAACAACCTAAGTGTCTGCTAATTGATGAATAAAGAAAATGTGGTGTATATATATTTATATATGATATATATATTTATATTTATATATGATGTATATATCTCATTAGTTTGAGAAAAAAGAAACCCCCACCGAAGGGACAACTTGGATAGACCATAAACGTGTTAAGCTAAGTGAAAAGTCAGACAAAGAGAAATACCATATGATGTCACTTACAAATGGAATCTAAAAAAAAAGACAAACTCAGAGAAAGACAACAGAGTTGTGGTTTCTGGGTTGGAGGGTGGGAAAAATGGGGAGATATTAATCAAAGGGTAGAAGCTTCCCGTTATAAGATCAATGAGGCTGGGGATCTAATGTACAGCATGGTGTTTATAGCTAATAATACTGTATCATATACTTGAATGTTAAGGGATTAGATCTTAAAGATTCTCACCACAAAACAGAAATGACTATATGATGTGATGGAGGTGACAGCTAATTCTAAGGTAGTAATCATTTTGCACTTTTTAAATGTATCAATTCAATATGATATACAACATAACTTACACACAGTTATGTGTCAATTATAATTATATTTCAATAAAAGCTGAAAATTATGAAAAATAAAACATGCTTAAAAACAAACTAAGAATAAAAATCACATGATCATATCAATTGCAGAAAAACATTCACTGATTCATTAATTTTTGTTATGTATTTTTTTATTGACTTTCTTTGTTTTGGTTGAAAAAGATAATTTAGAAATTTTGAAAGGCATTTTGTGGAACCTTGGTATAAATTGGAGAAAAATACTTTAGATGATTCAACAGTGAATGATTCATCAACAGATGGTTTCAATTAAACTTTCTCAAAACACATATTCAGCAAGGGTAAACCAGGTGTCTGGTTTTTACATATTCTTTCTTTCTTCTTTATTTTTTTAACATAAATCTGTTAATTTGTTTCAGTATTTGTGAAGAATATTATAAAACTTTGTTTTCCTTTCTGTGACATATTTTAGTCATACAATAGAGAAGTAGATGATTGTATTCAAGGGATTGAATATACAAAGTTGGTCACAGAGTAAGAATATTTAAGCCATGTTTGCTTATAAAGAATCTTAATATGTTTGTGAAAATCATGAGCTATCAGAGAAAGCCCTGGTTCAGATTCTGAATGCTTTGCTAAGGAGAGAACAAAATGGATAAATAAGACAATATACATTTTTTTAAGTTGATTTATTTTTGAGAGAGAACATGCTTGTGCACACGCAAGCACACACATTCGCGCGCATGCATGCGTGCGTGAGTGGGGGAGGGGTAGAGAGGAATACAGAGTTTTCCAACTGGGTTCTGCACTGAGTGCAGAGAGCCCGAGGTGGGGCCTAAACTCATTCAGGAACCATGACGTCACGATCTGAGCAGAATGAAATCTTATGCTTAACCAACGGAGGCAACCAAGCACCTCGATAATATGCATTTTCAGACAGCTAATCAGCAGTATATTTAATTGTTTTCTGTTTTTTGATCATGTATCCTTAAATAGTTTAAATTGTCTAATGTTAAGAATGACAGTAATATATTCTAACAAAACTGTTAATAGGAAGTGCCAAATACTTCCCAAGTTGATTTTATAATTCTGGTGTGTCTCTCAGAGTTCTCCAGAGGAACAGAACTGACAAGATATATGTATATTATATGTAATTTAAGGACTAGGCTTACATCACTGGGGAGGACTGGCAATTTTGAAATCTTTAGGGCAGCCTGGCAAACTAGACACTGAGGATTTCCATGTTACTGTCTATGGCAGAATTCCTATTTCTCTAAGAAACCTCAATTTTTGCTTTTAGGGGTCTTGAGCTGATTGGATAAGACCCACTCATACTATCCAGGGTAAACTTTACTTAAAGCCAGCTGATTTTTTTTTGTGAGTGGCATCTGTCTAATACCTTCACAGCAACACCTAGAGTAGTTGGAGTAAATAATTGGGTACGATAGCCTTGCTAAACTGGTACATGAAACTAACCATCACATCTGGTTATCTGTAGTTACTTTTTTTTAAATTATTTATTTATTTTAAGAGAGAGAGAGAGTATACAGCAGGGGAGGGCAAGAGAGAGGAAGAGAAAGAATCCCAAAGAGACTCCGCACTGATAGCACAGAGCTCAACGCGGGGCTCAATTGCACAAACTGTAAGATCATTATCTGAGCTGAAATGAAGAGTCGGATGCCTAACCCCCAGAGCCACCCAAGTGTCTCTTGTTTTCTTTAAAGTGAGATATATTTTAGATATATTCGATATATTTAATAGTCACTGATCCAACTATTAATATGAATATTTAATATTAAAATTAATCAATATTCATTACTTCAACCAATATATAAAGTGTGTAATATTTTATATTCATTGAACTATTTTTTACTTAACATTTACTAGGTATAATGCTTTGTTATGAGACATGTACAATAAATATATTATCCCCAACACTTAAGAAATTTAAATTTCAATGAGATGAAATGTTAAGTCTTGACTTTTAAGCATACATACATCATCCCAAATTTTCAGCTTAAAAACAGCTTAAAATATATCATATTCATTAAATATTGCCTAGTGACTATAGGTGCAAGCATTATAATATGTACTCTGTAAACATTAAAGGTTAAAAAAAGTGCCCTTCCCCCAAAGAGTTTATAATCTGCTAGGAATCTATTTGACTCTTAATTTTGTTACTATGTGATATGTGCAAATTACTGTAATTTGAGGTTCAGTTTCCTTATCTATGCAGTGAGAGTTATACTAGATAATATTTCAGTAAAAATTCTTTATGGTCTTAAAACATTATCATTTTCAAGATTCTTTGTTTAGAAAATTATTCTCTAGTGGGTAGGAATAGGATACATTATTTATAATGATTTTATTCCAAGTAGGAAATTAGTAATTGATGGCTTGCCTACAAGTATTGAGATCTAGGCATATTTTCTCTTATTTATATCCACAGCTAAATTGCCTTCATAAAACAATGAAAGTTAACCTCAAAGACTGATGGAGAAAATTACCAATAAGGAGAAAATACAGAGGCCATTAGCAAAATGTGGGCTTTAACAGGATGTCAACATTAAATAAAAATTACTATTTTGAGATAGTCAACTGGTTATGAACTATGTCTAAAAACAGTGTTCGGAGAATTTAAAATTTGAGACTTTAAAAAGCCATATTTTGTGTTAAAGCTTATTATTTAGAAGTCATATTATATTTGGTCTCCAAGTTAAACCTTTTTTGCAAAATTTGTGTGTCCAAGTTTAAAGGACCTCATGTGTTATAAAGTACATATTACAAATATATAAAGTTTTTAATACTTTTAAGAAGTGGTTCACATTGTTCGTACTCATTTCCATAAGAAACAACTGCATAGGGCAGTGATATTATCATGACGTTGTTAGTAACATGCGCACGTCTAACGCTTTATGAATCTGAAGGTGAAGGTGCACCATTTTATGTATCCTTCCTTCAGGAGGAAAAAGCAAACCTTCCATTCAGTAAGGGAACTGCCTGCAATTTTCTGCAGCCACCAAAATGTCATTCTTCGTATTTGCTTTCTATTTTCATAGCAATGGGAATGGAATGTACTCCTCAGCACTCAGCCATTATCGTGACCTCTGTGTCCATAGCCTTTGACTCAGGCCTGAGTTCACCATAACTTATTTTTACAGCAATCCTGAGCTACAGCCAGACCACTTGGCGGTAGTTTCACTCCTACTCAGCTTGTTTTCAAAATGGGGATTCTCACTGTGTCTCTTTTTAGACCGTTTCTAGTTTCCGCATGAAACCTTTTAAAATAAAACTGCTGTTATGCAAATGACTGAAGACAAAAGGCATTTTGTTCAACTCCCAGATTCGGTCTTTATTATTAAGCTCCATAAAGCCCTCGCGTTTCCAGGCTTTTTCACAAAGCTATTACCCAATCTGGCAATATTTTCTCAAGAAATTTCTGGTGAGTACACACTTTTTTTCTGATGGCAAATTGGTTCACTGTTTTCATACGCTGCATCGTAGAATAAATCCTCAACACGTGCGTCCTGAATTCTTGCCTTGTTTGGTAGTAAATCACTGGAAATGTTTGTGATTCGCAGTGAGTCAGAGGGAACATTGCAAGGTTTGGGGTTGGGGTTCTTTCCTTTCTGACTTTTGCTATTCTTCTACGATTTTGTTTTGCTGTTTATCATGTGCAGTTTAGGACTTTTGTCCCCCGCCCCCCGCACTCCTTGGTGGGTTTTTATAATAGTGTGAGTTGAGGGGCTTCAAAATCATAAGCTATCATTTTCCAGCTTTTTCTTCTAAAAACAGTCCACTTCCCTTAAGCTTAGCTCTAGTGTTCTTTAGATAAAACTCAAACTGAAGAAATAGTCATATTTCTGACAAGCTGTGAGACATACCAAGGTCATTTTTGTTTGCCGTATCGCTTATAATACAATTCTACTTACAATTGCCTGGCATGGATGAGTGCATTTTTTTAATGTACATAATACTTTTTGACACTGGGGAAATAAGAAGCTATGAAAATAAGGTTGATAAACCAGTAAAGAAGTCTTTCCTTAAATGGTCACAATCTGCCAAGAGCTGATAAGGAAAAGGATCCTGGGGGACGATGACAAGAAACTTACAGCCATCAACCCCATGTCAGCACTGGGTGAGAAAACAAATAGAATTCCAGACAATTCAGAACAAATACTACAAATCAGAGATGATTCCCAAACCTCCTTTCAATCTTACACTTTTGAAAGACAACTAAGAAGCACAAAGGACATTGGACAATTCGACATGAATAGTTACACTGTGCCTTTTCTTTCGTCTTTCTTCTCTTAATCTCAAATTAAATTTGTTTTCGGTACGAAGTTTTCTCTATGGAGTATATCATTTCACTTCCAACATAAAACACTCAAGAAGAGACTGAGGCAGAGCAAGGGTAAGTTAATTATTGCAATTATGTGTTAATTATGATGAATTATTTTAGAGCAATGAAGTAATGCTTAGTAGATTTCTGTAGTGTCTTCATATACTCTGTTTTAGAGGGTATGGAAGCTATAAAGTGTTATTGGAAATGATATTGTCTCATGCAGTTAACATATGAATAATCATAGGTTTATAGGCCACAGATACTACAACATGGTTAATTATTCCTGAAGATAGTAAAATATTTTTCTCAAACTACTGTGTAAGAGATATGTCTCACATTTCTAATTTGTTTTATTTTGGCATTAGTATGGGTTACATGACAGATTTTGATGCTACTTCTAACACAAGGTAGATAAAATAAATAGCAGCAGATAATGAATTAACCAGAGCTCGTGGAATATTGGATACTATAGTTGAAAGCATTTGCAAAGTAGTTGTGCAGCAAAAGTAGATGAGGCATAAAAGCTAGTAACACTAATATTCCTTAATCATTGGGAGAGTACGGTGTTGAAACATTTTTCTAAATGCATAGATTACATAATTTAACCATCCTCTTCCACCACAAAAAAGACACAATGATGAGGTATTACCAATTATATTCAAGTGAATAAAAGAAAAGTTTCCTTGGCTGCCATATATTACTTCCTGTCATATGTTACTGCACAACAGATGGCATCCCATGAAGTCAGTGGGATCTTAGATTTTGAAAAGTCAAATAATTTGGGAAAACTCATGCAAGTACTAAATCCTGAAACTAGAATTTGAACCCATGCTTATTCCCTTACTTTACATTAATGTAAATTTATACTAATGTTTTCCAGACCCATTATATGTCTAAACAAATCTTCCCTTGTTGAGAAAAATAACTCAGTTGGCATAAGTCTGCCAAGGTGGAACTTACAAAGTCAACAGAGAATGTAAATTCTATTGAAACATGGGAGATATGAGGTAGACATATATCTCAATAGTACATTTGAACAATATGGAAGCATTCTACTTAATTTACACGCAAAAATGATGAAAAAACATAGCATTTTGTGGAATTTTATTCTTTTTTAGATATTATTCTATTTTTAAACTTTATTTTTATTTATTTTTGAAAGAGAACTCATGTGCATGTACACACACACACACACACACGTGGAGTGGGGCAAATAGAGAGGGTGAGAGGGAATCCCAAGCAGACCTTGCACTGTTAGCAGGGAGCCCCACATGGGACTCAATCCCATGAACCATGGAAACATGACCCAAGCAGAAATTGAGTTGGACACCTAACTGACTGAGTCATCCAGGTGCCCTATTTTGTGGAACTTTAAATGAGTAGGTCAGAGGCAGAAATTTTTTTCTGAATATCTGTGAAGAGAAAATAAAGACTCCCTAAAATAGGGCCATGAATACTGATTTTTTACTGTATTTTTCTTTTTTTTCATATATTTCTTTTCTTATTCCAAATTGTGAAATAATCTTTGCATTTATATTCTTCTAAACGACTGTCATCCTGAATTCACTGTTTCACATGTCAATAGTACAGTGAGTTTCTACAAAGACTTGGTCAAGGTAGTTGATAGTATGAGAATAATACTATCGTTCCAGTTTCTGGGATGAAAAATTAGAGCCACGCTTCCTGAGGGGAAGCGTCTCTCTTGGTGTTGCTATGGTGACCGGGCCCAGCTTTACTCACTGTTTTACAAACCCTTGGAACCAAATTGTCAGCCTCCAAATACCCTCTAACCAAGATAGATTGTATTAAAGAAAGAATAGTTAAAAGCATGTCTGCTTTTCTTTTAATTGATTTCAGTGACTTAGGGGAAGTAGAAAATGCAGGTAGAAATAATTTATTCAGAAAAGTAGTAGAAAAATAGAATGGCTTGAAAGTCAGAATATTTGAATCAGCTTACAAGTGGCATAAAACCGGCAGAAGTGGGCGACTGACTAAAACGACAATGACGCCAATGTAATACAGAATGTACTATGTTCCAATAATGGCTAAGAAGTGGAAAAGTAAAATAAGTTGATGATAAAGCTAAACTTTCCCAATAAAAATGATAGGACAAAACAAACTGATATTAACTTAAAATGCTGTGAAAAAGACTGATAGAGTAGGGCTATCATTTCATTATCTTGGTTATCACATAGTCTTGGTCAGAAGTTGCGAAAAATCTTCTGAGTCATGACATTGTATAAAATACTTGATTTTAACTGTACCTGCATTAACAAACATCTTATACTCTTTTATAATTGCAAAAGTGGATATTTTATTAAGATAGTAAATATTATAATCATTGCATAATTCTTAAAAGATATCTATTTATGGCCAAATGAAAGCTGCCAGGGCAGTTGCTTTTCAAATGAGCAGTATTATTACTCACAATTTAATTTAATGCCCATAACTGATTACAGCATTTCTTCCTTCCTTAACTGTAAGTTTGGTAGTAGTAATTTCCCTTCTAGAAAGTAAGGTTAGAGTACGAAACATTGACATTGGTCTACAGAGAGCTTTTATACATCTAACAAGTAATAATACTAATTAGGCTGCATCTCAGTTCAGGATTACTGACAGAAACAAGGAAGAATGAACAGGCTATTTCATAACACAAAATTTATCTACAAACCATATCTAAAATTTATATACAAACCATTGAACAAATTATATACATAGTATCTTAACGGTATCTTAGAAATATAGGAAAAATAGCATTTTTGATGTACTGAATAAAAATATAGATGCCAAATATATAAGTAAAATACATTTTTTGATTCATTAATTCATTCAATTAATATATTTGTGGAATAGCTAATATGGTCTTTTTCTCATGGAATTTACATTAATTGAATTTTCTTAAGGAGAGTCTTCAGAGGTTTATTTATTTATTTATTCATTCATTTATTTTTTTTTTTTTGAGAGAGAGAGAGAGAGCAGGAGAGTAAGGGGGAGAGAATCTTAAACAGGCTCCACACTGAGTGCAGAACCTCACGCGGGGCCTGAACTCACAAACCTCAAGATTATGACCTGAGCTGAAATCAAGAGTCAGGTGCTTAACCGATATGAGTATGTGCTCCAAGAGGATGTTTTTTATCTCCACGTTTAGTACAGCAGAAAGCTTAAGGTATTTGTCAAACCGGGACACTGTCATTAGAGCTGTTCCTGGAATGGCACGGGTGAAAATCAGGCGGTAGGGGGTTACAAAGTGAGTAGGAGGTAAGCTGGTAGAAAGGGCAAAGATAAGGAAGGCAATCTCTTCAACTCAACAGAAGGTACGTATTAATTGGAAACTGGGTGCAAAAATTAGGGGATGCCAGACACAATCTCTCAGAGGTCATATTTCCACATGTGAATTTAATCAAGGACTAAGTCAGGAGTGAATTCAATGCATAAGTAAAAATTAGTTGGTTCTGCTCTGTCAACGTTGGTGGTAAGAAAAACCCTACTTTTTTTTTATTGTGGTGAAATTCACATAACATAAAATTAACCTGAAGTGCACAATTCAGCGGCATATAGTACATTCACAATGTTGTGCAATGAAAAGCCTCAGTTTTAAGAAGCTTAGTGTGTTTCGAAACACTAAACCAAATAGTTTGAAGAAATCAGATAGGAAAACTCTGACTCTAGAGAATATATGAGCAAAAGAAAGTACATATGAAAATCTGAAATCAGCAAATTGGGTGATTTCAATTTGGATTAAATCGGATCATTTTAATCAGTATTGGAATGATTTCACTCTGCTGACTCACGGCTTTAAGTGTGGTATAAAATATATAACAGACTGCTGCTCCTGCTAATCAGGGACTGTGGCACAGCCATGGTTTTCATGATAGTTTCATGTCTCCTTACAGTTCTGTGTGCATGATTTTCCAGTCCTTTCTTATCTTAGAGTTATAAATCTTTTAGAGCATGTTAGGTCTTTTGTGGGCTTTGTTGTTGTTTTGTTTTTTGTTTTTTGTTTTTTTTTCATTTTCTCTAACAACAGAATGTCTCTTCTACAACAGGTTATTGAAAATCAACGTTTAAAAATAATATTTAAAAATAGAGTGTAAATTGATTTTTCTAAACCTATAATTATAAAAATTATTCTGAATTACATTTGATGAACTTGAAACTCAGGAAAGGATTTTGGTGTTTGGAGTGACATGGAAGAACTGCCCTATATGAGTGAGGAGATTAGGCCTCTGGGTGTTTGGGGAAGAAGAACAGAGGCTAGTGAGAAATGTGCAAAAGACAACAGGGGCCATGAGGATTAAGCCCAATAAAGGAGACACAAATGAGTCCAGCTGCTTACTGTCTTTAATAGGAAAAGCTAGTTGAATGTTTATACTCCTTCCTTTTATTAAAAACACAATGTCCTAAGCTGACTCAGAGAGCTTCCTTTCTGCTACTAACATGAGATTATATGTAAAATAACACTCTAAAAAAATAGTATCTAGTCAAACACAAAGGAATGAAAGGAAAGATTCAAGAAGTACAAAGAATAATAAAAATGAACGTGGTGTGAGTTGGTGGCTCTATTGCCCATAGATATATTCACTGTATATTTAGGCTTTAGAGGCTGAAGCCTCACCTTCTAATCTACATAGGAAGACAAAGAAGATGGCCTCAGGCTGTGTAAAATACTGCTTAAAAATATTTTCACAGATATTCTGCATGTATTAAAAGTGAACTAGAAAAACTCTATACACAAACAAAGATGTGGCCATGAGACTTCTGTCTAGAGTCTTGAATACAAAGGTATAAAGGCAGCTGGGAGAAATCAAAGCCTTGGGGCCAAACAAGTCTAAACCCAGTTTTCAAATTTATAATAGTCACCTACAATTTTTCCTGGAATACTGAAATCTATACAACCTTTTCAGAAACAAGGAAACTGAAAGAACATAATGAGATGTGGAAAAGAAATTGAGGAAAATTAACTCATAAAACTCAATTTTAAAAGATGAGAAGTGAGCCTCCATGAGGGGGTTAGTAGTTGCAAGGAATGGAAATTGACATTAAAAGCTAAAATAGTAGAATAATAAGGATACCATTAAATATACACGCGTACATCTATTGAGGAGCTAAAAAAAGGAAGAAAAGAACAAATTTAACAAAATAAAATTGAACTTGTAAATAGTATGTGTACAGTAATGGAACTGAAAACTCAATAGAAAGGCTAAAGAGATTAGTTGGAGCTAAACAGGATTTGTTAACAGGGAGATGAATCTAAGAAATTGGGTTAACACACCACAGAGAAAGCAGCTAGGGATAGTGACTGGCAGGAAACACCAAAGATTTTCTGGAATGTTTGGAATCTTTGGCTTCTTAATCTGGAGGCTGGTTATAAGCACATGCTCACTTTGTGAAAATTCATTGAGTTGTACAATGAAGAGTGATCTATTTGTATAAAGAGGTAAAAAATGTTAAATACAAGTACACAAAATTTGGAATATAAATAACTACTGACATTTTAATGGGGAAAAGAAAATATAAAAATTTGCATCAGTTTTTAAAGAAGTCAAAATGGAGTAAAAAGAACAAAGAAAACATGATGATTAGATCTACAAAACAAAATAAAATGATTGAAATAAGTGCAAATATGAATTTGCCTTTTTAAATAGAGAATGTTAGAGTTGGTAAAGTAACAAATTTTATTTAAAAGAATTATACCTAAAATATAATGACTAAGAAAGTTTAAAATTCAAGAAATGGGAAAGGATCAACGAAGTAATACATGTATATTAATATACAATTACTATACTTTTATACAGATAAAGGGAGTCATTAATGATAAAAAAATAATTCATCACCCAGACACAGTCTACTTCTATTTGAATGTCTGTGATTCAGGACTGACTAGAAAATAAAAAATATTTTCATACAAAAAACATGAGAGGGTTTAACACTGCTGAAGGAATTAGTAAAAGATAAATCTCAACAAAGAAGAGGTAAAGTTTAGAAGAAAAGAGGGGCATGCAAGAAGCAAAACAAAACATACAATTGAAAGCTTATGTAACATTTTCCATGTTATTAGTTAAAATTGAATTAAAAGAATAACTCACTGGATATTATAAAATATCAATAACTGAAAGGAGAGGATATATATACTTGTGAAATGTTTCAAAAACTATAGAAATTCACAATCTCAAGTGAATTTTTTAAAAAATGAGAAAAATCAGAATAAATGATGTGTTTATTTTAACTCAAACGGTAAAATAATATCAATAATAATGCTCCCACAAAAGCTAGAAATATGCATATAAATATGATAAAATTTAAAAAAATTAAGTTATTACTTCGAAAAAACAAAGAATAAACAAAGAAGAGATATATTTTTAAAAAGCTAAGTTTTTGTAAAGGCTAATAAAAGAGAAAAAAAAATTCGGGAAGGATGGATCAGTCAAGAAAGACAGGAGGCACAATTTTAAAATAATGGTAGGCCCAGAAGTAATTTCGCTAGCTCCCGGCAGGTTCAGCCTGGTCCAGAGAGTTCCAGCCTGCCTTTCCTAATGACCTGACCTACAGATTCCACACTTGCCTCTCCGACCTCCACAGTCATGTGAGCCGGTTTCTAACAGCTTGCAGATGGTGAGGGGCTGTGGAGAGTTGGGGGGACACCAGCAGCTACAGCAGGAAGGCTACAGAGAGTACAGCTACCTCAGCAGAGACAGAGCAGAAGGATGGCTGCCCCCAACATTTCTACCAGGCGTCGTAAACAAGTCCAAGGAGGCATTGATATGTATCCTCTTTTGAAGGCACAGGAATCTAAAGAACAGGAAAGATTCATTAATCTGGAAATGTTGCCCCCCACCCCGGCCCCACCCCCGAGCTAAGCTTTACCATCCTGTCCTACCTGAATGCAAGGACTTCTGCATAGAGTCATGCGTTTGGTAGGACCCTGTGAATGATGAACTTCTCTGGCAGGAGTTGTGTAAATCCACTTGGGGTCACTGTTCCATATACAGTAAGAATCCGCCTCTAGGATTTTCTTTTGGAAAATTGTATATGCAGCTGGATGAAGGCAACCTCACCTTTAATGCCAGCCCAGAGGAGGGAGTAAACTACTTTAGGTCCAAGGGTATCCCAGATGAGTCACCCAAGGAAACAGCAAAGTTTATCTTCTGTACAAGAATACTAAATTGCAAAGAGAGAGAGAGAGGGAGAGAGAGAGAGAGAGAGAGAGAGAGAGAGAGAGAGAGAGAGAGAGAGAGAGGGAGAGAGAGACTCTATCTTGATGAAAAAAAAAAAAAGATTTCTTGGATGATCTTGCAATGTTGCATAATATTAAAAATCTATTCTTGCCCAATGCCAAGAGAATTCTTTTGTCATATCAATGCCCATGAACATCAGGGGAGTATCTTGAAACTCTCAGAACAAAGTTCTTGCGTAGATTCTGTGCTTGTAACCCCGTTTTAATGTGAGAACTCAGCCTCAGTCCTGATGCTGTCTACATACTAAGCTACTCTTTGGTTCTACTTTCCCTTGACATCACTAGTCCTCACGTAAAGAATAAAATGACAGAAAGAATTTATTCGAAATACCTGTTGTGCTGCTCAAAACATTAGTGACGATTTTGTAGGGTGACTTTATGATAACATCTACCTTTTTGGCCTCATGACTGGAGAAAAGCACAACTGCTAGGACTTCAACTATTAACTTCAAACTAAAATTACCCAAGGGCTTACTTAGCAGATGTGAGGGTTACATTAGTGCTGGTCATTCTAGCCTCTGTATACAAATCAACTTGAATGTATTGCTTTTCTTTTTCTTTTTCCTGTACTATTTTCTTTTTAGGGAATTTCCTTGAAGAACTCAAGAATTTTGCAGGTTTTTTTCTTAATTTTGTTTATCAAGTTTTGCGCAAAGCAGAGCCATTGTCTCACACAGCTGTTTAAGAATGTTAAACTGGCATTTTACTCTAAATGATGGTATATTTGTGTATTAGATTTGCTTGAAAAACTGTTCATTTCCATTCTTTTCAAAAATACCATGTTATGGGTACATATTTAACTAAAGTGATTTAAAATCATAATTATTTTTTATAAAGATTTTAGCTAAAGCCTTTCCTTTTTTCTCGAAAGAAGGAACAAAAGAAAGAAAGGAAGGAAGAAAGAAACATAATGGAGAAAACATTATAGATACAATAGGATAAAAACAAAATGCAATCAAGAGAGCAAAAAAGAGAGTTTTGCTTTTAATATAGAAAAACACATACATCTATTAACAGGGGAACCGATAAATAATTTGGCATAGCTCTTCAATGGACAGAAATTGGTGAACATATATTTATATGGATAAATGTCAAATATAAGGCTATGTACAAATTCAGCTTGAAGAATACATATTGTGCTAAAAATTGAATGATGCTTTTAATCTGCAAAATAATACCAGCTTTAAATCTTATGCCTTCAGCGGATTCTACCCATTCTCCTCTTTTTTGTTGTCATCTAAAGCTGTAAAATCAGTTCCCGGTATTGGTGTCATATTTGGACTTCCACATTCAAATCACTCTCTCTAAGATCACTGTCGTCATCGTTCTTGATGATTTTAACATCCACAAAGGTAATCCTTGCAATTCCCTGGCATCTCGGCTTCTTGAAGTTCTCTTATCCAATGATCTTCTCACTCCGTCTACCACTCTGCCATAGATAAACACTCAGTCCTGAGCAGTCCAGCCATCACTTCCTGTCTCCACGACTAAATATCTCTGGTTTGGCCACAACTTTGATCTTGCTCTGATTTACTGTGTTAGTTCACCAGGGCTGCTACATAACAACGTATCATAAACTGTGTGGCTTCAAACAACAGACGTTTATTCTGTCACAACTCTGGGGACCATAATCAAGAGTTAAGAAGTCCATAATCAAAAGTCAGCAGGCTCCCTCAGAAGTTTTTTAGGGAAGAATCCTTTCTTGCCTCTTTTAGATTTGGTGGTTTCTAGACTTCTTGGTGCTTTTTAGTTTGTGGCAGCATAATGCCATTCTCCACCTGTGTCTTCACACAGCTCTTTCTTAAATCTGTGTCTTTGTCAGATTTCCTTTTTTATAAGGTACCAGTTGTTACATTAGGGCCCTCCTAGTCCGGCATGATCTCATCTTAACTTGATTACATCTGCAGAGACTATTTCCAAATGTGGTCACATTCACAGATGCCAGGGGTTAAGACTTGAACGTATCTCTTGGGGGACACAGTTGAACCCAGAACACTTACAAAACATTGGCCCTAACATTTTCTCTGTACCTCACACTCAGCATGACCTGATTCTCTTTTACTAGTTTATAATTCCAAATTTCTTCACTTTCTCTGATTTCACCATTATATCATGGAAAGACTCGCTGACTTTTGTTATTCCACATACACACTTGTACATCACAAGAGGCTGAAACACACACACACACACACACACACACACAGACTTCTCTCAATTAAAATTCCTAATCATAAGCCTTGATTATGTGCTTTCAAGTTGTTTGACAATAATATTACATTTCATTATTCCATTTATACTCATAAGCTTCCACACAAGTATTTCATCCCTTTTTTCCCTCAAATTTCTGGCCCACTTCCTACTACCTCACTCTCAGTTAATGACCTTACCACCTAGTTCACTGAGAAGATAGGTGCAATCAGAAGAGACTTCTCAAAAGCCCCCACCACTACTTCTGACAATCCACCTGCGTCTGAGCTTATATATTGTCCTCCTCTGCCACACATCACCCTCTCACCTGTGAACTAGATCGCATCATCTACCACAGACCAACGTCTTGGCTCTGCAATTTTCCCTCTCTCTTGTCACCAACTTTCCTTCTCTACTGGAATCTTCTCTAAGTACATAGACATGAATTTCTTTCACACAAACAAACAAACAAATAACAACAACAAAAACACCTTTCTTAACTTTACATCCCTTCCAGGACTCTGCTTATCTCCTTGTCTATACTCACTTTTTCCAATTTATCTTTTCCTATTCTCTACTGAACCTCCACCTACAGGCTTGCATTGCCAACACTCAACCAAAATGGGCTTTTCTCAAAGTCATTGATGAATCCCAATAAGAGATTTCCATGGTTCTTTCTCTGTTTTATTTCATTTGATCCACTATCATCATTGATATATTTGAAGCTTTGAGGAAATTATACTCTCTGGATTTTTTTTTTCCTGAAAACAGAGTTCTTTCATGTCCCTAACTGCTTCCTCCTTGTCTCACAATCACAGTGTTTGGGCTTACTGGGGATCAGTCTCTGGATTTCTTTTCTATTTATGCTAATACCCTTAGTGACCTTTAAATATCATTTATATGTTAATGCTTCCCAATTATATACCTGCAACTTCTTTCCCCTGCAATCCAGCTTCATATAGGCAACCCCTTTGACATCTTCACCTGGGATGTCTAACACACATATCTAATTTACTATACTCAAAACTGAGTTTCTAATATGTTTACTCCACTGCCTCTACACATGCTCTATCTATAGATGTTTTAGAAAATTTCTAAAATTAGTGGTAACTCTTTTCTAACTCTCGAGGAATAAATCTTTAAACTGAGCTACGATTATTTATCATCTGGATTACTGCAATAGTTTCCCAAGTGAACTTTCTGCTCTCCGTCCTTGTCCCTAACCCATTGCAGTCTATTTTTAATATACCAGAATTTTCCTGTCAAAAATGTGATCTGCTCAAGCTTCGTTTTTGCACAATAGACTACCAATAGGTTTCCATCTCACCAAGAGTTGAGAGTCCTTACAACAATTTGTGAAAGGACATAGAACACCTCTCAGCTTCTCTCATAGTTTATGTATAAAATTGATTTTTAAAAAACCTTGACAATCTCAAAGTATAAAAAATCAGTTCTGGGAGGATGAGTTAAGATGCTGAAGGAGTAGGGGGACTCTGGACTTTCCTTGTCCCTCAAACACAGCTGTATTGAGGTAAGATTACTTGGAACACCTAAGAAATTGGTCTGCAAATGGTAGAAGGATCTCCACAGTTGGAGGGTAAGGCTTGGCAGGTGTGAGGTGGGTGGATATAAATGGGGAGAGAGAAAACACCAGAGCCACTGGGAGAAGGGAACCCTTTCTGTGAAGAGAAAAAAGGAAGAGAAAGAAGGAGGGGTTGAGATAGTGCGACAGCAAGTTAGCACAAGAGGAAAACCTCTCTGAACCATGGACTGGGGAGTAGGGAGTACTGAGTGTCCCAGTTCTTTTTTTGCAAGCTGCTTTTGGAGCTGAAACTCTGAGGTTTTGGAAGTGTGAGACTTTCTCCAGAATAGAGTCGTGGCATGCATTCCTGGGGAGGTGGGAGCCAGCCCTGGAGTGTTTACTGTGGTCTAGTTATCTCTGGGACACATTGGGAAAAAATAATCCCCTTCTTGGAGTACTTTTGGAAGAGGGTTTATTGCCTTCCCATGTACAAAAGACCCTGCAGGTACCAGCAACAGGCCTTTCATCAACAGAGTGGAGAAGGGGAGAAGATCCGTGGTGCTGGATCCTTTAAGACTTCAGGTTTTGTATCCCTGCCACACACCAAAGATAAAATGTAGGAGAGTTTTGACGCAGGATGAGCTGACTGCTCCTGCTTTTCTGTGAAGGCTGCTGGAACAGCAGGGGTTGCAATTCCTGGTCCAGGGATGAGATATTGGGGTGGGGCCATTTTCCCCACCACCAACAACATGGTAGAACCTCAGAGAGCAACACAGCAGCCCCCCATAAAGGTGAAGGCAGGACCAACTTATACTAAACCCTGCCTCACCCCCACACCCTTCCCCATGCCTGCAGTTGGTGATTTACTGGGGTAAGACTGACTCTGAGGCCACACATCCTGCCTCTCCTCCAGAAGACCAACACAACCACCACCTCCCAGAACCAAAAGACAATTTTCTTTTTCTTTTTTTCTTCCTTCTTTTTTTTCTTTTGGAATTGAGCTCATAGTTTTTTGTTTTTGTTTTGTCTTGTTTTTCATAACATTTTCTCTGTCTCTCTCTTCCTCTCTCTCTCTCTCTCTCTCTTTTGTTGTTGATAGGCTTTTTTATTCTTTTCTTTTTCCTTTTTTCTTTTCTCTACTTTTTTCAATTTTTTTAACTTTCTTAATCATTGAAATCAGCCTTATAGTTTTTTTCTTAATTCTCTTTTTATTTATTTTTTTCTCATTTCTTTTTCTCATTTTTTGGTATCAGGCATTCACTCCCTCTTTTTTTCCCCACAGGGTTACCTTAACAAACAAATCAAAGCACACCTAGTTAAAGTTACAAACACTCTACCACTGCAACCAAGGAGGAGCTCTGCAGAGGACTGACCAGTGGGATAGAGCAGCCAAAGTACAACAGCAGAGTGCACACAGCATACACCAGAAACACTTCCCGGAGTACCAGGTCCTGGACAGGGTATGACCCCTTTTTAATATAGCAGTACTCTCAGTGCAGGAAACATAATAAGCTTTTAAAACACACAAAAGGCAGAAACTTAACCAAAATGACAATAGAGGAATTCTCCCCACAAAAAAAGCTCACGAAGAAATTACAGGCAGAGACCTGTTCAAAGCAGATATAAATAATATACATGAACAACAATTTAGAACAACAGTCATAAAACTAATAGCTAGGCTTGAAAAAGCATAGAAGACACCAGAGAAACCCTTGCCATAGAGATCAAACACTAAAGAACTAGTTAGGATGAATTAAAAAAAATACTACACTTGAGATGCAAAATGAACTAGATACAGTGACAGTGAGGATTGAAGAATCGAAGGACAGAATATGTGAAATAGAAGATAAAATTATGGAAAATAATGAAACTGAAAAAAGAGGGAAAGGGGATTGCTAGATCATGAGAGGAGACTCAGAGAACTAAACAATTCCATGCAAGGAAACAATATTCAGATCATCGGAGTCCAGAAAAGCAAGAAAATGGGGTGTATGTTTTATTTGAACAAATTATAGCTAAGAACTTCCATAATCTGGGGGAAAAAAAACAACAGGCATCCAAGTCCAGGAGGCACATAGAACTCCTCCTCGGGAAAAACAAACAAACAAACAAACAAACAAACAAACAGGCAAACACCATGATGTATCATAGTGAAACTTGTAAAATAAAAGGATAAAAACAGAATTCTGAAAGCAGCTAGGGACAAAAGATACCTAACCTAGAATGTAACAATGTAGACACATAAGGTTAGTAGCAGACCTGTCCACTGAAACTTGGCAAGCCAGAAGGGAGTGGTAAGAAATATTCAATGTACTGAATAGGAAAAATATGCAGCCAAGAATCCTTAATCCAGCAAGGCTGCCATTCAGAATAGAAGGAGAGATAAAGATTTTCCCAGAGAAACAAAAACGAATGCAGTATGTGACCACTAAACCAGCCTTGTAGAAATTTTAAGGGGCACTCTGTGAGTGCAGTAAAAGAGAGAGAGAGAGAGAGAGGACTAAAGCATCAGACCAGAGAACACCACCAGAAACACCAAATCCACAGATAATACAATGACATCTTTCAATAATCACTCTGAATGTGCAATCAAAAGACATAAGGTATCAGAATGGATAAAAAAAAAATTCATCTATATTCCACTTAGAAGAGACTCATTTTAGATGTCAGGACACCTGAAGACTGAAAGTGAGGGAATGGAGAACTATCTATCATGCTAATGCAGGTCAAAGGAAACCCAGAGTAGCCATAGTTATATCAGAAAAACTAGATTTTAAAACAAATACTATAACAAGAGATGAAGAAGGGCATTCTATCATCATTAAAGGACCTATCCATCAAGAAAATCTAACAATTGTAAATATTTTTGCCCCCAACTTGGAACAGACACAAATATATAAATCAATTAATCACAAACATAAATAAACTCATTGATAATAATACCACAATGGTAGGAGACGTTAATACCCCACTTACATCAATGGAAAGATCATCTAAGCAGAAAATCAACAAGGAAACAATGACTTTGAATGACATGGTGGACCAGATGGACTTAACAGATATATTCAGAACATTTCATCCCAAAGCAGCAGAATACACAGTTTTCTTGAGTGCCATGGAACGTTCTCTAGAATAGATCACACACTGGGTCACAAATCAGCATTTGACAGGCACAAAAAGATCAAGATCATACCATACATATATTCAGAATATAATGCTATGAAACTTGAAGTCAACCACAAAAACATTGGAAAGCCCTCAAATATATGGAGATTAAAGAACATCCTACTAAAGAATGAATAGGTTATCCAGGAAATTAAAGAAGTAATAAAAATATACATGTAAGCAAAGCTAGGAAAGCAGAAGCCAATAAAGTCCAAAGCCAGCAGAAGGAAATAATAAAGATTAAAGCAGAAACAAGAAGTATAGTAACAAACAAACAAAGAAAAAAACTATAGAAGATTAATGAAACTAAAAGCTAGTTTTTGAAAGAATTAAAAAAATGATAAACCCCTAGCCACACTTCTCGAAAAGAAAAGAGAGAACACCCCAATAGATAAAATCACAAATAAAAGAAGAGAAATCACAACCAACACCACAGAACTACAAAAAATTATGATAATACTATGGAATATTATATGCCAACAATCTGGACAATCTGGAAGAAATTGACAAATTCCTGGACACCCACACACTATCAAAACTCAATGGGAAGAAATAAAAAATTTGAACAGGCACCAAACAAGCAAAGAAATTGAATTGGTAATACAAAATCTCCCAACAAATAAGAGTCCTGGGCCAGATGGCTTCCCAGGGGAATTGTACCAGATGTTTAAAGAAGAGTTAATACCTATTCTTCTCAAACTGTTCCAAAATAGAAATGGAAGAAAAGCTTCCAAACTCACTTAATGAAGCCAGGATTACCTTGATTCCAAAACCAGTCATAGACCCTACTAAAAAGGAGAATTACAGGCCAATAAACCTGATGAATATGGATGCAAAAATTCTCAAGAAGAGACTAGCAAATTGAATTCAATAGTATGTTAAAATAATTTTTCACCATGATAAAGTGGGATTTAATCCTGGGCTGCAAGGCTGGTTCAATATTTGCAAATCAACAATTGTGATATACCACATTAATAAAAGAAAGGATAAGACCCATATGATCCTTTCAAAGATTCAGAAAAAGCATTTGGCAAAATATAACATCCTTTCTTGATAAAAACCCTCAAGAAAGTAGGGATAGAAGGAAAATACCTCAACATCATAACACCCATATATGAAAGGCACAGATCTAATATCATCCTCAATGGGGAAAAACAGAGAGCTTTCCCCTAAGGTCAGGAACATGACATGGATGGTCCACTCTCCCCACTGTTGTTCAACATAGTACTGGAAGTCCTGGCCTCAGCAACCAAACAACACAAAGAAATAAAAAGCATACAAATTGGCAAAGAAGAAGACAAATTTTCACTGTTTGCCGACGGCATGATACTCTATATAGAAAACCTGGAAGACCCCTCTAAAAACCTGCTAGAACTCATACATGAATTCAGCAAAGCTGTGGAATATGAAAATCAACATTAAAAAATCAATTGTAGTTCTAGACATCAAAAATGGGGTAGAAGAAAGAGAAATCAAGAACTGATCCCATTTGCAACTGCACCAAAAACTATAAAATACCTAAAGAGGTATAAGATCTCTATGCTGAAAACTATAGAAAGCTTATAAAAGAAATTGAAAAAAGGCACAAAGAAATGGAAAAACATTCCACTCTCACGAATTGGAAGAACAAATGTCAAAATGTCTATATTACCCAAAGCAATATACATATTCAATGCAATCCTTATCAAAATAACACAAGCATTCTTCACAGAGCTAGAACAAACAATCCTAAAATTTATATGGAACCAGAATAGACACTGAATAGCCAAAGTAATGTTGAAAAAGAGAAGCAAAGATGGAGGCATCCCAATTCTGTACTTCAAGCTCTATTCAAAATCTGTAATCATCATGACACTATGGAACTGGTACAAAAACAGATATATAGATCAATGCAACAGAATAGAGGACCCAGAAATAGACCCACCAACGTATGGTCAACTAATCTTTGACAAAGCAGGAAAAAGTATCCATTGGAAAAAGGATAGTCCATTCGGCAAATCATGCTGGGAAACCTGGACAGCAATATGCAGAAGAATAAACCTGGACCACTTTCTTATACCACATACAAAAATAAATTTAAAATGGGTGAAAGAACTAAATGTGAGATAGGAACCCATCAAAATCCTAGAGGAGAAAACAGGCAATAACCTCTTTGACTTTGGTCAGAACAACTTCTTACTCGATATGTCTCTGGAGGCAGGGGGAATAAAGGCAAAAATGAACTATTGGGACCTCATCAAAATAAAAAGCTTCTGCACAGTGAAGGAAACAATCAACAAAACTAAAAGGCAAACAACACAATAGGAGGAGATATTTGCAAATGACATATTGGATAAAAGGTTAGTATTCAAAATCTATAGAGAACTTATCAAACTCAACACCCAAAAAACAAATAATACAATGAAGAAATGGGCAGAAAACATTAATAGACACTATCCAAAAAGGACATCCAGACGACTAACAGTTATATGAAACGATATTCAGCATGATGTTGGTAGGATGTGGAGAAAGGGGAACTCTTTTGCACTGTTGGGGGAAATGCAAACTCATGCAGCCACTCTGGAAAACAGCATGGAGGTTCCTCAAAAAGTTAAAAATAGAACTACCCTACAACCCAGCAATGGCACTACTAGGTATTTAACCAAAGGATATAAAAATATAGATTCGAAGGGGTACATGCACCTCAATATTTATAACAGTGCTATCACCATTAACCAAATTATGGAAAGAGCCCAAATGTCCATTGATTGATGAATGGATAAAGAAGAGGTGGTGTATATATATATATATATATATATATATATATATATACACACACACTACTCAGTGATCAAAAAGAATGAAATTTTGCCATTTGCAACAACATGGATGGAAGTAGAGTGTATTATACTAAATGAAATAAGTCCAGAGAAAGACAAATATATGATTTTACTCATATGTGGAATTTAAGAAACAAAACACATGAACATAGGGAAAGGGAATAAAAATAAGATAAAAACAGAGAGGGAGATAAACTCTAAGAGACTCTTAAATACAAAGATCAAACTGAGGGCTGCTAGAGGGGAGATGGGTGGGGGATGGGATAAATGGGTGATGGGCATTATGGAGGGGACTTGTTGGATAAGCACTGGGTGTTAAATGGATGGATCAATGCATTCTTCTTCTGAAACCAATACGACATTGTATGTTAGCTAACTTGAACATAAGTAAATAAAAATTCAGTTGTATTTAATAATGAACAAAAAACCAAGACCATAAGAGAAATATTAATACATTAAACTAATAGTGTGTTTTCAAAATTTATTTCAAGATAAACCAGAGTTAAGCCTTAATAATAAATGATGATTTAGTATTCACTATATTAACAGATTAAAAAACAGAACATATAGTAACCTTAAGTGAGATTAAAAAAATTCATTAAATTAAACATTTATGATAAGAATGTAAAATTTGTCATTGAAAGATCTCCTTAATTTGTTAGAAGCTACTTTTAACCAGCAAACCTTATAACTAATAATAAAATATTACCAATATCTTCTTTGTTTTTTATATACATACATAATTTGTTGTCAAATTTGCAGTGCGTAAAGTGTGCCCTTGGTTTTGGGGTAGATTCCCGTGGTTCCTCATTTACATACAGCACCCAGTATGCCCTCCTCAGTGGCCATCACCCATTTTCCCATCTTCCCCATGCCCCCATCAACCTTCAGTTTGTTCTCTGTATTTAAGAGTTATGGTTTGGCTCCCTCCTTCTTTGTTTGTAACTATTTTTTTCCCCTTCCCTCCCCCCATGGCCTTCTATTAAGTTTCTCAAGATTATCAGTATTTTCTTTGAAAACAGGAACAAAACAAGATTGCTTTATTTTTTTTTTTCTTTAACTGTCTGGGTATTCTAATAAGTGTAGAGGTGATTATGTTGGATAGAAGTAGTAAAAACAAATAAACATAGCCTTTGTCCTAATCTTAAGGTAAAAACAAATATTTTTGGTTTGGTTCCAATCTTAAAATAAAGCATACTATCTTCAAATTGAAGGCTAATGCCAACTATAGAATTTTTGTAGATAACTTTTATTTATTTGTATTTCATTTTGCATAGTGTCTATTTTTTGACATGTCTTTTCTACTGCAAACTATGATACTCCATTAATCTCAGTGTATATATTTCATTTATGTATGTATTTATTTAAATTGTTATATTTAGAGAGAAGGAGAGAGAGAGAGAGAGAGAGAGAGAGAGAGAGAGAGAGAGCACGTGCACATGTGGGGGAAGGGAAGAGAGAGAGAATCCCAAGCAGGTTCTGCATCATCAGCACAGAGCCCGACATGGGACTAGAATCCATGAACCGTGAGATCATGACCTGAGCTGAATTCAGGAGTTGGGTGCTTAACAGACTGAGCCATCCAAGCACCCCCTGTGTATATTTTCATCTCAGAAATGGTTTTAATCTCTAGAATTGGAGATTATATTTATTTGGAGATTAATTATTTTCTTTTAACACATGAAATACAGTTATAATATGGCTTAATGTCCTTTTCCATAGATCCTAACATTTGTGTCGGCTCTGTCAGTTTGCAATAATTGTATTTTCCTCTCATTAGAGATCATATTTTCCTTTTTCTTATCATGCTGGTTCTATGATTGGATGACAAACATGTCAAATTTTATATTCAAATGGTACTATATAGTTTTGATTTTCTGTAAACATTTTTGATTTTTGCTCCAGGAGGAAGTTTAGGTAGCTAGAATCAGTGAATCCATTTGGGTCTTGCTTTATGTTTTTTTAGATGATTCTAGAGCAGTATATTGGGCTAATTATTCCCCATTCCTGAGGCAAGACTCTCCTGAGTATTCCACTCAATGCCCTATTAATCTTCAGATTTTCCAGTCTGGCTGGCAGAACATATGTTATCCACCACCATGTGTGAGCACCAGGCACTGTCCCCTCTAATCTTTTTAATGCTTTTGTTCACATGCTCAAGTATTTCTTTCATGTGCATGTGCTGCTCAGTACTTTGCTGAATACTCATGAGGAAACTCATTGTAGATATCTGAAATTTCTCCCATGGCATTTCTCTCCTCTCCAATACTCACTCATGTAGCCACACAAATTATACTTCCTAGGCTATCTACTTAGGGAGTCTTTAAGACTCTGTACCAGGCTTGGAAGTTTTCTCAAGTCAGTGAGCTGGGATCAGCCTCTTCTCGTTTGCTTCTCCTCTTTCAGGTCTCACTCACTGTCTTTTCTTGTCTAATGTTCAGTGTCTGAAAAATTATCATTTTAAGGAAGTGAAAATACTCCGTCTGGAAGCATGATGATGGATAAATGTCATTATATGTCCATCCAAACCCATAGAATGTACAACACGAGGAGTGATTCCTAATGGGAACTGTGAACTTCAGGTGATTTTGACTTGTCAGTGTAGCTTCATCTATTGTAGCAAATGCATCATTTAGTGGGGGTACTGATATTGAGGGACACTGCGTATGTATTGGGAAGTGGGATAGATGAGAAATCTCTGTACTTTCCTTTCAATTTTTTGTCAATCTAAAACTGCTGTAAATCATGAATTCTTAATTTAGAAAATAGAAGACACACTACTAGAAAAAATAAGTAAAAAAGACAACTGGAAGAAAATAAATGGCAAAAATATACATAATTTTCAACTTTATTAATCAATAAGCATACATTAAAGCAGTAAGTTCTTCCCATCAGATAAAACTTTACAAAAATGGCCAGAGGCTTTCTCACATATTTCTAACATATATTTTACTACTGGTAAAATATAATTTAATACAAGTTTCTGGAAAAAAAAATGGAAAATACATTTTAAAATATAATAAAACATCTCCTTTTCTTTTCTCTTCCTTCCTTCCTTCCTTCATTTCTTCCTCCCTCCCTCCCTTCCTTGCTCCCTCCCTCCCTCCCTTTCTCCCTCTCTCCCTCTCTCCCTCTCTCTTTCTTTCTTTCTTTCTTTCTTTCTTTCTTTCTTTCTTTCTTCTTTCTCTATGCTTTTTGGTTGTTTCAGATGGGATTATAAATCTGTCCCCTGTTATTACATCTTTACCACTGTTTGTATTTTATCACGTACAATTTTTAAATATATTAACTCTTTATTTTCATTTACCTTTTAAAATGCTTTTTCCTCTCTCCCTTCTGTTCTTCTCATTTCTCTGATTTTTTTACATTGCCTTTTACCATCTTGTGGTTGTTTCTTACTCTTTTTTTCTGTGGCATCTCTTTGCTCTGCTGCTTTGCTTCCTCCCAGTCCTCACCCAGTATCTCTTTCCTAATACCTGACAGGTTTTGTTGTAGACCATTAGTCACTCAGACATATATTTCTTTTTAAAAAATATTTATTGTAGGTATGCACCCCTATCACTTTTATTTACATTGTTTTTATTAATGTTGTTTTATCATTTTTATTTTCCTAAGGTTTAATTTGCCTAATGATCCTTAGCCTGAACTACAATGAAATACACTAAAATTTCTTTGAAATCATGGAGTGCTAAATTTCATGCTGTATTTCTAGTTTAGAAAGAGATACCCCTATTGAATAACTTTTATAATAAATTTCCCAGTGGTATTGACCAATATCTTCTGTGTTTCTTTATTCATCTATTTATTTATTTTTTAATTTTTTTTAATGTTTATTTTTAAGACAGAGAGAGACAGAGCATGAGTGGGGGAAGGGCAGAGAGAGAGGGAGACACAGAATCCGAAGCAGGCTCCAGGCTCTGAGCCGTCAGCACAGAGCCCGATGCGGGGCTCGAACTCACAGACAGCGAGATCATGACCTGAGCTGAAGTCGGATGCTCAACCGACTGAGCCACCCAGGTGCCCCTATTTATTTATTTTTATCTTTTGATCCCCTTCACTCATTTCTCTCACCCCCTGTTCCTTACCTCTGGCAACCACGAATCTGTTTTCTGTACCCGTGAGCTTGGTGTTTTGTTTATCTGTCATTAGATTTCACATAAAAGAGAAATCTAAGAGAAATAAATATGACTTATTGCTTTTAGTATAATGCCCTTGAGATCCATCCATGTTGTCACAAATGACCAGATCTTATTCTTTTTTATAGCTGAATAATATCCCTGTGTGTGTGTGTGTGTCTGTGTGTCTGTGTCTGTGTCTATGTGCGTCTGTGTGTGTGTGTGTATACCTACTTCAAAATAGTTTTCTTCTCATTTCCCTGATGTGTACTCATATCTGCCAGTATTTAAGACACTTTAAGAAAAAAAATTGTTCTATATGTAGCCATTGGCTGAGTAAGTCTGTTGGAAGAGGTGAGTTCGGCATCTTCATGTGTCACCATCTTGAACTAGAACCTCTTCTAGACATCTATTTCTGAGCTTCTACATTTTGAATTTTAGTCAATTTTTCAATGATTGCATAATTTTAAGAACAATTTCTCCACCTGTATTTATTCAAGTACTGGTTCATCTGTGTTGCTGTGAATTCCTGGTGTTTTTCCATTATTCATTCACACATAAGGTTTATTTTTATCTCTTTTTCTTGTAATAAACATCCATGGAGTTAGATTTTACTCTATTTATTATTTTCTTAGTATCCTTCATTTAAATAATGAGGCTCTTCCAGAAAAAGTAAATAGCTAGAGCACATGTTCAAACTTCATGGCTTTCTCAAGCATTTGCTATCTGCGATACCCTCTTTGAACTGAAGGTCCTATGTCCTGTTCATTTTCCAATTTTTTAAAATGTATTATTTATTTATGAGAGAGAGAGACAAAACATGAGCAGGGGAGGGACAGAGACAGGGAGACATAGAATTTAAAGCAGGCTCCAGGCTCTGAGCTGTCAGCCCAGAACCCACTGTGGGGCTTGAATCCATGAACCATGAGATCATGACCCGAGCCGAAGTCTGATGCTTAACCAACCATGCCACCCAGGCACCTCTGTCCTGTTCATTTTCAATGTTGTAATTAGTATTTGTTCCCTATGTGAGCCATTTTCCTTTGGAAGGGAGTATGAGCTTGACATATCTGAAATTCTCAGGAGAATATACTGAAATAGCAATATTCAGTCTTCTATACCTGCTCAGAGGTTTTTGCACTGCCATTGTCCTCTGTGAGTAATTTTCCCAGTTTTACTAGGTAATTCTCATTGCATCTATTCAGGTTTCCACTCAGGGTAAAATACATTACATTAAGTGGTAATAATTTTTTCTGGCTTTTGGGGAAAGGAGAGATGTTTCCATGATTTACAGTTATTTTTATATTGTCTTTTCACTCTCCTAGCTGCTATTCTATTGCTGCTCATTTGGTGGTTTGGTTAACCTCATGTTTACTCTGAGATTTGTAGATTTTCTTATGGACTACGTTTTAAAAGATGTAATGAGTATTTTTTCATGTCATGTAGACTTCTTTGAATTCAGAAAGTTTGGAGATAACTTAAAAATACTCATTTATTATATGTATAATTTTGACAAAATAATGCAAAAATGAAAAGATAGAAAGAAAATTTAATTTAAAAATATCAATAACCATTAGGGCACCTGGGTGACTCAGTCACTTACGTGGGTGACTTGATTTTGGCTCAGGTCGTGATCTCACAGTCCATGAGCTCAAGCCCTACGTCAGCTCATAATGGACAGTGAGGAGGCTGCTTGGGATTCTCTCTCTCCCTCTCCCTCTGCCCCTCCTCTGCATTCTCTCTCTCTCTGTCTCTAAAAATAAATAAAATTTAAAAATATCAACGACCATAGTAAGAAATACTGTCACACAGGAGTAAATTGAAAAAAAAAGGGAATGTAATATATTTATGGGAAAATCTTGTAAAGCTGCTGATAGAAATAAATAACAGAATGCTAAATGACTGAAGACACAGACTGTGTTTGTGGGTGGCTAACCTCAGCATTGTAAAGATGCCACTTCTGGCCACGAAATCTTTTCACTCATTATATTTCACAGAATTTTATTAAACTCTTCCTGAAATGTATACAAAAGTGAAAAAAGCCAAGATAAGCTAAAACATCGATAAAGAAGAAAAATAAAAGGAAGCTTATGAATACTTACTATCATGATGGTGTTTGTATGATTATAAAAATATATATTGCACATTGTTAGTAATACACAAAAAATTTATGTGAACTTACATGGTAAATTTATTCATGCAAGGGTAGAATTATCACAAAAATAAAATAATGTTTATTTCAGTGAAGTAAAAGTGGGAAATAAAATTGTAAGTATATTCAAGAGAAATCAACTTCTTTTGTTATTTTAGTTCTTTAGCAAATATTAGATCTAAATATGGTTAAATGTCTACATAATTAAATCTGAGTGATTATTCCAAATGTGTTTGTATTATTTCCTCTCCTCCTCCCCCTTCTTTTCCTTCTTCTTCTTCCTTCTTTCTCTTTCTCTGTCCATCATCATCTCTCTCTCTCTCTCTCTTTTTCTTATGGAAATGTGATTTCTTTCTCTTTTTGGTCAAATATACCTTAATTATTTCCCCCCTATCAGAGAATAGTCCTGATTTTAAAAGAAAAAGAAAATGTTTATATTGTTCTATTGCCCTCCTCTAACTTCCTATTTTTGTTTGTTTTTGTTTTTGTTTTGTTTTTGGTTGGTAGTGTGGATGGAATCTATGAATGGATGGAATCTATGAAGAGAACTTATGAGGAGAAAATAGCTGTTAGCACCAAACTGATAGAGTCCATTAAGTCTCCTTACCATATGCATTTTGTATAATTGCAGGGTTCGAGTTTTAATTTAGGTTTAAATTTTTTTAAAAGAGTGTCACAGTAAATTCTGGACCACCAGGCACCAAAACCCATGATGAGTGACCACTTTGGGATTGCACTTTAACTACTGTAAAGCTACTTATCCTTAAAAAGAGGCAGGACATGAAATATTGTCTAATAAGGCTATGTAAACATTATTTATCCAGAGAAAAACTCCTTGCTGGGGATTTCTGTAACCTTTGTTGGGAATTGTGTTTGAAGCAGAGTAATGGCAACACAAATAATAAGGTGGGCAAGGAATGACTGTTACTCAACTGGAATAACTGAAAAGGTGATCAGTGAAGTGGAACTTAATATTCAGTTACACTAGGATAAAATGGGCATTTCCAAATAGTGGATGAGGTTAGTCTATTGCCAATGAAATTTAACAAAATGCATTGCTAGAAATAATGTCATTTTATACATTATCTTTTAGATCATCTGAAAGATGTTTAAAACTGAGATAACATAAACTATAAGTGACAGTCCATCCAATTTCTTATATAGCGTGTTAGAAAACCTATGGAGACAAAAATGAGATAGAAGTGCATTAAGTATTTTCAGTGACTTTCAAAATTTTTGGTTATGTCGCTGTAGGAGAACTCCACATGGCACCTCGGCAAACTTGCAGGTATCCTTATGCGTCCCACAGGCAGAAGTATGAACCACAGCTAATCTGAGTCCCGACAGGATGCTTATGGTACTACCGGAGCACAAGAAGGTAAGAAGGCATGGAGAGCATTCACAAGGCCAATCCACTGAGGCCTTTCGCCCATATTCCCTGGGAGGTTAACGTGAGAGACTCTTATTACCTCCTGGGTCCTGATGAGATATGAGACTTCCAGAACTCCACACTCAGAATGAAACTTCAAAACATAAAACTGCTAAGCATCTGTCTGGAACCAGCCCCTCAGCAACAGGGTATCCGACGCCCATGTTCTAGCCATTCAGCTCCTTTTGGATCAGTGTTGTTCTTTCTGGTGTCGGGACAAAGACCATGGGGAGCTGATTCCTTTAGCTAATCATTTTTTTCTCTATGTAAGTAATAAAGTATCTGAATCTAAAAGTGACTCGTTGTATCTTTATTAGTAAAACTGGTCAGGGCTTGATCTGGCCTTGTCTTGTGTGCTGTTGACAGAGTCAAATTAAAAAATTCACTTTGCATCATTGAAAGAGGACAACAAGTTATCTTCCCAGAATTGAACCAATCAGGTTGGTTAGTCTTGTTTCATGAATCCTCACTTTCTATCCCTTGTAACCAATCCCCTGCTCACCACACACACACACACACACACACACACACGCACGCACACACACACACACACACAGACTCACACATTGTATCCATAAGGGAGTCCCTGAAGATTTCCCCACATCTGGGTTCTTATCCTTCCATTTAAGAGCATTATTTTGTCCAGAAATATGATGTCATTTTCCCTGGGTATTGAAATAGTGCCCTTTGAATACAATTCTTGCAACTAAGTCTCAATATTTATGTCGAAGAGCTCTGAATATGACCACTCAACTGTAAGAAGCACCTCAAGTCACCTGTTAGACTATATGATTTCTAGCTAAATTAAATTAAATTAAATTAAATTAAATTAAATTAAATTAATTTCTATTGTTTTTACTGCTGTATTCTCATAATATTAGGTACAGTATAGGTGTTCAATTATAATCTTTGACCGACTAAATGAAACATAGAATAGTATGACATAACATAGCAACCAAGGAGAATTTAAGCCATGGTGTGATAAAACTTGCCAGTATTTTAGAAATCTGCTGTCTTATTTTCCATCTTATGATTAAAGTGAGAAAAAATAATACTATCAAAAGGAGTTTACATGGCATCTTCAATGACTTGGATAAGAAACAGAATGTGTATCTGAAAGGAAGTTAAATGCTCAAAGGGTATCTAATACCTTTATAAAGAAAAAAAAAGAACTAATATCAAAACTTGTCTATAGTAGGGAAACTGAAAATGACAGATAGCAATGGTAGAAAAGCCAACCTCTATGTTATTTAACATTTTCTAAAAGTATATATTACCCATTCAATTTATAAAGTGTCAAGTATGTTTATAAATAATTCAATTGTAACATGGCAGGGCTGAACAAAATAAATTTTAGCTGAGAAACGAGCATGAAGTTTTATTGAAAAATAGAAGAATTATGGGAGACAATAAGCTCAGTTTGTGCAAATCATTACAAAATACTACTAAAACCAACAAATAAAATGATCTAGATCGGGGTTGGTTTGCAACCTCAGGAATTCCCCAGGTGAAATTTGAAACTGACCTCCATTCATGGAGGGCAAGGAGAGACTGAAGAAAGAGACAGACCACACTCCAGACTGGGAAGTGGCAAGTTTAACACACACAGGAATTTACATATTATGCTTGTCTTCAATGGATGTAAGAAAAGATCCTGCATCCACCAGCCACAGTCTTAAAAGTGTATATGGAGTCTTAGTGGAGGTCGGTCACCTGTGCAGTCCGAATGGTCCCAACACCACCTTATGCTCTCAAGGCTACATTTTTGAAATGGCTGCTAGGGGGGGAAATGGTGTGAACATCTATTTCAAGGGCAGGGAAGAGGGTAAAGAGCCTCAGATGGCCTGAGTCCAGCTTGTGGGTCAACCCGCAGTCACATCCTGTCAATGACTTCCTCTAACATTCAGATCAAAGGATCGGCGCCAAGTTGAACTTAACTAGAGTGTTTTTATCAGGAAAATTTGCTACTTTCCACTTCTGGAAATGCTCATGTACTGAGTGACAGGTTTCAAAGCTATATATTCAAAAGTTAATTGAAAGGATTCATCGATAAAACAAAAAAAAAGCAGATAAATCTTACAGAAAAATGATATATAGCAAGTTTATAAAACTTCGAAAACTCATATATGATTTCAAGAGTTTTAAAAATACGAATCCTCATTTGTTAAGTTTGATAGCAGTTCATAACACAAGTGCAAGGGAAGAATATTGCGTAAATTATTTGCCGACGAAGAGTACTGGAGACATTTATAAAGGGAAGAAATTAAACATCAAGAATGAAATATGTCTTTAAATTTCAACTTGCCAATGTTGTGCATACATACAACTGATTACAATTTTCATTTTAATCCTTGTGGGTTTTTTTCATGACTTGATAAATCTGAACTTAGTACATTCAGAGTATACCGATGCTGCACAATGCTGCACGTATGTTCGTATTTGTTATATATTTCCTTGATAGAACTATTTATTTCTTTGTAGACGTGAATTAGATCTTTTGTTTTGTTTCGTTTGTGCCATTACTTATAAGCATTCAGTCTCACTATGCCTCACAGTTTTCTCCTTGAACCAGGCAGTTATTTCTCTAAAGATAAAAAAATAATGTTTTTCTTTTCCTTTGTTTGGAAATTAGGTCATCTTGACATTTGGCAGTCTGCTTAAATTACACTGATAGTACTTCAAGGAACAAGTACCACTAAATTTTAATGTCCTCGACAAAGTTGCATTGCATGTTGAGTTCCAACTCAAGGAGGAGAAAGGGACACATTGTCTTCACTGGATGAGTCTAAGAGAGACATCTGCTGGCTACATTTGAATAATTACTTCCGGGAAATTTTTTATCAGAATCACTAGTTCTTCTTAAAGTACAATCTGAAGGAAAAAAAATATATATATGGTAAAAATATCTAATAGTATTTCCAGAATATAACTGCTTCAAATAATTTTGATTGTCAACAAGTTTCCAAAAAGACAAATACAGTATATGCACTATAGAAAATGCTTTAGAGGTACTCATTGACAACGTCTGTCTTTCTTTTAAGTAATAACAATTGAGGGGTGCCAGGTGGCTCAGTAGGTTGAGCACCTGACTCTTGATTTTGGCTCAGGTCATGATCCCAGGGTTGCAGAATCAACCCCCACATCGGGCTCTGCATTGAACATGGAGTCTGCTTAAGATTCTCTCTCTCTTTCCTTCTGCTCCTCTAACTCACTTGTGCTCTGTCTCTTTAAAACAAACAAACAAACCAAAAAAAAAAACCAATTAGACAGTAAAGACATATACAATATAATCATAAAGTAATAGCAAAAAATGATTATTCATATAGTATATTATTTAGCTGGAAAAAAATTATTTTTTGCAAGTAAAAGAATGAAAAAAATGCTAAATAACAAAATATTTTACAAAATATTATTACATATATATTCATATAATATATATTAATAACAAATATATAATTAATAATTATATAATTTATAAAATATGCATACATTGCTTGGTTTATATTGTATATTATTAATTATATTTGTGTTATATATTATATATTATATAATGTGTTATATATTATATAATTTATAATTTCTATATTTTATGTAATATTTTTATATTATGTATAATTAACAACTATATAATTAACGATTATATAATTTATATAATATAAATATAGATAATTTATCTATTTTATAAAATACTATTTTTGGATATTAATTTTAAAAATTTTAAAACTCACATTTTTATATATGTTGTGCCTTAAGATCTTTCCTCTTTTGCCATTCAACTTTATTCATATATTTATTTATATAAATGCACCCAAAATGCTAATAATTATTATTATGCTTTTCTTTTTTTTGCTATAACCACCATTTCCAAAGATGCCAAAGAGTGGAATAGTTTCATAATTGTGTCTTTGTGCCACCTTCTTCGTTACACATACATTCTTATGAAAAATCCATATAGACAGAAAATTTAATCTCAAAGAATCAAATAAAGTGTAAAAGCAATTGAATAAAAAAAGCAATGTCTCATATATGGGATTGAAAGTCTTAAAAGGATTTACCACATGAAAAGTCTTTCTCTTTTTATATGAGTTCTGTAAAAATAGCCAGTGATTATAGTTTTAGAAGTTGCTTATTCCTTGACCAGCTGTGTAAAAGATAAAAGACAGACTCAATCTCTTCCAACAATTTTTTTTTGCCTTATATGTGGCTTACCTGGCCATGCCATCTAAGTCTTTCTCCCATGGGCACTGTTGCTTCATTGCTTTTTCCATCCTTTCCCTCTGGAGATGAGTTGCTCATCAGAGATTCTATATTGTTTTAAAGAATTGTGTCATTTTTGGGTGTAAGAGTAAAAAGGATTAAAGACATCTTCCTGAAACCTTAGCTACTTTCTTGAATGAACAGCAGCTTAAGTCATACTGATTTTTCAGGGCTGATGCAGGAAACATCAGTTCTTTGCATCTCAAAGTCTCTGATTTCTTTTTTCCTCTTACTTTTTCAGTAACAAAAATAATTCTTTGGGTTTATATAGAGTATAACATAGAACATAGTTTTGTGCTACCAAAAAAAAGTCATTCTAGTAATCCTATAGAGTAACCAATTATTTTCATTTCCTACTGAGAAAATTGAGATTAAGAGAAGATAAATGATTTTCCCTGGGGCATATGTGTTTGCTTATTTTTGTTGTTGTTGTTGTTTATTTTTGTTTGTTTATAATATTGCCCAGGCTAGCCCTCTACATATATTATTTTAGCATTTCTTTTGAAAGATGTTCTCTATTTATTAAAGAATAACTATGTCAGATTAAATTTAAGAATGGTTTTAAATTTCGGGGCACCTGGGTGGCTCAGTCAGTTAAGTGTCTGACTCTTGATTTTGGCTCAGGTCATGATCTACCATTCATAAGATTGAGTCTCATGTTGGGCTCTGTGCTGACAGTGCAGAGCCTGCTTGGGATTCTCTCTCTCTCCTCTCTCTGCCCTCCCCTCCTCCCTCAAAATAAATAAATAAACATTATAAAAAGAGATCACTGTTAAATTTCAATAACTATTCCAGATCCAACTCAATTCTTCTCCAATATCTGTTACTGACATCTGTTCTTTCATTCCCTTGGATACTAAACTCAAATATATTCTTATTGTACAACCATGAAGATATCATGGTAGACATTAACAATATATATTTTTTACATATTTATATGTGTGATAAAACTAGTGCTATACAAATATATTTATACACTGTGAAATATATTCTCAAATTTTCAATTAATTAAATAAACATAAAAAATATGCACCTACGTGATTATTGTGCTCATTCCAATTGTTTCTCTATTTATAATTTGACTTAGATACAAATTATTAATATAGTAACATATGAAACAGGGCAAAATAAGTGATAATATATGAAAATTATAACATAAACAAAATGTACCCTATCATTGTCATGTTGAAAGTTGAAGTATAGAACTATATGAGTATAGCCTTTTCAGCAACCTAACGTTCTATCCTTTCACTCTTTTAGCCCTATATACTGACCCTTCCTGTACATCAATACTATCTATGTTTCTATCTTTTCATTTCGGTGTCTACAGACTACCCCGCCCTGTTTCCATCCCCTTTTCATGCAAATGCACTCTTTAATTAACACCCACATGTCTTGTTTTTTCTATTCTCACCACTCTTGTACTGGTTGCCCTTACCGCTGGCTCCATTTGGCTACGTCTTTCTCTGATTTTAATCTTAGCTAAACTGGAGGGCATATTTAAAAAAAATAAAAAATAAACATTTAATTTGTGATAATGCATTTGTATGGTCTTAACATTCAGCTGAAACTTCAGCACATTTTAGCATTAATTCTTTTTGGTGTATCTGATATTTTACATTTCTGTAGTTGTTATCTCAAAGATTCACCACTTTCCTTATATCTCTCTCCCTCACTTACTCATTCCTCTCTTTGTTGAAAATCTTGCCTGTTACTTCACACAAAAAATGGAGGACATTATATATCAACTTTAATGTAACCCATCCATTCAGCAAATATTTATTGTGCTACTTTCTGTTTTGGATAAGTAGGAATGGAAAAGTTGTTCTGAGCCCCTAAAATTAGTGAGGAAAATCAATATGGCAGACTTCTAGCTGTCCTTACTCCCTTTTCCATTATAATTGAGTTTAACTGGTACATGGCCATTTAATGGTGTTTAGGAATGCAGAGTGTCATAACTGGTATTTTAAATTTTATTTTATCTTTATTTTCAGACATTTTATATACTTAATATATATTTGCTGTAATATTGTTAAAAGTCTCCAAGAAACAGAAATTAATGACTAATGTGTAAAGTTTAACATGCTAAGTACTGCATGTGGATTATTTTGTTTAATCCTGATTCCATACTTCTGAGAGTTTGGTGATCAGTTAGGTAGACACATCTGGGTAAATACAAGTGCAAAACTGAGGTTTACAAGGTTTAAGTATGTAGCTCAAGGTCAAACATCCTGTGATGATAGGGACCTATGTTATAAATACGGGAAAATCTGGCCAAGAGACACATGTAATTAATCTGACAAGAGTAAGAATTTCTAATATCATAGAATTTCTAAAATATAAGTTTACCATTGCCTAGATCTACTAAAAAGCTAATTCTAACAACATCTCCCACTTTCATGTCTTACAAAGGCGCTTAAAATTTAGAGCATAAATTTGATGTGTCCTAAAAGGCTCAACAAGATATGGTCACTCTTTACTCCAACCAACCTCATATTGAACCCCTATCTCCTGGACTCTGAAACCTCAGCCACATGAGTTCTTTGTTCTGTTTATTCAGTGAATATAATGTGATCTCTTCTACGGCAAGTTATTTTGCATGTGATATCCTTTCTATCTGTGAAGATCTTTACAACCTTGTGTTCCTATCCTACTTTACCTATTATATACCATTAAATATACTGACATGATTGTAACATAAAATATTTTAGTGAAGGGCTCCTGGGTGACTTAATTGGTTAAGGATTTGACTCTTGACTTTGGCTCAGGTGATGATATCACAGTCATGAGACCAAGGTCCACATGAACTCTGTGCTGACAGAGCCTGCTTGGGGTTCTCTCCTTCTCTCTCTTTTTTCCCTTCCCCTGTTTGTGTGCTGTCTCTTTTTCTCAAAATAAATATAAACATTTTTTTAAAATAAACTTTTTATTTTAAGATAATTATATATTACTGTGCAGTTTTCAGAGATAATAAATACAGAAACATTTTGTCAACTTTTCATCTATTTTTCCAATGATAACCTTTTACACAATTAGAGTATACTATCACATCCAGGAAATCAACATTTATACAATCAACCAACGTTGCTCAATTTTCATTAGTTTTATACATACTTATTTGTGTGTGTGTATTTATTTTTTTTTAATGTTTGTTTATTTATTGATTGATCTGTTTGTTTAGAGAGCAGGGAAGGGACAGAGAGAGAAGGAGAGAATCCTAAGCAGGCTCCATGATGTCAACTCAGAGCCAGACACGGGGCTCCATTCCATGAACTGGGAGATCATGACCTGAAGTGAAATCCAGAGTCAGAGTCATGACCTTAACCGACTGAGTGCTCCAGGCACCCCATATGTGTGTTTATTTCCATACAATCTTATCAGGTGTAGAGTCACATGACTGTAGTCATACACCAAAGCCAACATACAGAACAATTCCCTGACGAGGATTGCTTATTATACCCTTCTCTGGCCACAGTTACCTCTCTTCCTCCTCCCTTAACAATTTCTGGCCACCGCTAACATTTTCCATTTTTAAAATATCATAACATGAAGGATATTATATAAGTTGAGTGTGTGCAAGCTTTTAAATTTTTTTCTTTATTATTTTTTGATAATACAATTTAAAAAGTTTTTGGACAATTTGAGATTTACAGGGTAGTTACAAAGATGTTTCAGAGAGTTTTGATGTGCCTGCACTCAGTTTCCCCTATTATTAACTCCTTACATTAATATAGTACAATCATTACAATTAATGAAAAATATTGATACATTATTAAAGTAGAAGCTTTATTCATATTTCCTCAGTATTTACCTAAATGCCATCCACCTTTTCTGTTCCAGGATTCTATCCAGAATACCACATTACCTTTAGTTGTCAATTCTCCTTAATTTCCCCTTGGCTGTGACAGTTTGGCAGAATTTTTTTTTTTTTTTTTTATAATCTTGACACTTTTAAGGAATACTGCTCAGATATTTTGAAGAATGTCCCTCAGTTGGATTTGTCTGATTTTATTTTTTAATGTTTATTTATTTTTCAGAAAGAGAAAGAGACACAGGGCATGAATTGGGGAAAAGCAGAAAGAGAGGGAGACACAGAATCTGAAGCAGGCTCCAGGCTCTGAGCTGTCAGCATAGCGCCAAACATGGGACTCGTCCCCGCCAACCACGAGATCATGACCTGAGCTGAAGTCAGATGCTCAACCCACTGAGCCCCCCAGGTGCTCCTGATGTTTTTTTGTTTGTTTGTTTTGTTTTGTTTTTTTTCTCATGATCAGACTGGATTTATGAGTTATAGTGGGAAAGTAACAAAGGTAAAGGATCATTTTCATCACATCTCATCAATGGTGTATGCTACAAATATGACTTATCACTAATGATATTAACCTTAATCATTTGAGGTAGCATTTATCAGTTTTCTTCACTGAAAAGCTGGTTTTTTTTGTTTTGTTTTGTTTTGTTTTTGTTTTGTTTGTTTGTTTTCATTTTCCAAACAGTACTATCCGGAAGTCACTGTGTGTAGTCCACCCTCAAGAAGAGGGAATTATGCTCCACCTCCTTGATGATGAAGTGTGTTATAAATTGTATGGACTTTTTCTTCGGAGATTTGTCTCTGCCTCCCTACTTATTTTTTCGTTCATTTTCTTAATTACTATAAACTCATGGATACTTGTTTCTTGTTTCATACTTTATATTCTCCAACAATATTTTATTTTGTTGTTTAAGTTGTTTCAGCTTGGGCCATTGGGACTTCCTTTAGTTGTCTCTTGTGTCTTTTTCATATACTCCCATTATTGTGTATATTTTCTTCCTTATTGCTGTTGATTCCTTATTTGCTGGTGATACAAGATGTTCCAGGCTCATCTTTTGTACTCACTTCATCAGTCGTAGAATTAGCCATTTATCTCAAGAGCCCTGGTTCCTCTTACTGGAGAATGTATTAGAAACTAAAATCTAGGTGCTGGGTTTGCTCAGTATGTATGCAGATTTCAATAGTTTGTTGTATTTTATTGGTGAGTAGTATCTCATTAGCGTAGGTGTATCATAGTTTAATTATTTACCCGTTAAAGGACATCTGAGCTATTTCCAGTTTGGGACTGTTAATAAAGCTGCTAGGAACATTCATGTTCTCCCGACTAAATGCAAGAGAATGCAATTTCTGGCTCATATGGTTAGTGCATGTTTAGTTTTATAAGAATCAAACTAAATGTTCTTTGGTGTGGCTGTATCATTTTACAATCCATTCCCTCTAGCAATTTATGAGTAATCCAGTTTCTTACATCATTGCCTGCATTCGATACTATTTTTTAAGCCATTCTAACAGATGTGTAGAGATATTTTATTTTTGTTTTACAATAATGTTTTACTTACATATACTGAGAAACAAGGAAGGACCGAAGGAAGAGCACTAGAGCGAGCCTGCATGCTTGAGAGGGTGTCAGAACACTCTTTAGAGACACTCCACTGATTGTAAGTTATAACCAGATTTTAGAAATGTTAAAACCTAACAGAACAATAATGCGCCACAAAATCAGTAATTAGTAGTTAGCATCTCTTCCTTATTCATATCTTAGGTAAAAGGGCATTTTCTCATAGAAGCTTCACCTGATCCTGCTAGCTGGCTGAGGTCACCTACTTGAGGAATAGTAGTTAGGTGTTTATTTTCTCCATACTATTAATAGCACTATGTAATTATATTCCAGAGTATTTAATTGATACGAATTAAACTGAAGCTTCACAAAGGCAGAGATTATCTCCTTTGTTTACCTCTACCTCTAGTACTACCTCTAGTACCCATTCCAGGTTCTGGTATATAGATATTTAAAACTATTGTTAAATTAATATATAGACATATTCTTCACTAAGTAGTTCATGTTTTCAATCAAGTGATTTAATGTTCTTAAAGTTCTGTTTACTGATTTGCACAATAGAAAATTGATTTAGATCAATTCTGCCTCTGGACTTCCAGTTACAGAATAAAGGGGTGATAAGTGACATAGATAAAAAGAGATTATTTTTATTTTCAAACTTGATACTACTAAAAAAAAAGAAATACCATTTAAAGTTATCAATAAAGTATACTATCTTCACATATTTCCAAAAACAAGGCTAAACAACTTTTTTCCTTTTGCAGAAATTACCTCAACCCCATCCTCGACCTGGTGGCATATTCTGAGAAACCTTTGATTAAGTTGGTCTGTCTTCCAGGAGCCTTTGGTCTCTAATTATCTTGTGGAAGGAGGCTGTAGTTCCTGCTGTTTTTTTTTTTTTTAATTTTTTTAATGTTTATTTATTTTTGAGACAGAGAGAGACAGAGCATGAGGGAGGAGGGGCAGAGAGAGAGGGAGACACAGAATGTGAAACAGGCTCCAGGCTCTGAGCTGTCAGCACAGAGCCCGACGCGGGACTCGAACTCACAGACCGCGATATCATGACCTGAGCCGAAGTCGGACGCTCGACCGACTGAGCCACCCAGGCGCCCCCCTGCTGTTTTTATATCCATCTTAAAATTAAGATGACACTAGAACATAAAAAAAATATAAAAACCCAATAAATATTTGGTTTGATGAAAACTTCATATAAGCAAAAAATTGTCAAAACGGAGTGGTTTTGAATTTTATTAGTTATGGATCTATAGTTATAAGATATTTCACAATTGCTCTTAAATACTGAGGTCAATACAAATTAATTTCGGTGTATTTATTGAAAACAGTTTCATGACACAAATATATTGCCAAACTTATGACTAGTGGAATAAAAATTAAATTATGTGCCATGGTTCAGGATAGCCAATGCATTAAAATCTGATGTGCTTGACATGTACCCAATAAAAGAGAATCTAATAAATCATACTCAATATAAAATATTAATCAATAAATGACACATATGTTTTTTTTATAGGAAAGTAAACTGAAATCATGGTAAAAAGGCATGGGTCATCATGAAAGCATTTCAAATTAAATATAGAATATTCTTCAGACAATTTGTAATGTGTTCAAGGAATTTTAAATCATTTTTGTTATATAATTGCATATTTTTCAAGAAAGATTGATAGAGTATAACGGTTTTTATATATAGAAATAACTTGTGGAATATGGCAATATTTACTAGTTTATATGATCAATGTAAATAGTTTAACTGGATTATTCAGGCCAAAGTGTTTCATATTTAAATATAAATTTAAAAAAGTAAATAAAAATAAATTTAATCAATACAAATAGAATTCTACTTATCTACAATCAGTACGCCTGGCTGATCTTTATAATGTTACATTGTGTCCAATTAGATACAGCTTCTATGTCACAGCCTTAAAAAATGTTGCCCTTCAATCGCTTTATTTCCACTGGCTGGGAAAATAATCGTTTATACATCAGAAGGAAAATGTGAGAATTAAATAAGATAATGCATGTCAAAGAGTTAGAATAAAATCAATTATTTTAAGTTATTATACTATTATTATCCACCTAATGGTTATTGTTTTTTTTTGTGTGTGTGAAATAGTCTAAATAAAAGATGTTATATTACAGCTTCAAGCAAAATGTAAATGAAATGAGGGCAAAATTTCCTATTTGTTACAAAATGTGTTCCCAAATTTGACTTTGAATCTCCTGACAGCAAAACATAATAAGAAAATGTGACTAATTGCATAATTTTCTTTGTCCATGAGCAAATGATGTGGTAAGGAGAGGCAAGGATTTTAAATACCTATATTTTAAAGTAATTTGTATCACGGACTTTTAATCAATGCAGAGTAAGTCTGCATCTGCTTTTATCTCTCTATCAGTATAACTTGAGCTAAAGCTTCAAAACTGAATGAGCTGAAATCAGTTCTGGAGGAGTCCATCACAATGCACAGGCAGTATAGGAGAGTCAGGAGAGTGACCTAGTTTTGAATCCAGGGATGCCCAAGCAAGTAACTTACTTCAAGCATATATAAAGCCTTGGATGACCTTGAAGACTGATAATTCAAATTCATTCAGTGTCCAAAAAAATTTATAACATGAAATTAAATTCTCTGTATGAGTTATTTATACCAGTAGGTAGCCAAGTTCTCCATAAGAGTCACCAAGACAAATTTCTTTTTATAATAGGAAGGCAAGTTTCTTATGGCTGGAAGAATCTTCTGCAGAAATAATACGTTCTCATAGGGAACTGAGGACTTAGAAAGCCTGAAGATGCTTCATGGTTCCTGACTTTTATGGTTGTCTTGGTAAGTTTTCACTTACTTTTCCATTTAAGAAAATTTGTATCATTTATCTTTGTCAGTTGACACGTTTCTGTCAATTTTGCTATCGACCTCAAAGGTTGGTGTCAGACTATAGATTAGCAAAAAGGCTTAGAACCTGAATATTAGGTTGATTTGGAGTAATTAAGAAGAACAACAGCAACAAAACTTGGGAAAGAAAATACAGGATGCTAAGGATTGCACCCAGACCATTCATTCTAAACAAAGAGTCTATAAATATTTACCAGTGATGATTGTTTCACAAGAATATGGCCATATGTCCCACAATTTGTGACAGATTTGCACACTGGATTATAAATTAATTGTCACCCAAATGATAAAGTTCACATTTCTCCTTTAGATTCTAGACCCATTGGCTTTAACCAAAGAAGCAGAGATGCCTGAAAGTTTCCAGCATATTGAAACTGAGAAGCACTAGGCTAGGAATCCAGTAGGTAAGTAAAACAACAACCAAAACTGTGCATTCTCATGTTTTTGTGCATAAATATTTGGGTGTTAGTGTTAAAAATGTTGGTGGGTCAGAGGATCTCTTCTTCAACCCCATTGTCTCTGAAATAAAATTTGTCATAAATAAAAATATGCAAGAGTGTGAGGTTGTTTGTCTTTAACCAATTCAAAGCACCATGCAGGAGGAAAAGGAAGATGCAGATTGGAGAGTAAGGAAAAGAAATTTTCAAGTATGGGAATTAGCGTTTACGGTGTTCTTCAAAATTATTTTAATCTATTTTATTTTTTTATCCTGGTAATGTTCCCTTTAATCGTCATCACCTATTTCACCCATCTCTCCTCACCTTGCCTTTGGTAACTACCAGTTTATTCTTTATAGTTAAAGGTCTGTTTCTTGGTTTGTCTCTCTATATACCTGTATATGTTTTTTTTACCCTTGCTCATTTGTTTTATTTCTTAAATTTCACACAAGAGTGAAATCATACGATATTTGTCTTTCTCTGACTGACTTCTTTTGCTTAGAATTATACTCTTTCGCTCCATTCATGTTGTTGCAAATGGCAAGATTTCATTCTTTTTTATGACTGAGTAATATTCCATTGTATATACACCATCTTTTCTTTACTTATTCATCTATCAATGGACACTTGGGCTTCTTCTATCATATGGCTACTGGAAATAATGTGCAATAAACATAGGGAAGCAAAAATTCCTTTGAATAAGTGTTTTTGAATTTTGGGGGTAAATTCCCACTTGTACAATTTTTGGATCATAGGGTAGATCTATTTTTATTTTTATTTTATTTTTGTATTCTTTAAATTTTTTAAATGTTTATTTTTGAGAGAGAGAGAGACAGAGCATGAGCAGGGGAGGGGGAGAGAGACAGAGGGAGAGAGAGAATCCTAAGCAAGCTCCAGGCTCTGAGCTGTCAGCCCTGAGCTTGATGCAGGGCTCGGACCTACAAACCGTGCGATCATGACCTGAGCCGAAGTTGTGTGCTCAACCGACTGGGCACTACCCGGGTGCCCCAGGGTAGTTCTATTTTTAATTTTTGAGGAACCTCCATACTATTTTCCACAGTGGCTGCACTAGTTTTCATTCCCACCAATAGTGCACAAGGGTTCCTTTTTCTCCACATTCTTGCTACTACTTATTGTTTCTTATGTTTTTGATTTAACCATTCTAACAGGTATGAGGTGATATCTCACTGTAGTTTTGATCTGAATATCCCTGACTATAAGTGATGTTGACATCTTTCCATGTGTCTGTTGGCCATCTGTTGGTCTGGATGTCTTCTTTGGAGAAATGTCTGTTGATGTCTTCTGCCTGTTTTTTAATTGGATTATTTGCTTTTTGGGAGTTGAGTTGTATCAGTTCTTTATATATTTTGAATACTAGCTCTTGATCAGATATGCCTTTTGCAAATATCATCTTCCGTTCAGTAAGTTGCCTTTTAGTTTTATTGATTGTTTCCTTTACTGTGCAGAAAATTTTATTTTGACATAGCCTCAATAGTTTATTTCTGCTTTCATTTCCTTGCCTCAGGAGACATATCTAGAAAAATGGTGCTATGGCCAGTGTCAAAGAAATTACTGCCTGTGCTGTCTTTGAGGATTTTTATGGTTTCAGGTCTTACATTTAGGTCTTTAACCAATTTTGAGTTTTTTTTTTTTAAGTATGGTAAAAGAAAGGTTTATTGTTTTGCTTGTTGCTGTCCAGTTTTCCCAATGCCATTTGTTAAAGAGACTTCTTCCCATCGTATATTCATTCCTCACTTGTCAAAGATTAATCGACCATATAACTGTGAGTTTATTTCTGGGTTTTCTATTCTATTGATCTACGTGTTTATTTTTATGCTAGTACCATATTGTTTTAATTCTACTGCTTCATAAAAACTTGAAATCTGTATTAATTGTGTCTTAATATGCATGAGTATTTAATCTTTGTATAGACTTGTTTTTGAATTGAAGTATGAACATTTAATATGATGACCTATGAAACTAATTACTATAGTATAAATTGTAATCATTCGGGTATACTTTTAAAAATTATCTTCAGAGTATAGGATCTCACAAATTATTTCATATTTGGGACCATATGCTTTGAGTGTAGAGTCAGAAATACTTAAGCAACATGGAATTTTTATTGCTAAAATGTATATAACAGTTTTATTCCCAAATTTCTCTTTGAATGATGAGTGAATTCATGATACATGGCTAGTTAGGAAGATTCAGAGAATGAATGTTTGCCTAACATGTCAAAGCAGTTTCACTATTCATAGAGTGAACCATGATTCCAATGTATTCTACATTGGTCTAAAGACATGATGATCAAAGGGTAACTAACTTTCTCCGTCATCAAAGGGTTAACTAACTTTCTCTGTCAGGCTGGTTGTGTTTAGGGGAAGATATTTTGTTACATTAGAGCCAAAAGAGATACGTGGGGGAGGCTGGAACTATGCCCAGCTTCTCCAATACCAAGATCCTTGGGAAAATAACTTTTTTCCTTTTCTCATCCCCTTGAGGTGTTTTGCTAACTAATAAGCTTTCTTAGCAAGGGAAAACATCTGGCAAGAGCTGGAAGTCTGTCCCTCCTTTCTCTACTACCTTTCTTTCTTTCTTTCTTTCTTTCTTTCTTTCTTTCTTTCTTTCTTTCTTTCTTTCTTTCTCCCTTTCTTTCTTCCTTTCTTTCTATAAGAAATATGTAGAAACATAAGAGACTCTCAAAGACTAAGAACAAACTGAGGATGAGGGGGGTGAGGGGCGGAGAGGGGGTGACGGTGACGGGCATTAAAGAGGGCATGTGTTGGGATAACACTGGGTGTTATATGTAAACCAATTTGAAAATAAACTATTTAAAAAATTAAAAAAAGAAATATGTCAGAGGTGAAGTTACATTAAAATATTCAATATAAAATAAAATTATTATATAGGAAAGAAAAATTTTCAAGTTACTTTTCAAAATATTAAACTGCAGGAGATCTGATAGTAGTGCTATTGACCAGGAGCAGCAAGAGAAGCTAATAATAAGAAATTGGAGTAAAGATCAGGGCAATTTCTGGTTCTACATTTAAGAAGTTTAGAAGTCACCACTCTGTCCTAACAAGGAAAAATAAGAGCAGACTGAAAAATCAGCGACTCTTCTTGGATCCATAAGCAGAGTAGAGATCACAAGACAAATCACTATTCCCCAACTGGAGAGAAAGACAGGTGAAGATAGGGAGTCATGGCTTGCTAGAGCAGAGTTGTGCACACAGAACTGCTGCAGGAACCAGTGCTGGGGAAGGTAAATCTGAACTGTAATTGACAAAATGCTGGAGGCTCAGTATGGACAAGTCTGAGAGTTAAAAACTCCATGGGAACCCAGTCATTGGAGGACTCCACAACATTGTAGGATTCATCTTTAGGAGCTCTATCAGATTCCTGTATCACAGAAAAATCCCCTCAGACATCTGACCGAGGAGAAAAGGAACCATTTAAAAATACTTGAGAGTAATCTGTTTTTGTTATCAAGGTCTCATCTCAGTTCCCCTAGTTAACCAGACCCTAAATTGTCAGAGTCTAACTTATTATTTATCTGGGGAAAGGGAAATACCCAACTCTAAACTATAAAATTAATAAGAGTGTAGCCATATAAACAAAAACAAAAACAAGCAAAAATAAAACACAAACAAAACATCAAAACCAAAACCAGAAAAAAAAAAAGGAGAGAGAGAGACACACACAATTCTTTGAGAAACATAATTTGTGAAAACTCATATAGGAGTGATAGACAATCTGAATAGGGTTGGTTATATGAACTAAAGAAACTGAATCAATAATTAATAATCTTACAAAACAGAAAACACCAACTAGAGATAGGTTCACTGGTGAATTCTATCAAAAATTTAAGGAAGAAGTTATACCAATTGTCTGCAATCTCTTTCAAAGAATACAAGCAGGGGGATACTTCCTAAGTCATTCTTTGAAATTAGTATTTACCTTAATAACAAAACCAGACAAAGACATTAAAAGAAAAGAAAACTATAGACCGATATCTCTTCTGAACATAAATGCAAAACTCCTCAAGAAAATATTACCGAATCAAGTCCAATAATATATAAAAAGAATTATACACCACGACCATCTGGGAGTTATACCAGATATTCAAAGCTGGTTTAATATTCAAAAATTCATTATATCAACAGGCTAAAAACAAAATCTCATGATCATATCAATAGATATAGGAAAAGTATTAACAAAATCCAATAATCATTCATAATAAAAACTCTTAGTAAACTAGGAATAGAGGGGATCTTCCTCAACTTGAAAAAGAATATCTACCAAAAAAAAATTTATAGCTAATATCATACTTCCTAGTGAGAAACTTGAATCTTGCTCACTAATTTCAGGAACAAAACAAAAACGTTCCCTCTCACCACTCCTTTTCAACATATTACTAGAAATAGAGGCGTGTGCAATAAGATAAGAAATGGAAATAAAAGATATACAAATAGAAGAGAAGAAATAAAACTGTCTTTCTTTGCAGATGACTTGATCATCTTCGTAGAAAATCTGAAAGAATCAACAAAAATTTCTGGAACTAATAAGTGATTAAAGCAAAGTTAAAGGATACATGGTTAATATATCAACATCAACTGCTTTTCTATATGCCAGAAATGAGCAAGTGGAATTTGAAATTAAAAATAATATCATTTACTTAAGCAGCCTTTTAAAATGAAATACTTTGGTATTAATCTAACAAAATTTGTATAAGATCTAAAGCTTATACGAAATTAGCAGAGGGACAGTTCATGTTCACGATGAAAAGATTCAATTTTGTCAAGATGTCATCTTACCAATTAGATCTATAGAGTCAATGAAATCTCAAGCAAAAATCATTAAAAATAATTTATGTATATTAAAAAACTGATTCCAAAGTTAGTATGGAAATGCAAGACCCAGAAGAACCAACGCATTATTGAAGGAGAAGAATGGAAATTGGAAGACTGACTCTACCTGACTTTAAGACTTACTATAAGGCTTAGTTATCAAGATAGTATGGTATTGGCAAAGGAATAGACAAACAGATCAATGAAACAGAATAGAGAGCCCAGAAAGATATCCTCATAAATATAGTCAGTTGATCTTGGATAAAGGAAAGAGCCAATACAATGGAACAAAGACAAGTCTTTCCAATAAATAGCACTTAAACAACTAAATACTCACATGCAAAACTTGAATGTAGACACAGATCTTATAATATGCAAATATTAACTCTAAATGGGGCATAAGCCTAAATGCAAAATGTAAAATTATAAAATTCCTAAAAGATAACATAGGTGTAAACCCTGGATAATCTTATATAATATATGGTGATGACTTTTTAGATATAACACCAAAAGCATGACCCATGAAAGAAATAATCGATAAATTGGATTTCATTAAAATTAAAAACTTTAACTCCTCAAAAGACAGTATCAAAGGAATGAAAAGACAAGCCACATTATACAAGAGATAATATTTGTAAAACATACAACTAATAAAGAACTGTTATCTAAAATGTATAAAGAACACTTAAAATTTAACAATAAGGAAATAAATGACTCCATTTAAAAATAGGCCAAAGACCTGACCAGACATCTCACCAAAGAAGATATACGGGTGACAAATAAGCATATGAAAAATTATATGTCATCAGGGACTACATATTAAAACAACAATGGAATATCATTACATACCTACTAGAATGAACAAAATCCAGAATACTAACAACACCAAATGGTAGTGAGAATGTGGAGCAACAAGAATTCTCATTCATTGATAATAGGAATGCAAGGTAGTATAGCAATCTTGGAAGACAGTTTGGTGGATTTTTACAAAACTAAACATACTTGGGGTGCCTGGATGTCTCCGTCGGTTAAGCAATTCTTGGTTTCAGCTCAGGTCATGATCTTATAGTTTCATGGGTTTGAGTCTCTCATTGGGCTTTGCACTGACAGTGCAGAACCTGTTTGGGATTCTCTGTCTCCCTCTCTCTCTCTCCTACCCTACTCCCGCTGTCTTCTTCTCAAAGTAAATAAACATAAAAAAAACCAAAAAAGCTAAACATACTCTTAACCATATGATCCAGCTATTGTATTTATGTCCTTACAAAAACGTGCACACAGATGTTTATGAAAGCTTTATTCATAATTTCTAAAACCTGTAGTAAAAAAGATGTCCTTCAGTAAAAAAGATGAATGAATAAACTGTTGTACATCCAAACAAAGGAATGCTATTTGGTGTTGAAAAGAAATGAGCTGTTAAGCTGTGAAAAGACATGGAGGAAACTTAAATGCATTTTACTAAGTGAAAGAAGCCAATGAGAGAGGCTTATATACTGTATGATTCCGATTATATGACATTCTGGAAAAGGCAAAACTATGAAGACAATAAAAACATCAATGGTTACAGGGAATTAGGGGAAGAGAGGGTTGAATAGGTGGAGCACAGAGGATTTTTAGGGCAGGGAAAATACTTTGGATGATATTATAAGGATGGATGGATGTCATTATACATTTACACTATATCCATATACATCATATACATTACACTGACACCAAGAGTAAATCCTAATGCAAACTATGGATTTTGGGTGATTATGATGTATGAATGTAGTTTCATCAATTATAACAAGTTAACCACTTGGGGGGTGGTATTGATGAAGGGGGAGGCTCTGTATATACATAGGGATAGGCAGTATATGGGAAATCTCTAGACCTTTCTCTCAATTTTGCTATGGACCTAAAACTGCTCTAAAACCAAAAAGTGTTTAATGAAGAAAATGAACCAATGAACAAGCAAAAACAGAATGGTAACATCTAGAGAGCAATAAGAGGTGAGAGCCATATCAATTATGAAAACATTTTACAAATCTTTGGTAATTAATATAACATTATAATGATCCAAAAATAGTAAATTAAATATTTGAAAAATATCTACATATATATCCAAATAAATATATATAATAAATGTGGTATTTCAAATCAGAGTAAAGGTGGACTTTAAAAAGCAATTGCTGGGGCGCTTGGGTTGCTCAGTCGGTTGAGTGTCTGACTTCCGCTCAGGTCATGATCTCACGGTCTGTGAGTTCGAGCCCTGCGTGGGGCTCTGTGCTGGCAGCTCGGAGCCTGGAGCCTGCGTCGGATTTTGTGTCTCCCTCTCTCTCTGCTCCTCCCCTGCTCATACTCTGTCTCTCTCTCTCTCTCTCAAAAATAAATAAACATAAAAAAAAATTTAAAAAGCAATTGCTACTTGGACAATTGAATGACCATCCAGATAAATGTAAAGATAGAATATCTTCTTATACTTTATAATAGGATATACTGCAAGCAAAAGGAAAAAAATGAGAGAGAGAGATAGGCAAACTAAGAAACGGAGTCTTACCTATAGAGAACAAACTGTTGAATCACTATATTTTACACCTGAAACTAATATGACACTGTATGTTAATGGAGTGGAATTACTTATTTATATGTTTACTCATATATTTATTCATTTATTTATGTGTTTATTTTTTGAGAGAGAGAGAGAGAGAAACAGAGCTGACTGGGGGAGGAGCAGAGAGAGGAAGACACAGGATCTGAAGCAGGTTCCAGGCTCTGAGTAGTCAGCACAAAACCCAACAACACAGGGATTGAACTCGTGTGATAGGGAAAAATCTGTTTTAAGATGGCTGAGAGGACTGACAAGGGAACTCCAGTCCCTGCCTAAATACTCCCATTCCGGGTTTTCCTTCCCACTACGCCACTTGGCGCCAAACAGACTATAAATTGCGCCTCTGCTTCCGCTCTGGGCTCAGACCTGAGGAGAGGGATCTCCTCCGAGCTCACCGTGTAAAATAGACCTTCTGCCTTCCCAAGACCTCCGAGTGCCGCTTGGTTCTTCTGCCTCGGGATGCAGACCAGATTCTGAAACATATGGTTCCGGGAAACCCAACCGCGCAGGCCCGTTGTTGCCACCGGTTTGGGAAAACGGCGAGGAGGTGACGGAATGAGGAATCGCAAAGTAGAAGAAGGCGCGCAATGCCTGAATTTCAGCAGTCTCCTGCTCCGCCGCCGCCTCAGGTCGGCCCACCCCGCCGTTCCCGCCGGACTCGAGGAGACTTGGCTGGTGAGGACCTGAAACCGACCTTGGATACCGGTAAGGCCTGAGCCCTAAATGTGTCCTGTTGTGTCCTGTCCTGCTCACCCCTTAGTGGTGGAAGGGGGACCGCTCCCTGGAGACCTCATTGGTCTCACGGACAGGAAACCTGCAGGGGTTTCCCGTAGCAGTGGAAGGGGAACCTGATCCCTCCCCGGAGACCTCAGTGGTCTCGTCTGTAGGCACTCTGTGGGAGGGAATGTCATAACCTCAGGTGTGTACTAAGTGTGACTGTGCAACTTGGTCTGGTTTGCCTGCCCAGCTCGATTCTGTGGCTCCACGGGGGGGCGCCCTTAAGGTCCCCAAAAGCCTATGGAGTCTGAGCGGGCCCGTCTGCATTCCGTGGTGAATGGCATACAATCTATGGCGGCATCGGAATAGTTTCCGATCATAAGTAACAGAGCTGAGACCGCTCCGGCTAAGCGTCGCCCAAGTTCCCCCAGGACACGGCCAGACGGACATCTGACTGGTCTCCTCATTAGAGGGGGCACCCTACCCCTTTGTCTTTGCGACACCACCTCACGAGAACGTTCTGAGGTTGGGACAGCGCAAATCCAGAGTTCTTAAAACTGTAGTCGAGAACTTTGAGAAGGGGTTTTCGGGAGACTCTGGAATTAAGATAACCCCGGGCAAGTTAAGGGCCCAATGTGAGTATAAGGGCGCACATTTGGTGTAGGATGGCTCTCGGAGGGAACCCTAGGTGTCCCAACCGTCCGCTGCGTCTGGCATGTTGTCGCCAGAGACCCAGGTTACTCTGACCAGTTTCTGTGTATCTGCTCCTGTTTAGAGGCTGCCCAAACCCTTCCCCCTTGGGTGCGACTTTCCTGCCTCAAACGGGGAGCGGCTGGGATCTTAGTCGCCTCGACAAAGTGGCCCAAGGAAGGTCAACAGAGGTCCTGACCTCCGCAAATTCTCTCCGGTGATCCTGAGGAAGATGAAACCCCTGGTTCCCGATATTCCGCCACGTTCGGTCCCCCAGCACCTCGGACTCGGCAGAGCCTCTCTCCCCCGTCACTGCTAACTCCACGCTGGCTTCCAGTTTCACTGAACCCGGGCTAATATCCTCTGACAACACAGACAGAACCACAGCAAAACCCACCGGTATAAGACTTTTTCCCATTCAGCTAATGATGATCAAGCATAGAGACACACAGAGCTGCTCTGTCCCCCACACAGACCCCATGTGTCTCTTCACCACATGTTACTATTTGTGTCCAGGCTGGAGGGACCGACTTGGCTAGTGGGCAGTTTCGTTGTCCAGGGCTCAGAATGGTTTGTTAGACTTAAGAGTATGACACTTTCAGGCTACAGGTTGTATAGGAAAAACGTAAGCCCGTTTGACCAATTCTATAGGATGTTACATGTGTTGTGTATTTCAGGGCAACGGATTAATTTCACAGAAAATAAGAAAACTCTCTGAAACTGAAGTATTGTCAAGAATACTTTGCAAAAGTAGCCTTTTCAAGAAATCGACTTGTAACAAAGAAAGCACCTGTTTCTCGCAGTTACTCTTTTTCTCACAATGCGAGTTTCCATTTGGGGTGATTAGTTCCCAAGCCTGCTGTAACAAAGCACCCCAAATTTTGGGGTCAAGAGGGCACCATTCCCTAACGTTGGAGCTCTGGAGGCAAGAAGTCTGAAATCAATGCTGTTGAGCAGCTCTGACCCAGCAGTGAGGGGAAGCCCCCGGGGACTATTAGGAGAGGCTATGCAAGGCTTACACCCCGTTTGACCCCAAGGCACAAGAAAGCCACAACAAAAGGACAAGAAAGTCCAGCTGCCAAAATGGGGAGAGGCCCAAAACCTCCTTAGCAAGGGGTCAATGAGTGTACTGCAAGGACAAAGGACATTATTGAGGGGGACCAGGCTCACTTCTTCCTGGACCGCATGAGCCCACAGACAAAATAAAGGGAGGGGGCCCAACTATGACTTTTATGTGAACTCAGGAGCCACATGGTACGGCATGAGGTACTCTATCTACCTGAGTGCCCTATCCCTCTCCTCGGGTGGATATACTCTCAAAGCTGGAGCCCAAGTAACCTTTGAGCCAATGGGATGCACCAGTCCCCAACTGGATCCAAATGGAGGCTATTCTGTGTCCGGTCGAACCAAACGGCCCACCTGAATTCAGGACTACCTTCCCCACTATATGGGCTGAGGACAACTCCCCAGGACTTGCCCACAACCAGGCCCCCATAATTGTAGAGTTAATCCCAGGGGCTCAACCACAGAAATGGCGGCAATGCCTCCTCCCACAAGAGGCAAGGGCAGGTATCCAAGAAAGCAGGTGTTCTGGTTGAATGCCAGGCCCCCTGGAACACCTCACTTTTGCCAGTCAAGAAGCCGGGAGGAGGGTACCCACCAGTTCAAGCCTTGTACCCAGTGGTCTGGAACCCATACACCCTCCTCAGCCAGATCCCAGGCTCTGCTGGCTGGTTTATCTGCCTAGACTTAAAGGATGCCTTCTTCTGCCTCCACTTGGCCCCCTAGAGCCAACCCTTGTTTGACTTTGAATGGACCGAACCAGACACAGGACCTCAGAAAAACTTGCCTGCCCTCTTTGGGGAGGAACTGGCCGGAGCCCTTGCTGGCTTTTCAAGGGAGGCCACACATTACACCCTTCTCCAGTATGTGGATGACCTCCTTCTTGCCAGCAGTACCCGAGAGAATTGTACAGAGTCTACAAGTGCTCCTCCAACTCCTGTTGGACTCAGGGTATCGGGTCTCATGAAAAAAGGCACAGACCTGCCAACAGCAAGTTTGATACTTAGCTTCGTCCTCACCCAAGGAAAGAGAGTACTAGGGCTTGACTGAGAACCCCCTGTCTGGAGAGAGGAGGCTGAACCCGCCTTCCAAGAGATAAAGGCCACTTTGGGGCAGGCACCAGCCTTTGGCCTGCCAAATATAGAAAAGCCTTTTAATCTCTTCGTGCATGAGAAGGAAAAGGTCGCCCAGGGGGTTCTCACACAGACTGTTGGCCCTTGGCAATGGCCATAGCATACCTGTCAAAGAGACTGGACCCGGTGGCAGCAGGATGGCCACCGTGCCTTAGGGCACTAGCGGCCACAGTTCTGCTCACTAAGGAGACAGATAAACTCACCCTGGGACAAAACTAAATGTCAAGTTCTCTCATGCTGTCATGTCCCTCATGCCTCTCCAGCTCTCCGCTAACACAATACCAGACACTCCTCTGCAAGAATCCTTGTGAAACAGTGTGGATACTGAACGTGTGGCTTTCCTACCTTCTGAGGGAGGAAATCAAATCATGATTTTTCTGAGGGAACCGATAGAGTATTTGCAAGCCACCCATATCTGCGTGACCAGGCCCTACAGAACCCAGACCTCGTCTTGTTCAGTGATGATAGCAGTCTCATCACAGAGGGCTTTCAAAAGGCAGGGTATGCAGTGACATGCCTTAATCCGAGCCCTCACCATTAGCAAGGACAAGCGAGTCAACTGATTCCCAGTACACATTTTCTACACATACATGGGGCAATCTGCAGTCAGTTGCACACCAGGAACTCAAGGTTTCTCCCCTTTTGAGAGGACCCCAATCTCTTTAGGGTCCCCTGTACACCCCCTCTCACCAGGGTACTTGGTCTAGGTCAAAGATTGGAAGGAAGACCCTCTCAAACCACAGTGGACTGGGTTGCATACCGTTATTCTGACCACCCCTACTGCCCTCAAGGTCACTCCATGGTTCACCACTCCAGAGTCGGGAGAGCCAATCCTGAGGAGGCCCAAACTTGGAAGACTGACCCAGTCCCATCTTCAGCCCTGCTCCAGCCACCCCCGGAAGCTGGCTGGTCCATGCACAGCAGAAGCTTGAGGAATCGCCTGATCGATAAGATAAATAGACTGTCCTTCCACTGGATTGGCAGAGGTTGCCCCAGAAAGCTGGGGAAACAGCGAGAGGTTCCTGTTTGCACTCACCTTCCTCTTCTGTTGGTATTGGTTGCCTCTAAGCTGGGCCCCATTTATAAGAGCAGGGCAACTTCAGTGGAAGAATCAGGGGGTTTAAAAGCTTAAATGTGGTGTAATCTCTTTCAGTCTGTTGGGTTGCCTGCCAGGAAGGTTGCTAATGGCATTTGGGGGAAGTGTTTACACTGATGTTTGTGCCTCAGACTTCAAGAAAGGTTCAGGCTAAATGAGCTGCGTTGGTCCCCATCCTCCTACAGGCGGAAATAGCCACGGGGACAGGGACTGGCATAGGAAGCATAGGCTCTTTTGTGGGGTTAACCAGTGGCTGATTTCCTAGTGTCCCTACAGAGCCAAATAAGTTCCCTGGCAGGAGTTGCCCTCCAGAACAGGCGGGTACTTGCCCTCCTCCCTGCACAGAAAAGGGCACGTGCAGCTTCCTCGGAGAAGAATGCTGTTACTTTATAAATCAGTCGGGAATAGTCACAACCAAAGTCAGGAATTAAGGGAAAGAACCAACTAGTAATAAGTAAAGATGATGCCCTCTAATACAGACTAGATCTGTTTAAAGGGGGCTCCAAGTGGGGAATGATAGGGAAAAATCTGTTACAAGATGGCTGACAGTACTGATAAGGGAACTCCAGTCCCTGCCCGAAGACTCCCATTCGGTCTGCTTGGTGTGCAGACTATAAATTGTTGCCTCTGTTTCTGCACTGGGCTCAGACCATTTGAGAGTGACCTCCTCTGAGTCCACTGGTGAAAAATAAACCTCCTGCTTTTCAAGATCTCCGAGTGTTGCTTGGTTTTTCTGCCGGGGGATCCAGACCAGATTCCGCTTCACATAAAAGGAAAGATCACGACCTGGGACGAAGTCAGACACTTAACCTACTGAGCCACACAGGCATCCCCCCCTACCCTTTTTTTTTTTTTTTTTAACTAACTTGAATTTAAATAAACAATTAAAATATATATACTGATTGTTAGAATTAGAACACACATACATATACACACACACGTTTCACTAGCAGGGAGCAATTTGAAATCACTCATCAGGCTATTCGTTTTTGTTTTCCCATTGTTAAGTAGAATGAGGAAACATAAAAAACAAATAGTAATTAGTTTCTTTCTTAATCCCTCTTTCGATCAATTTTTTTAGTGCCCACACCTTGATTATTCCCTTGTCAAAATTTTACCAATCTTTAATGGCTCATCTATCTCAAATACAACCTAATACAAATCATTTAATTTTTTCTTCCTGTCCAATTCAATGTATTATGTTTCCTGTGAAACCAACTGTATTTTATATTTTCTTGTCTAGCTTATGTTCCTCTCCCTAAAATTAAATTTGTATGTGTATTCTTTATCCCTAGCAATAAATTCAAATAATTTATTCTCCTCAAAATATATGTTGAATATGTTTTAGGTTAAGATACATCCTTGAACAAAATGGACAAAATACTTTTCTTGGGGGAAATTATATTCTAATCAATGTAGACAAATACAATAAATACACTAATTAAATAGAATGTTGGAAAAAAATAAATGTTATTGTAATAAAATTAATAAAACAGTATAAAGGAAGGGGGAGTGACAGAAGATCAGGGTTGCAAAGTGAAATGAAGGGATCAAAGTAAGAAACTTTGAGAAAGTGACATTTTTCTGAAGACTTGTTTGGGGAGTTAGCCATATCTCACCCTGGGGGTGGGGGAGTTTGGAAGAGTGCTTCAGGAAGAGGAAAGAGCTAGTAGAAAGACCCTGAGGCGGGATTCTGGCAGGCAAGTCAGAGTGATAGAGGCCAGTGTAACTGAAGGGGAGTGTGTTTGGAGACTGAGGTGCTGTTGGAAGTGACATCTGGATGATAATGAGCAGCTAGGTCTGTAGGACCTTTTTAAATGTTTTGAAGGTTGCATCTTTTACTTAGGTGAAATATGGAGACATTACAGGAGTTTTAGTAGATGAGTGACATGATCTGGCTGTTTTAAAGGATCTCAATATAATTATTGTACTGAGAATAGGTATAAGTAGTGCCAGATGTAGAAGCAGTAGTTAGGTGTATATTGCAGAAGAAGGATGATATGATTTCAGAACCCAGAGTATCTTTGAAAGTAGTAAACAGTGGACACATTCCAGGGAAGTTTGCAGTGGACAGATCTGGAGGAGAATATAAGGAATTTAGTTTAGGAAATGTTGATGGGATATCCGTTAGACATCTCATGTATATATTGAGTAGGCACCTGTGCTTTGGCAAAGTGTTGTTTACACACAGTCATTTATTATATGGGAAGTGGCTGTATAAAACATGAAAACATCACTATGTTTTCTTCTTTCTTCATATAATAGTATCATTTGATAATAGGAAAAGCTTATGTTCAATCCTAAGGTAGTCTATTTAGTACTTTGAGGCCATGAATAAATATTTCTATTTAATTTCTGATTCTTTGATAATGATTTTACCAAATCTATAATATATTAGGAAATCAGAATTTTAACACTTGGGCACCTGGGTGGTTCAGTTGGTTGAGTGCTGCACTCTTGGTTTTGACTCAGGCCATGATCTCACAAGTTCATGGGTTTGAGCCCCGCATTAGGCTCTGTGCTGACAGCATGCAGCCTGCTTGGGATTCTGTCTCTCTCCCTCCCTCTGCACCTCCCTGCTCTCTCGCTCTCTCAAAATAAATATTTTTAAATAAAAAAATAAAAATTAAAACTTCATGGCCCATATTCTGTAGATTTGTAAAACATGCAGTATTTTTCACTGTGACAGTTTTAAGGTACACCTATCATATTAACTTTCTGGTAAAGTTTCAGGTATCCTGAAAATTAGCACAACAAATGAATCAGACACACAGAGATAATGCCTTTGCTATCCTAGAAAATATATGCAGTGCTCCTGTGCCTGAGAACCCCTTTATTCTTTTCATGATTTATCATGGAAATGTGAGTTGACAGTTTTATGTATGGAATGCAAATCTGGCTCACTTTATCAATCCATTGCATATTAATATGTATATATGGTAATTTTTGTTGCTTGCAGAATGGCCCTTAGATACTACCTCAATTCTATGCAATTTAACAGGTGAAATGTTGGAAGGTACACATTTCCTGGGCTGTTTTTATTAAGCCAGTAAAATGTTTGTAGAAATCCGCTTGGTAATTGTAATTCTTTTATTATATTCCTATACATGATCAAAAATAAGTCAGATGCATTATCATATATATGCATGCATAATATATTTACCAATATAAATGTTTCTATTTATGGAACTAATAACTTTATTGAAGTAAGAGAGTCTTCGAAGAAGAATTGTTGTTACATAATGAAGGCACACATTTTCATCAAGTTGCAGAAATGATCTGAATAGAGTCATTATGATCTACCAAGTGATTTTTACCTTTCTAATATAATTATGAAAGAAAATAAAACTTCATAATTCTAATTAGTCTTTCCACATGTCGCATATCTTTACCCATTAGACTTGGTTATGAAGATGAAAACCTCCCTCTGACTTTCCTTAGCTTTCCTCACCACTATACTTCAAGGATTTAAAGAGTTTGTGCTTTGCAGTCAAGAAGTTACATTTGAATCCCAGATTCAAGCATTTACCAACTGGGTGACCTTAGACAAATCTTTTAAACTTCTAACAGTTGGGCCCCTTGGGTAGCTCAGTCAGTTAAGCATCTGTGTCTTGGTTTCAGCTCTGGTCATGGTCTTACACTTCATGAATTTGAGCGCTGCATTGGGCTCTGCACTGACAGCACAGAGCCTGCTTGGGCTGCCTCCCCCTCTTTCTGCCCCTCCCGCTTGCTCTCTCTCCCTCTCAAAATAAATAAATAAACTAAAAAAAAAAACAAAACAAAACTCCCCAAGAGTCAATTTCTCTAGCTATAAATTATATATAATAATGATTACCTTTACTTTTAAGAAAAGGAGGTAAAATGTTTTCCTACAGAGTTAGCACTCAATATGATTTCTATTAGAACTGTCATTACCATTATACATATATTATTCATACTAAAGATATATCTTTTTTTGTTTACAGACAATAACTCTACCTAAAAAGTACATAGATTCTATATTTTCTCAGAAAACTTGCACTTAAACATATTCTTTCTTATGTTCTGTAATTGAACTGATCCATTTCTATGTATGTGTGTGTATATATATGCTTACAAATATATAAGTGTATATATATGCTTACATATATATACAATATATATATATATATATATATATATATATATATATATATATATATAAGCAAACCTACATTTCTTCCATTAAAGACAACAACAAAACACTCCTCGGATCCCTTCTTCTAACCTGCACCCCCTCCTCCAGTTGTCATATTCTACCTCTCTGCACCAACGCCATCCCAATTTCTTGAATTGCTATGCTTTTTTTTCTGCATTACCCACCTCACATTCACTTCTCCATGATGGCCTGCATCCTCATACCTCCCTTCAAGTCCATCTGAGTATTCCATGACCTTACTAATCTATAAATACAATGAATATTTTCTCAGCGATTTCTTGTCCTACTTTAAGCAGAATTCAACAAAATTGGCTACGTCCTCCTTCTTTAACATCACATTCAATGACATCTGTTTTCTTGTTTTCCTTCTAGCCTTTGGACTAGTCTCTTGGTCTCCTTGCCTCATCCTTCAAAGCTTTTCATTAAGTGTTCTGGTTTCTCAGGAACCTTTGATCATTCACCAAAATTTACACTTTTTTTAATCCTTTTAATTGCTCAGTAAATTGTTAACAACAAAACAACACAAATAACAACAGAAACATCTGATTGTTTTGGCTCAAAAAGTAGAGCGTATAGTTGATGTATTTCTTTTCTTCACCTCTTACGTCCTGTACATCAATAAGTCCTATCACCTGTACATTTGAAGTATTATTAAATCTGATGACTGTTCTCCATTTTCAGTACATCATTACCTTCACTGGAATATTGCAAGATAACAATCTTTTATTTTTCTATGTAGCTGTAAAAATAAACAAAAATAATAGTACAACATAGATCAAAGTTAGGTTTTTGTGTTATGTTGTAACAAGTGCTATGGGAAAAACTGAAAAAGGAATGCACTGTGTATGATCTAGAAATAGGTATGGTTTAAATTTTAAATAAGAACTTGAACATAGATCACATTGAAAAGGTGACATATGAATGAATGTTCACAATGTATTTATTCCAAATAAATATATTTAAATAACTTAAACAATCTTAAATTTTGTAAACTAAAATAAATATCTCAAGGATTTTACAAAAATATAATTCATCATAAATCGTAATACATGGAGAGGAACTATATGTAACAAATACTAAATGTGATCTTAAACATGTTTTCTAAGTTTTAGCAGAAACTCATGTAGGCAAATGGAATAGGAAGAAGTCCTCAATGGAGTTATGCAAACTCTAAGATATAGTGAAAAGATATTTACCAGCATTAACCTATAACATGGTCTATATAAAAGCAAGGGAAAACCTGCAGTATGAAGTCAAGGACATTGTAATTGAAGTTTTCTTTAGAGAAGTGTTGCTGATATATTGTGGGTTTCCTCAAACCTCCTATGATGAGGCAGTGCCTCCTCCTTATTTCAAGCAAAATAGGAATAGACTCCAAGTGAACCAAATCTGTTTAAAGCCTGAAAAGTAAAAATACAAGAGACCAGAGTTGATTTCCTGGGATTAACAAGGACAAAAAGTATTCCTCTGAGAGAGATCTGAACTTCTGCTAGATGCCAAGCAGTCCTTTGGTTTTCATGGGTTAGAGAAAAATACAGAACAAAGGAAGCAACAGTGAGCCATCTCTAAAGGACACTTTCCTTGATCCCAGGAACCATTAGATCATGGCCTGAGTCAAAATCAAGAGTTGGACCCTTAACTGACTGAGCCACCTAGGTGCCCAAAAGACCCTTTTCAAAAGGACTTCCAATGAGGAGTAAGGTATCCTCCACTAGAAAGACTGGAAGTCTAGAATGGCCTATAGGAAATGATACTTGAGTGATAGGGATATAAATGACCACATATGAAAAGGAACACATCAACCACTTTACAAATTCTGGAAGCTATGCAACTATGAAGAAAGTCTCACAAGGGAAAGAGTTAGCTTTTGGCATATATTTAACCCAAATGGTACTAATATTTGATTACAACTTTCCCAGGCAAGGGAGACATTCTGACACTTTTCCTCCCCTCCTTCCCCCCCACAGCTTCTGTTGGCTTTGAACTTGGATGGGGTTACCTAAAGATCCACGGTGTGGGGCAGGAGGTAAGGACAAAGCAACTATGCCTTTCCTTTCCTTTGATTGCTTATCAACTGAGGAGAGAGAGTTGTAGACTTGAGGAGAAGTTAAAGATTTGATGTTAAATTGAAAAGAATTTATTTTATCTGAAAAGAACCAGAGATCTATAAGATCTTCCTGAAATTTTCTTTAGACTTAAGGAAGAAAATCAGTGTAAAGACTGCACTGAAAAAGGAAATTAGGAGGAAGAAAGTTTCTCCCTGACCGCATCCTACCTACCTACCACATTCGCTTTTTCATTAAACTGAATATATATGCAGTTTTATAAATTTCATTATGTTTTTTATTGAGTTATAATTGGTTGTGTTGGGAACTTCATTGATTAAATCCATTTGTTCTTTATCTGAAATCAGATACCAGTTCATTTAATAGTGACAGTTTTGCAAATTATTCTCAATAATATAGTCAGGAATAATTGTGATTGCCTTTGAAAAACCATTACGGGGTGTCCTGTCTGGTTCATCCTTCAGTATCTTTGAGCTATGTTAACATTGTAAATTGTAAATAACTGATAACAATGGATATGATTTTTCTCATGGGTATGCAAAATAAATTTTCTCCAGTGGAGGTACTATTGATCTTCTTTTCCTCCCTGGCGAAGAAGTTTAGTATTCTATCTATCAATGACGTTCATTAAAACATTCCTGATTACTTAATATGTACCTCTCAATTCTCCCTCAAGCTGTTTTGCAGTATCGTACTGGTTCCCTCATTAATGTATGACGGTCATGATTTCATCTTTTAAGAAAAATATTCTTTAAAATCTTGGAGGTCCCCCTGGGGAACCCAGTTGAGTTGCCTGACAGAGTAGGTGCCAGGGGTATACATTTCATGCCGCTGGTCTGCTGTTTTTTTTCTTGGCCCCTAGAGCGAAATCCAAGTGGCAGTAGAACTTTATTGTGTTGATTTTGTGTTTCCTTCACTTTTTTTCTCCTCTCCTGATTTTTATGTGTTATTTTGGTGTCTGTTTCACTGTGTGTTTACCTTCCATTGTAACAGTAATGATTGGGAATTTGGTTTTATGATCAGACTTTGGTGATCTTTGTAGATGGATTATAGAGATCTATTCTCTGTTGGGTGAGATATAACACAGAATAAAGTTTGTTATTCTTTTTTTTTTCATTGTTTTTCTTTTGAAAATTTGACTTCGAATAAATTCAGAAGTATGGACCCACAGGAAGGAAAATAGTTCTTTAATATCTGTGTTTCTGTATTTGCTTTTGACTTGTGGCTGAAATTATACATTTGAAGCTATAAGCATTCTATGTGTCTTTTTGTTTGTAATTCTGAAAGGTATGTACCTTTCATTGTGTGAGTGTGAAATGTTTTACTATCTCTAGAGGATATGAACAAATTAGATTATAAAATACCTTAAGTTATAGGAACCCTGCTCTAATTGGCTTATAGAGATAATATGTAAGCATTTGTGTTAGTTAAATATTCCTAAAATTTCCTGAAAACAAGAATATTAAAGTGTTAATAGTTTATATGTCCTTAACTTAAAACTAACTTCTTCTTAAAATAACTCAGAATGTTTGAATATACTAGATAATTAGGATGACTTTGACAAGACTAGTTGAATAATTTTTGTTTTGAAAAAATCTAGCTGTGTCTTAGCGCTGATTTATTACTGTTAAGTATAATAAAAGTACATATTTCATTGTACTTGGGTTTATTTTCCCAAACTCTTACAAATTTACTGATCAAATAAGGTAATAGTTTCTCGTGAATGAGGTTTAAGATTAAAACAACTTTAAATTTATTCAAATAAATTGAATAATTATTTTCTCTAACTTTTAATTTCTATGGTAAATATGTTTTGTAGTATGCCAGCTCAAAGGAAATTTTCCTAGATCTTTAAATAATTTATAACCTCAGTCTTATGTTACCTTACATTAATTAACGGATACTCATTGTATACCTAAATAATTTTTAAGAAAGATAGATTATCAAAACATGGTTACTAAGCATCATTTTTATTTTATATGCCTTTTACTTCAATATTTTATACAGAATCTGTATATAGCCTTGAGTCATAAATGTGTAAATAAGATATGTTTGACCTTAAAAAGTTTTATTATGTGCCTACATGTAATTGCTAATCTGAAAAATTCTTGTGTAAAACAGACAGTTCTCATTTATCCAATACCTTGCTTTTACTGTGAAATAGAAGTTACTTTGGTTGAAAGTTATTAACCGATATAGTAGGAACAATGGTGGCAAAGAAATACAGTTGTGTGTATGCTTTTGTTTATCAAAGAAAAAGTGTAGGTTTTTCCTACCACAGCAGTTCTTAGGCTTCTTAGTCTCTGATCAGACCTTACATATTTTTGTGGGCCCCAAAGAGCTTTTGCTTATGTGTGTTAACGATCTATATTTACCGTATTGGATATAGAAACTGGCATTTTCAACACATCACTTTGTTTGAAGAGAGCGATAATGAGCACAACATAAACATAAATGAAATCTCAGTATTGTTCCAAAGTTATTTTGACCTTGCAGACTCCTTGAAAGAACTGCTGTCCTAAAGTAAAGTGTCCTCTGGTTCCAGAAAATGAAGGGACATAATGAAGGAAAACATTTGGAAAGTGTATTTTATTTACATTGCCTTATAATACCTGTGTTTGGAAAGAAAGAAAAAAAAAAAGCCGCGAATTATGTTAAAATTTTAGCAAAGTCCACTCAATTTGGATGGGCTTACTCTCATAGTTTCTAATTAGCGCCTTTAGCTACAGTAGGAGAGGTTATTTTTCAACTCGATGCAGTCTCTTAGTGTTGTATCAGATTAGTTTTCTGTGCCTTATGCTGAATTTATAATCTTCTAAAGAAGATTACTTAAAAGGAGGAATCTACTTTAAAATAAAAAAGAGGAAAAAAAACCCCAAAGTTTCTATATTTATCGGAGAGCTCTAGTTCTTTACAATTATTTTATTTTCTATTTGTCCTTAAAGTGTTTTGTCATTCAATTAAATACAGGACCAACCTTTGCTTCTTACGCACTCCTCACACACTCCTGATCCTATCCTAGTAGAGTGCCCTAATATCTGATAATTCTTGATTTTGCCTTGCAAATCTACACTAAACTTGCAAAAAATCCACTTAAAATTGTCTTTGACATTTTCCAGACAGCTTCTGAAAAATCATGCATATATCCTTTCTCTTTCTATATAAAGGGAGATGCTAGAAATCATTAGGATATTTATGTGTTACTCTTACAGGGGTCACACAGAGAATTATCAGATCAGAAGTTATACTCAGCCTTCCCTAAGTTTGTATCGGTAAAGTATTATTAATACAAATATTTTTTAAACTGTACACCTTATGGGAAGACTGGGAATTTGTTAATACGCTTCTTTCCATAATACTGATTTATCCTCAAGGAAAGCACTAATCAAAACTTTTATAGTATAGTTATATACTATATTGCAATAGAGAATTTTTCTCTCTTCTGTACTGTTGGTTATAGAAATAAACTAACAATAAACTAACTACAGACAGGAATAAATCGTCTACCCACAGATAGTTTTTATTTTACACTTAGGTTTTCCTGAAAGTTCTGATACAAGCTATAGTCCAGAGAAATGTGTTTTTAAGAAAGAAGTTTTGTGGAAACTCCATTTCAAAGTTTTGTGGAAAAGGTACTATATCAGGCACTTCAGGCTATTGACACTAAAGAGTAGACTTGTGGTATAGGCTCTGAGCAAACATCACTGAGATGACTTTCAGACCATATCAGCGACCTGAGTTAGGATTTCCAGCACTCATTTTGGTCCAGAAGTCAGCTACCTGCAAATGGATGGGTAACCCGGGATCCAGCAAAACAAAAACTAATTATTTAGGACTGAATGAACTAATCAGAAATTACATTGTGTTTATTTATTTCCAACATTGTTGATGTTGTTTTAGTGGAAGTCCTTTTCCTTTTCTTCTGAAGCTATGTACAAATCATGACAATTCAATAACTCTGCTTTTTTTACACACTGAAATAAGACATTTTAAAATCATATGTGATTCTCATTGATCTCCTAGAATTCATAAAATCTTACTGAGTCTCCTTCCTTTTCCTGGCAAAAAAAAAAAATAGATTGGATAGATTCCATAAGAATCTGTTCTCCATTTTATCAGTACGTAATTGACAAATTATGTAATCACAACTATACCTGCAGTGTCTTATTTGAAAATGATGCTCTTTAACTCAAGCATGACAAGGTAGTTTTAAACAACAATGTTGGTTTTATTGACAGGCTCGATGAGTTCACAGTTCTTTTAGGAAAACTGGCCTCACGTCTGCTTTACAGGGTTGGGACTTTTAGGTGGTAAAGAAGATAAATACTTGGCAGGCCAGGACCCCAATTTTGAGGATCTCTGGAAGAGAAGTCACTCAAATTTATAGACACTGTGGTTGAAATCTGGTGGAGATAGTTTCATGGGTTTGTTTTCCTATCCTCTAAATAGAAAATAAACAGAGTCACTTAAAAGCATGATCTGAATTCTTTATGATCTTAGATTCTTCTGGAGAGAAGTCAGTTTTGGCCTTGTGGGTTGTTCAATTCTCTATGGCATTTAGTTTGGAAAAGAACACAAAAGAAGTTCTACAGAGTTAGTTAAAACACTTACTGGACTTAAGTAAGTGACCAGACCAAACCTAACGAGACCAGTCTCATTTGCCTTGATCAATAATACCTTTCTTTGATATCATGAGGAATGTAAGTGGGGGGAAAGTGTCAGAAAAGTAAATATGGATGGAAAATTGAAATGGGTAAAAATTATTATCGGGTGTCTTATTTAGTACAAACATCCTACTTATCTCTGTCTTTTGTTATTTTTGAGCTATGTTACAGTTTTGCAAGTAGTAGATATGTGATAGTGATGCATATAAATCTTGTCCATATATATATATATGTATATATATATATATATATATATATATATATATACACACACACAGATGTATTTTGACAGTGCAGATATGAATGATTTCCATAAACTCTATGGAATAATCAAAGTCTTTTATCTATTAAGCATATTAATTTTAGCATGACTGTTTGCTTATATGTGCTTCTGCTTTTAGGATAATGCATTGACCAGATATAACATTTTTCATGCTTTCTTATTATTAATGAGTTAAACTACATATTTGAAATGGTGATCATACTATATTTAGATGACAATCACAATTTTACCTTTGAAAAATATACTTTAATATGGATCGTTTCAATTTGCGTTTCAAGCCATTTCACCATCATTTTTCTACTTCTACTATGTAACTGGTGCTATTCAAGTAGATTTACAAGTCCTTTTGAGTCTAAGAGCCACTCTACACTGTAGGTATTATTATGCTTATTTTATATCTACCGAACTGTCAAGATAGTAAGTGGTGAAATTATGATTTAAACTACTTTCAATGCTTGTGTTCTGAATAAAAGTTTGTTAACTTGCAAAATGTTTAACAAAGCTCCAAAATGAAAACAATTGGTATTCTCATTCATTATATATTTCAATATAATTGAATTTGGTTTGTTTTGATTATCAATCAGGATGTGAGCTGTAGAAAAATTATTCCAGAAAAGTTCTCAATGAGATGAAGGAAGCTGGCATCTGTTGTACACATTCTGTTGGCAAAACACACACACACACACACACACACAATCTCATAAATAACCCTGGAGAATTTGCTGGTATATCATTAACAGTATATCTCTATAATATTGGCCAAGTTCCTAACTTCCAACCTTCCAGCAAGCCTATTAACCTTAGCTGGTATTGTTTTGAACAATTTTCAGACTCATCTACTTTATCACCAAAAGCCAGGAATTGCTTGTTCATTTTTATGTTATTTTCAGTTTTTTTTTTTTTTTTTAAGAAAAAAATCCTTGATGGAGCTGACTTTCTTACATACCTCAGCAATATAGCTTGCCCATGCTTAGATATGAGGTAGAATTTTGAATGTCTTGCTATAAAAGTTTTTTGTCTGTCTAAATTGCACTGCCTTTGCATTTTGCTGTCTTTTCAAAGTTTTCCCTCTTCTGTAACTATAGGTTTTCAGGTTTTTGTGAGAACAATAAAACATTACTTCTTCTTGTCCCAGAATTCTGTTACCAAATGTCTATTTGTCTTCAGATATTCACAAGTTTTGGTTTTCTCCTAAATTATAAAGTCCAGAACAAAAACTTCACTGAGGCTTGTGATAGTTCTGAATAGCTTGTATGTTAATTTCTGTTGACTTCTTTTATCCTTCATGATTAGATTTTGATAAGCCTCAGAGAATCCGACTTCTCCCATCCATTTCTACATGCCCAGCAATATATGATGACCCAACTGCAGTTGTGTGGCCTTCAGTCTTGTACTTAACCTATGCTTACTTCGTAAAGTTGTAAGAACTAAATACATATAATAGCTCAGCCCCTTTTGAGCATGTAGCAAATTTCAATTTCCTCTCTCCCTTCTTTTTCCTTAATGTTTAATCGTGTCTTTACCATTGTAGCACTAATTACCATCTATGCCTTAGACACATACCCACTACGCTCAGTCTCTTCTCATCAGGATGAGCTCCTCTGCACATTTAGAAGTTGTCTGCCTCCTCTACCTGGGTATTTCTTTGGAAAAGTGTGTTCATGCTTTCATGATTTGTCAATCTTCTTCTTTCTCTGCCTGTTATGCGATTTTCTGTTTGCTGTCTTACTCTGTGACCCAATATTTAATTCTTGAGGCAATGTGTTTTACATTCTAATCTCTCCTTTATAGCCTTCATACATTCAAATACTTCAAATATCCTCATCCACTCTTTATCCTGGGGCTTTCAGTTGTATCAGGATATTTCCAATTTTATATGTTAGTTCTTCCTCAAAATTAGCAAAACAGAAATATTTCATTTGAAAATTCTTGATTCAGGACCATCCTATCTTAATACCACACTCTATTTGAAAGTGGCATGGGGCGTCTGGGTGGCTCAGTCAGTTAGGATTTCAGCTCATGTCATGGTCTCACAGTTCATGGGATGGAGACCGCATTGGGCTCCTTGCTGACAGTGAGGAGAAGTCTGCTTGGGATTCTCTCTCTCTCTCTCTCTCTCTCTCTTTCTCTCTCTCTCTCTCAAATAAATAAATAAATAAATAAATAAATAAATAAATAAATAAATAAATAAACAAACATTAAAAATAAAAAGTGGCACTGGCAGAAAGCAACTCTAGAGCTCCTGTGACTTATCTTTTCATTACTTCCCGTGTGTTCATACCCTCATTGACTTCTCCTTATTCTTGAATAAGGATGTTAATTTATTCTTCTTTTCTACTTAAACAGGTAATATTTTCATCGAAGTCTTCATAATTTATGTCTGGCTAATAGAGCTAATCTTCCTGTTTTCTGTTTTCACCTTGCTGTAATACAGTTGCATCTTAGAATTCCTTGAACAAATGCTACTTTCCACATATTCTCCATTCTGTCACGTCTCCTCTAAACTCTTCATTTAAAAGCCCTTCACTTTTCAATATTCCTATACAGATTCACCTGCTAAATTCTTTCTTTCTTTTTTATTTATTTTTTTTTACTGCTGGCTCCATATTTTGACTTATCAGTTATATTTTACATGCTTCACAAACATTAGAATTATATTCCTCAGACAAGTCCAGCATCTTTTTTTTTTTGCTTGCCAGGTAGGTAAGTGCTATAATTCTACAATTCAAGTAATACAATAAAATCGGAAACAGTTTTTTTTTTTAAGAGAGATATGGTCTAATACTAAAATAAGGTCTGGGAGGAATTTCTTGAGAAGTTTCCATCCATACTTGAATTCAGAATGAGTGGAAATCTCTTTATCCATTCTGACACTGTCACTGAAGGCAGAGTTTTCTTTCTAGTCAGTATTGTAAAGATGTTGATCATATTTTTCTTCTTTCAATCATTCTTTCATTCACTGACTCAGTCATTGAACATTTTTGAGGATGAACTCTCTATATCAAAATCTGTTGAATGTATAAAAAAAAAAACGAAACGTCCCTATGTTCAAATGTTTAAGTGTAATGGAGTAAGAAAATAAATATGAAGTTAACATGCAGTGTGATAAGTATCATGACTAAGGTATGGGGCAAAAGCTATGGGAGAAAAACCTCCAGAAGTCTTGTAATATTATAAGGGAAAATGAAAGGATTGGGTTCTGTCTGGGAGGAGAGATGGCATGAATCTTCTAGGCAGAAAGATCACGTGTAAAATGGCAGATAAATGTGATAAAGCAATGCTCAGGAATGAGACGAGTTTAGTTTGATTTTGTATGAAATAATTGTTCTCTCCCCCCTACTGTTCTTGTTTCTTCCAGTATTTCATTAGAACTTTCCTTTATCACCCTTAAAGTTTGCAAGAGTCTTTAGGACCAATGCTAATCTAATGCTTTGTTTCATGAAATGATAATAATGTTAAAACTAAATTTGTAAACTCCATCGTAGCCATGTAGTTGGATATACTTTATTATTTTTTATAGACATAGCATTTGAGCTGGACTGTCAAAGTAACCTCTATTTAATAAATGGAATAATCATGAAGTAAATTAATGAATGTCTCAATATGTACATTTCTGCACCTTTATCTAGACTTTCACATGGACAGCTCTAACTGGTTTGGCTCAGATTCACTTCAGTTCATACACTCAAGAACACATTTATCAGACACCAGACAGCAAGGCTCCTTTAGACAGTCAATATAATGCAGGAGAGACACTGAAAAGTGAAATTCTAATTATTCTTGACATAGGGCATTCTAAGGGTGTTTCATGCCAAAATAATGAAAGTTATTTTTCTTCAGAAAACTGAAAGACGGTGCACGAGGCATCTTCAGGTTTCCATAGAAATGGAATGAAATAAGAAACATTTGGCACCTTCTGACGGATACAGATCATCCTGAAATCACTTCACATCTGTTGGTTAAACAGAGAAATAACTATAAATCTTTTCAAAAACAAAGGAGAAGAAAATGTAGCAAATATATCAAGTAATACCTTTATGGCCTAATTTAGCATGACTCTATAAAGAAGGCTATTTATAATGGCAGAATTATTTGTCACATACCATTTTTTAAAAAAGAAAATTAGAATTATAGATGGGTTATGATGTTTAATATGATCTTGTGAACTCTATATATTTCACTTTGCTATTTACAAACCTTATTTTTAATCATTAACAACGTTGTGAAAATTTAGAAATGTATGCATTACGACTTGCTGTAAGCTTATATCATTAGGACATTTTAAGGTTTTTTTCTTTAACAGTCCTCTGTCAAAATTTAAATGAGTCTTTTTTGCTCTCACCTGTGCATGCATATGAAAGGAGTTATTTTGAAGGGAGTGCTAATAGTGACTCAATGTATGTTTCAGAATAAATTGTTTATAACTACATAAATACTTAGTGGGAAATGTGTATAAAGCTTACAGTTAGGAATTCAGATATTTCCGCCTTCTAAAAATGTTTCTGGAAAATACTTTTCCTCACCTTGTTCCATTTCCAGTAACGTACAAGTTAATTATTCAACATAACTATGTAAGAATTTTTATTTTATTTTTTAAACCTAACAATAGGATTAATTTTTCAAAGTTGTTTCTTTTTTACAGTTTATTTATTTTTGAGAGAGAGACACACACACACACAAAGCATGAGCAGGGGAGGGGCAGAGAGAGAGGGAGACACAGAACCCTAAGCAGGCTCCAGGCTCTGAGTTAACGGCACAGACCCCAGAGCCTGATGTGGCATGTGAACCGCGGACTGCGAGATCTTGACCTGAGCCATAATCAGACACTTAACTGGCTGAGCCACCCAGGTGCCACTGGGATTTATTTTTACTATTTTTGTATCACATATATCATAATATATGTATCCATGTATATGTAAAATATACACGTTACTTAACAATTTATCATTATATAACTAGTCTTACACTTCAAATATATAAGGAACATATATTATCCTTAGATGAGTGTTCTCATTTTGACAAACATAAAAGTGACAGATTCTCATAGATATGCATGTAACATCAAAGAAGATTATGACCTTCAAAAAGCCCTGTTATACATATTTTTATCATAATCCACATTCCTGTTTTCTTTAACTCTTAAAAAAGAGCTATTGATTTTTTTTTTTTTGTAAGGATCAAGTAAGAAGGAAAGGAATAAGAGTGATGTTCCTCTCCATCCAAACCCAACCTCATATACCTGGGGTTGGTGGTGTTGCTGGAGGCAGGGACGTCATGGGAGTTTTCATTTAGCAGCATGGTCTTGTATACTAATAAATACCAGATTTCCTTCTTCGTCCTCTCCTTTACTTTTTCAAATAATTTTCCAATGGCCTCAGCTTACAAAAGGGAGAGCTTCAAATCCAACTGAGAAATGAGACAGGACCGCATCCTGGGTGAAGCATCTGTCTGATTTGAACGTTAAATCGTAGTTTTGTATGCCATGCTTTTTTCTCACACTGGAGGTTGACCCCTATTAAATACCAGGATCTGAGATAAAATTCTGACCTAGTATGAATTTTCAGCCAAAGAAAAGAAAACCATTTCAGGAAACTGCTATATAAGATACTGAAATTTAATGATGTAATTTAAGTGGTATAACATTTTGAAGGGATATTAGAGGTCAGAGTTAAACTTCCTCATTTTCAGATGTAGAGAGACTTAACAATGAGTTTTAATGACTTGTTCAAGGTCATTGTTAGCTTTTATTAGATGTAAATTGCATATTTTATTTAGTTTCCTAGCTCTTATATGCCTCGTGGTACTTCTCAACATTTTTTTCCACTCCAGTGTAAGATTATTCACGGGACTAAGGACTGCATAACAGGGACATAATCCTACCCCTCAAGAAAGAACAGAGTGGCCATTAAGAGATATTGTGGGAGGATGGCTTTAGTTTAGAAATTTCCCTTTTTTCTTCTTGCCATTCATGTTCAAAAGACATCATTTAACAGTAATTGTTCTGTACTAGGGCTTTAATTAATTCCCAGAATTCTGAGAGAATTAACAGGAGTGATGTGTTATATTGCAACAAAGTCATTGGACCTAAACATCCTGTACCTTATGCTCTTTAAGGTACTGTCTTAAAAGTGGGAGAGGGAGCAGAAAAGAGAGATGGAGAGAGGAGAGTAACAAATAAAGTGGTAGAAGTATGATTTCAAGCTGCCTGGACATGTTTCACATGCTAAGAAATGGCCCTTGGTATCAGCTGCCTCTCGAATATCTCTTCAGCATTACATAGAATGAGTGTCTGTCCACTTCATAGTTAGAAGAGACATGGAGGACATACAACACATTTGTTAAACCCTGATGATCATTTTAGGAATCACTTTAATTGTTATGATGAGAAAAGTAAAATATTTGAAAAAAAGGCAACAGAGGGGCATCTGAGTGGCTTAGTCAAACATACTCTTAACCACTCTCTTTCAAAAATAAACAAACAACAATAAAAAAGCATGAGAAATTCACAAAAAGATGTGTCAAAGAGTCTCAAGAGTAGAGTGGTATGTAAAGAAGAATGTCTTACCAATTTCTAACATATATGGGGTTTCTTATTTTATAGCTATAAAATGCTTAATCACAATAGCAGTGGTATAAGTGGGATGGAAACTATGCCACCACCCACATCCCACAAGGAAGTGATCTGATTACTTTTGAATGGAACAGAGAGGTAAATGGGACAGAGAAAGCAAACCGTTATGGTAGCTCTAATTTGTTGAGTGTCAAAGTCTTTGCCATCTGGTTAAAAGTGACGACCTCATTGTCTACTTTTCTGTATACTGTCTGGTTGCATCCTGTCTGTGACAATTCAACATTTGTTGCCAAAGATATTGTATGATGTGTGATCAAATCAGTATCTTTTCTTGTACTTTTTGAGAACGGCCTAAATGTGGAGTATAATGATGATGAGAACCACATTTATAAAACTTGGGATGGTTTGTCTGAAAATCACAGATTTTTGGCAGTGTATGGAGATTAGGTTTTAACTTTCCATTTCCATTACCTTTCAACAGGATTTTGTCTTAAAACTCACAGAGAAGAGAAGTTGAAATAATTTACTTCAAGAGTTAATATATAAAATGTTCGCTATGGCAAAGATACTCCTTAGGAAAATGTAGAGACTAAAAGAGAAAAAGTATCAATTTTAAATGTGCTTAAAACAAAGAAACTAGATATATTTAGCATGATAAAGTAGACTTGGACATTTCTAAGGCAATCTGAGAAGTTATAGTTCTTGAGAGCCTCTAATCTTTGTCCTTAATAACATGTTTACAGATTACCAATATATATTTTTATCTAATTTCCCCATGACACCTCTCATCTTCTGGCTGTTAGCTAAGAAAGAATTGGGGGAGAAAGAAAGGAATTGGTATTTACTGAGCATACAATCTGTGCTAGGAACTGTATTTCATGGTTCACATTTTTAAAAATTTTAAACAGTAGCCTTATGAGGAATATATTCTTTTTCATCCTTTAGACCAAAAAAAAAAAAAAAAGACTCATGAATTTCATGAATTTAAGGAAAGTGAATATGTGTCATTTTCAAGGATATGAAATAATTTTTGACATGTTAAGGCTCTTTATCTTTGCCACTGTGAGCTGTGATCACTAGGTCCTACCTGGTTATTTAAAGTTCTTATGGAAGATACATAAGTTTCTGACTTAATATTTGACTGCAGTCAACAGATTGCTAACATTGGTGGCAGAAGAAGAGAGAATTATTTCACAGTTGTTCTTTCCATAATGCTGAAGGGTATAGGTTAAGAAGATGATCTCTGATTTAACCAAAAGTGTCAATCACTGATATCTTTGCAATCAGAGAACACAGGATGAAGCGAGTGGGCACAACTAAATTGTTTTCAGTTCTCTTCACATCTTTCCAGCTCTGGGGCAACCACTTTTCTCCAGGCAGCAATCTTTTCTTCCCTGCAGTACCATGATAACTTCTTAACTGAGCTTCCTACAACAATATATGTGCCTTTTTGATGCAGCCTTCATATAGATATCCCCAATGAGTTCCCTGAACTCAATTCAGTCATGTTACTCTCCTACTTTTTAATCTTTTCTTGTTTTCTCATTTTTTGCATGGATGAAATTCAACATTCTTAATCTATTCTATTAGCCTTTGTATCATCTGGTCACTATGATCTGGAAAATTAGGATATAATTTTCAGAAGAAAAGTAAAAGGGCAATAGATATCACCAGATGCAAAACAAGTAATTCTCTATAAATATATTAAAATTTATTTGCAATAAATATTCATAAGTTTTTTACCTTATAAGAAAGTTCTCCTGCTCTTTACAGATTTTGAAGAATTTTAGGAGATGCCTGAATTTTTTCCTCTCTAATCTTTAAAAACTATCTGTGTTGAGTGCAAAGCTCAGGAAACAGTATGTGTTATTAGACCTCAGACTATTATTTTGACACCATTTTATAAAACTCTTTCTGACTAAAAATTATTCAATTATAAAATATAAAGGCTAAATGAAAGAGTATAGAATATATTCTGTTCTTGTGAGAAAACTAGGTATCAGAGAGATAAAAATCACCAGGGTCAGGCAACAGTTAGAGCTGAGCTAGTCTTCAAAGTCAGTGGCAGAATTCAGGTCTCATGATTCGTTGCTTTTTCAACCACTCCATAACCACCTGCTTTCTATTTAAAGATAGATTTCAGAAAACATTTAGAATCATCCTTTATACTCTTTGTTCTTCCAGACTAATATATTGCATTAGAAGTTGTTTAAACAGTTTCTATTCAAATGAGCCTTGTTTTTCTGCCAGGTACTTTAGACAAATGATTAATAGGGTCAGACTTTAGGATGTGCATGTGCCCTACATTGCCACGTTATTATTTAACAATTGCACATATATGTTGGTTTTAAAATAATGAATAAAAGGGCTAAGCATTGAGTGGGATATAAGTAGGTGAAACCACTGTAAATGCACTGGAAAAAAATTTGTAATAGCTGATATGTTTCCTACTTAACCTGGTAAAATTTAATGAACTGTAGTAATACTAGTTCTTTTTATATGTTTTTAAAGTGCAATTTTATAGCTTCTCATCATAGAAAAATCATTAGTTCCTATTGTTAGAATGGAAACAGGACAAATGATAATATCCAAATGCTTTTCATGCTTATGTTACATGTAGGAAGGGAAATTCAAAATCAAGGAAATATAGATAAATAACAGTACTGTGTAGGACTAACCACTTTGATTTTTTTTTCAACCATTTTTCAGTTCATGGTCTGCTTATATCTCTGCTAATACACTTTGAAGAGGCAGAATTCTTCTCAGCAATTGGTATACCTTTGATTCAGCACAGCAAGGACAAAAGTTAGTTGGGATAGATGGATATTCATTTTTTTCTGTATGCTAAAGATCATAGAGTTGTATTTGTAATGCGTGGTTCCAATCGAAATGTGCTTTCTTGTTTTAGCATTTCTTTTTTATTTTAAGTTGATTTATTTACTTATTTTTGAGAGAGAGAAAGAGTGAGAAGAGGAGGGACAGAGAGACATAAAGAGAAAGAGAGAGAGGGAATTCCAAGCAGGCTGCACACTCTGAACATGGAGCCCGATGAAGGGCTCAAACTCACAAACTGCGAGATCATGACTTGAGCCAAAGTCAGATGCTTAACTAACTGAGCCACCTAAGTGCCCCTGCTTTGATTTAAATTATACTGGGTAGTCTCTGTGTCTGCCATCAAACACCATCAGGAAAATATTTAACATGATCTTATCTACTGCTTGATTATAAAAATGAGAAATTTATTTCTTGAGTCACTATATCCCCCAAATGCAAGTCACTCTTTTATATAAAAATATAAGCATTAGGCTACTTATTTTATTTATGATGTACTAGAAAGACTAGTCTGGGAACATTTAATGGAATCATTGCTCTACTACTTAACAACTGAATAACAGATGATAAGTTGATAAGTTATTTTAGCCTCCATTTCTCCAACTAGTGACTATGATTAGTTTTTGAAAGTTCCAAAAGCATTAAAATATATAATTTTTTTGAAAATATTTTATACATGGTGAAAAGCTCTTTCTGAGAAATTTAGGGAATAATTCATGCATTTTTTAATAATAAAGTGTTTTGGTCAAAAGAGCATAAGTTGTAAGGGCATTAAAATAGTAACAGAAAAATGGTGTCATTTTAATTACAATAAACAGCCTGCACCACAGGACCGTTACATAGAGAGTGATTCACCATATCTTTATGTCGCACAGTGCACTGTACATAAGTGTGAAGTATCCATCGTAGCACTAAATCATCAAGGATTATTTTTATTATTGATGTGTAATCTAAACTATGTTTTCTTACAAATCCTGTGAGAAATTTATTCAATTTTAAAATGCTTATATAAATGAAATTATGAGTAAATATGAATATATTAAAACAAGACAGCATTGAGTACAAATTTAAATGATTACTAAAAGACAGTACTCATTAAACAAACATAGGGCAAAAAAGAATTTAAACCTCAGGTATCTTAGATCATATAAACTAATAAGAAAAAAGAAAACTAGTAGAAGAATTAGTAAAAACATATCAATAGGAAATGCAGAAATGAAGAAACTAGGGAAGATGATACATTTATAAAAAAATAAATGGAAAGTAAATTGTAAATTCAAACTAAATATCAGAAATTTAGTTGTCAAACTGGAAATAAAATGCTAACATTCTGAAAATACCAAGTGATTTCAAGGAGGTAGAGCAGAAAATTCAGATTTTGTGTTGCTGAGTATTTAAACTATCACTTTGGAAAGTAATTGAACAAAAAGTAGTAAAGCTGAAGATGTACATATCCCCAAACTTATCATTTCTGTTTATAGTTAAATTCCTAAGAACGTTTTTACACGTAGGGACATTTATTAGAATATTGGGCATAAGGGCAAGTATTTGATATGACCTAAATGTCCATCAAAAGCAGAGGCTTACTATATTTTCAGTATATATTTGCAAATAATACTATTTAGCAGTTAAAATATTGAAGCAAACTATATGTTTCAACAAAGATAAATTTCACATGTATTTTTAAGTAAGAAAATTATGGAATGGAACTTTTAGTATTGTGTCATATGTAAAAATATAAAAAACATACAAAATGATAGTATGTATTTTGTAGGGCCTCATATATATTGACCAAAGTTATGAAATGTAAAAGGAATAAAAAGCACTAAAATTCAGGATGGTGGTTTTGTGTTAGAGAAATAAGGAGGAAAATGAGATCAGAGAGGAGACCACAAGGAATTTTAATGTATTTATACTATTCTTATTTTTTAAAGAGTAATGATGTGACTTTAGCTTCCAGAATTTGTATACTAGTTATTTTGATTAACAGTCTTGCTAAAAACAATTGGAAAAAGCTGGACAAAGCATAAATAACCATCTATTTGAAAAAATTGACAAGTTAGCAAGACGGTGAAGAATTAGTAGGCCAAGCTTGGAAAAGATGCAATTCAAGCAATTTAAATTGGGAATTTGGGATTGCTTTAGCCTTGGGATATTTGTCAATTCTGGAAGAAATGACCGCGAGACTTACATTCTGAGAACTGCTTTGACAATCTTGTGAGACTAGGGAAACAAAAATTGGTATCTAGGAATTTCCATGAGAAAGATACCCCAGATAACTTCACCATATTTGGTTTGATATCCTGAAATGTTTGGAACACAAGAGCAAGTTCAAGCTAGAGGTGGACTGACTTTCTGAGAAATTGAAGCCTGGTATCAATTAAATATAATTACAATTACTTGATTTAGTTGATTTGGTTTTACTATTGTCTCTAGATCCCTAATAGGAATTGTCAAGATTGTGATCACTTTTAGAGGGAAAAAGGAGATGGTTAGTAATGGGAGAAGACAAGAAAAGAGCACGCTCTTGTTGGCTAGTGTTTTGTTTCTTTGCTAGGGTGATGGTTACAGAGATAATTTTTCGATAGATATAAGGCTGTATATGCTCGTTTTATGGACTTACAGACTAATTGAAATATTTTAACCTAAGTAAAGCCAAATATGACTTTAAAAATACTAGCAGGAGTTCAGTAAATGTTAATTGACATTCAACCAGAAAAGAGTCAAGCAAATAAGAAAGAAGTATTTATATTTAATAAAACTGGTCCATAAGTTCATGGATATGTGTTTTATCACCTTTTTCTAAACATTATAAAAATGATATTCTCCACAAATAAATTTTTGATAATGACATCTCAATAAAGCTGGAAATAATTAGTAAAAGAGTAAAAAAGAAAAAAAAAAACCTTTCAACAAAATGTACTTTCCAAGGAAAGACTGAGGAACGTATTTCATTGTCACATTCATTCCAAGAAAACAAAATATTATAACTGACATATAAACAACTCATAGGTGATATTTACAATAGTCGCAAGCCATTTCTGAACGTTATTTACAGGGTCCAGATTTCTCACTTCATGCAGTACACATTTTTATTGAGTTATTTTTGTTTCCCAGAGGAGAAAAAAAAAAAACAACAAAAACACAAAATCGTTTCATAGGTCTTAGAAACAGCACTAGTTAATGCATTTGTAGCTCATTAAGCTAATTCAAGAATTCTGCAAAAAGACATCTAGAAACCAGAATTATAGCTTTTGCCCTTTGAATTATCTGGAATAGTTGCCCAGTAGAGTAAGTTTGGTAAAAGTAATATGAATGAAAATCACATTTTGGAATCATACAACTTGATACCTTTTGCTTTTCATGGCCGGAACATCTCATTTAGCATGCTATATATATTTTTCTTCACTAAAAGGTCAACAAGGTTGAAACTTCCTTTTCTCTATCATTGATTTTGAAAAGTCTCCAACTGAGTTACTAGGGCATTTTTTTTTCCTGTTCAAGAAGAAAAGTTTTATTTTTAATGGTCAAGTATAGCTTCCTTCCTCTAGTTGTCTGGGAAGGACTGTGTCATGTATTAGGAAATGTGTCAACTCATTTCTAAAATAAACGAAATATGTTCTTGAGAATAGCTAATTAAAAAATACCTTAACAAAATCACATAGATGCAAATTATACATAAACCATAGCACATACTTTATATACAGAGACTTAAAGATGTAACAAATATTAAATTTTATGTATGAAATTCTAGTTTCTTTACTAGGGCATTAAAATGATTATTTATTTTGAGAGAGACAGAGAAAGCAAACAGGAGAGGGGCAGAGAGAGGGAGAGAGAGAATCTCTAGCAGTCTCTGTGCTGCCATCACAGAGCATGATTCGGGGCTCCAACTCACCCACCCTGACATCATGACTGAACCCCAATCGAAAGTGATGCTTAACCGATTGGGACACTCAGGTGCCCCTGGCTAGGGAATTTTTAGAGACAGATGTCTTCTTTGCTTCTTCTCAGTGTTTCCAATATTTAAAATATATATACATTTTTATTCGCCCCTCACCCCGTAAAACCTGTCCTGAAGTACTGAGGCAACGTTTGCAGCCTCATTTGCTCAGCTCCTATTTCTCTTGGCATCTTCTGCTGTTCCTGTTTATTTCTCTATGCAAATCTTGACTTAAAAATCTGTTTATTTAGAGCTTCTGTGTGCCAGTTAGGCATCTAACTCTTGGTTTTACCTCAGGTCACGATCTCACAGTTTCATGAGTTCAAGCTCTGTATCCAAGCTCCATGCTTGGAGTTTGAAGCCTGCTTGGGATTCTTTCTCTTCCTCTCTCTCTGCCCCCCCTCCCACTTGCTCTGTCTCTGTCTCTCTCAAAATAAATAATTAAACTTTAAAAAATATTTAAAAAAATCTTTGTATCTTTTTTCACTAGTAAGGATTCAATAAACACCAGCTGAATCAGTGAATGAAGATAAAATCTCATATATTTTATGTTATCCATGACACAATCACTGCTTCCTGGAGATTGAGTGCACTGATTGACTCTTATTTAGTTCTAGAAATGAAGGGAACTGTCCAGAAACAAATGAACCCCCAAAAGGAAAATCAGGGTTGTCAGTAACAGAAAATAATGTTGGAAAAATGGCAAAGAAGGATTAGCAAGAAGAAAAAAATGGTGAATGTAATTTCCTTTGGGAAATGACTTGTCTTTTTGTTGTTTTTAATCACTATTGATCAGTATGGAATTCACAGTATTCTCTAATAAATTATGATCTCGACAAAAGGTTCATAATAAATAAAAAAGGGAAACATTTCATTATTTCCAAACTTTATTTTTGTAAATATAGAAAACCTAAGACACTCTATAGACAAATTATGAAAATTAATAAATTGATACTGAATGGGTGCAATGAATGGATACTCTACAAATTCTGATGGAAAATCAATGTATAAAAATAAAATGTACCTAAATGTTAGCAAGACATGAATTGTAAATTTCAAAAAGTGCCAAATATACAGTTGCTGGAAAATATGCACTAAATGTTGCTTATTTGGCTTGGAAAGTTAAAGAATAAAATTGTGTCCCTATTTCACACAATATTTAAACAATTTCTAGGTAGACTTTCATGTCTCAAATTAAAATCACAATTTAACAAATCTTATCAATAAATTTGACTATTTTGGGGTGTAATGAAAGTTTTCTTAAAGCAAGAAAAGTATAAACAACAAAGGTAATTTTTAGGGTACTATTATTTGTTTATTTTTATAGAAGGATAGTTGACACACAACGTTATGCTAGTTTCAGGTGTACAACATATTGATTCAACAAGTTTATACCTCCTGCTATGCTCACCAAAAGTGTAGTTACCATCTGATACTGTACTATGTATAACACTATTGACTACATTCCCTACAAAGGTGGTTATTGATAAATGTCACTATGACAAAGTCTAAAGTATCTATTCTGTACAGGACTCCCCAAATATAAAAGATAAGTCACAGAAAGAAAATTTTTGCATTTTAGTATTGACCACTGGTTAGTATTTACTTATAGGGAACTTTGACAAAGCAACAAGGGAAGACAAAAGAAAAGGATGTTCAAAGAGAGATCATAAATAAACACTAGCCTATGAGAAATTATTCAATCTTACTAGTAATCAGGAAAATACAAATTAAAAGTACAATGAGGGGTCCCTGGGTGCTCCGTCGCTTAAACGTCTGACTTCAGGTCATGATCTTACGGTTTGTGAGTTTGAGTCTGTGCTGTCAGCTCAGAGCCTGGAGTCTGCTTGGGATTCTGTGTCTCCCTCTCTGCCCTTCCCCTACTCGTGCTTTATCTCTCTCTCTAAAAAATAAATAAACATTAAAATTAAAAAAAAAAAAACGCAATGAGATACTATTTTCTACTAATCAGATTGAGAAACCATTAGTCTGACACCACCAAATGTTTTAGATGTGGTGCAACAGGTAACCCTATGCCCATGATGAGTGTATAGACTGATATAGTCACAGTAGAGAACAATACGGATATAGGGTAAATACTGAAGAGCAAATTCTAAGGTACAATCCACCTCTTGGTAGCCAATCCAGAGTCAATTCTGTGCATGTAAACACAATAGCAGATAATTATACTGTTGTTCTTAGTGGTGAAACTTAGAACATATTCAGTACCAACATCTGGTAACTTGAAAATAGAAAAATAGTGACTGTATTTGTTATCTAATATATAGTCATATATATAATATATATATATATACTCCATTGACTGAGTTTCTTCAACAACAAAAATAATTTTTGAAATTCTGGGGCCTGGAAGTCCAAGATCAAGGTGTTTGTAGGTAGTTTGGTTCTCCTTTGGACTCTGTTTTTACTTAGAAATGGCCATCTTCTTCCTCTGTTCCTGCATGGCTCTTTTCTCTAGGTGCATCCCCTTCCCCCCCCCCCCCAGTATCTCTCTCTGTGTCAGTATCTCTCTCTGTCTTCTCTCACGGATGTCACTCCTATTGGACTATTGCCTCACATTTGTGACTTCATGTAACTTTAATTTTTCTTTGAAAGCTCTATTTTCAAATATTCACATTAAGGCCTCAGCATATGAATTTTGGGGAACATAATCCAGCCCACGACAGTGACATATTCATATATTAGATTGTTGAAGACCAGTGAAAATAAATGAACTATCAACAAGGATGAATTTAACAACAACAAAAAAAAATGATGAGCGTAAAACACAATATAATATTTACTGCTTTGGAATAATAATAGCATGTAGTAAAATAGTAAGTGGCTTTATAGGTATAAATAATTCAAGATAGGTGTTTCTTCTGCAGCGAGAGGACAGATGATTCGATAGAATAATTGTATACTGAATACTAGCTCAACTGTGGCTATGTGGCACGTATGTTTGTTCATTAACCTTTTATTTTTTTTCATTTGTATTAACACTTACATTCAAAAGTATATATTATGTAACAATTTTGTGCTGAGCATTTTTGTAGAATATTGGGATACATTTCTGAGTACACTAAGATTGCCTGCTCTCATGGAACTTCATTCTATTGCAGTACATGAAGAGTAAACATATGAAAAAAGCAAAACACAGGCACCTGGATGGCTAGGTCAATTAAGCAGCTGACTCTAAATTCCAGCTCGGGTCATGACCTCATGATTTCATGAATTCTAGCCCCACATTGGGCTCTGCACTGACAATGCAAGCCTACTTGGGATTCTTTGTCTCCCTCTCTCTCTGCCTTTACCCCACTTGCACTGTCTCTGTCTCTCTCAAAATAAATAGACTTAAAAAAAAAAAAAAGCAAAATGTATAGTCCTTAAGTAAAAAAAAAGAAGAAAAATAGAGCATATAGTTTTTTCAAAAGAATATTTGTTTTTCAGTATTTGTGTTCATCCACAAGAATTGTATTCTTTTTGCTTTATAGAGTTTGCAAGTTTCCTACTTGATCAGAACTTTTTTTTTCAATTTTACTTCCAGAGTATAGATCTAACCTGAGTAAATATGGAAGCATTTGTTATGCTGTGTGTTATGCATTTTAGCCTAGTCCTAACTTCTAATTAGATCTCTCATTTTAATGCTAACATTCTAGTAAGCTGCCTTACTTCTATCTATAGAAACCTTTTTAATATAAGCAAACATAAATAAGGAAAGAACAGAAACCAGGTAATCCTCACATTGTCAACAGTTTAAGAACAAAAGAGCATCTGTTAATTATTTGTTTAGTGCATAATATATATATTTTCTTATTTCAGTAATGTTAAAAATGCTGATCAAATACCAACAGCCCAACTTAGAAATAAAACAAATACAGAGAACAGCCAATTCCAAAAACAAGTAATCCAGTACCAATAAGTGATAAAAATATTTTATCACATTAGTTTTTCAACAAATACAAATTAAAATATAATTTAATTTATAATACAGGAATATATCTATATCTGCATATATATATATTAAATTTGGAAAAGTAAGTTAGCTTTTACCACGTAACATTAAGTAAAATAAAGTATGTATGTATATAATATCAAAATTATAGTTTGTAAAAATGTTAAAGCACATAGAAAAGACACAGAATATTTAGTGAAAAATAGAGGATACAAAATTCTATGCTGTGAGAAATTCTTTGTTCCCAATTACACAATATATGTGTGTACAAAGAAAGATATAAATAATGGTTGACATTTAACGAGTGTTTACTTTGTTTCAGACATGAGCTGAGGATTTTACCAGGATTATTTCACTAAATCCTCATAAGAACCCTATCATGTAGGTACCAATATTATCTGCATTTGACAGATGAGATGAGTTTTAGAGAGATTAAATTCATAAGGCCAGATATTGTGGAATCCAGGATGTGAACCAAAGCAGTGAGATTCCAGCACCTTAATTACTACCCCGACTTGGAGATCAACTGAGGTTACTCTTTATGATAAAAATATAATTAGTTAGAGATTAAAATTATAATCCTGCTTCTAATGGTAAGGCCAATACTGTCCCAGTATTATGCAAATTTCCAAGGGTTTTTATTATCTTCTTTCAATTCATAAAATTGATATTCATCATTGCAACAGAAGCTGTGAATATGGGAAACCTCTCTCCTTAAGAATTTTCGGTCATCTTGGCCCTGGAAAATTTTTGCTTGCTGCCTTTTCTTCAAGCTAGAGCCTCCTAATCATCTTTTTCTTCCCTCTTTCCCTACTCCTCTTTCCTCTTTGCTTTGCCCTACTTCTGAGTAACCGTTCATTTCTTAGGCATAGTAATTCAACAGCCATTTTGTTGATTCCTTCTAAGCCATGTTCCCTGAGAATAACAAGACATTTTGCTAAGTGAAAACAGTGTCTAAAAACAGTAATGCTATACTTTAATGATTATTTACCTGATACATTACATAAATATGAAAATCTACACAGAAAAAATATAAAAATATATTTAACAGGCCATGTCAAGATGAAATACAAATGACCAATATGCATTTGTAAAACCTTTCAAGCCTTCGAGAAGTTTAAAAAAAATGCTAATAGTCATAATACAACACTTGCCTCAAATTTTGACTTTAAAACTTTTAAAAATAACTTTAGCTTTAAAAATATGTTACCCAAAAAATATATATTACTCAATGATATAAAAGGTGTTTTGGCAATATTCACTGGTGTGAACTTTGCATTGCTACTTCTGGCAAGTTCTTTGGCACTATATAAAAAGGAATGTTCATACTAAATTTATATGCTTTGACCCTATAATTATATGAATATCTTCTAAATGCTGTGAAATTAATAAGACCTGAGCTGAATCTCCTTCTATTCTTTATATAGAGATAGTAATTCCTATTGTCTCTTGTCACCTTTATTTATTTATTTATTTATTTATTTATTTATATTTTATAATAGTTTATTTTCAAATTGGTTTTACATATAACACCCAGTGTTCATCCCAACATGTGCCCTTTTTAATGCTCGTCACCCCCTCTCCCCCCTCCCTCACCCCCTCACCCTCGGTTTGTTCTTAGTCTTTGAGAGTCTCTTATGTTTTATCTCCCTCCCTCTCTGTGTCTTTTTTTTCTTTCCCGTCTTCCCCTCCCCCTGGTTTTTGCTTAGTCTCACAAAGTCCACCTATATTTTTAATAGTACTTATATTCAGACCACGGAGTTAATATTCACCAGTGTATATAGAGCTTCTTTACACCATAAAGTTACATTATGCTCATTATAAAATTCTAGTGATTTATATATGTGTTCGTATAGATAAGTACATAAGTATGTACTAACTTTAATTCTAATTTTATTCACAGGAATTTGTCCCTACAGATATACACACTATTTCCTCTTCTCATCTATATATATATACATATATATATGACATATATGGTCATACTTTCTAACTTCATCTCTGAAACCAATTATCTTCATGGGTTTGCCTACCAATTCTGTTGAGAGACTCTTCATTTTTTTTTTCTTAATTTATTTTGAGTGAGAGAGAAAGTGCAATTAGGAGAGGGGCAGAGAGAGAGGAGAGAGCAAGAATCCCAAGCAGGCTCTGCCCTGCCAACATGGAGCCCAATGCAGGGCTCGAACTCATAAACTGTGAAATTAATAAGACCTGAGCTGAAGTCCAACGCTTAACTGATTGAGCCACCTAGGTGCCCCGTTTTCAACACTAGAATCTTAGTGAGATTTTCTTTCTCTCTCTCAGTTCCCTTCCCTGGAGTGTTTGGCCCTGCATTGTGTCTTGTTCCAGTTCCTCTTGTCCACATCCCCTCATTTCTGCTTCTTCATGTCCATTTCCATCTCTAATCCTTTCTTTATCTTAATAGCATTTTTATTAGCTCTTTAGATAGACCTATAGCATATATGCTCAATGTAGCACAATTGTAATGGCATTTTATTTAAATTAAATATTTTCTTTCTTTCTTCCTTCCTTCTTTCTTTCTTTCTTTCTCTTTCTTTCTTTCTTTCTTTCCCTTCCTTCCTTCCTTCCTTCCTTCCTTCCTTCCTTCCTTCCTTTCTTCCTTCCTTCCTTCCTTCCTTTCTTCCTTCCTTCCTTCCTTCCTTCTTTCCTTCCTTCCTTTCTTCTTTCTTTCTTTCTTTCTTTCTTTCTTTCTTTCTTTCTTTCTTTCTTTATGATGGCATTTTAAAGGCAGATAATCAACTTTCCTTTACTGTTAAAATATTCTGATATTCCCTTTGGGAGGTCTTAGCAGGGAAATGAAGACCTTTAATTGATGTTTGGGAGGTAAGGAAAGAGGGAAAGGATGTGGGAGACTTAAGTTGCAAGCAACTTGGGTTGATTTACATTCAAATAACATTCAAATTCAAATTTTAAGTTTAAACAACAAAAGTACTCATAGATATGAGCAGGAAGGAAAACCAGTCTGTAAGTTAAACATTCATTAGTTCTTCAGAATTAAGAGAATAGAGTAAAACCTTGGTTTGCGAGCACAATTCATTCCAAAATATACTTGTAATCCAAAGCACTTGTGTATCAAAGCAAATGTCCCCAAAAGAAATAATGGAAAATCAGAGGATTCATTCCAGAACCCAAAATATTCATATAAAAGTATTATAATACTGTAATATAATACAAAATAATAAAGAAAATACACATTATAAAGAAAAATAAATTAACCTATGCTTATCTTTGAAAACCTTCGTGGCTGGTGTAAGGGAGACAAGAGAGGTGGGTTATTGTGTAGGATGGCTTTTGCTATCACTAATGGAATCATTGGTATCTATTGGCTCAGTGGAACCTTTTTATGCATGGGGGCATTGTAAACGCTCGCACAGATGTTGACTGTAGTATAGTATTAATAAACTCTTGTCATATACTGTGCTTAATGTAACTGGCAATAAGGCAGCAGAGGAAAGGGTCTATATCTGCAGGCAGCCTGACTGACAATGAAGCAAAGCATTCCTAAGCTTATCTTGTCCATAGGTGCCTTGAAGTGACAAAAATACTCTAGTGCCAGTTGTGGGCACCTTCCAATGTTTTGAGAAATCACTGATTCCTTCCAAACACCATGTCCTGAGACTGAGTTTTTGGGAATGGGAGACGATCACCCATGTTCCCGGAGAGAGAGAGAGAGAGAGAGAGAGAGAGAGAGAGGGAGACAAGAACCATTGTCTCATGTATGATCATGTGACATTTGGCGTCATGTATTACTCATATTGAAAGACATAGCTCATTTATCAAGTTAAAATTTATTAGAAATATTTGCTCCTCTTAGGGAACACTTGCAGAACAAGTTACTAGCAATCCAAGTTTTATTGTACAGTTCTACTTGGGTTGTAGAAAGAAATATTCCCCACTTGAATATTATAATAATTTGTTTTTATGAATAACTTCTACATCTCAAGTTTCATGGTCATGTATGTAAAAGAAGCTACATGTACAAAACTAATCCAAATCAATCTCCATGCTGCTTGCTATCTTCCAAGTGACTCACTGTAGGGTACTAGCCTTAGCCAGGGACTTCTGGCTTCAAATTTCTGAAAATCCCAAGATTGCTGCAAATGAGACAAAGCAGTTGTTTGCGAGCTTTGAATATAATTGGAAAGTGAGATCCTCCACAGAGACTTAGGGTCAATGAGCCCAAGATGTTTCCTCTGTAATGTACAATTGGACGCCATTGGCCCTCCTCACTGGCAACCTCCTTACCAAGCCAGAAAACCACAAATGCTGTAGGTGTTTCAATTAATACACATCATTGCTAGATTTACTGTAAGAGGGTGAAATGTCATACGTCTATGTTTCACACAGTCAGGAAGCTTTCCATAGCAAAACGACAGCTATAAATGATGAATTTCTTTTAATTCATGGAGTGACTGACACAAACAGAAAAACCCGGATATCCACCTCAAAGCTCCACCAGTGCCATCACCAAAATGATGATCCAGTGCCTAGATAGCATCTACTTCTGCTAGTAGACACATCACTGTTCTTCTTTAACTCCCTTTCTCGATAGAATTTCAGTCATCACAACAGGACCTTATTCGTAGTTTATTTAACTGAGGTCAGTTTAGTTCACATCAAAAATATTTTATATGATATAGTTTTATTGTGGGTTCAATCCAAATCCCTTTTAATCTTCAAAGGGCCCTACAGTTGATGAAATAAATTGGCAGATATAAATCAATACGTAGAAACAAGAGAAGGAGAAATTCCAACTTGCTAACATCTTCTTAAGCATCAAATTCATGTAGATATTAGAGGTTGAATATAACCAATTGCATTAACTATAACCAATTCCATATACGAATAGTGATGGACCTTAGGCCTAGCCAACGTGTCTTGTTATGTACAGATTGTTTATATTTTGGATGCCTCTCAATCCAGAGTTCTCTATGTTTAGGATCAAAGGTAGAGAAAACCCCATGGTTACTAAACTTCCATCACCATCTGATAGTGACTATGTTGAGTTGCATCCAAAGACCCTAGAGGGCTAGTCCTGTCCCTTTTCCTGGCCTGTTACACTAAAGTTTCATTAAGAATTTGAAAGGGGAAAAGTCGATATCATACAACTTGTTCAGTAGCATTCTCATAAAATGTAGAATTTATATATAAATCAATAATTAAAGAAGACATGAAAGAAAGTTTATACGTAAACCCTTATGGTATAATTCTTCTGAATCTTGTGAGGTTCTATGTTCTTGTATACTAGAAAAATTAATTATAACATATTAGTTTCTAATGGATAATTTTTGCTCAGCATATATTTATATACCAGTACACAGAATGCAAAGAGAAGTTTGTAAGTAGTTTACAGTTTATTTTTAAGATTGCAGGTGTTCAGTTCATCTGCATATAAATATGACACCCACACATGAATGCGAGTTTATTCACCAGAGTAAATGAGGCCGCTCTAGCTACATTCCTTGTACTTTCTTCAGAGATCAATTCAGCACAAACCACATTATTTATTCAGGATGACATTAAGATGTTCACTCTTCACAAGAATAAACACATTGATGATGTTAATGCCAGCACTTCATTTTCTGTGGAACACTTACACTTAAATACAGCAGAAGAGTGCATGACATTCTCTTTGCATTTTTTATTTCAACATGTGATTATAGCTTTCTATTTGTGCCAAGTCACTTCTGCAAGATTTTCAGGTTTAATTTAAACTTAAAAATATTATATATATTTCTAGGTTCTCTAATAAGTAACCTCAGCATAGTTTTATCATTGCTACTCTTTGGTGGAAAGATATAGTAAAATTTAAAGATACACGAGGACACAATTCTATTTTTTTGAAAAGGCTCAAAAGGAAAAACAAAAATGGAAAGCACTCGAACAAGAGGAAAGTCACGATAGTCATATAAAACTCCAGGTAAAACAAACCTCCTAAAGAAGCAGATGGATCTTTTTACAACGAACTGAGCGTTTTTATGGTCCACTGGAGCACATACTATAAAGTGTCAATGAAGAAGCTTAGATAAGTCTATAAACTAAGATTCTGTCTTCGTAAGGACTAGTAAACAACTCCAGGATGTGTCCGCAAAGGCTTTTTAAGCTCCCGCTACACAAACAATAGATGTAGAAAGCAACGTGTGGCTGTAGCAACATCCAGTTGTTTCCCGTTTATGCGAAGACTGTTCCAGGGCTTCTGGCTCTAGAAGTTTGCCATTGACCCTTTAGGGTTAACGTCATTTACATAATTAACTCTTGAGAATCTTGGCCCTGAAGTTATCGCTGATCTTTCAATTCTGTGTATTTCACTTTCTGAAAGAAAAGATGTGATTTCCATTTTCTACAGTATAGCTTTCTTGTGAGATATATAGCCATGCTTTGAAAGCCATTGGACAATTTCCAAATGTCAAATTTAAGTAAATTTTTAAGACTAGAGGAAAAAAAAATGAAATAGATATTCCTCAGAACTCTGAAAGAAAGTCAATAAAAGTCAAAGATCTAAAACGTATCCCAGATAATTTAAGGGATAAGTGATACCATATTGGTCAATGTTGAGATAAAAACTTAAGTAGATGTCCAAAGTATAGTCATAAAATAAAAATTTAACCGAAAATATTTTTTCTTCTAAATAGAAATATATTAAACAGTATAATCATCCTTAACTGACTAACTGAACAAATAAAAACCAATTCAATACTTAAGAAAATATTTCAAATAATTATGAAGCAGTATTATACATAACATATAGTTACTTTAAGTCAACTTTAGGAAAACCTACAAAAACAAAGAAACATAATGATTTTATTCTCTAATTTTAAGAAGAATTCCTACTCTTCAGGAGCCATGTAACAGTAATCAACCTCAAAATTAGAATTGCTTAAATTAGAAGCATGTTGTTATGGATAAGTAGTTTCAAATAATATTTAAAAATATTTTAATGTTTATCCATTTTTAAGAGAGAGCACGTGCATGTGCTTGTGCATGTGGGGGGAGGGGTAGAGAGAGACAAGCACACAGAATCCGAAGCAAGGTCCAGGCTCTGAGCTGTCGGGAGAGCCTGACACGGGGCTGGAACCCACCAGATGTGAGATCATGACCTGAGCCTAAATCGGATGCTTAATTGACTGAGTCACTCAGGACTCCCAGTATTTTCAAATAATATTTTAAATATGTATTTGATTACCTGAAAGGTAAAACTTGCAGCTAGAAAGATTCAATATTTACAAAATGGTATACAATGAAAAATCAGTTTTCTCCCACTGTTACCACCTAATCTTTCCCCTCCCAGAAGCAAACATGGTATCATTAAAAAATATATATATGTTTATTTATTAAGTTTGAGAGAGAGAGACAGAGAGAGAGACAAAGAATTCCAAGAGGGCTCTGTGCTGTCAGCATGGAGTCCAATGTGGAGCTCGATCTCACCAAACATGAGATCACAGCCTGAGCCTAAATTGAGAGTTGGACACTTAATTGACTGAGCCACCCCAAACATTGTATCATTTTTATACAATGTTATTGACATGCCTTTCTACATATTATTATATAAAGTTCTATAAAGTTCTTATAGTTCTGCCTTACTCTTTTTAAAGACAACAAAGTACACCGTTTTATGTGTACATCATAATTTATTTTTAGAATTTCCAATATTTTAGTATTACAACTGGGGAGGATGCTTACTTATATTTGTGTGTATATGTGTATTTCTAGATGAATATATTTACAAATAAATAACTACAAATTTTAACTACTTATTGTAATATATGCCATTATTTTGAGTATCACGAAGAAAGAGAAGGATACCACCATATAAATAATATACACCATCAATTATAAGATCCACTTCAATTTTAGAGATGTTAAAATATATCCTATAATCAACAAAATATGGCAAGAGTTAGCACATCTTACAGTCAATGAAATATTGTACTGAAAGTAACATTGCTAAGTCGAATTGCCAATTGCCACCTAATGCAGTCAAAATATTTTAGTCTCCATTGACAATGCAGGACAATACTTGCTACTTTTTTCCAAAACTGCACATCAAATTTTGAACCTGGACAATCTCATATGTTAAAAAATAGTATCCTTTAATATGTAGAAAAGACATTGGTATTTCCTATTCTGCGGGCTGCTCCAGATTTTTTTTTAAAGTTTGCAGCAAACAATAAATGTACTGACATTGTGACACCCATTGAGTTTATTTAGAGATCTTTCTAAAATTGAACTTTAGTTATTCAAAACCCAGTGCGATCTGGGACCATCAACTTCATTATTTTAACCCTCAGTTTCTCTTTTTGCAAACTGAAGATAGTAATATTTTATTCATGGATTTTCACAAGTATTAAATAAGATAATGAATGTAAATTATCTCTGGAACATAGTGGCTATCTTCATATATTAACTATTATTCTTATTATCATTAATTCTATAGCTGCTATGATATTGTGCTTATGGACACACAAAATAATTTTAATGTATCACAACACTTTTTATTCAAAGAGTTAGTTTTTAGGCAACGAATGCATATATAATGCCTAAGGAAAAAAATGACTCAATTTTGGGGGATCCTTTTCAACAATAGTAAGTATTGTGTTCAGATATCCAAAGTAATATCAGAGGTAGTTTTAATAAAGCAATAATTATCATACTGAAGTTTCATGGCTAAGATATATTTGTTCCATTACATTGTGATGAGTCAAACCTAATATTAGTTTTATAGATTTGTTAATTTTTAGAAAAATAATATACATTTCATTGTCTGAAACAAAAAATCTTATTTATGCCGAGATGTATTTTATAAACCAGAATAGGAATTAAAACTTTACCTGCTAGGACTTTGAAATTTAAAATGGTTTTGTTAGCACGCCATGTGTTGACATATATTTTTATGGAATTGTCACTTTTTTAAAAGGAGAGGCTATAAGGATATGTATCTATTTATAATCCGTAAGCTCTTACATTTGGTAGGACATTTTCCTATAAAAATAGCAATACTCGTTACGAGATAACAAAGGTCATAATTTCTATGATTTGTAGATTTGGTTGATGTGCTTTTGTTCTGTACTTCTGGATGTTGTTAACATCCATAAAAAATTCTAGGCTCTTGAGAGGTATAGACCCTGATATCAAGTTACATTTGTATCGTGCACTATATAACAGACACTCTAGTAAATGATTTAAAGACACTATTTTATTTAATTCTTATGATAAGCCTTTGAGGTAAAACTGCTATTATACCTACTTCGTACAGAAAGAAATGAATTTTAGAGAGATTTTTTTTTCTCTCAGTGGTGTATCTTATCTAATTTTATATATATATATTATATATATATATATGTCTTTTGACATACTATATATACTACAATAAGAATATAGAATTAAATTTTCTTTACCTGTGTTGTATAGTACTACTAATTATTTGATTTATCCATTCACTCATATTTTCATGCCACTAAATAAGTTATGTTCCAAAACTGTATGAGGGATTAGGGACACACTTGTGAGTAAGGGAGAGTGTGCAGTTTATTTTTTTTTTAAGGCAATTAAATTTAAAACTGATAAATTAGAATTGATATTATAAAGTAGAAAGGGCATGGAGTTTTATGACCCTGCCTCTTTTATAGGTCAAGATTTCAGTCATCAATCACAAAATCAACTTTAAAGAGATTTACTAGAAAATTCTAGAAGTTTACAGTATTACAGAAGAAAAAACCAAGTCTGGATGCTACATATTTGTAAAAAATGTTCTTAAGGCAAATTACCCTAAGCCTACTAATCTAGGATATAAAATGGAAGAATTTAACATAGATTTATCAGAAGAATACAATATTTCACCACACAATCTCATCTCCCTAATGTCATTTTCATTTCCATGATCATTTTCCATAAGTGTGCATATGAAAACCCCAGATGAACGGGAATCTAGAAAAAAGTAAAAGTGTCTATATCTTCTGGAGTCTTAGTCCCTTTGTTTAGCTTGAGAGAGAGGAATAATTACCATAACAATTTCTTATGTATGTCTTTTGAAATAGGAAAATAGCATATATTTCTTGTGTAAATAAAAAAAATTCAAGCACATTAAAGATTTTGTAATAAAAAAGATTCTTAAGTTCCATACCTCCAAATATCAGAGTACATCTAAGCTGGGATTGAGAAATTGAATTTTAAACAAGCACCCCAGGTAATAATGTTGCAGCTGGTTCAGGCATTGGATTTTGAGTGATTCTGGTCAAAGCAGTGGAAAGTCACCAGCTGTTTGAGGTAGAAATCAGCGTGGACAGTAGGACTGATCACAGTAGTAAACAATGGGCAATTGTGGTGAGAAAGCAAGTAGAGTGAATTGAAAACCAAATAGTTTTCATAGCTTTGGTAAGAAACCAGAGGAAAAAAATGTGAGTGGAGAGACCTAACCTTAAAATTTAGATGTGCATGAAGATAGTATAAATTTATGATTATATTTTAAATTATGATTATTATAGGCAGTATAGTGTTGTGTTTTTGGAGCAATACCATCTAGGCTGGAATCCTGGTTCTGACAATTACTAGGGATGTAACTCTGAGAAGTTTCCTTAACATGTCTATGCCTCAATTTCCTTATCCATAAAATAGATATAAAAGCACTATATGCCACATATTAACATTAATTGAATAGCACACTGATTCATAATAAGGGCTCACAGAATAACAGATATTATATATTATGTTCTTTGAGAGAGAGAGAGAGAGAGAGAGAGAATCTTTTTTTTAATTTTTTTTAACGTTTATTTATTTTTGAGAGACATAAAGTGAGCAGGGAAGGGCAGAGAGAGAGGGAGACACAGAATCTGAAGCAGGCTCCAGGCTCTGATGAGCCATCAGCACAGAGTCCGACGCGGGGCTCAAACCTACGGACCGTGAGATCATGACCTGAGCTGAAGTCGGCTGCTTAACCAACTGAGCCACCCAGGCGCTCCAGAGAGAATCTTAAGCAAGCTCCAAACTCAGCATGGAGCCCAATGGGAGCTCGATCCCATGACTCTGGGTTCATGACCTCAGATGGAATCAAGAGTTGGATCCTCAACTGACTGAGCCACCCAGACACCCCTATATTATGTTGTTTTTAAGCATACAGGTTCTTTATTCAATAGAAATTATTTTATTTTGCATTATCAGGCAAAACTGATATGCATAATGGACCCTCTGCTTTAGCTGAAATACAGGCTTGTGTTTATTTTATAAGAATGTGCATGTATAGCAGTGCTGAATATGATATGAAATAATCTACTCAATGGAAACAGGTTAGTCTTCAGTTTGTTTTTTTAAGACTGCTGTTTGCAATATATGTATTTTTATTTTTAAGTGTTTATTTTAATTTCAATTAGCATACAGTGCCATATTAGTTCATCCGTACAGTATAATGATTCAACAATCCCATACATCACCCTGTGCTTCTCATGACAAGTGCACTCCTTAATCCCCATCTCCTAACTCATCCATCCCCTCACCTACCTCCTCTCTGGTAACCATCAGTTTGTTTTCTGTAGTTAAGAGTCTGTTTCCTGGTTTGTCTCACCTTTTTCCTCTTTGCTCATTTGTTTTATTTCTTGAACTTCACATGTGAGTGAAATCATATGGTATTTGTCTTTGACTACTTTTGCTTAGCATTATACTCTAGCTCTATCCATGTTGTGAATGGCAAGATTTCATTCTTTTTATGATTGAATAACATTCCTTCATATATAATATATATACACCATGTATTCCTTATCCATTCATCAAATGATGGGCACTCATGCTGATTCCATATATTGGCTATTAAAACAATGCTGCAATGAACATAGGGGCGCATGTTTCCATTTGAACTAGTGTTTTTGTATTCTTTGGGTAAATACTCAGTAATGCAATTGCTAGATCATAGGGTAATTCCATTTTTAACTTTTTGAAGAATCTCCATACTGCCTCCCACCATGGCTGCACCACTTTGCATTCCCAGCAACAGGACACGAGGGTTCCTTTTTCTCCACATCCTAGCCAACAGCTGTTGTTTCTCGTTTTGTTGATTTTAGCCATTCTGACAGGTATGAGGTGATACTGCATTGTACTTTTGATGTGCATTTCCCCATTGACAACTGATGATGAGCATTTTTTCATGTGTCTGTTGGCAATCTGTATGTCTGTATGTCTTCTTTAGAGAAATGTGTACTCATGTTTTCTGTCCATTTTTAATTGGATTATTTTGAGGGGGTGTTGTGTTGTATCAATTCTTTATATATTTTCGATACTAACCCTTTATCAGATATGTAATTTGCATATATCTTCTCCCATTTTATATGTTGCCTTTTTATTTTTTGGATTGTGTCCTTTGCTGTGAATAACCTTTTAATTTTGATGTAGTCTCAATAGTTTATTTTTGCTTTTGTTTCCCTTGCCCTCAGTGTACCCATCTAGAAAAAAACTATGGCAATGTCGGAGATACTGCCTGTGCTGTCTTCTAGGATTTTGATGGTTTCCTGTCTCACATTTAGGTCTTTAATCCATTTCAAATTTATTTTTGTGTATGGTATAAGAAAGTAACCCAGTTTCATTCTTTTGCATGAGACTGCCCAGTTTCCCAGCACCATTTGTTGAAGAAACTGTCTTTTTCTCATTAGATACATTCCTGCCTTGCCAAAGATTAATCGATGATATAATTGTGGGTTTATTTCTAAGATCTTGTTTTCTACTCTGTTCATCTGTGGATCTGGTTTTGTGCCAGTACCATACTGTTTTGATTACTACAGCTTTGTAATATAACTTAAAGTTCAGAATTTTGATGCCTCCAGCTTTTTTTTTTTTTTTTCAAGGTTGCTTTAGCTATTGGGTGCCTTTAGTGATTACATACAAATTTTAGGATTGTTTGTTCTAGTTACCTGAAAAATACTATTGGTGTTTTGATAAGCATTACATTGAATGTGCAGATTGCTTTGGGAAGTATAGATATTTTAATAATATTTGTCCTTCCACTCTGTCAGTATGGAATATCTTTCCATTTCTGAATTGTGTCGTCTTCAATTTCTTTTGCCAATGTTTTGTAGTTTCCAGAGTACAAGCGTTTTACCTCTTTGGTTAGGTTTATTCCTAGATATCTTATTATTTTTGATGCAATTGTAAGTGGGAGTTTTTTTTTTTTTAATTTCTCTTTCTGCTGCTTTGTCTTTCTGCTGTATAGAAATGCAGCAGAATACTGTACATTGATTTTTATCCTGTGACTTTACTGAAGTCATTTCTAGTAGTTTTTTGGTGGAGTCTTTAGGGTTTTCTCCATATAGTATAAGGTCTTCTGCAAAGAGTGAAAGTTTGACTTCTTCCTTACTGATTTGGATGCATTTTATTTCTTTTTGTTGCCTCATTGCTGTAGCTAGGACTCTCTATGGTTTGTTCCTAACCTTAGAGGAAAAGCTCTCACATTTTTGCCATTAAGGATGATGTTAGCTATCGTTTTTTTCATGTTATGTGTGGGTATGTTCTCTCTAAACTTACTTTGTTGAGAGTTTTTATCATGAATTGATATTGTATTTTGTCAAATGTTTTTTCTGCATCTATTGAAATGATAGTTGTTCTTATTGTCTGCTTGATATGATGTGTCGTGCTTGTGAATATTGAACTACTCTTGTAACTCAGAAAAAATCCCACCTGGTCATGGTGAATGTTTTTTTTGTTTGTTTGTTTGTTTTTTTTAATGTGTTGTTGGATTTCGTTTGCTAGTATTTTGTTTAGGATTTTTTGTATCTGTGATCACCAGAGATATTGGCCTGTAGTTCTCTTTTTTTGTGATATCTATTTGGAATTGGTATCAGAGTGATGCTGGCCTTATAGAATGAATCTGAAAGTTTTCCTACAATATCTATTTTTTGAAATAGTTTGACAAGAATAGATATTAACCAGAATATCTGTTTGGTAGAATTTGCCTGTGAAGCCATCTGGTCATGGACTTCTGTTTGTTGGGAGGTTTTGAACAATTTCTTTGCTGATCATATATTTGTTCAAATTTTATATCTCTTCCATATCAGTTTTGGTAGGTTATATGTTTCTATGAAAGCATCCATTTCTTCTAGGTTGTCTAATTTGTTGGCATATAGTTTTTCATAATATTCTCTTAAAAATGTTTTTATTTTTGTGGTTTTTATTGGTTGTTATTTCTGTTCTCTCATTTGTGATTTTATATGTTTGAGTCCATTCTCTCTCTTTTTTTAAGTTTATTTATTTTAGGGAGAGAGCATGTGTGCCTATGTGCACGAATAGGAGAAGAGCAGGGAGAGAGGGAGAAAGAATCCAAGCAGGCTCTGTGCTGCGCAGAATCTGATGTGGGGTTCGAACTCACAAACCATGAGATCGTGACCGGAACTGAATCATTAGTCGGATTCTTAACTGACTGAATCTCCCTTCTCTCTCTCTTACTCTTTCTCTCTCTCTTTTTCTCTTCTTTTTTCTTTTTCTTTTTCTTTTCTTTTCTTTTTTGTTTTTGAGAAGTCTGGCTAGAGATTTATCCATTTTATTTTTTTCAACCAAAAAAAAAAAAAAAACAGCTCCTGGTTTCAATGATCTGTTGTATTTTTTTTTTTTTAGTTTCAATATCATTTTTTATTTAACATTTATTATTTCCTTCTGCTAGTTTTAGGTTCTGTTTGTTGTTCTTTTTCTACCTCTTTTAGGTGTAAGCTTAGGTTGTTTATTTGAAATTTTTCTTGCTGCTTTTTAAAGTTTATTTAATTATTTATTTTGAATGAAAGAGAGAGTATGTGGGGGGTGGTGGAAAGAGAGAGGGAGAGAGAATCGCAAGAGGGCTCCACAATGTGCAGCTGGAACTCACAAACTGCAACATCATGACCTGAGCCAAAATCAAGAGTTGAATACTTAACCAACTGAGCCACCCAGATGCCCCTAAATTGTTTGTTCTTCAGATAGGCTTCTATTGCTATAAACTCCCTTCTTAGAAACTCTTTTGCTGCATACCAAAGGTTTTGGACAATTGTGTTTTCATTTTCATTTGTTTCCAGGTAAATTTTAATTTATTCTTTTATTTCCTAGTTGACCCATTCATGGTTTAGTAGTATGTTCTTTAACCTCCATGTATTCGTGGTTTTTCCAAATTTTTTCTTGCGGTTGACTTCTAGTTTCATAGTGTTGTGGTCAGAAAAGGTGCATGGTATCACTTTGATCTTTAATTTGCTGATGCTTGTTTTATGGCCTAACATGTGATCTATTCTGGAGAATGTTTCATGTGCACTTGAAAAAAAAAAACAAAAAACATGTAAGGGCTGCTGGTGGCTCAGTTGGTTGTGTCTGACTCTTGATCTGGGCTCAGGTCATGAACTCATGGTTCATGAGTTCGAGCCCCGCATTGGGCTCTGTGCTGTCAGTAGAGAGCCTCCTTTAGATCCTCTATGCCCCCCCTCTCCCTGCACGTCCCCATTCAGGTTCTCTTTATCTCTCAAAAATAAAATAAACATTAATAAAAAGAGAAAATAATGTGTGTTTTGCTGTTTTGGGATGGAATGTTCTGAACATATCTGTTCAATCTTTCTGGTTCAGTGAGTCATTCAAAATGATTGTTTCCTTGTTTATTTCTGTTTTGATGATCTGTCCATTGATATAAGTGGGGTGTTAAAGTCCCTTACTGTTCTTGTATTATTATCAAGGAGTTCCTTTTTGTTCATTATTAACTATTTTATGTATTTGAGCTTTCCCATGTTGGGTGCATAAATGTTTAATTGTTATATTTTCTTGTTGGATAGTCCCCTTTATTGTTATATAATGTCCTTCTTTGTCACTTGTTACAGGTCTTTGTTTTAAAGTCTGTTTTGTCATTTATAAGAATTGCTTCTTTGGTTTTCTTTTGCATGATAAATGTTTCTCTATACTCTCACTTTCAATCTCCAGGTATCTTTAGGTCTAAATGAATCTCCTATAAGCAGCTTATAGATGGGTTTTGTTTTTCTATTCATTTTGACACTCTCTTTTTTTTTAAGTTTATTTATTTTTGAGAGAGAGAGAGAGAGAGAGAGAGAAGAGAGAGAGAGAAAGTTCGAGGAGGGGAGGGGCAGAGAGAGGGAGACACCTGACACCCTATGTCTTTTGATTAAAGCACTTAGTCCATTTGCATTCAAAGTAATTATTGATAGATGTGTATTTATTTTCATTTTGTTAGTTGTTTTGGGGTTGTTTCTGAAGTTCTTCACTAATCCTTTCTTGTTTTCCCACTTTCATGGTTTGCTGGTTTTTCTTTAGTGATATATTTGGATTTCCTTCTCTTTATTTGTTGCCTATTTATTAGTTATTTGATTTGTGTTTAGCATCATGATTTGTTTATCATCTTCTGCATATAGCTGTCTATAATAACGTCGATGGTTGTTTAAGTTCGAATCCATTCTTTACTCCTCTTCTTCCAACATTTTAGTTTTTGGTGTCTTATTTTACACCCTTTACTTTGTTAATTTTTGAATATTTTACAAAAATATTTATTTTTACTGCTTTTGTGTTTCCTACCTTCATACTGTCACTTTTGGTCTTTCCTTTTCACTAAAAGTCCTCTGTTTCTTGCAAGACTGGTTTAATGGTCATGAAATCCTTTTACTTGTGTTTGTCTGGGAAACTTTTTTTCTCCTACTATTCTGAATGATAGCCTTGCTGGATGGAGTATGCTTGGTTGCAGATTTTTCACTTTCAGCACTTTTAATCAATCACGCTACTTCCTTCTGGGCTTGGAAAGTTTCTGATGAAAAGACTTCCAATAGGCTAATGGGGTTTCCCTTGCATGTAACTGTTTTATTTTGTGTTGCAGCTTTTAAAATTTTTTATTTATCACTAGATTTTGCCATTTAATTATAATATGTCTTGGTGCAGATCTGTTCTTTTTGATTTTCTTGGAGGTTCTCTATGACTCTTGGATATGGATACCTATTTCCTACCCCAGATTAGGGAAGTTATCAGCTATTATCTCTTCAAATAAATTTTCTGCCTCCTTTTCTCTCTTTTCTTCTCCTGGGCCTCCTATAATGTAAATGTCATTACATTTGATGTAGTCCCTGAGTTCCCTCAGTCTATTCTCATTTTAAATAATTCTTTTTTTTTCTCTCTCTTTTGTTCATCTTGATTACTTTACATTACTCTCTCTTCTAGGTCATTAGTTCATTCTCTGCTTCTTTCAGCCTGCCCTTCATTCCATCAAGCATGTTTCTCATTTTGTTTATTGAGCCCTTATCTCTGCTATGTTGTTCTTTCTCCCTGTGTAAAGGGTCTCTTTGATGTCCTCCACTCTTTTCTCAAGTCCAGTGAGTATCTTTATGATCATTACTTTAAATTCTCTATCAGACATATTAATTATATTTGTTTCACGTAGGTCTTTGGCCATGGCTTTGTTTTGTTCTTTCATTTGGACAAATTTCTCAGTCTTCCCATTTTGCCTAGTCTCTGTGCCTGCTTCTCTGTGTTAGGAAAGTCAGCAGTATCTATTGTGCTTGAAGGTAATGGCCTTACGAAAAGATACCCTTTAGTGTCTTGCGGTATAGTGTCTCCTATTCCCCAGGGCCTTGTGCTTCAGGGAGTATTTTCAATGTGTGCTGCATGTTCTCTGCTTTTGTGTTCTGGCTGTTTTATCCTTCAGGCCAGTTATCTGCAGAGGCCTGTCGTGGTAGTGTTTGGTCCCTGACTTGAATGTGGCTGTTTAACTAGGTGTGCTCTGTCTACTTGTGAAATGAAACCTGTCACTAGCACCACTGAGACCAAGACCCTGCAAAACTTTCTGGTCAAGAGATGCAGTGTGGGTGGGGACTTGGGCTGGTCTTCTCAAGAAGGAGGCCCACTGTGCCTGGACTGAGGTAAATGTGACTGAGAAAGGCAATCCACCAGAGAGTGGGAGTGCAGAGCTTAGTGTAAACAAGTTAGGTGGCAAGTGCTGGTTGCCATAGATGTTCCTGTGCCATGCTGAAGGGAGGAGAAGGGAAATGGTGCCTGCTAGTTCCTTTGTTCCTGGAGGGGTTTCTCGGCGAATGCTGCTTCTCCAGGACAAGCTCCAAGATGAGCAAATAACCTCCCCACTGTGTGCTCCAGGTGCTCTTTAGATCTCTGTTTCCACACTGTATGTCTGTGAGATGTTTGCCCTGGCTTTTCTCTGAGAGCAACCCTAGTGCCTAGCTAAGCCATCTTATCTTTAGAACATCAAGATTTAAGCCCTGCTGACTGTAAGAACAGAAAATTCAGCCGCACTCACTTTCTAAGCCAATTGCTATGGGGATTCATTTTCCCTGTGCACTCCCCTGTTTGCTAATCTGTCTCTTGCTCTTCTCTAGGATGGCGGCTCCTTTCCCACTATGTTGGCTGTGATCCATTTCTCTCTCAAACCATGTCTCTGCACTTCCTACATTCTTTGATGTTGCCTCTTCTGCGGCGGACCAGCCGTCACAGAATCGAACGGTTCCTGATAGGGGGGTGAGGATGAACTGATACACAAGGCACAGTTGTTAAGGGAGGGCTGGCGCTCCCAAGCGTCACCAGGCCCGAGTTTATTTTCACTCGGGTATTTATCCACAATCTGAGGGTGGTGTACGTGCGAGGCACATCTCCTCTCACAAGTTCTCAGGAGATAAAAGCTCAGTGTGACATTGACTAGAAGCACTCGTGACAGCTATCCAAGCAAACTGTATTTTGCTATATCAAACTTTACAAAAGCATTCTGAACCTCCCCACACGACCTGGCTGCGGTCCCGACTCCAGGACAAAGGCTGCGCTCAAGGCCTCTGGCTCCCAACATCTCTCAAGGCCTCCGGCTCCCAACACTCTTCCCTACTTTTAGTTGGGGAGATCGTTCTTCCAGTCTTCAGGTCAATTTCTGTGGTATTTAGAATCCTATGATAGTTATGTAGTTGTATTTGTGGGACTAGGTAAGCCTAAGGAGCTCATATTCCTCAACCATCTTCCCCTCGCTCTTTTAAGACTGTTTTAGAGAAGTTTTACGTTTACAACAAAATTTGAGAGGAAAGTATAGAGGTTTTCCATATGTTCCCTGCACCTGCATAGCCTCCCCATTATCAATATCACTCACAAGACTAGTACATTTGTTATCAAAGATGAGCCTACATTGACACATCATACTCATCAGGAGTTCATAGTCTGCCTTAGGGTTCACTCTTGGCATCATACTTTCTATGCATTTGGAGAAATAATAATGATAATACCATACAGAGTAGTTTCAATGCCCTCAAATCCTGTGTACTCTGCCTATTCATCTCTTCCCCTCCCCCTACAACAACCACTGGTATTTTTTATTGTGTCTATAGTTTCACCTTTTCCAGAATGTTGTAGAAGTAGAGTCATATAGTATTGTATCCTTTTCTGATTGCCTTCTTTCACTTCTTTTTTTTTTTAATTTTTTTAAAAATGTTTATTATTTTTGAGACAGAGAGAGACAGAGCATGAGTGGGGGAGGGGCAGAGAGAGAGGGAGACACAGAATCTGAAGCAGGCTCTAGGCTCTGAGCAGTCAGCACAGAGCCCGACGCGGGGCTCGAACTCACAGACTGTGAGATCATGACCTGAGCTGAAGTCAGACGCTCAACCAACTGAGTCACCCAGGCGCCCACTTCTTTCACTTCTTAATATGTACTGAAAGCTCCTTCATGTCTTTTAGTGGCCTGATAGCACATTTCTTTTCAGTGGGGAATAATGTTCCATTATCTGGGTGTGCCACAGTATATCTGTCTGTTCAGCTACAGAAGGACATATTATTTGATTCCAAATTTTAACATTATGAATAAATTTGCTATAAACAGGTACATGTACAGGTTTTTGTGTGGACATAAGTTTTCAACTTCTTTTGGTTACATACCAAGGATTGCAATTACTGGATCTTGTGGTAAGAGTGTATTTAATTTTGTTAGAAACTGCCAAACTGTCTTCTAAAATAGCCCTGCCATTTTGTATTCCCACCAGCAATGTGTGATATTTCCTCTTGCTTCACATCCTCACCAGTAGTTGGCAGTGTCAATGTTTCAGAGTTTGGCCACCCTAATAGGCATATCTCACTGTTGCATTTCCATAATGGCATAGGATATAGAGCATTTTTAAAATTTTTCTTAATGTTTGTTTGTTTGTTTATTTATTTATTTATTTATTTATTTATTTATTTATTTATTTATTTATTTTGAGAGTGAGAATGTGAGCAGGGGAGGTGCGGAGAGAGAGAGGGAGACACAGAAGCCAAAGCAGGCTCCAGGCTCTGCCCTGTCAGCACAGAGCCCGATGCGGGACTTGAACCCACCAGCTATGAGATCATGACCTGAGAAGGAGTTAGATGCTTAACCGACTGAGCCCCCCAGGTGCCCCTGATGCAGAGCCTTTTATATGTTTATTCGTCATCTGTATATCTTCTTTGGTGAGATATCGCTTAAGGTTTTTGGCCTATTTTGTAAATAGGGCTGCTTTCCCTCTTATTGGTGAGTTTTAAGTGCTCTTTGAATATTTTGGATAATAATCCCTTATCAGATGTGGTTTGCAATTGTTTTCTTCCAGTTTGTGCCTTGTATTCTCATTCTCTTGATGTCTTTACAGAACAGTTTTTAATTTTAATGAATTCTTTGATTCATTAGTACTGTCTTTGGTGTTTCTCAAAAAAGGCATCACTCCACCCAAAGTCATCTGAGTTTTCTCCCATGTGATCTTGTAGGTGTTTTATAGTTTGGTGTTTCACATTTGGCCTATGATACACTTTGAATTCATTTTTGTGAAGTGTGTAAGGTCTGTGTCCAAATTCATTTTCTTTTCATATAATATAAATGTTCAGTTCTAGCATCCTTTGTTGAAGAGACTGCCTTTGCTCCATTGTATTGTTTTTGTTCGTTTGTCAAAGGTCAGTTGACTATTTATGATGGCCTATTTCTGAGCTCTTTAATCTTTTTTTGTTATTCTATTTGCTTATTCTTTTGTCAATCACGACATCTTGATTATTGGAGCTTTATAGTAAGTCTACGGCCTTAATTTTCTGATATAAAAGTAACAAACAGTATAAGTACATTAATGTTACTTTTATTATTGTAGATGAAACTCAGAAGAGTTTTGAAAGGTGATGATATTTTATTCCATATGATATTTACTAAATCATTTTATTTGAGGACAATGTAGGATCACCCAGGACCTTTCTAACATGTCCTGCATAACTTTTTCAGAATTTGTTCAAAGCATTTAACCCTGGAGGGAAAGTGTTATGTTCAGTGGTCCAGGTGACATAAATACCCCTGAATGCACGCTAAAAATGTGCGATTTATCTTTTGATAGATACGAAACGTAAATATTAAATATTCTCAATCCGTCTATTACCCCCACTAGAAATTATGAAAAGACAATTAGAAACTCTAGTTTGAGGGCAGGTGCTTGAAATCATGGGAGAGCAACTGGTATTCTTTTGGGAGACTCCAAAATCTGAAATTAAAAAGATAATTTCAAGGAGATTAATTCTTCTCCTTAAAAGAATGATTTAGTTTCCTTCCTACATGGTGTATGTTCTCAACTCAGATACATTTGACAGTCAGGAGTCACTGTATTGATGTAAGGAGGCTCTCCTTTGTTTCATCTCTGCCCAGTGTTCCTGGTGCTGGAGACTTTTTAACCTGGTTTACGCAAAACACGCTTTCTAAAGTGGGAGAAAAGATATTACCTGGAGAAATGCAATGGAGAAGATGGCTTATCGTAAATAATCCTTATAACAGAATTTTGACCAACCCTCTTTTCAGTACCTAGCTTCCCCTCCATTTATTTCTTTAGCTAGAGCCTTCATTTCTTGAGCCTTTTTCTAGTTCTGCTGTATGGACTACCTTGCTTTGTCTTCCTCCTCTGTAATCAGTTGGTATTCAGCTTTCTCTGTTCCCTTTCCTTTTTATTCTTCATTTTATCTCAGAAATCATTGAAATCCCATCTACTGTGGTTGTGTTCAATATTCCATGTCTAATCTCAAATTATATTATAAATAAAATACAGTATTTCCTTTGTAAGTCTAAGTTTTGCATGAATATTGCTAGTATTATTTCAGATTAATTAGTTTATCAAAACTGCCTAGTTAAATTAGTTTACCAGTTATTCATTTAATTAAATTGTGTTATATTAACATAGTTTAGAATCCTAAATAAGGCTATGTGTATTTAGCAAATGAATTTTATGAAAAGTCTCCTTAATCTGACTTTCAAAAAGAAACTAAATATATTTTTACTTTTCCAGTTTGCCTATTCTTTTAGATTTCTCATTTATAAAAATAATCTTATTGCGCATAAACAAGTCTCACATGTTAATTAAATTGTTTCATATATGTTTCTTCTTTCTGTAGCAAGAACTCTACATTTCCCCAACTTCTCTATGAAAGTGTTGATTATCTTTTAAGATAAATCTAAAACACAATTCTCTCCTTTTCTTTATGTTTTTTCTTGCTTTAAAGCACCATGACAAGTCTTCAATTCATTAAATATTTTCAAATACCACTATCAATATTCGATTTTGTATCCTTATTGTCCACTTTCTGAATTATAGTAGGAGATTTCTATCTGGTTTTCTGCCACTAATCTCTCCCTTTAAGTCATTCTCTGTATTTATACAAGAATTATTTTCTCCAAAATTTTCTTAAGTAATTTCTTTTCTGAAAAACTTCTCTGTTTGTTCATAACCTCAAGCAGTATAATATAGGGCTTTTCCAGTCTTGCTGTCGCCTGCCCCTCTGGCCTTTTTTCCTCTTCCATCTCCCATTCCTGTGTTTCTACAATATGACCTACATCACAAAATATGCATATTTAACATAAAAATAGGTAAGTTCTCATTAATAGAAGATTTAATTTTTCTTCCGACAGTTCAAAATAAATATCGAACCAATATTTACATTAAAGGAAGACCGGATTATTATTCTTCTGGTAGATTCAATAGGATTAGTTAATCAAATAAATAAGAAAAAGAAAAAGTCAAACACGAATCTGGTATTTGAGCCTGGGTGATTGGGAAGATAGTGTTGCTGGTAGCAAAATTCAGGGAATATGCTAGAATATAAATTTAGAGAAAGCTAGTGAGTTCAGTTTGGAGATATATATATATATACACACACACAATTTTTAAAACGTATTTAAAGTTTATTTTTTGAGAGAGAAGAGAGAGAGTGCATGTAAGTGGGGGAGGGGGAAAGAGACTCCAAAGCAGGCTTCACATTGTCTGCACAGAGCGCAACGCTGGGCTCGAACCCATGAACCCTGAGATCATGTCCTGAGCCTAAATCAAGAATCAGACATTTAACTGACTGAGGCACCCAGGCACCTCCAGTTTGGAAATGTATTGATGTGCATATGAGGATACTCTAGTGGAAAAAACAAAGCATAGTTGGAAATGTTCCCATGAAGATTTGCAGAAGGGTTATGTTTAGACATGTGCACTGAGAGAAATTTACATTAGGGCAGATATCGCAAAACCATTTAATTCCCTGAATATTATATTCATTTACATCTTTATTTGATACAAAGGAAAATCTCCTACTGTGGCATGTTTATGCAAATCAGAAATCTTAGAAAAATCATGGAATTTCTTAGAATGTTTCATTTGTTGTATATCTGTATGCTTTTCCTTAAATCAACTTCTTGTGCTAAAATGATAATGAATACATCTACTTAAAAGCAAAATAAAGGACTAACTTATTAATACATAATGTAGTAGACTCTTTCCGATATTCAAATCCCATTTGAATAGTGGTATGCAGTGTTGTGCTTCTTGGTTGTCATGGTAACAGCATTTCAAGTTTACAGCATCAAATCTTTATTTTCTATGCATTTTTAAAAGACAAGGATGTATAAAATAACAAGTTATAGAATGGTTCCTTTATTTTTTATATTGATATAGCAGATGGAAATACATCTCTTGTGATATTAGATACAGTTTAATTTTAGAGATATCACATTTTAATAGTGAAAATTTAGATTTAAACTAACAGGCTATGATTGATACAGACACCAACCTTTAACAACAGAGGCTTGAAAAATATGTTAGCTACCGGAAAGTCATTTCCATCTTCTGCTAAATATTAGCTATCTGTGCAATAATGGGTTGAGGTTTTACAAAGATGTAGTAATTATGATTTTGTCTAGTTCTATGTTAGCTACAATAATGTTATATATTAAATGAAAACTGAATACTTTCTTATTTTCCAGCGTTCTCTTTGACACAAAGATGCCTAATCAACTATAAGTAGCCTCTACTGTTAGGGTCTTCTACAGAAAATAGTAACAATCTCTGTAATATATAAATAAAAATGGCTTATGTCAATATTTTATTTCTTAGGTCAAAACTATGGTAATTTTCCAACCCCAATAAAATGCTCTTATTTTTAACTTACGGCAAATCAAGTGGTATTTTGGCATTTAAATGAAGACACAGACCTCTTTAATGGTAAATATAAGTGTAAAGAGTTGAAATATGAGGAAAAAGAATTAAAGATTTCAAAAAGTTAGTCAAAGGGTCTGTTCATTCCATATGTAGAAACTGCCTTCCTACTTGGGGCATCCGTACAGAAGTTGAATAACTATACAATGGAGATAATTTCCAAGATAGTTCTCTGTTTAATGCCCTCATGTGGATGTTGCACCTGGTGAACTCTAATGCCCTCTTTCACCCGAAAGCTTCCATAATTTCATGCAATTATTTGCCTTGACATGGACTCGTGAAAAGAAAATAACAGCATAGAACTTGATATACTATAAAAACCAAATCATAAATATTTATTTAATATTTTTATTTTTAAGGATTATTTTATTCAGAAAACACTAATAATTTATATGTAAGCAATTGGAATATTAAACTTATGCCTCAATATTGACCTCCTCTAAAATAAATTTCTATGAATATTTCAAGCAATGCTGGGCAGAAAGTGGCAGCATCGATTCCCCCTCAGTAAGGAAATAGGCAATGCGTACAGGGAGTGACAATGTGCAGCCTTGTGTTGATGGAGATAGCTCTGTCTTCTATTTGTGACTGCATGCAGCTAGGGAATGAACCATTTGGGCTGAAATGATTGGTTTTGTTGCCCTTCTGATTTTGCTGAACTCACTATTTAAAAAAATCTGAATCAATAAGCTATTCAGACAATTGTGCAGATATGACATTTTATTCTTAAGTTGATTTGACATGTGGTGGATTTTAGCATGAATCTAATCAGAGGAGAGGCCCTTTTCCAAGCAGTGAGCTTCAGGCTAAGATTTCTTTTGCAAGTAAGTCCAGAAACCCATGTATTAAAATGTGACTCTACCTTAACAAGGGAAAAAGTCATGTTGCTGAAAGGCACTCCCAAAAGTCAAGACTTTTAAAATAAAACTTGCTTAAATTGTCCATATGTAGAAATGTACTATTGTCCATCCTATTTTTAAACTCTGGGCCTCAAAACTTTCTAATTTCTGGTTTTATTTTGAGCTTATTTATTTGTTTTGAGAGAGAGAGAGTTAGGGAGAGAGAGCCCAGGGGAAGGGCAGAGAGAGAGGAGAGGAAGAGAATCCCAAGAAGGCTCCACATGGTTGGCACGGAGCCCAACACACGGCTCAAATTCATGAACAATGAGATCATGACCTGAGCTGAAATCAAGAGCTGGCCGCTTAACAGACTGAGCCACTCAGGTGCCCCTGTAATTCTGATTCTCTTTAATAAATATCTTGTCTTGAAGCCACTGGTGCTTTAATTATTATTCTCTTATATATTGGAAAAAAGCAGGAAGTCAAATGTGATTCCACCATTTTGTACTCGTGTGATATTATACAACGAAAAACGACCGTAAGCTACCTTTATCTGAAAAATCAGAATAATTGTTATAACTTAAAAAGCTGTTGTGAGGGAAAAAAATAGTAAAACTATCTGCCACCTGGCACAAAACAGGCATCTGATAATTACTCATTCCCTCCCTTTCCGACTCTCAATTTTGGTCTTTTCAAATGGTCATTTGCCTTGAACTCTGTCTGTCATTAATGTACAGGTTCTGCTGGACAATAAGAAACAAATCAGACTAACAGATACTTTGAATAGAGAAGTAAAATTTCTTGGAGCAAGCATTCAATTAGGTTATAAATATCACAAAGAAACACATGTAATGATAGTTTTTGGAACATCTTCACAAACAAAATAACCATAGAAGTAAACAGAAGAGTACGAAATGTGGTGGTTTTTTTTTTTTTCCTGCAGATATTTGGCTCCAACAGCTACTCTTTGATTTATGTAATTTTATCTTTATGCTGCAACTGCTTTCATTCTGAATTATTCATTCAACCTAAGCTGGCAATAAAGGCAATGCCTTTCTTCAGCTAAAAATTCTCTGACATTAAGAAGGCTGTTTAAATGAAACATGGAGCTTTTTCCCCCTTCCATTTTATGGTCTAAATAGATGTTGGTCTTGGACAAACCACATTTGGGGGGAATTTATCACAGCTTTAAGAAAAGCTACACATACACTAATAGAATAGAATTGTCTTTGAGCCATGTCCTTGAATGGCCACTAATTTCTTTTCTTGGCTCCCTGCTTGTCTGGAGAGAGTTTCATTGAAAGGCCTATAATGAAAATAACAGCACAAATATTGGCTTCTGCTGCTAAAGATACTCCAGATGGTTACATGTTTCTGAAAACGCATGTGCTCCTAGGATTAGTTTTCTCAGCTTACACTTTCAAATGTGAAGTCAAGGAATAATAGATCATTAGTGTAATATTTTGTGTCTTTATCAATAGAGCTCATATTAATATATGCAGCACATTGAAACTCAACCTATTGCTTTTTAATTATATATTTTGAACCCAAATGTTTACAGAATATGCAATACGTATTCTTTGCATTAGGCAGCCCCTGGCTGCACCACATGGAAATGATGTAAGTTCTACTATTTAGTATTACTCTTTTACATTACTAAAAATTTAGATATACTCTTTAAACTTGAATTTTGTATCTGTTTGAAAAATATAGCAATCTTCTACTAGTATTCTATATTTTGATCTTTCGTCTATATTTTAAAGATGATCTTATCAATTTAATTGTGTTAATAGTAGCTAACAGCATTTGGAACAAAGACATGCTTACCTATTGAATGAATTAATTGTGTGAGTCTCTGAGACATACATCAAATGTGTACAAAATGATGTAAAGTGGGGCACCTGGGTGGTTCAGTTGGTTAAGCATCGACTTCGGCTCAGGTCATGATCTTGCAGTTCGTGGGTTCAAGTCCCGCATTGGGCTCTGTGCTGACAGCTCAGAGCCCGGAGCCTGCTTTGGATTCTGTGACTTCCTCTCTCTCGTCCCCTCTCTTGATCATACTCTGTTTCTCTCCCTATCAAAAACAAACATTAAAAAATTAAAAAAAAATGATGTAATATGTTAAGTAAATTAACTACTACTTGAGACAACACATACCAAGCTTCATGTTGAGTACCTAGCATATTAAAAGCCCTCAAGTAAATGCTCATAATTACTATTGTTTATATAAAGTTCCTAATTATCCAAAACATGTTACAGTAGCAAGCATATTTATTTATTATCTACTATGTGCTATGCATTAGGTTATAGGTTTTACATTTAATCATAATCTCATCACACACTGAAAAAGGAATAGTTATCTCTATTTTTCATGAAAGAAAACTATAGCTCAGAGAGTGTAAATAATTTGAGCAGGACACACAGAATCAAATTTCAAATCTGATTTTATCTAACATCAACTGATATCTACTGACCAACAAATTTCTATTGACCAACTGACTTTAGCAAAGTTTCAGTTTAACATACACATTGAATGAAATTTCTTTGTAAGATTTGAGTGAGTACATTTAATTTGTTTATAAAATTTCTAATGTTAATGACATAAAACATCCATTTAATATATTCACAGATTCTGTGGGTCGAAAATTCAGTCAAGGCACACTCCAAGGGACTGGATACCAAAATGTTTCAATCAGATTATAAGAAGGCTGAGCTGAGGACTAGAATTAGCTGAAGGCTTGTTCACTCATTTTTCTGACAATTGATGTTGGCTGTTGTCCAAGCCCTACCTCTCCAATGCCTCTTCATGAGCTTTCTTACAGTAAGGGTTGAGTTCACAGAGTAAAAGAGAGAGAGGGTCAAATGGATGCCATGTCCTTCCACTGACCTGGCTTCAGAAGTTACAGAGCAGGGACATCTGGGTGACTCAGTCAGTTAAGCTTCCAACTTTGACTCAGGTCATGATCTCATAGTTTTTGAGTCTGAGCCCCAGATTGGGCTCTGTCCTGATAGCTCAGAGCCTGGAGCATGCTTCAAATTCTGTGTCTTCCTCTCTCTGCCCCTCCTTTGCTCACACTTTATCTCTTTCTCAAAAATAAATAACCGTTAAAAAAATTAAAAAATGTTACAGATCATCATTTCCTCTAGTGTATTGTTTGGAGCGTCACAAGCACTCTTAGGTTCAAGAGAAGAGGAAATAAACTGTGCCTCTTGAAGGGAAGTGGCAATGTTCTGAAATAACGTTTGGGACCAGAAATAATCCTGTGGCAAATTTTGGAAAAATACCATCTGCCTCTCTTTTTTAAGTAGCCATTATTTTAACCAAAGGACTGAAATATGCATGTAAACACTAAGTGAAAATGCAGTGGCCTAGTATGCAACAATTTATGGAGTTTTCCTGAATAAAATATATGTTTAAAAGGCCTTGTACAATGTAGCAGACCAGTACTGTATAGTAGAATTTATATTATACATTTCTAGTGAGTACACATCTAATAGAAATGTATATCTAATGAAAAATGCAGTTTAGATGTGTAGTTTTTCTCTTAAATTGAGTTTTCCCCAAATGGTTTTTGTAGGAAGTTATATGTAGTGATGATTAAATTATTATGATTTAGAGAGATCATTAAAAATTTTAAAAACATGGTCCAAATTTGGGCTACTGTTTTGCTCTTTTTCTAAACTGAGAGAATTAATAAATTTGATCTTTAAACAGCAGGAAAATCCACACAGGAAAATTCAAGTTTAATTTCTGTTTCAATCATAATTCAGCAAGTAAATTCTTCTGATTTAGAGCCTGCCATTCCTTTGGAAATACCTCATCATCTGTCTGTAATTTGTTACCACAAATCCACAAAACTTATCCCACCTACAGACTTAGTAGGTGCAGATTTAAAGACAAATAACGTGGGGGCACCTGGGTGGCTCAGTTGGTTAAGCATCCGACTTCAGTTCAGGTTGTGATCTCAAGGTCTGTGAATTTGAACCCCACACCCCCCACATCGGGCTCTTTGCTCAGAGCCTGGAGTCTGTTTTGGCTTCTGTCTCCCTCTCTCTCTTCCCCTCTCCCACTCGTACTCTGTCTTTCTTGCACTCAAAAATAAATAAAACATAAAAAATTTTTTTCAAAAAAAAAGACAAATAATGTGGTTAATTTAGCTATTGAACCAAATGATTATGTTAAGTTACCATATCTGTTCATATTAGTAACAGAGGTAAAATGAAAGTAGGTCATTAAGAAAGGATATCATCTCATTAACAAGCATACTGGAAGCAGAGGGTTTCCTGGGCTGGATAAAAGAAATCTGAGTCTTACAGATTATAGCTCAGCTTCTCTGCTATTCCCATGTCTTCTCCTCACAGTCTCAAGAGGGTTGTGGCCATTGCAAATATTATGAAATATTATATTTATATCTGAATGAAAATATCCATTTTCATTAGCCATTTCATTATAATATATGATATTATATTATATCTGAATGAAAATATCCAGAGTCTAAGATGAGACATCCTTGTTTCACACACCTTTTTGAGAGTGATGACATTTTTTTTCTATAAGCTCCTCCCCCCAAATGTTTCCTACAGTGTTTTCTTTAAGGTTGCATCCCATGCCTGTACTTAAACAGAGGAAAAGGAAATTAAATTATCATGTGTGGCTTAGTCTAATCAACTTTTGTTTGCCCAGGGCTGGGAAGGGATTAACACGACCACTCAAAATGTGAACAAAATCCGGGTCCTGATAGCATTGAGGAAACAAGGAAACAAGGAATAACAAGGAAAGTTATTGCATAGACCAGACAGTCCTCTCCAATTGTAATGGTCATACAATCATTTGGGGATCTTTTAAAATGCAAATTCTGATTTTAATATGCTCCCAGGTGATGTTGATCCTGCTAATTTGCGGATCATGCTTTAAACGAAAAGGATACAAATTGCTAACTATATCACCTATTACTTATAGAGTATTTCCCTTTTTCTTTCATTAGTGATGTTTTCGAGTGATGCAGAATGTTGATATAGAAAAGTAAGAATCAAGACATACGTGCAAAGTCCTTGTTAAAATAGACCCACAAATCAGACAAATGGATATATCTCAATATATGTAATATCATTTTACAATTAAATATCACTTTGTGTTTGTTATCCATACAGGTACATATACTTATGCTTTAACAGCAAATAATGGAATGGAATGTATAAGTAATAGCATAATATATGAATGAAAAATATTTATAAACTTTTCACTCATAAAAGATTTGTCTCTTGTATGTATTAAGTATAAGCCAAGACATAGTCAGAAGTGTTTTACACTTAACTTATGAGCTATGTAGAAATTCTATTAACTTTCAATCAATCTGTCTTTCAATTACTAAAATATATCGACTCCTTATGTTACCAATTTTAAAAACAGACTCCCTTCCCCAAAATAGGTTTTGCTAAGGGATTTTTCACTTTTAAATTACCTAATAATTATGAATTATGACCAAAATATGTATGTCATGAATGAAGCCAAGGTTACTTTCCAGAGATGTAACACATATCTTGACTAAATTTTTATCAGAAACCTGCACCAACTTCATTAACTTCTAAATATATTACCCATCATATACCAGAAGGTACTTCAAAGAAAAATAATTTTAAGATTATATATGTGGCCACTGGTACATTTTCATAACCAAAAAACTTATGGTGGCTTATTCTTTTAAAAGTCTAAGTGTTCGGAAAAGTCCTAGTGCTTGGAAACACCATATGTTCAAGGATATTTTCTCACCAATGGGCTTCATCTCCTTTTGCTGATTCTTCCTCTGTATAGCAAAGTTGGCCCTCACCATTTAGTGCAATCCCTCTGCTGGAATTGCTGGCTATTGTAATAAATCTTGTCCACCTGTATTTTAATTCTACATGTAGTGAAAGTTCTGATGTTCAAAGAAGGCAACCCAAGCAGATTCCTTCCTCAAAGACAGGTTCATGATTCTGTATAGTATTTCTAATTTGTTACTTAAAGAAAGAATTCCAGGTGTGCCTGGGTAGTTCAGTCAGTTAAGCGTCCAACATTTGATTTTGGCTTGGTCATGATCTCAGAATCCGTGGGATCAAGCCATGTGTCGGGCTCTGTGCTGACAGTGTGGAGCCTGCTTGGAATTATTTCCTTGACTCTCCCTATGTCCTTCCTCCACTTGCACATGCTCTTTTGCTCTCTCTCTCAGAAAGAAGGAAGGAAGGAAGGAAGGAAGGAAGGGAGGGAGGGAGGGAGGAAGGGAAGGAAGGAAGAAAGAAAGAAAGAAAGAGAAAGAAAGAAAGAAAGAAAGAGAAAGAAAGAAAGAGTTCCAGGTTTATAAAATAAAGAAAAAATGGGCAACTGGGCAAGCCATGTGCTTCGCTCCATGCTGTCTCCATAGTATCCAGAACATCCATAATGGTGCCCGGCAACTAGTAAGTGTTCAGTAGGTGGTTGGATGAATAAATTTCTCCATTTTTATAATGCAATATTCCTTCTTAATTTATTCAATCAGGATTTGAAAACAATTTCATTTTCTTGGTAAAAATCCCAGTAGATATAGTGATGAGATTTCAATAATTGACATATCTGCATGAAAGATCTTTTTCCATACTACAGTATCTTCTTTGAGTAGCTTCATAGAGTCCTTTTTGAATAACTTTGTTGTACTTTATATGCAAAGAACATAATTTTCCTGCTGCCTCAATAATTGAGTGTAGTTTCAAAGGCCTTCAGATGTATACTTAGAAAAATATTTGTGCTGATTAATGGAGAACTTTGGAATAAGTTTTGCAAATACAGCTTTGAGAATTTTTAGCATCCCCATTTCGGTTGTATTCTGCACAGTTAAACTGTGGCTCATGCAGCACAGGAAGTTCCCATTTTTCTACCATTTATTCTGCAGGCAGCATAAAACAGAATAATGCTTTTTCATTATCCCGATGTATGCAACCAAGATGCCAAATTCCTAAATGAAGACTCAGCACCAAAATCATAGATCTTCTTAACAATGTCATATTTTATAATAAATCTTTAATACTAAATAATTATTTTAAAAGGGAAAATGAAATGCAATATCCTATAATTAAATGTAAATATATTGATCAACATTATTGTGTGCCCAGGACAATAATCTAACATTTCTCCTTTCACACTGTTCACAGTTTAATGAAGTCCTACCTATTGAATTACTAAATACCATTAGATCAAAGAGACGCCATAAGAAAACAATAGCTATCTCACTTGAATTCACAATTGCTGGGTCTTAAGTTTCCTCATTTGTGAATGACAATATTGGATTAATGTGACTGAATTTGCTAGCTATTGACCAAAATTTATGGTCCTCCTTCCAGAATGCAGAATTTTCACAGAAAGGCAGCTAGCTTTTCACATGCATGTGTAGTAATGTGAAATGTGAGCAGAAATAATAAGTACCCCTTTCTGACAAGAGCACTTAAGGAGCAGATGAAGCTTCTCCACAGTTTCTACTGTCTGGATACAGAGGACTCTAAGCCCTGGGGGACTGGGAGGTCACCAGATGTCAGGACCTGTGTCTCTGAGTCACTGTAGGGGTAGGTAAGTGACCCACCCACTAACCAGGAGCATTGGGTTGCATTGGACTATATTAATAAATGAAAAAGTAACTGTTGTGTGAAGCCACTGATATTATGGAGTTTCCTTGTCCCAGCATCTAGGATTGCCCCCAATGAAATGGCTAATCACTGTATTCTACTTTATATAGCTCAAAATATAAATGAATAATTGAATATGTAAAACAAAATAAAACCTGCACCCAGTATAACACATATATAATTAAGAGGTATTAATAACATAGCATTTTGTTTTCAGATGATGGATAATTAGTAAATGATGATAAAATACCATAAAAATGCATGTTCTGGGCCAGGAACGAAACATTCATTTCAACATTACAAGGATTTTGTGAATTACTTATTATTGTTCTCCAATGTACAAATGTACTGACTGAAGTTCAAGAAAGGTGGTTATGCCACACTTGTAGACTCAATAAATGTTGGAATTAAACAAAAATCTTTTTTTGCCACCAAAACTGATCTAGTTCCATTATTATTTGTTGCCTTTAATAGTTCTTCAGGCAATTGTCTCATTTTGTCTCTCTCTTTTACCACCACTACTTACTAGCAGTCTACCTAAGATGCCTCCACTTTCTGGTCAAAAATTCAGCTCTACAGATCCTTGCAGTCAAACTATAATTACGTTGCTGAAACCAGTCAACTCAACTTTTATTTTATATAGATTTAAGAAGAATGTAACTCAAGAACAATCTCAGAGAGAGATGTTTAAAATCACGAAGCGTAAAAATATATCTTATGCTACTATTAATGTAAAAGTTAAAACAAGAATTAATGATGTATATGCTTGTGTACACAGAATATATTTGGAAAGCTATATAGCAACCTTGTGACTGGATTATCTGGCTTAGAATATAAGGCAAAACAACTTACATTTCTCAGTTAGCTTTTTGTTACTCCTATTTTTTTTTTACTTAATCCAGGAAATAAGATAAAGCACATTTTTTACGGAAATATATCTACATTCATCTTTTAGTTTACACTATATTAGATACCCATGACCAAATTTCTTTCTAGACAATATCTTTTGTTCATGTTCATGCTGATTCTTCAACCTGAAATGCGTTTTCTTTGCCAAAATATAATTCTTCTTTCAAGGTCATTTGAAGTCTTATATAAATTTTTTTCCCAATTTCCACCACATGAACAGAAAAAAAAAAAAGATCATATTCTGATGTGTAGTTCTTTCTTTCCATATCTGTTTTGATACTGAGCTATTTTGTTATAAGATCTGGCTACATGAATTATCAGATCATAAACCTCCTGAAATTAGGAATTATCTTATATTCATCTTTGTTCTGCAAAGTCTGGTCCTATCTGGGATAGAGTAACACAATAACTTAATGAGCTTTGGTTGAGTCATTCCTTAGTGACATGTGAAATGATATCTTCCAATTTACCCAACTCCGTTCAGATCTCAAAGGCTTCCCTACACTTACCTTTCCCTCTCAAATAATGTATCTTAACCCCTTTGCCAAGACTTTGGCCATATATATAATATATGAATAATATACATCTATTATTCAGAAGATACAGATCTTCCTCTTCCTTCCAATCTTTTCTTCATGATTGTAGGAGAGAGTTAAGGGTCTGTATCTTTCTAGCTGTCACACAGGAAACAAATAGTGAGATGCAAGATATGGTGCGGGTATACAGACACTTGCATTTATTACTGTAAACATGGTTTTATGTTTTAACACATGTTTTTAGAAATATTCGATCTCTTTTAAAATTATTTCAGTGTTTTTTCTCCATCATCAATTAGCACAGATGTTTAAATATGTCTAGTATAGATTGTGAAAAGACACACAAATAAGAAAATTGGCATGCTTATTACACCAGAGTAAAATCCCTGATACATGTCTCTGTCAGTGGGATTAGAGGTGGTCTTACTATATACCAGCTACATACCAGTTCCTCGATTTACCTTAAGTCAATCTCTTTCGGCATTTATTTTTATTAGTAGTAATGTGATAAAATGAATCAGTAAAATTCACATTAAATACTTCTGTCTTTTCAGGGTACAGAAATTCTTCAAAACACAAGAAAAATACATGAGTGAAAAATTTTTTCAGAGAGTTGTTTTTTAATAGTAATCAATAGAAACATTGCAGTTAAACCATTTATAGAAGGTAAAATCTTTAAGGCAAGGTAAAGAGGTAAAGTTCCACTTTACTAAGAATATTTATTAAGTGTAACATTTTTATAAACCTACCTGCTAATTCTAAAGCCAGGAAAACACTGAGAAAAATAATATTCAGAATACTGAGCAGATTATTGAATGCATATAAGTAAAACACTTAGAGCTTAAAGCCACTACATAAATGTTTATCATGATAGATTTCAAAGCACTAAAAAACAAAAAAAATTGTCCACAACTTGAGTGAATGATGTAATAAATGGCTGACGCAGATGACTTAGGTCATAGCTTAAAAATTCGCTAATGATAATGGATGACAAACTATGGTTAAAACAACTTCCCAGACAAAACTACTGAGATGTGAAAAACACCGAGAGAACTACAGACAACAGCGGCACTTGAGCAATAAATCTCCATCCTCCCAGATGGCTGTGTTGTCCAGTATAAAATATGTATGAGAGATTTATATGCATTCCTTTTATGCAGTGTTTATATAGCTTTAGCTGGGAACCTATGCCACATCATTAATCTTCAGGGAGTCCTTACTGTTAATTATTCGTCAAAGCACTTCTGGAGAAGTCAGTGTGAGTATTTAGCTCATATTAAAGATAAACAATATAGCATAGGTGTGTGTATGGCTTGACTACAATCACAGAGATGAGATAAGGAAGACAAAGTCTGCACATTAAGTATTGCCTTTTCACCATACACTCAAAATAATTGTGATTTTTACCTTTCATTCTAAACGTCTATCAAAACATAGTGTAAATCTAGTAATACTCACTGCACTACCTGTATGTCAATTTCTTTAAGTGTTTTTTTCTCTTGTTTAATTCTTGAAATTAAAGGAGGAAAAACTAAAGTGTAACCAGCATGGTAGAATCCTGATGCATTATCTTGCATTGTGGGTGGAGGAAAGAACTATTTTAAAAGATTTGCCTGAGTTTAACGTTGAAAATGTTTCAGAGAAGTCTTCAGTTTCTGGAGAATTCCTCTGGGTTTTATGCCTATAAATAAAAAACATATGAACTACTCTACTAATCTTGCTAGATATCTTTTGGACAATTTGTAGAGTGATTTTGTTTTATGTGTTTTTTTTTTCTTCTTCTTCTTCTTCTTTTTTCCTCTCAATGTTGATGTGTTTGAGGTCACTAGAAATGTGTGATATTAAATTCTGGCTATTATATAGTAAACTTATTTCACAGTATACGCAATTAGTGGCTTTTAAAATTACCTTTACCATATCTTTATTATGGTATTTTCATCATGCAAAAAATAACTTGAGAGTAAAATGGGTCTCAGACATATCTGTGGCAAGATCTATGTCATTGTTCAGGACCCAATGACTATTGGTACTGTTTGTGTTGCTGGCATGAACCTCGGTATGCACCCCGCCCCCCAGAACCAGGGCTATAGTAGTTCAGGTCAAAATCAGAAGGAAAAGTATTATCCATCTCTTTTCCCACTGTGCAGCAAGTCATTGACTGTTGGCCTCAGTTCCTGAGCAGGGCCAATAACCTGCCCATGCCTATGGCATTCCTGAAGAGACTTAGGCAAGGTCCAGGAGTCTTGACAAGTTTAATCAATTTGAGACATGTCATGAGTTCACATCACCCAAAATGTCATATAAAACTATATCTTCTAGGGCATTGGAGAGTATAGCATGCTTGCTAGTGACGAAAACATGATGGCCACAATCTATGTAAATGGTGTCATGAACTGCTTTATGATGTCAAGAGCAGAGATGCATAATTTCAGTAGTGATATCTTTACTGGATATTATCTAAAGTCTATTGTGTTTATGTTGCTGGGTGGGGTGTCAGCAGCTGGATTGAGAACTAAGTGGTTGGAAATTTATGGAGTAAACAATGGGGTGTAAACATGGATGAATATTGAAACTAGCCTATATAAACATAGAACAGAAACTCATCAAAACCTTGCCTATGGAAATGATTTGTATATTTGAGAACTCCAGAATTTATGTTTCTCCGGAGTATGAATTTGTTAAAAATGAAATCATAAAGAATAACCATAATAGATTGTATTGGCATGAATAGCAGTGTCAACCTTAAAAGTAAAAAATAGCCAGTTATTTTACCAGCAAAATGGGTTTATTCAAGAATAGCAGGATAGTTGCAATTCAGGACATCTAAATTATGGCAAACCATAGACAGGTCAGGAGATAAAAAAAGAGGAATGTTACTTTATAGAGAAAAGGGGGAAATTAGAAGGGTCTGTTTTGAACAAAGTCCATGGGAGGAAAATGAGAGGTCAGGGTAGTGATAGTTTCTCTTTGGCTCAGTTGCGGTGTTTTCTTATTGGGTGAGCCTGGTGGGCAAGGAGTAATAAAGTAGGTTTCTTCCTTTTGGGGTTTGCAATTGGCCAAGAAAAATAGGATGGGAGAGCTCCCCCTTCTTGCCTCCTGTCTGGATTTTAAATGAGGCTTTCTTTTATTCAATCTTGAATTGACATCACCCGAAATGTCACATAAAACAGATCAGTTCTATTATAGTTGGAAAAGATTAAGGTGATATTCAAAATATAACTGATATAATACTTAGTACGTAGGATAAATGCTAGTCCTGGTGGATAGAGGCTGAATATCATCTCTTGGAAGGATCAACAATTTCCCCCCAAATAAGTGTTGTTTGTTGTTGTTATTGTTGTTGTTGTTGTTGTTGTTTTAATATGGGATGCCATTTTACAGCCTGTATAAAATGTTCCACTTATACAATGAATATATTATAAATACCTGGCAAAGATCTATGATTTTTAGGAGACATTTGGTTCCTTGATCTTGTTTTTCTTTATGAGAATATTTTGCCTTTTACATTTGGAAAACCTAATTCATAAAACAACAGTTAAGGGGAAAATAGTACAAATTTACAACGAACTTTTATTTTATTTTATTTTTATTGAGGTATAATTGACATACAATGTTATATTAGTTTCACATGTACAACATAATGACTTGATATCCATATATATTGTGTCATAATCATCGTGATGAGTCTGGTTAACATCTATCACCATACATACTTACAGAATTTTTTTTTCTAATGAGAACTTTTCTACTTTCTTAGCATTATGCAATATTGTATTATTAACTATAGTCATCATGTGTACATTACATATCCAGGGCTTATTTATCTTACAGCTGAAGTTTGTACCTTTTGGGCCCCTTATCCAATTTTACCCATCTCCACTCCCCCTGGCAACCACCAGTCTGTTCTCATCTGTGAACTTGAACTTGTTTTTGTTTTTGTTAAGATTACACATATAAGTGAAATTATACAGTATTTGTTCTTTCGCTCTTTGACTTTTTTCACTTAGCACAATTCCCTCAAGGTTCATCCATGCTGTCACAATATAATCAACTGTTATACCTACTAGGAATCAATGGAGGGAGAAACAAGTAATCAGGGATTGCTTGGGAAATGAGTAAACATAAGACCTTGGTAAAGAAAAAAAATGACACTAATAAGTTTTAAGAAAAATCTTGCTGCATAGCCTTATACTTGGTATATTACACCCAGAAAAATATTAATATGCCATATATATAATACATTCTTTATAGCTTTGATAAAAATGTTATTTTCTGTTATGTGAAGATGACATCATCTCAATGGGCATCTATTGCATATTGCAGTTCTTTATAGATACCAGGTTCCAATAGTTACAGTATTTTATAATTTTTTAAAATTAGAATTCATTAGATAATATTTTCTTTCTTTGCTTAATTGGAAAGGTTGATACAGTATCTCTATTTAGGTTTAGAAAGGGCTGTATATATTTCATAAATATACTATCTGTTTCACTTAAGATTTATTTGCACACAAGAGAAATTGCAATTAATTAAATTAATAGTTTAAGCTTACAGGTACTTATTGTCCCATATTATTTTTCTCATGAAATTGTTGGAAGGCCTGAACGGTAAACTACACCCTGTGCCTCTAGAAATAGCTTTTATTTATTTATTTGTTTATTTATTTTTAATATAATTTATTGTCAAATTGGTTTCCACACAACTCCCAGTGCTCATCCCAACAAGTGCCCTCCTCAATGCCCTTCACCCACTTTCCCCTCTCCCCCCCCACACCCCCATCAACCCTCAGTTTGTCCTCAGTATTCAAGAGTCTCTTATGTTTTGTCTCTCTCCCTCTCTATAACTTTTTCCCCCTTCCCCTTCCCCATGGTCTTTTGTTAAGTTTCTCCAGATCCACACATGAGTGAAAACATGTGGTATCTGTCTTTCTCTGACTGACTTATTTCACTTAGGATAATACCCTCCAGTTCTATCCACATTGCTACAAATAGCCAGATTTCATTCTTTCTCATTGCCACGTAGTATTCCATTGTATATATAAACCACATTTTCTTTATCCATTCATCAGTTGATGGACATTTAGGCTCTTTCCATGATTTGGCTATTGTTGAAAGTGCTGCTATAAACATAAGGGTACATGTGCCCCTATGCATCAGCATCCCTGTATCCCTTGGGTAAATTCCTAGCAGTGCTGTTCCTGGGCCGTAAGGTAGTTCTATTTCTAATTTTTTGAGGAACACCCACACTGTTTTCCAGAGCGGCTGCACCAGTTTGCATTCCCACCAACAGTGTAAGAAGGTTCCCATTTCTCCATATCCTCACCAGCATCTATAGTTTCTTAATTTTTTCATTTTAGCCACTCTGACTGGTGTGAGGTGGTATCTCAGTGTGGTTTTGATTTGTATTTCCTGATGATGAGTGACATTGAGCATCATTTCATGTGTCTGTTGGCCATCTGGATGTCTTCTTTGGAAAAGTGTCTATTCATATCTTCTGCCCATTTCTTCACTGGATTATTTGTTTTTTTGGTGTGGAGTTTGGTGAGTTCTTTATAGATTTTGAATACTAGCCCTTTTTCTAATATGTCATTTGCAACTATGTTTTCCCATTCCGTCGGTTGCCTATTAGTTTTGTTGATTGTTTCCTTTGCAGTGCAGAAGCTTTTTATCTTGATGAGGTCCCAATAGTTCATTTTTGCTTTTGATTCCCTTGCCTTTGGAGATGTGTTGAGAAAGAAATTGCTGCGGCTGAGATCAAAGAGATTGTTTTCTGATTTCTCCTCTAGGGTTTTGATGGTTTCCTGTCTCACATTCAGGTCCTTCATCCATTTTGAGTTTATTTTTGTGTATGGTGTAAGAAAGTGGTCTAATTTCATTCTTCTGCATGTTGCTATCCAGTTCTCCCAGCACCATTTGTTAAAGAGGCTGTCTGTTTTCCATTGGATACTCCTTCCCGCTTTGTCAAAGATTAGTTGGCATTACATTTGTGGGTCCAATTCTGGGTTCTCTATTCCATTCCGTTAGTCTATGTGTCTGTTTTTGTGCCATAGAAATAGCTTTTAGGCCCCAGTGTCACTCTGCCTCTGCAGAGTTAAAGTTTTCACAACCCCTGCAGGAAAGCGTGAAATCTTCTGACATGTGTTGACAGCAAACCATACCACCTCTACCACTATCTGTGCCAGCAAAGCCATGTTTCACATCCTGCTCTTCTTGATGCTTCACCGTGTTTCACAGCCAAATGCCCCTATGAGAGTATCTGATTTGTGGAATCTGAATTATATCCAGGATCCTGGCTACATGTGAATCAGAGAAAGATAGAGGGAGCATTCCAAATCTGCAAACTGGAAGGCGTACTTATTGGGAGTTGAAATAATCTTTGAAGGAACCATTCCGCAGGATCTGCCCTAATTTACCTATTAGGAAGCTCCACAAACAAACTTCAGAGGTAGCAGAAATGGCAAGAATAACTAACATATTCCTACCTAACATAGTGCGACTATCTCTCCTACAAAATAATGCATTTATCATTAGGTGATGATCATTCTTCCTGTGGTTCAGGTACAATCTCAGCTTGATATCTTGTAGCTTATAAATTTAAATTTTATTGCCACCACCATGGCATATTCAGGGTATAGAACAAAAGAAAAAACATGTGTTGTTACCACAGTCTTTAAAAATTCTTTTAAATATTTATTTATTTTTGAGAGAAAGACAGAGCGTGAGAGGGTAAGGGGTGGAGAGAGAGAGAGACACAGAATCTGAAGAAGATTCAGGCTCTGAGCTGTCAGCACAGAGCCCAACTCGGCCTTGAACTTTTGAACTGTGAGATCATGACCTTAGCTGAAGTCCAACGCTCAACCAACTGAGCCACCCAGGTGCCCCATCACAGTCCTTTTAAGTTATGAAATTGTAGTTTAGGAGTTTCCTTTGACACTGCATTCTATGACTAGTTCTGTGCTCCAGGTATGTGCCATTTACATGATTTTATTGTGAGTGGTGCCTGAATAGTGCCCTGGGGCTTGTGCATTGCAGAGATTCTTCTAATCTTACTATGGTTGTTTGTGACTTCCTCCTTACACTAACCATTATGGTTTCCTTTATTTTCAGCCAAAAGTTCAGCTCAGGTATCCTTGCTTGATAGGGGGAGTCAAAAACATTATCCCTGAAAAAGTTGACCTTAGGTACTCCTGCCTGTATCAGGTTTATGTAGTTTTCCACCAACTTTAACCTTGGATGTAAGATACCAAAAGATACCCTAGAGAATCCTCTAGAATTCACACATGTCCTTTCCCCTATTATGGAGCAGAAACCCTAACTCTGCTTGATTGTAAGGATTGATCACTCAAGCCAGTAGAGTAAACTCTTCTCTAATCCTTGGCTCAGAGATTCAAAGAGTCCAAATGGCTAAGATGGCAGTCTTAACTTGCAGCTAAACAGAACAATTATTGTATATCTGGACAGAAATACCACTACCTTAGACTAGGTCCCTAAACTAAAAAACTTTTCAGTAAAAACAAAAACAAAACAACAACAACAGCAACAAAAAGCAGGGGAAAAATAAATGTGAAGGGTCATTAGAAGTACAGGTGAGAGGAATGATTTTCTCTACAACCTGTTGTTTCCCACACCTATGTATTCCAACTAAAGAAGAATTGATATCATGTATTGTTCTCAATTCAGAGAAATATGTATTGCATCTTGTAGGAAAGGTTCCAGCCCCTAATAGATCTTATTATCTAACTGGTGCTATGACCAATGTTTCACTAATAAATAGTATTGAAAGCAGTAAGTAGCCATGTGGTAAAAGTAAAATAGTATACATTCCTCACCAAATCTGTTGAGATAAATTTCAAATGGGTCAGAGCTTTAAAAATAATAAGTATTAAAATAATAATAATTATAATAAAGTGAGCATTTTTACAACTTTTATTAAGAGTAGGGAGAATTTTCCTAACCATAACTTTTATCCCCCTTGAAGTAGTTAAAGGAAAGATGAATAAATTTGACAATATAGAACATTAAAAAGACATTAGCACAGGAAGTAACATTCTAAGTACAAAAAAACAGAAGTAAAATTTGACAAACTGAAAACATATTTTGTATTATACAAAAGATTGAATACTTCTAATGTGTGAAGAGAGCCTATAAAAAAGAGGAATTGTTTTTATGAGAGAAAGTGACAAAGTGCAAGCCTGTGAGCGAGAGAGGGGCAGAGGGAGAGGGAGAGGGAGAATCTTAAGCAGGTTCCACGCTCAGCACAGAGGCCAATGCAGGGCTCAAATTCATGATCTCACAATGAGATCACGACCTAAGCAGATATCAAGAGTTTGACACTTATTTGACTGAGCCACCTAGGCGCCACTAAAGTCCATGAGTCTTTAATGATATAAAAGATAAAACTTTATTGGCTATCAGTGAACAGTTTTAGGAAACCGAGTGTGTACTGTTAACCACTATACTATATAGCCACTAATTAATAGAATATTGTTTTTTATATTGACTTCCAGGAAATCAGAAATAAATTTGCAACTTAACTGCAACAATTTATCTTTCCTGTCATCCAACTTAACTACTTCTACTTATTTGCTTCTGTGGTTTATAAAATCTGCTTACATGTTTTTCGCAAGCCACTTCCATTCCTTTGTAGAAGATAATGCCCTATAAAATATTTTCTCAATAGATGTGACTGTACCCTTTCACTGATATGAAGTAAAAAAAATGAGAGGTTGAATGACAGAGATTCTGAGGAGAAACTGGAATAAAATTATTTCTGTATGTAAAATATGATTATTTGTGCTGCAAACTAATAGGTCGGGTGAAGATTGAGGAAAGACAAATGGAAGGTCAGGTTTGGGAGCTGCAGATACAGCTCATGTTAACAACCAATGATGTGGTGAGTGAGTGGCCAGGGAAAGTCACTCTTCCAAGAGGAATGTAGTGGAGCCATGAGAGATTATATTTGGCCTGAATGTTATTAGATACAAGCAAAGTAGAAATAAGAAATAAATGAATTAGGGGGCCTGGGTGGCTCAGTTGGTTGGGCGGCCGACTTCAGCTCAGGTCATGATCTCGCGGTCTGTAAGTTCAAGCCCCGCGTCGGGCTCTGTGCCGACAGCTCAGAGCCTGGAGCCTGCTTCCGATTCTGTGTCTCCCTCTCTCTCTGCCCCTTCCCCTGTTCACGCTGTGCCTCTATGTCTCTCAAAAATAAATAAACATTAAAAAAAAAGAAATAAATGAATTAGTATCACATTTAGTAGAGAGATAATTCACCACATCGCTCTCTGTGTAGGACAAAATGATTAATCAGATTTATTTAGCAGTTCTTCTCTTTCTCTCTGTATCTCTCCCACTCAGTACTGTGGCAATTTGTCTACAATTTTCAAAACTATGTTTAATGGGACATGCATCAGAAAGGTGATAAAATACATGTTATCTTCAGAAAAGTATATAAAAACTACTAAAAAATATTGAAATTAATGCTGATAGAAGCTGATAGACACAAACAAGTTACCTGTTAATAGGTATACATGTTAATAAACCACAAAAATTGTAGCAAGCAAAGGTAATAAAGAAGAAAATGTTATCTATGGCTTTTGTGAAGAACATTGAAATTAATTTTCAGTACAATCTAGGAAAGGAGGTGTAATTTGAATGCAGAAGATCAAAGGAGAAGGTAAACATAAACCCTGGAACTTAGTATAAAGAAAAGAAGACAATAGGGATGTTAATACAAGGAGCTCATCAATCATGGAGCTATGATGACTTCAGGAAATTATTGTAGATCTGGAGACATAAAATAGACTTTTGAAAAGACGTAGAGGGGGTGTAAGTAAGCAGGATGGAAGGGAGAGGATAGAGTAAATGGATTCTATCATGGGACATAATCAACTGTTTAATTTAAATCCCACATGCCCCATTTGATTATGCTGACAGGTGAAAAGCACATTCATCTAAATTTTTAAAGTATTTAGACATTAACCAATATAATATGAGTCATCTAAATGGTACATTGCAAATAAAAATTAGATCAACCATTTAAATTGAAGCAATAAGAAATGACATTAAATTATTCAATGACAAATAACTCTATCCAGTTAAATGTCATACACATATTTAAGGAATTCACTTGTCAGAAAGATAACTAACTGCTGAAATGATAAAGAGTATGGTAAATGCAGAAAAAGGTCAATTAGTAATCTACTGTTTTTGAAAGCAACATCTTCTGGCATTTATTCTATTAGAGTTGTACTATTCTATTTTATTTATAGAACGAAGGTGGATACCTTTCATGACATATGCATGTCTCATTCAGACTGAAAAGAAATTATGTTTAATATTTACATTTAATGAGATCATAATACGGTGTGAATCAAATCATTTCCTTTTAAATGGCTGGATAGAAAATCAGGTGCTGAAACACTTGGAGGAAAAGAAAATAGCTACTGTAATATTTGTGACATGGACTTTAAATTAGCAAACAAAAGGTCTCATTGCAATAATATATAGCCAAGTCTGTTTTGAGAATTTTTAGCAATTGCCAAACTATTTCTGAATTCACTTAAATGAGTTCAGGTTGTAATCACAGCCAATTCAAAAGGATCATCCAAAGATAACAAGAATAGTATGCTATGTTATTATACAAAAAAAATAATTGAATTATTTTTTAATGTTTATTTATTTTTGAGACAGAGAGTGAGTGGGGGAGGGGCAGAGAGAGAGGGAGACACAGAATCCAAGCCAGGGAGATTGATTTGGATTATTCTTGTAGATGTAGCTTCTTTTACATACATGACCATGAAACTTGAGATGTAGAAGCTATTCATAAAAACAAATTATTAAATATTCAAGTGGGGAATTTTTCTTTCTACAACCCAAGTGGAACTATACAACAAAACTTGGATTGCTAGTAACTTGTTCTGTGAGTGTTCCCTAAGAGGAGCAAACATTTCTAATAAATTTTAACTTGATAAATGAGCTATGTCTTGCAATATGGGTAGTACATGACGCCAAATGTCACATGATCACAAATGAGTCAAAGGTTCTTCCCTCTCTCTCTCTCTCTCTCTCTATGGAAACATGGGTGATCATCTCCCATGCCCAGAAGCTCAGTCTTAGGCCATGGTGTTTGGAAGAAATCAGTGATTTCTCAAAACATTGGAAGGTGCCCACAACTGGCACTAGTGTATTTTTTGTCACTTCAAGGCACCTATGGACAGTCCTTTGTTTTTCCACACAAGATAAGCTTAGGAATGCTTTGCTTCATTGTCAGTCAGGCTGCCTGCAGATATAGACCCTTTCCTCTGCTGCCTTATTGCCAGTTACATTAAGCACAGTATATGACAAGAGTTTATTAATACTATACTACAGTCAACATCTGTGCGAGCGTATACAATGCCCCCATGCATAAAAAGGTTCCACTGAGCCAATAGATACCAATGATTCCATTAGTGATAGCAAAAGTCATCCTACACAGTAACCCTCCTCTCTCTTGTCCCTTACACCAATCACAAAGGTTTTCAAACACAAGTGCAGGTTAATTTATTTTTCTTTATATTGTGTATTTTCTTTATTATTTTGTATTATATTACAGTATTATAACCCTTTTAGTGCTGTTAGCACTGAGCCTGACATGAGGCTCAAACTCATGAATCGTGAGATCATGACCTGAGCCAAAGTCAGATACCTAACCAATTGAGCCACTCAGGCACCCAAAGAAACAACTGAAGTAATCCTAAATGATAACTTTTTATTTTTGGTGTGAAAATAAAGTGAAAGTTTCCACTTTATGACTTTTAGAAGTTAATGAAATTGTTTTTGTTTGATTGAATAATACCCCCCTTAAAGATACCCATGCCTTAATCCCTGGAACTTGTTAATATAATATACAGTAGTCCCCCCTTATGGACAGAAGATAAATTCCAAGACTCCCAATGGATGCTTGAGACCACAATAGTACGGAACTCTCAGAAAACACTGTATATATACCACTGAACCATATATATATATATGGTTATATATATTTAACCATATGTATATATGCATATACATATATATACTATGTTCTTCCTATGCATACACACATATGATCAAATTTAATTTATAAATTAGGCATAGTAAGAGATTAACAGTAATTAATAATAGTAAAATAGAACAATCATAACAACAACCATAATAAAAGTTAAGTGAATATGTCTTTCTCAAAGTATCTTATTGTACTGCACTCACCCTTCTTATTCTTCTGGTGATGTGTGATGATGTGTGATTATGTGTGATGATGTGTGATGATAAAATGTCTCCATGATGAGATGAAGTGGGGTGAATGATGTTGGCGTTGTGAGGTAACATTAGGTTACTGTTGATCTGGTGACAATACATCACAAGTATCATCTCCTTCCTGACCAGGGTTGATGGGGCAACTGAAATTGCGGAAAACAAAACCATGGACAAGGGGGGACTACTGCATGTAATATGTCAAAAGGGAGTTTTCAGTTGTGATTAAGACCATGGAATTTGAAATGGGTTGACTTATCTTGGCTATCTGGTGGCCCCAGTCTAATCTGCCCTTAAAAGTCAGGTACTTTCCCTGCTGAGATTAGAGAGAAATGCCTCAGAGGAACTGGAGGCAGAGGAGATAGAACATTGTGAGAAGTATTCCACCTATTCTTGCTGGTTTTGAGATGTGGCAGTACCAGAAAAAGGCCTCTCTGGGAGTTAGTGTGGCTGGGGTGACGGCCAGCAAGTAAACAGGACCTATGCTGCATGCCAACAACGTGAATGAGCCTGGAAACAGATTTTCCCCTTGGATCCCCAGAGAGGAATACAGCTCTGGCGAAACCTTGATTTGGGCCTTGTCAGACATGAGCAGAGAGACCAGCTGAGTACATGGGACATCTGATCTACAAAACCATGGGAAATAAGTTTGTATTGTTTTAAGTGATGAAATGCTTAGTAATTTGGTCCAGTAGTAGAAAATGAATATAATGTTTACCCAGTTTTTCTTATGTGAATTTTTATATGAAAACATTTTCCCCACTATCTGGAGTTTTAAGAGGGTATTGGTACATATGATCTTTAGTTACTTGCTATAAAATGCCCTCTTATTTGTCTATATAACATGGTTTTAAATGGGCTGAAGGATAGGATAGCATGACGAATTAGAAATAAAAGTTTAAAAACTTTTCAATAACTTGTACAACTTGTTAGCTCTGTTAATTATGTTACACAAAATTCTAATCTTCTGTTTGCCCATTTATTATTTAGTAACAATAATGTCTATACATAATTGAGAGAATCTTTATAAAAGTAACATAACATAGGACTTGAAACATATGTACTTAATAAAGTCAGTTTCCTTATTATCTGCCTTTCTTGGGCAAAATTGTCTGCCCTATTTTTCTACACTTAACTCCTGATGACTTATTTGGGTTAAGAGACCTTATCTATATATTTATTAATTTTGTATGACGAATTTGCTTCTAATAATAGGGATGTCTTCTTTTAAATTAATGCATAAACAACTCAATGCCTATGCATTGACATTGTTTGCATTCTTGTGGATTTATGTGATGAAGTTTTTTTTTTTTTTTTTTAATTTAATGAAAATTTTCTGGTGGAAGCATGTTTTGGCGGAAGTAATGAAAGTTAACAAGGGGGATGTATGAGAGCTCTGCTGGTTAAGCAACCATCTCTTGCCTTCAGCTTTGGTCATAATCTCACAGTTCATGAGTTCAAGCCCCACATTGGGCTCCAAGCTTCCAGTGTGGAGCCTGCTTCAGAACCTCAGTCTCTGTCATCTCTGTTCCTCCCCCACTCTCTGTTTCTCTCTCTCTCTCTCTCTCTCTCTCTCTCTCTCTCTCAAAAATAAACTTAAAAAAAGAAGAAACTTTTTGATGGTTCGCTTCAGGGAACAAGCAGTGGGGCAAGCAGTCATAGTTCTGGGAAATCTAGACAGATGGGGTAGAAAGACAGAAGAGCATTCAGCAAGGGAAAATGAGAAAAGATGATGCAAGAATAACCTTTATTTATTTAGTGATTTTTTCCTTAAAGTTAGTGATACCTGAAATTACAGACTAATTACATACTTTCTATAGTTACTTTATTTTCTTAAGAAATCAAGCAGAACTTGTAATAACTTAAGGTCTTTACAAATTTGAGACTATTATTTATATTACTATTTTGTTATTCCTCTTATGAAGCAGTATTGTAATAAATTGTAATAAATTGTAATAAAGCAGAAAAGAGAAACAGTAATGTTTTTACTCTCACTTTGAAAAATGTAGGCAATTATTTTCATCTAATACTAGATGTATATAAGCAACGTAAGTATAGATTACATTTTGGGAGGGACTGATTTCAATGTTTGTCTTTTGTTTTATTTTTATTTTCTTATTGCTAAATCAAGTAGCAGTAATTACTTCATACTATGCAAAATAGAAAACAAACGTAGAATATGATTTATGTCTGCTCTAGGATCTAACACTGACTTCAAAAACTGTTCTGAGTAGATCTAGTGTCTCAGATGTTACAGGTACAGAATGGTCTCTCTTAGCCGAATCCCATGAGTGTTGGAAGCTGAGACCCTTACCTCAACCACATTTTATGTATAGTATGTGTGAGAACTAAACTTTTTGTTGTTATTGTTAAGCCACCAAGATTTGGGGATTGTTTATTATCACTGCATAATTTAGCCTATCCTGAGATATGAATGAAGATTGGTGGGTAGAATTATGATCCTATCCTAACAAATATCTTCATATGTGGCATTTCCATACTGATTGGAGAGTGATGCTGGGCAAAATGGTGAGTGTGACACACAGTAACAGAACATTCAGTAAAACTGTCTAGCAATAACTCAAGGAGTAGATCATGTGACAAGTGGACATTAGTAGTGTGTGTTGGATGCTTTTGACTGCTTTTATCAAGATCTTACATGAAAAAGATGAACTCAGGGAAGAATTTCCTGGAATAAAAGAGAGGAGAGCAAGAAAGGAAAGGCCTTGAGGGCCTGAAAGGTCAACTGCTTCAGGACTTTAAATAATAGGACAAATATTTGAGAAGGTAGTTGAGATATGAGAGCCAATTAAATCTGGCCTGGCAGCAAGGATCAAATCAAGTTTATGGCTGTCACACATTGTTAAAATCTCCTGGGGAATTAATGTCGTACTGAGTAAATTCCTTCAGTTTAATAAATGGTCACTTAGTCTTCCAGTATTCCACATAGTCCTGTTCAACCCAGTTGTACCTATTATGCCTGCCATGGACTGAATATTTGGGTTCCACCAAAATTCATATGGTGAAATCCTAATGACGGTGTAATGGTATATGGTGTGGGGTCTTTGGGAGAAAATCAGGTTTAGATGGAGACCATGAGGTTGGGATCCTTGTGTTGAGATCAGTGACCTGATGAAAAGAGATATCAATGCACTCTCTCCTGCTTTCTCTTGGTCTCTCCGCCACATGAAGAGACATCAAGAACTTCTAGACTGCATTCTGCTATTGTTGGACTAAGTGTTCTACAAATGTCAGTTAGATCCTGTTGGCTAGCAGTGTTGTCCAATTCTTTAATATCCTTGCTGGTATTCTATTAAGTAATTCCTGAGTGAGGTAATTTGATGTCCTTAACTATAATTGTGGACTTTTAAAACCTCTCCTTTCAGTTATTTCAGTTTTTTCTTTAAGTATCTTGAAACTTTCTAGGTGATATCTACATGTTTAGGATCACTATGCCTTTTCAGTGGATTGCCCAACTTTTACCAGTATGTGATGCCACTTCCTGTTCCTGGTAACGCTCTTTGCTCTGCAGTTTATCTGCTAATATTATAGCCACTCATGTCTTCTTTTGGTAGTGTGTGTGTGATATATGTCTTTATACCTGTTTACTTTCAGTTTACCTGTATTGTTAATTCGAAGTGAGTTTCTTACAGATAGCTTGAAGTTGGTTAATCGTTATTTTTCAACCACCCTGCCAATCACTCTCTTTTAGATGATGTATTTAGGCCATTTGCATCTAATTTAATTAGTGATATATTAGGGCTGAAGTGTGCCATTATATTTTTTATTTCCTATTTTCCTTAGTTCTCTCTGTATTCATTTCTTCTTCTTCTTTTTCTTAGACTGGGTTACTAAAACATTTTTTTTAGAATTATATTTTATATATAGTGTTTTTGAGTGTATCATTTTCTATCACTCATTTAGTGTTGCTCTAGATATTTGATTTTATATATATATAAACTTATATATATATATATAAAACACTTTATGTTTTATATATATATATATAACACTTATTAGAGTCTACCAATGTTGACATTTTATGGTTGCCATGTTTGAAGAAGGGGATGGGTTCGTGTGTCTATAAATGGTAGCATATGGAATCTTTGACGTGATGGAACATTACTGTATCTTGACTTTCGTAATTGTTACATGAGCCATGTCATCATGATTGATTTTATGTCGAGATAAGTATATTTCCAGTAATATAAAATGTACTAGTTTTAACAAAAAATGGTATCTGCCATACAATGGTCTTAACTGGACTTATTTCCAAACATGATTATCTCTTGGCAATTCTTAAACTGTTTAATAGTTTAATAATAATATAAATATCCTACTTATAATTAGTATTGTAACTTCTCTTCTTGTTCTCAGATGTAACAAGTATTTTTGTCCATAAGACATGATTAATATATTTTAATTACTCAACAGACATTGTCTTCATTGATGATCAATCATGCATTCTAGTCCAATGATCATGGGCAACAGTAAAACAGTCTTACTGTTCTACAGCAGTAAAACAAACTTTTTAGAAACTGAATGACTTTTAAATTTCATGTAACCTATTTCATTTCTGTAGAAATTCACAAAAGTAGAAGAAAAAAACATTGTGGTGCTTAAAATAACCATGCTATATTGTTTAAAGATTATTATGTTTCATATTTGATGAAACGTTTCACAGAAAAACACTTGATAAGTATACTTAAGTTATATATGGTAAATGTCTTCTGGATAAATGCATTTCCAAGGAAGGAGAATAAAAGATATATGAGTGATATATACCTCTTTTCATTCGAAGATGCACTTAGTATAATTTTTTGTTTTCTTTACAAAAATAATTCTTATTCAAATTTAAGATTGGAAAACACTTTTAACACTTGAAAGGTATTATCAAACAAGATCATCAGATGATAACTCAACGGTTATAAAAAATTAGAAATAGCATTACTCTTCATTCTGAATTTATGCAAATATACGATTACCATAAAACATTGAACTAATAAAAATATTTGTAAAGAATGAAATGAATTTATGCTACTTTCTAGACTGAATAGCTTTTAGTACTTTAGTAGTTCTGCTTTTATAAATCTTTCTTTTATTCTTTCCTTCCCTTCTTTCCTTCCTTCTTCCTTCATTTTTATCTTTCTATCTGAATAGATAGATTTATATATACACATAATTGTACATACGTATATTTATCTGGTTTCTAAAATGGGACTCTCCTTACTTCACTTTTGTGTCTATACTATAGACATTACATCCCAAAGTGAGTATAAAACACTCAATGATTTTGTCTAATGGTTCTATCAGTACCTGAAGTGATGTTGAAGGCCCCAGCTATAAGTGTGAATATGTTTACTTCTTTCAGTTATATCAGTTTAGTGCTTCATGTGTTTTGGGACCTTGTAAGGTGCATCCACATTTAGGATTGTCATATTACCTTGTGTGATAGATTTATTTATAAGTATGTAATTTTCCTCTTATTTTCTTATATTGTATAGTTTTGCTCTTAAGTCTACTTTTTCTGATAATAATAGAGCCATTCCAGCTTTTTTTGATTAGTGTTTACATAGTATATATATTTTTATACTTCAATATTAATCTATGTATTTTGTTATATTTGAAGTAACTTTCTTGTAGACCATATATAATTGAATTTTAACATTTCATCCAACTTGTCAATCTTGATCTTTAAGTTGTTATATTAAGACTATTTCAGTGCAGTTTTCATTCAATGCAGTTGTTGATATGTCAGACTAAATTCATTTTATTATTTTTTCATATTTTTTTCTATCACATTTTGATCCTTTCCCTTTTCTTGCCTTCTTAAAGGCAAAATAAACTTCAATTTTAGTATTCAATTTCAATATATACATCGTGCTTTTGTGTATAGTTCTTACATACTTTTATTTTTACCTGGTTGATATAGAAATTGTTATATATATGTTTAACTTAATACAATAAAATAACTTATAGTTTATAAATTGAGACCTCTGGGAATATTGGGATGAGATGGATATGCCTTGCACATGGAATGGGGCCACAGGAAAGATTATAAGGGTTGAACGATAGTTCTTCAAAGGGTATCTACTAATGCCTTGAAACTGTGATTTTGCATTATTTTGAAATGAATTTTCATAATACAATAAAATTAAATATCTTGAGAAGATCATCCTGAATTATCCAAGTAGGCCCTAAAGCCAACGATGTGTGTCTTTGTAAGAGTGAGGCAGAGGGAGACTTCATTATGTTTGGGAGCCATTTTAAACAGCAAAAATATCAAGAAAAAAACATAAAATATAACAAAAAAGTGGCACAAAATTGACCATGAAAAAGACAATTACAATATGAGAATTCAAACAAGAAGGGAGAGCGTTGCCTCATTTGATATCAACTGGTAACATACATGTCAGGAGAGACCAAGGTTTTGTGGCACTGTGAATGGCCACACATGACCAAAAAATACCATCAGTATTAATGTAGGGGTTATAAATATTAGTGAATAGATGATTTTCCAAGTAAAGAATCCAGGAAGGTCAGCTGACCACTGAAGGTCAGCTGTATCACTTAATCTGTATATTCCTTGAGACTAAGACAAGGCAGTAATGACGTTTCTTTGCACCCTCAAGGCACCTGTTTAGCTGTCAGTTTTGTTTAGCACATCATCCAATTACAAAGTTGGTGGGGCCATTGAGGTCCTGCAGTTGAATCACCAGTACCAAGAAAGAGTCTGTATATAATTTATCTGACACACTCAAATAATCTTCAATTTTGGCATCCCACTGATCCAGAGCCTAGTAACTCATGAGGAAGTGTAGTCTATTTGTCAAATAGATTATTGAAATGAAATTTAATCAATAATTCATATCCATTTAAAAAGGAAAAGCAACAAATCAGTCTTGTGCCAGCAGCTTTACATATATAATATCACTTAATCTCGACACAGCTCTGTGACATATTATATTTCTGCTTTGCCAAACATGAACTCAGGACTCAGAATGGTTTGTCAACTTGCCCATGATTTCATATATAAATATAATGGAGAATGGGTAGTAAAACTCATATATGTTAGGCTGCAAAGTTCATGACTGTTACTTATATCAACGTCTGCCCTTTTCCACTTCACTTGCATCAATTTCTTTGATTCAACAGCAAAGTACTTTAACTCTCTATAATTGCAAAGTATTGTGCTACTTCCTGATATCACAGGTTACTCTATCAGCTCTGAAAAGCATAAGAAAAACCTCCTGTTCATTCCCAAAAGCCTGATTTCCTGAATGAACTTCTGGGAGATACTTTATGGAACAGGTCTTTTGGTTAAAGTGTAAAATATGAAATCAGATGTGCAACATAAAACAATAGAACAGTTTTGAAATAATTAAGTATAGTGATTTGTTGTTTTTTATCTCTGCACTGAGATCCACTTAAGTACCATTTTTTTTCAGTTAGTTAAAATATAAAGAATTACTTTGAACACATCCTTAGTTTTTTCTCTTTTCATATATATTATATCCCAAACCAGAAAGAGGAAGAACAAAGTCAGTGCTCACGGCTCTGTGTCTGTTAGTGTGAAAGCAGCAAGTGATTTTGTGCCAATTAAAGAAAAAGTATGTTTTCTATGAAGATAAATGTGTGTTCTTTAAATCTAGAAATTATTTTTCACTTGCAATATATATGTAATATATTTTTAATTATTTGAAATAATTTCAAACTGCAGATAATTTTCAAAGCACAACAGAAATGAATATATTTCCCTGTGCCACTTAAGGGTAAGTTACCAATCTGTTGCTCTACAAACAGATTCTTGTATCAGTCTTCAGTATAACCATCAAAATCAAGAAGTCATTATTTTTATTTAACTATCATTTTATCCTCAAATTCTTCAAATGTCACCAGTTGTCCCAACAGTGTCCTTTATAGCAAAATGGTTCAGTTTAAAAGCACCTGTTGAATTCAGTTTCCATATCTTTTCAGTCTCTTTGAATTTAAAGTCACATCTTAATTTTCCCTTGACTTTTAGACCTTGACATTTCAAGGATTGTAGTCTAGTAATTTTGTAATTTAGAGTTTAATAATGTTCTCCTTTGATTAGATTCCACAGGAATTGCAGGAAGGAATGTTTGTTCTACATAATGCATTTGTTAAATGGTGTTCTATATCAATCTGCACCATTGTGACGATGTTAATTTTGAGAATCCTATTACAGTGGTATCCACAGTTTTTATCCAATTAGTCTCCTTTGTCCTCAATAATTATTTTGGGTGCTGGAACCTACCCATCTAATATGCTATTTCTTATTGAGCTTAAAAACAAAATTGATTGTTTGTTAATTTCAAAATTGATACCCATATGGACTAAATCTTCCCTATTTTGTTCAGTATGATATAATCTGTATCATTATTTTCTTGGGTACTCAAATAGTTTTAGATTTAGGCAGTAAAACCCTTCAATCTGGCTTCTGAGTCCTATTGCACACAATCATTCTTTGAACACTCACTCTTTTTATGAGCAAGTCAGTTCAGTTTCATGTGGAAAATTTTCCTGCACCAGCCTTGGAATCAGTCATTCCTCCAAAGACCACTAATTCCTTTTAGTGGAAAATGGTATTTAGACTTGAGACATGAATAGTAAATATTCTTTGCTAATGGGGTGTCACTAGTTCCAGGTTTTTTTAATGGAAAGAGCTAGAGAATATTTCTTATACAGTTATAGTAAAGATTAACTAATGCAATAATATATGCATTGTAGTTTGGGTATGGGACATTTTCTTGATTTTTGTTATTTTTCTTCTGTAATGTGTAAGCATGTGCTCTTTGCTTATTTTATTCTTATTCTGTTTCTTCCTTATCTGCACTGTTTTCAATTTCTTTCTGCTTCTGTTCACCTGGACGGGATAGCTGATGTACTTATGTGTTTAAACCCTGATTCTAAATGCAAGTCCTGAAATCTTATTCTTTATTAGTAAAGTATATAGGTCAAGGATATAAAAGAAAAGCTTTCAATTAAATGTTTACACCAACTGACCCCTCTCTCCAACTAAAGAGATTAAGGTAAATAGGCCATTTGAAAGTCTGGAAAACTTAAACGCAGCAGCCTCAGCTAAATAGGTCAGTTGCCACTCATCTCCAGCAAATTTCAGCTATATATGAATATTTGTTCAGTACTGCCAGATCTGCTTCACACTTTTAAAAAGACTTTGGAAATTAAATAAAGTCTACCAATTTTAAATGTTGGCAACAAATTACCTTATTTGCCTTAACATTTTATGGTCCCACGTATACATCTCTGCATGACAATAATTTAAAGTCTTTTTTTTTTAATTAAAGATCAGGAAATATTTACAGCTGAGTGGGTTTAAGTTACAAGAAAAATAGCTGCTGTTTTCAGAGGCTCCTTTGTGATTCGGTTGGTAAAGTGTCCAACTCTCGATCTCCGCTCAGGTTATGGTCTCATAGTTTGTGATATCAAGCACGGCCTTGAGCTCTGCCTGCTTGGCTTGCTCTCTGAATAAATAAATAAATAAATAATAGATAGATAGATAGATAGATAGATAGATAGAGAGATAGATAGATAAAAATATACAAAGAAATAGCTCCTGTTTTCATTCCTTTAATTTTTTTTTAGTTTTATGTATTTTTGAGAGACAGAGAGAGACAGTATATGATTAAGGGGCGGGGGGAAAGAAAGAGAGAGACACAGAATCTGAAACAGGATCCAGGCTCCGAGCTGTCAGTACAGAGCTGGACGCAGTTCTCAAACTTGGGAATGGTGAGATCTTGAACTGAGCCAAAGTCTGATTCTCAGCTAATTGAGCCACCTAGGTGCCCCTTCATTCCTTTCTTCTTACAAACACCTATATGTCAGAACTGAGCCAAATATTCCATTTATCTACTTGAGTAACATATTCAGACCTTACTATGTGCAAAGAACAATGCTGGGCAATGCAATAGGCAGAGAGATAAAAATGCTGGATTTCCTTTCCTTATGACATTAGAACATTGTAAGGGGAAGTATAAGTATGAAAACATAGGAAAAAAATAATTCCATTAAACTAAAGTAGAATATATTGCAATAATGATCCAACAGAGAACTGTGGAATTCCAAATTAGAGAGATTAGATTAAAAAGATTAGGCTGAGAAAGAAAAGATAGTTTTCATGTGCTTAGTAATTAAACTGAGTTTTAAGCATTTAATAAAATGGAAATGGAGGAGACTAAGTCAGCAAATGCAAACACTGAATGAGAGGTGAGGGGTATGGGGAGGGTCTGTAAAATAAAGCTATTTGTGATAGGCCTGGGAGTATATAAGCTAACATGAAGATCACGACAGTCAAATCTATTTTAACCTGACATAGTGCGGATCAAAAGGTGTAGCACTAGAGAAGTGTAAATAGATATAAGAAGAATAAGATAATGAGAGAAATTGTTTAGAAGTATAATTGTCTTTTTGTTTGAATGGAGGTTGAGAGATCTAAAGAAGATAGAAATTAGCTAAAAATGACTCCAAAATTTCCATTAGAAGTGATAAGGAGAATGTCCTTATCATGTGTCCTAATATAGCAAGAGTGGAAAAAAACTGGTTTGTGAGGGGCAAGAAGGTAATTTGTATATTTGAAGCAAGTTTGAAATATAGATGTAAGTAATTGATCTATTTTTCAGAAAGTTATTGAGTAACTATTATATGAGAAGTGCCAGATCTTAGCAAGAAGCAAATAGGCACGGGTGTTTTCCAAGGAAATTCCAGTGTAGGAAATGCTATCCCAGAGGTATGCATAGGGTGCATTTGGAGTACAGGGAATAAGCAGGTAGGTTACAGGAAGAGGAGAGGCCCAGAGCTCTCTGGGGGAGTAAACTTTTATTTATTTTTATTGTTTTTAATTTTTTTAATTATTTAATTTTAAGAGAGAGAGAGAGACAGAGAGACAGAGAGAGAGAGAGAGAGAGAGAGAGACAGAGTGTGAATGGAGAAGGGACAGAGAGAGAGGGAGACTGAGAATCCAAAACTGGCTCCAGGCTATGTGCTGTGGGCACAAAGCCTGCCCGCTATGGGGTTCAAAGCCATGAACAGGGCAATCTTGACTGAGCTAAAGTCCGATGCTCAATGGACTATGACCCAGGTGCCCTGGCAGGGTTCAACTTTTGGAGTTTTAACATCTGACTATGAATTGTAAGTGTTGAATCTTAAGGCCAGACTTTCCCTTTATTCTAAAGCCTAGTCAAAATCCCTGAAATAGTTTTCACTGACACTGAAAAACTCAGGTGTATATCTTTGGAAGATATCTCAGGGTATGCTGTAATAATTGATTGCAAGTGCAGATATCATTTGCTATCCCCAAATGCAAATGCTCATAAAATAGAATATTTTCTTATTACTGAATATGTACTAATTATTATCACATTCATTTGATAAGAAAGCAAGAATAAAAATAAATGGTTATTAATTGTGAAACTGTGATGAATTGAACATATATGTGAAAACAAAATAATAAGAGAGTTGGACCAGTGGGTCAGGCCGCTACTTGGTCTGTGAGAGGTCTCTGAGAAGGTAACTATATGCTTAGGCCTGAAAGGTAAAAAGGATCTAGTCATGCAGAGAGAGAAGTATATTCTAGGAAGTGGAGATAGCATATGCAAAGATCCTGAGGTTCATGATATTTATACTGTATTTTGAAAATATTGTTATTCTTCCGGTAAGTCCACTTTCCAGAAATTAGCCTTATTTGAGGCCCTTGACAGTTGGCACAACTCACTTATAGGTCTTGAAGGATTGTTAATTTCAGAGCAACAATCAACCTCTCTTCCCTTTATTCTTCTTCCTCCCCAACCCCAAATTTAGCTACAATAAGCAATTTTTTCCCCAAAATATTCAGCTTCCTGATAACCCTCCCATAAAAGAAACAATCTCCACATTAAGGTAGGAACATTTAATCCTTCTTCCCAAATCTTTTTGCTAATGGAATAAATTCTAGAGACTCATCAAAAAGAAGTAAACAACAGAAACACACATACATAAACCTTAATTTTGCAAATAATTTCCGTGGATTGATTTAAACCTGTACATGGGAATCTCATCTGACGTCTTAAAATCTACCATTAAGAGTTCTATCACTTATTGGGTGCCTAGGTGGCTCAGTTGGTTAAGTGTCCAACTTCGGCTCAGGTCATGATCTCACAGTTTGTGAGTTTGAGCCCCATGTCGGGCTCTGTGCTGACAGTTCAGAGCCTGGAGCCTGCTTTGGATTCTGTGTCTCCCTCTCTCTCTGCCTCTCCCCTGCGCTCTGTCTCTTTCTCTCTCAAAAATTAAATAAGCATTAATTTTTTTTAAAAACGAGCTCTATCACTTATTATCATTATTAAAGATGATTATTAAAATGAGAAGTATTCATTATTCCAAAACTTGAGGTATTCTCCACACATTACACATTTTTCTCTCAACATGTTTCTAATTTCAAATCAAAGATTTAAAATCAGGGAAGGAAAATGTATATAATTATATACAAATGTTTCATGTAAGTATTCTAGCTATAGAGTCAAATAATCAAAATTCTTCCAGCTAATTTTTTAAAATTTTTTATTATGTTTAATTTTGAGAAGCAGAGAGAGACAGAGTGCAAGCAGGGGAGGGACAGAGAGAGAGGGAGACACAGAATCTGAAGCAGGCTCCAGGCTCTGAGCTGTCAGCACAAAGCCGGATCCAGGACTCGAACTCACAAACTGCAAGATCATCACCTGAGCTGAAGTCAGACGCTTAACTGACTGAGCCACCCAGGTCCCCCAAAATTCTTCCAGCTAATTTTAGAGTGAAGGGAAACAACCTAGAGGAATTCCAGAATATAAATTTATACAAGATTTCCAGTAGGAAATAACTGTGAAATAAAATACCTTTAACATTTTTGTTTTTTAGTTCACTCATACAAGAATTAAATAACATAAAAAAATACTTTATACGTAAAACACTTTTGAAATGTCATTAAATATTTTTTTTAGGTGTGGGGTTAAATAGCATCTTATAAAATGATAATAGTTGTGGAATAATCAAATAAATTCATATAATAATAGTTATAAGATCTATAATTACAAAGAGTTACAAGTAATTTCTATAATTTTCTATTATTCTTCTGAAGTATATAAGAAATATTAAAATAAAAAATCATGTAAGCAATCATTAAGTTAGTGTTGTGGTCTGAATTGTGTCTCTCCGAAATTTATATTTGAAACTCCAACTTCCAATGCATCAGAATGTAGATTGTGACTAGCTTTGTGAAAATCTTTGGAGATAGAGCCTTTAAAGTCATAATTGAGTTAAAATGAGATTGTTAGGATGAGTCCTAATCCAATCTGACTGATGTCTTTATAATAAGAGGAGATTAACACAGAGAGAGACACCAAGTTTGTGTACACTGAGGAAAGACCAGGTGAGTACTTAGAGAAAGCGTGGCCATCTGAAAGCCAAGTAAAGAGACCTCAGGAGAAACCAAACCTGCTGAAATCCTGATCTTGAACCTAGCCTCTGGAACTATGGGAAAATAAATTTCTGTTTTTTAAGCTATGTCGTCAATGGTATTTTATTAGAGTAGACCTAACAAGTCCTTTTTACAAAGATTTTTCTATAAATAACAGAAACAACATGTTTCCCACAAAATACATAAATGTTTCAGTAAATAATTAAAAATAATTTGAGATATTAGAATTTTGTGTTTCAACTTATTTCTAGAACAGTATTACTCATATTATCTTGACCCTAATACAATTAAATAAAGAAGTTATTTTTCATAGTGATTTCAAAAACTAATATTAAAGTACGATGATAAAATAAAAGACATTAAAGGAAGACTACTTTTTTATAAGTCAATAAATTTTATGAATAAGATATATTTATATAATACATTATTTTGCAGATGTCAGACTTTGACTAAATATATAGCTCACTTAGCATATTATGGAAATGAGCAAAATCCAATAGATAACTTGACCCTCATAATTGGTAATGTATACAACATTGTCAACAATCTAGAATATGCATGAGATAGGTCTGTGAAATATGTAATGTGAGCAATAAACTATGTAAAATCAAGGGCTAAAGTATATAGCTTAGTCAGTAAAATTTGGCAAGCATAATAATTAACCAATTTACTGAAACAGCAAATATGCAAAAAAGAGCAAGGAATCTTATTTATTAAACTGTAATACTGGATCATCAATAGATAGTTTCAGATGATTTAATTGAAAAAAACAAGCTGTTATAATGATCTATGCTGCTCTATCAGCAAATTATGTACCTCAGTCATTGAGCTATATGAAAAATTAATTGGCTAACGATGGAATTTTATGATTGCAACAAAGGAAATTCATTGAGATACTAAAGAGTTTATGTGCATAATTTTTAAATCTTAAATGACATCTTAGAAGTTTTTGTAGCATGCTTCTATTAAATTCCCTTCAGACATCCCCAAACACACTTTATCAGCAAATATTGACTGACAGATTTTTATGGGCTACATAATTAAATGCTTAAATAAAAATAAGTAATAATGATGAGCTTCTTTGAGGGTTTCACAAGATTACGACCTAGTAATGAGTACCAGGCTATCTCTTCCACCATATATGACCATAAAACTGGAGAAAAAACATGAAGCAACTGTTTTCAGAAACTAGACTATACGGAATCTAAGACTAATTCCTGAGAAGATAGAAACTTATGCAGTGAGCTCCATGGTATCCCTGCCTCTAGGGATAAGGACTTTTTCTCAACAACAACAAAAAATTAAGAAAAACACAGTGGTTTTACTGAGCTAAGGAAGTAGAAGTCAGGGTTCAAATCAGTTGGGTCTGAGCACAGGAGAAAAAGTATTCGTGCAGAGAAGAGACCCTAAATGCTGTGTGTGGCTTTCCATGAGAAATTGGGTAAGATCCGTGTTACACACCTGCAGGATGAAACTATAGGAATCTCACAACGGAATAAATGCTACAGTTTTAAAAATATAAACAGAAATACTAGGGATCAAGTAGTCCTGGGGACTACTGACAGGCAAGAGTGGAGAGACCTTCTTAACTTCTGATTAACATTCTTGTATGTCTGATATATTAGAAAGATGGAGTATTAGAAGTAAAATCCATTCCCCAGAATAAGACTTACTATTTTCACCCTTAAAAAAGCCCAGTTCCAACCCTAAATACCCCTACAGATATTTGAAATTGAGTTCTGGCAGTTTTCAAGACTTTGGGGGAACATCTTGGAGTTTCCACAAATTTATCCAACAAACATAAAACCAAGAGTATATAAGATTATTGAAAAAAAAAAACCCATATTTTTTTTCAGGAGGAAATTCATTGAGATACTAAATAGTTTATCAGCAACTATCAGCAACTATCATGCTGAGGAAAAGTAAAAATATAAACATGACATCAGTAAAAATTCTCTGAAATATTATTTGAGATTAACTAACACATTTACATTTATATTGGTCACTATGAGTGTACATGGTGGAGATTATGTAATAGAAAAAAGAAGTAATATTTAGCAATACCTAGTAACCAGTGTAACAATTCCACTTGGAAAAATTAACTCAGGAAAACAGCCAGCCATGTGTACAAAAGATTATGGTTTTCAGTTTGGAAAAACTGGAGAGCCACAGTGTCTGAAAATAAAATATTTATTTAAAAACATGTCAGTACAAGTATACTAGTAGTTCTCCCAAGATTCTGCCCATCAAAATCAATTGAGGAACCTGATAAAACTATAGATTTTTCTATTTCACTCAAACTAAACGAGTCAGCATTTCTGGACGTGGATCTTGAAAATCTGTATTTTTGATTAGCAATTAATTGTGCCTTGGATACACCTCATTGGCTATGATACTGCCACTGTGCAGAGCTTGAAAACCTATATTTTTAATTTTTTATATTTATTTTTTGAGAGAGTGAGAGACAACAAGCCTGGGAGAGTCAGAGAGAGAGGGAGAGAGGATCCCAAGCAGGCTCTGCGCTGTCAGCGCAAGGCATGATATGGGGCTCAAACTCACAAACCGTGAGATCATGACCTGAGGCAAAACCAAGAGTCAGATGCTTAATCAACTGAGGCACCCAGGTGCCCTGAAAACCTGTATTTTAAAGCAGTTCCCCAAATGATTTTTATGCACAGGAAGTCATTGATACATATGAGAGAATGCTGTGTGGGCATCAAAAGTTTATGACAGAATAATAAATAACATATCAAACACCTAAAATATAATACACTGCTAAGCAAAAGAGCATATCAAAGAGTATGTGTACCATAATATAGTTTTGCATACGTACAACAGTCAAAAACATAGAAACACAGACACACAGTTTCACAGAATTGTTTCATAACACTAAGCAGAGCAACACCTTTAAATAGTAATTATTATAATGATTGCAAATTATAACGTGACTAATAATTAACAATTTACACTTAGAGGCCTATGTCAAAATATGTAGATACTTCTGTTTTTCTTGTTTTAACTTAAAAACACTTAATTGAGAGAAAGGTCTTTAATTTTCTTTCTAAGAAATCTGTATTTTGGAAGTATACACAGCTGCAGGAGCACACATCCTAAAAATAGGAGACCAAACCACAATTTTAATACCTTGAAAGTTCAGACTCTTAGAGTGATGCATTGGTAATCCGGGCTACTTAGTGCAGTCTAGTACCATAGCTGAATGAATGACTCTAAAGATGAAGATTCAAATCCCCGCTGTTAGTAAGCTAGCAGAGTGACTGTACGTTTCTTTAACTATTGTTTCTCTCACCCTTATAGCTACTACCCTATTCAGACAGTCCTCATAGTATCAAAGTCCTTAGGTTGAGACTGGAAACAGGAACACTTTAAAGGAGGTAGAAGAAAGAATTCAGATAGAGGATGAGGGTAGAGATCTAGGGAATAACCTTTAAACCTCCTGATCAGCTTAACTGAAAAGCCTTTTTACTTGTGCTTTGACATTATGGAGAGAATTTCTCGTAACCTACATAAACTGATTTATCACAAATATTTGACAAGCATAGTATTCCTTTTTAATATTTTGATCAACATAGTTTGGCCTACAAAAGTATGTGTAGATATAGCTTCAGATATTATCATACAACAAAACCTCCACAGTGGGAAAATACGTTGAACATAATTGGGATCAGTAAAACTTAGTTTGGGGTGCTGTGGTGCCTCACATCATTGTTATGGGTCTTCGTTCTTCCCGTGTAAGTATTGCTCCTAGAAGGTAAGAGAGAGTGATTAAGCACCAATTCTGTTACATATTCAGAGAAGAAATTAACAATAGGTTTTATCGTTGCTTACTTTTGCTCATATATGTTTTGTTTATAGATTTATGATTATTGGTATATGATATAAATGGAAGTTTCTTATATAGAGAAAAACATGTTCGTTGTCTACCCAAAGATATAGTTGTTGATGGTTTTCCATAACAAGTTGAAACATATTGACTAGTTTATTTTGTAGAGTGGAAAAACAAAACAAAACGTCCAATGGACTCATTTGCTCTGAAAAAGTATTAAAGCTATAAGAAAATTTCCCAATCCACTTCTATCTGAGCTCTTGTATAGAGTCAACAAGGGTGAATCACTATGATGTGCTTTGTGACTCTAAATTATTAAGGTTTCTTAATCGATATTTGAGCATATTAGCAATGTGTCTTCAATAGTGAATGCCAAATAAATGATGTTGCCACTAATTGTTGAAGTAGGCATCAAGTGAGTTGAGAAGCGTATACAATAGGGATTGAAGACAAATACGAATTTTTGGTTGTTTGACCTGAGGTAAAATAATTTAACTTTTCTAGATATCACTGTCCATCTCTAAAACAAAACAAAACAAAAAAAAAAAACAAAAAACAAACAAACAAACAAAAAAAACAAATGAAACAAAACAGGATAAAGGACACTTAGTTTGCAGAGTTTTGTGATTACAAGCAATAATGTAAGAATCCCAACACATGGATTGACGTTGAATTGGCTTTCAATAAGTAAAAGTCTTATCTTCTTATTTCTTGTTAGCAGGGTGGTGTGGTAGGATGGAGACTTCTAATTTCAGTTTTAAACCTGTATGGCCTTGTGTGGAACTCACTAACTTCTCTGAGCCTTTTTTCTCTCACATTAAAGGAAGAAGCAATACTCACACTTTAGGATCTCAGCTGCATAATTTTGCCGTTCTCAACTGCAATTTCTTTATGTCTAAGATGAAAAGGTTTTACTAAGTTCAGTATATATTTCTGAGAATCGAATTTGAAATTATGCATATATAATTATAATTTAAATTGTACATAATTTACATTTCAAAATTTAATATAGGGGTGCCTGGGTGGCTCAGGTGGTTAAGTGTCCGGCTTCGGCTCAGGTCACGATCTCAGGTCCATGAGTTCGAGCCCCGCGTCGGGCTCTGTGCTGACGGCTCAGAGCCTGGAGCCTGCTGCAGATTCTGTGTCTCCCTTTCTCTCTCTGACCCTCCCCCACTCAAGCTTTGTCTCTCTTGCTCTCAAAAATAAATTAAAAAAAACATTTAAAAAATTTTAATATATATTAAATGCATATGCAATATTTAATGCAATATTAAGAATATACAAGTACTTAATAGATGGGATTTTTTTGTATCTTTTTCTTTTTCTTTTTAAAATTGACTTCCATACTGATAAAAATTCCTTTTGGAGTATGATTGCTAGAAAATGTGATGACATATACAATTTTCGTGTTGGGTTTCAGAAAAAAATTATGTTGCATTTTAACAAATAACCAAAATTTTTGCAGTCTTCTAGAATTTTAGTAATATGGCATAAAATATAAAAATTCTTCTATGCTCATTTATATGCCCCAAAACAGCCTTCGATAATATTGACATAGATAGATATTGATGTGGAAAAACATTGATAAGAATACAGGATTTGAGGAATAAAGCTGGTTTAAAGTAATCTTTCTATACTTTTTGATAGGAGTTCTGACTGCAATGCTGAGATGCTTCTGTTTAGAACTCTGCTTCTGTCCAAATCAAAGTGAGACATTCTTCTTCAAACGATCCACAATGCTTAAATGAGTAATCATCTCAGAAAAAATTAGAACCATCAAACTTTGTTACATACTAGTCAACTCAAAGGAAATAATTTCACACTGGCTTTCAGAGTAAACATAGCTAACCATCACTCTGGTTAAAGTGTCTCCTGTTACTCTTCATTTTCTTATTCCAAACTCAGGGCAACTCGGTTGCAATGATACCACATTTTTCTACTATAGCAAATTGATACATTATGCTGACTCTTCAGAGTGAAGTAAAACTGGATTATTCATCCCGTATTATATCATAACATTGAGTGGAAAATTCCTAGGTTGTTGGAGAATTTTATAACATCAAAGATAAAGTTTCCTAGTTCTCCCTCTTATGTGAAGGGAATAATTTGCTGTATGTATGCTATTTTAATTTATAATCGCCTGTCATTATTTGTGTCTGCTTAATATATCCTTCTAAAACCTTCTACAGTGAAGCAAAATGAAAAGAGTGAAGATGTTTTGAAAAGCATTCTATTCAAATTTTTTTTAATGTTTACTTTTGAGAGAGAGAGAGAGAATGCTAGTGGGAGAGGAGCAAAGAGAGAAGGAGACACAGAATCCGAAGCAGGCTCCAGGCTCTGAGCTGTCAGCACAGAGCCTGACGTGGGACTAGATCTCACGGACGGAGAGATCATGACCTGAGCCGAAGTCGGACACGTAACCGACTGAGCCACCCAGGTGCCCCAAAAGCATTCTATTCAGAAGTTAAAGGAGAATGGTGGACTAAAGTTACAAAGGTCTGATAGTGTTGCTTAATGACGATGAAATCATCACAAATACTATAAAAAGGCCTATATAAATGCAAAGTAGTGGTTGCAGTAGTGATGGGAGAACAAAACTGAATATACCTTTTACTTGAAATTTTTATGTTTGACTTCTCAGTTCTTTTTTTTTTTCAATGTTTATTCATTTTTGAGAGAGAGAGAGAGCATGAGCAGGGGAGGGACAGAGAGGGAGACACAATCCAAAGCAAGCTCCAGACTCTGAGCTGTCAGCACAGAGCCTGATGCAGAGCTCAAACTCACATACTGTGAGATCATGACCTGAGCCAAAGTCGGATGCTTAACTGACTGAGCCACCCAGGTGCCCCTTGACTTCTCAGTTCTTGACTGACTTGACAATGTTACAGCCTTGCAATATCTGGCTCTCTTTCGCCCTGTTGACATCAACCCCAATGTGTATGGATGCTTACATGGCACATGGCATGCCACTCTGCCCTGCCGTTAACACTGAGATCTTAAGAGACTGTATGGCCACAATTTAATCCCTGAACCTTTTTTTTTTAAATAGTGAAAATAGTTGGAAGGAAAAATGGGATCGATGTCACTATTGCTCCAGCCTCTTAAATTCAAGGGCTGTTGTGACTTCATCCTGCAAGCTGATGAAAATGTAGTTGAGAGAGAGAGATGTAGCTTTGATTGATGGATAAAGACCACTTAGGATGAACTCAAAAAACCCAAGACCATTTGGAAAATACTTAACCTCTTGGATATTAAAAATATGTTTTGGTTTTCTGTAAGACAACAGCAGTAACAAATTTTATGAGTATATTCATAACCAAACTTCAATGATATTTCTTTTCCTTGCACTTATTAAAATACAACACTTAAATGAAATTTGCCCAGTTATCAATGTTTATATTCTGAAATTATATTAAAATCCATCTACGTGAGGGACGCCTGTGTGACTCAGTTGGTTCAGTGTCCAACTTAGGCCACGGTCACCATCTCACAGTTTGTGAGTTCGACTAACGGATTGGGCTTGCTGCTGTCACTGTGGAGCCGCTCCAGATCTGTCTCCCTCTCTCTCTGCCCCTCCCCTGGTTGCTCTCTCTGTGAAATAAAAAAATAATAATAAAAACAAAACAAAACATCTAATTGACATAGTATGGTGCTGCCACTCCTTTAATTACCTCGCAGTGATTGGCTTCCTTTTCATCCAGCTCTTCCATAGTCCTGTTTAAAAACCTTGCCTTTCTAATGGAAAAATGACCTTTGATTCTTATAATAAACTGAAAAGGTCATTTAAAAAAATCTTGGGTTTATAATTAATGTCAAAAATGTCAATTTATAATACTGGTTATGAAGGACTAAATTGTTTCTCTTTAGCTATGAAGTATCATGTGTTCCGTACATTTGAAAACTGCAAATCACAGAGCAATCCACATCCTTATTATTTCCCAAAATAAATCTGATTTTGCATAGAAGGTAGAGATTAAAATCATACCAAAGAGAGAAATGTACTTTCAAATGATTAGATCTGCATCTCCGGTTCCATCTGGGAATATTTTGCTTATTACAAGCTTCAGTAATCACAAAAGAGGTGCTGGATGCTGAGCAAAGCTAGGACCCCAGATATGTCAAGGCGGCACCATTAAATAGGGTCATGTATGACCTTGCAAAAATAAGGTCAGCAGATATTTTCACATGTCAGTCACAATTACATGTTGTATAATCTCTGCCTTTATTATATTGGATAGTGAGTAAGGGCTTCCGAGATGTTCGACAAGTGAATGTGTATACAATGAGTGGACATATGGCTTTCAGATTAGTTCTTGCTTCTTGACCGAGAAGGGGTCTTTCACCGCACTCCAAGAGTCTCTGTTGTTAACTTTTAATTTTTGACAACTGCTTACCCAAAAGTTATTCAAGGAAAAAAAAAAAAAACAACAAAAAACAAGCACTATGCTCTTCACTATTACGATCCCTGTAGGATCCATGCAGGAAGGAGTTTTTCAAATTACTAAATAACTTTTTCCCCCAAATGTGGCTTAAAATTTCTTAGCTGATTATAATAGGTGTCAACAAAACCCTTAGAAGATCATTCCCACCAAAGCCATTGTTTGAAGCTTACTATTTTGAAGTTGTCCTGAAGCATGGTGGCAAGTAGCCCAGAGAAAGAGCAGGCAAAGCTGGAAGCATGGTGAATCAGGCCAAGGTATCCACCGAAAAAGAAAATATGTGAGGGAATAAGACTGTTAAAGAAGTTCATCTATACTAGTACTTTTTAACTGCCTTTCCTGTTTCAGTATCTTCTAGCTTTATGTCCCAAATGCTGAAATTCACTCCCAACGGTTGTGCTACAGATGGGTTGTCATGGAACTGCCTCTGCAGTTTTCCTCATATTCATAAACTTGGTGCATATTTGAATTTTTCTTTTCCTTTTTGTTACCTATTTGACAGGAATTCAGACAAGGGTCTTTCTTTAAAATCAGCCCACCCTGACAGTCCAAGTTTCTCAAGTCAGAAAACCTGTAATCATCTGAAACATCTTTGTCCTCTACCTTCTGCAGTCAACAGAGATGTTCATGCTATTTTATTTTTTCTAAACAAATAATGAATTCACTTCTTGAGACATCTTATCTACCACCATGTTCTGTTCACATTATCTTTGCTGTAACTGATCCTATAAATATAATTTTGTCCATAATTGGGAAAATAAAAATGAATTTCAAAGTATACTGTTAATTATGTTGATATCAGTTTTTAATATATACATATTAAAATTTTTAATATATATGTTATACATGATACATATACATATATACACATACATATATACATATATATATATATATATATATACATGTCTATAACATATCCATCCAACATATTTAGACTATTTAACCTGTAGAAAATGGTCCAAACCTGTGTGAAAGTATGTTTTACCATGTTCTTAGAAATTGTTGGGGTTTTTATACAACCTAGGAAAATGGCTGATACTTCAGTACATTTTTAAATTTACCAAATTGGAGATTGATGCTATCCACCAGAGATTCTCCACATTTCCAATACAGAGAAAGATGCGTAACTTCAAGATTATGTCTTACTATCCCATATAGTCATTGAACTTTTAGCGTCCACTTGAAATTATGATTTCAGCAATAAAGTTTACATTTTATTATATACACTTGAAAAATAGAAAAGATCCAAAAGCATACTGTTTGTTCTATGGGGAGTTGGTGCACATATATGTAGATTCCTGGACTCTTACAATACTTTTCACCCTGCTCCATGATTCTGTGCCTTCCCAATAAAGAAAATAGCTCACTTTTGAAAACTTGTAGCTCAGATCAACTTGATCTCTCTCTCTCTCCTCTCTCTCTCTCTCTCTCTCTCTCTCTCTTACACACACACACACACAGACACACACACAGACACACACACACAGACACAAACACACTCATGTCTTTGCTTGGCCATTTTCACCAGCACTTCAGGTCTCAGCTTCAGAAAAGTTTCCTCAGGTCTTTCATTTTCTACAGGAATTTGTCTCCCCATGACTGGACTTTGCACTTCCCCTAGGCAATGTCATGGCAAACTGTGTTTTTATGTATTTCCTACAGAAACAGACGAGCAGCTCAATGTCAAGACTTTATCAACACAGTTGTGTCATTTATCATATATATTAAATGAAACAATGAATGAATCATTCATTGGTGCCACTATTCATAGGTTCCAAGTCACTGCCATAACAAAACTCTAGATTAAAATTCATAAGTGATATTTTTTCCTCATTTCCCCAAATTTTCATGCTATACATAAAATTAATTTTGGATATCCTTCATCTTTCAGGCCTATATGGTTCTGAGGAGTGTCATAATACACCACTCCAAAATACGCATATTTATTGGCATATTGATTAATTTGAATTAAAGTTACTTAAAAAACAGCCAGTGCAAGAAGAACAACCTTTGTCTCCCTGAAAACAGGAAATAAATTATCCATGTGAAGGGTATCCTTCCGGCCCCTGGAGAGTAGAAGGCATCCTTATTGCCAGAGATAGGAGTTCAAGGCTGAGGGAGCTATATAAACAGACTTTGCTACTTCTTCACTGATTAGTTACCCAAGTCCAAACTCCTTCGTTTTACAAATTAAATTTGTCTTTCTCCTATTAATCGGTCTTCTATCAATGCAATTATTAGGCAAGTCAAAGAATGGAAGAAAGAAGAAGGGAAAGATTTTCCTCCCCTATAGTTTCATATATGTTCTTTGAAAATATTACTACTTTTTTTTTGTAGTAATTAATTTTACTAGTGAGAGCTGACAGTAGAACACACTTTTTTACTCACTTTTTCATCAATAGTAGTACAGTGTTTACTAAGTTATTCACATTTCAGGATGTATTATGTGGTCATGGAAGTTAATGAGATTATCTATTTTACTAAGCACCACACATTAATCCACTAAGCTTACCTAAAATCAGAAATAAGTCCGTAAAGTTCATACTATGTATTATGTTTATATCGATTCAGGAGGAGAGTATATTCACTTATTCATCTGGCTCTTAAACTACATCCAATCATGAAAACTCTAATCTAGAGAAGTCAGAAAAATCTGACAAAATAATGAGGTTTTCATTCATTCATTTTTTATTTTTTACATATTTCACAAACCAGAGTTAATGTTGATATGGTCCATTAGTTTTCGTCTTCTTTAATATTTTCTTGGAAGGAAAAATAAAACACAAACACAAAGTGTATAGGGCTCATTTCGTTAAAAATTAGGATATCAGCTTAAATATACCACCAAAGCATCTGGTGTCTTGAACATATCATTTCATGGTTGTTCAAAGAATAATAGTCATGTTAGGGCACGTTAGCCATATTTCAGAATATAGCCATGTTTCACATGTGTAAATTAATGATTTCCTAAGGGACTACGTCAAAAATTCTATGTATTTTTTATAGTATATATTTCATGTGTTAAAAGCTTCTTTCATGATAACTTGAAATTTAGTTTTCTCAAGTTCCAGTCTTGCTCTTCATCACATTAGTGCACAATTAAAATTAAATAGGTCTATGGAAAAAATAAAAACACTTTGTTAAACTTTTCTCCTTATACTGATTGAACTACTCCAATGATATAATCAGGCTTAAAAAGAAGCTTAAGCTTGCCATATTTATTATATCTTTACCTAATATTAAATTCAAAGAGATTTTAGCAAACAAAGAAACTAAATTCTAGTTTACTTTTTACGTCTCTTGTTCTATGTTCACATTTATGAAAGATGGAGGCAAAGTAGGAGGAATCTAGGCCCCTCTCGTCCATGAACACAACTAGATAACTGTCAAACCATTCTAAACACCCCAAAAATAGTCCCAAAGACTGACAGAACAAACTCCACAACTAAAAAGAATGAAAAAGCTACCCCAAAGAAGGTAGCAAGTGTGGAGACAAGGTTTAAGAAGAAACGGATTGTAGCTGCTGTGGCTCTTAGGAAGCTGTGGTCTCAGGAGAAGGACCACATTGAGAGAGAGAGGAGCACACAGGGCAATACACAGGGAAAATTTTTCCCTGAAGCCATTGGCTTGCAAAATGAAAGGGACTCAATTTCATGAGTTCTTATGATCAGTGGGGCTTAAAGCCTGGAGTTATAAAATGTCAATGGGCTTTGCTAGGATAGAGTCCAGAGAAAACTGCTTTGCTATCTGTTGTCTACAAGAGAATCATTTTAAACCTAAAGATACCTGCAGACTGAAAGTGAGGGGATGGAGAAACATTTTCATGCAGAAGGATGTCAAAAGAAAGTTGAAGTAGCAATAACTTATATGGAACAGACTAGACCGTTTTGTTCTTTTATTGTTTTTATCCTGCTTTGTTATGAGGATACTACTAGCCTCATGGAATGAGTTTGAATGTTTTCCCTCTATTCCATTATTTGTAAGATTTTGATGAAGATTGTCATTAATTATTTTTTTTCAACAATTGGTAGAATTCACGAATGACTCCATGTAGTCTTAGGCATTTCTGTGCTGGGAGATTCTGTATTCTTAATTCAACTTTTACTCTTGTTAGGGTCTAAGAAAATTTCTTATTTCTTGCATTCACGATTCATGATTCAATCGTGCTAACTTGTGCATTTTTAGGAATTATCTGTTTTATTTTCTAAGTTATCGGATTTGTTAGTGTATAATTGTTTACAATAATCTGTTATCACACTATGTATTTCTGTAGATATCTGTTGTAATTTTTTCTATTCCATTTCTCATTTTGACTTTTTAGTCTCTCTCTCTTTTTCCCCTTGATTAATGTAGTTAAAGCTTTGCTAATTTTATTATTTTCTGAAAACACAGGTCATTACCTACAATATTGTGTTTCTTATTCCAGTCTCTATTTTATTTATTTCTGATTTTCATTTTTTCCTCTACTAAATTTAAATTTTCTTTTTTTCTAGTTTCCTGTGGCGTAATGTTATTTATTGATCTTTTTTTTTCCCAGAATACAAACACTTATAAATTTCAGTCTAACAGCTGCTTTCCTTGCATCCCCTAGGTTTTTGAATATTATGTTTTCTTTTTCTTTTGTTTTGAGGCATTATTATTTGAAATTTGATTTCTTATTGTTTTATTGGTTATGCAGTAGTGTGTTGTTTAATATTTACATATCGAATACTTAATATTTACATTGTAGATTTTCCAGCTTTATTTTATTATTTATGTTTAATTTTGTTCTACTGTGGTTGAAAATACACTTTGCATGATTTCGGTCTTCTTAAATTTGTAATATTTGTTATGTCTCTTCTTATGTGATTTAGCCAAGGATTCTTCTATGTGTACTTGAAGAAAATATGTATTTTATTTTTGTTGGATGGAATGCTTTATATATATCTTTTTGGGCTATGTATTCTGAAATACGCTTAAAGTAAAAGAAATATTCTTATAAAAACTAGTAAGTTTCACTGAGAGTACTCATTTAAAATAAAGGAAAAGGAGTTGGGTGAGGGTATGGGTGAAATAGATGAAGAGGATGAAAAGTACAGTTATCATAATGAGCATTAAGTAATGATGTATGTAATTGCTGAATCACTGTATTGTACACCTGAAACTAATATAACACTTTATGTTAACTGTACTGGAATTAAAATAAAAAACTTAAGAAAAAATGTGGTATATATGTGTGTGTGTGTGTGTGTGTGTGTGTGTGTGTGTATAATATTACTCAGCCATAAAAAAGGATGGAATCTTGCCATTTGTGACAGCACAGATGGACCTAGACGGTGTTATGCAAAGTGAAATAAGTCAAGCAGAGAAAGACAAATACTAGATGATTTCACTTATATGTGAAACTGAAAAACAGAACAATCAAATAAACACAATAACAGAAACAAATTCTTAAATACAGAAAATAAACTGGTGATTGCCAGACTAGAGGAGAGTTTGGGGAGGGTGAGGGAGACTAGGGATTAAAAAGCACATACTTCCAGTTATAAAATAAATCCTGGAGATGAAAAGTACAGCATAGGGAATATAGTCAATAATATTGTAATAGTATTGTATGGTGACAGATGGTAACCACACTTATCTTGGTAAGCATAATCAATATATACAATTGTTGATTCAATATGTTGTACACCTGAAACTGATATAACATTGTATGTTTTTACTTCAGTATTAAAAAAGAGAGAAAGAAAGATTAAAAAATAAAGAAAATAAAAGAGAAAATGTCAGTTACTGAGAAAATTTGTAATTTTATACAAAAATTGTTAAATATATTATCAACATTTATAAGATGAATGTTTATAATTTGATGACATATTAATATATGCAGAAACATGGTGAACAACAAAACACAAAATTACACACTACTTATTTTTCTATTATAACACTTATTTTTCTCTTCTTATAATGACTTTGTCATATTTACTTCAGAATTTTTTGTTAAGCAAATTAAATAAATTACCTCACACTAAATCTCCCTGTTTTCTCAAATTTCATTTTCTATTTCCTTTTATCCTTATCCAGAGATAATCATAATTATGAAATGATGTTTTCCCCTAACTAGAGTGCATTTGTATATGTAAGTGAAACATAATATTGTTTTTCGTATTTTTAAATTTTCACAAAGTATTTCAGTCTTATTATATTCTTGAGCTACTATCTCTTTTGTGTAATTTTAATTTATAAGGCTTTATTTATTCTCATTGATATGTAACTCCAGTTCATTCATTTTAATTGTGGTATAATATTCTATTTTATAAATATACCACAGTATAAAAATACCATACATTTTGTCTCTACTGTAGTAAGACATCTGGGCTGCTTCCAAGTATTACAAATATGCTGTAATAAATATTATGTATATAGCTCTTATGCACATGTGAGAGAGAATTATTGAGTATTGAGTAAGAACACATGCACATTTCTTGATATGTATGCCAAAATTGTTCTATAAAATGATTTTACCATTTACAGTCTCACTGGAATGCATGAGATCAGGCAATTTACTTAATGTAAATTTTTCTCATGTTTCCTAACCTTTTTTTAAATTGTTTTTCTCTTTGGTTGGTAGGTTCTGTTTCACTGTTTTCTCTTCTCTTCTCTTCTCTTCTCTTCTCTTCTCTTCTCTTCTCTCCTTTCTCCTCTTCTCTTCTTTCTCCTCTCCTCTCCTCTCCTCTTCTCTCCTCTCCTCTCCTCTCCTCTCCTCTCCTCTCCTCTTCTCTCCTCTCCTCTCCTCTCCTCTCCTCTCTCCTCTCCTCTCTTCTCCTCTTCTATATTCTTCTCTATGCCTCTCCTACTGTCTGTTTAACACTTTGGATACTCTTTGGATACTAGTTCACTGTTAGCTATATGCATCACAAATATCTTCTAGTCTGTGACCTGTTTTTTCATATTATGATGTATTTCATTAATAGATTTCATATTTAGAACAGTTTTAGATTTACAGAAAAATTGAAAATCATAGTATGCAGATTTCTCATATACCCTACATCAAGAGTCCCCTATTATTAATATCTTATGTGAGTATGGTGCATTGTTTAAAATTATAAATCAATATTGATACGTTGCTGTTAAAGCCTATATTTTATTTACATTTCCTTTATTTTTAACCTCATGTCCTTTCTCTGTTCCAAGATTCCATCCAAGATACTGCCTTACATTTTGTGTTTGTGTGGTTTTAGTCTCTTCTTGACTGTGGCAATTTCTCAGACTTCTATTTTTTGATGACCTTACAGTTTTTAAGAGTACTGGTTAGATGTTTTGCAGGACGCTCCACTATTGGGATTTCTCTGATAGTTTTCTCAAGATAAGACTGAGTTAGAGGTTATTGGAAGGAAGACTGCAGAGTACCGTTTTCATCACATAGTAGCAAGGGCACATACTATCAACATGGTTTATGACTGTTGATGTTGATCTTAAACATTTGCTTGAGGCAGTTTTGTTTGTCAGGATCCTTTACTCCAAATTTACTATTTTCCCCCTTTTTGTACTGTACAAGTCACTATATGCAGTCCACCATTGGAAGTATAGATACCATTGTTTTTAGTCATAATTCATACTTGGATCAACTCAAGTAAGATATTTTTCAGTCTTAAAGATAATACTGCCTCGGCACACTTGATGTGTTTTCCATTAATAGAAGGTAGTATTTATTCAGAATGAAAAAGTCAAGTGAAAAAGTATAAATTAAGACAAATTAAGATATATCTAACACTCAATAGGGGTTATAAAAACATAAAAACAGTAAAATTGATCTCTACCCTTGGCATTTTGTAATCTATTTAGTGAGATGCCTGAGAAAACATTTACAACTCAAAAATTAGAATACATAAAGTTTTAAAAAAATGGCTTTCTTTTTGATGTGTATATTTGTATAAAGGAAAAAAATCCTTACATAATGGCTCCTTAATTTGATATTTTTCAACAGAATTAATAGTGACTATTCTATTTAAAAACAAAACAAAGCAAAACATGCAGTGGTTATTTCACCCAAGATTTTGATTAGAAGGTCTAGAATTGTTCCAGATACATGTGAAAATTAAATAAACAAACAACCACGGTACATATAATTATAATAAAACACCCAATGTTGCAAGGTGTAAGTATCAACACTATTTTTACCAGTATATGCATTAATTAACTAAAGGAAAATAATATGTTGGGGACACAGAGAAAGAATTAAAGCTAAAAGCATAACATTTAAGGTATGCTCTTGGGTTAGATTTGAAAATAAATACAAGAGTTGTATTGAAAGAGAGAAATGGGGTGAAAATTTCAAGCAAAGCAAGTTACTAGAATTAGGGCTCAAATGCTGGATGCCTATGTGTCTGGAGAGGGCAGTAAGGAGAGTAGTAATTAATGAGACCAAGTGTTTAGGTTTGAGTAAGTTCGTTATTAACGTAAAGTCAAACAATATATTTAATAACATAGAGCCTCTGTTTAAAATCATGGTTATCCCCATTCCTTCAGGATAGAGATCAAAGTCCTCTGATGTGGCAAAACGTTCATCAACACCTCGCTTCTACCCAACATTTCAGACTCATCTCCACAGTATCATCATTTGTACCCTACTTGACAGCCATAGAATCCATTTGAATTTCCTTGAGTTCATCATTTCTAAGACAATTGCTTCTCACACCATCCAGAAGCCCCTACACCCACCTGCATCCCAGTTTCTCTAATTATTATCACTCCTGGGAATCTTTCCTACACAGCCTCTCCCCATCTCTTTGTCCATGAGATTTCCATACGTCTGTTCCCAAATTGTTTACCCAGGACATATCTCTATTAGCATTTCCTCTTTCCCTAATATGTTTGCATTTTTCCTCCATATGTCTTTTTCTATGTCCTTGTGAGTTCTTGAGAGAGAGATATCTGTTTGTTTTTTTTATTCAGTGTATCCAGCCTAGGGACTGAAGCAAAGTATTTACTCAGTGTTCATAACCGGAAGGCTAGGGTGGTAGAACACCATCCCCTACTTAGGTAGAAGGTGCATGGGACAACAATCAGCTCTGCACAATTACAATTTCTTAAAAATAGGCCACTATGTCTTCCAGTGTATGAATGCCATACCTAACTTACGGCTTATTAAAGAAAATAGGGAATGAACCAATGGCACTTATCTGTAAATTAGCCAGAAGCAATGTCTGAGATTAATCTCTGATCGGTATGTCATACGCTGGAAAATGATAAAGGGATATAATCAGAGATAATGATAGAGCTTGTGTTTGGAATAAATGTCCATAATCTTTAGTGGATAGAAAATAACGGGGTACGCATGCTGTATCACAGTAACGGCAAAGTTACTCTTGTATCCTGACAGATGTTTGAATTCTTCATGAGACCTGCTGAGACATTTTCCTTTTTCCCCCTCATTCAGTGGTGGGTACTTAGGCTATTTCATCACTTGTGTTAACCAGAGTAACTCGACCTCATTCACCTTGGTCTTGAAAGAACCAAGATAATGTGAATAAATAAATCAAATAATGTAGAAGAGTCAAAACTCCATCTCCTGAGAACAGAAACCAGATCTAAAACTTTCACAAGATTTAATCAGTAAAGTGAACCTATGGCTGTAATACACTCTTGTCTTGTAACAATAGTTTCAACAAGGATTGCTTTGCTATTTCATTAATTTTAAAAATTAAAGAAATGATTGTATAGAATGTTATCCATTATTTTCTTCTACTCTTTTAAGAAGAAACTGGATATTGCATATTAGGTCTAAAATATTTGCACATGTCCTCTTCAAGAGTTTGATCATTTAAGATCAAAGCCAAGAGTAAGTCTGAAACTCTGAAAGGAATGCAATTATTTTTTCACAGCTGTTTGCTATTTTACCCATGCAAGAACCACAGTAATTCAGTAGAAATATTTTTAAGGCAAAGAAAAAGTTTAAATTGTGATTGAGGGCATGTGTTGGTAAGGCTGAAGCACTTATGTTAGCCAGTGAAACTAATTCCTGTCTTGGATGATGGGAGGTTTCTACAGATTCTTGGGAGTTTCTATATCATGATTTTTGTTTGCTTTAATCAAGGTTGCTATGAAAAGTAAAGGATCCCTTGAACAGAACTCCGAGCAACACTCTAGTTAAATGGCATGATTTTATCAAATGGCTAAGACATAGGTTCAGATGGCCAACTACATGATGTAGTGCTTTTGTCTGCTTTGTTTTCTTGATAAAGATGAATATTACTCTCTAGTTACATGTAACAAGGAAGTCAGATTTCAAGTGGGGTTCCTGAATTTCTCTGTTTTCTTTGCCCTGTTAGTATGTCTTCTGTGGCCTTGTCCTGCGTGATCTCATCTTTAAAAAAAAGAAAAATAATATTTTTTTAATTTATTTGAAAGAGAGACAAACAGCACAAATGGGGGAGGGGCAGAGAGAGAAGGAGAGAGAGAATCCCAAGCAGGCTCTGCTCTGTCAGCACAGAGCTGACAAGGGGCTCCAACTCATGAAACCATGAGATCATGACCTGAGCAGAAACCAAGAGTCAGCCGCCTTAATCGACTGAGCCACCCAGATGCCCCTGCATCATTTCATCTTAATTATTGTGTTAGCCTTTTTGTGTAGGTTGTGTGGATATTTCTCTCTGCCTTTACCTTGTGTTTTTTTTACTAAGAAATGGTGAAAATGTTATCCTTTATTTCAGAAACCAAAACATTCCAAACAAAAGTGAAAACAAACAGAAGCATACACAAAAATCTCAAATGCTTTATGCCTCTGGTTTTAGCCAGGACTCTCTCTTTCTGTGTCTCTTCATTGATGCTTTACCAGCATCAAAAGAAGACCGAAGTGAAAAATAGTTGAAGTTCCACACTTTATGAAGACTGCTCTGATTGTTTCTGTATTGACTAATTCAAATTTGGAAAGGAATTTTAATGGAAATCTGAGATTTTATTAAGGAGAAGAGAGCTTCTAGGAGTCATTCGCTCTGGAAGATTGATCTCTAATAGGCGATCCTCACTGATCTACGCTATATACTTTCAATCCCCCATTTCATCTCGAAATGACTTTTGGATTAAGTAATTAAAGGTAGAAGTGACAGGTGAGGACCTGGTGTGGCTTTGGGACATAAATCCAGTCAGAGGAAACAGTCGAGGTTCTCTTTAAGAAGACGATGGCTAAGCTCCAAGAGTAAAAAGCATATTCCACTTGCTATGTGCACTGGGTCTACCCAAGCAAAGTGCAGTGTTATTGTCACCAGTATAGGTGTGCATGTAGACACAGGATTAGCCCCATGATTTTAAGGGTTCATACAGCTCACCATGCACAACATCTGGCCTTTCTGGGATTTGTAATCCATTTTTAGAAAGAACTGGGGTAAAAGCTACCTTCTTGCAGAACACTCTTTTTATTTTTCTTGTACTCAATTTTGTGAAACTTTCCTACTACATATTATTGCACCTAGGTTCTTAAAGCAATTACGGTCAAGTAGGAAACCTATACTCCCAGTCTCTTCATCATTCTTTTATTTTTTTTTTAAGTTTACTTATTTATTTTGAGACAAAGAGAGAGAACAAGCCCAGGAAGAGCAGAGAGAGGGAAAGAGAGAATACCAAGCAGGCTCTGTCATGTCAGAACAGAGCCTGATGCGAGACTTGAACTCACGAACCATGAGATCATGACCTGAGCCAAAATCAAGAGCTGGACTCTTCCTTGACTGAGCCACCAGGCATCTCTTTCCCACCATTCTTTAATTGCTTTTTTTTTTTTTTTCCACAGAAGAGGATTTGGAGGCTGGTTATTATTTGATGTGTAAATGAGCAGATGTGTTAGAAAAACAAGTCTTCCTAGACTTATGCTAGAGACCTCACCATTACTACAATTATTATAATTTCTTAATCTTGGAAAGGCATTGAATTTCAAAGTCAGGCTTCATGGTTTCAAGGAACCTCTCTTGCCATATGTTACCTTCATGATTCATACAGAGGAGAGGGTATTTTTTCAATCCTCGGGTGCTTTATATGAAAAATTGAGAACAGATCCTATCCTGATTAATTGAACCTTTTCTGTGTCCACATATTCATCATTCCTTTTTAGAAATCTCATTTTTTAATGCATGTCCAAGATAGGAAATCTGAGATATTTACTCTGAGTCTCACACACATTCACAAAGCACAGGTTGTTCTGAGGCAGAGTTATTTTATTGTTATTACTGTTGCCTCATGCTGTCCTGCACATATTTTTCTGTAAAACATCTGATAAAAGATAAAGCAACAAAATTAGTGCATGAAGGCAAGACATTTGACTGGTAAGATCTTTCTAAAATCATGATAGCCTATTGTAGTACTATAAAATATTTTTCTTGGTAACACTAATAAAGAAGATATCAATTCATATCATCTAGGGTTGGAGAAGAAAAATCAAGCTTTCAACTGATACTCTAAGGCTGATTTGGCCACATAGGTTTGACTTATGAATAAAATATATAATATGTTTTTTCTATCCACTCAGGACTCCTCCACTGTACTTTCTACCTTTTGAACTCTACTTCATTTGTGAGAAAATTAGTTCTTGCAAGAATTTCCTCTTTTCAGCAGACTTCATGTGATATTACATCATACTGTTTTGTGAGGGGAGCTTCTTTGATAAGCACATGGCCTAAACTGTGTGTATGACACAGATTTTCATACTGAAGAACTACTAAAGCACCTTCAAGCAGAACTAGATGTGTGCCACGCAAGATCATCCCCAAGTACAGGACTCAAGGTCTAGAGTACAATTGTAGATATCAACACTGAACATGGAGCAGACATTTCATTTTTTAAAAAATGTTTATTTATTTTTGAGAAAGAGGGAGAGTGCAAGTGGGAGAAGAACGGGGGGGGGGGTGGGCAGAGGATCTGAAGCAGCCTCTATGTTGAAAGCAGACAGCTGTATGTGGGGTTTGAACTCACAAAATTTGAGATCATGACCTGATACAAAGTCAGAGGCTTAACCAACTGAGCCACTCAGGTGCCCTGAAGCAGACATTTCCATATAGACCAAAAAGAAAATCATTTAAGAACCTACGGCCAGCTCTGAGTCTCAGAGTGGTGGGAATGAGCCCCTAATGAGCCCCCTAGTGGTGGGCTAGTCGATGGAACTACTTGGTAAACGTTGACCTACTTGTTGCAATGGGGAGAGAAGAAGAAATTTGTACTGACAAAAGTATGAAGGCTGGAGCATACTGTGGGCCAGTGATGAATTCGAGCTGGGAAACTTAGAGGGCTGACTTGGGTAGCACAGCCAGGGAGGGTGGGTACATTCTGAGAACTCTACTCTATCAGGTAGCTTGAGTAAAGGAGTGTTTTACATGGGCCAGATTTAAACTCCAAAGGAGGGAGATAGCTGTTGATTTCAGGTTGCATTGGCTTCTATTTCCTAGATCCCCTGAGGAATAAGGAGTCCTCAATTGAAAGAGCCTGCAAATTGCATTGCAGGCCCAAACTTGAGACAGTCAGCTAAACTATTCAGCCAAGAAAGAACCCTAACACTATCATATCCCCTCCTTCTCCTGAGTTGGAGTTGAGAGTCAGCTGAATGACAATGGAAAACAATTAAGGAAATAATGAAAAAGGAGAGAATGGAAAGAAAGACCATTTCTCTCCACCTGACAAAATTGGTTTGAAGTGGATACAAGCGAGGGAAAAGGAAAAAAATTACCCCTAAGTCACGTTCTAAGTTTTATATCTGCTATTGTCCATTCTAATTGCAAAATTGAAATTGAAATGTGGTTTACTATAGGACCAGTTATTACCAAGAATGAAGGAAAAGGCATGGTTTTGCCACAATTTTCATTCAGGGACAGGTGAAAACTATCCACAGTGAATACACTTTAAGGAATTGGAGTGAGGGTGTGGAGACACAAAAATAAAATTGTGTTTCAAGGCTCCTGGGTGGCTCCGTTGGTTGAATGTCTGACTTCAGTTCAGGTCATGATCTCAACCTTTGTGAATTCAAGTCCCACATCAGGCTTGCTGCTGTCAGTGCAGCATCTTCTGTTCCTTTCTCCCTGCCCCTCCTCTCCTCTCAAAAATAAATAGATATTAAAAAATTGTGTTTTTTTACTTTGCAAAATAATATGGTTGCACATATTTCTCTTTGCCTTTTTTAAAAAAAATCTTGGCATTGATGATAATGGAATATATAGATGTTAAGTTAGATAAATGGAGTAAAGACTTTACGATGCAATTTCAAATTTGCAACTCCTTAAAAATTACTTGTAGGTCACATTAGCACATTACATTGCTTAGAAGTAATATATTGCTACAGTAGCTCTCCAGTTTTCTTTTTGTTTCTTACTTTATATCTTATAAAGCCTTATAGTTTACATATGCGGTCACAATTCTTAACTCATTTGATATCCAAAACAATCCAGTGTTGTGGTAGGACAAACATTGTTTTGGTGATTTTAGAGAAAAGGAAAACATCACCCAGAAAACAATACCCAGAGAGACAAAACAATCATTCAAGTTTATATTGCTAATAAGTGGCAAAGCCAATATTCTCTTCCAGTTTTCTGATTACACATTTCCCAAATCCAGATCCTATATTCGATGCCTATGCACTCTCCTGTTTTTAAAGGTAATCATAATCCATGGTAGCTGACAATTTCTGAGCATTTTCTATGCACAAGACACTTTTCTAACTGCTTCTCATTTCTCGTTTTGAATAAGAGTCCTATTAGTGGGGATGACTGCTCCCATTTTGCAGATGAGAAAAAGGAGGCCTCGGGCACACAAAGATTCAACCCAGATCATATATACTAGACAATAAGTAGCATTGAGAGGATTTGAAATCCAGGCAATCTGACTCAGAGTCTAAAAAATCAACCACTACACACTCTGTGTTTTATAGATGAACATTTCATAGCAAGTACGGGTTTTCATATATATACAATTTTATGTATTAGAAATCTAAAGTGTGCATAATCCTAAGAAATAATTGCTACTGCTAAACTACTACTTTTCTTAGACAGATGGAACGAGCACTAGGCCTGATTAGATTTAGTTTTCATGTCTGCTTGGTTTTTGGATAATTGTGATATTTAAGAAGTCACATCATTTCTCAATATCTGTTTCCTTATGATGTTTATCATATAGAAACTATATTAAATTCATTTTGCAACCAGAAAGGAATTATACTCAGGCTCACATAGTAATAGTGCACTAATTTCTAAAGAATAAAACACATAACTATCATGCTATCTTTGTTTGAACTACTATAATAACAAAAATAACCATAGACTGGGTGGCTTATGAGCAACAGAAATCTAGTCTCATAGCTCTGGAGGCTAGCGAGTTCAAGATCAAGGTACTGGCTAATTCTGTGTTGGATGAGGACGTGCTTGATTAATAGATAAGAACCTTTTTGCTGTACCCTAGCATAGCAGGGGGACTTTCTGGCATCTTTTATATAAGGGCACTAACTCCATCCATGAGGGTACCTCCTGAAGCCTCACCTCCAAAATCTATCACATGGGGGATTAGCTTTCAACCTATGAGTGAGACAAAATCATCAGGTCCAGGGCACATGCCCTTAATGATGTGAAGGTCAGAATTAATAAGAGAGCAGATATTTATTTCTCATCTGTTATCAGAGCTGATTCTCAGCTGGCAGAAATGGAGCCGACACACAGTTGGTGTCGGTGCTGTTCCATGTGTTAAATATTTTCTATGGACACATGCTTCTAATAACCTCAAATCAAAGTGTTCTATGCATGCTAAAATATTAGAAAATCATCACATGGCACTTGAACAAAGGAGCTTGTTGGATAATAAATATTCCAATCAAAATGCCAGAGAGTTTCCACTTTTTAAGTATATATTTCCCATTTAACAATGAAAACTTTAGCCAATGGGTTAAAATGTTGCATTGGAATAAAATTGTATGCATTGACATTCATTTCAATATGCTAAATTATATACAGCAGACATATTCATATTCATAAATTAAGCATTGACACTCTTTATTATTTTCACACTAAATTTTGACTATTATATTCTAGCTGATGAGTGATTATTTTGAATCATGAAATGATACTACTGCTGCTAGCTATCTTTATACAGCAGGATTTGTACAATTATTTGAATATTTCATTGCATTTTATGTTATTACTCATAAAATGAGTGGAAAATGGGAAAGTGATAAGAAGCTTACATCTCATAAACTGAATTTCTTTGAGGCAAAGTTAGAAATGATTATCACACTTCAGGTGATGAATCTTCAGATTCCCTGTATTCACTGTTCTTAAGCTAGTTTGTGTTCCGTTGAAAATGAAAATAATAAATTAAGTACATGTCTAAAATAATAGAAATATTTCAAGGGTATATTGTTTAAAAGGCAAGATTTATTTAGGGAATTTCTAATATTCTATTTTCTAGATTTATAAGACATAATGAATCGTAAAATGCATCATCATTTAAAAAGTATCTCATAATGTAAGAAAAAACACAAATGAGCAAAGGGGAAAAGAAGAGAGAGAGAGAGAGAGAGAGAGAGAAAGAGAGAGAGAGTGAGAGAGAGAAAAATCAAGAAAGGCTCTTAACTATAGAGAACAAACAGATGGGTACCAGAGGGAAAGTGGGTAGGGAGATGGGCGAATAGGTGATGGGGATTAAAGAGTGCACTTGGGATGAACACTGGGTCATTAAAAACTTAAAAAGAAACAAAGTATCTCATAAAGAAGACACTGTGCTGAATTCAAAGCAAAAAATCCAAGATGTACACTGATTTCAGAAATGCTGAAATGGGAGTCTTGAAATCAGATAAATACATTATTATTTCTTATACTGGATTTTTGTCCATCTTTTTCATTTTTGATTCTTACATGCTTATAGAATGTATTATCTATAAAAGTTGTGGTAGAAACTAGATCCATTTTCTCTCTACATAAAAACCTATTTATTTATTATTTATTTACTTACTTACTTACTTACTTACTTATTTATATTTATTTATTTATTTTGGGAGAAAGAGCATGAGCAGGACTTCTAGGCCACATTTCTGGCTTTAGATTGAATGGCATGAAGATTAAAGGGCAAGAATTATTTTCTTATGTAGTTGGAATAGCAGGCCTTTCTGAATTAAATCTGTGTACCTGCTAATAATTATTTATGATTTTTTTACATTATTTCTTATTTGTATTGAAGCATAACTGACATACAATATCCTGTTATTTCTGGTGCATATCATGATTTTTCAATATTTCTGAGACATTATGAAGTGATCTCCGTGATATTTAGTTACCATCTGTCACCATACAAAGTTCTTATAATAACACTGATTATATTTCTATGCTGTACATTACATTACTATCACTTATTCATTTTAAAACTGGATGTATATAGCTCTTAATCCCCTTCACCTATTTTGCCCACCTCAGAAACCTCTCTCTCTTTTGGTAACCAATGAGATGCTGTTTCTTGTATCTATGATGTCTGTGCTGTTCTGTTTTGATTGGTTTATTCTTTTTGTTGGTTTCCACATATAAACAAAATTATATGATATTTGTTTTTCTCTGTCTATTTCACTTAGCAGAATGCACTCTAGATCCATCCATATTGTCACAAATATCAAGCTTTCATTCTTTTTTTTTGTGACCGAGTAACACTCCATTGTATGTATATACCATATCTTTATCTATTTATCTGTCAATGAACACTGAGGTTGATACCATATCTTGGCTATTGTAAACAATGCAGCAATGAACAAGGGGGTGCATGTATCTCTTATAATAGGTGTTTTTGTTTTCTTCGGATAAATACCCAGAAGTGTGATGGCTGGAACAAATGGTAGATTTATTTTTAATTTTTTGAGGACCCTCTATGCTGTTTTCCATAGTGGCTGCACCAGTTTATATTCTCAGCAACAGTGTAGGAACGTTCCCTTTTCTCTACACCCTCATCAACACTTGTTGCTTTTTGTGTTTTTGTGAATGGTCAATCTGACAGGTGTGAGGTGGTATCTCACTGTGGTTTTGATTTGTATTTTCCTGATAATGAGTGATGTTGAGCATCTTTTCATGTGTCAGTTGGCCATCTGGATGTCTTCTTTGGAAAAATATCTATTCAAGTTCTCGTCCTACTTTTTGATCAAGTGTTTTGTTTGTTTGCTTTATGATACTAGGTTTGCGTAAGTTCTTTATATTTTGGGTATAAATCCCTTATCAGATGGATGATTTATAAATATCTTCTCCTATTCAATAGATTGCCTTTTTGTTTTGTTGATGATCCCTTTCACTATAATTTAGCTTATGTCAAATTTATATATATTGGTTTCCTATAACAAGAATCAAAAGTAGTACGTAATTTTTGGGGTAAATGAGGCACATTTTTGTTTCATTTGTTATTTTCTTTTCATTTATGCTAATAATTTTTCCTCTGCTTCTTGACTTTCATCTTTTATTGCTTGCTTATCAAAATTGGTACACCGTCTGCCGATGACTAGAAATTCCAGCAGTGTGATTCTCAATAAATCTTAGTTTATAAAGCAAAAGTCATAAATATTTTGGATCAGACTATCAAATAGGAATTGGAAATTAATCATAATTGTGTTTCTTGTTTATACTTGGCTAAGGAACTTACTTAGAGAGGATGCTTAACTATTTCTTTCTCTGTGAATTATTTAATAATCTTCCCTAATCTTAACACTAATGATCATTTTTTAAAGATGTGAATATGATGGAGGAGTGATTTATGATATTCAGCTTTTGATTGGTTAGATATATCATCATACAGAGAATAGGGAAATTTGTTTGTCTTTGAAGAATAAAATGCAGGTAGTAGAGGAGAAGTAAAATTGTGAGAAATATGATGTAAAATTTGGCCATCCGGAGGATCCTTTGGCCTATTGAACTTTAATGTAGGGCTACCCAACACACAATTGTGTCTTGAATGGAATGGTGACGTTTAGAACAATTATGTAGCTTTGATAGTCATCAGTATTCGTGTAAGAAAGGGTATCAGAGGTGATTGTTCAATAATCAAGTTGCATATATGTACAGAAGGAGAAAAATAAAACACTAACTAGACTAACAAGAAACTCCAAATGCATTCTTCCTTCCCATACCTAATGCAATTGCTTCAGGTTTGGTCCTCATCATCTCCTGAACTATCTACTTTCTATTTTGTTTTTCTGCATCGTTTTTCACATCGCCTCTATGTTCACACATTTAAAGCAGATAACATATAACAAACCCAAACAAGTCTTTATTTTTCTCTATTTGTGGACAGAAGAAAGCACAATCATCCTAACATGGTTGGTATTCAAGACCTTTCACTATTGGGCCAAAACCTGGATTAGCTGTGATTCCAGATAGAACCTTTCTAGAACCCCAGTTAAAATGAATTTCTCTCTTATCCTTTCATAATCACCTGTTTGCTATTTTCCTATAGCTCTTTTTCAATCTGAATTTCATAACTGTACACATGACTGATCATTAGAGAATAAATCGACAAGGGCATAAATTGATTCAAAGTCACTGACTGATAAAGACTTTGCCTATAATGTATACTCAATAATTTTGTTTGCTGGTTGGATTTAATAAAAATTTAAAACCTTGGATGTATACTGTGTGATGATGCTTGTTCAATTAAATATCCAATTCAAACAGGTAGTATGAGTGTTCAGATATATATTATTGACTTTCAATAGTTGTCTCATGTTTTTAGATCTCCACCATTGTTTAGTGTTCTATATTAATACAGTGGTAGAAATTTAGCTTTATGCTATATATGTACTTCATTAGTCCCCTGTATAAATCTGGAACATTGAAAAAACACGGAACATATATTTCTTTTGATTATGATTATGCATCTATCACTGCAAGCCATTTGACATTATTTTTATGTAATAGGCTATTGCTCTTGACTTGCTTGGCAAGCACTAATTTTGATTAGGTCAAACATGAAAACTAAAACCTTCCCTAAACTCTGAGTCTACTAGTAGCCTTATGAGCAATGCCTTTTGTAAATTTAGGTGTGTAGTTTCAAAAACAGTATCCATGATAAACAAATAATTAGAATGGATACTTAAAAAAAAGTTCCTTATAATTTACTTCTGTTTTAACTTTAGATATTGGCTCTTTAAAAATAATTAGATTTGGGGCACCAGAGTGGCTCCGTTGGTTAAGTGTCTGACTCTTAATTTCAGTTAAGGTCATGATATCTCATGATTCATGAGATCGAGCTCTGTGTCCGGCTCTGTGCTGACAGTGTGGAGCCTGCTTGGGATTCTCTCTCTCCCTCTCTCTCTGCCCCTCCCTTGCTCACACTCATGTGCTTGTGCGCTCTCTCTCTCTCTCAAAATAAAAACGATAAATAAATAAGTAATAAATATAATAGGGTTTTGCTGACCCTATTTTTCCCCCAAAATGAGTTTGACACCACATATTTGCTCAAGGAAAACACATTCTCATCTTAATTTTTTATTTTAAGAGAAATAAGTCAGGAAATGGGGTGAACAACATGCATTCTTATATTTTTGTGCTAATAAGCACTTGGGAACAATAAACTATTCCTTTGATTATGTCTGATATCAGTTTTCCTATACCTGGCAGTATCTGAAAAAAGTATATGTTAATGATTCCAATCATAAAAATATAGTGAAAGAAAAGTGAAATGGGGGAGGAATAATGTGGAAATGTATCTGATAGTTTATGAAGATTAAAATATTTATTTCTGTTGTATGTATGTATTTACTTACTGAAGAATAAAACATGTTATCACTTCAATAAGTAATATACCCAGATAAAATAAAATATAGTGTTTGCCACCTCACTTCTCTTTCTATTCTTAAAAATCTAGGGTTTTAGGGGCACCTGGGTGATGAGGTTGGTTGAACAACCGACTTCGGCTCAGGTCATGATTTCACATCGTGAGTTCGAGCCTCGTGTTGGCCTCTGTGCTGACAGCTCAGAGCCTGGAGCCTACTTCGGATTCTGTGTCTCCCTCTCTCTGCCCCTCCTCCACTGTCTCTCTCTCTCTCTCTTTCTCTCTCTCAAAAATAAATAAATAAATGTTAAAAAAAATCCACGGTTTTATAAATTTATTATATAGTTGAATTTACAGATTTTTATAAAACATGCAAGATCTATTTTATATAAAAACTTTACTAAGTGTAATTAAGAATTCTCTTCAAAAAACTCTAGGTTATTCATCACAAACCAGATTTTATTTTGATTACATAACATCAGATTCCTTCCATCTTGAAGGAAATTAGAGCTTTTCTTAACACCTCTATTAATGTATGCTTGCATTGAGCAAGCACCCCCTATCCCTACCTTCAATAAGCAACATGGGAATGTGAATGAGAATAATTATTCCATGTTTTATTCTGAAATTCTACCCGTGAATTAGTTAATTTACATGGAGATCTGCTAAGCTTATGGTGCCATTTGTGTTTCTTAATCCTTCTTTTATTAGCTATACTTATGAGAAAATTATACCGTTATTTTCCCAAGCCTCAAGCCTCAACTAATTTGTGTAGTCAAAAATATTTTCAAGTGGCCTTTCTTTCCAACCTAAGAATTATTCATACTGTGTGTCTCAGTTTGACTGAGCATGTCTCATTATTCATACATGTGCACTTTACTCTGCTGGTAAGAATAAGCACTCAGGAAGCATAGTATTAACAGTACTTGAGGCTTGCACTTTTCAGTTGTTCTTGGCCTTTATTTATCTGTCTTTGCTATGGCCTTTCTCCATTTGCGTGTTTGTTGTTTTGTATGTTTTTGTTTTTGTTTTGCTTTGTTTAGTGCTAGTTATTTGTTAACATTATTTTTATAAAGACAAGGTTGGTTTATGAGTAAGGGGAGAAAGAGATTTTCCCTTCTAAACTCTGGGATTCTGGGAACTGATCAGACATTTGTGGAAGTTTTCCAGCATTATATGGTGACAGTAGAAGGGGTATTTGGAAAACAAAATTATGCCCATCAATTATTAATCTACATGCTTTCCTTCCCCCCACACACACCGAGCCTCTAACATTACAATTTCATTTCCATCGACATTTGCGAAAGGTGAAATTTACGGAGTTTTGTTATTTCAACTCGTCTCCTTGAATTCTAATTTTATAAAACCCTAAGCTTCAAGTAACACTTAAAGTAGCATTTTATTATTTCATCGAAGTTGTTATGTCATAGCTTTGAAGATATTTAAATTCCGAGTCTTAGTAAAGCAACAGAGGCATACACTTTTAAGGAGTTCTGAATGTAAAAAGTAGCTATTCCTGAGAGGATGTGTCAAATGGAACCGGCAGATCTCCAAGGGAACATCAGGCAGAAGCATGCCCATTCATCGCCAGAAGATGAGGCCTGTGATTAGGAAAACATAAGGAAGAAGAGAATAATAGAAATTGAAGTAAAAAAGTTAACTGGGATCCAATTTTTAGAGTACCGCAGGATTGTTTGGCTTTAATAAGTCACATAGGAAGATGTTAACAAGTTTTTATGCACTAAATTATGACATGCACTAAATTATATACCGTCAGAATCATTATGGGTTGTGAACACTGTGATGTGGGTAGACTTTAGACTGATTAAAATATTGCTGTAAGATATTGCAATAATTGGGGCTTTTGGGTGGCTCAGTTGGTTAAGCATCTGACTTCGGCTCAGGTCATGATCTTGCAGTTTGTGAGTTGGAGCCCTGCATTGGGCTCTGTGCTGACAGCTCAGAGCCTGAAGCCTCCTTCAGATTCTGTGTCTCTCCCTCTCTCTGCCCCTACCATGCTCATGCTCTGTCTCTCTCTCTGTCCCTCCATAATAAATAAAAACATTAAAAAAAAAAAGACATTGAAATAATTCAGGTGAGATGATGGTGGTGGCTTTTACTGTAGAGGTGATGAGAAGTATTGGGTTCTTGTTAGTTTTGAAAGATTCGCTGATAGATTTGATGCGAAATGTGAAAAAAAAAAGAAGTATCAAAGATGAATTTAGGAATTTTATTCTGATGAACTAGAAAAATGAAATTGCCATTTGTGTGACAGGAAAGGAAATAAAAGCAGGTTGCATCTGGTAAAAGTAAGAAGTTCAGTTTTGAATATATTCAGTTTAATTGGCCTGTTACTTAACTATGAAAGTATGTAGATATAAATATTGGCATATATGTTTCCTTTGTTTATATCATATATATACATATTTCTGGAATTCAAAGAAAAAGTCCGTGCTTGAGTTATAAATTTTGAAGTTATCTGCATAGAAATGCTATTTAACATCCTGGAGCTGGGTGAGATCACTCAAGAAGAAGATGTGTGTGTGTATATATATATATATATGTGTGTGTATACATACATATGTTATATACAGATGTATATATATACACGTATGTATGTTATGTATGATATATATATGTATATATATATATGTATATATATATATATATATATATATATATATATATATATATAAAACAAAAAGCGAGAGAGAGGGATCTGCGTGTAAGAATTGAGTACTTAAGCATTCCAATATTAACTGGTAGGAAAGTCTAGAGACCAAAAGGAGTGGCTGGTGATGTTGGAGGAAACTAAGAACAGTAGTGTGATTAGAAATAATCAAAAACAGTTAAGTCAAGGAAGTTTTAAAGAAGAATGGAGTAATCTCTGGGATAAAATAATGTATACACATTAAATAGGTTGATGACAGAAAATAAATTATTATTATTAGACTTGGCAACACTGATAGTCCCTGATTACTGTAAACAAGTCACACATACACACACACACCACACACACACACACACACATTTTGGTGAACATATGGCTAATAGAAGCTATTAGAATGGTCTCAAAAGAAAATAGGAGAAGAACAAGTCAAATAGAGACAGTATAAGTAAGACTTCCTAGGAAGCTGACGTAAAGGGAAAGGAGAAAGTGATGTCAAGGGATTTTTTTTCTTAATCTAGAAGAGAAATAATAAATAATAATGACATGTCTGAACATTCATGGCAATTACTCATGGAGAGGTAAAAAAGAAACATGAATCACTGGGCAACAGTCTTACATAACAAGTTGAGATGGAATCCAGAGGACAGCAGAGGGCTGAGTGCACAGAGTTCATCCATACCACAGGACGGTGATCCGAATTTTGCGGACACAACTTCTGGCAGATGGATACACAAAGCGATGCAATTTCATGACAGTTGTTTTCACTTTATCAGCACATGAAAAAACGTGCTCCTAGACATTAGGAATATATAATGTGTACAATGTGTATAATAAGTCAAGCTCTTGTTTACATAATTACATATGCAATAAATACCTATAAAGAGTTTAATCTCATTTAAAAATAAAGACAATTAAAAATAAATATACCTAGTGAACAGGGAGCTCTCCTGCATCAGTACTGCTGACAGAGATAGCTGGGACAGGGCTGGACTCACAGTGAAGCTAATAAACTTTGAACTTCAGGACTCTTTTCTTATCATGGGCCCTATTATGGGAGTGGCCTATTAATTTTGTAATTGCAGCTTTATTTATTTTTCTTAAAGAGAAGTTTACCTACAAGAAGCTTGGACCCTCCTTTTGCCCACTTATCATCCTTTAACTGACTTGGGAAAACAATCATCTAAGCCTTTTCTGCCTTATAAATCTGGAGAAATTACTTCCAATTGACTGATTCCAACCTGGAATCTGGAACTATACAGAGAAAGAGATTCTGGGAAATGTAGCTCTTTTGCCTTTGAAGAGGCTGTGGGTGATGCTGAGATGACAAGAAACCATCCAAGCATATGGCTCTAAGGAAGAAAATGTAATTAATTGATTAAGAGATTAAGGAGACTTTAAGCCATTCAAGGGGCTAGAGCTTAAAATAAGGGAGCATTTATGTATTAACACATCTGAAAGTGGATAACAGCGAAGTATTAATTGAAACCCAGGTGATGCTAAAAGCACACCGAAGGATAACAGTTAGTTTGGAATAAAAAGGCAGAGGAAAAAGAGAAGAAAAGATTTTCAGGATGTCTCCAGCAATGTTCAGGAAGGAGGGTAAACTGATTGTAAGGCTTGTTTGGCACTCACTAATAATGCATTCAACATAGTTATTGATCACTCATGTTAGATACTATCATTTAAAACAAGCCAGGTGTGGATCCTCTCTTTAAAGGGCATATAGTCTAGACCATCGTTGTCCAGTTGAAATAGGATTCCAGCCCTAAATGTGAGCCACATATGCAATTTCAAATTTTCTGGCAGCCATAACAATAAAGTAAAAAGAAACATGAAATTAATTTTAATAATTTTACTTGACCTGATATATCAAAAATATGTATTCTCATTTTAATATTTAATCAATATAAAATTATTAATGCTACATTTTACTCTTTTTTTTTTTTTGGTACTGTCTTCAACTCCTGTTGTGTATTTTACACTTACAGCATATCCCAGTATGGACTTGCCACTTGGGAATGCTCAGTGTGATTATTGGCTACCGCACTGACCTTCCACAGGTGTTCTAGACAACTGGAAGTTTAGCCTGAATAATACTTAAGGAGCCCATTGTGAAAATGTCCTGTACTTGCGACCTGGACCACACAACAGTCTGTGGTGATCCATCGAGATAATGCTACCCTTTAGGCTGGCATGAGCTTCCTTTATGACACAATATCCCAAAGATTCACATGAAACAAAATTTCTTACTTCTGAAACCTATATGACATTGTATCCTTTAGTTCTTGAAGTTATTGTGATAATTGAAAGCAGAGTGCTTTTCAAAACCCGTGAACACTGGTGTGTGTCATGTTCTAACATCATCAACTAAATATGCCACAATTGGAAATAAAGTGATAACATGAGCATGTAGATAAGGTAATTTACAATATCCGCCACAAGCCACCATTGCCTTTGCAAACATACACTTGTTTTTAACCTTAATATATATTGGCATACCAGACTGAAAATGTATTATGAGCCTCCTTCCTTTCCATTAAGACAAATATGAGTTGAGTGGGAGATTAACAATGACTCAGCCTTCTCTATGAGAAGCTGAATTGGGGGTTCAGAAAATGCTACGTTTCTGCACCTAAAAGTATTAAAGGCAGGGAAAAAGCAGTTATTGAGAAGTTTAAAACACAAATTTAAAATCCCTGAATATTTCAGCAATATGTTGATTTCATATAAATGTTGCACCTTCTAAAAGAAAAAGATAAATATACTGTGAAATTGGTTATAATGAAACAATTTTGAGATTTCAAAATAGCTTAATTTATCTTACATGTTTATGAAATTAATTTCTAAAATTGCTAAAAATTGCTTTAAAATTTCAAAATATACAAAATGTCTGAGCATTATTTCCCTTAGTTCTCTATTTTGTTGTGATAATTGAGGACAGGTGCTTTCCAAAAATCTGCGGAACATGGGTGTGTGTTGTGTTCTAACGTCATAAACGAAATATGCCACAACTGGAAATAAAGTGAATGCTATTTTTGAAAAATATCTGTCATCTCAAACAAAAGAAAATGGGTGAATACATAGAAAAAGAAGCTTAGCTTGAATGCAATTCAATTTTATTTTATCTATAGTCATCTATCTAAATATCTATCTATCCATTTACTAATCTCTTCCCCACCCTCTCCTGTTCTTTTGTTAGAAATTTAAAACTCTAGGAAAATTCATCTAGCATAATTTGTGCATGTGTGCGGGTGAGGTGGTTGATGTAGATAATTAATCTTTTCAAATCATATATTTTCTGTAGTAAGCTGAAGAAATTGTATTGAAATTTCTTTGTGGGTGTATATTTATAAAGATTACAAGGTTACAGCTAACTGCCACTTGCATTTCCTTAGTAATGCTCACGGTTTAGGATAGAAACTCCATCTGTTTTAGTAAGTCAAGGCCATAGACAAATGCAAGTGTTTATAAATTAAAGAAAGAAATGAGAACCAGAAGTCTGGGAAATTGTGGAAAAGATTAATAATATCATTGGAAATCCAATTTGCCTGAACAGAAAATCATATTTTCTGGGAGAAATATTAATACCAGAGATGTCTAAGTGGGTTATTTAAAGATTAGATTTCAAAGGATGGAGGAGTAAGAACATAAACAAGGTCAAACAAATAAAGACTAATATTGTAGAAACTTGAGATTGTACTGAGGATTGATTGCCACCTATTTAAATACCTTTTGATGGTAGTAAAATACAAAATTTTGAAAGCATTTGTTGGAGATCATTAAGCATATTTTGTTCAAATTAGGCCAGAGATATTTAAGATATCCTATGGTGTTAGATAATGGGCAAGTATTAGAATAGAATGGTTTGTGAACTTCATATACAGGTTCTCAAATCCAGGCTCTACAGGAGAGACACTGGTGGAGTTCATTTCCACAGAGAAGATAAATAAATAAAACCATGTACCGTTTCATGGGATTTCATTCTTCTTAAAATGTTAGCATACTTTTAGGAAAATTTATGCAGATTTTGGACGAAATCTGTCTCAATGTTTCCATATATTGTAAATATATGAATATGGCATCAACATTCATGTTATGACAACGCTGCAGCAGTTTTTAGACACTGGACAGATTATGTTTTTCTTTTTGCAACTTCTGAATTGTCAAAGAAACTCCGACTCTCCTCAAATATACTTTTTAGGAACTGTGTTCATCATCAGCTTATTCTAAATGTAGGGTGGAACTTCATTTTATAAGTATTAGTGTGATCTTTCATTTTTCTAATCAGTTTCATTTAAATACACCAAAACAATTCATGAGACCTTATTGAAAAATTATCCAGAAGTTCCGCTACTTTCAAATCTGCTCAAAAATAGAATGGTAAATATACTATTTAATAGATAAATAGCATGAAGGGCTGATTTTTCTACCATATTTCCGTACATATAGCGTTCTTTTCCAGGAAAGTATTTGATTGTTATACCCATGCAACTTCTACCTATATTTTAAGGCCAATATCAAACCCTTTGCTAATTGCATCAGATTTAATTCGAATGAGCTTCCACTCTGTAGCTCTTATTTCTTATCCTTATTTACTCGTGTTGTTGTTGTTGTTGTTTGAAAATTCTATTTGTAGTTTAGTATATTTGTATTTTTCTCTCTTTATGTAGATTTTAAACTCCTTGTATCTAAGAACTAAATTTTTACATTGCATTTTTCTTTATAGCTTCCAACAGCTAGAGTCAGTTGATTAGATATCAGTTTTTTAGTTAATATATGTTAAACAATTAAGGATTTGTTTCAACAAGTATGTGTGAGGGGATAGTGAACTGCATGTAATTAGTTTTGCTACTATGAAGAAAATGAAATAAAATAAGATATTACGATTACAAGATAGCATTTTTTAGTATGCACAATGTTACATTTGTTTCAGATGTACAACAAAATCCTTCCTCTCCTCTGCATGAATCTGTCACCATACAAGGCTATTCCAATGCAATTGACTATATTCTCTATGCTGTACTTTTTATTCCTGTGACTTATGCATTCCATAACTGGAAGACTATATTTCCCACTCCACTTCACCCATTTGGCCACCCACCTCCCCACTCCCTTTGACAACCATCAGTTTGTTCTCTATATTTACAAGTCTTATTCTGCTTTTTGTTTGTTAATTCATTTGTTTTTTAGACTCCGTATATAAGTGAAATCATGGAATTTGTCTGTCCTTTTCTAATTTATTTCACTTAGCATAACCCTATAGGTCCATCCATGTTGTTGCAAATGGCAAGATCACATCCCTTTTCATAGATGAATAATATTCGTGTGTGTGTGTGTGTGTGTGTGTGTGTGTGTGTGTGTGTGTGTTTATGTACCAATTCTTCTTTACCCATTTATCTATTGATGGACGTTTGGGTAACTTCCATATCTTGACTTTTCCAAGCAATGTTGCAATATACATAGGGGGTACATATATCTGTTTGAATCAGTGTTTGTTTTCATTGGGTAAATACCCAGTAGTAGAATTATTGAATTATATGGTGGTTCTATTTTTAAGTTTTTGAAGAATCTCCATACTGTTATCCACAATGGCTGCACCAATTTACATTCCTACCAGCAGAGCTCATGGCTCCTTTTTCTCCACATCCTTGCCAACCTTGTTATTTCTTACCATTTTTATTCTAGCCATTCCGAAAGGCATAAGGTGATAATTCATTGTGGTTTTGATTTATAAAACAAAAAAATAAATAAAAATAAAAGCACATTTTTTATGAGGACTTGGATACAGTAATTAAGGAGAGTTATCAGTCAAATGATTTCTGGAGTGTTTCTGGGCTAGGAACCTGGAAGAATAGTGACATTGCTAACTTAAATAATCTGTGGATGAAAATTATTTTATTATTTTTTTCTGTTGAGTTTTTGGTGCATCAGAAGGATTAGAATTAGTTTTAAGGTAGTAATCATCGCCAAGAAGGACGTGTTAAAGTTCATATTAAGTCACAGCAACATGTGGAAAGAAATGAGAGAAAAAAGCTACTGGAGAGCATGATGGAGCTTGCCTATGGTACAAGGCTAGGTTCCAAACTCCTTGTTTGAGACCTTTTTATTAAAATACTTGCAAAGTCATCGACTGAGATTCACAATAACAGCATGAGAATAGGGAGCAATGAGAGATTACAGCAATCATTTATATTGCAAATACCAAGCTTAATCATAAATACTATATATAAAACACTACCATCATCAACACAGTGTTATTAAAATTAACATTTATTGCCTGTCATTCTGCTAAGATTTATTTCATTCTCACAGTGTAATCAAGTAGGTATTGTTATTTTCCCCATTTTATAGATGACAAGACTAGGAAACAGACTACTAGAGAAGTGGCCAAATGTCTCACAAAAAGCAAGGGAAAATTGTTTTATTTGCATTTTGGTTCAACTCATGCTTTCACTTATAATGTCCATAAAATATTGATATAACACAGTTTACAAATATTATCATTTCCCCCCACATTTTAACTGTCTTTTGCTCTGTACCCTAAATTGTGAATTTGATTATTTCCTGCAACCAAAAAAAAAAAAAAAGAAAGAAAAAGATAAACAATATAGAGGGAGAGGGAGGGAGCATCTCTCTCTGTATCTCTTTCTACCCCTGTCCCTCTCCCTCTCTCCAAATCTCTCATATGTCACAAAACTAAAGGAAGTTAGATAAAAGTTTTTAAAAGTTCAGTGCCAGTGTCTCTTTGGGAATACCTAAACAACATTGAGGTATAATTTGATTATTTACCTTAGCCATTCCAGTGAATACAAGAATATGTTAGGTATATTATATGTGTTTCTGTGACATGTCTTCTTGACTAAGAAGTAAAGATGTAGGAAATCAATGAAAACGACTTTAATATTTATCTCTAGGTGGAGAAAAGTCTATATTTAACAGTCTAGTGTAATTTAGCTGTTCACTCAGAGATGCTAGTGATGTAGAAACTTCTGAAGTTTTATTTTTACTGTTTTTGTTTGTTTGTTTGTTAGTTTTGCTCTGGTCTCAGCGCATGAACTTGAGAAAGTACTTCCTTTAGATGATACAACTGGTTGATCCATTTCTTCCCTCTTGTAATTCGTGTTAGGGTTTATCTGCTTGAAAGATTGTAGTTTCTCAGGGTTAAGAGTTCAGGTTTGGAAGACAAACTGAATGGTTTGGAATTCCACCAGTATCATTTACTTAGATAGCCTTAAAAAATGTCTTAGCTTCTACTTCTTTAGTTTCCTCACTTTTAGTTTTTAATATTTTATTCTATTAATTTTTTTTATTCATCTTGAGAGAGAAAGAGAGGCAGAGAGAGAAGGAGACAGAGAATCCCAAGCAGGCTTCATGCCGTAAGACAGAGCCCAACTTGGGGCTCAAACTCATGAACTGTGAGAACATGATGTGAGCAGAAACCAAGAGTCAGACACTTAACCAACTAAGCCACCCAGGTGCTCCAGTTTCCTCAGTTTTAAATGGAGCGATTAATAATACTACTTACACTACACATTGCTATAAGGATTAAATGAGCTAATATATGTGCTATACATAGTGTCTGGCACATACTAAACTTAAAATAACCAAAGGAATGTTTGGACATAAATATTGGATATGATCAAAATAGAAAATAATGCTATACTAAAGGTCCTGAATAGCATGTCCTAATAAAACAATCCTTAGTCCTGGCCTTGGTAAATCTTCTATGGACTGAGATTCTTTCTTTTTACTACATTGGAATCTTCTGTTTGCTTCATGCTGGCATACGTGCCAGAGTAATAGATACGTTCTGCTTTGCAAGTCACACAAAGTGGTGTAACTTCCTCATAAACCAGATTCCTAGGGAGGAGGGGCCAGCCAACTTGACATATGCTAATTAGACTCAGAAATGAGACTCAGCAAAATGAAATTCAGGTCTTGAGGATGAGTCTCAGTTTTTCTCAGGATTTCAGCCACAGTAGCAGATGCTAATTTATACACAAGTCTTATTTTCTGATGCTATGAAATTGTATTTCAGGAAGATATGAGGGTGTTGAAAGGGTAGGTCATCTTTAAGTGTGGGTATCAGCACTCACATTGCATTCTGTGAATTTTATGCAAGAATATGGTATTTATTTGTCTTTCCCATCCTAAAGCACCTAATGGTATAAAAATATGTATATATTTGCTGAATTTAATTCACCTTTGTATACTGTATATAATATTAAAAAGAACAAAAAAATGCTATGTATACTTTTAGAAACACTTAAGGTAGCAGAAACAATTTCAGACTAGGGACACCTGATATAATTACATGACGGAAAGGTCTTTCTTATATAGATAAACAAAATCTAATTAGGCAAAAAATTTTCTTCTGGAATCTTTTTGGCTTTTCTTACATTCTTGTTATTTCTCTTCCAGTATACGAGGGTGAGGCAAAACCGTGAGTGAAGAGCTTGTCTGAGTTCATTGAAGAGCCGTACTTCTGTCTACAGGCTGTTGGAGTGCTTGTTTTAGAAAAGTTGATGGGATGCGAGGATGGCAGTGAGTGAAAAAGTGATGTGCAGAGACCTCTAGAGACTGGAAAGCCTAACTACACTTAATACTCTGCAGATATGGTTCAATGCTATACAGTAATTGAATTACTCGGGGAGCTATAACACAGCTATAAAGAGAACAAGGTACTATTCTATTCCTAGTGATGTGGTTAAAATCATTGTTCTCAAAAGCCTTATGCTTTTGGCTATTTTCCCTTTAATGAGTTAATTAAGGTAAAATATGCTTTGCGTTTGCTCTACTGTAAAAACAATGATTAAACAACAGATGTTCATACCCCCAAAAATATAAATTATTGATGTTTGCAGAATATTTACTTTTAGAAAAACAGTAAGCGTTTACCTACTGCCATGACATAGGATATTTTATTTACCTTACCATTTATTTGTTTTGGGACAAAAAAGCTGGTGCGACTCACATTTATTTTCCTTTTTTGATATATTGGACTCTCCCTTTTGATACCTTTGACTTTGGCTGGATTTTTATTTTAATACCTATTGCCAGCACTATAAAATTTATTAAAATGAAAATCCAGTTTACGATATTGTAAACACACTTCACAATCAGTCATCATGTTAACTGTTTTTCATCTGTATAGTAAGTTGTGAATGGTGGCTATTTCTTATTAATTAAACAAGTATAGCTTCTCCATCATTCATTCTCATTCTGTCTCTCTCTCTCTTCCTCCCACCCTCTATCTCTCCCCTCTCCCAGGAGGTTTCTGTGTACTAGTGTATTAGTTAGAGTCAAAAAAATCAGTAGGAAATGTATGTGTGTGCCTAATTGCATCACACAGACGTACATATGTGTCCTCACATGGGAGAGAATAAGTGAGAGACTGATTGATTGATTGATTGATTGATTTTTTGACCGATTGATGTTAAGGGATTGTCTCACTAGATTATGGGGCTAGCACGTCTAAAATTGCCAGACAGACTGACAGATTGCAGACACAGGAAAGAGTTAATGCTTTAATCTCTAATCCAAAAGCAGTCTGGAGACAGAATTCCTTTTTCTCTTAAATCTTTTAAGTCTTTTTCTTAAGGCATTCAACTGATTGGATGAGACCTGTCCACATTATAGAAGGTAAGAAGCTTTATGTGAAGTCTGCCAATTAATTACATCTAAAATTACCCTTACAGCAACATCTAGACTAGTATTTGACTGATATTAAGCTGACACATAAAATTGACCATCATATTGAGTAATTCTATAATTATTTTATGCAATTTGACTTCTCTAAATAAACCAAAGCAAACCAGAGCAGTCAAAATAAGAACACAAGCATACACACAGACACATACAATTATATAATAATTAGTGATTTTTTTAGTTTATTTGTATTATAAATTCTAATTACAATAAAATGTTCTCACAATGAAGTACAAAATTGAGTAAATATCTTACAGTTAAATTTGCCGCTCCTTCATGCTCAGTCTAGTATAGTGAAGATATTCTCTTACAATTGATTTCTTTAAAAATAAATTTTAAAATTCAATTATTGGTATAATTCATAAACAAGTGCTAGTTTTGAAATAAGACAGATATTTTTCATCGGTCACTGTCCCCCCCCCTGTGGAAATGTAGATTGATATATATTTCCTTTATATTTCAAATAAAAATTGAGAGATACCAAATGTCAAATATGTCACTTATTATTGAGTAGGTATAAAAGAATAATAAATTTGCTAATACCCTTTTTAAATCCTAATTAATATAACAAGTATTTTGTCTTCTACTGATACTAAATGTGGTGTCCTCTTAGTTAGAAATGAATTTTAGTTGATATCAACTGTGTAAAAGTACTTAAACTATATAAATGAAGCTGTCTCCATCCACCAACATATATTTTAATATGAGCTTAATATAGAATATTCACTGACTTTGACTTTTACAATTTGTTAACACTTTTTGTAAATAAAGTATAGCATATTTCTAGAGTAATTTCACTAACACTCTCTTTTGGAGGGGCATTTGCATTCTACTCATATGAAATGAATAGTATGTTACCGTAGAGTCATTTGGCTAATTAAAAAATGATTGTTCATACACATGAAGTAGCTTATACAAGGTCATAGCAATTTAGTGGCACAACCAGAGATAAAATCTACTTTCACTAGTTTCCAATACAATGTTATATAATCGCTTGAAATTTACTAAATAGGGATCAGGTAACTGGGAAGAAAAATTTATATGGTTTAATTTCACAAAGACTTAAGAAATAGGCAATATAATATTTTATTTATATATTGGTGATAGCAATATATTAGAATATATATATGTAGATATTTGATATAGCTTATTTAATATATCTAGAAAAACCTATAATAAGATAAATGTCTGAACAAGAGTTCTGTGTTTCGTATTGTTTAAAAACTATGTGGGTTAGTTAAAGGACAAATTGTATTGATGATACATGGTTAATAGTCTGGGTTTTCTTTCTTTCTGAATCTAAATGTAGTAATATCTGAATGAGAAGTACTTAAATACAAAACAAGCAGAAAATCAGCATTAGATGGCCAGATGAATCTGAGTACACAAAAATGTTAAGTTAGACACCAGAACAAAAAAATACATAGAAGAGAACACAGTGATGATAAAAGCAATGATAAAAATTATTGAGGCACTACAATTTGCCAACATGACAAAGCAGCTGGTCAGGAAATAGATCAGTTGTGAAGGATTAGGATAAAAAAAAGGACAATAACAAAGACAGCTTTCCCTTTTGTACAAAAGTAAGATGTATTAAATTAGCTTATGGGGTATATTCCCAGAGTAACTGATAGCTAGAATAAAGAATCATCAGGAGAAACAGTTTGTAATAATCACATATTTAATAGTAACTGAAATTTGTTTGGCATTGCCCAGGCAAAAAAATACTGGATTTGAAAGAGTTCATCTTGATATAAACTCAGGTGAAGGTATAACTGATAAAATAAAAAAAAAATCATTTCTGAAATTGGACACATGAGAGAACACAAAGAGTCCTTCCATGCAATGAAGGAGCTAACAGGTGGTTCCCAATGATAGAAATAAGACAAACTTTCCTTCTATACCATGTTGCTTAAGGTTTCCCTTGCTCAGAGTGACATGCTGTTCCCCTCAGAGCAGATCCTATAATCTCTTATTTGGATTCATACAACTTATTTGATTTTTGTATCTGGTTAAGAGGGAAAACAATAAGAAGCAGGAAGAAATTTATTTTGAGAGATATTAGCCAGATTCCAAGTACACACATATACACATTTTGGAGAAATCTGTAACTATGATTCTCATATGCTCACACCTCTGGAAAACTACCATGCTGCTGGAGACACACACAACAATTCTGACCCTCCAAAGTAACATTTTTATGTGACACCATTGACTAGTTTTCACTCTTCTTGCATTACTAATTAAAGATGCAATGATGTTCCAATTTCTATTCATTTATCAGCTTCAGAGGTATTCAACAACTATAACGTATAACGACCAACCAACCAAAACTAATGAACAAAAACTAGAATAGCTAAAAGGGGTACTTCTCAAGTTATACTATCAGAAGAAATCAAGAATGCATGATCAGGAGAAAAAGGGCTATCATAAAAATAGAAAGTCATGATTTCTTGTCGAGTTTCCGGATCTGAAGAAGTTTTGATCCCATAATCCACTAATTTAAGGAGCGAATAGATGCCCAGGAGAAAGAACCTAAAACACCGTAGCATATATGCACAATAATTATTCCCCCAGTTGTTCTCCAAAGGTGCCTGCATTAATTTACTTGAATAAATACACATTGAATGAAAGGAACTACTGGAATATCTTGAGAACTATGGATTATAGGGTCAGAGTTGACATTGATACTCAGCTACTCGAAGAGTTGTCACGATCTGTTGGTTAGAGTGAGAGCATATGGGAGACAGGTAATAAAAGGAGTCTCAGATGACTCCCAGTGGCATCACTGAATCTACAAATAGACTACTCTGATCCCTGAATGAGTAATAGGTACAGACATGCTTTGGTGTTGGTGCGACTCTCGTATTCGTTCCTTGGCCTCTGGGGTAGAAACTATCATAGTAGTCCTAGTGGTAGCCTTGGGAATCGACTTCTCTATCTCCAGTTAGAAAAGTAAATCATAAATAACATCACCTTTCACAGTAGGGCATATTATAGAAATTAAAGCCACCATTAAAGACATAAAAAAGACAGGCAAGGGAGATAATCCTTATCATGTCTCCATTTAATCCTAGTCTGACCCTCTGCCAAAACAAGAGAGCTCTTGAAAGATTTTAGACTTTATGCAAACTTTGTGATTGCAAACTCTAGGCAGTAGGCTCTGTTGCAGTTACCATGTTGGATGCATCAGTATATTTGCTAAAGCAGGTAAATAAAACCACAGGTATATAATATGCAACCATTGAAGTGGCAACTAATCTAAAATTTTTGTCAGCAAAGAGAATCTGAAACAATTGGCTTTAACATGAAATGGACATGGTTTGCATTAACGTTTTTGTTCCAGGGCTATGTTAACTCTCCTATTATGTCATAACATGGTTCAAAGAGGTTTGGAATCTCTGGACATCCTGTAGACTTTCACATTTGTCTACTACATTGATTACATATTATAATCAGGATGGATAAGCAGGAATTAGCTAGTGTATGGAAGCTTTGGAAAGACACCATACATTTTGGTCAGTAGGAGGCCCAAAGGAGGACTTAGGAACCTTCCATATCAATAACTTTGTAGAGGTCTAGTTGTCAGGAGCATACTGAACTTCCCATCCAAAGTAAAATGATACCATTTTCCACCAAATAAGGAAGTATAACTCTTATTAAGCTTCTCTCGTTTCTAGGGACAGCATATTCTATACTTGAGAATATGGTTCTTGATTATGAACCTGGTGAGTAAAAGGCTACAAGCTTTCAGTGGGACCCAGAGCGGGAAAACTTTCTGCATCAGGTTCATGTTGCAAAGTCAATAACTCTTCATCTAGGTCCATACGATTTCACAGACTCTATTGTATAAGAGAGATTAGTACTTGATAAAGCTGCCGTATGGAATCTGTGACAAGCCCCAGCACAGAAATTACAATGCTTTTGGAACAATTGAATGCCAGTTGAAGTAGAGAATTATACATCTTTTGAAGACAGCTTCTCTTTTTCTAGTCGGCTTCTTGAAGTTATGTTTCTGGGATTGTCCATCATGAAATGGGTTCTGTTGGATCCATCAAGTTTAGGTAGGCCCAAGAATAATACATTGAAAAGTGGGAGAGCCACATCTGTGATTGAGTGTGAGCAAGACCAGAAGGCCCAGGCAAACGGCATGTAGGAAACCCAGGCCCTGTGTGTAATCCATTGCTATTTCCTCAGCTTGTACCTACTTACGGCCAAACGCAAGGCACATCATGACCAGCCGACTGAGGAGAAAAATGATTCATCTTGTTTTACATATGAGTCAGCTCAAGTGTGGGAGCAAGGTAAAAATAATGAGCAACTGCACTACAACCTCATTTAGGGTTGGCCTTGAAAGACAGACGCAAGGGAACTATATCCTGATGGGGAGAGATTTAGGCATACACCCTGTCATTCATTTAGTCTGGAAGAAGTGCTTAAAGGTTAGAATATACACTAACTCATTCTTAGTAACAAATAGTGTGGCAGGGGCATGGAAAGAGAACAATTAGTTCCGAGGTAAAGGTTTTTTTGTTTGTTTTGCTTTTTAAATAATTATTTTTGGGAGAGAGAGAAAGAGAGAGAGAGAGAGAGAGAGAGAGAGAGAGAGTGAGAGAGAGTGAGTGGGGGAGGGGCAGAGAGAGACGGAGACAGAGAATCCCAAGAGGGCTCCACACTGTCAGTGCAGAGCCAAACATGGGGCTCAATCTCACAAACAGTGAAGTCATGACATGAGCCAAAATCAAGAGTCAGACGTTTAACTGAATGAACCACCCAGGTTCCCCGGGGACAAAACGATTTAAGGCACAGGCATGTAGATGGACATATGGGGTTAGATAAGAAATGTGAAGATGCTTGTATATTATATTTAAATGGAGCAAGGCAGCTTTTGTCATCAGCAATCCTAGGTCTTTTAAAAAGTGGTCACAGTGGCAGATACGGAGATGATACTCAGACCTAACAGCATGGGTCCTCACCTGCCAAGGCTGTTCTAGCTGCTGCCACCCCAAAAGCTTAACCTTTCAGCAACAGAGAGTAATACTAAAATCCTATAATGGCATCATTCTTTGAGGAGGTCACCAAGCCACTTTGTCGCAATTTGACTTTTGGGGTTCCTTCCAAACTGAAAGCCCAGAAATTTATTCCAATAAGAATAGATACAATTTCCAGATATGATTTTGCCTTTTCTATACTCAGTTTTTCAACCATCACCAGTATTCGAAGGCTCCTGCAGTATTTGATTCACTGGCATGGGATCCCTTATGTCATTGGGTTTGTCCAGAGGAGTCACTTTATAGTGAAGAATATGGTGAATTAGCTCACAACAATGGATTCCCCCAGCTTTATTATATACCACACTAGCCAAAAGTTGCCACTTTGATAGAGCATTAGGATATCGTGTTGAAGTCACAGTTGAATTGTCACCTCTGAAATGATTATTTAAAAGGACAGAGAATTGTTCTCCAGAATGTAATATATCTTCTCACAAAGACCTTTATGTGGTTCTTAGCCCAAATAGGAAATTTATATAGGTCTCTATATTAAGTAATGAAAACAGTAGTAACCCTAATTATAATCAGCATAACAAGTCCTAATAAATTTCTTGAGGATTTTGTCTTCTTGTCTTCACAGCGGCATTTAAGGTCCTAGTTTCCAAATGAGGAACATTTCTGGTTGGAACACAAGCAAAAGTCTATTGAGCTGTGGCTACCACCTGAGCAGAGGCTCATTTTTGTCCACGATCCATCAGGTGACAAGAAGAATGACCATTTTCACAGGTGTTTGATTGTGATAATCAGGAGAAGGAGAATTGTTAGAAATCAATGGAGTCAGGGAGAAGTATGTTTGCACCCAGACAATCCACTTAGGTACTGCTTAATATCCCTTCTCCAATTTTGATAGTAAATGTATAACTGGCATGAGGATGGCATGGTGGCCAGAGTCACAGACTCCTCAGGGATGAAGATCTGGTTCAGCCCATTGCCTAAGCCATCAGTGGTTCTAGTGGAAAGGTAAGAGGATACTAGAGTAGGGAGAAAATTAGTATCGTCATGCCCCTGAAATGAGCCATCGTCATGTGAAATGTGGTTCATCCTCTTACTTTCCTTGTCTAAGTTCCCTTCAAGAAGACTCAACGGAGTCTTAGAAAACTGCTTCCTGAACGTATACGTAAAATTAGATCTGGGTGGAGTAAACCATGGAGGACACACAGATACACTACCCAAGGTCCTCCTTCAAGGAAGGGTTTGTTGCCACAGCTGCAGGGACTGTTGGCAGAAGAAAGCAGTTAGCTACAGTCTCTTCAGGAATTGCTTCTGTTGTAGAGAGCCACTCTACCCTGTCATGATCTAAGGTGGTAGCCCAAATCTATCGAGTAGTGGAGGTGGGCGTATAAGCCTACCTCAAAAGGGACAACACTCAAATGATATTTCAACTTCATAACCTCTCTTCTGGCTCCATGGTATTGGCTGAAACTGTAAGGCCTGAATATAACTTGACTTCTTTGCCTATTTCAGTTTTTTCTTCTTTCCTTCTAGGGCTTTCCTTAAAAAATATTCTAAACGCTAAATTGTTTCAGAATCTGCTTTGCATTGAACAAAAACCTGCAACAAATCTTATTCTTTGATCCATACAATTTTGCCTCATATATTTTGAGGTTACATTATTTGACCTCAATTTTAGGAATAGTATATACTTAATGGGTATTGTAAATTTTATCATTATTAAATGGACATCTTTATTCTCTGTGGTGATTTTATCTTAAATTGTGCTTTGGCCGAGATTAACTTTACTACCTATGCTTTATTCTTGTTTATGTATATTTATCCTTTTCTTTTTAAATATACATCTCCATTCTCTTTTTTTCAGTTTATTTATTTATTTTGAGAGAGACAGAGAGAGAGAGAGAGAGAGAGAGAGAGAGTGCCAATGGGGGAGGGGCAGAGAGAGAGGGGGGCAGAGAATCCAAAGGAGGCTCTATGCTGGCAACAGAGAGCCCCATGTGGGGCTTGAACTCACAAACCATGAGATCATGACCTGAGTTGAAGCCAGATGCTTAACCACCTGAGCCACCCAGGAGCCCCATACCTCCATTTTTTTAGGTGTGTATTTTGTAGGCAGCATATATTTAGATCTTTACAAAATCCAATATAATAGTACCATTTTAAAGGGGGAGTTGAAATTTTTATTTTTACAGTCATAATTTATATGCTTGGTATTAGTGACTTTATAATTGTGTTTCTTGGGGCACCTGGGTGACTCAGTCAGTTAAGTGTCCAACTTTGGTTCAGGTCATGATCTCGCGGTTTGTAGTTTTGAGCTCCACTTTGGGCTCTGTGCTGACAGTTCAGAGCCTGGAGCCTGCTCAGGATTCTGTTTCCCTCTCTTTCTGACCCTCCCCCACTTGCACTCTGTCTCTCTCTCTCTCTCTCTCTCTCTCAAAAATAAAATAAATTAATTAAAATAAAAATATAATCATGTTTCTCTTATTTGTTCCTTCCTATTCTTATATTTATTCTTTGTTCTTCTATATCTTGCTATGTGATTTATGTTTAAATTTTCTTCATATACTCCAGTGATTTGAGAGGCATATGCCACTCTTCTATTGGACAGAAGTTAACATAAAGTTTAAAGTAGGCACCTCTGCTTTTCAAAGCCTGGCAGACAATATGTAGGGAAAATAACTTCATAACCAAAAGAGCATAAGCATAATATCTCTGGTGCATTTTAATTTACACTTGATCCTAAGAAACTCATTATAGGAAATGAGTTTTTAACAGTTCTTTCTTAGCAACATAAGGCAATGAGCAATTTAGATACACAAGAAGATTTTACATTTTTGGATTCAAATTCTGTGATTTTAGAATTTTTTGTTTACATTTTAAAAATGGCTAACACTGAACTAACTCAAATGTAGTTTGATGTTGAAAGAAATTTAGTTCAGTTTGTGAGTATTTATGCAAAATTCCTCTTGAAACCAAAATAATTTCACTGAAATCAACCATAGTTTACTTAACAACACTTTTAGAAAATACTGTGTATGTTTTCACAGCAAACAAACCATTCAGAACCCACAAATTTGATGTTTCTGCTAACCTTTTCATCAAAAGCTGTTTCAAAGAAGATGTGAGAAGATTAGCAAATGATTAGTTTAAACTTTCTATTTTAGTGTAATCAAATAGTTCACATTTCTAGATTCTTTTTTTTTTTTTTAATAGAGCAGTATTATTTCCTTACTCAGCCCAGATGTTTTTGACAGACAGAATAGTGCAATATGGGAAGAAGTGGCAAGGGAAGTTTATAATCCAACTAGAGGGAAAATTACCTCCAGTACCAAATACTTGCGGAATCTACAAAATAAGAGCAAAGTGAAAGGCCAAAATTCCCAATAATGGCATAAAAGATCTGGGCATGGGGAGCACCTGAGTGTTTGCTTTGACCGTATCATGCAGTACATTCGAATTCAATTTGAATGAAGAAATTTGAAGTTCTCAAGTATATTATAGAATGTAACATGGCATTATCATCTAAAGACTTATATTTACCTATTCCATAATTCTTGTCAATATTATTTCTGTTTTTATTTATTACTCTGAACATTATTATAATTATTTGATATGCTCTAGTCCAAGTCATTAATAACAAAAAAGGGTAGACATGGAAATAATTGAGTCAAAGCTGTCATCAGTTCTTATTTCTCTAAAATTGTACAGTATTTTATTAAAATATATCTGATTATATGTTTTTTATTTTCATGTGGAAGTCTGCATAAAGACATGCATAGAATTATATTGAAATCTATATTTCTATTCCATCAATAAGTAGAAATAATTGCCAGTAATAATTGCTAATAATAATGGTAATTTTAGAGTCATTATTGACAACTCTATCCAAATCTCATTTCCTGCCGAAATTTTTTCAACAGTTAGATATGGATTTCTATCTCTATATATGAATCAATATATGATTTTCCAATTATTTTATTGTGATAAAATACATTAACATAAAATTTATGACCATACCATTTATAAGTGTATAGTTCAGTGGTTCGAAGTATGTTCATATTTCTCTGAGAGTCTCATCACCATCCACCCCCAGAACCGTTTTATCTTACAAACCTAACACTTTATATCCATTAAGCAACTCTCCATTCCCCCAGTACCCAAGCTGATGGCCACCACCATCCACTTTCTGTCTCTATGATTTTGACTACCCTAATTGCATCATGTAAGTATTTAGATCATGCCATATTTGTCTTTTTGTGACTGGCTTATTTAACTTAGCATGTTTTCAAGGTTCACCCATGTTGCAGTTGAACATGAGTGTATCTTTTGAGACCCAGTTTTCAGTTCTTTTGGATATGTAACCAGAAGCAGAATTGCTGGATCATATAATAATTTTAGTTTCAGTTTTTTTGAGGACCCACCACACTGTTTTCTGCAGAAGTTTTACCATTTTACATTCCCACTAATAGTGCACAAATAAAGAGAATATTGAGTATATATTGTGAAAAAGTGATTCACTATTGACAGGAGAATAAGAATGAAAACAAGATAAAAGGACATTTTTGAGGGCCTTACAAATTTTAATAAGTTTTGACCCTAAAAAGTATTCTCTTTTTAATGTTTATTTATTTATTTTGAGAGGGGAGAGGGACAGGAGAGAAGCCCAAACAGGCACTGCACTGTCAGTGGGAAGCCCAGTGTGAGGCTCGATCTCATGAAGTGTGAGATCAGGAAACCTATGAAATCAAGAGTTGGATGTTTTAACCAAGGGAGCCACCCAGGTGCCCCCGCCCTATACAATATTATTAAGCTTTATTCTTTTTTTTTCTTTGCATTTGCCAATAACTGAAATGCTAATTTATTTATTTCGTTCTCCCTAACTAGAACAAGAGCTATGCAAGGACAGGATTTTTCTCTCACTCACTATTGCATCTCCATAGACAGGTTCTGGGAAGATATTTAAAAAAAATTTTTTTTGACATTTATTTATTTATGAGAGACATAGAGACAGAGTATGAGTGGGGGAAGGGCAGAGAGAGAGGGAGACGCAGAATCCGAAGCAGGCTCCAGGCTCTGAGACATCAGCACAGAGCCCGACGTGGGACTCGAACTCACAGACCGTGAGATCCTGACCTGAGCAGAAGTCGGCCGGTTAACCGACTGAGCCACCCAGGCGCCCCTGGGAAGATATTTTTAATGAGTGAATCTAAAACAGTTAAACTTACTCAATTCAATGTAAAGTGAATATTTATTCACCTAAATATGTGTGTGTGTGCATATATATATATATAAGAAAATGTAACTTATTTTCTGATATAAAGTTATTTTGTGGACAGTGGGAGAGAACCAAAAATCATAAATCATTTTTCTACCCTACATTGTTCTTACATTTTATTATTATGTTCATTGAATATATTTGGCTTACATTATGTAAAAAGAAACACTGTTCTCATGGGCTAGGTTTAAATAAGGGAAAGAATGTACCAATAAAACAGGTGACACAGGTAGAGAAATTTTCCTAGTTTTCCTAGTTTTTTCTTAACACAGGAAGACTGAAACATCTAACAGGCAATTTCTCATTCAATATGGAGGATTATCACAATTCAGTAAATGTCATATCCTCAGAGGTCATATCCTTTTCTTATTAAAGAATAAGAAAATTCAGTGTTTTATTCCACTTATAGAAGAAAGAGATTCGTTTTTTAAGTCTCTCAAACCATACAGAATTGAAATCATGTTTATTTCTTCATTAGACACGAAATTCTACAGTTTCTTCTTTAGAAAAGTAGAAATTAGGGGCACCTGGGTGGCTCTGTTGGTTAAGTGTCTGACTCTTGATTTCAGCTCAGGTCATGATCTCATTGTTCATGAGTTCAAGCCCCACAATAGGTTTTGTGTTGACAGTATGCCAAACCTGCTTGGAATTATCTTTCTCCTCTCTCTCTGCTCTTTCCCCCATTCATGCTTGTGCATCCACTTTCTCTCTGTCTCAAAATAAAGAAATAAAGAAAAGAAAAATAGAAATTATTAGTGTTACATACAAGGTCATGTTAATAAAAGCATTTTCATACTATACTGTGATAATTAATGTGATTATCTAGTGTACTGGAAAAGATTGAGACAGATTGCACTTTGATGAACATCATTGAAAGATTCACTTACAGAAATGCAATTCTAAATCAAAGTGTGAACATGCACTGAGAATGTCCTTTGAAAAGAAATATATTAAAGAATTGTGTAAGACTCATATATGGTTGTTATACCAGTTTTCCACTAATTGCAAAAGAATCACTGTATTATTTGATTCTCCCCTGCTGAAGTTCTATTTAATGGCTTTCAATTAAAGAAATATATAACAGTGGAAGACTAAAGAGACAGGATACTTTCAGATTTTACATTACCCCATACTGAGTAACATCATATTTGAACAAGTTTTTATATCTCTCCACTTGTGGGAAAACTAGCTCATGCATGTATTAGTGACAGAAAGGAAGTTGTCATACTGAGAACAAATAATTTTGTGTGAGATTCAGAAAAAAAATAATTTATTTAATGAGCAATTTAAAGGTCATCTGTAAGTCTGATTTTTTTGGAAACAAAAGTAATTGCAATATGTAGCATTTATAATATTTATTTGATTATTTGAATAAGTAGAAAAACCTCTTGTTGGTTTTATAGTACAAAATTACATCTCCTCCAAGTCAGACTCTGCTTTAGAAAAAAATCACCAGTACAAATGATAAAAGTGATTTGGAGGTTAGCAAAATAAAAATTACATGTACAGATGGTCAATGACTTATGATGGTTCAACTTAAAATTTTTTGACTTTGTTATGGTGCAAATATGACACACATTCAGTGGAAACTATCCTTTAAATTTTGATATTTTTGTGGGCTAGTAACATGTGGTACTTCTAATGACGCTGGGCAGTGGCCGTGAACTGCAGCACCCAGGCAGCCACGTGATCGTGACGGTGCTCAGCCAGGACACTTACAAGCTTCCATACCCACTATGTTTTTCACTTTCAGGATGGTATTGAACGGTTTACATGAGATACTCAACAATTAATAAAATAAGCTTTGCTTTAGATTATTTTGCCTAACTACAGGTGAATGTTAAGTGTTCTAAGCACATTTAAAGTAGATTAGACTCAGTTGAGATGTTCAATAGGTTAAGTATAATAAGTGCATTTTTTGACTTTGGGTATTTTCACTTACTATGTATGGGCTTATTGGGATATAACCCTAATGTAAGTTGAGGAAAATCTATATACAATTTTATTTTTGGTATTTAATAGGCTCATGGAACTGAAAGACACAATAAAGTTTACCAAATTCAAAATTCTAAGTTTTAAAATAAGAATCAGAAAAGTTTATAGTTATACAAGAATATGTGCTCACTGGGGCACCTGGGGGTCTCAGTCAGTTAAGCGTCTGACTCTTGATTTTGGCTCAGGTCATGATCTCCCCCAAGTTGTGAGGCAAGCCCCGCATCAGGCTCTTCCCTGACAATGCAGAGACTGCTTAGGATTCTCTCCCTCTCTCCTTCTCTCTCTGCCCCTCCCCTGCTGTGCTCTCTCTCTCAAAATAATAATAATAAGTAGTGTTTTCCTCCTATAGGTAATTTGTTATTTTAACAGAGTTGTTCACCTAGGTTTTGTTTTTAAGCCTCATGTTTTCTACTGTATGGAAGTTTTCCTCTTCATTACCCATGCAATTCTTATTTGTCATGGAGGACCAACTCCTATGCGTCATTTGTGCCCTGCCATAGGGCGTTAATTGCTTCCTGCTCTGGGCTGCCATAGAGCTGTGCTTAAAACCATAGACTAATGCGTGCCACTTTTTTTTGTTTTAAGGAATGAACAAAATTTAATATTTTTAGTTTTAGATAATACTTAAATATCAAGAAAGCTAAAATTTAAAAATTTTAAATATATAATATTTAAATATTATAAAAATTTAAATATATATTATATGTACATAATGAAAGAAAATAACAGGGCACCTCAGTGGCTCAGTCAGTTAAACTCCTGACTCTTGATTTCAGTTCAGGTCATAATCATAATCTCATGGTTGTAAGATCAAGCTCCGAGTTGGATTCATGCTGTGTGTGGGGACTGCTTAAGATGCTCTCTGTCTCGCTCCCTTTGCCCCTCGTCTGCTCATGCTCTCTCTCCTTTTCTCTCTCTCTCTCTCTCAAAAAAAGAAAGGAATTTATGACTCAAGGATTTTAAATCCTAATATTATAGGCAAAGCCTCATTTTTATGGAAAATAAAACACTCTTTTTCTTCCACTTCCAATAGCTCATTAAGGGAAGCCACTACCAAATCGTGTTCTTGCAGCATTTCCATATAGCAGGACACTATATGGAGCAGCTCTCTCCATTCTTGCCAAACACTGTTCAGGAGTGATGAAGTGATGAGCCTCATGTCTTGCACTTCTGGCATTGCGCTCATTCTAGGGATCAGGGCAATCTCCAATTTGATACCAGTATACCCTGTTGTGCCTTGATTATTTGGGAAGTTGCTGTAAACTGTTCTCTCTCTTTTAGAGAAAGATAAGACTTTTCAGATTCTGTCTTATCGGCCAGCTACTCTATTGATGTTTCATTTCAGTAACTAAAGAGTCACAGGTAACTTCTTTAGTGATTCTGTTTGGGCTTTGCAAAATATTAAGAACAGATTCTCTTGGCTCTTGTGTAGTTGTTACTCTATTTCTAATGCCCTCTTTGTACAGCCCAATAAAATCAAAGTTATCTTTATTTACCAACAACTTGGGTTTGCAGATCTAGACTTTAGCAAATTTTTTGGCCTCAGGAATACTGGACAATATGGTAAGCATATCATAAGAAAGTGCGCTCCTTTCAGTGAACCGCAGACATTCTGTTAAAGAGTTGTTAATTTCACAAAATTGTTCAAGTTGTGCTTTCCTTTATTCATCTTCTCTTTCCATACTCTTCCAAAATGAAGTATTCATTTCCAGTATTATTTTTCTTTTTGTTTTAAGTTCCATAGGAGGCTATTTATAGATTTTTCCCTTAGATTTCTGCCATTCTTCCAGTTGTTTCCTTCGATCCTCTGCTGCGATCTTAATATTTGGATTAGTTTGGGTCCCATTTGGGACTCTTCTTTTATTTATGTTTTTGTACCCAGCCTGAGTTTGGGAGGCTATCATACTGAGAAAATGATTCTGGGGAAGAGTCTTTTTCAACTTGGAGTCCAAAGTCTGTGCTTTTCTTGATAGCTGTTGCTGTATTTATTCCCATTGGTTCCATTTGCTGTTATGTTAGGAGTGCTTGGAATGACTGAACTCAAACTACCAAGTGTCAAGTTGGGCCTTTGGCTTTGGGTTTTGACTTTTGCAGTGCACATGATGTTTGTGGTCTAAAACAAAGTTGAGTGGATTTCTGATCTTGCTTAATATTTGGATGTGTGTTGTTACAGCCTCCAGGAAGCACACTGGGGCATGTTCAGGGTTTGGTTTGTTTAACTTTCTGTTCAGTAACAGTGTGTGACTACAACTTAGTTTCATTTGGTCTTTCACATTTATATCTATTAACCCTTATATCTTTTATGTCCTTGAGAACCGGTTTCTTTGATGCTTGAGTCCTATACTCAGGTAAAGTCATGGTTTCATTCCTCATATTTCCTGTTACACTTTTAGTGAAAGTCAAAATCTTTATAACAGTCAGTGGGACCCTATATTATTTACAATTTTCCTGTCTTCTCCACAACTTTGACCTCATGACCTTATCTTAAAGTTTTTCCTCTAGTTATCCCTCCATCTTCAGTGACCTTAATGCTGATAGCCACTTGGTTATCTTCTTTACATCCTTTGAATGTTGCTGAAATAACATCTTCTCAATGAGGTCTACAATGACTTCCATATTTAAAATTGCAATTGCCCTACCAATCAGTTTTGTGCTATTTATTTTTTCATAGTATTTATCATCTTATAAAAAATTATAAGTTTTATTTGGCTTATTTTTAAAGTACTGTACCTACTGAATGAAATGCAAGACCCCACGATGCCAATTTTTGTTTTGTTTTGTTTTGTTTTTCCATTCACATGTACCAAACATCTAGAATGGTGCCTGGATAATAAATATTTATTAACCAAGTGAAAAATAAATCTTGAGGAAGTTACTTTGCCTCTTTAACCTCTGCATCCTTTTATTTAAAACAGAGGTCATAAGAATTCCTAAATGAGAAGCTATTGTGATTAATAAATGAGATGATGCATGCAAAACAGTTAGCATAATGCCTTACTCATCATAGTCAATTAATAATGTTAACTCTCATTATTAATGATTTTATTATTTTCTGGGTTTTTAAGATTCAAAACCTAAACTCATAACTATTAAGTTTACAGAAGTGAAAAAAGAAAAGTTCTGAAAAAGAACCCAGGAAGAATGTTTGTAGGTGGAATTTATTATATAGTTATATATATTTTTTAATGTCAGAAAAATGTTAAATTACATTTTATAATATAGATATAATCTGAAATATTAAAACATTAATGAAAATATTTTCTAGACATCTTAATAATTCTCATTTGAAAGCCACATAAAGAATGAAATTTATAAATTTTTAAATATTCAGAACTGTTAGTTTGACACCATTTTTCCTGAATATCATCTTACAATACATAAAGTGCCATTAAAATTTAGGCCATTATTTTTTAACTTATCAAAAATAGATTAGGGGCACCTGGGTGGCTCAGTCGGTTAAGCAGCTGACTTTGGCTCAGGTCATGATCTCACGGTCTGTGAATTTGAGCCCCGCATCAGGCTCTGTGCTGATGGCTCAGAGCCTGGAGCCTGCTTCAGATTCTGTGTTGCCCTCTCTCTCTCTGCCTCTGCTCATACTCTGTCTCTATGTCTCTCAAAAATAAATAAACATTTAAAAAATTAAAAAAATAGATCAAAATGATACACATAGATTTTTGTTTGTTTGTTTGTTTTAAATAAAAGCAAATAGTATTGATGAAGTTAAGACAAAAAACTCAGGAATATCTTACCCTGATCTTCTGCATTCCCAACTGTACTCACTAAGGCTTTAATTATTCCTGTTTAGAGCTGTTCTGGTGCTTCCCTTTACTTATTTAACGTACGTGAAAAAAATGTAGATCTTTTTCATTGTCTTTAGGATATGATATATCAGCTATTCGCTTGTTTCTCCTCCTCCAGCTCTCTCACCCTTTTCCTTCTTCCAATTCTTGGTAATTTTAAGGCTTTAAAAATTTTCAATTGATTATCCTTGTTAGTTGTTTTAAGTATTGAAATTTCTAATTTCAAAGTAAATATTATCTTTTGAATTTCCGTTTTGTAGGATGAGCATGTTATTACCTCTATGCTTTCTTACCTTTCCTTTCTTTTCTTTTTATGGTTCGATTTTTTATTTAAATTCTAGTTAGTTAACATATAGTGTAATATTAGTTTCAGGAGTAGAATTTAGTGATTCATCATTTTTGGATAACACCCAATGCTCATCCCAATAAGTGCCTTCCTTAATGTCTATCATCCATATATTCATCTCCTTCCCATCTCTCCTCCAGAAAATCTTAGTTTGTTCTCTCTTTCATGGTTTGGTCCTTCTCTGTCTTTTTCTTCCTCAAATGTTCACTTTTTTTTTTAATTGCACATATGATTGAAGTCATATGGTAGTTGAGTTTTCTGATTGATTTATTTCACTTAGAATATACATGAGAGCTCCGTCTACATTGTTGCAAATGGCAAGATTTCATTCTTTGTGATGGTTGAGTAATATTTAGCCATTATATTATTTTATATATATCAGTAATTATGTATATTATATATATAATTTTAATTTTATGGATATCTATCTATATATATATCATCTTTTCATTATCCATTAATCAGTTGATGGACATTTGGGTTCTTTCCATAATTTGACTATTGTTGATAATACAGCTATAAACATTGGGGTTCATGTGCCCCTTTAAATCAGTGTTTTCGTATCTTTTGTACCTTTTGTATACCTAGTAGTGCAGTTGCTAGGTCATAAGGTAGTTCTATTTTTACTTTTTGAGGCACCTCCCTACTGTTTTCTGGAGTGGCTGCATTCCCAGCAACAGTGTAAGAGAGTTCTGTTTTCTCTCCATCCTTACAAACATCTGTTGTTTCTTGTGTTGTTAATTTTAGCCATTCTGACAGGTGAGAGGTGGTATCTCATCATAATTTTATTTTCTATATTACTTATTCATCTTTCTACTTCTTCCTTGTGGTCATTATATCTAGAGAGTTTCACATCTTGATTGTAGCATTTTTCATTTCAGCCTGACTAGTTTTTGGATCTTTTTATCTCTGGAAATTGACTTCCTGATGTCTTTTATGCTTTTCTCAAGACCAGCTAGTATTCTTATAATTGTTGTTTTAAATTCTGGACCAAGCATATTACTAATTGTATGTTTTGATTAGATCCGTGGTCATCCCTCTTCTTTTTCTTTCTTTTGGAATGAACTCCCTATCTTGACATTTTGTCTAAGTCTCTGTCTTCTTTTGTGTGTTAGGAAAGCCTGTTATGTTCCCTGGTTCTGAGAGTAATGGCTTTGTTAAGAAGAGATCATATACTTTCTGGGGCCTAGTGCTTCTCTAAGTGATTCTGGTATATGCTGTGTGCACTCTGCTGCTGTGTTTTGGCTGTTCTTTCCCTCAAGGCAGTCCTCTCAGAGTTTCTCCTTTCCTGCAGTGGGATGTGTTTGGGCCTTGTCCAGAATTGGAAGGTTTCTTTTTTCTTTTTTTTTTAAATTTTTAATATTTATTTTTGACAGAAAGACAGAGACAGAGCATGAACTGGGGTGGGGCAGTGAGATGGAAACACAGAATACGAAGCAGGCTTCAAGCTGTGAACTGTCAGCACAGATCCTGATGTGGGGCTCAGAATCATGAGCTGTGAGATCATGACCTGAGCTGAAGTCAGACACTTAACCAACTGAGCCACCGAGGCACCCCCAGGTTGGCAATTTTCAACTAGGTGTCCTCTGGTCTGGTTGTTAAAAGAGGCTAGATCTCATTTCCCCTATAGCTGAAGACTTAGAGCATTCTATAGTCAGTAGACTTGATGAGTGTGGCGTGTGTGTGTGTGGGTGGAGGGGGGACTATGTTGGTCCTTTGAGGGAGAAGCCTGCTGCACTGGTTCTCAGGCACATTTGTGCCAGTAAAGAAGCACCTGCAAAGTGCAAGGGGGTGGACCTTGGTGTAAGCTGCTCAGGCGTCCAGTGTGGGGCCTGCGCTGCTCACCGAAGTCAGTCTGTGCTGATGGGAAAGGGAGAAATATGGTGCCAGCCCTCTCCCTCATCCTTGGAGAGGGGAATTTGTGTCCACTGCTGTCCAGGAAGCCCTCACAGCAGAGCGAACAGTCCCCTCTAATGTGTCCTGGGTATCCCTCATCTCCTCGCCTTCACCCTGTCTGTTCCAGCCCATCTGCCTGCCTGGAAGTGCAGTGTACCTGTGTTTCATCTCAGGAACATTGGCTGAGTTTCAAAACTCCAAAATTTAAGGACCCAGCATGGCATGGACCGGTGCTGGTCCCCTGAGGGAGGGTCTCACTGTGTTGGGGCTGGTGCAGTTTTGTCCCAGAATGGCAGTCACACAAGTGCACAAGAACTTGGAGTTTACAGTAAAGCACAGCAAAAAGCCTGAGTCCAAGTTGGTCACCCACAGCAGGTGTCTTTGCCTCTCCTCAAGGGGAGGGGGAATCCAATGGCACCTGCCAGCTCTTTAGTCCCCTGAGAGGTAACGCCACCTCTCACAGATGCACTCCAAGAACAGGGAAGCCTCTCTCCTAGTGCATCCCAGGGGATCCTCAGATTGTGCAGTTCACTCCTGGGCCTGTGTCTTCCTTCTCTGTAGCACTACAGCACCCGCCAGAGTCTACATCAGCAATGGCTTGGGACTCTTAAACTCTAGTATTTGCACTCCACTGGTTGTAAATACTCGAATAATCAACTCCCTTCATTTTCCTGATCAATGGCTTTGGAGAAGAGATTTCCTTGTGCGATCCCCTGTGCACTGTTCTCCCTGCCTCCCTTTCTATCTCCTCTCTGAGATCAGGACTCCCTCCGTTCTGCAGCACCTGCGATTTTTTTCTCCCCCAAATCATGTCTCTCCACTTCCTCCCCTCCATGATATGGCCTCTTCTCTCCCTCCAGTCATGCAGCTTGTTTTGTCAGTCCTCAGATAGATATCTTGTGTGTTCAGTATCATGCGATATTGATTGAGTTGTTTGAGAGATGAGGTGAGCCCAAAGTCCTTCTACTACTCTGCCTTCTTACCACCTCTGGACTTGCATTTTAAAACAGATAATATTATATTCTCTTGTGTCAAATATAACTAAATGCTTTGTGTTTTCTCTGTAGCTTGAATTATAAAGTTGAAAATTGATAAATATTAGTCAATTATTATGATTGGGTCACTGTTGTTCAATGCAGGACCTAGCGGTATATGTAGCTGCATTTCCTCTTCAGTCACAGCGGCAATGCCATTCAAAACCGAACATTCCTAGTGTCAACAGCAAAAGCATTTTTCTTTTTTTAACATTGTTCTAGCTCTTAAAATCATGCTGATGTGTTTACATCGTTTGGGAGTAATGATTATATTCTGCAACATTATAATCAATGATCAATACTTTTGGATTGAATTTGATTTTGCTTATTGATGAAACTATATGTTCTCATATATTTTATATGACCAGAAAGTCATTTCCTAAAAGTCAGTTTACCATATAGTTTTAATTGACAGAATTTCAATTTGTCCCCGTAGCCTTTTTTTTTTTTTTTTTCCTTAAGCAAACTGGCCACTGCCGTAGCTTCCTAGTGCTGCCATAGGAGAACACTGGTGAAGAAAAGTTGAAAATTAAGACCGCAAGAAAATAATTTCAGGGGTACCTGGGTGGCTTAATTGGTTAAGTATACAACTTTGGCTCAGGTCATGATCTCGCGGTTTGTGAGTTTGAGTCCTGCATCAGGCTCCGAGCTGGCAGAGCGTTGCCTGCTTTGAATCCTCTGTCTCCTTCTCTTGCTGCACCTCACAAGCTTACATCCTCTCTCTCTCTCTCTCAAAAATAAATAAACATTTAAAAATAATTTAAAGGAGAAAAAAGAAAAAAAAAACTTTACAGTTCTTGGTTTTTATTCTCACTCTCTCGAGTCAAAATATAGATAATTTCCTTGAGAAGATATTTTCATCCAAATAGATATTCAGTGATTTTTCCATTAATGAAAATTGTTTAATAACTTCATATGAGATAGAAATCTAGATTTTATCCAATTTTTTCTTTCCCGCTCTGATACCTTGCACAATGTCTCTGCTCTGGTGAAAAGTATGATGTTATTCTGATGCTTGTTTCTTGGGGATCCATATGTCTGTTGTTATTTAATTATTTTCTGTCTGAAAGGAGGGTTTAAACATTCTTTTCATCTGTAAAGTGTAACATTCTAAATTGGTCTGCCTATATGTGAATTTTTTATTTTGCTGTACTTAGTGTTCAGTGAGTTCCTTGCCCTTTTATAGAATTTGTTTCCCTTCTGTCACAGACAGCTTTGTGTCAACCATGGTGTTTTAGTTTTCAAAAGCACTTTCTTACACTCTCCTTCATTCCCAATTCTGTGTTCTAGTGTTAACAAGTCAGAACTTCTTCAATCTTGAACATACTGAGACTCTGAAGATACTTAATCACATACACACACACAGAAGCTGTATGTTACTAGACAGAATTTGGCAGCTGATTGCACCTTCAAGTGTCAGGTGTTATGGTGTTATAATAAAGAGGACTCTGATATGAGATGGGTATATGCACATTATCTGCTCTATTTGTATTGTGAGAAGGTATTTTCATTTTAAAGAATGCTTTGTGTTAGGATGGAGGGCCTTAGTGGATTTTCTGTATATGTATGTAGGTGTATAGGTATGTACACATGGTTTTGTGAGAAAGAATTTAATTAATCCTAAACTTTAGGACCATATTTTACCCTTAATTTTGTTTATAAGCTCATAATGAATATTCTAAATTGATAATCTCTGTATTCATTTGTCCTCTTCTGTGGCTCTCTAGAAGAGAGAGATTACATTTGCTTATGAGTGTGTATGTGCGTGTGTGTGAGTGAGAGAGAGAGAGAGAGAGAGAGAGTTCTCCAGAGAAGGGTGTATCTGTGTGTTATTAATAATCTCCCTTCAACAGTACCATTAGTCTTCTTTTCCTGGAACTGTTAAAATAAAGTTTGAATATTTTATAACAAAATTAAACACAGTGGTTTCTCATTAGATGGTACAGAAAATCTACAGTGACGTAATGAAGATTTTGGAAAATTTACAGACAGCTCATATAATTACATTTAATGCAAAGAAGAAATTATCTGTCACATTTTTCCTACAATTATGTTGAATTGCCAAGATTGTTTCTAATTAAACAAAGATCATGGAAACAGCAGCACCCCAATCCATTATTTATGCAAACATTTGTAGAGCAGAAAATTATAAATTAACATATAAGGTTTACAAATGTTCTCTAACCCATGTTTACACATCAACAGTAGATTTTGTGAGAATATTGTTAGCATGTATAATTAAAGATCAGATTTACTACTTGGCATAGGAAGTAAAAATAAATAGACAAGAGTAAGTTATTTTTTGTAATTACCTCTTTTGTTTTTTTTATTTTCACTAGAAAAAAATAGCTCAGGTAAGTGCATTTTAAGTGTTAAGACATGATAATTTTAATAACTTCTGATAAAAAATTATTTGAGACTGACTACTTTGAATTGCCATGTTTCCTTTTGAAATGTATGTTTCAGGTTAAAGTTTAACTTCTAAATTATGGAATTATTAAATCATTTTACAGTACTTGGAAGTGTATTTAGAATATTTTCCTTAGAAATTGTTGGTGACCTAGATTGAAAATTGTAATTGTAACACAAATCTATATTTTTGACAGCTGAAATATTGCTTTACTGATAATCAAAAGGAGTATCATGGGGAAATATTCCATAGTACTTTAAATATAATCTGAGTAATACGTAATCACTGTATATCGAGGTCTAAAGAAAGTTGAAAAGATTCCTAATAACTTTTTTGATAATTGAGCAAATTTGGGTGTGGGATTTATTTTGTCAAATATTAAAGGATACTAATTTCTCCTCCTTCCGTGCCTTAAATTAATTAAAATATTAGAAGTGTTGACCCAAAGTTTCAGAACTCCAAGAGACCAAAATAATTCATCACATTATTAAAAATAAATCTCTATTTATTTTATCTTCAAGCTAAAAGCAAGACATTATCCAATATTACTTGTATTTTTTTATTTCTTCCATAATGAACTTTTACTCTTTCATTTCAACAATCTAAATAATGGAAACCCCCTTATGCCATCTTAGAAAAACTCACTAAAACTGTAACTAAACAGTCACCTTGTTGTCTTTCAAATTGAAAGTGACTTGGTCCCAACACAATTCATGAAATATAGATGCAAAATCCTTAACAAAATATTAGCAAATCAATTGTAACTTTTATATATTTCTATAAGTATATAATTTTCATAAGTTTTACCTTTAAAAAACTTTTAAATATATTTATCTAAATAAATTTATTCATTTGTTTATTTAAAGTTATTTATTTTGAGAGAGGGAGTGAGAACATGCACGAGAGACAGGGAGGGGCAGGGAGAGAGGGAGAGAGAAAATCCCAAGCAGGCTTTGCACTGTCAGTGCAGAGCCCAAAGAGGGGCTTGGACCCACATACCATGAGATCATAATCTGAGTCAAAATCAAGAGCTGGACACTTCACCAACTGATCCACCCAGTCTCCTGCAAATAAGTTTTTTAAAAATATAACAACACACCATTATGAGCAGTACTGATTTTGGGTATAAAATGGTGGCTCAGTATTGGAAAGTCAATCAATGTAGTGTACCATATAAATGGACTAAAAAGGAAATAGCATGATATCAACTGGTATAGAAAAAGCATTTGACAAAATTCAATATCCATTCATGATTTAAAAAAATTTCTAGTACACTAAAATAGAGGAGAACCTCCTCGATATCATAAAAACAGAAAAATAATTACAGTTAACTTCACGCTTAATGATGAAAAACTGAATGTTCCCTTTCTAAGATCAGGATCTGGGGAAGGATGTCTTCTTTCAGCATAATTTACATAATTCTAAAATTTCCAGCCACTGCAATAAGAAAAAAAAAAAAAAAAAGAAATACAAGGAAAAGAGATCGGACAAGGAGGAAAATGGAAGAATAAAACTGTTTGCAGATAACATGATTCTGTGTGTAGAATATCCCAAGGAATATACAGAAAAGCAAAAACAAAACAAAAAACTCCTAGACCTAATGAGTCACTAGATCCAAGATCAACTCACAAAAGTCAACTGCGTTGCTACATACTGACAATAAACAGTTGGAAAACAAAATAAAAAATGCCATATAATTCCCAATTGCACCAAAGAAAATAAAATAATTCTGTGTAAATCTAACAGAACATGTATTGGGATTGTATGTTAAAAAATATCAAATGGTGATGAAAGAAATGAAAGACTTAATATTTGAAGAAACTACCATTTCCAAGCTACCGTAATCAAGACTGTATGGTATTTCTAAAAGGAGACATATTGATCAACGGAATCAAATAGAAAACTCAAAAATAGATCCAAATATGTCTACTTAGCCTTTGATAAGGGAACAAAAGCAATTAAATGAAGGAAGAATCCCTTGTCAAAAAATGGTGCTAGAGAGTTGGACAACTATAGACAAAACAATGAATCTTCCAAAATTTGCAACCGAATTTTATTTTCTCCTAAATGCCTTGTACTAATAATTAGTATTGTGGTTTTGTATTTTGTTATTCTCAAAAATGCCTCCCCACGTTTTGTTCCATGGTTAGACTATAGGCTCATGAGGTCTGTGTTTATGTTGATACATACATCCATGTTTATATGTACATATATATCCAAAGGGAAATATTAATATACAAATATAACACTATTAAATAATTAATTATGTAATTGTGTCCTTGAAAGAGATAGATGTGATAACTGACATATTAACATTGTGACTTGATTATGCCTCAAATGTAAACTCTGAGTGCATACTTCTCTTCATAAAAACAGACAATAAATGCAATCCGAATTATAGTTGCACAATATTACTTGTTTTATTAAGACAAAAACTAAAAACAATATAAGAAGTGAGATAGGAGAAAATGCTTCATTTCTTATACTGTGATTTCAAAGTTGCAGTTGTTTGCAGAGAAACGGTAATAAAAATAGATTTTATATAACAAAATGGAACTTGTCCACAAAAATGAAAGAGATTTTGGAGCTTCTATCTTTATTCCCTCTCTCTTTGCTCTGCAGTCTTTATAGTCATTTCCCTAGGCTGATGAAGTGCTGCATTTTCCCTTCAGTCTCCTCATTTTCTTGGGATCTTGAATTACCTCACTTTCTCGTAAGTTTACCCAATAGAGCCTGCAGAAATACTCTTTAAGATATTATTTTTAGAATGTTGATTATATACAATTTAATAAATCACAATTTTAGTTTAACATTTTTGATTCTTATGACTTTGATATTTCCCTTAATGCCATTTTAATTTCATTATGTTTGTTATATTTTGACTGTCTTTATTGCTTGTTTTATATCCTATGTTAATTACTTTGTTTCTCTTCTAAAGTAATTTTCTCCTTCACTACTCAAGGGAATTTTTTCTCTTATACAGTACAAGGAAAATCAACAACTTCTCCAAAATATAAACTCTGGCTTCAAGGAAGAATAATTCAATTCACTACAAAAATAAATGTTTGGTAATCATTATATATTTACAAAGCAGCATTCAGTTTCAAAAAACAGATAAGGGACAGTTATTGACCTTCTTTTTGAAGTTTATCATCAAGTGTAAATGCATAAGAAGTATACATTTAATTGTATTTCAACGTAAAATGAAGGGACTAGCAAAGTCTTAGAGTAATAATGTTCAGAAGACAGATGAAGAAAGACTTGAAAAAATTGTTTAGGTACCTATGAAGGCTTTTTGTATAATCTACCTTTTAAATGGGTCTAAAGCAAATGAAGATTCTAACAGATAACATAATTGAGTTTTCCCAAAGGCAGCCCCTGTCCTCAAACAGTTTTAGTTCTTGAGAAAGTTATTCTACCTCCTTAAACTTTAGCTGAAAATGAATCATAAAGACCACCTATCTTATAGGGCTGTTATGGAATGTAAATGAGGTCCATCTGAAACGACTTGAAGATTTTATACATCATGTGTTCTAAATTGTTCTTTCTTTGTTCTCCCCCCCCTTTTTTTTGGGGGGGGCAGAAAATATGGTATTGTCTTCATGAGATTAATCCCAGTATGAAAAATGTAAACATCCTACAAATTTTATCAAAATAAACCCGGCAATATACAGATAGAGTATATTGTGATGAAGTAGGTTTCATTCCAGGCAGGCAAGGATGGAGAGACTTATTAGAGAGTCTACCTATACAATTTTCCTTACTTATAGTAAAGGAGAGAAAAAAAATGTATGATTAGGTATGTCGTGGAAAATGTCTTTACTGACAATCAATATCCCTTTATTATAAAAACATAAAGATAGGAGGACACTTTATTAGCTTCTCAAAGCTAATAAAGAATGACATAATAGTTAATGGTAAAATCTTGGAAGTATATTCTTTAAAAGCAAAGAATGAGAACGAATGTCTATTCTTTCCACATTTATTCAACATTGTATATGAGGCCTTAGCCAATTCAGGAAGAGAAAGATATGAAATAACATGGAGACTGGAGAGAAAGAACAATGATAACATACTAACACATTAATAGAGTAGATAAGATTTTAAGTAGTTTTCTTGGCTACAAAATCATTTTGCCATTAATTACATTCCTATTCACTGGATAAAAAAAGAATAAGAAAATACGATTTTTAAAGGATAAAATTTACAATGTGATGTGTATAGAAATACATTCAACAACAGATGTCTATGTTGTTCATGGAGAAAAAAAATTAACTTTATTAATGTTATAAAAGATGACATCAACAAATGAATAGACATATATATGAAAATACATATACATAAAATATTCATAATCACAAAAATGTCAATTTTCTTCATAAAAAGGGATAAAGCCATTATATAAAATTTCAATTTTCTTGATAGAACTTGACAAAGCTGATAGGAAAATATATATGAACTAGTAAAGACCCATTGACAGACAAGACCATTTTAAGGAAGAGCAAAGAGTCAGTCAATGCAGCAACAACACCTGTTAAACATACCATGAAGTAATGTAATTGAGACGCTGGAATTTCGCTATGGTGAAGAGAATGTCACAGAAGAAAGAGCCCAGATATGGAACCGTGTATCTCTGAACACTTTATATATGACAGAGGTAGATTATAAATCATTGAAGGAAGAAGTTAACAAGTAATGGCAAAAATAGTTTTTCATTTAAAAAAAGTGAATCCTTGTGTCACATATACAAAATTCCTAAGTATTAAATAGTTCTATGTAAGAAAACAGAAACAATTAGTAGAAAATATGAGTATTCTTCATGAATGAAAGATTGTATTTATTAATATATCTAAAAACAGAAAACATAGAAAAAATATGGTAACTTGATTATACTAAAATTGCTTTTTCTGAAAAGATAGCATTAAAAAGAGTAAAAGTCAAGTTCTAGGCTGGAAGAATATGCATATAACAGATTATTAGTACCTAGATTTCAAGATACCTAAGATGGTATCTATAGATAAAACCTAAGATGGAAAATGATAAAATGTAAAAGTGGCAAAATACATAAACTCACTTTCTTGAAGGGGCTGTACCTTGTAAATATATGAAAAGAATTTCAACTTCATCAGAAGTTAAGGATATGTAAAATTGAACTACAATTAAATATCTGTCTTGCCCCTAAACTAGACAGTAATTTCAATGTTTGCCAGTAACAGTGTTGGCAAGGATGTAGAGAAATAGGACACCCAACATATTGCTGCTGATGGAAGTGTAAGTTTTTACAGCCATTTTTGGGGGCAATCTAGACATCCCTTTTAAGGTATGTGCATACCATATAACCTCCATACCCTATGGCTCAAAGGGTAAAACATAAACTCTTTCACAAGTGTAGAAGAAAAAACATATAGAAATAATATTTGTATCAGAATTTCTTTTTGCTAGAACAAAACAACATTAACAATAATAAAATCCCAAAACAACATAAATAACCAAACCAGTGCATTTGGTTGAGTCATCCAGTGGAAAGCCACCTAATAATGAAAACGGTGAACTTGATTTGCATTTATTAAATTGGATAAATCTAAAGTATGTGAAGTTGAAATAAAGGAATTTTCAGGAGGGCATATAGGGTAGGGTACTATTTATATGGAAAATTATGCACGACATTATTTAGAGACAGGTACATAAGTAGAAAATTTATAACATATATGGGAATAATAAAAATTGATTTAAGGATTATAGTAGTTCTGGCAGGATGGGGCAGTAGGGAGGTGAAAGTGAACTAAGACTTTAATTGTGCTTGTAGAGGTTTATTTCTCAGTCTGGGTGGTAGCTACCCATTGTTTACATTGTTATAATATATATCATAATATGTATAACATATATAGTATATGATAACACATATCATGTATAATATTATTTATAATTCCCTTTTACATGCCTGAAATATTTCAAAATAAATAATATATAACACCTAAAGAAAGTAGGAGGCAATGAAGGAGAGTATTGCCAAAGAGTAAACCATAGATTAAGGTAATTTGAAATGGTATAGCTGACAACAGATTTGAAAGGCACACTAAGGTGATAACCGACCAATCCTACAGCACTTAAATGGTGTGTTTGAGCCATAGCTCAAATCATTTTCATTCTGCTTCCTATGCTGTATCCTTTATCAAATACCTATATTTATGTGCCCTTTCAGTAACTTGCTTGATGAATGTAGGAAAAACCTTGGTGTCTGTTTGTTTCTTTGGTTTGTTGTTGTTGTTGTTGTTGTTGTTGTTGTTGTTAACAGGCAAAGCCCAAGGAATTTTGAAGATTCCAGAGATAATTGGGTCTGACATTATTCTCCAAGGGGTCACACAGTAGTTGTAATAAAACTCTTTTGGCTCTCAAATAATCACTTCGATCTCCTTTAAATGTTCAGCATTTGTGCACATGAGAATACCTACCATGTGCCACGTCACTTTATCTCCAGGTAAGGTCCCTGTCTTGCAACCACTGCTAATCATTTCAGCTTGGAGAAGAGAAGCACTTGGTTCTTCAGCCTTGCACAATCCCAAGGCTGACTCTGCCAACTCCACCTCTCTTAACAAAGTAAAGAAATCCTTTAACGGTGTTGTGATTTCTCTTACCTTCTATAGAGAGTGACCAGCTCTAGTCTGACTTCTCTGTTGTACAGGATTTTGCTAAACACAATACAAAACAGCCAATATGCACCAATACCCTGAATCTTTTCTTACATTCATCTTAGTGCTGTAGGCTGATGACACCGTCTACTATTCAAAACAAGAAAGGTGCCTCCTCCCGAGATGTTGTCCATAGGCATTCAGAATGTTCCAGTGTTTGACATGTCATCATGGGCTGTCCTACAATATAGCTTTTAACAAAACTAAGGTATCCTGAGCCCCTGGCAATAGAATCATTTACCTTTATACCAAAGAGGTTAGGAAAGCACCAAAATCTGCATGTGGTGTGTTCCCAGGCCGAATTCGAGGAGTTTATGCTGTGAAGCCTACAGTTCTTATCAGGGTTGTTTCTATTTTATTAGTTGACCTCCACAGATGTTTACTGTGTTTGAAGAAGAGCTTAAGGGTCATCAGGGTGGTTGAAGAGGAACAGTTCATCCTTTTGCTGACCTCGAGTCTTTTACTCACCTCTGGCTACATCCCTCGTGCACCTGGTCACAGGATATCCATCCCATAGATGTTTGCTATAGAAGCATTCTATGCTCTGGTTGCTGTCAAAGTTCTGGAGTTTGCCTTGAAGTGATTTAATACCATCTTGGTTCTTTCTGTGGCTTGACTGTTTCCTCATTCGGTCCCTGGTAAATCAGTTCAACCCGCCACCATCTGCAGGAGCACATGGCAGGCCCTCAGGCTCACAGTGGGAGTATGCAGGAATAAGCGTTTCCTTTCAAAGTGTTGTGAAAGCCGAGAAATAGAAACTCTGGCCTCTTCTTATCTAAAAATGTGTTGCCATATTTTTGAATGTCCTGCAGTTAAGCTGTTGTTTTGACTTAGGAGTGATCTCTTGTCAAAGGCCAAAATGCATAGCACTATATAATATCCATTAGTTACAAATTCCTTTTTGCATCCTATAGGAGCTTTTTTTCACTGAATACTCCCCTTCCTTTGTTTCAGCAAAGGATAACAGCAAAATAATTTGGTATACTTTTCCCTCTCTCCTCTACTTTTTCTATCTAACTTCTGGATATAAAGGTATTATATACTTTTCCTTCTGGTAAATTGAGAACTTGTAGACAATGTATTTGAATTATTTTTCACTGTACTTGCAATTGCCTTCTCTTCTCCTATGCAATAAGTCACATAGCTTAAACTTAGTGAAAGAAGGATAGCAAAACAATTTATTTTATGGAGAAAAAAATGCATCATATTCAATTAATATTTTGTAGTACCTCATGTCTTTGCAGATTGTCCTGTATACATAGACATTCATTCATCCCCAAAGTCACCATTCTGTCAAATCTGATAAGAAGAAATGATATAAGTCCAGTCTGCTCAGATCCTTATTATATCTTATAAATTTTGCTGACTCAGGAGTCCACAGAAAGCCAGTGTGTTTGTTTGTTTGTTTGTTTGTTTTTCAGCTAAACTTTACTGTCAATGTCTACTGCTTCTTCAACGGACTATAAATGAGTGAACTTTTGGACAGTGGATGGAAAGAACAATAGAAAGGTGATTCCTTTCTGAGTGGCGAGTGGTTCTTTCATACAGCATCTGAAAAGACAGATCTTTTGCTATTCCAAATAACATGAAACTTTTGGTTTATTTCTTGTCCACTAATGACAATTTATTCTTATTCTAAAAGAAAATATAATCTCCTGGTTTTCAGTTCAGTCATTCCTTATATTGACCAACAATGGATGACAATTTTTCTAAATTGCTTCTCTAGTGATTTCTTGCTTTAGTCTCAGTCATCCAAGGATTATGTCAGGGTGGAAGGTGTATTAAACTAATGCACATCACTCTTTTATTAGCTTTTCAGCTTAAAATCTTATCCTTAAATAATAGTTAATACTTAGAAAGCATTTGTAATGAAAAGATTCTCTTCTTTGTGCCTTATCTGTATTTATCCCATGTAATACTTACAACAACTCTGGTAATATCCTTATCTTATCGAGAGTAAGACTGGGGAACAGAGAGGTTAAGCAACTTGTTTAAGGTCTCATGGTTAGAAAATGGTAACTAACCATCTAACCAGAATTCAGTCCAAGCAACCTGGCCCAGAATCTGTGCTTTAAACAAAAACTCTCCTGGCATTCTCAGGGTGATTATTGAATCTGAAAAATTATATTGACTACTCAAATAAAGTTTCTGAACCTGAAAATTGGTGTATAAGACCCCGGAAGGATGCAATCAGAAATAAGTTCTACTCTAGAATGGGAAGAATTATTTTGGATGGTTTACTTCAAACAACAAACCACTGTATTTCCAAGCACTACTGGATTTTTCTTTAAAAATACATGACAGGGATAGGTTCAGAACACTTAGGAATATATTTATCAGTCTGGAAAACATCACAGTGATAGTTGGCCTGTGAGCAGATTCTAGGAAGTGTTCTGGCGTCTTCTTATCTAAAATCAGTATTCCACCAGATGACATCACCCCATTCTACTCTAGCCCTTGCCGGGGTGACAGAATTGGGTGAAGATGGAGAACTGAAAATCTCATGTTTCGCTGGAGGAAATATAAATTGGCACAACCAATCTGTCAAAGTAGCTGCACGTAAAGTCTAGAATTCATTTTATTATCTCAAGTATGCAAACAAAATTTTGTTGGTTTTGTTCATATCTTGACCAAAATACAAAAATTTATAATGTTTATATTTTAGAATATCCTCATGTCTAGAGTATCCAAATGTTTACGCATTTAGAAAAGAAAAATAAATGTGGTTTGATCATACAATGGAATTCTGTATAGCAAAGACAGTTATGACAGTATGGATGAATCTTATAAAAATATATTGAATGAAATAAACCAAATATATATACATATTCTATTATTCCACCTAAGTGAAGGAAATAAGTATCATTTGTGGTGTTAGAAGTCAGGATAGTGTAACTCTTAAGGGGAAAGGAGTTTGATAATGACTAGAATAGACATGAGTAATGTTTCTTGGGTTACTAATAGTTTTGTTTCATGATCTTGCTTATATGTTGGATTCATATATATTATTGCTTTAGGAGGTATTTTGTTTCTCATACCCATATTTTGGTAAGCAAAAGTTTCCAATTTACCAAATTTGCCAAAGTTTTATTTATGGTAAGTATCTTTGTCCTCTGTTTAGAGAAGTTTTGCTTATTCCATGGATGATATTCTCATATACTTTCCTCTAAATGATTTTTAAAATACTTCCACATTCCCATCTGTAGTACTTCTGAGTGTATGCATGCATATGTGCCTAGACATGATAGAGGTCAAAATAATTTTTAATGTGCCACCTATGTCATTAGTCAGGGGTGGATCTGCTTCTGTACATATTTTGTCTTGCCCTGCACCAATACCACAGTATCTTTTTAACACAAGACTAAATAGGTGTGACTATTTGGTGTCATAATTCCTTCAGCTCTACTCTTCTCCAAGTTTAATTTGTCTTTTCTTGGCCCTTTCAAGAATTTTAAAATCTTCATTTTTAATTTTTGTTTTTAGAGGTTGAATAAATTTTGATTGCTATTGAGTTGACTCTATATTTTGGAAACTCAATCTATAAAATATCAAAACTTCCAATTTACATACTTAGTTCTTTAATTTGTGTTAATAGTGTTTTATACTTATCAGTCTCGAGATCTTATACAATTTTAGATTTAGTCCTAAGAATTTATTATGTGTAATGATATTGTGAATGAATATTTTGAGTAATACTTAAACTCTGATTTTCATATTGTTTGTTCCTGGTGGACAGAAATTCTATTGATTTTGTAAACTGAATTTGTGTCCAATATTTATATCTTTTGCACATATTTCTTACATGAATACAGTGATGAGATCTCTACTACAATATTGTTAAATGTGAGCATTTTTGTTCTATTCTCAAACTCAAAGAAAATATTTACTATTCCATCATTGCACATGATGATTGTCATTTGTTGGTACAAAGCATTTAACAGATTAAATAATTATATTCTATGTTTGGCTCACTAAATAAATTTTTAAAAGCATGCAGAGTTTGAATTATGTTAAAAGTCTGATTTGCAACTATGACAAATCCATGTGATTTTCTGCTTTTCTCAATATGGTAAAGCATATTGGCTGAGTTTTGAGTGATGAGCTAGCCTTGCATTTCTGAAACAACCCTAGTTGGATTATGATTTATTATCTTTATATGTATATCTGGATTTTACTTACTTATATCCTTGAGTGGCTTGTTTGTTTGTTTGGTGTGCACTGGACACTTGCACAGGCACTGTACCTGTTTGACACCCATCGGATGTGTAGTGATGTCCCTTTCACTTCTCTTGTTCTTAGTTAACCTGGCTAGAGGGTTATCAATTTTATTGACCTTTTCAATGAACCGAATTTAAGTTTTATTGATATTTTCTAATTGATTTCTTACATTCAGTTGCAATGACTTCTGCTTTAATTCTTATTATTTCTTTTCTTCTGCCTACTTTGATTTTAATTTGCTCTTGTTTCTTAGTTTCCTAATTTGGGAGCTTAGATTATTGACATTAGATCTTTCTTCCTTTCTAATACATGAATTCAGTCCTATAAATTTCCCTGTAATCAGTGTTGGTGGTGGATTCCACAAATTTTATTTAGTTGTATTTCATTTTCATTTAGATCAGAATATTTCGAACATTTTCTCAAATTTTGTTTTTAACTTACTTTTTTCAGAAATACATCATTTTAATTTCCAAGTACTTGGGAATTTTCCAGCTATTTCTCTGATTGATTTTTAGTTTAGTTCCATTATAATGTGTGAATAGACAAAGTATCATTTCTATTCTTTTGAATTTGTTAACGTGTGTTTTATAACTTATGACTTTGTCTTAAGATATTTGGTCAGAGGGTTGGCTGGTCTGTAATTTACTTCTTTTATATCTCTCGTTAGGATTTAATATCAGGGTTATTAGGGATCATAAAATTTGCTGAGAAACTTATCTTTTCTATTCTATGGAAGATTGGTATTATTTTTTTCTCCCTATAAATGATTGGGAAAAATTAAATGATGAAATATCTGGACGTGTTTTCTTTGTGACAGTGATTTATCATAAGATATTCAATACCATTAGTGTTCAGATTTTTCTATATTTTCTACTACCAACTTTGTTTAGTTGTGGGATTTTTTGAAGTTTATTTATTTATTTTGAGAGAGAGAGGGGCCACACTTGTGAGTGGGAGAGGGGCAGAGAGAGAAGGAGACAAAGAATCCCAAGCAAGCTCTATACTGTTAGTGTTGAGCCCCACACAGGGATTGATCCCACTAATTGTGAGATCATGACCTGAGCCAAAATCAAGAGTTGGATGCTTAACCGACTGAGCTACCCAGGCACCCAAGTTGTAGAATTTTTTTAAGGCATTCTCTTTGTATTTTTAATGAAATTTATTTATTTTAAGTCTTTATTTTCTTTTGGTATCTGTAAAATGTATATTGATGTCTCCATTTTTATTTCTGATAAGTGTCATTATTCTTCCTTTCCCCTTCTCTCACTCACTGTCTCTTTATTTAGTCTTTTTAAAGGTTCTTCATGTTTTGTTATTCTTTTAAAGGCTCAGCTTTTAATTTGTAGGTATTCTTTATTGTATATTTGTTTTCTCTTAATTTGTATATGCTCTTATTTGTGCTACTTCCTTCCTTGTAGTTGTGCTTATTTATTTTTCTTTTAGAGAATTTTTCATGTGTCCCTTATACCTTAATCGTATTCTGTTTCTTCTATTTCTGTGCTTTAATTTTGATATTTTTACTGACCTATTGTTCATTTCACTTTTAGTTGTTATTGCTGAATCTAACATGTCAATAACCTACTCATTAATTTAATTTCAAATACTTTTATTTTCACTTCTATAATGTATATTTGACCGTTTCTGTATATTCACATCTTTTACTATATTCTTATTTTTGTCTATTTTTTTCCATTTGTTCCTCTATTATTTTAAACATATAGATTATATTATTTTAAAGTCCTTCTTTGAAATGCTCTCATTCCTAGATCACCTCAGGATCTACATCTTTGACACGGTTTTATCTTGAACATTATCTTAAATAATAGTGATATTTTGTTGCCTTATCATGTGTCTAGTGCTTTTTATTATACATTGCAGATTTTACATAAATTAGCTATAGAATATGACATTAGCCTTCTTCAAAAACCATTCCTTATTTCTCTTAATAAAGATTTGAGGCTGATCACTTCAGTCTTGCCAGAAAGGAAGCTAGACCTGAGTTGAATTACCATTTAGCAAGATTACTACACCTGGTTCATATTTAAGATGTGGTCTTCTAAGAATTTCAGTTGAAACCCTTTTAAATATTCCTTTCTTTAGTCCTGAAAGACTGTGGGGAATTCGTTTCAGCTCTTTATAATATTTTCAGCAATGCTCTTTTAGAGCTGTACCTTTACTTTCCCATGCAGATTCAAATTTTTTACATATTTTGAGAGGGAACAGCTGTGTTTTGAGACTGCTCCATTTCCTAATAATGTCATTTCAACCCAGAGTGGAGTTCTAAAATATCCACTCATTTCAATGTAACCCAACATAAGCGTCTGCCAGTCGTCCAGTCTGTTTTCTCAGGCTTTTCTTGGGTCTATAATATAATCATTGTATAGTCATATTCCATCAGTAGTACTTTTTTGTTAATGTTTATTTATTTTTGAGAGAGAGACCATGAGCGGGAGAGAGGCAGAGAGAGGGAGACACAGAATCCAAAGCAGGCTCCAGGCTCTGAGGTGTCTGTACAGGGCCTGATGCAGGGTTCGAACTCACTAGCCATGAGATCATGATCTGAGTGGAAGTTGGACACTTAACTGACTGAGCCACCCAGGCACCCCTCCATCAGTATTACTTTATTCTTCTCTCTCTAGAACTTTCATCTCTTGCATATTTGACTTTTATGGACAATACCATTATTTAACAGTTGATATTGTCAAAGAGATTTTAATATGTAAAATAATTCATGTCTTATAGCAATGTTTTCCTATGGATTACAGGTATGCATCCTCTGTTTTATGTCTTTAATATTTAATTAGAACATACTTTGTGAAACAATCTATCTGCAGTAGCATTGCAAAATAAAATAATTTGATAAAATTGTATGTAATCTATGGAAAACATCTTATTAGGAGTAATAGATATCTGGAGTTAATATATGATTTCTTTCATAAGCAAGAAATAAGCATTTCATAAGCATTATGACAATGTCATTTTATTAAAATATTAATTCAATTTTAGTTTACATATAATTTACAGATTTTTGGAATGGTGCCTTAAATTCCTAGCTCTAAGGATATACACATTGAAGTTAACATGTGTTTATTCTAACAGCCTGGTAATCTTACTATTGAATAATGTGGGATCTGCAAAATTGAACACTAAGTTATGTCATTGAATGACTGAGTAAAGTTATGTCTTAGGAAGTCCCAAATGACTGACACATTCCAGATATATGGGGCAAAAGGTGGGTATTCTCTCAGCTTGTTAAATGAATACTCAATTGGTATATTTTGCTCTTGAGTAGGTAAATGAGGATAGAATTTAGAAAGCAAGTAGAAGGGTTGTACATTGTAGTTGAAAGTTTGTTAAGTACTAGGAGAAATGGAAGTAGATACAGAATAGCTCAAGTTAGATGTATATGCGTGGAGATGAAGGCTTATCATGAATCTTTCTTTCTCAATTTTCTTGGATAAATATCATACAAAATCATGAGCTGACCTCGGTGGCAGCAACTTCTTACTAGACATGTCTCTGATGCAAGAGAAACAAAAGCAAAAATGAACTATTCTGCACAGTGAAGGAAACAATCAGCAAAACTAAAAGGCAACTTGTGGAATGAGAGAAGATATTCTCAAATGACATATCTGATAAAGGTATTCAAAATCTATAAAGAACTTACCAAACTCGACACCTAAAAAACAAATAATTTAGTGAAGAAATGGGCATAAGACATGAACAGACAGTTTTCCAAAGAAGACATCCAGGTGGCTAACAGACACTTGAAAAGATTCTCAACATCACTCATCATCAGGGAAATACAAATCAAACCCACGATGAGATACCAGCTCATGCCTGTCAGAATGGCTAAAATTAACAACACAGGAAATACAGATGTTAACAAGGATGAGGAAAAATCGGAACCCTCTTACAGTGAAACAATTATTATTATTATTATTGTCCTCTGACAAGGACCACTACATTAATCAAAACAATATTAAAAAGGTTTTTATATCAAACTTCATATATAACTGTTTTAAACTCTATTCCTTAGAGGCTAACATCTCTCCTTGGTTGAGCGTGTGTTGCTATGGGAGAAGAGAAGGAGAAATTCAGTGAATATCCTCTTGTGCTCTTAAGCCTTCATTTAACAAGAGAAACTCCACTTAAATCTGTTTCGTGTGGAAGTTTTACAGATTTGTGTTATAATATTATGTTGTTTGGTGTCTTTTAGTGGCATTTGTTTTCATTTCCTTTACTCCTAGTGCTGTATGTTTAATGATAGATATGAGTGTCAAACTCTTGGATTTATCATAAATAAAGGACCAGTTTTGGCTGTTTATTTATTCAAATGTTGTTGGTTTATTGCCTGTGAATTCTAAGAACTTGGTACATTTGGTTTAAAATAAATGTAATTCATAAGATAAATGATATTTTTTCAGAAATGTGGAGAGTTATATTGTTGAGCTTGAAGCAGATTTACTCTCTGAAGACATTAGAATTACATTTAACAAGTAGAAGCTGTAAAGTCAAGAGCCTGATTTTAGCTCTATATAACAAATGATTTGGGTATGTGTGTGCTTTAATATGATACTGAGTAAAAAAAAAAAAAGGATACTTTCTTCGATAGAGAATTTTAGCTACTATATCTATTCTGCAGGTATTTATAGGACTTTACTGAATTCAAAGTTGGATTGAAAATTTTAAGAATTTCTTCTGAGTCTAAAACTGTCTGAGTTGTCTTCATCTAAATTAAACTATTTAATTCCTTGTATAATGAATTTAATACATTTCATTTGATTTTACAGATTATATGAATAAAGCCCATCTGCTTATCTGATAAAAAGTCTAAAACCTTATGTTGGCTAACAAATGGTTAATTTTATTGTTTGCCCACATTTTATTAGTGAAATGGAAATAGACTTTTAAAAAATTAACCCTTTTCAGTATGCATTAATGTTTGTTCATTTTAAAGGAAGAAACCTCTACTTGCATACAAATGAAATATTATTTTTAAACTTTGTATTTTGCTTCAAATGTTCTTTTTAAATAAAAAAGTCTTTTAAAAATTAGTTCAGTTACAAAAATAGGTCTTAAGAAAGATTAAAATAAATCCAGAGTAAGAAAAACTCTTTTGCTCCTGTTGTGCTACTTCGTTGATATGTAAGTGACTTTCTTGTTAAGGGGTTGAACTTCTTACATGCCCACTGGGTGCTATGAAGTCATAAACCAAAGACCTATTAACTGCTTCTGAGATGGAAATGTGTAGACTTAATCATATTGTTTAGGTTGACATCCCTCACAATAGTCGAGCATTCCATGAATCAGTGCCACCAAATTCCTATACTTTAGACCCCTATATTTAAGTAATAAGCCATATTTCTTTCTAAAAGCTAAGGCTTGACAGAAATCCTAGGCATAAAATCATTGACCTCTAAGAGGCTCCTTAAGCAAATATTCAAGGGATTTGATGAATGAACAGCGCTCAATAATATTCTATAAAACGATGAGAAAGTTGAGATCTCACCAGCAGTGTACTTTGGCAAGTCTTTATGGTGGAAGTATCTTGCAGAAGATAAAAGTACTAAAATATACTGTTTGGGATTAAAATCACTCGTTTTAATCTCTGCCAGGATTATTTCTTTGTAAAAGCATATTATTTGAATTTTCGGTCTCCACTACACCAAAGGATAGTACAGATGCCAAAGCATTCAAAAAAATAAGTTTTAAAGTGTCAGAAAGGTATGCAATTTTGGGATATTATCAGACTCAGCAGACAGCCAGTCTGAGAAAGAAATGTGTGATCTCCACATACATAAATTCTTCACAGAAGCAAAAATAGTAAATTGATTACAGAAGTTACATTCTGGAATGATAGCAATACAATTTATGCTGTCAATGAATGTTAAAGAATAGTTCCTCTAAATGAACACATTCTGTTTCTAATTATTTTTCAGATGAAAATAATAAATATTACTTTAAAAATGTATTATAATTTGTTTTAGGCCAGACATGTTTATGATGGAATGGTTAAAATATTATAATGCTCTTAGCTATTATTGAGTTGTTTTAATATATCTGAATGCATCTGTAGGCATTTTCATATTAATTTATGTATAGTCCATGATTTATTAATTCATGTATTAATTATTTAAAGTGTATTTTAGTTAATTGGTTTCAGCATTTATGTATCATTTATTCAGTAGATTTATTTAATAATCCAGTATATATCGGGCATGAGCTTAGACTATAATATAAATATGGTGGGAGTTTTGACCAAAGGAAAAAAGTCATTAGCATATATTAGCTAAGAAAGTCATAAAATAGTTTTTTCAGTTAGTTCAAATGATTTATTTGTACAGTAAATTCTATTGAAAGATATATATTTAAACTGAGTTATTTTATGTAAATTTCCAACTTAGTGTGAGGTTGACAATCTAGGGCAGTAATTACACGTTTCTCTACCTTTATTTCAGTCTTGATTTCTTTAGCATGAATATTTCAGACATATGAGAAGAGCCAAATAGATGATATAATAATGAAATATGAAACTTCTGAAAAAAAGTAAATTTATTTAATTGAGTGATTAATTCTAGATATTTAAAAGACATTTTCTTACAACTTGTATTTCCATCATTGGTCTCATTTGTGACAAAAAACATTTTAATCATCTGTTTAAAGTCAGTCATTCTCTCTAGATAGATTGATAGATAAGTACTAACTTTGGCCCCAAAACATGGGAAGTAATGCAAAATCAAGTGGCAAAGGATTTGGAGTGCTAAGGAAGGGGAAAAAAAAAAAAGTGTTGAGGATATTAATTCTCTCTACCACACACCTATAAAATCCTGTTAGTGATTATTTTACATTTCAGGGATAAGCATTCCCAGAGTTAAGTGAACATGATTTATTGCTCTGAATAAAAACATGAATCTTTGGGGTGCCTGGGTGGCTCAGTCAGTTGGGCGTCCACTTCAGCTCAGGTCATGATCTTGCAGTTTGTGAGTTTGAGCCCCGTCGGAGCTCTATCAGCTGTACTGACAGCTTGGAGTCTGGAGCCTGCTTCGGATTCTGTGTCTCCCTCTCTCTGCCCCTCCCCCGCTCATGCTCTCTCTCTATCTCAAAAATAAATAAACACTAAAAAAAACTTAAAAAAACAACAACATGAATCTTTAAAACATAAAAAGAAATCTGTGAAAATCTCCATTAGAATTTTAACTGAGGGGCACCTGGATGGCTCAGTCAGGAAAGCCTCTGACTTCAATTCAGGTCATGATCTGGTGGTTCATGGATTCTAGCCCCAAATAAGGCTCTGTGCTGACAGCTCCGAGTATGGAACCTGCTTCAGATTCTGTGTCTCCCTCTCTCTGCCCCTCCTTTGCTTGCTCTCTCTCTCTCTCAAATATAAAGAAACATTTTTAAAAATTTTAATTAAAAAAAGAATTTTAATTAGCATGATCCTTTCCACTAGCTTTACTACATATTGAAAAAGTCCCAGGTATTCTAGACAATGAGTAGAACCAAATAGTGTATTAATTGCTTATACTCAAGATATGGAATCTAGCAGTGATTAAACAAGAGTTATAATTGCTCTCCTTGATTCCAAGAGTGTATACTACCTAATTTCACTACAGGAAACTAGATTTTAATAAATATTCTTCAATAATAGAAAAAAGTTCCAATTTATTTTTAAATGAGCATTTAACATATATGAACCCTTTTGTATTCATTGTAACAGTTCATCAGTGTAAAGATCCAATAAGAATAAATTATTGTTGTTGTTGCTGTTGTTGTTATTCTATTTTTCTGATAATATCAGGGTAAAAGAAATACAGCTGAGATAAATTACTTTCCTCAGATCAAAGTTCTACTAATACATTGACATAAAAGTCTAGATAGCAAAATATAATTAAAGCTATAGAACAACTTTTGATCTGTGTAGGGGCAATTATATACCATAATTGAAATTTTGATAATAGTAGAATATGGAGAAGTAGTCACTACTATATTGGCAACCTGGCATTATTTATTAAATTGAACATGTACATATTCTTTCCTACAACAATTTATCCAGTAGACATTTTTTTCATGTATTTACTGCTAATCGTATCAAAAGATGTTCATTGGAGCATCTAGGTGGCTCAGTCAGTTAAGTGTCTGACTTCTGCTCAGGTCATGATCTCATGGTTCATGGGTTTGAGCCCCGTGTTTGGCTCTTTGCTGATAGCTCAGAGCCTGGAGGCTGCTTCGGAATCTGTGTGTGTGTGTCTCTCTGTCCCACCCCCACTTGTACTCAGTCTCTGTCTCTCAAAAATGAATAAATGTTTTAAAATTTAAAAAAATGCTCATTAAGTTTCCTTAGAATATCATCTGTAATAACACACACAAAATGTAAATAACACGAACATTTAGTAAAGGGCTAATGAAATTATCAATAACCAATACATACTTTAAATTACTATACTCTACTGTTGAAGTACAAAAACTTTAGGATATATTTTAAGCTAAATTAAAAAGCAGGATACTGAAAATGTGGATAATACATTCCCACCTTATAAAACTGAAACATATAATTAAGGCAAATGTTATGTACTAATACACACGACATTTTTGATGCTGTTTATATTTTGAAAATGGAATTATAAGTCTAGTTTGGGGAGATGACACACATTTTTATAAACATTTTTAACATTTAGCTTTTAATATGTGCAAGAGTTATTTCATGATAGAGGAGGAGAAAGAGAAGGAGGAGGAGGAGGAGAAGGAGGAGAAGAAAAGGGAGAGGAAGAAGAAGGAGAAGAAGGAGAAGAAGAAGAAGAAGAAGAAGAAGAAGAAGAAGAACAAGAAGAACAAGAAGAAGAACAAGAAGAAGGAGAAAGAAAGAAAGAAAGAAAGGAAGAAAGAAAGAAAGAAAGAAAGAAAGAAAGAAAGAAAGAAAGAAAGAAAGAAAGAAAGAAAGAAAGAAAGAAAGAGAGAAAGAAAAAGGGGGCACCTGGTGGCTCAGTTAGTTAAACACCTACTCTTAATTTCTGCTCAGGTCATTATCTTTAGGTTCGCCGGATCGAGCCCCACATCTAGGACTGTGCTGTCAGCGCAGAATCTGCTTGGGATTATCTCTCTCTCTCTCTCTCTCTCCCCCCCCCAACCGTGCTTGTACTCTCTCTCTCAAAATACTTAAATACACTTTTAAAAAAGAAGAAAAGAGTAATAATTTTAATAGAAGCAATTTAGTGCTACTATATTATAAACACTGTACTAGCACTTTATATCCAGTGTAATTTAATCCTCAAACGACTCTTAGGAAGATATCATTATTGCCCTTGTTGTAAAGAGGAAATGAAATAGAAGAGCAAGAAGTTAAATAACTAAGCAACTAAATAACCAGAAGTGCTAGGTTGAGAAGGTCAGGTATATCTCATTCCCAACTTTGTGCTTTTAAGTGCTTCACTTAAATCTCACAAGTCAAAATAATATCTAATGTGGACGAGTCGAGTTATGTATGTCACAAGCTCCTGACCTACTTTTCCTTTGACCTTACTTGCCTTAAACATGGAAGGAACTAATGATTCTGTTTCATTAGAGATAAACTAGAATCCAGGGAAATTAAGTAACTATTTTCTTTGTCTGTAGATCTAGTGTTAGTATTCAGTTCTTCTAAGAGAGATGAAGAAGAACCCATATCGGCTTACAAATATCCCTCCCTCACTTCTGATATGATCTGTGAAGTGTCTTGATTTGTACTTTTATTCTTTCCAGACCTAATGCAAAGAGCTCAGCACATGTTGATCCCAAAACAAGTAATCATTTTAAATATAAATCATTTTTATTTTCTCTATAAAAGACAAACATTTTGACACATTCATCTGTTCTTTAAAACTCATCTTAGTAGTGGAAGCATCTGTGAAAAAAAAGTCAAACAGCTGTGAATCTAAATATAGAAGGGATTCAGCCTTTGCAGCATGAAGGTTGGAAGTGCGCTGTTTCTCAACACGTGAAACCATAAATGACAGTGCTGTATGTTATAGAAATTGCAATTTTGGAAATTAAACTCCATGCTAATTTATCTCACAGGGAGATGTTTATTACTTATAGTCACAAATACTGCACTATATTTTTCCAGGGTGAATATGTCCACGTGTAACTTATACCTCAATAGAAAAGTCAATAAAAGATATATTTAGTTTTCATTTGTTTCTTCTCTCAGGGCACAAAAATACTACTTTTTAAATGGTAAAAGAAGAGCAAAGTTTAAGGAAATTTCTCCTAAAACAATCCAACTAATGTGGATCTAAATTAAGCATTGTCTCTCAAAAAATTAACAGATAAGAAAACAAATTTCCCCAAGAAAAATATTTCAGTATGTTTTTTGAAAATACAGTTGTCCATTTCCCAATTTCTTTCATAATTTATATGATCCACATGATCTATATGAATTAAATTTAGAGTTAAGATGAAGTGAAAAAAGAATTTACTTACAAAAATGCAATTATATTTATTGTGTTATATTTGCTAAGACAGAAAAAGGTACTCAGATTTCAGCAATAGAGATTGAAATAACTTAAAACTGTATTAATCAACTAAAAAGTCATTAATCAAACACATTGTTTTTCCAATCATTCAGATGTTTTGGCATTTCTCTCCAGAAGTGGGAATGAACAGCTGGTTTTATATGGTTAATGAGTGTGAAACGATATTGAATTTATTTTTCCCTAGAGCTCCTGTGTCATTTTCCTATCCCCATTAGAGAAATAAATGCATAAAATATAGCTATTTGTAATGCAGATATTAATGTGAAATCATCACAGTGCAACTTCTTAGTGTCGTTATTACTTGTGTATTTTTCAGAGTGTGGAATAATCCTTACAGATCTATTCCAAAAAAGATGTTAAGATGAAATCCAGAGGCTTAAATCAGTAGAGTACTATATATTCTTCCCATTTTAAGTATAGATAGTAAAAAGAATCCTATATAAAGTTATGGAAAAAAAATGGGATTTTCATTCAAAATATTTGATTACGTTTTTTCATGAAAGACTAAGGTTATTGCAAATGTATCTTATGGGTAACAAGGTTATGAAGACAAGTAAAGAAAAGGCTGTAGAAGAAAGAAATTTCTTGAACACGCTGTGCTTTATATGCCTGAATACATTTTTCCTCAGAGCATTTGTTTTAAATTTTACAATTTAAAAATAAGGAAATTCGGGTAACAAGAAGTTAACTGTCTTGCCCATGAACACATAAGTAATAAGAGGATTTGACTCAACTTTAGTTACCTTCAAAGACCTTTTGTTTGTTTGTTTCTCTTCATAGCTCATATTAAAACAGCGGAGATTCCAGGAAGAGAGATTAACAGTAAAAACAAACACCAAAAAAGGTTTAGAATCAGTGTCAAGTGCATGTGGCTATTTAAAATATAGTCAAATTATTGTTTTACATTGGACAATAATTCCATAAATGCTTTGGTAAGTTTAGCCAGCCCAATGTTTTCTTAAAGTATAGTTGAGACCCATAGACAGAAGGACCGCCAGAGGTGTTTTTGTTTTGTTTTGTTTGTTTTGTTTTTGTTTGTTTATTTTTGAGAGAGGAGACAGACCGCAAGTCGGGGAGGACAGAGAGAGAGGGAGACACAAAATCTGAAACAGGCTCCAGGCTCTGAACTGTCAGCACAGAGCCTGATGGGCTAGAACCCAAGAACTGTGAGATCATGACCTGAGACAAAGTTGGACACTAACCAACTGAACCACCCTGGTGCCTCCAAGGGCGTTTTGTGTTTTTTTTTGTTGTTTGTTTGTTTGTTTGTTTTTTAAATACCAGATCAATTAATCAAAATCTTTGATATTGAAATGTGGTTAGTTAGAAATGACAAAAGTAATTTCCTAAATCACTATTTTAAAACAAGCACACATGAGGCACCTGGGTGGATCAGTTGGTTGAGCGGCCAACTTCGGCTCAGGTCATGATCTCACAGTCTGTGAGTTCGAGCCCAGTGTCGGGCTCTGTGCTGATGGCTCATAGCCTGGAGCCTGCTTCAGATTCTGTGTCTCCCTCTCTCTCTGCCCTTCCCTTGCTCACGCTCTGTCTCTATGTCTCTCAACAACAACAACAACAACAACAACAACAACAAACAAGCACACATAAATAAACAAGAACCGGTTGTCCATCAATACTAACGAATTATTAACTAACGAATTGTTATTGGAGAAATCAACTTTACAATTTGGGATAAAATATAACAGTCTTGAAATGTTTTTGAGTAAAAGAGATAATGGCAATGAATTTGTAGTAAAAACCTACTTAAGTAAAAATGTCCATACATGCTTGAGTATAAATATGTTATATTTTATGTATGTATGTATGTATATTGAACAAGAATGATTCATGAACATAATAAACACATATTATATTCTTATCTTCTAATACTTATTCTGGGTGATCTTCTCTGGCTCTAGATAAAAACTTCATAGAATATTTTATGGTCACTTAAAAAATAAATCTCAAAACCATCTCAGTTAGAAACCCAGTCCAAGATATTAGGCAACACTTCTATCGACATTGAAGGATAACACCTTTTCTCCCATCTGCAAGTAAAGGTGAGGTTGGAGAGAACATGTAACTAGGGAAGAAGCATGTGATGGGCTTTTTCTTTTTTCCTCTGATGTGACTCATCTAGATCTAACAAGCATCAGCACCTTTAGAGCTTTCTTGTGGGAATGGAGAAACAAGAAGAGTAACAGGATTTTCTTATATGCTGGCGGATTTCTGCTCTTTGAGTCTGGCAATATTTAAAGTTGATTTCTCAAATAATAAAGTAAAGAGAAGGAATGGGAAGGCCTTAAATGGAAGGTAGAATTGAAATATGAACTTTTCCATCTGGCATAGAAAGAACCATATTGGTTAAAACTTAGCTTCTACTTGATAGGAAATAAGGTAATGGCTACCTACCATGTGAGAAGTGACACCTGCCTGGGTGACCAGCAATTCCAGCTGGCCAGGCACTGAAGCATTTCCCAGGATTTGGGACGTTTAGTGCTCAAACCAGAAGAGTCCCAGGCAAGCTGGGACCAGTTGGGCACCCTTACATTTAAGTCCGGAGCATTTAATTATTTCAGGAATAAAATAATTTGTTTGGAAATTAAAAAGAATAAATAAAATTAATTTCTCTCACTGTGCTTTTTGGGTTTAGTAAATTCTTTTCTGCTCCACTCTTTGGTCCTAACTCAGCCCTCATTGTCCATTTCGCCAGTATTCCAGTTGTTAGAGTCTTCTGGCTCCAGTCCTGTTGGACAGTGTTTTTTAACCAACCTTTTCACTGACAAGTTTTAGAAATGTAGGATCCTCGACTCAAGAATGAGAAAAACAATTGTTTTGTATGCTGTCAATCAAGCTCTCTATGTGATGTCAAGGAAGCAGCCTTTATGAGGCTTTGGGATTATAAAGAAGTGAGAAAGGGGAATGAGGTGGCAAAAAGGGGAATTGTATCCCAGCACCAGCTCTCTCAAGATAAAAAATCTCAGAATTCCTAATTTGTTTTCCAAATATTGATTTTTTAAAAATAATTTTTAAGTTGGAAAATGGCCAAGTAATATAAAATCAATGTACTTTTATTATTATTTATTTCTTCATTTAATTAATTAATTTATTTATTTATTAATAGTAATTGAGCATATGGAAAACAGTCTTACACAAGAATTGGGGTATGATGTCTATAGAATTGATACTTAAAAAGAAATGATATTGCCATTTTTACAACCTGATATTTATGTGGTAATTACATGTGCATTTATTATTTATTTATTTAAAAACATTTTATTAAGTTTATTTATTTTTGAGCGAGACAGAGATAGCATGAGTGGGGGAGGAGCAGAAAGACAGAGGAAGAAAATCCCAAGTGGGCTTCATGCTTTCAGCACAGAACCCGACGCAGGGCTCGAACTCGAAAATCATGAGGACATGACTTGAGCTGAAACTGAATCAGATGCTTAACCAACTGAGCCTCCTAGGAACCCCAGTTATGTGTGCAATATTAATGAATAGTTTCAGAAAGAAAGGGAAAAAAGAAAAAAAGGAAGGAATGATTGCTTAATAATTCTTTAGTGATATTATTAAATACCACAATGCATTTTAGTTTTAAGAAACATCTTTTCTCATGTTCAATTTCAAATTTTTTTATTGAAATTATGCTAATGGATTTCATAGAAATGAAATACAGGTGCATATCATTTGTATTTTGTTTTACTCTCCTTCCTTAGAAGGGCATTTATTGAAGACATTTACCACATAAGTTAAGTACACTTAGCCATTTTCTCTGTGAAATATTTTAATAAACATGGAACATAATTATCCTTAATCAATATAACAGAACCGTGGTGTTTTCTCTTCTCCTCTTCTTTCCTATACAAATGTAATTATTTATGTGAAAAAAATTCAATTTCAAAAATTTTGTCTTATTGTCATACAGCTTATATTCATTGGATTAGAATGGATATTTGATTATCCATGAAGATAATGTCCACCTCACTAATGCAAAGTTATTTATAATGTCTGTGAATAAGAACACCTTGTTACTGTAGTGGGCAAAAAAGAGAGGGTGTAAGGCTAATTATATGTAAGGTGTTTATGTAATTTTAATATATAATTTAAGAACTAAAAGGTAAGTTATCTTTGCTACAAGTACAGTTCAAATATCTGTTTGGCTGAAGCCAATTGTCATTATAATTAGGATATTATAGTACTGTAAGCTTATGTTAAGATTCAGTTTTCTCCTGACTTCACATAAAGTTAAAGATGACCTCTATTTTCCTTATCCTTGTATATAAACTTATAGATTCAGAGAAAGTTGAAAAGAATAGTTCAGAGTAGTCTTGGGTAACCTTCATTCAGTTTGCCAAAATGGTAATAGTTTGCCTTACTATAATTACAAAACCAAACCAGTAACCGGCCATAGCAAAATCCACAGATCTTATTTAGATTTCATCCATTTTACATGCACTCGTATGTGTATTTATGTTTGTGCAGTTCTATTCACATATGTATTTGAATAACTATCACCAAAATCAAGATGTAGAACTGTTTTGACACCTAAACATCCCTTATGTTAGCCTTTATAGCCACTCACAATCCTTACCCCCTCCCAAACTCACTATACTAATACCCCTAGAGTTGAATATATAATGGATATATATGTATAATATAGTACCTAGAAAAAATACTAAAGAAAAACTGTAGAAAGAGATACACTAAAAATATGGAAAAAATGAAAATGGAACTCTAAAAAAATGTTTAATCTTCAGAAAGTCAGGAAAAAATAAAACGCATAGGAATGGGGGGGGAGGAGAAAAAACAGGAAACAAAAAAATAAAACGACAGACTTAAACCCTAATATAAATAATTACATTAGATGCGATAAGTCTGAATATATCACATAAAAGAAAGAGAATGGTAGATTGGAAAAACGAATAAACAAAAGAACACAAAAAGCTATTAACCAAGTATATGCTGTCTATAAGAAGTTCACTTCAAATACAACAATACACATCAATCGGAAAAAAATGATGCAAAATGATATAACATAGAGACATTAAGAAAGAAAATATTAATCACAGATAGGGTGCATAAGTTACCAGGGACAGAAAATACATCAAATACAGATAAAAATAAGACAAGTCACCAAAAGACATGTACCAATAACAAAGCTTCAGAATATTTGAAGCAAAAACTGATAAAACTTAAGGAGAAATAAACAAATCCATATTATAATAGATGAAAAACTGCTCACTCAAAAATTGCTAAAGCCACTAGTCAGAAAACCATCAAGGGTTTAGAACTGACTAACACCTTCAACCGAGAGAATAATTGACCTTCATAAAACATTCCACTAAGTAGGAGCAAAATATACATTCTTTACAGTTTCCATGAAATATTCAACAAGACAAATCATATCAAGTGTAATCAAACAAACCTTGACAAATTTAAAATAATTGAAAATATATAGGATATATTTTCTTACTATATTGGAAACAAATGAAAAATCAATAACAATATTATTTTTTAAAAGTTTCAAACACTGGGAAAAATAGCATACTTCTAAATAATTCATGGATGAAGAAGGAAGCCTCAAGGCAAATAAAAAATTACATCAAATAGTATGAAAGTGAAAATAGAACATATCAAAATTAGTGGGATGTAGCTAAGATAGTATTGAGAGGAAAAGTGGTAACATTTAATATTTATGTTAAGTTATAGGAATAATCAAATCAAGAATCTAAGCTTCTGCCTCAAGAAAGTATAAAAAGGAGAAGAAAATAAAATCAAAAGCAAAGCAAAGAAAGAAAAAAAAATAAGAAGTCAGTGAACTTTAAAATTTAAAAATAGTTTAAAAAATCAATGAAGGGGCACCTGGGTGACTCAGTCAGTTAAGTTTCTGACTACTGATTTCAGCTCAAGTCATGATCTCCCGGGTTCATGAGTTTGAGCCCCACCCAGGCTCTGTGCTGACAGTGGAGAGTCTGCCTGGGATTCTCTCATTCTTCTCTCTCTCTATGCACCTCCCCTGCTTCCTCCCTCTTTCTCTCTCTCAAAATGAAAACAAAATAACTTTAAAAATCAATGAAACAAAAGCCAGTTTGTTGACAATATTATTAAAATTGTTCTAAATCTAGCAATACTGACAGAGAGAAAAATAACCAATATCCAGGAATGAAAAAGGGGACATTCTACAGACTCCACAGACATCAAAGTACAAGGGAGTGATATGAACAAATTTATGAATTTTGACAACTTGGATTAAATAGACCAATTCCTTGAAAGACACAAACTAACAAATCATACCAAAATTGAATTAATGAAAATAATTTTTAACTATATAAAATACATTTCTATTTTAAAATATTGCAAAAGAGAAATTAAAAATTAAAAATTTTGCTCTGTGAAATATCTTGTTAAAAGGGTGAATACACAAGCCACAAACTGGAAGAGCACATTTGCAAATCACAGAACTAACAAAATACTTATATCCAGAATATATAAATAATTCTCAAAACCGAACAGTAAAATACAAGCAATTATGAAAGATGGGCAAAAGATATGAACAGACATTTCATCAAAGAACATATGCAGATGGGAAATAAGTATGTAAAATAAAGTTGACATCATTAGCTTTGAGAACAATGCAACTTAAAACCATGATTAGATATCACTACACATCTATTAGAATTACACGTATACATATATATATATACATTACATATTACACATATACATACGTAAGTACACAAACATGACAATACTAAATGTTGGAAAAATATGAAGAAACTGCATCTCTCATACAGTGCTGCTAGGAATATAAAATAGAATAATAACAATGGAATACAATATGATTCTTATAAAATTAAATATAATCTTACCTCATGGCTTTGCAATCACACTCTTGGACATCTACCCTATGTAATCGAAGATTATGTGTATGCAAAAACTTATACATGAATGATCAACATAATTTCATTTGTGATGGCCCAAACCAGAAAGTAATCCAAATGTCGTTCACAGCAAATGGGCAAACCGATTGAGGTATATCCATACAATGAAATACTATTCTTATAAAAAAGAATGAACTATTAATGTACATACTCAATATGGATGAATCTCAAAATTACTATGCTGAGTGAAAGAAAGCATCAAAATCATACTTTATGCTTCATTTATGCGAAATTCTAGATAGAAAATGCAAAACAAATCTATAGAGGCAGAAAATATACCCATGTTTTTTGGTAAGTAAGTGTTTTAAAGAATGGGAGAGAGATCATTAAGGTCAGAAGAAAGCTTTTCGGGATGATTGATATATTTATTATCTTGATTGTGATGATGATTTCATGTGCATACATATATGGAAACTTACCAAAGTGTACATTTTACATATGTGCAGTTTATCGTATTTCAATTATATACCTCAATAAAGTTGTTAAATCACAGAATATTGCCATACCTCTCTGACCTTGACCTGTCTCTCTTTTTTTTAATGTTTTTTGTTTTTTTTTAATCTTTATTTTTGAGAGAGAGACAGAGTGTGAGCAGGGACGTAGAGAGAGAGAGGGAGACACAGAATCCAAAGCGGGCTTCAGGCTCTGAGCTGTCTGCACAGAGCCCAACGCGGGGCTTGAATTCGAACCATGAAATCATGACCTGAGCTGAAGTTGTACGCTTAACTGACTGAGCCACCCAGGCGCCCCTGACCTGTCTCTTTAACCTATTTAACAATATATATATTTTTTTCAAGTTTTTATTTATTTACTTTGAGAGACAGCACAAACAGGCGAGGGGCAGAAAGAGAGGGAGAAAGAGAGGAAGCAGGTTGCACAGCTCAATCTCATCAATGGTGAAATCATGACCTGAGCCAAAATCAAGACTCAAACACCTAACTGACTGAGCCACCCAGATGTCCCTATTTATCAATACTTTTAATGAAGACACAGAAATATTGTTTAGGAAAACATGATATAAAAGTGGAGGTAGATCTTACATACAAGGTTTTTCAAAATTGCAGACAACACTGCACACACTGCCTGTGCGGCTCAGTTGGTTAAGCATCTGACTTTAGCTCAGGTCATGATCTCATGGTTCGTGGGTTTGAGCCCTGTGTTGAGTCTGTGCTGACAGCCTGGAGTCTGCTTCAGATTCTGTGTCTCTTTCTTTCTCTCTGCCTCCTCCCCTCCCATTTGTGCTCATGCTGTCTCTCTCTCTCTCTCTCTCTCTCTCTCTCTCTCTCTCTCTCTCTCTCAAAAATACATAAACATAAAAAAATTGCAAGGAACACAAAACAACAGTACAAAATAGTTATTAGCAATCCTAATATACTTCTCTATAGTTTCTTTTATTTTAATCCCAGTGATGATCATTGATACCTTTCTTTCATACAAAATTTTACATTTGTCCTTTATTGTCAGTCTTAGCAGATGGTTTTGTTTCCTTTTTCCCTTGAAAAAGTAGAAACCACCAAAAATGTTCCCTTCCCCCTACCTGCAATCAATCAATCAATCAAAATTTCTTATCCTTGCCCTCATCTACTGCTTTTGTCATACTTTGTTACATCAGAGGAAGTCTGTCACTGTTCAATACCTCTATGTGTGCTGTATATTCCATACTCTACCACCATCTCAAGAATTTCACTATACCAATGACTTTCTCACTTTTATTTTTCAGCTTCTTTTCTTTTGTAATGTCTCATGCCCTAGACACCCCTCCATTGAAAAATACCAAGGAATCCTCAATCTCATATCTAGACATTGCTATATTTTTCTTTTCCCTATTAGAGCCAAGAAAAGGCTTTTTACACATGGTGTCTCCTCCTATTATAGATTGTCTCTAAACCCATTTAATATTCATGTAAGCAATATCTGGCTTTTACTCCCCCCTCTACACCTTATTTATTGGTATCAGGCTACTAACTTTAACGTTGACACGTTTAATAGATGTATTTCTGTCCTTTCGTTTCAGATCTTTTACCTACTTTCAACACTCTTTCAAAACCACAATAAAGTCTTGTCTTTCATGTTATCATTGTTAATTTTGCTTCCGCTTCACTGTTCTTTCATTTTCAGTTTCCTTTGCAAAATCATCTCTCCTTTTCTATATTCATAATATTGGAATTCTTTAGAGTTTGTTACTTGTCCTTCTCCTTCTCTTTCCATATACTTATTCCCTAGGAGATATCGATGTTTCATTGAAATTTATTTATCAACGTTTGTAATTTATTATCTTTCAATTAAAAATGGTATGTTTCACCTGCTAAGAAGTAATGAATAATACGACAAGAGTATTCATCTGTTTGTTTCTGCCTTTCTAGTGACCAACTTAGTACTGGTAATATAGCAAGTACTGAGTTGATATTAATAAATAACTTTTTTTAAGGAATAAATGAAAATTGGTATTTTTTAATTAAACATTTTATATAAATGCAGAGTACGGCAATTTTGAAAACATATCTTGTGAAATAAATGTGTAGAATCCAATCGGATGCAAGTTCAGGGTAAGCCACTATGGCTATTAAGGGATTGTAGAGGGAATATGGAAAAGCAAATACAAATGAAGATACATTAAAAGAAAATCAGTTAATATAGCGATGTTCCAAACACGCCAGCCAGTCGCAGTTGAAATGATATGTGCGGCTCTGAGAGTCATATTTTTAGAAAGATAGACAATAACGACCTCATGGAGTCAAGTAAAAATGTGACATATGAAATACTTGAGGGGACTTGGAATGTTTAGCCTAAAAAATCCTGTGGGACAAATATAATTGATATCCTCAAATGTTAAGCAGCTGTCACGGGTAAGATTTTTTTTTTCTATTTTCCTCAGAACCCTGATTAATAATATGTCAAAGATGAACATTACAATTAAACTGATACTTAAGCACCCAGAACGATTACCCTAAGGAAAAAAAGAAAGATTTAACATGGGTCTATCCATATTTTTCAGGTCGTCATTGTTACTTCATCCTCTCACACCTGGGATTAGATATGAAGCTTTCTTATCACCTTTGGTGTAGTAATTACATTTGTTTTCAGCATGAAGGTGGGTCACTTAAATCTGTTTTCTTTGTCATATTAATTTACCTATTAAAGTATTACTGCTTTAAGCACCTACTGTATACAATCTCAGAAACATAGCCACAAGGAAATCATGGCAGACTCTGTTTCAGTGATTTCTCTGTCAGAAAATACACTGGACATGAGCTCTAGGTCAAGTGAATAAAAATAAAATTCATAAAATTAATGAAAAATCAGTGTACATTTTATTTTTAGAGCAGCGACACTACCCTGTTCTGTCTACTTTTCATTCAGTTGGGCTGTGAACCTAAAACTGCTCTAAGAAAAAGTCTCTGTATATCAGTTTGACAAACTGTAAGTTTTAAATGGCCTATTTTCCAGATTTACTGAATGTACCCACTGACCAAAAATTTATCTCTATAAACTGTTTTTCAAATTTGTTACAACACATATTTGATATTACATAGTTTTGACAGGTTTTGAGGATTATCACAAAGTTTTGCCTAGGCAATTTATTACTATTTTTAGCATCTGTTATTTACAAAAGTGTCTATATATCTTTAAGAATTCTCAAATTGATTTCTTCAAGTTTTTTCTCCGATTTTCCATATTTTTGGTATCCTTAAAATTGTGTCTACAAATTACCAGGAAGAAAATCAGTATCAGTAACTAAAGAATGTGTCCTATGGCTAGTCTAGTTGAATCCAAACTCATTTCTTGATGTACTTATTTTATACCGCTGTATTATGCCTATTTATACCTATACCTTGACATATCTAAAGAAAAAAATTAGCACAAATAACAAAATAAGAAAATCCTCCCTTTCTCTCTGCACAATAATTGAACTGTTTCCAGAATCTATTCCTAAACTTAGTATGGGGAATCCCCTTTTTACTTTGAAGTTTTCTCTGGTAAAGTCTTAGTGCCTATGAGTGCCAGAGGTTAGAGGAAACAAAGTAAAGACTTAGATCTTTTGGTCACTACTCTATTTATACATTGTAACAATACTTAGGAATTAACTGGATTTTCAAGAATGAAGTCAGCTTCAGGGCGCCTAGGTGGCTCATTTGGTTGAGCATCAGACTTTTGACTCAGGTCATGATCTCACAGTTCAGGTTATTTTCTCATAGTTCATTGGTTGGAGCCCTGCATTGGGCTCTGTGCTGACAGCTCAGACTTTGCAGACTGCTTCAGATTCTCTGTCTTCCTCTCTCTCTGCCCCTCCCCCACTTGTGTGTGTCTGTGCTCTCTCTCAAAAATAAATAAACTTAAAAAAAATGTCTGTTTCATTGTTAATCTCTAATAGTGTTAGATTTTGTTCCAAAAATCAACCCAAGCCTTAAAATTTTTTCTGAAGAAACTTTTTTTTTTTAATGTTTATTTATTTTTGAGACAGAGAGAGACAGAGCATGAGTGGGGGAGGGGCAGAGAGAGAGGGAGACACAGAATCGGAAGCAGGCTCCAGACTCTGAGCTGTCAGCACAGAGCCTGATGCGGGGCTCGAACTCACAGACTGTGAGATCATGACCTGAGCCGAAGTCGGACGCTCAACCGACTGAGCCACCCAGGCGCCCCTGAAGAAACTTTTAAAGTACTCACTTTGGAGAGAATCTGAGTATTTCATGATTAAAGTATAGCAAATATGTTGGCTAACACTATACTGTGAAATGTGTCACTGCCATCACGTGTAAGAATGGTTAAGATATAGAGCTCCTCTTTCCTTATATTGTAGTATTACCCCCTCACGTAGCAGAACACACATTTAACAGACGCAGCTTTGGATAGCACTACATTGGTATTCTTTAAGAAATTTTTATGAAGATGATAATATGAAGGGTTCACAACGACAGAACTCAAATTTGGCAGTGAACACAACAAACGCATTGTGTGCCTGTGTCATAAAATGCAAAGTGTTTTACAATGTAAAGAATACAGAGAGTGGAATGAAAGCTGATTTCACTGTCCATGTTTTCTTCACTAAAGAGCAGATAAAGGTGTATAAATATTATAATTAGGCAACATTTTCTCATATAATTCTATTTTATTGTATTTTATTTGTTTTCTTTACTTTTCTTTTCTTTTAGTCTGGAAATTTTCCATGTCATCTCATCCCATGCTGTGTGAGTTATAGTTTTTCTTACTTCTTAATCTTATTACTAAGTCTGAGAAAGTTCTTAATCTTAGCTTATGTCCTTGATCAAATCCCTATCTTTCTGTAAAAAGTCAATCATCAATTGATTTCTAAGAACCCTTTGCGTCTTTCCAGGATCATAAAATATTTGAATATCGGAAAAACCACAGTCTAAAAATAAGCAGTAATTACTTTTAGTGCTAAATAGCTTCAGCTTTTCCAACTTTAGCACTTTGTCCACAAGTTTCCTGAAGTGGCTGAGTTTTTCTCACTCCCTCTATGTTAGCAAGGTGTGGAAATGAGGGGGGGTGTGATATTATACCCAACTTTCCCTCACTCACTAAGGCAGATTATTTTAAAGGAAATATAGACATAAAAATTTTACCTTAAAAATTGTGCATTTTTTTAAAATACTGACTTTTTTAAAATTTACATAACCTGAATCCCATTATTATGGTTAAAAAGGAAAAATACTTCTTTAATGTCATCTGATATCCCTTCATTCACAAGTATCCATTTGTCTCACAGCTGTATTTTTCAATAATTATATTTTTTTCCTATAAAGATCCAAACCCCCCCCACACATATTTCATTTATTTTACATGCCATGGTATCTTTTCATCTATAAAATCCCTTCATTATTTTTCTTACCCTTTATTTTTGTTTCATTTGTATTATATAATTTTCCACATTTGGGATTTAGTTAATTGCATCCTTATATCATTTAACATATTTCTCTATATTTTAAAGTTTTAAAGTTAATAGACCAAACAGTTTAATCAAGCTCAATTTTGATATTTTTTAATCAAGAATATCTTATGAGGCTCAGGATACAGATATCTCTCATTTTGTAATCTCTCCATTATAAAATTCTCTGTCAGCTTTTCACTTAATGTGTTAGCAGCCATTCAAGGTCATTGGCAACACCCGTTACTTTATTAAGGGATGCGTAATTGTGTTATTTCAATGTAACTATTTTTAATGAATATATTAGCTGTAATTCTTCCATAAAAATTTACTTATCAACTATTTGGTAACCCTTAGATACAAGTCATACACCAAAGAAAGGGCAAATGGTTCATTTTTTCCTGTAATTTATTAGTTTCCCGAATAAGGAATTGTTCCCCTGGCAACTTCCAGTGGTTGATCAATGAAATTATTTTAATTATTATGAGTGCATGGATTTTTAAAAATATGTTTGAAGTGTTCATAGCAATCCATGTGGTTCTTGATGTTTAAGTCATACTATTTCAGCTGGTGTGACCTCCTTTACTTTACCACCCATGACTTTCCAGGACTCCAATAGTTTTTGATAGTTTTTTTGTGTGACTTTTTGATATGAAGGTAATTCCAGACTTATGTTGTACAGTTCTTATCAGAGAGTGGAATCTAAACTTTCTCCAAGAAGTTTTTACTTTACTAAGAATAAGAAGTATTATTTAGAGACTATAGTCTGGTTCTTAGTATCTGGTTTGGGTAGTGGGTCTAGATCTTTCAGCTTAATAGCCAGAAAATAAATATATATTATATTGTGGAATGGAATATAAACATACCAAGAGTTCATATTCTATTTATAATTAAAATTTAACAGTACTTTTTTTTACCAGTTTTTTCCTATTATTTTTTATCTCTTTATTCTTACTCATAGTCTTATCTCCTAAAGACATTAATATATTACTTATTTTTGATTTATCATCTGTGTATCTCTGTACCTATCTAAATATATATTAATCTGTACATATAAATATTAAAAGTAACAATGTCAATATTATTACTGCAATATGTTTTCATATACTATTTGATATTTCTTTTCAGTTCTTCTTAATCTTGATATATCCCACTGAGAACGTACAGTCACGTTACTGTTTTAAGGTCAGACAAAACAAGTATTGCATAGTTAAGCCATTAAATTGATATATAATTTTATTTTTTTTTCTACTTGTAGGTTTTTCATCAATTTATATTTATTTTTTAAATAATTATTTAAAAGCAATTAGAAGGCTCTAAGTTGTAATCTGTAAAACACGATACATTCAGAAAACAGTACCTTCTATTTTTTTCCCCTTAAACCTCTTTACCTCTACTCTTTGGATAGTAATTTTCATTACATTTTTGTTTCTACTTTCTTTTATAAAATATAGGCATCTATTATACATAGGTATAGATGAACAGATTTACCTTTTATATATTCATCTTAACCCCTTCATACATAAAATTAATATAATAATCACATCGTTGTGCACATTTAAAATATTTTTAGGGATTAATCTATAGATTCTTTTCAGGAGTACATGGTACTCCATTCTGTGGATGTTTCTTCAGCTAGTCCCCTGTAGATGAACATTTTGTTTCTAGTGTTTTTGTTTTGACAAATAGGATTACAATAAACAGCCTTGTGCATGTGCCATTTAAATTTTCATAGGATATAGTAGGAAGAGATTCCTAAAAGAGACATTTCTGCTTAAAACAGAAGGGAAAAATCAATAGGCATTTTTTTAGATAATACTAAATTCCTTTTTATAGATATTGTACAACTATGCATTTCTACCAGTAATATATGAATGTGTATTTCCTTTCACTATCATCATGGTACCTAGAGTAGAAAAGTAATCTTCCCATTGGACAAAATACACGAGACTACTTTTCCTGGTAAAATATTAAGTCTATTGCCTTTATAGTTTCACTAGGCATGATTTTTGACAATAATAGTTACTTTTGAAATGGGCTTATCCAATCATTTGGGCATCTTTCTTCCAGGAAACACTTTCTGGGATTAGTGATAGCACTTAAAGCAATAAGGCTAGCATATCAATTTATTTGGTTTCAAAAACCGAAGTATTTAAGGAAACTTTTAGTAATGGATCCTACATTCTACATGGTAGCCTTGATCCAGCATGAAGACCGTATCAGTCCTATTCTCTAAGGTCTCAAAGTGGCATATTTTAGGCTAACTCCTAAGTACATCTCTTTAAAAGGATAATCAGGGAATGGCCTTCTCCCAAAAGAAAACATATACAAGGGCCTGGAGAACTGTTGTATTTTTTTTTTTGGGGGGGGGCATTATCTTTGGGCTCTAGTGGTACCCTCAACACCAGAAGGTACACGTGTTATGCCTTACTCATCTCTTTCATGACCTGTTCCCCTAGGAAGCATCTCTGAACAACAAAGTCACTGGAGAGTTAAAGAGTGTAGATGAGGGCAGTTAACCATCACAATGTACCTGTCAGATGTCCAGCTGGCTCACATATAACTGAACATAAGGCTCATTGGCTCTCTGCCCAGAGAAACCAGTGTATCCTGAAGGGTGTCATATTGACAATTATGGATATGCAAAATTGTTCACACATTCAAGGTTAAGAGCAACTTATTCTGAGCTCATATCTTTATGCAATTTGTTTGATGGCATATGGGGTCATTTTGGAGCCTCGTCTCTAGAGGCAAGAATTGCTGCTGCAACTCATTTGTTCTAAATTATGGTTGCTGTTCAAATAGCTTAAAAATTAATTATCCTTTAAGGTTTTGACTATTGTTTTAAATGGTTACCCAGGGAAAATTGGGGAATAATGAAAATTAACACCTAAGTAATAAAAAATAAATGTATTGATCAGAGCTGGGTGTGACAGTGATGGATGATGTCTGCTGAAAATAAGTGTATATTTCACAATGATATGTCATTATACAGCATACACATCAATAATTAAAATTATCCTCCTGTATATCTTGTAAGGGAATTCCCAACGAAATAATTAACGTTTTTCTGGATTTCACATTAAATGACTATAATGCACTTGATATTTTGTAGGTTTTTACAGTCACTCTAGGTTTTTATTCTGTATATTTATGATAAAACTATGTCTTCTTCATTTGAAGATCACATAATCTGTTCCATTTTGGAGAGGCTATCAGAACATAATTATCCTTTGTGTCAGAAACTTCTGCACTTTGGGACATTGTCAGGTATATTTATTAAGTGCATGTCCTTTTTTGAAAGAAAAGCCAGATATAATGGAGCTATTTAGGTCCTATTTATGTTAGTAAAAGTCATATTTATTTATATCTATAAAGCAAATGCAATCTCCATCATTTCCCAGATAACATAGGGAAAATATTAGCTGAATTAATTTTTGAAATTATGCCTATGTTTTCCAAATCAGTTGTCAACATGTAATATTATGTTGATAAAAATATTATGGCATAAATAAGTTTGAATGACATTTTTGATGATTTTTCATTTTCTTTTTGAATATCTTGTCATTATTGAAAGAGATTTTGTACTTTTCCCCTGAGCAACAATAAATTCATAGTACTTAAAATGATTCATAATCTTTTGTTTTATAAGTCTCTTATTATAATAAGATCTTAGACTAAAAAATTCCTTCAGTTTATTAGAGTTTTAATGAGTTTAAGATTTAATGTTCTATTTCTATTTCCATTTATCTGTGTATTCCCCAAATTCCGAAGGAGGGAATTTGAGAACCACCACCTCTATATGTTGTAGTTAGGGCCTTTTTTCATTTGCCACTAGTTTTGAAGATGCTACCTGCTGTTGATTTCAAGTAATTCTTTGATTATTCACTAAATCTTGTGTAATACCTATCTCTGGGAAACACTTAGAAAAAATATGAGAAAACTCCAAAATGAAGATACCTTTGAATAACTTACAAAAAAGAAAAAAAAGGCATTTTTATTAATACATATTAAATGTTTGAATAGTTATATTTTTATGCATCTTAGGCTGGTAGAACCATACTTAACTAAACATTTTAATTTTTGCTTGATATAAGACATTCAGTTTAGCAGACTAATCTACTTGCTTCTATTTGAACTCCAAGTTTTTCTCACTGCCTAAAACTTGACTCCTTTTTCTTTTCTCTGGTTCAATTCTTGTTGTCTTTTAAAAATGCATTTTTATTTTTTTATGTTTATTTATTTTTGAGAGAGAGAGAGGCAGAGTGCAAGTGGAGGAGGGGCAGAGTAAGAGGGAGACACAGAATCTGAAACAGGCTCCAGGCTCTGAGCTGTCACCACAGAGCCAGACACAGAGCTCAAACTCGTGAACCACGAAATCATGACCTGAGCTGAAGTCAGACGCTTAACTGACTGAGTCACCTAGACCCCCCAAAAATGCATTTTTCTAAAAGAAAATTCTTAGTTCATGACCCTCCAATTGATTTTTTTTTATTTTCCTACTTGTCAACATTTGGGTACTTTTAATCCAAATTTACTAATTTTGTATTGCTTGTGTTTTAAATTTTGCTTTTATAAATATATTGTGCATCTCGAACCCAGCTTCATATTTATTGAATTTTACATCACTTCCATGTCCTTAACTAATTATAAATAAGTCAAACATACTAATTAACTACAACCATTTATAAAGTATTATTGATGATATGAGAGGCTTAATTTTATATGTATATCAGGTAAAATATTGAGAAAAGATATGTAAATCAATTCATGTGAGGGTGTCCATACATTATTTTTTCTTCTTCGGACTAAAAATATATTTATAAGACATTAATTTTTTAAAATAGTTAATAACTGTGGTAAATTAGAGAATTACCCCAAAGTCTTCACCCTTCGTTGAATTCACATACTTAATATTACCTTAATTGTAAGAGATTTTATTTCTCTACTTTTCTACTTTTCACTTTGGCTAATGGCATGAGCCAAAAGTGATAGTGTGATGGAGTCAAGTCCAAGCCTGAAAAGGTCTCATGTTGTTTCTACTTTCTTTCTTATGTCTTTTCCACTGCTGTGAGAATAACATAATTTGTCTAGCCTATTGGTCTAAGCTGAATCCACTTTATGATGAATTCATTCAAGACCTTTATATTTCCAAGTCTACCATGTAACAACACATTGCCCTGAAGCCACCAGGCTAATGCTTAGCTCAGATTTTAGCCTGGGGATGAAACCCTGGAGAATTTCAAAACTTTTTGATTCAGTGTCCATTATATGGCGTCATATTGCTTTTGGTAGAGTACATGTGTCTCAGAACCAGGGAATTGAAGAAGTCCTCTCCTGGGGAATTTCTGAGTCTTATATTCACAGTTTTAGTTTCCGCTGGACTGGAGTTCCACGTTTCTATGGAAGAATAATTCTATTAATAGACGGAATAAAGATTACAATAATAAAAGCTAAGGCTGCCACCTGATCACTGTGTTCTTCATTCCAGTAGACCAGGAGACAAAGAAAGGAACTGCCATAATAAGACTAATTAATTCTGAGTATCATGAGATGGCAGTTGTTACTACTTGTTGGGGGCAGAAAAATATATCTGGTACTTAAGAGTTTTATTCTGAAACCTCTTATTGTTTCCATGATCATAACTGTTGACTGGGAAGTTGCACCAACCATGCCGAGAAATAGCATGATAGCCAGGGATTCACATCTCATTGTGGAATACACATTTGGATTACCTCACAGTTGAACAATACAAATCAGCAAATAATCCAGTCAGGAGTAAAGAGCTTCAAAAATTTTGACAGAGGAAAAAATGATGAATATTAATTATTTTCCCAGGATTAACTGCTTCAACGTGGTTGTAGCTCGACACATAACTCTCATGTAAATCCTTTCTACAAATATTGTGACTGTTTACTACCTTATTAATGCTTAATAAAAATAGAAAAATTTTTCTTAAAGATACTCTCAGGTTAAAACCAAACAAAATAAAAGAAAAACCTTGTCTCATTTCATAGCTCATTTTAACATAGGTGCATATATAATTTACATTATGTTCTTTCAAAAACTCTGAGATACCCTGATATTTACCAAAAAGATAAGGAAATTAACTCTAAATTACATATCTAACTGCATAACTAAGTGTGATAGCGGTAGAGCTAGGATTAGAAATAAGTTTCTCTAATTCTTGGTACAGATTTTGTCAATTATATAAGATTTATCCTCTTTGTCAGTCCATCTATTAATTAAACATCTTGATGCTTACCCAAGTACACTCCTTTTGAACTCTAAGATTCAATATGTGCCATATGTATCAGAAAAATTTCCAATCATGCCAAAACTATTCTGAGTGGAAAAGTTTTACTTGTATTATTTGAGAATGAAACTATTTCTGTTTAATAAAGATGTAGGTTGGGATATAGAAGGACCTTAGTACATGAAGGATTAAAATAAATTTATTGAGGTCTTCAAATGGGTATCTGGAACAGAGCCCCCAACAAAGGGAAAACAATGAAAATATATACTAATAATTCTTTATATTTACAGAAAACACTGTACACTAGAAAGTATTTCCACTCAATACCTCAAGCCTCACAATAACTCTTGAAGTGCGGATTATTGTGGCCATCTTATAGAGTGAGCAATTCAGACTCTGAACTGTCAAGTGGATTGTTCATTGTTAAACACATTTAGTAAGTGCTAAAGTCAATACTACTAATTAACTTATAATTAAAATAGAATACTTGTTATAAAACAACATTATGTGTAAATAAACCATGAATTATAAGTCAACTTAGGTGTTTATACTTAATTCTCACCTCTCCACCCACTCTTTTCCTCAATTAGAAAGTCCCTTGAAGAAGTTGAATCACATAGCTTTGGATCGAAAAAGAAACAGACTTGTTTGGTGTATTGAATTAACACTAATACAACTTCCATTTGTATTGCAAACACTTCTTTACCTGCAAGTAAATATAGGAAAGTAGTTGTTATCCTGTATTCTCGTAATGAGTTCCCAAAACCAGAGTAAAGGTGAATCCCATGCCAATTGATATCAGTGAAACCTATCTGGAAAAGAAAAATAAATAAATTTCTACCAATATCAGTTCTACTGTTTAAAAGTAATCAACCAGTTATGAATCCTAAAAACCCATACAAGGCACTATTATTAATTTGGGAGAGAGGACCAAATTAAAATGGCTTAATTAATTTGTAGATTCCTGAATGACTAAAACAAACTTCTAAAGTTTGAGTTTGGGATCACAGAAATAATCATGCCGTTGGTCCGTTAGAGTCCAAATACAGGCTAGGAAATAGACCACTTTAAAACTCAGTATGCTAATTAAAATCCACAGGATGAATTGCTCTCACTGATCAGTACCAAGAAACACTTGTCTTCTCCTGATGACTTAAATGGTCTCACCTGAACAGCACCATGACTAAGCTAAAATCTAGACGGACAGAGGGCTACAGAGAGAAACAAGATCCTAGCATTTGCTTGCTTACAAGCTGTAGACTATTATTTAAACTAGTAAAAAGAATAAACTAGACATTTTTAGTGAACTGCTAAAATCAGACTATGACCTAGGGTGAGAATATAAAGTCATTAACGATTACAGATAGGCTAAGAAGTTCAAATCCCCTTGCAGGCTTTTCTCCAAGTATTCCTCAGGAGTCTATAGGAAAGATCAGGAAGAATTCAGAGAAGTCCTTCCTGCCCATCATGCTACCTGGGTAAGTGAAACGGTGCTAAAAATCCACACAGACTCATCTTCTCTATGATGTTTATGTGTATGTCTGTTCTTGGCATATATTCATTAATTTTTCTCCTTATTTGGGGTATGGCTTTCCTACATTTGTTTTCTTCTGTTCTTGCTAACTTCTTGTTTTGATGCAATGGCAGGCACTGAGGATTTTACTTTTTTGTCAGCTGGATATTTTTGTACTTTTATAAATATTCTCGAGCTTTCTTTCTGAGACATATTTAAGTTATTAGTGAAAGTTTGATCCCTTTGTGTCTTATGTTTAGGATTTGTTGGGCACATCCAGAATAGTGCTCAATCTTGGCCTAGTTATTTCCACACAAGTGAGGCAAGAGGATTTGTGTTCCCGGCACATTGTTCCATGAATACTGAGGTCTCCCAATTTGATAGTAGAATTGGAGCTATTACCAGTGTTGTGTATGTGTGCCAGGCACTGTTACTTCTAATCTTTTTATGTGGTTCTTTGTTTGGCTAAGGGTTTTTCCCCATAGATATGTGCAGCTGAATATTCCAGAACAACCTCTATAGTTCTCCCTCTGTAAAGATCTCTCCTCTCATTCTTTGTCCTACAAACTCTGGCCTCCTTGTTCTCTACAGATTCTCTGCTCCATCTCAACCCATGAAATTGGCCAGGCTTTTCCTTGGTTTGCCTTCCCTATGCAGCAGAATTGAAACTCTCTCAAGGAAATAAATTAAGCTAATTGTAGGGATCACCTCATTTGTTTCCCATCCCTCAGGGATCAATATCCTTTGTTGTCTGATTCTCAATGTCTTTGAAAGGCATCATTTTGTGTTGTTCATTTTCTGGTTGTCTCAGGCAGGAGGGTCAGTACCCACACTTTATTTAATCCATCCTGGCCAGAAGCAGATAATTCCATTATTAGTAATATTCTCTTGGAATGATAATCTTCAGAGAAACCAATACATAAAATAGCACATTTTGAGAATCTTATAAATAAAAGCATATAGAAATATTTAGGGGCATCTGGTGACTCAGTCAGTTAAGTGTCCAATTCTTGATTTCAGCTCAGGTCATGCTCTCATGGTCTTGAGATAGAGCCCTGTATCTGGCTATACGCTGGGCTAGATCCTGCTTAAGATCTCTCTCTTCCTCTTCCTCTGCTCCTCCCCCACTCACACTCTCATGCCCTCTCTCAAAGAAAAAAAAAAGAAATATTTGCACATAAAAATGGTTAACGAAATACACCTGAGAGAATTCAGTTAGCTGACACAAGATATGAATTACAACATAGAAGAATAAAAAAACAATACCAAAAAACTTATGCAGATCCTAGGCTATTCAGAGCCCCTTTTATAGTCTATAGTCAGTCCCAGGACTTGGAACACATAATATAGGGGCACAAACGATGCAGTGAGAAATTGCTGTGTTTCAGTCCTTTCTGTAGGTGCACATCTTTGACTTTCTTGTGACCTCCTAACCTAGGCTCACTTATTTTTTCCCTAAATTGTTCCCACCTAACAAAAGTAACATATCCCTAATTATGGTTGATCAGCGTCTAGAGTTGACACCCTGAATTTCTGAAATTTGGCATTTCAAAGACAATGCTTTTTCTTTGCATTAGAATAGGGAAGTTATTCCCTGGAAATACCACATGAATCTGCCAATTCCTGGTCCCAGTTGATAAAGTTTCATGAACTTCTGGAATTTCTGTGGCTTATGTGATTTTGCCTATGCTACACTTAAGTAAGTGGGTTTAATGTCAATACTAGGCTTTTCAAGCTTACCTTTTTTACAGAAATTAATACTTCCATTTCTTATTATATTTTGAAATGATATATATTGATGACAATTGCTTTTTAAAATCAATTTGCATACATATATTTTCATGTCTGTGTTGTATGTGTGTATGTTTTGAGTTATAAATATTGAAATAAGATTACCAAAGTATATTATTGTGAGAGAAATTGAATGATGTGAGTAGTGTCTCTGTATCCAGTCATGCAAATGTACACAGTTGACACTGAAGATATCCTGATTTATCATTGCTATTTAGCAATAATTAACTTGGCAATATTAGTTATGTTCTCTAAATTGAAATACATGGAATTATTTCTACTCTTAACTTGCCTTCTTCATTCACTCAATTGTACCCATATTAGTTTACCCATAATGTAAATAAACCATCATCCAAGTAGTAGATTTTATGAACTTTAAGTTTCATATGAGGATAATAAGTGTCTTACTTCAAATTGTAATTTCTTGCAACCCATTTCTTCAGTTAATCCCAGAGTTTTGTAACTTCCATATCAATAGCCTTATTTGACATATCCAATTTTTTGTCCACATTATTCCATTGTATCATATTTTAGAAACATATGTTCTATTCACTGGTCTATATTTTCTTTTCATATTATATTCACATACAGATGCACACACACAAATGCACACAGAATAAACAAAATTATGGCAAAATATTATATATCATTCAGCAGATCTTCCTCGCTAACCCATAACTAACAACAATCTCTTGGCATCTACATATAACTACTTTATGCTTATTAGAATATTTTATTTAATGGTACATACTTAAGAGTACCTTTTTTTCGGTTAATTCCTATTCTATATCTGTAGAATATATCTGAATATATCTGTAGAATGTATTCCTATATCTATATCTGATATTGGCTGTAGCAACCTTGTACTGGACGTGTCTTAGGCAAGGGAAACAAAAACAAACATAAATTGTTGGGACTTCATCAAAATAAAATGCTTCTGTATAGTGAAGGAAATAATCAACAAAACTAAAAGGCAATTTATAGAATGGGAGAATATATTCCCAAATGACATATCTGATAAAGGGTTAGTATCAAAAATCTATAAAGAACTTATAAAATTCAACACTCAAAATACATATAATTGAAGTAAATAATGGGCAGAAGAATAGACATTTTTTTCCCAAAGAAGACATACAGATGGCCTACAGACACATGAAAATATGCTCAACATCACTCATCATTAGGGAAATACAAATCAAAACATAATAAGATACAACTTCACAAGAGTCAAAATGGCTAAAATCAACAGCACCGAGTACAACAGGTATAGGCAAGGATGTAGAGAAAGGGGAACACTTTTACATTTTTGGCGGCAATGCAAACTGGTGCAGCCACTCTGGAAAACAGTATGGACATTCCTCAGAACGTTTGAAATAGAACTACATTATGACACAGCAATTTCACTATTAGGTATTTACCCAAGGGATACAAAAATACTGATTTGAAGGGATACATGCACCCCAGCAGTTACAGCAGCATTATCAACAATAGCCCAACTATGGGAAGAGCCCAAATGTCCATCAATGAATGAATAACAAAGAGGTGGTATAGATACATACACAATGGAATACTACTCATCCATAAAAAGAATGAAATATTGCCATTTGCAATGACATGGATGGAACTAGAGGGTATTATGTTAAATAAAAGAAGTCAGTTAGACAAAGACTACCATATGAATTCACTCATATGTGTAATTTAAGAAACAAAACAAATGAACATGGTGGGGTGAGAAGAGATGAAGAGCGAGAAACAAATTCTAACTATAGAGGGGAGGTTGGTGGGTGAATGGGTTAAATAGGTGATGGGTATTAAGGATGACACTTGTGATGAGCACTGGATGTTAAATGGAAGTGTTGAATTTCTAAATTCTACACTTGAAACTAATATTACCCTCTATCTTAACTAACTGGAATTTAATAAAATCTTGGAAGAAAATACAAATTCTCAGATAGAAAAACAACAACCAATAATCAGATTCTTAATATCATACACCATAACTAATAGTTACCAACCCAGTCACAATGATAGGGTAGACCTACCCCTGAAGAAATAGCAGAGACTGGATTATCTCTGTAGACTTGCTTACTATCAAGATAAAGACAGAGAGACAAGCAAAGATGCCTGGTTGATTATTTCCAAATTTACCAATCATATAAATTACTCCATCTCCTATGGGCAGAGTGAATAAAGAGAGAGGCCAGGAATTAAGGTAATTCACAACCCTTCTCACAGACTAAATCGCCACACAGAGAAAAATCTTTCTCCAATACTTAATAAGTTCAGTTAATATTTATGATCATTGGCTGACTGGAAAAGTTATGGAAACAGGTTCATTCTTGATTTAAGAGTGGTGATTATTAACCATATTTTACTGAAACAAAATTAGATTTGCAAAGATTCTAATACTCATTAAGAATATTAGAAAATAGAACTATTTTGATATTCCCAAATTTGCTTCCATAATAATGTCAAATAGTCAAACTAGTCGAAAGGAAAACCATTTTCGGTGCATCTGCCAACCTATTTCAGACAATTTGATTTTTTTTAGGTAGTAAGTTCTGAAAACAAAAACTGTTGAAAGCTATCTGACCTGAATTTATTCCACAAAATTTTATTCCCATCTGAAAGTGTGCCTGTGATTTATTCTCTGTCACTGTTGTATCTACACTAATGCACCATTATGCATAGCTAGTGTTTCAGATGTATAACCATCACTCTTCCTGAAGCCAGAACTTTATGATTACGTCAGACATTGTCTGGCAAAATCTATTTAGCTAGTTGATCTTACCTCCACAGCTTCTGATGATTCTGGAATAATTACTTAAATATTTACTCTTCTATGTTTAAAATTTGCTAGAACAAAGAGATTATGCATGCAGAGTGTGCAAGGGGGGTTGAAGATAACAAATGATACGTCGAGCACAGCCTAATGTGGCTTTACTGGAGTAGAAACAGTGGTAATAAATCACCTGCCAATGTTGATAATAAAATACTGCATTGGCCTCCATCAGCCACAAGAGAAAGGTTAAATGTTATTTCTCACAATAACCCTGTGGTCTTCATAGCTGACACCTCCAATATTAAATCCCATCATTATTTTCTATAGAAAACATTTGATCTTTATTCCTAATGGGACATTTTTATAAATAACTACTTCACAAATATCTAATATCCTTGAAATACCTTCATTCATTTTATGGTTATTTTACTCTATAAAAATATCTCTTCTCTGTAGTATAAAGCCACTTTTATGTAATGGGTAGCTTTGGGAGGCTGAAATTCATTCTGGTCAACAGTAAGGGATCTTTTTAATGGTTAGATTCTTATGAACTCAGTGTGGGGATAGGTTGGAAATTGAAATATTATCCCTGAATAAGCTCAGTGATTAGTGTTCTAGTTTATTTATTCAATCAAATCTCAATTTTGTTTATATTGCATTCCACATTACTCTTTTATGAAACACCAACCTCATCTCTTGACCTATCTATACAACAATTATTTCTCTAATATGCTTTCTGTAAACAATTAACTGTTATGGAGTGGGTTTGAAGTTATGTTAGTCTCAAAGGAAAGGCATACAATGTATTTAAGGAGGTGTACACATGAGGCTTATATTTATGAACATACTGATATATGTACACATAAGCTTATATCTGTGAAGATATTGACATATACACACATGAACGTGTTTGTGAAAATATTAATATATGGACACGGAGCTAAACAATAGCAGATGTTTCCAGCTATGGTCACAAATGAAAAAACCCTAACTTTTCATGACTCCCTTGTACCCATACTGCCTCCACTACCGACTGCTGTGTTGCCCATTCTTACTTCTAATGCCAATTGGAAACCTGGTTATACTTCCTAAATAGTTTTCCAGCTGTGATGGCCATATGGTATCCTTCTTGTGCTTCCTTTGTGCAAGAGACCGTTTTAAAGGAAACATCCTGTCAGTGAACAGGAGAACACCAAGGTTCATTAAAATAGTTTTATCTCCTGACATTCCCTAAACAACCAGTCTTCAAGGTGTCAGAGCAGTCTTGGGCAATGTGCAGAAGCAGAGAGAATGCCTTCCTGTAAGACTCGTTGCAGTGATTTGTTAATTGGGCACGGAAAGCAGCATATCATGTAACCACTCACACACTCTTACTCCTCCACCAAAACCAAGTTATTGATTTTCTGGGCAACTCAGTTCAAGGCCTTGTTTTGAAAAGGCACATTTCTTCGATAAAACTATCTTCTACTATATATTTTTAAATCTTTATACATAGTTTTTATCTGAACTTGGAGCTACAGAGTCTCTCTGGCAACCTAACTGGAGAAGTCTTTGCTTTCCACTACAGGACTGTGAACAACTTGAGAGCAAATGCTGTTATCTTTCTTTCTCAAAGCTGTATCCCCAGAACAGTTCTTGGCTGAAATAGGTTAGATCCCCAGGGTCGTTCCTGGCAAAGGTCTTTGCTTCTATTTGTTTCCCAGACTGAAAATGGGAAAGATCAAATCCATCTTAGTACTGTCTGTATCCCCAGGATAGTCCTGGCATTGAATATTTAAAAAAAAAAAATACCTGAATAAATTAAGGACAATTGGACAGTTTTTCCAAGGTGGTTCAGTCTATTTAAAAAGATAATTCAATATTCTACATCCCATATAACTAAAAATAATTTGTTATATTTGAAATTATGACTTTTCAAGTTTTTTTTTTGACCATCAAGTTTTTATATATATAGGATCAATTACCTGTTTTCAGGACAAAAATATCTAAGTACCTCTTAATGCCTTAAAAATATAACAAGATATTTCTCCAGGATATAGAAACTAGAATTCATTTCTATAAAGAGATTATCACTTTATTTTTCTCTTTTGGTCTTCACAGCAATCTCAAATAGGACCAAAAATGGATAAACGGAAGAGCTAATAGTCTAGTTCTTATCTTGTATTTCCATTCAGTTCTCTTACAGTTGAAACCTACAAGCAATTGCTTATTAAGGAATGTAGATCTATCTCTTAATATACCTGTTTTATGTGTTCGATTATAATATTATTATTCTATGAATCATGTATTTGGATAATTTGGGAAGGTGAGCTACATGCACTACTACAATAGAATGCCAAATTCTGTGTGTAAGTTTGGACATATTTCCAAGGGAGAGAGACTATAAATTAGTTCAGCCTCTTAAAGGTTTGGGTTTGAACCCAAAAAGATGAAAGATTTAAACTACATTCCTGATGTTCAGAACATACCATCTTCAGAATATCTTAAACCAATACTTTTCGAATCAACCACTCCTACTCTAAAACAGTGTTTTCTTTCAAATTACTTAGCACAATTCTTAATTTTCTCCATGACCAGGAATTTCTCTTTCTAGCCAGACATAATCTAACACAAAAATTTAATTATCATCTTCAAGTTTGCTTCCACACGTTGTACGATTTGAAAAGCGAAGTTCTATAGGTAGGTAATTTATTTATAAATATTCACAGTACATTATTTTACTCAGATACAATGCTATATGTTAAATTACACACCAGTCTTTGCTGTCATTATCCCCTGAAATTATTACCATTTCTGATTCTATGTCACATATTGTTTTGATTTGTAAAATAGGAATGCTCACTTCAACACCTTTAATTGCCTTAATTCTTCAAAGTCAAAATAAGTCTCTTCTTGTTAGTGATGTGCATCAATCTGATTTTAACTTTCTCTAAATTCCAGATACATGGTGTTGTGTCTTTTGGGGTAGGGGGAAATAAAACCATATTTCATTAATATCTGATCACATTTCTTTCTTTTCTTTTTAATGTTTATTCATTCTTGAGAGCCTGAGACAGAGAGTGAGTGGGGGAGGGGCAGAGAGAGACGGAGACAGATTCGGAAGCAGGCTCCAGGCTCCTAGCTATCAGCACAGAGCTCTAGGTGGGGCTTGAACCCACTGACCGTGAGATCATGACCTGAGCTGAAGCCCGCCGCTTAACCGACTGAGCCACACAGGCGCCCTTAATATCTGATAAAATCTCTAAAAAGAGACTAAGACTAAATATAAGAGCAAAAAAAACATCAATAGAATAATAGAAGAAAAATTTCCAGAAATGTAAAATCCAAGAATTTTCAGATTGGAAAAGCCCTACTAACTATGGAATAAAATGCAAAAATAAAAGACCTAAAATTACACATATCCTTATAAAACTTAATTAAGTAATATTCAACATTTTTTCATTAAGAAACAAAAGTATTTAGGGATGCCTGGCTGGCTCAGTTGGTTAAGTGTTTGACTCTTGATTTCAGCTCAGGTCATGGAATCATGGTTTGGGCTGTGTGCTGACACTTTGGAACCTGCTTGAGATTCTCTTTTTCCATCACTCTTTACTCCTCCTCCACTCGTGCTCACTAACTCTCTCTCTCTCTCAAAAATAAAAAAAAAAAAGCTTAAAAATAAAATTAAATTAGAAAGTATTTAAAAATAAAAATAGTCAAAATGGAAAGAAAAATACTTTCTGAGTGAAAAATATAGATTATCTGTAAATTAATAGAAATCAACTATGCTCTATGTACCTTAAAATTAATAATGCTAGTAATTTTTAATTTAATAACATAATTATTTAATAGTAAAGAAAAAAATAAAGCAAAGCTTTCAAAATTTGAGGGGAAAATTACTTTGAAACCAGAATTGTATTCCCAGGTAGATTATATCCACTATGTGTGGAAACTAAAGACATTTTCAGTTATGGAAAGACTCACAAATTTATCTCCCAAAAATCTTTACTGAATAACAACAGCAGAGCAGTAGCAGAAGAAGCAAAGTGTATTTCTGAATTGGTGCTTAACAGATGATGCAATTAACACGTTATTTTAAATGTTCCATGAGTAAAATGTCTCTATAGTTTTCTTCTTTGTTTTTATTAAAACTCTGGTAACATTTTTATTTTAAAATTAATATAGAATAACATAACTTATTTATATGTGTGAGGAAAACAAAATGTGGAAAATAGAGCACTGAATAATGTTATTGCACAGATCTATGAATGAAGCAAAATGGTAATGTATCATTTTATATCCAACTGTTGATTTCTGCTCAGGTCATGATCTCATGTTTTGTAAGACTGAGCCCCGCATCGGGCTCTGCACTGATAGCATGGAGCCTGGTTGGGATTCTGTTTCTCCCTCTCTCTCTTCTCTTTCCCTTCCCTTTTCTCTCTTTCTCACTCTCTCTCTAAATAAATAAATAAATAAACTAAAAGAAAAAGGATATCAGCACCAAGTAAGGAAATCTGAATAAAATATGAACTTTAATAACAATAATAGGTCAACATTGGTTTATTAGTTGAAATAAATATTTTATATTAATATAATGTATTAACAGTAGGGGAAACCAGGTGCGGTCATTAGGAACCCTCTTCAACAACTTTGCTACTTACATAATCTACAGTATGTTTTGTTTTATTCTCTGGAAATCTAAAATTCTTCTAAATAAAACATTTATCTAAAAAGGCAAATAGGAAAGTCTGACACTGCTTTTAGTGCACTTTGTGAGCCTGTCACTATTTCTATGCCACCAGAGTTCTCTCAAAACCTCCTGAAGCCTCCAAGCCTGAGGGGTGCGTGGCGGGGCTACTCTGTAGAACGCAGCGCTGTGGCTTTCGCTCCAACTCTGTGCATTATTTTATAAGAGAGGTTCAAAAACAGCTTTGCTTCCACCCCAAATACTGAAAAAAGACTTTTAGAAATGTTTTTTCAGGTTTTGGTCCTTGCAGGATAGAGAAGGATGCAGATTGAATCAAAAGGAGCAAGACTCTTCAACATACCCAAAAAATGTGTATTCTGAAAGCACTTTGTCTTTCTGTACTGTATTTATAATTACAGATTTAAAATGAACCAAGTTTTATATAATATCAAAAAATCCAATATTAAGTATTAAGAAATAAAATAATAGCCATCATCTCTGCATCTTAATGTGTTAACAATATGTACTTTTGATTTACATTTAAATCCATGGCATTTGCCGTGTGTTTGCATTAATAGAATTACAGACTTTTAATTAAATGGTTTGTCTTTTGAAACACTGCAGTAATCTTGGGCAGAAGATTTGTTTCTAAAAATGATTTAGAGATTCATAAAAGCCCATGAATCAAATAACAGCATCAAATAAATTTACCAATTTTCTTTTATTTTTTGTTATCTACTTTTGAATGCCATATTTCACTGAGTAAAAACAATAATTCTTTTTAAATGGTGAAGATCAAATATTTTAGTATAACTTCACTTCTTTTTCTATTTTCAGCTATCAATCAATTTTATTTAACTTGAAACATAAGTGTATTTCTCTTTGTGAAAAGAAACATTCTGACATGTAAATTTTCTTTTTAAATTTGTTTCATTTTTTAAAAATACAACAGAACTTCAAATAGAAAAGAAATGGCCAAAACTTAATATAATGAAAAGTTGGTTTGAGATTTCTATGCACAGTCCTTTAGTTGTAGGTAACCATTATTATACTAGTAACAGCATACATGTGTATATATATGTATGTGTGTGTGTGTATGTGTGTGTGTGTATGCACACACACACACACACATACACACACATCCAGGCATGTAACACCTTGACTGGGTCACAGAGTACCTAGATATTTGGTCAAACATTATCATTATTCTGGATATTTCTATGAGATTGTTTTTAGATGAGATTACCATTTAAATTGGTGGACTGAGTTAAGCAGATATTTCTCCCTACTGTGGGTGAAACTCATACAAGCCCTGAATAGAACAAAAAGGCTGACACTACTCAAATAAGAAAAACATCTTGCATGACTTCCTTTAAGCTGTGACAGTGGCTTTTTCCTGCCTTTCCATTGAAACTGAAATTTCAGCTCTTCTTGAATCTTGATCCTGCCAGACTTCAGATTGGAGCTATACCATTGGATTTTTAGTTGGACCAGTTAGCTCTGCAAATCTCGGGGCTTGTCAGCCTCCATAAAGTGTGAACCAATTATTTATTATTAATTATTTATTATTATAATTATTATTATTATTTATTACCATCATCATCATCTATACAGAGAGACAGACAGAAAGAGACAGAGAAATCAGAAAGAATAGGCTGTACAAATATAGGTTTGCTTACTCTGCAGAACCCTAAACAATAAGCACTATTTGATAATATGACTAGCCAGTAACTCTATGACCTATAATTAATTATTTAGGAAGCCATAGGTATTTAACAACTTTTTGGCTCAGAAAGGAAGGCATGTACATGTTACTGGATCTTTGATTTCACGTAACCTGCATGAATGAACTTCCAGAGAAGTTCGAGGTATCAGCTAAGGCTAATTATACATAGGAGCAGAAAAAAATGTTCTAGCTAGAATTTGAAAAGTTTAGTGTAAGAGTTTATATTTCAGTTCTAAAAGCATGCCTTTCCAGGTCAATTTACTTCTAGAAAGTTCCAATCATAAGCTTCCCATCAACGATTTCACACTATGGAAAACTAAGTATTTAACATCAATTTCAGCCAAACTTTGGAAGAAATAGAAAAAAAAATATATATATATCAAGAAAGTAAATTTTGGTCAACTGTCATATTTTTTCAGGAGAAAATCTACTTTGTGTCTAGAATAGAACAGTATCCCACAGAATAAATTGTGTTTTTATGCCTAGAAACACACATCAACAGTATTTTACGATTGCCAAGCCCAGGTAGAATCACAGCAGTAAATGAGGCATCCCAAAGGGGATTCCAACAGGACTTTGTATGGAATATATAGCTGTTGGGACTGTAAAAGGCTGGTTGCAGTGGCAAGGAGCAAGCTGGAGTTTTGACTTTCAAGAGAAGCACCAGACACACACGGGAATACTATCTAGTTTATGTTCTGAGGTGGCAAAAGAGTAAAAAATAGAAGTGAATTAGGTAGTGCAAAGAAGTGGGGAGAGTTTGGCTTTTTTCTTTGGCAGGAATGACCTTTCTTCAAACTTCAACATGGTGGTAGAGACAGTAGGTCAATTTCCCTAGCTTGTACTTACATGTTTTTCTATTACCTGAACTTTATATGACCCAATCTTGTTTCTATACACAGAAATACCAAGAAGGATTTTTTTTTTTCCTTTTTTGAGTTATAACATTATGAAGCTTTAAAAACTTTGTTCTGAATGGTTGAACTGAACTCCTAATGAGCCTAACTATACAGTTTTTTTATTCATCATATTTATATGTAGGAAACTCAAGTGGATTTTCAGTGGATTGTACTATTGAGTTCCATGATTCTCCAAAGTTAGTAGATGGTGCCTATTTCAAGCACATATAAGGGAAGAGTTATGATCCTGACAAAATGTTTCTTTCAAGCCTTAGTGGTCACCCATGCACTCTCTGGTTCATTTTTACTGCTTACTTGCTACTTGGCCTTGCTACTTGACATCAATATATTATATCTGCTCTGAAATCAAGGATCGTATAATTAGATGAGATAGAACTTAGTATATTTCATCTACTGGATTTAGTAATTGAAACATTCGAAATTGATTTTTCCAGAAAGTTTTGCTGTCAAATATAATTTTTAGGTTGGTAATGGTATATTTATCTTATTGGTGTTCCTTGAAATTCTGTGAGTGTAAGATATATCTTTTAAAGAGTTAGTTCCTCCCCCAAAAAAGGGTTATTTTGATTGGATTCTTAAGTTAAAAAAATTCTTATAATATTGTCATTATGGTTAATGTGCAGTCTCATTTAATTTTCTCTCTTCCACTCACCTCATTAATTCAAAAATTCCTCCTATTTAGTTATTTCTGCCTGCTGACACATAAACTCTATTTAAATGTCTTCCAAAATGTGGCTTCATGGTACAGTTGCAGTAAGAAGCAGATAATTGTCATCAACAACACAATAACAGCAACAACAAAAACATTTAAGGAATGGCATATCATCATTGTTGTTGTTTTAAATTTAGCCTCTATCATCTTCTTTTCATAAATAAAACAATATTTGAAAACCAAAATTATATGTAAGATATAACCTCAGAATTGTTTAAATTAAAGAATAAATTTTAATTATATAACTTTTATGTATTCCCCTAATTCTCTGTGACTTAATGAAAACCTTATCATTAAATGATTTTCAAGATTCTACTGGGAATCACTGGCTTGAAGAACATTGACGTTCAGAATCTTGACATTCTCACAGACATTGAAAATGAAATACATTTGTGTTGTTCCTAGCAGTTCTCTTCCACTCTAAAACTAATCTGCTAAATTTAGAGAGAAATGGCTCAGTGGACATTCATGGAACCAACTTATGACCAGACCTCATCTCTAGCTTTAATTAATGTTACATGATTTCATATATACATAATGTAGTTGAACCCTGTCATCAGTAGTTTGTTAAAGAATGGGAATACAGGGTTCCTAGGAAAATATTTTCACAATTGCTGTATTTTAGAATAGGGATATACTTAAGCATTCATTAATTTTTATATTAGATTTTAAAAATGAAATTACATCTTGTATTGTCATGGAATTTTTTTATGTGTGTAATTTTGTCGTTACAATATGTCATATGGTTGATGTTCACTAAATAATATCTCATACTCTCTTCTCTGAACCTGATGCTTTAAATGATTTATTAGCAAGATTCAATTGACTCCTATTAAATTAAATTCAGTGCAGCTTGTTCATTGCATTTATTTCAGTTGAATACATTGTTCAAATTAGGTTAGTCTGAAAAATTACTGTTTCAGACAGTATTCCATGAAAGGAAGCTGTCTTCACAAATATCTCATTGAGATGTATATTCTCAATGACTGAAGGAACTTCTTAAAATTTTGACAAATGAAGTTTGTAGCTTAGTACTATTTGTAAATTCAGTAATAATTTGTTTTTACAATGAATTTAATTAAAAGGCTTTCTTCCTCTAAAGAGGTTTTTAACTGTGTTTTTATGTTGGACAGTGGTACTAAGAGTATTATAAGACAATGGCATCTATGCATGTGATTATAATAATATAATTTCTTCTAGGAGCCAGATGACTCCTTACATAAAATAATGAGCAATTACTGCTAACAAATAGTCACTTGTTATATATTATTATCAGAATGTCTGCCATTAAAATGGAATATGCAATAAATAAATTAATTAACAAACAAATGGAATATGCAAAATATTACCAACCTTGAAACATATCAGTTTAGAGGAATATATATTCTTTCTGCCAACACAAATGCACTCTGAAATTTTTTAATTGGTACATAGACTTGTTGTCTCAAATAATATAGTTAATAAGTTAATGCTCATTAGATGCTATGATGTGCTCCCCCACCCCAGGTTCCTCAAGCATCCAGGAGTTTTGATTGCTGAAGGGTCAAAACTGAGCTCATCTCTAGAAACTTCACTCCCCCAATATTATACTCATGTCCTGGGAACAGCTAACCTCTAATGACTGATCAATTTGTACAACGTCCCATCCCCCTTACCTCAAGTCATGATATTTTTGAAGAATTATCTGGATTTTAGATTTCTCTGTGGGGTCAACTAAGACTTTTGTTGCAACCACATCTCAGTTCAACTCACCTTTCTGCTCAATCCTACTTCTTTTACTCCCCTATAAAACTGGCAAACAATATTTATAATATGTGATAAATAAGACATAGCTAATATAAGAGTAGCCTTGGCAGGACACATACGCTGGACTGTGAGAAATAAATCCTATGATGTTTCAAGGATCGGGAACAATGAATTTTTTAGAGACCCAGATATCTGTGGTGTTCTGGTGCATCTCCTTAAACACAAAACATATTATGACTTTTAAAATCTTGTATCATAAAGAAGCAAGCATAGTACCTAGTAGACATCTTTGGTTTTGGAGGCAAAATATTTCATACTTCAGAATACTATTCTTACCTATTCACTGATTAATATGGAAAACTTTCATCTTTTAGTAGGTCCACATAAGGCATGACCCTGCAGCAAATTCAGGCTGCATTGCAAGTGGTCTTTTTGCCCTGGCCCTCCAGACCAGTAAACACTAAAGAATTAGAAATATTTGTGATAGAAAAGCATACACATAAAACAGAGAATTATACACTATTCACAAAATAGAAGCTCATGCTACTCAGCCATAAGAGAAATACTGACCATAGAACATCAAACGACCATGTAGCCATGCCAGCCTTTATGAACTGCTTTCGTTGAGACCTACCAAATCATGTGGTATCATAGATCCTATTCCATGACTGAAAGAGTATATTTGGAATTGGCCAGGGCCAATAAGTTCAGGGTTATAAGTAAATTGCGTAAGTGGCTCAGACTTACAGTCTATCCACCACTGTTGCATGGACACCTGTCCTCAGCTCACCCTTATGGCTGCATGGGAGTCCATCATAGATAGCTAATATTGAAGGTAAAAGGCCAACGAAAATATCACAGTATGTAGACTTTTGGGTAAAAAATAAAAGTGGAGTAATTTTATAGTATAAAGGAGGCCTTAGTAAGTTCCATGAACTCCAGAGTATGAGAAATAAATACTACAATGTTCCAGCACCACATCAGTGAAGTTTTTAGGCTTCTAGTGATCTGGGATATTCTGGTATGTCCCCTCAAACATAAAAACAAATTATGGTTCCTCACATTTCCCATCATAAAGAAAGCACCATGCCTAGAAGACCTCTTTGGTTCTGAAGAGGTAGCCCTGAGTGATAAGGAGGAATTCTCTGAATGGGTAGATCTTCGGGTATTGTGCCTCATCATTCACATTGTGCAATAAGAAAAATATCCTTAGAAGAGAATATATATGAACTCATTGGCAGTGAAGAGTGACTCAGCTTGTTTATTAGGGGCCTGGAAGTGGAAAGATTAGAAAATCAAGAACAGGGAAGCTTAGGGTAAAACAGGTGGATAATTAAGCACAAAGAGTGAAGATCTTTCGGTCACATTACAATACTGTATTAATCAGGGCTCTCCAGGAAATAGAACCAGTTAAATGTGCATGCGTGCATACACACACACACTGAAACACAGACACACACACGAAACAGTTTATTTTAAGAAATTGGCTCACAGAATTAAGGAGGCTGGCAAGTTCCAAATTTGCAGTGTAGGCCAGCAAACTGAAGACCAAGGGAAAACCAATGTTGCACTTCAGGAACAAAGGTGATCTACTGGCGAAATTCCCTCTTTCTCAGGGTAGGTCAGCCTTTTGTTTTAATCAGACTGTCAAATGATTAGATGGGGCCCATCCACATTATAGAGGGCAATCTACTTTACTCAAAGTTTATTGATTTACATGTTAATCTCATCCAAAAACACCCTTACAGAAACATCAGAATAATAACTGGCCACAAATCTGGGTACTGTCACCTAGCCAAACTGACACATAAAATTAACCATCAGCCACAAATAACTACCAGAGATATCCACCATGAGAGATGCACTAAACAACAAACTAGAAAGAATGCTTTCAGCCAGTGAATGTTTAGCCTATTTTAGCAGGTCTTTCAGAGATAGCACAACGGGTGCATGAATAGCTTGAGATTCTGCTCAAAGTTGACCTAGTTACTGCTATTGCTAATTGTTTGTCTTGCCCCTAAAGCACTCTACCTTGAAAAGACTAACTGGACACTTAATGTCAAGTTGATTGCAGACATCCACTTATATCCTGGAGGATATAATTCGCTGTGACTAAAATCAACCTATTCCTTGCATAGGATTACCTTTCCTTCCCACAGAACCTCGGTTTGTGCTAATTCCAGGATTTACAAAGTGTTTAAGCCACCAACGCAGCATTCAACATAACATCACATTATAACAAGGAACTCAAGAGCAAAGGATATGCAGGGGTAGAAAAAAATAGAGGTATATGTGGGGGGTGAGGCTGGAGAAAATACCCTGTTCAGATGGCATACCATTCTTCGGGAGCAGTGTACACATTAAGTCAAGGTCTTTGTATGATGGCACTCTCAGGTAGAATAAATGGGCTTCAGAAGCCAGAAATGGGGTGGTTCTGCTTACCATTACTCCCAATGATTCACTTGAGGGATGTATGCTTCTCATTCCCACACCTCTAATATCTACAGATCTGCAAGTATAGGTTCCCCATCAGGGTACACTTCTACCAGTGTCCACAGTCGGAGTTTCATTAAACGTTAAGCTATGGCTCTCATATCATATCAATTTCCTAATGTTATAGGCCAACAGAGAGGTAAGGAGTTACTATCCTGGTAGAGGAAATTAATCTGATCATCACAAGGATCTAGGGTTGCTATTTAGTGATGGATTAAAAGAAAAATAGGTTTGATACCCAGGTGATCCATTGGTCACATGTTGGAACTCCTCTGCCTGATTCTTAAAAAAATAACTTTATTGATGTATAATTCACATACCATACAATTCACCCATTTAAACTCCATAGTTTAATTGTTTGGATATATTACATTGCTGATATTTTAAATTTTGAGAGAACATGTAACATAAAATTTGCCATTCTAACTATTTAGATTAAATTCTGTGTTATCCACAGTGTCATCCAACTCTTATCACTGCATCAAAGCATTTTTTTATCATCCTCCAAGAAACTCAATTAACCAGTAACTTCTACTCCTGCTCCCCTCATACCCCTTCCACAAATCTAATCCACTTTCTACCAGTATGAATCAGCCCAAATAGTTCAAATAATCAGAATCATATAATGTTTATTTTTTATTTTTATCTGGCTTGTTTTACTTAGCATGATATTCTCAAGGTTCATCTATGTCGTAGCCTCCCTTTCAGTGGTTTGGTAACGTTCAATTGTATGCATACACTGCATTCTGTTTATGTATTAATCAGTTAAAAGACCTCTGGGTTGTTTCCACCTTTTGTCCATTATGAATAATGCTGTAATTAACACCGGTATACAAATATCCGTTTGAGTCTCTGCTTTCAATTATTTTTATATCTACCAAAGAAGTCTGCTATATGGTAATTCTATGTTTAGTTTGCTGAGGTTATTACCAACCAACTAATATCTCTCAACCAGTGAAAGTGAGAAAGTCGAGGAAACTCTAGAAAGACTATGAGTAGCATTTGTGGCTTTAAGACCAGTGGAAGCCAGGGGAGAAAGCCCATGTTAGTCTCAATAGCACTATTTTTTTCCCCAGGAAAAGAGACCTGGAAGATCTGTTTTAGAATGAAATATATTATAGCAAGAAGGTGGATCTAAGTGTCACAGGGGGGCACTGAAGTAGATGTTACGGTGAACTGCTTAAATCTCCTCTCAAAGTGGTTTCCCTTGTTACTCCAGCTGCTAAGAGTGATGGCTGATGATGGCTCATAGAAATGTCCTTCCCCAGAAGTTTCTCAGTCTAAGGAAGCTGCCTTTTACGTGACCTCAATGGAAAGAGACTATATCCAATGTAGTTAATACAGGCCTACAAAGCCCTAGTATTTTCCTCAATTTGGAATATTTTGAGGGGCCATGGCAGCTTTAGAGCTTTCCTTGGTGTCAGCTGAGGTTTCCATTGCAACTATGTCATGGTTTAATTTCTTCTTCTGCCTAGTTCCATTTTTATGTCACTCCTTATAAATGCTATTCCCCAAAATACTCCCAATACATCTTTATTTCATTGTCTATTTCCCAGGAGATAACCTGACCAAAAACAAAACAAAAAAAGCACAAAACAAACAAACAAACAAAAAACAGCATAAGGGTGCCTGGGTGGCTCAGTCTGTTAAGTGTTGACTCTTGGTTTGGCTCAGGTCATGATCTCAGAGTTTGTGAGTTTGAGCCCCACATTGGACTTTGTGCTGACAGTGCGTAGGCTGCTTGGGATTCTCTCTCTCCCTCTGTCTCTGCCCCTCCCTTGCTCTCTCTCTCTCTCTCTCTCTGTATCTCTCTCAAAATAAGTAAATAAAAACTTTTAATTTTTTTAAATTAAAATATTGGCTTAGAAAAACTGACAATAAAATATCAATAAGTAAATATTTTTAAAAAAATTGTTGGCTCAGCTGTATCCATGACTAACTAGTTCTCTTTTACAGGGGAAGTTCAGGCTTCTTTACATTGAAAATTTATATTCTTCTCCTAATGATATTTGTTTTTTATTCTGATGGTGTGAAGAATTCATTGTAATTTCCATCTAAAATTAAATTAAGGAATAAAATGGATAGTTAAATTATAGAGGAAATCAAAGCAAAATGATAACATTTTGAAGAAAAAATAATAGCAATTTATTGTGTATTTACAGGATGTGTAAAAATACAGTATATGACAATAATCGTATAAAGGATACGATAGGAATAATTGAGAGTACATGACTATGAAGTGCTTACACTGCATATAGAGTGGTAAGATATTATTTGAAGATAGACTCTGATTAAATAATAAAATATATTTCAGGGGCTTCTGGATGGCTCAGTAGGTAAAGTGCCCAATTCTTGATTTTGGCTGAAGTCATGATCTCAGAGTTCGTGAGACCGGTTCTGACATCAGGCTCTGCACAGTCAGCACAGAGCCTGCTTGGGAATCTCTCTCTCCTTCTTTCTCTGCCTATCCCCCACTTGCGTGTGTTCTCTCTCTTTCCCTCCCCAAATAAATAAACAAACAAAAAAAGAAAAAATATATTTCAAACCAGGAGTAACAACTAAAACACATATAATAAGTCAAATAGTATAAATAACGCATAATTATATAATATGTTCAATAAACCTAGAGAAGGTATAAGATTTTAATCTAATTGTATTAATAATCATATTAATTATATTAGTTCAAAGACACCAAATAATAGCAAATATTGATAGATTTCATAGGAAAAGAAAGAAGCAATTGTATGCTATCTACAAGAAAGTCACTTTAAATACCTGGGCATGGGGATGTTAAAAGGAAAACATTATGCTATGTATACACCAGTCAAAAGAAAGCTAATTAGGTATACTAATGTCTGATAGAATAGATTCAGAACAAGACATGTTACCAGGAATAAAGAGGGACATTACACAATGATAACGGCGTCAATTCTCCAAGACCTCTAACAATTTTACATGTGCATACACCTAATGACAGAGCTATAAATTATATGAAGCAAAAACTGATAGAACTGAAAGGAGAAACAGAATTATATAAACAATTATAGCTGGAGACTACAACATTCCTCTTCTCTCTGTAATTGATAGAAGTAGCAGCCAGACAATCAGTAGGGATTTAAAAGAACTGAACAACACCACTGAATGAAATTGACATTTATGGAACTTTTACATAATGTCAGCAGAGTACTCATTCTTTTCAAGTGAATATGGAATGCGGACCAAGGCAGAGCATATTCTCGACTTAGCATAAACCTTACAAACAAAAGTAACAGAAGTAATAAAAAGTGATTTTCTGATCATAATGGAATTAATTTTAAAATCAATAACAGGATTATTTGGAGGCACCTCGGTGACTAAGTTGGTAAAGCATCCGACTCTTGATTTAAGCTCAGGTCATGATCTCACAGTCGTGGGTTTGAGCCCCACATTGGGCCCTGTGCTGACAGTGCAGAGCCAGTTTGAGATTCTTTCTCTCTCACTCTCTCTCCGCCTCTCTCTCTCTCCCCCCCCCTCAAAATAAATAAATAAACAAAAAAATAATGGTTATTTGGACATTTTCCAACTATTTGGAAATGAATCAATACAATTCTAAATACCCCACGCTTAAAGAGCCAGTTTGAAAGGATACTAAAACACAAAATTTGAACTAACTGAAAATGAAGTAGAAGATATCAAAGGTTTGTGTAATCCAACTAAAGGAATTCTAACAGTGGAATTTATAACATTAAACTCATCTTATACAAAATGAGTCATCTAAAATTCTGTCTTTAAAAAATACATAAATTAATAAAAGAAGAGCAAATGAGATTCAAAGCAACCAGAAAGAATCATAAAGAACACAGCAAAAATCAGTGATACAGAAACCAAAGAAAATAGACAAACTCAATATAATGAAAAGTTGGCTCTTTGAAATGAGTGATAAAACCAACTGAATTTTATAGATTCAAAAAGGTTAATTCAGGGTGGCTCAGTTGGTTAATTGGACGACTTCGGCTCAGGTCATGATCTCACAGTCTGTGAGTTCGAGCCCTGCGTCGGGCTCTGTGCTGATGGCTCAGAGCCTGGAGCCTGCTTCAGATTCTGTGTCTCCCTCTCTCTCTGCCCTTCCCCTGCTCATACTCTGTCTCTATGTCTCTCAAAAATAAATAAACATTGAAAAAATTTAAAAAAAGGTTAATTCATTTGCCTAAAGTATTATATAAAATACTTTAGAGAAATACTTTAGAGAGAGAATCCAAATCTCTTTCCAAATCTAAAGCTCCTAATCACTACTATGAGAAGCCACACAGCTTGGGTAACAAGACTTGCAGATTCTTCTTTGAAATAAGAAATTTGACAATGTCTTTGTTTTTTTCTTCCATATATAGATCAGACATGCCAATCCCATTTGATCAATCAAAGAATCACTAAGATATATGCGTTTGAGAAATCAGAGACGCCAAAGTAAAGGTTACTACAACAAAATTTAATTAATTAATTCAATCCATGATTAAGAGTTTAGATACACAAGATTGAGCAAATTCTCCAAAGTTTGAGTGTCACACAACATTTACTGAATAGAAAAATACATCTAAGGACACTATTTTTATATTACTCAGCGTACTAAATGTTTCTATTTTTTTTATCTATGAGGAAATGGAAAACATTCGATCCTTCTAATTTTGCTGAGATTTCTTTCATGCACATTTAGAAGAGCTTGCAATTTCAGATCCTTAACCACAAAGAGTGAAGAGTTCTCCATGTCTCTGTTTGCAATTTCTCAAAGTTCAGACTTTATGTCCTGAGTCATCTTTGTTTGTTTATATCTACGACTGCAGCCCAGGTCACAAGATGCTAGATTTTTGTTTTGCTAAGTTGCACTTTACTCTACAAAGTGATGATTACAGTTGCATTTTATGCCTGTGAGAGGCTCTCTTGAAAGTGCTGTCTGTTATATCCTGTGATTAAATTTGGGTGGTGGGTGTTAAAAGCCACAATGGTTTTTCGTGGAAAGGGCGATGAAGTCTGGCCTCAAAAATGTTTTTTCTGTGCATATATTCATGAACTTTATGCTACTAGCTAAACATTTCCTGACTTGAGGCTCATATTTTTATCTTCTGTCTCATGCCTTATATAGGATAAGTCATAGTATTGTATAGGGTAAAGTGGTTTCCATAGAAAGGAATAAGAAAACTCAACAAAAATTAGCATTAAAAAGAGAACTTACTTGTTCACATACTACAGAACACAGAAATAGAATAAACTGCCGTTGGAATTTGAATTCAGAGTCTTAATGTCACTAGATCTCTGGGTTTTATTTTTCATCTTTTCACTCCTCTCTACTCATCTACTCTAAGAAGGCTTAATTCACAACTCAACTTAGTGGTTTCCAGTAACAATATTGCTACATTATTACAGCCTCAAATCAGGGAGAACAGCAACAACAACAACAAAAAGAAGTATGTCTTTTAGTCGATGTCCATAATATATTTAATATTAATTAAACTAATTTGTAGAGCACTTGGGTGGCTCCATCAGTTAAGCATCCGACTTCAGCTCAGGCTTATGATCTTGTGGTTTGTGAGTTTGAGTTTGAGCCTCATGGAACTTGCTTCGGATTCTGTGTCTCCCCCCCACTCTCTGTCCCTCCCATGGTCATGCTCTGTCTCTCTCAATAATAAATAAATGTTAAAAAACTTAATTAAACCAAATTGAGACATAGGCTTATCCCAGAACCAAACATGCGTGGCCAAGAGTTGGAATCATACTGTTTGCCTCTGTCTTGGTTCCAGTCCCACTACTACACCCAGTGTATCTAAATCACAAGAGATGAGAGTGGGGAAAGGTTCTTTGTTCTTTCTCTTGTTTGCTTGCCTAAAGGAAATTTGGAAGTCCCAAGAGAAAAGAATAGAGGCTAAAGAGCACAATAATTATACAGTATAAGTACATATATGAAAAAGATAGGATTATTTGTGAGAATTGTTTCTTCTTTCATTTCTAATCCAGCAGCAAAACTTCCTACATTAAGCAACACTCACAGTGGCACTTTTCACAATGACATGCCACTTAGCACTGCTGTACTGATTAGTTTGGGAGGAAGTTACGATCAGAACAGTTCTGGGAGTACTCTACTTCTGTGTTTGCTGACAGGAATTCAGAGGAGCCTTGCTTGCCTGATGGGAAGGCAAATGTCTTAAGAATTAAGTGGAACTTTATATTCAAGTCTTAGAGATGAGTGCGGGTTGCTTGCTTAAAGAGGTTAAAACGGGAGAGCTGCCACTCAGTGATAACTGAAAGAGTCTTTGAACTTGGAACGCTCTGTGCTTGAACTGAGGAAACAGTGAAGGGCTTGCCAAGAAAATGGGCTGCCCTTTGGGTATCTCAACCCAAATTCAACATTTCTATTAAAAAACTAATGTCTTAAATCAATATCTCTGCCAATCAACAGAAATTGTATCTACAATTTCCTCACAGTTTTCTTCCAACACCCATATGGGCAATGCTGAATTTAATGTGACCTGTGACATGGATACTTTTTCTATTCTTACTTATCTTCCTTAAACAATTATAATTGCTCCCTCAGGGAATCATTCATGATATTTCTCAACAATTCACCCTTATAAATGATAGGCTATTTTCAAGCTCAAGTCTAACACAATAAAATGCATTATAATGCATAGTCAAAAAAGACTTGCTGAGGATCAAAATAGGTTGTTTAATGGAAAACTATAAACCTAGATTTCAATCTCTCGTTGTTTTACTATCTTTAAGGCCTCAAATCTCTATGAAAGTTTCCTAAACGCACTTTTGGTGCTATTTTATCCTCATTTTTGTAAGTTAACAAAACCTCATTTATTATTACACATACTTCAAAGATACTTTGTGCTTTTGGCATTTCAATGGCAGTTACTTGTGGGTTTGGTCATTGTCAGTGTCTATACCCACGATGCTTCCCGCCATCTTGATGCAGAAAATTAAATGTTATCGCTGAAGGTTTTAATGCTTTGTTCTTTCAATATTCCATCTTTTCCGCTGCAAATGTAATTGTTTTGGAAATAGTTGAAAAGCTGAGTTCTCAAATTCATGCAACTCTCCCATGTCAACGTGTTATATCTTACTTTTAGGATATATTTTGCTACAGAAATGATTATAATCCCACGAAAGCCAGTTTATTTATTTATTTTTTTCTTTGTTTAAATTTTTTAATAGTTTATTTTCAAATTGGTTTACATATAACACCCAGTGTTCATCCCAACACATGCCCTCTTTAATGCCGGTCACCCCTTCTCCCCCCCCTCCCTCACCTCCCTCATCCTCAGTTTGTTCTTAGTCTTTGAGAGTCTCTTATGTTTTATCTCCCTCCCTCTCTGTGTCTTTTTTTCCTGAAAGCCAATTTAATATGGAAACTTCCTAAAATGCAACATAATATCAACCTTGTTTTAGTTTCATATAATATGCAAATCTCTGAGTTTTACTAAATCACTTAAGCATATGTTTTTTTCCAAAGAATTGAAAAATTTGCATCAGAGAGGGGCACCTGGGTGGCTCAGTCGGTTGAGCATCTGACTTCAGCTCAAGTCATGATCTCCCATGAGTTCGAGCCCCAAAGTCGAGTGGACTTTGTGCTGATAGCTCAGAGCCTGAAGCCTGCTTCGGATTCTGTGTCTCCCCCTCCCTCTCTCTGTGCCACTCCCCCCTCTCTCAAAAATAAACATTAAAAAAGTTTAAAAATCTGCATCAGATATTTTTCTAGTACATATTAATCTGAAGGCCACAAAAATGTTTAGCAAATTAATACTGGGATATTAGCCAATCAATATGTATTATTGCTATATAAATTTGAATACCTATGATTATACATCTTTTGGTGCTTATATAAATACATCCTCTGTTTGGTTGACTCAGATTTTCTTACACAGGGGATTCATTCAGTATGCAATTGCTGTGTTAATTTTTGTTGTTAAATATGCATATTTAATACCATAAGTATCATTTCAAGGCTAAAATCATCACATTTTTCATTGATAAGAGAAATTACTTATTCCCAGTACTTAAAAAATATATACGTGTTGATCTAATCTGGCACTATCTTTTAGCTTCTTCTTGAGGGAGTTTTTCTTTATTAGACTTTGTTATTTGTTTGAAATTGTCACCTTGGAAAAAAGCTGTAATGTTCCAAATATTCTCTATTAGAAGTAAATAATATTATTGTTTATTTGAAATCATAGAAAAATAACAATTATTCTCAATTGAACCCAGTGATGGTTAACTAGTCCCTCTTCTTTCCACAAAAAGCATATTTATTAAGTCTCAAAGCATTCAAGACAAAAGAGAGTTGTGCCTGAGCACATCTTGGCAGCAAAGCATGCAATTTACTTAAATGTTAAGGATATTTTAGTATTGGGTCTCATCAGTGATTCCATGCTATCGTTAGAGAGGCCTGCCTGCGGGGCTGCTGTCACCACGGCCAACAAAAAAGAAAAATAGAAAATGTCATGCATTTCTACTATTCATCTGACTAATTCTTTTCTTATGTCTGCTTTAGTTTCTCTTCCTGGGTTTCCCAGTAATTATATATTTTTTGAATCCCTAGTCACCTGTCCTGTTGTCACTTTTGTTTCTGTATTTTTTTGCTCAAAGTCTTGAACAACATTTCTGAAATACTTTCCCTCCAAATACTTGATTTCCTCTTTTTAAAATATTTATCTTTTTTTTTTCTTTTTTTTTTTGAGAGAGAGAGAGCGCAAGCAGGGGAGGGGCAGAGAGAGAGGGAGACACAGAATCAGAAGAAGCCTCCAGGCTCTGAGCTGTTAGCATAGCGCCTAACATGGGGCTCAAATTCACGAACCATGAGATCATGACCTGAGCTGAAGTTAGACCCTTAACTGACCCAGGCACCCCCAAATATTTGATTTTCACTGCATACCCACTGCTTGCTCAAAGCACACATTTCCATTTTCTTTACATTATCATTTAAATTGTGCATTAATACTTTATTAATGGTTTTAATTTCTTGACAACCCAACCCAATATTATTGGGCCTTCAGGCATATTGTATTTTATTCTGTTACCTGCAAAATGTAATAATTTATCTTTTACAGAAAAAATATTGTATATATGGCTAAGTTTTTTTTTTTTCTTGTGAACAACTTAAAGTTTTTGATTTATATTACAAATTGCCTCTGTGAAATTTCAGTCAAGTTACAACTCACTTAACATAGATTAAAATTTATACAGTTTCTACGCCTGAAAATTTGTTTGGCAAAGCAAAAGTGATATCATTTCAATTTGTATTTTTAAATATACTACTGGTTGGAATAGTTTCCTTTACATTTTATACTCACAGGATGGCCAAAAACGTCTGCCATCTTTGACAGAGCATAAAAGCAGGATCAGCGTGCACAGTTGTGAATTATACTTAAAACAGTACTAATTCTGAGTTAATTTCTGCTTCACGGATCTCTTAACTTATTAAAACTACTTTATTTATAGTACTATGATATTGTGTTCTGCCAAAATGTTAGTTGTTCTAACATTCCGATTTTGTTTAGAAATTTCAAATTAACCACCTGCAGTCATAGACTCATACTTTCCTGTTTCTAATTATTTGAATTGGTAACATAATATATTGTTTGCTTTATATTCTTAAACAGAACCAAACCTAAAGGATGTACAGTTGATCATCTCAGTCTCCATTTCTTCATTGCTAAGGCATAGCTTAGCATAGACTCTGCTGTGTAGAGCATAGACAACTCAGCAGCAGACCCAGACCCTGTCCTGCCCAGCCAAATCCAGGTGGACATGACAGGATTCCAACCTCTGCTCCATGACTCAGTTGCACCCTTGTGCTCTAGGGATCAGGCTTCCTTGATAGCCGCCTGAGGACTAGAGAATACCACTCAGACACTCAGTCTGACAGACAAAATTGACCCCTGAGAAACAGGGACAAGGAGCTGGCAGCCTCACTTACTGTAAAGGCTGTCCTGAGTTGGAGTGATCCCTCGCTTGTAGTGACCTGTGCATTCTGACAGAGCTATAGCTGCTATAACTGACTCAGTACTGCACTACCTAAGGGTTTCTCCCCTCTCTCTGCTAACTCCCTTCCCCTCTTGCTACTTTGAGTTCATATTCCCAATATGTTTTAAGGTTTACAGAGTCTGTTTTCAAAGGTCCCTGGGCTACAGTACTTGGACACATCATAATTACTCCTTTCCTGGAATGTGGAATTACTCCACATTCCTCAATTCTTATTCTTCTTTAAGATCATCGCCCTAAATTGATAAAATTACAATCCTGGTTAGATCCAATTCTATGTATTCCAAATCTGCACTTGTGCCATTGAACATAGTGAATAAATGCATTAAATGATCCTAAGTTTTTAATTGAAATTTTAAATTTAGTTGTAAATATATGTCCATGAACTTCATTAGGGATCACAAATCTCATCTTCGCATCTGTTACCACTGATTAGTAGGATGGGCCTGTCTAAATTCTGTCCCCCAACATATATACATATCCCACCCTACTCATTTACTTACTTATAGGCATTGCTCCATTAAATCTCTCTTTATTTCCTACATTAGCTTTGTTTTAACATATCCTTTCTGATGTTTTACATCACCATGCAAGCATAATACTTTTAAGTCATACCCTAAAGCAATAGACACAAAAAAAATACTTATCTGAGCCTGTTTACTCTCTAGATATGATCTTGTTTCTTCTCTTTCAATGTGAAATTCTCAAAATAGTTATCTCTAGTTCCTCTTCTTACATTCTTTCTTTAATGCATTCCAGTAAGTGTGTATCCTCCACCATTTAACTGAAACTGGTCTTGACTAGATCAGGGATGACTTTGAAGTACCTAAATCTAGTGAATAAGCAGTGATATATCATCTTCTGTCTTGACTTGAAGAACAGCAGTGGCTTATTTCTTTGGTCTTGATATGTTGGTTTTTGTTTTTGTTTTTTAACTTTGTTTCTAGAACATCAGACTCTTTGTTTTCATTCTAGCTCACTTACTTCTCCATCTTAGACTTTTTTGTTTCTTCCCTTCACTTGAATGCTGCAACTCCTAAGTTAATGTCATAAATCCCCACAACTCCATTGACTCTAATCTTTTTGAACTATACTCATTTGTTTTCCTTGATTTTTTAATCTAATCAATTGTTGCAATAAATTCTGTATGGTGAGGAAACTGCAATTTCTAACTCCAGCACACGTTCCCTATTTTTCAATGTATCTTTCTCCACCATTTCCTGTTGGTCATCTGATAGATATCTCTAACTCACTATGTCCAAAATTGATCTCTTGTTCTCCATCTTGAAAACAGCTTCATCCATATCCTTTTCCAGATTTACTGATGACAAGTTCATCAGTTCAGTTGATTCATTCAAAAACCTTGGAGTCTTTCTCTTCTCTCTTGTTTTTACACCCCATTGGAAGTGAGACAAATTCTTGTTGATTGTTGTTATTCAGAGTAATATGTTCTATAAAGTTATCCAAAATATTGAATTATCGAAACCAAACCATTGTTTCTAGGAGAATACAGAGTTAAGTTTCTGTAAGGCTTTGGTCACAATATTTTGGTCCCTGATCAATAAATAATCTTGTTTTATAGGCATTTTTGTTTAAAGATATCTTATTTAGTCTATGTTGTTGATTTATTAACATTGACCTCAGACTAACAACACACACACAAAAACTCATCCCTGAACAAAGACAAGCTCGCACTCCTTACAGCACATCACAGCCTTCTTGCCCTCAGGAACACTACATAACACTTCAGCACTATACTTGGGAGCCATTTTAACAGCAAGATTAGGGACAGAAAGCATAAAAAATGTGCAAACCATAGCACTAAACAGACCATGAAAAGATTTGTTTATAGTATGACAGCTAAAGCAAGAAAGCAGAGTGTCATCTCATTTGACCTTCGCAGGAAACCTGCCCATTTGGCAACTCAAAATTTTCACGCCTATGGACATATCACAAATGATCTCAAAAGCACTTTCAGCATTGATTTGGAGGTTGTAAACAAATTTTAGTGAGGAGTCGTATTTGTAAATATGTAATCCGTGAATTATGAAGATAGACTATATTTTGAAATGGCACCTTCCCAAAATAACCAGAATGTGAGTATTTATTATCACTTCAAATTGTAATCATCCTCCTGTATTTTTTAAATACTGTCCTTTACTGTTATCCCTGCCTCTACCCTTGCTTCTATACTGTCTACTGTCAACACAGCCCTATATGTAATGTACCCGAGAGGAAGAAAGAAAGAAAGAGAGAGAGAGAGGAAGGAAGGAAGGAAGGAAGGAAGGAAGGAAGGAAGGAAGGAAGGGAAATGGAAAGACTGTTATGGTATCTTAGATTATGAGTCACTTCAATTTCAGAGATGCTAAAATTTGGGGAAAATGTGTTTCTTAAGAACTGATGAAATACAGTATGTTCTACTTACTTTATGTGTTTAAATACAATAAAATCTCAAGGATATACAGTGGGTAATATGAATCTACAATTCACTTTTTATCAAGGTACCAGTGTAATCCCTTTTGATCATTGTGACTAAAGAAAGCATGACACTTCCCCCACGGCATTGCCATATGATGTCCATATCTTGTTTTAATGCCCTGTGTACCAGCTGTCTGCTTTTTCTTATGTTTTTACCAGAGTGTAGAATTTAGGTATTTATCAATTGCCTCCAGAAAAATAACTGCTTTTTTTTTATCCATATGCTTTGAAATTCTGCTGTCTGTGCCTATGTCTGACTCTAGTTTTTATCTATCTGACATAAGACTTCTGTGTCTTTTTTTCCCTTTTATTCTCTTTACAGAAAGAATTGTAGATATACATAAAATGTTCTTAAAAAATTTTTTTTTTGAGAAAAAGGACTTGCTACTTACTTAGGATTCAGGAGTGTGTGTCACCAAAATAAAATTCTGTTCAATACCTTTTGTAACAGTAGCTTCTGGATTATGTGCTGTCAAAAACTTGTTGGCCAAGTATTGTATGTATTGTACCTTTACACTTCACTTCTAAGACTACCTGAGTTATGACAAAACTCATGTATATAATTTACATATAATCATTTAATGAAACTAGATTTCATTTTTAGTGCCAGTTTATGTCAAATATTACTTTCAATTTCATCCCCTAATTTCCATGAGGTTTCAGCTATGATTAACTCCAAATTGCCATTTTTAATGAAGGCAACTTAGTCTATAGAGGTTGACATGTATAGCCTCAAAAATGGGTTTCTACTGAATGCAAAAGGCAGAGGGCAAATTGTGGTAACAATAAATCAATCCATAGAAATACAATTCCAATTCTATTAATATCGACAGTAATCTATTTAAATTTAAAGAGAGGTTAACAGGCTTCTGGTCTAGAGATTATCGTTTTCAGAAAAAAAGACTATTTTATGATTGATTTTATGGCAGAAGTTGAATCTAACCTGAGTGAACGTATTTTCTCTGTTTTGTTTTCTCCTTCCCTTTCTGACTTCCTTTCTTTCTTCATTGCTTCCTTCCTTCTGTCTTGTTGTTGTTCTTGTAGTTGTTGTTTTAATCAATAGTGATTAAACATAGATACTCTAGACCCAGACAACCTTGGTTACATTCTGCTATAAATACTTCCTATTTGATCTTGGGCTAATTGTTAATTTTTCTGAATCTCAGATTCCTAATATGCTATTTAACAGTGATAATAACTTCTTCGAGAGTTTGTTTGGGGCACCTGGGTGGCTCAGTTAGTTAAGAGTCTGACTTCAGCTCAGGTCATGGTCTCATGGTTGGTGAGTTTGAGCCCTGCACCCAGCTTTGTGCTGACAGCTCAAAACCTGAAACCTGCTTTGGATTCTGTATCCCTCTCTTTCTCTGCCCCTCTTCTGCTTGTGCTCTGTCTCTCTGTCTCTCTCTCAAAAATAAATTAAAACAAAAAAAAGGGTTAGTTAGAATTTTCAGTATTAATGCAAGTAAAGAGCAGACCACAATTCTTCGTATATAGCAACTTTCCAGTTAATGGTAATTAAAACATTTTATCTCAATTAGATAATATGTGTATATTTGTACACATTTTATCATTTGCATGTTGACTATTTAAATGATGTAGTAATTGCTATATTTTAAACATCTCATATTGCTTGAATTTAATCAATGTCTTTTTTTAAATTTAATTTTTTTATCTTTAACTCAAATCCCTTCTAAAACACACTTATGCCAAAAAAATGGAATAAGCAAAAGTAATATAGTTTTCAGAGTTTTATTGACCCATTATATACTAAAATAATAAAAAGTATTAAATACTTTCTTTTTTAAATATAATTTATTGTCAAGTTAACTAACATACACTGGATACGGTGTGCTCTTGGCTTCTGAGTAGATTCTCATGATTCTTCCTATACAACACCCAGTGCTCATCCCAACAAGTGCCCTCCTCAATGCCCATCCCCCATATCCCCCTTTCTCCCATCCCCCCATCAACCCTCAGTTTGTTTCTGTATTTAAGTGTCTCTTATGGTTTGTTTTCTTCTCTGAAACTATTTTTCCCCTTCCCTTCCCCCATTGTCTTCTGTTTAGTTTTTCAAATTCCACATATGAGTGAAAACATGGTATCTGTCTTTCTCTGATGGACTTACTTCACTTAGCATAATACCCTCCAGTTCCATCCACGTTATTGCGATTGGCAAGATTTCATTCTTTCTCATTGCCAAGTAGTATTACATTTTATATATAAACCATATTTTCTTTATCTATTCACCATTTGATGGAAATTTAGGCTTTTCCCATAATTTGGCTACTGCTCAAAGCACTGCTGTAAACACTGGGGTACACTGTTAATAGTTTACAAGAGAGAAATGATGCAAAACATTCCCATAGTCGGGATGGTATAAAAGTAGACTAAAAAGTATATGCATCTCAGCCTAAGATTTAGATCTTACTAGACTAATTATAATAACACACACACATATTAGACATAATATTTGATTCTTATTAGGTAGTTTTAATACACTTTCCCTCAGGGGAAAACTGACCCACAGAGAGTTTAAGTAATTTGCCATAAGTACATGTGGTTAATGACGGAGACAGAAATTCTAACTCAGGGGGCTGGCTCCAGAATCTTTGCTCTCAATCCTATGGTTCTCTGCTTCTCCAGATGCCTGGTTGTTTGGGAATGGCTATATCGCACCTGGCAAATACACACGGTTTCTTTATACATTGGTTACACTGAAAGTAAAAGTGGGTGAGGACATAATTATTTACCTAACCATTCCATTTATTAAGATTTGAGGGATATATAATAATCAAAATTAGGCTTTACAGATAAAGAGATGGCATACTAATGTAGTGCCTTATTTAATCATTTAAAAGAGCATTTCAAGCACCAACTACTACTGATTCATCAAACTAAAGCTATACTCATTTACTCATTCTAGAAAGTTGTTCTTTCCCTTTGCTACCAAAACCACCCCTTTAAAGAATTTCTTAGTAACTCAATTGTAAACTTCCTTTATCATAAATACTTTTTATAGGCAAGTTCTGATTAATTGTTATCCCCTTGAAATCTTACAATCATGAGGTGCCTGAGTGGCTCAGTCAGATGAGCCTCAGACTTTGGCTCCGGTCATGATCTCAGAGCTTCTGAGTTCAAGCCCCACATCGGGCTCTGTGCTGACAGCTCAGAGCCTGGAGCCTGCTTCGGATTCTCTGTCTCTCTCTACCCCTCCCCCGCTCATGCTGTATCTCTCTCCTTCAAAAACAAATAAACATTAAAAAAATCTTTTTTTAACTTCAAATTTGAATTATTTCATTGAGATCCTTAAGTAGATATCTAATACATATTTGTTGGTAGAAAAATTCTAAACAATTTTTTTTTCCAACAGTGTAATTCACTGTAGAGAGGCGGGAAAAGTCTGGAGCAGCACTAGTCACTTAAGGAGACTCTGTCTGTTCATGATATCCTAGTAGTTTATAAACATTACTGGCAGCTCTTATTCTAACAGTGTTTGTAACTGCCCGTCCAGCTCTTGTGAAAGTATGTATATATCTAAACTGCATGTCTATGTCTAATACACATACATGGTATTTTAGGTAGAGAGTAAATTATTCGTAGTAGTAGGTAACACGAAAGTTTTTATAATTTCTTTATGTAGAACTCACTTCAACTTGAATGAGCCAAGAAAAACACAGCCTAACACATGGAAGACAAAAATGTGTGATGCATTTTTTAGTGAATCTTAAAATCCAGCGTATGGATAAGTTTAGAGGTATGATATTTGGTCCTGTGTCTCTCATTGGGGAGAATGAATAAGAAATCACTTTAGAACAAGGAGACTGGAAGACTTTCCCTTCCCTCCTTAGCACAGACCAGGGACAACAGCGGCTTTTCCCCATGGTTAATGTTCTAGGACCAGAAATGTAGAGAGTTCTTGTTGTAATCATTACTTTCTGCAGGACTTGGAGTGGTCGTAAGTTCCAAGCCGACTACAGGATTCATGCACACAGGAAACACGTCTACAATCTTTATTACACAAAGTATGGAATTCAGGAAAAAACATTTATTTAGAACTAATTAATAAAATTAGACGTTATGTAAATTTTGCATGTTACTGTACTTATTATGAAAATGTTGGTATATTACTCTTTTCCCCATCATGAAGTTAGGCACCGTAAATAACAGACTCATTACGACGAAGGCTTCTTCACTCATTCTATAGAGAATATTTTCCAGTAATCTTACTCATCAGATTTCTGATTAAAACTAGCAAGAGTATAATCAGCCAGAATCTTGAATCAATTACAGGTGGCAACTTTGCTATATTCTCCCAGTGCATGCATAAAACTGCCATCTTACAGTTGCTACATCTGAAATCTTTGGAAAAGCAAGCTGTATTTAAAGTGAAAAAAAATGCCTTTAGTATTCTTCCTAGTAATTTGTGTAAAATCAAACTCATACAACTTAAGCATGTGCCATTTTTCTGAACAACTTAATTAAATTGTTATGAAATACATATTAATATAAGCAAATGTAATTCCAAGAAACGTTTCCAATAAGACACATAGATATACTTGATTCTGTCATTCATAATATATTTCTGGATTAAAATGAATTGCAGAAGTTTATCATGGCATGATAGACATTTTAATACTACTCATTAGGGCTAAATATGGTTTACAGATTTTAGATAAGTTAAAACTTGAGAAATTTCGCCTTGAACCACAAGGGTCTCAGTAAATTTTAGGATTCTAAAATTTAGGGGACACTAACTGATAAATTATTTTAAATTTCTATTAATTACTTTAAGCTCTAAGGACTTAAAGGTAATCGTCTGAGAAATCAGAATAACTTTTTGATAGTTTTTAATTCTTTGTGATACTAAGATAAATACACAAAATATTTTAACCTGCTTCATCTTTGAAACAAAATGATACTAAATGATGGCACTGTTTTTATATTTTTCTTTCCAGAGTAACTCATTTCAGTACAACAAATATGTACTTAGTATATTAGCATATTAATAACCTGGGGACTTTTACTTCAAGGAGAAGTTCATAAATCCCTCGAAGTGATAAGCGTGCGTGTGAGTCAGATGTTACAAGACTGTGCATAAAATCATGTTGTCGATGTCAGGTTGAGGTGCAGGAGCACCATGCAGACAGATACACATCTCACACACAAACGCACACAAACACACACACATTGACAGCAGCAGTAACAAATACTGCAAGTATAAAAATAACCTTATGTCACTTATTCTGTAAGTTATTTTAAATCATGCTATTGCCAGGGCCACAAATTAGATATATATTATTTTCATGTGCTTTTATCTTTTTCAAACTTATATCTTCTGCTGGAACATGGTATAGCGTTAATAAAATGATAAATACATGATGCATAAATAATATTATGTTTTCTCATCAAATTTATTGAAATCAGGTCTTGAGAGTATTAGGTGTTTCCACCTATCACTGCATTTTTTAAAATTTTTTAATGTTTATTTTTGAGAGAGAGACAAAGAGTGAGTGGAGAAGGAGCAGAGAGAGAGGGGGACACTGAATCCAAAACAGTCTCCAGGCTCTGAGCTATCAGCACAGAGCCTGACATGGGGCTCGAACCCACACACTTTGGGATCATGACCTGAGCTGAAGTCAGACACTTAACCTACTGAGCCACCCAGGTGCCCCTACCACTGAATGTTTCTATAGTGGCTCCTATGGAAGACAACCCAGAAATGAGCTTTCTCACTCTTCTTTAACAAATTCATAATATATTGCTAGTTTCACAATTAAAAATGTTTTAATGTTTTATTTATATTTGAGAGGGAGCATGCAACTAGAGAAGGGACAGAGAGAAAGGGAGACAGAATCTGAAGTGGGTTCTGTGCCGACAGCAGTGAGCCCAATGCAGAACTCGAACTCGTGACCTTTAAGATCATGACCTGGGCTGAAGTCAGATGCTAGTTTCACATTTTTATTCCCTGTGAGAAGTGAAAGTGTGCAGTTTAAAATCAAAACTTAGAAACTGTGAATATCTCTCTAATCATCCTAAAGGCACATGGAAAAATCTGTTCCCTCATTTTGTAAATGTTGTATTACGGAACATTTTTATTACCAACAGTGATGGTTAATGGAGTTAGTCATACTCCCTTTACAAAATCCCCTGAGCAGAATGTCTTTTGGCCAATACTTCATTTTTATATGGAAAGAATACACTCTGTTTCCAGGTAGTTCTGAATGTGTTTCTCTCACCAATCAACCAGTTATGCTTGTTGTCTTCGCATAATTACTGACAGCAACCTGTTTCACTCTGAAAAGTGTGAAATGTGTATAAATTACACAGTTACCGTACAGACATACACTGCATGAAAAGCAGAGCACAATTATTGTGCTGGTGTAGACATAGGGAGGACAACAGTGAGCCCAGAGAGGGGGCTCTTTAGGAGACTTTGGCAGCCATGAAAAATTTCTGTGAGGTGATGTTACCTTGCCGTTTCTTAAATCAAAATGATATTGATAGCAGAGGAAACAAGTCAAGAGTCATCTAGGCATTAAGTGAAAAAAAGTTGTTCAAACGACCACTTGGCAAGAATTAGGAATACACACTGGGAGCAGGGCAAAACGAAGCTTGAAATTTCCCAAGGCCGGATAATAAAGTGTGCTTATCTAAGCAATATATGTGGCATTCTGAAAGTTATAAGAAGCCATTGGAACATTTTAGTCAGGATTGCAGGTGTAGACAGTATGCCCCATTGTTTCCGTTTCCAAAAGCGCTCTGATTATGTCTTTCCATCTCTTGCCAATAAACCCTGAGCCCTAGCTCAGGTCACCTAGGCCTCTGCAGCAGCCTCTGACTAGGCCTTTTTCTTTCCACTCTGGCCCCACAGGACAGCCTGAGGTGGACTGTAACATACAAAGCTGTCACTCCCCTGCTCAAACTTTCTAGTAGTTTATCATTACACTTCAGAGAAAATATTAACTCTTAACTGTCCCTACAGGATCTGCCCCTTGTCAGCCTCTCCAACTTCATCGCCCTCCCCCTCGTCCACCTCCTTCACTTTCCTCTTGGCATCTAGTACTACATGAATTACCTCATCCATAAAGTGTGTTTAGTAATTTCTTCTCACTAAAAGCCTCTAAGAGAAGAATAATCTTATGTCATTCCTGATAGTAGCACTGATCTGTAAAAAAATGGGAATGTAATAAAAATCCAATAAACTGAAGATGTGGGATTCAGTTTAAGTTTCACAAATGATGGCCTCATTAATAATGAAAGAAGATTGTTAAACATACTTTCAAAGACTTTCTGGGGCTCCTGGCTGCTTAGTTGGTTAAGAACCTGACTTTGGCTCAGGCCATGATCTCCCAGTTTGTGAGTTTTCAGCCCTGCATTTGGCTCTCTACTGTCAATACACATCCCACTTAAGAGCCTCTGTCTCCGCCTCTCTCTCTGCCCCTCCTCTACCCTGGACATACATACCCACTCTCTCTCGTGCCCTCTCTCTTTCTCAAAGAGAGAGACAGCATGAGTTCTCTCTCTCTCTTTTTTTTTTTTTTTTTAAGTTTTTAAGTTTATTTATTTATTTTGAGAGAGAGATAGCATGAACAAGGGAGGGTCAGAAAGAGAGAATCCCAAGCAGGCTCTGCACTGCCAGTGTGGAGCCCAATGCGGGGCTCGAATTCACCAACCTTGAGATCATGACCTGAGCCAAAATCAAGAGTCAGCCACTTAACAGACTGAGCCAAACAGGTGTCCCTCTATGTTTTCTTTAACATTTATAAACTTCCATAAATGTGGATGTACAATGTGTTTCACAATAAATCAAATATAAGGTTAAGATTCTTACATGCATTCACTTTTATTTATTTCTGTTAGTATTTCTTTTCCTGCCATTGTATGATATAAGTGTGCAAGTTTTCCTTTTTGACAGAGACTGAAGATAAAATTTGAAATTTTTGTAATGAAAACTATATGTATATACATATATATATATATATATATATGTCATAATTTCAGGCTGCAGAGAAAAGGAAAACACTAAATAATTATATATTTTAAATATGAAACACTGTATATTTTTATAATGATTAATATTTGGTTTTCAATTAATATATCCATGATGGATATACACCCTGAAATATATTCCAGCCTGCTGCTTAGACATGATAATTTATGTATCAATTCATAGTTTTTTAAAAAATTTTAAGGAATTTTTATCAAAAATCATACATTATTTTTGTCTTTCTCCAGTAATTCTCATTCTAATAATTCATTTCTAAATGATTAAAAATGTACAAAAATATTTTGCTCGAAGATGTATATTAAGTGTAATTTTAATTTTTATTAAATGACAAAAGGAGACAAAATCTCTAAATTTTTAAAGTAACAGAAAGGTTAAGTGTATTATAACACACCTAATAATAAAATATTACACAGATGTACTACAAAGATTTAGAAGGTTTTTTAATGAAATGGGAACATATTTATGAAATATTATGTATATATGTGCATATTCATATTTTAATATGTATTTATGCATATACATATTTATGTCTATCTAGAGAGAAAGAAATCTACCAAGATATCTGTAATATACATGTTTTAACCTCTCTGGGACATGGATGCATTTCCCAATCAATGAATTTTATAATCATTGACAGCTAGTTGGAGTCATGTCATAGATGTGTGAAAATCTCCCTTAGAACCTTCTGGTAACATCACAAAACTGTCAGCATCAACGCTGCTAAAATTTCAGTCAAGTATGGCTTTCTATTAGATCGAGGGTGATTTTGTTCCCCTTTCATACATGTACCTATATTTTTTAAAACAATGTGTGTGATTTTTCTAAAGAGAAAAAATACTAATAAAGCCTATAATCACATAAGCACATAAAAAATAGTAAGTTAACTTTTGGAAGATAAAAAAAGGGAGAATATAATTATGCTAAAATAACCACCTTCTTTTATTTTTTTTAAGCGGAAATACCAAGTAACTTGATGTCAGTTTCAAGTCCTGAATAACCCTTACTATCTATGACTCTGGTCACACCGCCACTATGCAGTATTAATTTTTTCAATTCTGCAAAATGGAGATACTTAATTAGATTTGAAGAATCTTGTAAATTTTAAATTTCAGCTGTGAATGTTTTTCAAAATCCTGACTTTATAGATATCCAGGTTATTGCTTTTGCCTTTTATAACATTTGTGGTCATCAAATAAAAAATATGTAGTGGATAAATCATGTAAATATTTGGAAATGTTATAAAAGTCTATTTGAGAGTGACTCTTGAGTCATCCAGAGTCTAGCAATTTTTAGTGCCCTGAGGTGCTCACCTCAGCTCAGTTTTCTTTGTTTTTTCTTTTTCTCATGAAGTTAAATTTATTCAGTAAAGGGACCGCATTTTATTCTGAGATCATCCATTTTTTTCTTTAGTTGTAAAATTTATTTTGTAGACTGTTGATAGTTGACTTTTTTATTTAAATTCAAGTTAGTTAACATACAGTGTAGTATTGGTTTCAGGAGTAGAACACAGTGATTCATCACTTACATATAACACCCAGTGCTCATGCAAACAAGTGCCCTCCTTAATGCCCATCGCCTATTTAACCCATCCCCCCTACCTCCCTTCCAGCAACCCTCAGTTTGTTCTCTGTATTTAAGAATTTTTTATGATTTTCCTCCATCTCTGTTTTTATCTTGTTTCCTTCCTTTCCCCTATGTTCATCTGTTGTCTTTCTTAAATTCCACATATGAATGAAATCATATGATATTTGGATATTTGTCTTTCTCTGACTTATTTCACTTAGCATAATATACTCTACTTCCATCCACATTGTTGCAAATGGTAAGATTCCATTCTTTCTGATTGCAGAATAGTATTCCATTGTATATACATATGTACCACTTCTTTATCCATTCATTAGTCGTTGGACTGTTTCCATAACTTGGCTATTGTTGATAGCGCAGTTATAAACATTGGAGTGCCTGTGCCCCTTTGAATCAGCAATTTTGTATCCTTTGGATAAATACCTAGTAATGCAATTGCTGGGTCTTACGATAGTTTTATTTTTAATTATTTGAGGAACCACCACACTGTTCTTCAGAGTGGCTGCACCAGTTTGCATTCCCACCAGCAGGCAAAAGGGTTCCCCTTTCTCTGCATCCTTGTGAACATCTGTTGTTTCCTGAGTTGTTAATTTAGCCATTCTGAGAGGTGCGAGGTGATATCTCATTGTGATTTTGATTAGTATTTTTCTGATGATGAGTGATGTTGAGCATCTTTTCATGTTTCTTTTAGCCGTCTGTACGTCTTCTTTGGAAAAATGTCTGTTCAGGTCCCAGTTTTCTTTACAGATTTTTGCAGGGATAACTTAAGTGACATAAATTCACCCATTGTAAATGTACAATTAAATAATTTTTACTGAATTTCTAGAGTTAGGCAACCATCATCGCAATCTACTTTTAGAACGTTTCTTTCACTCCAAAAATGTCCCCCTGTCCCTGTGCAATCAACTTCCTCTCCTCTAAGACCTTGGCAACACTTGATCTACTTTCTGTCTTTATAAATGTACCTTCACGTACACTTCATATATAGAAAGAATCATACAATATGTGGCTTCTATTACTAATTGATATTTGAGGTTCATACATGTTGCAGACATGTATCAGCAATTTGTACCTTTTTATTGCTGACTAGCATTTCATTTTATGCATACACAGAATATATTTAACCATATGCCAGTTAATGGTTACTTGATTCTTTTCAGGCTTTGGTTGTTGTGAATAATGTTTCTTTAAATATGTCTTTATATAAACTTGTGTTTTTATTTATCTTGCATAGATTTGTATAAGAATTATTGTGACGTATGTTTATAAAAAACTTTAAAAAAAAACAACAAACTGTTTTCCAAAGTAGCTGTAGTATTTTGTATTCCCACCAGCAAGGTGGGATTCAGTTTCTGCACATCTATGACAACACCTGGTATTTACTATGTTACTTGACTAAAACCATTCTAATGGGAATGTAGCAGTATCTTACTGTGGTTTAATGTGAATTTCTCTCTTGGCTAATAGCATTGAACATCTCTTAATGTACATAGTCATTTATACATCTTTAGTAAAATGTCTATTCAAATTATGGGCTTATTTTAGTTGGGTTATATGCTTATTATTGAGTTATAAAAGTTCTTCATATATTCTAGATAAAAGTCCTCTATCAGATAAATGAGTTGCAAATGCTTTTTTTTTTTGATCAGTCTGTGGCTTACCTTTTCTTTTACCTAGCCATGTCTTTTGAAGACAAATTGCTTGTATTGGTGAAGTCCAAATTATTACATTTTTTTTCTTTCGTAGATAATTGTTCTCATGATGATTATGAAAAGTGATTGCTTCACCCGCAGTCATGAAGGCCCCCTTTTTTTCCCTATGTTGTTTTCTTGCAGTTTTATAGTTTTAGGGTTTATATTTAAGTTACAGTTAATTTTTATTAATTTTGTATATGATATGAGGAAATGGTCTGATTTTATTACTATTATTATTATTTGCATGTGAGTATCCAATTTCTGAGGGCACTTTTATTAAAAACCAATTGGTCATAAAGTTATGGTTTATTTTTGGACTCTCAATCCTATTGCATTGACTATTTTGTTATTGTTTCATCAATAAAACGCTCCAGTGATTGCTATGGCTTTATAGTAGGTTTTGAAAGCAGGTAGTACAACTCTCCAACTTTGTCCTTTTCCAAAAATTTTTTGGATATTTTGGTCCTTTGCATTTTCATTTACATTTTCTTAAAATTTTGAAGGATGTATGCAGCCTCACACTGCAAATGAAACATCAGTTGCTTTCACTTGTTCTCATGAAGTAGTCCACTTTCTTTGCTTCTGTTTCATCTCAGAACTCGTAATCTAACTTCTCTCTGTCACTTCAGTGAAGTTATTCCTCTTTTTTAATGTTTATTTATTTATTTTGAGAGAGAGAGAGAGATGAAGAGCACAAGCGGGGAGGGGGGGAGAGAGAGAGAGAGGGGAGAGAGAGAGAGAGAGAGAGAATCCCAAGTAGGCTCCATGCTGTCAGCACGGAGCTGATGTGGGGCTCAAGCTCACAAACCATGAGATCATGACCTTAGCTGAAATCAAGACTTGGCTGAGCTTAACTGACTGAGTCACCCAAGCACCCCAGTTAACCTACTCTTTTAAGACAATTTACTTCACAGTAGATAAAGTTTATGATGTTTTATGACTATTCCTATTTTTTCATTCTTAGTCAAAATGTACACATATAATTTTCTATTCTTTCCAGAAATTAAATACCTTAAGTTTATGGATCCTATACAGATACAAATTTCCTTAATTCTGAGAAAGATATTTTCTTCTTCCTAAACTCCCATTTATCTTCAGCTCCCCCTCTCCAGAACAACAGCAATAAAAAAAAGTGAATGCTCTAGAATTTAGTCTTTAAATACTTCTTTTGTCTTTACTGAAGAGTCGTGCGAATATGCATTTTCGCCAAATGGCAAACAGCTGAGAGTAAGAGCAGTAAAAAGCTGAAGTCCAGGTTTATTCTGTCATAGCTATGGACTCCTGCAATTATATTTTTAAAAACTAATGCAAGATTATTTTAAACTTTAATTAAAATGGTTTAAAATTTGACATTATTGCACAATAAAAAAAAAGAAAGGAAGATAATTGATTGGGATTGCCAGCTGCTATGTAATTGCTGTTGACATTATATTACATAATTTCAGTGCTAAGTGGAGTTTTAATCGAGATTGGTAAAGAAGAAGGATTTGGAGGCTAGTTCTATCAAGATAGGGTATTGCTCATAAGTTGCCAAAAAGTTCAGAAACTTTCTTTCTCTATAATGCTGTGGGCTAGGGCAAAGAGTTTTCAGCCTGTGTACAACTCTTGCAAAAGTTTTTTTTTTTTTTTTTTTTGATAACGATGCTGCAGTATTTCCTGAAACAGTCCAATAAACTAACGTTTTGTACATTACTTGAATTAGATGTTTTCTAAGTATTTTAAGAAGCATATTTAAGATAGCTTAGAATATATTATATTTTACTGTCAATATGATACATTATATAATAAAATATAATCTTGCTTAAAATAATTTCCTATGTGCTTGCTACCTGATTCAGCTGCTTAGAAAATATGTTTTTAAAACTTGGATCAAGAAATGTGCTAACTGACAATGCAATTGGCTTTGACATAACATAACATTGAGGCATTTCCAGCTATATCTTAGATATTATTTCTCTTCGATGTCAAGCTGGATGCTACTGTAACAGATAAAAATAGGTAAAAGTGGCTTTGGAACTGGGTGGTAGGAAAAGGCAGGAAGCATAGTGAGGAGTGTGATAGGATAAACATAGATTGCCTTGAGTACAACATTAGTAAAAATAGGAATGTTAACTCTGCTAGTGACGACACACTTAGGAACGGAGTGTGTGTTACAAAATCCATGTCATCTTAAATTTTTTTTCTTTAATGTTTATTTAATTTTTGAGAGACAGAGCATGAGCGGGGGAGGAGCAGAGAGAGAGGGAGACAGAATCCGAAGCAGGCTCCAGGCTCTGAGCCTTCTGCACATAGCCCGACGTGGGAATCGAACCCACTAACTGTGAGATCATGAGCCGAGATCCATGACATGAGATCCATATCATCTTAGAGAACCCCTAAATTATCACGGACAGACTATTGGTGGAAATATGAGCGTTAAAGGTACTGCTGGTGAGGGTTCCTATGAAAATGAGCTAAATATCAATGGAAACTACAGGAAAGGGGATACTTATTTTATAGCGCCAGAAAGCTAAACTGAATTGTGACCTGTAGTTGTATGAAAAGAAAATTTTGTAAACAGTGAACGTATACATTTAGCTGAAGAGGTTTTCAAGCAGATTGTGTGATTTTTTCCGGTGAGAATAAAATGTGAAAGGAAAGAGAACAAGGGAAGAATTGCTAAGCAAAATGGAACAGGTGTTTGATGTTGATTTGAAAAAAACCTTAGTCTATCTAGATTGCAAAATTTGCTATAATTAGGAGACTTGCTATCAGAAATGCATGATTTGGAGAGAAGGCCAAAGGTGTTGGCAAACTTTAGCTAGTGTCTCAAGAGGATCAAAAGATCAAAATAACCAGTAATACATAGTGCTTTTGAAGAGATTAGTCATGTGACTCTTGGGTCCTTTCAGCCATCCACCAGAAGCCAGGTATAGAGAAGGGATTATCTAGGAAAGATCTGTAGAGTCTTCGCTAGTGAAGTGAAGTGAATCTTTGTGAGAGAGTCACAGGTTCTTGAGAAAAGAAGGTTGTCAGACTGTCAAAATTCTACAGGCTAGAAGTAAACTTAAACTTAACTTCAAATACTTGCTACCCTTCAAGAAAAAGGATGACCGTGAGGCTGCAGCCATAACCCAGTGGAAAGAGCCATGGACTCATAAATTAGAGCCCAGAACTGTAGAGGATTATTTCCAGGCCTTGGAACCTAACGGAGATTGACAGAATGAAATTGAAAATTTCTTAAGACTAGTAATTCCTTTTTCCTTCCACTTTCTCCCTTTCTCAATGGTAATATTTGTAACTGTTTTTCCAATGTCTTTCCTTTCATATTTTGAGAGCAAATAACTTGTTTCTTGTGTTTCCCAGGTTCACAGATATAGAGGTGTCATATCTCATCGTAGCTTATACCCTGAGTCTGCAAATTTTGAACTTGTCATACTCCATAATTGTATAAGTCAGTTCTTCAAAATAAATCTCTTTCTATATATTTACACAATCCTACTGGTTCTGTTTCTCTGGAGAACCCTAACACACATCTTAGCATTCTGCTTCTGACATGTAATAACTTTAAAAAAAGTTAAGTATAGAAACTTTCCTATTATATGACATATTCCCTTGGCCCTTTGGTGTTATTATTGGTTTACATGCCATATCTATATATGTTACAAATCCATTTTTATAATTATCACTTTATAGAACATTATGTTTTTAAGGAAGCTGAGAGAAGAAAGGAAAATTAAGTATATATTTCTAGAGTTTGTGTTATTAGTTTTTTTCCTATGGATTTGAATTGCCAACTGGGAATTTTTACTTAAATTTTGTCTAGATTTCTAGGTTTTTTTTTTTCTTATCTAAGTTTTCCCACTTAGTAGTTCTAATTTCAGTTAACTAGAAATTTTTTAATTAAATGTTTTATGCAGACATAATCATTGTTTACCAATTTTAAAGTAATCTTAATGTTTCTGATTCTTAATGGTATAAATATACTAAAAACCTGCATTCCCCTTTGCACTTAACATTCTATGAATTTTGTCAACAAACAAAAAGTAAAGACTTTTTTTAAATTTTTTTTAATGTTTGTTTATTTTTGAGACAGAGACAGAGCATGAGTGGGGGAGGGGCAGAGAGAGAGGGAGACACAGAATCCGAAGCAGGCTCCAGGCTCTGAGCTGTCAGCACAGAGCCCGACGCGGGGCTCGAACTCACAGACCGCAAGATCATGACCTGAGCCTAAGTCGGATGCTCAACTGCCTGAGCCACCCAGGCACCCCAAGACTTTTTTAATCATTAAGAAAATAGATGTCATTTTAGTAATTGTTGGGAGCCATTTTGGGCTCACAGGTTGGGACCTGTCCCTGTGTGGAAAAGGTGGTTGAGGTGAGGCGCCCGCCAGCCAAACTGGAGCCTAGTCTTACCTCCTTCTAAGTGATTTCTCCGGCTCGGATTTCTTGAGCTACTCTACTTGGCCCCAAGGAATGTAATACTCTTTTGTTTTATGGCATTTAGATAAAAGGGAAGGACCTGGAGCACATGCTTTGCTGGATTACATCTGAATGAGAGTAGCCTGGCCACCTTAAAGTTGCATCTTGGGGATGGGTTGCACAAACTGATAGCACTTATGAGCTGGCTGAATATTGGTGTGATTTGCGTAATCATTGGGCTCCTCTTATGTAAATTCACTCATTCACAAGCAAAGGATGAGCATTGGGAATTCTGTCCTTGCTGGATGGGTTGCACCTCCCCCATTATAATTGGAAGAATAGGCAGAATAACTCCTGGCCTGTTTATAGATAATTAACATAGGCAGGCCTAGGTAACTTCCTGTTCTCTCCCCCTGCCTTAAATTTATATGCTAATTAACTTGAAAACAACTTGCAAGATTGAGGAAATCTCTGCTTTATTGATAAAAACACATTATTGTTCAAACTATGCTTACTGATGGGATGTCACTCATTGCTGTAATGTAACTCACTACTTTTAAATAAAAACACTGAGACCAGCAGGGGGAGATGCCAGAATTGCCGGGGCTGCCTGCTTGGTCATCAGACTCCATCTCTCTAGTGGCTCTCTCATTTCCTTTCACTTGACCGTCCATCCTTCCGGGACCCCTAGATTTGCCGGAACTGGACCCCGGCAAGTAATCAAAACACCATAACAGATAAGAGCAGCCATTCTCAATGCGTAGTCCATGTACCATTTTGGATCTGCAAGACAATTTAAGAGGCTCTGTAAGGGTGAAACTCTTTCCTTGGAAATAGTAACATGAAATTTCCCATTTTCAGTGTGGGAACAATTGCATTAATGGTTCAAAATATGTAATAGTTAACACTGCTGTCATTTCAGCATGAGTCAAGGCAGTAGCACCAAACTGCATGTGTAGTTACTGCTTTCTTCACTTCCTTGCATCTAAATAAAAAAATTCTAGTTTATTGAAGAATGCCCTTGATGATGCAGTAAAATTATTGATTTTATCATATAACTTAACACTGATTTATGGATTCTTAATATTCTATGATATAAAATAGGGAGCATGGGTAAAGTACATAGGCTGCATATCAAATTTTGATAGTTTCCTCAAAGAAGAACATGGTGTCTCAAGGAAGAAAAGACTATTTTGAGTTTCTAGTTCAGCTAGATGCTTTTTATGGAAAGTAAATTTACTTAAAAATAATAATAATAATAAAATGATTATTTACACTTTGGTAATTGGCAGATTTTTTTTTTAAATGAACAAGTAAGACTTACACTTAAAGAAAAACAAATGACAATACTTATTACCAATATGAAATTGTGAGTTTTTGAGCAAAAATTAGAATTTAGAAATCTTGAATCTTCTACTGTGAGCTTGGCAATTACCAATACTTAAATACTTTTTGAATGCAATGGTAATGATATTGATAAATATCAATTTTTCATATTTCATGCATGCAAAAATATGAAATATTTGTATAACTCAATGGAACAATATTTTCAAAATAAACAATGCACGATGTTACAAAACTATGCATGGGCAAATGATTCATCCAAAGTGCAACATCGACAAATGGATTATAATGTAAAAAGTACCAAAGTATATTGGTATGACTTCAGATTCCATACAGCAATCAACTTTACGGAGCTATCACTAGTGAAATTTTGCTCTATATCCAAGAAAATATCTACAATTACTTGAAAAGGTCATTACTAACTTTTCCAACTACATGTTGATAATTGATAAGATTTTCTACATATGCTTCAAACAAAATAACATATTGACTGCAGAATCAGATACCAGAATCTACCTGACTTCTGTTAAAACAAACATAGAAGAGATTTGTAAAAATATAAAACAATCTGCCCTTCGCACTACTTTGTTTTAGGAAATATAATTATTTTTATAAAATTATCTCTCTTATATGATGACAATTATCCACAGTAGATTTATTATTGTTATTCTTAAATGATTTTAATAAATGAATACTTCGAATATTTGTTTAGTATTAATATGAGAGATAATGATAGACATAACCTACATGAACAAAAGGTTTTGTGGGTCCTCAATTAGTTTGAAGAATGTAAAGGTGTTCTGGGGCACCTGGGTGGCTCAGTTGGTTAAACATCTGACTTGGGCTCAGGTCACGATCTCAAGGTTTGTGGGTTTGAGCCCTGTGTCAGGGTCTGTGCTGACAGCTTGGAGCCTGGAGCCTGCTTCAGATTCTGTGTCTCCCTCTCTCTCTGCCCGCCGCCACTCACACTCTAGCTTTCTCTATCAAAAATAAAATAAACAATGAAAGATTTTAAAAGATAATAATCTTTTTTAAAAAAAGGCTGTAAAGGCATTCTGAAACCAACAAGTTTGAGAACTATTCAATTAGATGGATTGTAGGAAGTCACACTCTTATCCTGTGCTATATCCCATACCTCATTAAATTCACACATATAATGTTTAAATTAAATCCCATAAGCCATTATAAACTTTTGCTGCGTTTTGGTAATATTGATTTTCTATCGCTTCACTTTAAATTGTTTAGAAACTGGATTTTTTTTTACTTCAAACTCAGTTAAGATTTCTATTTTATTATTCAGATTCCTATTTTACACAGAGCTAATAAAATGATTTATGGTATTTAAGAAAGAAATGTCTTCTGTGTTGTTGATTTAGTCTTCTCGAACTTAGGCAGTGCTATAGCAGTATACCATTTGTTCTGCCAGCACACTAATCAGAACGGTGAGGAAGTTATATAATACCCCTTAGGTGTTTGCTAACAATGAGGAGGTAATGATACAGGACAACAGAGGGCATAAAATATTTATGGAGTGCCACTTGTTTTGCCCATTTGGGAAATCAATATTTTAACAATTGTACTTTACAATACCCAGGATTAGGAGTGTACTGTGCTAGGAAAATACGAGTTTAGAGAAGTGGGGACTGAAAACACTAAGTGTATAAAACTTCTTAAAAGTATGCATCACGGAACTATAAAGAGAGAGGAAACATACCACCAGCAGAAGCTAAACTGGTGATAATTCGCCTGCTTTTCACATCACACACGTTGCATTTTCCTTACAGTATTTGGTATCCCTCCAACAGCATTTTATAAGTTAATAATGTTGTCCTGTGTTATTTAGGTTGTTTTTAAAAATCTAGGCTGAAAGACAAATACCTACATTTTACAAAGGGTATTTATTTCTTTCAGATCATTTCACTTTTTGTGTCACAAGCATTATATTTGGTGTAATTATTATTTTTAATCGTCATTTTTGTGACACTTTACATATATATAATTATATAAAACATAGTCTTTGTAAGGAATTTACTTGATTGCCATAATAATTTTCAAACACATATACATAATGTGTCTATTCCTTTCAGTATGTATAAATTGAATAATTAATAATTATGTAGGTATATCTTTTCTATTTTTGAAAAGCACAGTTTGCCGTTTTTTCTATTTACTTGGGTTTTATAAATCTTTAAGTGCCATTTTCAAACAAACAAATTATTAAAATATTTTAATAGGGGCGCCTGGGTGGCTCAGTCGGTTAGGCAGCTGACTTCAGATCAGGTCATGATCTTACGCTCTGTGAGTTCAAGCCCTGCATCGGGCTCTGTGATGATAGCTCAGAGCCTGGAGCATGCTTGGGATTCTGTGTCTGCCTCTCTCTCTGCCCTTCCCCTGCTCATGCTCTGTCTCTCTGTCTCCCAAAAATAAATAAAGGTTAAAAAAATTTAAAAAAATATTTTAATAATCAAATAAGAAAGATGAGAGAAGCCATAATAAAAAACACACCTATTTGTATTATAGTTGACCATAAACACAGGTTTGAACAGCATGGGTCCACTTATATGCAGATATTTTTACAGTATGGTACTGTAAATGTGTTTTCTCATCACTATAATTTTAATAACATTTTTTCTCTAACATATTATTCTTAGAATAACAATATATAATATGTATAACATAAGAAATAGGTGTTAATCAACTGTTTATGCTATTGGTAAGGCTTCCAGTCAATAGTAGGCTATTAATAGTTAAGTTCTTGGGAATCCAAAGATTTGCCTGAATTTTTGAGGTGAGGGGGATGGTTTCAGGACCCCTAATCCCAGTGGTGTTCAAGAGCCAATCGCAATTTATAATTTTAAGGGTGATAGTGTTGTCTTTCAACTACAAAAGTGAAATAAAAAATGAAAAGCCCAGGAAGAAACTGACCTATTTGATATAGGCTACAGCAAATAAAGTTCAATTGTATGTAGCCAATACTTCATAATTTGTTATTCATAGTTTTATATTAGAGATTATAATATGCAGTAAAAAATCCTTTTTATTATATACCTCTCTATATAATAAATAAATGCATGCAGTTTTGATAAGTATATATAGTCGTGTAACTGACAGGACAGCAAGATACATACAGAAAGTCAGTCGAAAATGGTATGTATTCTGTGACTTCATTCATATGAATTTCTAAAAAATGCAAACTTTATAGTAACATACAACAGATCAGTAGTTGCCTGATAATGATGGTTCAGGGCATAGGAAAGGCCAGTATGGAAAGATTGCAGAGACATATACACAAACTTTTCAGGGCCATAAACATGCTCACATCTCAACTGTGATGGTTTCAAAGATATATATGTATATATGTCAAAACTTGTCAAATAGTACAATTTTAATATATGTAGTTTACTGTTTAACAATTCTACCTCAATAAATGTGTCTAAAAATGAAATATAAACAATAAATACTTGCTGATTATGTTTTTGTCTTATTGAAACAGTTTAGAAATCCTATTGACAATAAGTCAGGGGGCAACTGGGTGGCTCAGTCATTTGACCCACGGACTCTTGATTTCAGCTCAGGTCATGATCCCAGGGTCATAGAATTGAGTCATGCATTGGGCTCTGCCCTAAGCATGGAGCCTGCTTAAGATTCTCTCTCTCTCTCTCTCTCTCTCTCTCTCTCTCTCTCTCTCTCCCCCCACCCTGCCCTCTCCCCTTCTCACACACTCTCTCTCTCTAAAATAAAATAATAAATAAAATAAAATAGTAAGTCAGATAATATGTGCATTTGCTTAATAAATTCCAATGACTTCCCATATTATTCAAAGTCTTTCAATGACCTAAGTTTTTCTACATCATTGGTCTTAATGTACTGATACCTAGAGAAATTTGTGGGAATATTTTTGTGTTATCAATGATTGAGGAGATCAACTGGCCCTGGTAAGAAACTGTGAGAAATAAGCCCACTGACCCAATCAAAGGAGGGACGCAGAGACTCAGAGTACAGTGAAGCAGGCTTTAATCAAAGTTCTTACAAGATCCGGTGTCTGATGGACAGGCACACTTGGGGCAATTACAGCAATCAATTTATCTCCTAGAGTGAAGTCCCTCCCCTGATTCCTCACTGGCTGAGTACTACAGAGGTTACAGCCTTACCTGGAAGCTGCCTATGCTCATGTAAAGCCAAAAAGACATTCCTTGAGGTGACCCAGAGACCAGTTCTTTGGCTCATGCTCATTGCAAAGCCCATGAAAAATAAGCCTGGAAAATGGAGTGGGGAAGAACAACCAGGAAGTGAAGTGTCTAAGGGTTTAGGACTCTTGTGGGGCAGGGGAGGGTTCATACATATTTCCAATAGGTTGTAAACCTGTTGTTAACTAGGCAGCACAGCTTTTATTTAGTATTTCTGAAAATGAATCATCTCATTTTCTTCTCACAGATACTACATGTTCTACAATGTTTAAGGAAGTCCCACAGAGTGATTTTTCTCATATTCCCCACAGTATTCAAATTCTCTGATAGGCATTCCTGAAGAAAAAAAAATCTTAAAACTAAAACTCAACTCTATTTTTGGATAACCACTAAGTTTTTTGTTTGTTTAGTTTAGTTTTTTTTTTTTTTTTTTAATGTCTATGTATTTTTGAGAGAGAGAGAGATTGCATGTGCAAGGATGCACTCACGAGAAGGGGCAGGGCAGAAAGAGAGGGAAAAAGAATCCCAAGCAGGCTCTGTACTCAGAAGAGAGCCAAACTTGGCCCAGGACAGTGAGATCAACTGACCTAGTCATCCAGGTACCCTGGCCACTGTTTTTTCAAACTTTTTTTTTTAAGTTTATTTATTTACTTGGGAGGGGAGGGGCAGAGGCAGAAGGGATAGAAATAATCCCAAGTAGGGTCCATACTGTCAGCTCAGCATCTACTATGGGTCTAGACCCCAAGAAACGCAAAATCATGACCTGAGCTGAAACCAAGAGTCAGAGAGTTGACTGACTGAGCTATCCTGGAGCCCCTCAAATGGTTTTAACATACAATAAATACTCTAGAAATGTAAATCTCATGAAAATATAAGAAGTTTACTTTAAAAAAAAAAACTTTTTCAGGATTTTTTTAACCATTTCAAAATAAATTGCATCACATAAAATATCCATAGACATTTGAAGTATTTCAATCATCAGTGCAAAAGACCTGTATCAGTTCTGTATTTAAAATTGTCACATTCACACTTATTCTACATAGAAGTGAATGCATCTGTTCCAGCATCACATTTCTCTTTTCTAAGTGTGGGGTGAACAAAGTGACTTCCTTCCAAAAAGTGAAGTATACAAACGGAGAAAAAATAGTAAATTTATAATGTAGAAACATGAGAAGTACTAGGTCATCTAGATAATGAAGGTTAATATCAACAGTGATATGGGGCGCCTGGGTGGCTCAGTTGGTTGAGCATCAGACTTCGGCTCAGGTCATGATCTCGAGGTTCCTGAGTTCGAGCTCCGCGTCAGGCTCTGTGCTCACAGCTCGGAGCCTGGAGCCTGCTTCACATTCTGAGTCTCCCTCTCTCTCTGCCCCTCCCCCACTCATGCTCTGTCTCTTTATGTCTTAAAAAAATAAATATTAAAAAAATTAAAAAAATATCAACAGTGATAAGTGATATTGATACCATGTACCTCTGATATGGTGTAATTGAGAATATTTTACCTCTGTGATTTTCTTTCCCCAAACCCATACTTAATCTATCATTGAGAAAAAACAACAAACAACAACAACAACAACAAAAACAGACAAACCCAGACTGAATGACAGTCTATAAAATACCTTATCAGTATTCCTTAAAACTGTCAACATCATCAAAAAGTTTAAGGAAACGTCATGGTCTATAAAACCCTACAAAGACATGATGACTGCACAGAGAAAAGTTGTATGTTGGGCGGGATCACAGAACAAATAAAAAGGATTAAGTTTTGAAGTTGTTAAAAAAAATTTGCTTATTTTTTCCTTAAGTCTTGATCAGAATATGTCTTTTTATTTTTTAACAGAACATACTGTATTTAATTCAAAATAATTATTTTTTTGTTATTATAATTTACACATATCACCCTCAATGCTTTCTTTTGTAACAGCCATATTGTAAGTAGAATACTACTTCTCCTGCAATACAAACTCTTCACAGCTGAAAGATTTAAAATAAACCAAGCAATCACAGATTCCAAACATACCAAAGTAAAAACAGTGCAGAAATTTGGGGCATCATTTTAATCTATTTTGGGTCATTCTGAAGTGTTCTTACATTTCCTCATACATAAAAAACCCTTAACTGTTAAAATTTATACACTGACTTGCTGCTGATTTCAGCAAAGGCACAAAGAAATTTAGGGTACAAGGATAGATAATTTGAAAAATAGGTTCAGTGATACATATGTAAAATACACTTATACTTTTCTGTTGGATAATTGAGTGAAGTTGCCCCATAGGCATTTGTGTAAGCACACCAATACATATAAACATAGACAATTTTGGATACTCATTATGCCTTAATCTGAATAATAATGTACAATGTTATAAGAGGTTTGGTGTTTTGTTTGTTTACTTTACTTTTATTTTATTTTATTTTATTTTATTTTATTATTTTATTTTATTTTATTTTAATTTTTAGATATTCCCAAATGCTGGGACTTGGGACTATTATCACCTTCACAAGAATATATCTATGCTTTACCTTGAATTCTATTTTGGAGATCAGGTGAGTCATATTTCCTGATCTGTATATAAATAAAATCTGAACAACGGCACTTAAATGTGGAGGAGTTTATGGTTATAATGTCCAGGAGCCAATCCAACAAAAGAGAGAGAAGTAATATATTACCAATATTAAAAATGAATGGTGCTGGGCATCTCTACAGATATAGAGACATTAAAATGACAATAAGGAATATCATGAAGAACTCTATACATATATTCAACCACTTAGATGAAAAGATTTCTATAAAAAAAACAGACTTCCAAAACTCACTCAAAATGAAACAGAAAATTTGAATTGTACAATAACTATTAACCATGAAATTCACCATTAAAAACATTCTGAAATATAGATCTCTAGACTGAGAGGGTATCACCAGAGAACTCTAGCAAACAGTAAAGAAAGAAACCATGAATTCTATACAGTATCTTCCAGAAATTTGGGCTCTTTTTCATGAATGCATATGTGAAAATTATCAACAAAGTTTTAGAAAATCCAGCCCATTAATATGAAAATGAATAATATGCTACATCCCTTAACAATATAAAAGTAGTTCAATATTCAAAATTGACAAATAAAGTCAACACTATTACTAGCATTAAGAAGAAAAAATATAAAATCATATGAATTTTGATGCAGAAAAAAACATTTTTTCTATATTAAACATATATGTGGTAAAATGTCTCCACAAAATAGATATAGAAAGGGAATTTTTAATCTGAGAAAGGGTGTTCACAGAAAACCTATAGCCAACATTATACTTAACGTTGAAAGGTTAAATTAATTTATCCTAAGTTTGGGGGAAATGCATGGATGTCCTCTCACTACTTATATATCTCACTATTTATATTCAACACCATAAAATAAGTCCTATCCTAATGTAAAAGGGAAGAAAAAGAAACAAAAATTATCCATATCAGGAAGGAAGAAATAAAACTGCTCCCATTTATAGACAACATGATTGTATACATAGACTATATTAAGAAATTTAAAAACTATTTTTAGAACTAATAATTGAATTAAAAATCATCTCAGGAAGACTTAAGTAAATGAAAGAGCATATATCATGTTCATGGACTAGAAGACTCCATATAGTCATAATGTTAAATTTTCTCAAATTGTCCAGTAGGTTCACTGCAATTTCAATACAAATTCTAAAAGGTTTTATAGTTTTTAACAAGCTGATCCTAAAATCTATATTCAAGTGTGAATGAAATACTTAACACAATTTTGAAAAATAAAAATAAAAGCACATAACCCAATTTTAAGTGTTACTATAGTGCCACAGTTATTAAGATATAAAAATTTTGGCCAAAAAAAATAGTACAGATTATGAAACAGAAAAGAGAGTCCTGAAATAGACCTATACAAATATAGCCATTTAGTTTTACAAAAATGCAAAACAACTCAATAGAAAAGGATAATATTTAAATAACACTTAGCAATAAAAAGAGTAAAGTATTGATATTTGCAACAACAGATGAACCCTGAAATGCATTATGATGAGTAAAAGGAATCATTCTCAATATGTTATATACTATATGATTCCATTTTTATGACATTTTCAGTAAATATTGTTATGGAGAACAAATGAGTAGTTGGCATGGGTTAGGCATGAGAAGAGTGTTTATATAAAGGGATGCATTAGGGAGTCTTGGGTACTGATGCACCTGGCTTGTATCATCACTTGATGGTAGTTACATTTATTTATACATGCTAAAGTTCACAGGCCCGTACATCAAAAGTTCAACTTTATTCCAATTTAAAAAAATTCTAAAATAAAAAGATTGTTTCAATGGAAGTGGATAGGCTAAAATATCTAATGACAATGAAGGTATTAGTTTTATGATAGTAATTTCTATAGTACATTTCTCTTATATAACCACAATAATAAAACTTAATTTATCATTGTTTACACTTCAAACCATGCACTGACAAACAGCTTAGTCTCTCCTTTCACCTGAAGTCATGACAATATACTTTCCTTCGTACCATTCATATTTGTCAAGGGTAAAAACAAACAGATAAAACAAAAACTGCACAAAACCGATCAGCCAACCACCCAGATGAAACATCTTCATTTTCCTGTACTGTGCGAAGTTGCTTTATATCTCTGTGGTGCTAGAAGCCCAACTCTATCATATACTACCAATTTAGGTGTATGTAAAGTACGTATGTTTTTGCATTATTTTTTTTTTTCTATTTTACATTAGTTACATGGCTTTTTCCTTTAGTGGCATTGAAGGAAACATTTGGTGTGTTTTTCCACTTTCTAATTTGCTTTCATCCCTTCAGGACCGCTTAATTTGCCCATTTTCTTCTTTCTTTCTATTCACTTCTACATGTCTATACATTATTGCTCCTTTTCTGGTTACTTCCTAATCTCCTAAAAGCAATGGATATTTGTGACTTCCAACTCCACGATTACATGTGTTTAAATGGTTTCCCTTTATCTCCTGCTGAGATCCACCAGGTCTCAGACTTGTTTGCAACGGCTTTTTTTCACGTTGCAAAAGGAATACCCCGTCTTCCTTCAACACTTGTACCCCACCCCCTTCTCCTTTTTCATGCAGTCTTTCTTGATTCCATGCATTTTCAACTCATGGCTCTGGTATAAACCATCTGCTGGGATATCATGTTTATTTCTCTCCTTATACGTAAAGTGAAGATTACAGTAATCTCTATCCCCTGATAAGCTGAGATATGGATTATGTTTAGTTTTATCTGCTGTCCTTGTTGAGCTATATGGTTTTATGGATAATATGCAGAGAAACTCAGATTTAGCAAATTAACTTTATTTTGGAATGACCTAGAAGGCACAGGCAAAACATTTTTATTGGAGCAAAATTCCTGTTCACTTGAAGAAGTTTAAAAAATATACTAATGAAAGCAAAACCAGCTATAGAGATAACTGTTGTGAATATTTTGATGTTTATACAGTATTTTACTGGTAAAATGAACAGATGTAAATATATACATGTGTAAATATATTTTTAATAACTTGTGTCATGTAGTATAGCTTTTGTGTATTTTTCTCTTAAAGTCATATTTTTATAATATTCCTCTATTGTTGTAACATTTTCGAGCTTGCTTTTCCATAGCATTTTATCAAATGTTTCCTAGAAATATCACTTATCATGGATTGCTACACATCAATATATTTCACTATCTAAAAGTAATTATAAGGTTATTATAAAAGAAACACAGAAGACTGCAGTATATAAAGATTTATTTTCAAGTTCAGAAGATAGTTAATACCGCTATTATTAGTGGCCAAAGTAGCTATATTTATTATTAAGAGATGGTTACTTACCTTGTTGGTCATCAGTATGTTATGATTAATTGTGGAATGAGTTATTTTACTGAAGATATTTTAAAATACCTTTGAAAAATCCAGGGAAAAAGTCCATAAAACTGCAACAATTAACACTGCTGTAAAATTTTAAGAATGGATAAATTCTCCTGAGGTGTTGGGTTCATTATACCATCTGCTCAATCTATTTTTCAAACAATCTGTCTTAATACATTACTAAATATGTCTCCAAAGCTCACATCCCACCCCCAATAAAACATAGTTTCTTAGGGAAAAACAATTTTTTACAACTTTATTCATTTAAATCCAGAATATGGCAATTAGCTCAGGCGTGGTAAAATTAATGTTCTTATTATCTTAAAGTATATAGCAAACAATGTTTACTTATTACTTTGTTTCTTTTCACTGTTTGAAGAACCATTTTCTATTATATTACATCTGCTGTGAGTATTCTATATTTTGCACTAACCAATAAGGTCTAAGTCAGAGTTCTGCCTTTCAAATTTCACTGGAGAGGATGTTTTGAGAAACTGATACATGGGAACATGGGACATAGAGATATATCATGTTCCTTTTCCCACTCCAATCTGTGCCTAACAGCGATCTTGGGTGACATATATCTTGAATGACTAGGGTATGATCTCGCTTAACAATCTTCAGTACATTATCAATTTTTATGAAAGTGTATACAACATTTGCATTCAAAATATTGAGTTACTTTATTAGGCATTGTTTTGTTTTCCTAGGGCTGCCGTAGCAAATTACCATAAACTTACTGACTAAAAACAACAGAAATGCATTTTCTCACAGTTCTGGAGGATAGAAGTCTGAAATTAAGGGTTCAGGAGGATTGTGGTTCTGCCATAGGGTCCATGGGTATGTCCTTCCTTCCCTCTTCCAGATTCTGGTGGCCCTGGGTATTCATTGGTTTGCGGTGATATACATCTATCACATACATGGACTAAATCTCTCTCGATAACTGTGCACAGTTCTTGTTACACATTGTTAGATTACATTTGCTGATGTTTATTGAGAATTTTGCTTCCATGTTCTTGAGAGATGCTTATCTGTAGTTTTCCTTTCATGTAATGTCTTTGCTGCCCGTTTTTTTTGTACTAGGTTAATGCTGGCATCATGGAATGAGTTAGAAAGTGTTCCCTCTGCTTTTATTTTCTGAAATAAGAGGTAGAGAATTAGTATCATTTCTTCCTTAAATGTTTGTTAGAATTCATCAGTGACTCCATCTGGGCCTGATGTTTTCTTTTTTGAAGGTTATTAGTTATCAGTTCGAATACATTAAAATATAGTCTTATTCATATTTTCTATTTATCCTCATGTGAATTTTGGCAGTTTTTGTCCTTTCAAATAATTGGTCCTTTTAATCTAAGGTATCTAATTTCTGGACATGGAGTTGTTCATCATATTCCTTTGTTATCTTATTAGTGTCCACTGAATCTGTAGTGGTAGTCTCTCTTTCATTTCTGATATCAATCATTTGTGACTTTTCTCTTCCTTATTGGTTAGCCTAGTGAAAGTTTGGATTTATCCACATGCTATAGTCTGCTGATTCCTGTCTTAGATCCTTGAGACAAAGGTTTAAAAATATGTTTTGGTGGGAATATTTTGGAGTTGTATAATTTAAATGAGGTATAAACATTAGTTGTTGTTAAATCTTCTGTAAGGGACAGATCCCTTCCTGTCTTTGTTTCCACTCTTTACTTTCCCAGTTCCTTATAATTAATTTTATTTATGTCTCCTCTCTGAAGACACAATTCATTCCATTTCCTAAGATATTCATGGCTGACAATGCTTGTGTATAAGCTCCTTTAGATCCTCTATTCAGTGGGGGTTAGGAATAGTCACCCTTTTAGAACTGATTTCCTTCCCTACTGTCAGACATTTTTCTCATGAAATAATGAAATAGATTCTGCTATTTTAATATCAATCCAAACGTCATTGTAAGAGCAATTTCAATAGCTCAAATACTTATAATAGCCTAGTCTAGGGTTACCTTTTATGAATTCTACAAAAGAGAAATATGTACTCTGGGAGGAGTCTTATATTTATCCACCAATAGTGTGAGAGTACAGTGGATTATGCTTTCTTTGCTTGTATATGTGATTTAATAAAAAAAAAAAATTGAGGCCCTCACTAGTATTCATGACTTCCTTTAGGCATATTGTCATTTTGTCAATACAGAGTTTTTCTTTTGTTTTGTTTTTTGTTTTAGGATATTTCCTTCCCTACTTCTTCCTAAATTAGCATCCGTGATAAGAGGAAAACTTACCTGCCTTCCCTGCAAAGAGAAAGTGGCTTTAGATCCACGTGTGGGTCCTTTTCTATTCTGTGGGGGTTTGGTAATTTCTGTAACAGTATATCATCTTAAATACTAGGTCCCCTGCCAGCTTAACTGGCTAGCTCTTCCTGGCAATGCTGGTTTTCTGTGATACAGTCACAACCTCTATTGTATTTATGGCTTAGGTCATCCATTTTCAGTCACCTTACCCTTTCCTGGGGAGACAGATATTTTACAATGGCAGTTCCACTGACTCTTCCTGTGTCTCCCACAAGGAGCACACAGGAAGCACTCTTATCTCAATTTCAGGAGCTTAGAAAATTGTGGGCATGCTCCGAGGTGGCACATGTCTCTGCTGGGACTGTTCCGGATTAATCTAAAAACCAGTCTTCTCACAGAATCCAAAATAGGAACAGGGGAAACATCTATTGTTCTATTTTGTTCAGGCAGCCATACCAAATATCATAGGTTAGGTGTCTTAAACAACAGAAATTTATTTTCTCACAGTTCTGAGGCTGGAAGTCCAAGATCAAGGTTATTACAGGGTTTGTTTCTCCTGAGACCTCTCTCCTTAGCTTATAAATAGCCTCCTTCTTCTGGCTCTGGATGGTTGTAGGTTGTTTTCCTTCTAAGTGCATACCTGGCATCTCTTTGGGTATCTGAATTTTCTCTTCAAGTAATGTTACCAGTGAGATTGGTTTGGGCCCCACCCTTATGGTCTCATCTTAACTTCAGTATCTTTTTACTTAAGTGAAAAAAAAAGTAAAAGTAAAAAACAAGTAAAAAAATGTAAAAATACTTTTTAAGTATCTGGTGGCTTAGTCAGGTAACCCACCGACTTTGTCTGAGGTCATGATCTCATGGCTCTCCTGAGTGCAAACCCCCCACTGAGCTCTGTTTTGACACCTCAGATCCTGGAGTCTGTTTCTGGTTGTCTCCCTCTCTCTCAGCTCCTCCCTCACTTGCAATCTGTCTCTCTCTCTCTCAAAAATAAACATTAAATGAATTAAAAATAAATAAAGACTCCATTTTCAAAAACAGTCATGTTCTAAGATACTGATTAGGATTTCGATATTTGAATTTGGGGGAATGCAATACAGTCCAAAACTATCTATCTATCCATCTATCTATTATCTATCTCACCGTTTCTATTCTATCCCAACTACAGGTGTTTTGATCTAAAAAGGACCTCTCTCTCTCACCTTCCTCCATTGTTTTCCTTCTCTTACTTGAAGCACCACTACATTTTTAAGAATTCTCCTTTTCTTCCTCATGATTCCGTGTGTCATAGTCTCCTCTTTCCAGTCTCTTGGGAACATGAATATAGGGAAATTTAAAATATGTGCTGACAGGGACATTTGGGTGGCTCAGTCGGTTAAGCGTCTGACTTCCCTCAGGTCAGGATCTCACAGTTTGTAGTTTAAGCCCTGTCTCAGGCTCTGTGCTGACAGCTCAGAGCCTGGAGCCCACTTTGGATTCTGTGTCTTCCTTTCTCTCTGCTCCCCACCCCCCATGTTCATGCTCTGTCTCACTCTCCTTCAAAAATAAATAAACATTCAAAAAATAAAATAAAAAAGTAAAATATATGCTGACAATGTTATTGTACTTATGTATCTCCTCTTCTTGAAAATAAAACATCATGTATATGAAAACATATATGTGTGTGTGTATAAAATCATCCCTGTATTTATAAAGTGTTTCTGTCACTTTCCAAAATAATACAAATAGTGGAAAACAAATACATTAGCAACCTACAAAACATAGTAATTGCAAATATAAATTGTAAGGAAGCAAAAAGCCAGTATTTTAAAACTTCTTGTGCTTTTAACATTTTTAAATCCCCAACAATTACTTGCTTTATTATATGAAAAAGCACTATAGATTATACCAAATAATTCTGCAAATCTCAAGAGGAATTACACATTTTCCCCTTGAGTAGATAAACGTTCATCTTAATCTCCAGAGTATGGTTTCCTAATGTAATCTACATTTTTCCCACATCTCAATGGTATCTTCAAACATAGCTTAAAGTTTTTCATACACTGTGAATTTCAGTAATTGAGTTTACCTCAAACACTGAATTACATTCTGTGAGAATATGTACAAGGAGGATTAAAAATAACAAAGAGAATTTTAAATACAGAAAGCTATCAGATCTAACTTTGCCTCAGAATTTTCATCTTTATTGTTAAATTGTTAATATTGTGCCAGTGCCTTAAACTGAGTACAACTTAATAAGAAAAAATCTCATCCTGTTAAGAATAAAATTAATACAGCTTAACTGATAGTAGATTAATTTAAATAAGAATAGTTTTGACTATAAACTTAGAGAAAATATAGTTTCAAAATGGGTAAGTTTTTGAATCCAGACTAATATTAAAGCAAACCAAAAAGACTTTACCCAAAAAGACACACTGAAGATACAATGAGCATATCATCCCGCAGTAATAATTTCTGTATAAAATGATTTTAATATCATGTTAGCAAACTTTCTTAGATTTTACACAACACTTTAAATGTACCTAAACCAGAAGATATCCAAAAATCATACATTTTACTTATTCTTTACCTATTTCTAAAGTAGACAGTTGTCATAATTGGGTAGTGAGAATCAAATAAGCTAATCACACTTTGACAAAATATAAGAAAGGTTTCAGCATTTTATGACCAACATAAAATTATTTGTATTGAATTATTTGTATTGAAGTGTGCTATATGCAACTCTTATTGTAACAGAGATGTATATTGATAGATAAGTAAATAGGTGATGATAGATAGATAGATAGATAGATAGTAGATAATGGATATATAGGTAAGTAGGCAGTAGAAAGAGAGATGGGTGAAAAATGGTTGTATAGATAAATATGTGAGAAGAAATTGAAGCAATATGTTCTTTGAAAATGTCTTGGGAATTTAGTATTAAGAAATCCTAAATACTTAAATATGTGAAAGGGATAGGAGGAAACAACCAGGTGCTGATGATGTTTTTTCCCCATGTTTGGATACTAGAACTGTTATCACTGAAGGGTGGAAGGATTCAAATGAGTAAAGACTAGAACTGGCCGCAATAGCATCTACAGTGACCTTATTTCTCAAGTCCTTAGTTTCGTTAAGAATACATTTTTTCAAGTAATCGTGCTCCAATAATGTGAGAGCTATTAATTTATAAATGACCACTTTCCCCTAAATTTGTCATTTCTTTTTTTCATTGGACTAGCAGTAGTTTCCTTAATCAAATAGCACTTCCTTATTAGTGAAATAAACAGGTTTCATATTTTCCGATGGAATATCTAGCACCCATAACAAATGCTGGGAAGGACGGTCCACCCTTCCTTTGGTGCAGTTGCATAGATGGCCAGCAGTAAGCATGTGTTCTCCAGATTTCCTGAAATACTGATTGTAGTAATGGGTTTTTAATTGATGTGCCATTTTTCCACAAGACAAATTAAAGATCCCAAGAGTAAGACTGATTAATCTCTGTAGAGGTGTTCTGAAGACTACTGATCGGAGGTGCCTTACGGCAAAAAGAAAAATTTCAGAGGAGTATAGGTCTTCCAAATCTTATTAAAACAGGACTTTGGCAATCAATTTGGCCTCCTCAACACCATATCCTGGGAAATTTCTTGGTTGCTGTGTTCTTTACTTTCAAGATAAATCCAACAATTCACACTCCTGCTTATCTCTTTCCCAATCTTGTGTTTATTTAATATAACCTACAGGCCCAGCATAAAATGTTTTCCTCTTCTTCACCTCTTAAACCTACTTTTCGTTTTCTCTTAAATATGTGATTTAAAAAACTGTGCTGTTACATTGAGACTTTATTTTGTTTAGAGCAGTTTTTGGTCCCAAAAACCTGAAGGGAAAGGTACAGAGGTTTCCCATACTATGCCTGCCCCACAGTTACACAGCCTCTCCAATTATCAACACCCCCACTGAGTGGTATATCTGCTGCAATCGGTGAACTGCATTGACATACCATAATCACTCAAATCCCATAGTTTACATTATGATTCCCTCTTGATGTGTACATGATACGGATTTGGACAAGTGCATAATCCCATGTATCCGTTGCTGTGGTATGAAACAGAGTATTTTCACTGCCCTAAAATCCTCTCTGCTCCACCCTTCCATCCTTCTCTTCCCTCTCCCCTAATCTTTTTACTGGTGTTCATTGTATTTGACTTTTCCAGAATGTCATAGAGTTGGAATCATGCAGTATATAGCCTTTTCAGATGGTCTTCTTTCACTTAGTAATAAGCATTTAAATTTCCTCCATGTTTTTCATGTTTGAGAGCTCGTTTCTTTTCAGCTCTGAATTATAGTCCATTGTCAGGCATAATAGTTGATTTATCCATTCACCTAATGAAGGATATCTTGGTTGCTTCCAACTTTTGGCAATTATTAATAAAGCTGTTATCTATATCCGTGTGCAGGTTTTGTGTGGACATAGTAACTTTTGAAATCTTTCAGGTGAATGCCAGGGAGCAGGAATGTTGGGTCATATGGTAATAATAAATCTCCAAGCCATGTTCCTAGGCAGCTTGTATTGCCACTGACAATGAATTTGAACTCATGTTGTTCCATATCCTCACCAGTATTTGGTGTTGTCAGTGTGCTGAACTTTGGTCATTTAGTAGTTTATAGTGATATCTCATTTTAATTTGCATTTCCCTGTTGACATGGTATGGATCATGTTTCATATGCTTATATGCCACCCACATATCTTTTTTGGTGAGCATATGTTAAGATATATGGCCCATTTCTTTTTTTTTAATTTTTTAAATGTTTATTTATATTTGAGAGACATAGAGACAGAGCGTGAACAGAGGAAGGGCAGAGAGAGAGGGAGATACAGAATCTGAAGCAGGCTCCAGGCTCAAACTCACACACCGTGAGATCATGACCTGAGCCGAAGTCGGCCGCCCAACCGACTGAGCCACCCAGGCACCCCTCTTTCTTATTTCTTAAAATGAAATTTGAATTATTTTATATCTCTCTTCTCTTCTAACACATACAGTGCTATAAATTTCCCTATATACATTGCTGTATTTGCTTCACACAGATTTTGGTAAGTTTTTCTTCATCTTCATTTAGAAAAAAAAATTTAAGGTCTCTTGATTTTTTTTGACCCATGTATAATACGCATACCAGAGAGAGATTGCAAGTTCAGTTCCAGACCAGTATAATAAAGCAAACATCACAACAAAGTGAGTTAAATGAAGTTTTCAGTTTCCTAGTGCATATAGGAGTTATGTTTACACCATATTATGGTCTATTAAGTGTTCAATAGAATTATGTCTAAGAAAATGTACATACCTTAATTAAAAAAATTTTTTTTGCTAAAAAGTGCTAACCATTATCAGAGATTTTAGTGAGTCATAATCATAATCACAGATCACCATAAAATGTAATATTGATGAAAAAGTTGGAAATATTGTAAAAATTACCATATTGGATAGAAAGTCACTAAGTAAGCAGATGTTGGAAAAATGGCACCCACAGAGTTGCTTGATGCAGGGTTGCCACAGATGTTTAATTTGTAAAAAAAAAAAAAAAATGCATTATCTTCAAAGTGCAATAAAGTGAAGCAGAAGAAGATGAAGTATGACTGTATTTAGAAGTGTGCTGTATGGTTTCCACATATTGTAGGCTTTTCCTGTTGTCTATTATTGATTTCTTATTTATTCCATTATGATCTGAGAGTAGATGTAATAGGCATTTCCATTCTTTTAAATTTGTTAAGTGTGTTTTATGGGCAAAACTGTGGTCTATATTGCTGAATATGAGCTTGAAAAGAATGTGCATGCTGATGTTGTAGAATTTAGTCTATAAGTGTTAATTACACCCAACTGATTAAGGCTATTGTGTTCAAGTATCTCCTATCCTTCTAATATTCTGTCTGCTGGATCTGTCCATTTCTGAGTGAGGGTTCTTGAAGTCTAACAACTATGGATTCTGTTTTTTTTTTTTTTTTTTTTGTAGTTCTATTAGTTTTTGCCTCACACAGTTTGATGCTCTGTTGTTAGTCATATACACATTAAGAATCATTATGTCTTCTTGGGGAATTGACCACTTTGTCACTATAAAATGCTCTTCTTTTTCTCTGATAAATTTCCTTGCTTTGGAATTTGCTATCTGAAATTAATATAGCTATTTCTGTTGTCTTTTGATATGTATCAGCATAGTATATTTTGTCCATCCACATACTTCGAATCTGTATGTCTCTTTATATTTAAAATGTTTTTCCTGTTGACTTCACGTAATTGGGTCTTGCTTTTGACTCATTCTGAGGATCTCTACCATTTAAATGGTACATTTAGACCATTGATTTTCAGCGATTGTTGATGCATTTGGGCTCCTATTTACCATATTTGTTATTGTTTTCTATTTGATGCTCTCATACTTTGTTCCTATTTTTATCTTCCACTCTTTCTCTGCCTTTTGTGGTTTTAAATTAGCATTTTATATGATTCAATTTTTTTCTCCTTTCTTGGTATATAGCATACATTTTTTGTGTGTTTGTCCTAGGTTTTGTAATATATATTTACAGCTAATTTAAGTCGACTTTCAAATGACAGTACACCACTTCACCAGTACTGTGAGAAATTTATTGTAAAATAAACTTAATTCCTTATTATTCTTTGTATCATTGCTGACATTCTTTTCACTTATAAATAAGCATAAGAAACATATAGGATATATACATAAGCATACATAATTGAACGCATTATTGGTGTTTACTATTTTGAAAAATATATCTGGTGTGTCAATAAAGATTAAGAAAAATAAAAGTTGTTATTTTATCTTCACTTATTCCTCTTTTGATGCCCTTCTTTTATATAGATATGAGGTTCTGACCTATATTATTTTCATTGTCTCTAAAAAACTTTTGGAGGCAATACTCCACTTTCTTGGTTTAGATTCTGAATTATCTTTCCACAATTAAGTTAATTAGGCCGCTAATATGTACTTTTTAGAAAGCAGTTATCTTTAGGTTACAAATAGGAATGAGTATAATTTGCAAATATTACAAAGATGATTCCAAACCTCAGCTAACCTCTCTTCAAAATTGCGACCTCTCATTTAGTCTTTATGGAAAATAAAAACCAAAAGCAATTGTTTAAACCTATCACTGTGCAAGATTCTGGTGTAATCCCTGAAAGAAACCATGATTATTGGAAATCTCAGAATACTCTCAAGCCTTAACTTTAAAGTATTTAACAGAGGGCCACAATTTTTTTTTTTCCTAAGTGGAGCAACAAATTATAGATGTCACTTAGTAATGCATGGAAATGGCATTATCTACTGTGGCACAGAAACTCCAGGTCACCTCTTCCTAATCTATTTTTTTGTATAAGCTTCTGCTATCATAGCATGGTCTATCAGCTCTAGCTGTACAGGCAGTCACTAAGCCACACTGGCCTTCTTCTTTCTGTAATCTGTTGGCATACCCATGCCCAACTGTAGCCAGTGACTCCAAATAGTTATCCCAGGGACAGTCACCCACCTCAGTTGTTAAACTTCTCTAAATGAGGCAATTCAAAGTTGGCTTTTCTAACCATGTATTTTTGTGAAAACCAGTCAGAATCTGTGGCTTTCAAAGTAGCCAAATCTGACCTGAGAAAGCTTCCTGAAATTCAAAAGCATAAGTAACATTTAATGTTAATCCTGCCTTTTCTAGAACTTCTGGTGTAGCATATGTTGTCTAAGTAAAAGTTTATCTTTCGATTCCTGAGACCACTTATACAAATCCCTCAAAAATGCCCTCCATTAATAACCCATGGCCAGAACTTTTCCCTCTGCCATAATCAACACTGCTGATTCAACACAGGTCAGAAAAAAGAATCGGCAGCTGTCGCTGTGCCACGATGCTTGATGAATGCAGGTTTTTGTTTGGCCATCTGCTCCAGGGAGAAAGAACTAGTGCAATTCTCTTTGGTAACTGTATCTTTTCCTGGTACTTTGAAGGATACAACATGAGAAAGGGGTCCTTCATCCTGTGTCCTTATGGTCAGGCTGTGGGAACAAAGTACATACTCGTCCTATCTCAGAAAGAGCAAAGACAATGGCCGGATGGTCTGCAGAGTGGCCCATGGCCTCACTGGTGGAGACTTAGGCTTTGGTCTTGGAGATCTTAGGCTTTGGTTAACAAGTTTCACCAGAGGGCAGGCCTTGTTAAGAACAGACCCCCTGAAGTATTTAAAACAAGTCCTTCACCTCCCCACCTCTGCCAGCAAACCAAGGGGATTTTTCTCTGGTATTTACTGTGAGAACCTGGCAGAGTTCTTGGAAGTAGATCTTAACAAAGTTGTGGAGGGTTTTCTAAAGACTGGGTTACCCTGGAAATTTTAACTTTCAGACGTGTCCACACTGAGTCTCCACTAGTTCAATTATAGTTCAGGCTTCCAACCCCTCCCTTCCCACTCAGGTTCTCATAATGGTTTCCTCTTGGCATCTCTGGTCAGGTTATCTGGGACTCCTTGTGTTCTGTCTGTCTCTCCAGTTTTGGGGGGATGTCCTCCCATCTTTTAGGGATCGAAGAAAGTTGATTTTTCAGTCTGTTTAACATTTTACTTGTTAGGACAGCATGACAACTTTTAAGATCTTTATTTGCAGTACCAGAAACTGAGACCTAAATATGTCATTTTAACATATAATCTTTTGGCCGTGATTTCATGCCTATACTATATAACAAGACCTACGTCTCTGCTTTGCTGGACATATTGTGGCCCTGTACCAATATTTCCTAAGCCAGGAGTCTAAAGTCAGTGGGCACTCAGTCCTCCTATATCCTGTATCACAAGAGAGCAGAAAGCATTAGAAGAAATGTTTTTTAAAGATCTTCTTTCTTTGCATCTAGTTGTGAAACAATGTCCTTTACTCTTTTTTTTTCTATTCTTATTTTAAGTTTATTTATTTATTTTTGAGGGGAGGGGCAGAGAGAGCAAGAGAAAGAATCCCAAATAGACTCCAAATTGTCAGTATGGAGACCTACATAGGGCTTGATCTCATTAACTGTGATATCATGACCTGAGCTAAAATCAAGGGTCAACCAAGCTACCTAGGCACCTCTATTGTCTTCCTAGAAACTGAGTATATAAATATTTTTTGTTCCCAGAATCTCACTGGTAAATAGCTTAATAGTATATGTGTGTGTATGTTTGTATGTGTCTGTGTTGTGTGGGGTATGGAGTGGAGAAGGTCACAGAGCAGGAAAGTTAAATTATTCTCGTAATATCAATCTTTTTTTATTTTTTTTTCTTAATGTTAATTTTTAGAGAGAGAGAGAGCTGGGGAGGAGGAGAGGGTGGGGGGAGACAGTAGAATCCAAAACAGGCTCCAGGCTCTGAGCTGTCAGGATAGATCCCGATGAGGGACATGAATTCATAGACTTCGAGATCATGACTTGAACCAAAGTCAGACGCTTCACCAACTGAAACACCCAGGCACACCTTGTATTGTTAATCCTTACACTTGATTCCCAGCTCTCAACTCTTTGCTACTCATAAAATTACAGATCAGATTGATAGTTATTTTTATGACTTCTTTATCTCTCCTAATAGCTTAGAAATAGACTTTTAAAATGTTGAAAGGTTGAACCACTTCATATTGGGGGCAAGACAAAGGAGAAAAGAGAGAAATTCTGAGCATTTTTGTGAAGTCAGACCTACTGTTTCTATGATTTTACAGAGGTTAAAATTTACAGTCTCCAAGTAACAATGCCTCAGAACATTGTTACCAGACCTCTATTCTGGTCCACTATTCAGTTGCCCCAAAATGTTCTAAAAACAGGTTAGTATCAGCGACCAATTACTGAGAAAGATTTTTCATTCAAGAATGAGTAACTAGTTTCATATGTCTACCTACAAAAATGTCATAATGGTGGAGAATAGATATAATGTCACTAACTCTTATTAGAACAATCATTGATTTAATCCTGGTGCTGTAGAATATATTTCTTTGTTTCGTGAAGGTTTAATTTTTAACCCGATTTTATTTGTATATTTTGTCTCTTCTATCTCCTAGAGAAATTAAACATTAGCATTTCTGTCTTATCGATTTGTAAAAGTAGTGTTAGCTAGTAGCTCTGCACACTCACTAATGTCCTATGTCCATTATTTTACTGGACTTCAGGGACCGTTTTATGCATTTACCACCCTGTGCTGTTATTCAGAAAAATGCTCTGACAACATTTGTATAGCATACAGAGACCTAAAGAACCCTATGTGGTGTTTTTCACTCTGATTGATTTTGGGTGTATAACTGCTCTCCAATGGATAAAAAGCAAGAAAGTAATTTTGTTTAACCAAAGAGCTCTCAATGAAAGTGATCACTGTATTTTCTTATAGGAGAAGAAAGGAGGTTCAGGGGATTTTTCCAGTGATATCTGTTCACTTATTCCCCTACCAAATAAGCTTGTAAAATTCAAGGAACTGATTCTTCCTACTCCCAGTACACACATTTTATTTAAAAACACATCAATAGGCCATTCACCCAGAAAAAAACAATATGAATGTTAAGTATACAAATATGCATATATGTGACCTTCGTCTACATGCATATGCTCATATTTTGGAAAACAGAAATCATGCTGAATATTTAAGTTTATACATTATAATTTCACTGATTACATATCATGAACATTTTCACAGTTTTCATTACAATGCCTGCTACAATACAGTTTTACCCTGGAGTCATATTAAAATTTACGAAGCTAATCTATTGTTGAACATATATGCTATTTCTGAATTCTCATGGACTCACCGCAATGTTTCAGTGAATGTTCTTTCATATAAATGTATTATTACCTTCTTAAGAATAAAGTTATAAACAGAGACTTCTGCGAGGAAGTCATTTTACATTTTTTGGCACAGTCACCAGTCGTGATGTTGGTATTATATTTGATAAAAATTATATTTTCAGGGAGGAAATGTAGCATCAATATTTTCATTTGAATTATTTTTACCAAATGCAAAGTTTAGTATGGCTAAGTGTTACATATGTTTATCCACTTAAGTTTTGTATACTCATTATCTTTCTCCAGTTTCAACTGGAACATACATTGTTTTATAGAACTTCAAAATTATTTTCCGAATCTGTCGGGTATGGGCCAAATAGTCTCCTTCATATTCCTTTTGCTTTTTATATTTCTGTTGAACTTTACTTCACACTAAAAACTCCACATATGATTTCTATCAACTATTTTTTGATAGTAAATTTTTATATAAATCCAATTTTGAAAGCCTCTTTCTGTCCCAAGACCAGGTACGTGCATATTATAACATATTTTCTGTTGTTTAATTTATTATTTCTTTTATTGTTAATTTCTGCTCCTTTAAAATATTTGAAATGTACACTGGTGTATGATGTAAGGGAGAACTTTTTTTTAAAAGCTTATTTTTTTCTATCTAATAATTAAAAGCCCCCTTGGTTAATTTCTATTTATAAATATATATTTACTTTTTCTATCAAATTAATGTTTTCAAATTGTCAAATCCAAACAATTTCATTGGATTTTTAATGGACCCCCATTAAATATCTACTTTAACTTAAAAATTACTATCTTTAAGTGTCTTTTTTAAATTGTCAAACTTTTTATCTCAATAAAATTTATATTAGTGTAAGAATTGTCCAGCTATTTTGTTTTTCAAAGTTATCTGTATTTTTACATCCAGAATAGAATCTGTAATCTCCATTTATTTTAATACACTATATTATTTTCCACTTATTTTGAAACAGAATCTTATTTCTCTTCATTTGTAATTGTTCCATTAAGTATATGAATTCGTTTTTAAATTATTATCCATCTATATTCTCCTGCAATAAAGTAGACTTAATCACATTTAAAAATATAGATGATATGGATTTAATTTTTTTTATTGAGAGTTCTACTTTAATATTGAGAAATTTACTTAGTCTGTAGATTTCATATTATGATAATATTTTCCAGGTTCGGTAGCAATGGTGAACATAATATGTGAACCTTTTATTTTTTCTAGCTGCACTAATGAAAATATTTTTAATTCTAATTCTAAAATGTAGTCAAAGGTTTCTTCAAATGTTGAACTAGTATGTTTTAAAAATTAGCTGATCATCATCACCTTCAATTAGAGTAACATTTCTGAAAACTTCCTCTCATTTTATTTTTTCCGATTCTATTTATTTTTTTATTTCTCCTTAAGACAATATAAATTGTTGACTTATACTTTATAGAATACAATCTACCCTTTTTGGTATCTGTGGTATAGAATTATGCAGAAAACTTATTCATGATTGAAAATACTGATGGTTCTGCACAATGTCCATCAGGGCCATTTGGGGTCTGGAAGCCACATCTCCGCTCATAGTAATAGTGCTTCAGCCCGTATAAGCAGGTGATGAGGAAGACGCCCAGCTCTGAGTAAAGCCTGGAGCAGGAGAGTATTGTTTTCTTTATAATGCTACCTAGAGATTTGTATATTTTACTGACCACTTCAAACAAACAGAACTTGAAGTTTTAAAATGAATTCCATAGCTCAACTCTTCTCTCTTTTTAAAAAAATAATTTTACTCTTATTTTTATTACTTCTCTTTGTTCTGTCATTTAGGTTAATTAACTAGTTTTCTAAATTACTGAATCTAATATGTGGTTTTTCAAATGTTTTATATAGTAGTCGAATATTGATTTTAATGTTTTTCTGCTTACAAGATATGTTATATGCAGTGTGTTTTGAAATATAGTGTTTGTACCGATATTTTCAAAATAGCCCTTTTTTTGACCAGAATATTGCAAGAAAATGTTTTTGTGCTTTAGTTAATTTAAATCCTCACACAAAATTCTTTCTAAATTGATCTATACGTTCTCAATTGATCATAAATCTATTTTTTGTTTGTTTATTTATTTTTGAGAGAAAGAGAGAGACAGAGTATGAGTATGGGAGAGGGACAGAGAGAGAGGGAGACACAGAATCTGAAGCAGGCTCCAGGCTCTGAGCTGTCAGCACAGAGCACAACATGGGGCTGGAGCTTGTGAATCATGACATCATGACCTTTGTAGAAGTCAGATGCTTAATTGACTAAGCCATCCGGATGCCCCAGATGTGATCATAAATTTAATTAAGAACTGTTTTTATTTTAATATAAATAAGCTGAATTTATAATGCTTGGTCTTCCAACAGCAACTTCTTCAAAGACGCTGTGTTCAGATTCTCTAAAAAGCAGACAGAAACCCAGGTTTGATTCTGGAAGATTTAGTGGAGGGAAAGATCTTTGCTTACTTATTTTCTTTAAGATTTTATTTTAAGTATTCCGTGCACCCAACTAGGGGCTCAAACTTACAACCCCAAGATCAAGAGTTGTATGCTCTACCAACTGAGCCAGCCAGACTCTGAGGAGAGAAATGCCTTTAAATATTAGAGAGATACAAGCTAGTGACACTGGAGAGAGCCCCCAGTCTGTGACGTGGGTCTGCATTGTAAAGTAAGGGAAGAAAGAGTGAGAAAGACAAAACTCATATTGTAACATAGTTTCATGAACATTTGGGGCCAAATAAGGAGTCCTCAAGCCACAGTCACCCACTGGAGGAATTGTACGTCTTGCAGGAAGGGGCTGCATCGGTCCCATTACCGTGCTCAGTCATCATTCCCTGGAAGTAGGCTAAAGGAAGTGTGGCCTTAGTGATCATATGATTACAACTCCCAAAAGGTGGCCGCTGGGACCTTTTCATGGCCACCATAGTCCATCATGTCTTTTGTTGCACAGATCTACTTTTTAATGTAGATTTATGCAGCAGTCCTGTGGTTTCCACGAACTCTCTTTGTGAAAGAAACCTAGAAGAGAGAAGCTAGCCAAACAGACTGTAACCTTTTTTGCTACATTAAATTTCTGGGTTATAATTGGAATTTATTCTCTCCCTCCTACACTACTTACCCAAAATTCTTCTCATCCTCTGTCATGAACTTGTTGTATTTTGGTAACTTGCTTGGTGCTGTGACCCCAACATTCATTTGTGAGCCTTTGGTAATCAAGCCCTTTTTTTAAATGACAGTGGTTGTCTCTGTCCATTTACAGTTACAGTGAGCAATGAGTACAGGAAGTACTGGAATGGATCTCCTGGATTCCATATATGGTCCTTCCTGCTGTCATTGTGGTAAGGCTGCCATGATGGTGATTTCTTTTCTAATCTATTGGTCCATGGATACAAGGGGTCCAAAGAGATCTTTGCAATATTCCATTGTAAGAGTGTGCCCTTTTTAGAGACCAAGTCCTCCAATCTTTCAAGGCCCACAGTTGTGGGAACAGGATACACAGAATTCCTCAACAGGTAATTAGGAATGATGATAAATAGGGCCTTCTCTGCTTCTACCACTTGTTTTCTCAAACCATACATCATTTTTTTTTAAGAAAAAGCACCATATAAATGTCTTTAACTTTATATTGCATTTTAAGGAAAGGTAACCTATTCTTGAGAATGATCCTTATAAGATGAACTTCAATCGTGCCTTTAGAAGGCTTCTTCTTGGGGTGCCTGGGTGAGTCAGTGGGTTAAGCATCTGACTCTTGATTTCAACTCAGGTCCTGATCCCAGTGTTGTGTAATCAGGCTCTGCATGCTCGGGAGCCTGCTTGGGATTCTCTCTCTGTCTCTCCCTCTCTCTCTGCCCCTCTCCTACTCATGCGTATGTGCTCTCTCTCTCTCTCAAAATAATAATAATTAAAAAAGACCTCTTCCTATGTTAAGCTGGCTGCTTCTGAATGGCACAATATATACTATGCAAATTTCACATAAGAACATCTCTGGAACTCTGTGTCTCGACTAGTTCCTTGGTCTTTTGATCTGCTGTGCGTAGTTTCACTAGTGGAGTTCAGAGCCTCATACATAGCTTATAACTGTTAACATGCCTTAATAGGCATCAATTCAATATTAGGAGTAACCAGTGAATTTGATTGTCCTTTTAGTCAGAGTACAAAATGACTATATCTTTCAAAATGCCTGAAATATCACACCTGAGGGGTCATTTCCCTATTTTGAAATGCCTTCTTGGGTCATTCTGGGACATGCTAGTTAATATTTTAGCAATTTAGCAGCCACTTTTTATTAGGGGCACTCAGTGGCTATACACTCTCAGAGTGGCATCTTCTTGCCTGCCCAGTTACAGTAAATGAGCCAGTCAAAATCCCTATCCTATTTTCTGTTTCCTTAGATAATGCTTGGATTTTCTGAGAAGCAGGAAATTGAAATGACATCTGCAAGAGATGTATATATGGAATCAACTGTGAAGGGCAACTATCAGGAAACTGAGAGAGACAGGGAGAGCCCTCGGATGACATTTAGACTTCCTATCAGTGAAGGAGAGAGGGAGGGAACGGTGCTTGGTAGTAAGAGATGCAGACTGCAACACAGTTCCAAAGAAATTTCCCTCCCCAGGCTGAAGGGGAGTCCTTGAACCAAAATCTGCAGTTGGAGAAGTCTCATGTCACACAGGAATGGAACTGCATTCGGGCCACAGGTGTGCCTCTTCACTGGTGAGGAGAAGCCTTTGGAAAGGGTGACCATCCTGTAAAAGCAGTGACAGAAAGGCAGCATTCGCGAATGTCAGTCAGTTCTGCTCTCTGTGCCAGTAGACAGACAGGAATATTCTCATGGCTTCCAGAGATACTGCCTAACCTTCAATGGAAATTTATTTAAATTTAAGTGTCCCCCATTCTTTTGGAGGCTTTAATTCTCTCCAATTAAAGATACTTTGGGGAGGCCCTGCTAGCTTTTCTTTACATATTTTCTGCTTTCTTTTCATTTGTTTATTTCAAGTTTTTATTTAAATTTGAGTTAGTTAACGTACAGTGTAATATTGGTTTCGGGAGTAGCATTTTCTCCTTTTCCAGTTTCTTTTGAAACAAGTTTGAGATTCTTCTTTATGATCTTTTAAAATCTTGACTTAACAGGGCAAGCTTCCTAGGAACTTGGATTAGGAACTGCTGACTTTTTCTGATTTTTACATTTATATGAATATAGGGTTTTTTTTCTTTTCTTTCTTTCTTTTTTATCATTTTGTTCTGGCACTGGAAAGAAGGTTGGAGGGCATGCTTATGTTTTCATCTTCCTCAGAAGCCACCCTGATTCCTGTTGAATCAACCAGCTTATTCAATTTATGCGTCTAACTGGATGATGGATCTTGTTCTTGTCCACACAATTCTAAAGGCAAATGAATGAGGTCTTTGAACTGAGAAATTGATTTATTTTAGGTAAAGTATCTGCTTGGTCATAAGTAAAATGGTTGAATAGATAAATGAACAAATGCAGTCTGAATGAACATTGTTTTGCAAAAAGACATCATAAGAGTGTGGATTCGAATAAATCCAGTAAAGACATCCTTCCATGTTTTTCACAGTTAAGTTTATGTGTGCATATGTGGATTAATTACTTAAATTTGGAGTCATCATTTTTAGAAATGTATTATGATCAAATTAAATTCTTGGAGTATTAATTCTTCTTTTAAGAAGCACATTGTAGGGGCACCTGTGTGGCTCAGTTGGTTGAGTGTCTGATTTCAGCTCAGGTCATGATCTCACAGCTTGTGGGTTCTAGCCACACATTGGGCTCTGTGTTAATGGCTCAAAGCCTGGAGCCTGCTTCAGATTCTGTGTCTCCCTCTCTCTCTCTGCCCTTCCCTGCATGTGCTCTATCTCTGTCTCTCTCTCAAAAATAAATAAACATTAAAAACTAAAAAAAAAAAAGAAGCACATTGTACATCCCTGCATTAAAAAGACCACAAAAAAGGACACAGAGAAGTCATTTTATCCTGAAGCCTTTGAAACTGAAATAATAACAAAAAGTACGAATGTTTAAAAAATGGCCATGAATATTTTTGTAATGATATTTACCTTAAAGCATGTTAACCTATAGTTACTGGCAAATATTTATAAGTAAAACCAAAGGATTTTTATTAAAAATGGATCTATAGATTGGTGTTTTCCACATATGTATATTCCAATGTGGTGTCAGTGATTATTTTTTAATTAACTGAAGTGAGCAATTAGAGAAGAAATCAAACGAAACCAAAAATTAAAAATAATCAAATCATCATAACATTTGAATACATATTTTTAAAAATTTTATCATTTCTCCCAGTATTTTAGAGTCATTTTAACCATAGCTAATTTAATAGCAGTTTTAATTTCCTTTCGCTGAAGCTCTTTACAGCACTGGACATATTTTCATGTAAATAAATACCCACATACACACACATGAGTACATGTGCAACACACACACTTTCTTTGGCACATAGGTATCAGCGAATCACCTAACACCTTTCACAGTTTTAACTGGCATGAGTCAGTCAAGAATAATCTCAATGGACTCTTAGTAGGTACTCAAGTCATGGTTGCTACAGGTGACAAGATTTCTTCATAAGTAACCTGATAGTCATCAATGTTCCAAAGACATGCTTATTAGTAATTATATTACAGAGAGGATGAAAGAAATGGGTTGGAATCCAGCAAGTTGCTTCATTAGAAGGTAATTAGGGAAACTTGCATAGTGCATGAAGTTTCTACATTTCTGAGGTTTTATTTTTGTGGTTTATTTATAAACAATATGACAATGTGCTACATCAGCATACTCTGCAAAGAAAATGTATAATAGTTTTAGAAACACTTAAAGAAATAAGTTATTTAATTTCCATATGTTTGAGAGTGAAATTATGTAACCATTAAATATAGTTTATTGGAACCTTCAGCTATAACTGTACTAAATGGTTATATAATTATTCTTAATGACAAAAGAGATGAAGAAACATAGATGAAACTAAGTGATATTTTTAGAAATTATTCATATATGTTTAGTAACTGATTTAGAAATTTTAGGTATCTCATAATTAATGATAATAATTATGGTCTTAGAAGATAAATTAAAAAGTCAACATAACGGGCACCTGGGCGTCTCAGTTGGTTAAACGTCTGACTCTTGATTTCGACTCAGGTCATGATCTCATGGTTCTTGAACCCCGCATTAGATTCTCCCTCTCCCTCTCTCTCCCTGCTTCTAAATAAATAAATATTAAAAATAAAATAAAATATAATTTTCTCTTTAAAAAGTCAACATAAAACATAACAGTTAGAGAATACAGTTGGCCCTTGAACAGCATGGGTTTGAACTAGCACTGTCCACCTATACATGGATATTTTTCAGTACAATACAATACAACACTGTAAATGTATTTTCTCTTTGTTATGATTTTCCTAATAATGTTTCCTTTTCTCTAGCTTACTTAACTGTAAGAATACTGTATATGATACATGTAATAAACAAAATATGTTAACTGTACTGTTCAATGGTCAACTGTACTTGAATTTTGCATATGCTAGCTAAAATTTTGTTTTAAGTTAGTTAAGAATACTGTACCATTTATCACTTATATCTTCCTATGTGTAGTATCGGCTCCTTCTGTGATCAGATAGGTCTATTGTCAAAGGTTCAGTTCAGATCTCCCAATATTAACAGCCTCTTACTAATTAAATAACTAACAAATAGAATATCTTATTGAATGGAAATAATTTGGATTCCTTTCTGAAAAGTCTGACTTACATAATCTAATTCTTGATTTCAAAGTGTTTTGGTGTTTTGTTTTTGTTTTGTTTTGTTTTTCAAGGGGATTTTCCCCCCTGTGGATTTCCTGCAGTGACTTTAATAAATGAGTTTATTTTTTTAAACAGGGAAAAACAAGTTTCCTTTTTTCTTTTATGAAATAAATGCTCATTAATTCCTTAAACACCATTTCATTGACATTTGAACTTTAAATTGTTTCTAAATGTCATTTGTATTCATTAAATGTATCCATATAAGCACTTTAGTTTCCACAAGTACCCATGATTATAATTCTGCTTAGTACTCTCATGTGAAAAAACATACATATATTAATAGTTAAAACTTTAAGTTTGAACTTTTTATGGGTTATATATTCATTAAAGTAATTTTTCAAATTCACCAATGCTTCAGTGTTTATGAACAATATGACCCCAAAATGAACAGGAAAATAGTAAATTAACTTCATTATCCACTTTTATCACAACTTTATTGCCTTTATAGCCACTATTTTAGCCTAAAACGAGAATGCTCAATATGCTCGGCATAAGCAAAACTATTAAAATTATTCCATGTGGTACTAAGGTGCCCTTTTCTGGACCTGGGCTACGGATTTTGCCAAGAGTTTTATAAAGCTGCTTCAATTTTAATACTATGCCATTGTAGATGTTTAACCTGTGCCACCTCACTTTCTTTTTGCGCTAACTTCCTTGTGGACTAATGAGCCTTTAACAGTAGAGGTAGAAAGTTGTGTTCATCTTATGGAATTATTTCTGAACTAGCTTTCCAAAAACCTAAAAGCACCCTTCCTTTTTTAAGGAATATTAGTTTCTTTCCTTCTCTCCTCTTCTTTTTCTTCCTTCCTTCCTTCCTTCCTTCCTTCCTTCCTTCCTTCCTTCCTTCCTTCCTTCCTTTCTTTCTTTCTTTCTTTCTTTCTTTCTTTCTTTCTTTCTTTCTTTCCTCTCTCCCTTCTTTCTTTTCCTCCTGTCTCTTCCTTTTCTTTTTCATTTTTCTTTTCTTTTCTTTTCTTTTCTTTCCTCTTCTTTCCTTCCTTTCCCTGCTTGCCTTTCTTTCTTCCTTCCTTCCTTTCTTTCTTTCTTTCTTTCTTTCTTTCTTTCTTTCTTTCTTTCTTTCTTTCTTTCTTTCTTTCTTTCTTTCTTTCTTTCTTTCTTTCTTTTCTTTCTTCCTTCCTTCCTTTCTTCCTTCCTTCCCTCCCTCCCTCCCTCCCTCCCTCTCTTCCTTCCTTCCTTCCTTCCTTCCTTCCTTCCTTCCTTCTTCCTTTCTTTCTTTCTTTCTTTCTTTCTTTCTTTCTTTCTTTCTTTCTTTCTTTCTTTCTTTCTTTCTTTCTTCCTTTTTCTTTCTTCTTTCTTTCTAATAAGATCTTACCGAAACCCTCTTTTCTGAAAGGTACAAAAATGTAACACCTGCAACTCACATATAGAAGACAGCAAAAATTTAACATTTAAAAACTATGGCTAAGTATGGTGTTTTATGACTTTGAAGTACTACATGCTACTGAGTTCAGGGTGCTTTTAAATGAAAAGTCAGGAAACCCCATAGAGAAAGTATTCATAATTGTTGCCTCTCTAAAAGACATTCATAATATGATTCCTTAGCAAAATATTTTCTGGGCAAAATAACTTAAATTTGTACAATGCAACAAGTTAGTCGTTGACTCAGATATGGAAAACAAATTGTGCACTTTCCCAAGTTGAAGTACAAACACTCTGTTAAGAGAATAAATGACCACATAGTATAGTAAATGAGGAATAAAACTGTTAGCTGAACCAAAGGGTAAGTGATCAACCAATGCCCAAAATACATATTTTCATTTTTTTAATTTGTTTTATTTATTTTTGCTTTTGTGCGAGAGAGAGAAAGAGTGTGAGTAGGACATGGACAAAGAGGGAAGGAGCAAATCCCAAGCAGGGTCGATGCTGTCAGTGAGGAGCCCGACTCATTGCTTGTTCCTACAAACCACGAGAACATGACCTGGGCCAAAACCAAGAGTCAGAAGCTTAACAGACCGAGCCACGCAGGCATCCCCAAATATGTGTTTTCATATAGCTCTCTCTCAGTACACCCTAATTGTCAACCATTGTGAACCTACTGTCTAAACAATAGCTTTAGAGACTACCATTTTACTTTTCCCTGGTCATTACTTCTTCAAGTCTGAGTAAACTCTAGGGGCCAAGGAGACTACAGGCTTACCTGGATCTGTGAGTCCTGTCCTTCACTGTAGAACTTGGACCTGGAACCATCCTTTACCTCCACTGTCCTTTCCCCAAGGCTAAAAGAAGGCGACTTTACTGATAGATGATGTGCTCTCCGTTAGGCCCGAACATTAGTCCTGGGCTCTTGTTATTGACCAAGGGGTTGTGGATGGAACTTGGACTTAAGGACGAACATGTTCCTTTTAGTGAAGGAAGGAGGAAGAGAATGAGGTGCACCCTGTGTACTTTTGTGTACATTTTGTACTTTTGATTTAGCCCTGCAAATGCAGATGTAATAGATGATTCTAATCTCCCTTACTAATTTTGAGAACTTCTTGAAGGAAAGAAAACAAAAAACAAACAAAGCAAAAGGAAAAAAAAGGCCTAGGATTTTTTTTAAATTAAGCTTTCTACAACTTGAACTAGCAAACTTATCATTCCTGGACATCTGTCCTTAGACTGTTTGTATTAGGTTCGCATAGTGATCATTTTTTTTGGAATACATATTTACTATTTGGGAAATCTTACACAATAATCTGGCTTCTCAGGGAATAAAAAGTCTGGAAAACACTAGACTCCACACATTCCCAAATGGTGTCTACAAAGGGCAGTTTATTTCTCAACTCAGCAGATCCTGTGTTGTTTGTCTAGTGTGTCATCGTCCAGAGAATTCCATGTTTTCCCTTAACAACAATTTCAGTGCTGTCAGTCACCTGTTTGGGTCCGAAGGGCATTTGAATATGTCACGTCTGCAATAAACATGCATGAAATGAATGAGTAATTAAGACATATAGGGTAGTATTAGGTCAGAACTAAAATTATTAAAATTTAATAATTTAATAATTTAATTATTTAATTTAATTAAAATTCATAGGCTGTATTAAATTCTGACCATCTTAGAATTACTATTAAAACTCTTCTGTGAAGAGGCATTGATTTGCACAAATGAACTAGCAGTAACTCTATGTAAGAAGTTTAATCTAATTCTTAAATTTTGTGACAAAATTATCCATAGGCTCATTAGTCTTAAACAACTCCTGAATGTTAAATACTCCTATCTGAGGTTCCTAATCAGATGATCTTTGAAAAAGAAACCTTTGAAAATGTCTGCTTTGTATCTTACATCAGTTCCCTGTAGTTTGAATTTCCTAGTTCTCTGAAAGAGAACTTTACGACATGATGTCATAAATATGTTTTTCCCTTTAAATATATCACTTTACCCCATTGGACTAAAAATTTTATTGTTAATATCTTTCTTTTCAGATCCAAATTCTAGATATAGAATGATATGCTAGACACTTTGTTTTGCATGGCTTTATATTTCAAATTTCAGTTATTAAGGTGTCTGGATGTGTTATGTGATATCTCTTATTACAAATGAAATAGTCTACTTTTAGATCACACATTTTATTTGAAGATGTAGTTTTCTAATAGTGCTATAAAATATGCAATTGTTCATTAAGGATAGCATTTGTATTATAGTTGTGATTGCCAGATAGGAAAGGAAGTAATGCAAAGGGGAGATATTTCCAAATAAATAATAAAGTCATTTTGTTCTGTGTGTGGTAAGTTAAACTCAAAGATGAGGCCTCATTTTCATAACTGGAGTTAAACCACTTGTCCATTATGAACTCCTTCTCTAAATTCCCTTCCCAATGCCATCAAATAAATCTTGCAAATATATTACTGATTTCAGAAAAAAAAAAAAACAACAACTTCATATTCTAGTTGAATTATAGTCGGAGGAGGTAGGCTAAATACAATTAAGGCCTATATCTAAGCATAAGCTGTATTCAGATATCTTGTAAAACCCCAGCCATACATCACCAATGGTTGGATCCCTCAATATTAGATTTGAAAGCTACCCGTTGATTTTATATGGTAATATTTCATCCAACTCTCCTCTGTACTCTGGGTAGAAAATTTGCTTAATATGGACAATCCTAAACATTTCAATGTGCCTCTCCCCATGATGTATTTCCCTTGTCTGTCTAATTGTAGCATTCCCCTCCTGTCTGGACAGCTGTGGAATAGGCCCATGCTAACAGCACATTTTCTTGGTTGGGAACTTTATGCTGCATTGAAGCCACAGCGTGTCAGTGGGTCTTCCCAAAAATATGAGGATGTTATTGATCTGGTTTTCCTTTGTGTTATCTATCACTTCTTGATTTGACTTGACTTCTAGTGAGTCAGTTAAAAGCTCCCTGCCGAGGCAGGAGAATTCAGTGACAGCTTTCAGTGCTGCACCCCTTATGAAGAGATTCGGCTGCATGTAAGATACGGTTTAGTTGTCAGGCCTTAGCATGCAGCTGACATCTTAAAATGACCCATAATCTGTTACAGGATTACTCAGGTGAGAGCTCCTACATGGACTTTACAGTCTGTTGGGATGTCGGTGTCAATACTGTATTCTGTACATAGGTATCTGACAATAAATGGTCTTGTGATTTAGGGGACAGGCTTAGAGAAATGACACATTCAGAGAACAAAACTACTAGAAAAAAATTAGGTTGAAACAAATGACATAACCATCTGCAGACATGCCTTTTCCAGAGAGGTATTTTACGAATATATTGTGTAGAAGATTTAGTGAAATATTTAGTTACCATGGTAAATTAAATTTGGAATATAGAGGAAGATATAATCTAATTACAATTTGCAGGTTTGAATAAAGATGTGTGAATATACTGTTAGAAATATATGATGGGATAAATGGAACTTACTTTTGTGTTGTTCCCTAGGAATAACTCTAGGAGATGTAAAATATTTTCAGAGATTCCAATGGCTAGCTATTTAAATTCAACATAATACTATCCTGAATTGGTTCAAATAGTGAAAGAACATAAATTACTGTTATGTAGATTGGGAGATATTGGGACATACTACTAGCAATGCACAGTCTTTGGTATTATTTAGGTAGTAACGAGGGCTGCTAATAAGTCTACTAGGTGACTGAGGTTCCAGCAAAATTTGTGCATGTCTCTATCTACATATAATTTTAATTATATAATATTAATTATTGTATATAATTAAATTTAAAACTATTTTGCAAAACTCGTAGGACTATGTGAGCTATAGTGATCTGTCGGTGAAGATTTACAGTAATGGTAAGGGAAGACGTTCTTACGTACTTATCACACAGCTAGTACACACGAAGGGTCTTCTTAGTGCTCAGGAGCCATCTTTACCATACTTTCTCTCTTGTTAACTGTACCATAATTAGTTAATTTCATATTTCTCAGCAAGATTTCTGTTTCCTATCACCTTGTCATAATTCTAAAGGACCTACTGTATTGAAATAGTATAGATTTAGGGTACCTGGGTGACTCAGTCAGTTAAGTGCCCAACTCTTGGATTCAGCCCATGGCATGATTTTGTGGTTTATGAATGCGACCCCACATGGGCCTATGGAGCGTGCTTGGAATTCTCTCTCCCTCTCTCTCTGCCTCTCTCCCCACTTGAACTCTCTCTAGCTCTCTCACTCTCAAAACAAATAAATTTCAAAAATAAATATATAAACAAATAAATACAAAAACAAACACACAAAGCATAGATTTGCTAATATTACTTATGTCATTCTTTATTCTGTCTCCCCAGAAGATATGCTCAAGTCCTAACCCTGATGAACATGACCGTATTCGGAAATAGAGTCTTTATAAATATAATACAAACTAAGAGAAGGTCATGCTAGATTAGGATGACCCTAATTTAATGACTCATGTCCTTATAAGAAGAGGAAAATTTGGCCAAAAACACAGGGGAAAGGGCCATGTAAAAATGGAAGTAGAGATTTGAGTAATATGTCTACAAACCAAGGAATTCCAAGAAGCCAGCAACAACCAGGAGCCAATAGAGAGGCTTGGAACTAATTCTCACTCTGAGACTCCAGAAGAAACCAACCCTGTTAACACCTTAATTTGGAACTTTTGGCCTCCAGAAAGAAGTATAAGAGGATAAATTCCTGTTGTTTGAAGCCACACACTTTGTGTTAATTTGTTATGGCAGCCCTCGGAAATAAACACTGGTGATGCTGCATCATTGAACATGTAACCCATGGATACTGGCTTTCAATGATCATCTTAAAGATTACCACTATGATTCATTAATGATGACTGCAAATGTAAGTCTTACCCAGAGTATTCAGGAAAGAGTGGGTAATTCATTTTTTGCCATGTTAAATTTACCATTTGGAATTTTATAGCACAAATATAGAACAGCACATCTTCCAACCATGCCTTCTCTTGAATTTTCATAATCATTCCCTTGAACTCTCATAATCACTCCTTATAAGATGATCTCTTTCAATGTCGGTGGTACTCCTGACTTTCTTTAGTGAGGATATTAGGCAAAGGACCTGTCGACGAAATATGAAATGAAGTCCAAATTGCAAAAGGAATGCTATTCTCTTCTTGACCACGGCTCAAGACTAACCCAGGAGAACATAATGTCACCACATCAATTGGAGACCTTGGAGGCTATCAGTTGGAAGGATCCTTTAGTGTTGCAGAGCAATATTTGCAAAATCCCTTGCAGAAGATACACATAGTCACCCCTGGAAGACTGAAAAATATGTGGCACAGAACCTGCAGAAAATACGGGGTGAAAACTCCAAGTGCCCATAATAGGGGCTGCACAGGATAAAGCATGTGTTTATCCACAGGTGTAATAAACTAAAAGTGACCCATGTCTTTTGTAAATAGCCAGAGCTTTATACTTCCCATGTCTAAAGAAGGTATCAAAAGTAATATTGTAAGAAATGTCTGTTTCTTGTGAATATCACCTAGCATTCACTTACTCTCTTTCATTCTAACAGATAGCATACAGCTCAACTGTCTAAGCAGAGACTGTACTCTCTGTTCTAGGGTTAAACTTTTTGGTCTAAGGATAAAGCAACTCCAAGAAATTGGTTCTGTCATGCAATACCATGTAATTTTAACCAATTTTATAAAAGTACCATTTTGCTAAATGTAAACAAGATGCTGGTTGTTACTAGTAACCATCATATCCTAGAACCTTAAAGAAAACGTACTTTATGAAAAAATTGACAATTTGGAAGGAGAACAGAAAGAGAACTGCAATATCAAATGATGAAGTTGAACTTCTGAATGAATCAATATAAAACCAACACAGCTCTGTATTTCTATCTCCCTATTCATTCCAAGAAGGGTTTGGCTAGTACAAATTTATCCAATTGATAACCCCATTAAGAGGAGCTGAATTAGGAGAAAGGTGACCAGTTAAAATATTATTGCTGTTATTTGTGTTAAGGGTTTGGATTACATAATGGAAAAAATAGTATTGGAAATGCAATTAGACCAAATACTGTACACAGTATATAGGTTTCTAACAACATATTTATTGTGATTTAGAGAACAAGGTCTAAAAATGACACTTTCAGAGAGCAAAACTATTATAAAAATTAGACTAAACAAATGCTACAATAATCTGCCAGCAAAAACAATAGTGTTTACCTCTGTTGTTTCAGTCACTGTGTAAGACACTTCCATCATTTCATCTTCATTTTTAACTCTCCAAAATACTACCTGGTGAGGCATTATTAACGCCATTTTACAGGTGAGGAATCTGAGACTTACTGAGTTTAGGCAAGTAGCAAAAGTCATGTGCCTAATAACTGAGAGAGCTCAAATGTAATCCCAAATCTGTTTGGTTCCTAAAGACCACACTCATTTATTCCTGGAATGTTTTGAAGAAAGACATACATAAGGTCCAAAGATTAGCTTTACAAATATGGCTAGTCATACCAATCATTATGTTTTGTCTTTTAATTGTCATAGATTTTGTGTGTGTGTGTCTGCATGTGTATGTGTGTGTGTGTGTGTATGTGTGCGTTTATTACCAGTCTCAATCTGCAGCACACGTATACAGGGCACCAGTTGAGAGCAAGTGCATAAACTTAATTATTCATCCACTTGTTTCTTGATACTTCTACTCTGAGCAAAGGGGTGGAAAGGAACTAATGCAATCATCTGGTAACCTCGACATCAAATGGAATGCTCCAGTATCATTTATCAAAACATAGATTTCCTGAATTACAGAGAAATTAAGTGCTGAATTAACGAAACCCCAAACTAGCATTTTTTCTTTCCTTTATAAAATTTATCAGTGTTTTGAGTGGTTTTGGTAAGATGCTGCATGCGTGTGTGCATGCATGTGTGTGAGACAGAAAGACAGGGATAGAGACAGAGACTGTCCTAACCAAAGAACTGTCTTATGCAGCAGAGAGCAGCTATCATACTGACTATGCCACATTGTTTGTTTGTTTTTTTTTTTGTATTCTTGCGGTGGTTGCTGAACCATCCATATCTCCCTAGCCCTGAGGTTGCTCACTCTTTTCACTTTAACAGATGACATTGCCCTTATGTCCTAGGACATGAGACCCGAGGGTTTTCTTAGTTTTTTTTTTTTTTTTTAGTTTTTATTTTTATTTGGCTTTTTATTTAAATTTTAGTTAGTTAACATACAGTGCAATATTGGTTTCAGAAGTAGAATTCAGTGGTTCATCATTTACATATAACACCCAGTGCTCATCACAAGTGCCTTCCTTTAAAGCCCATCATCCATCTAGCCCATCAAGACATAACGATTAAAGATATGACTGTTACTCTAGAAGCTTAATCCACCCCCTTACAGCCTCAATATTTCCAGATTCAGAATGTATTGGTTGCTTTCTTCTCAGTGAACTGTCTTTATACAGCACATAAATTTCTCTAAAGATTCCCCTCCCTCCAATGAGCAACCTGTTTTCTGTTCTTTGTCTAGAGCAGGGGCTTTTCTAAAGAGCCAGATGTTAAATATATTAGGCTTTATGGGCCACGTGTTCTCTGTCATGACTATTCAACTATGCCATTGTAGTGGGAAAGCAGCCACGGAAAATATGAATGGATAAGTCTGTGTTCTAATAAAACTTTATTTATAAAAGCATGTGGCCAATGAAGTTGACCCATAGGTTATAGTTTTAGGGTATTACTATATTTTTTATCTTTCATGATAAGCATATTCATATGCTTTGAAAATAAAATTTCAAGATTAGAAAAACCAAGAAATCAAATTGTCCTGACATAAAATATTCAGGCAAAAAATTATTCTGATATATATATATATATATATATATATATATATATATATATATATTATTTTTCTATTGACTATTCAAACTGACTTGCAAACACTATCCTCATCATATTCTTTTTACCGCTTCTTAATACACATACAGAGTAACACACACACACACACACACACACACACACACACACACACACACACACCAATCTATTATGGATTCCTGCCTCAACAAGTCTACTTCACAACCATCCTCACAATGACATAATATTTATTTTATGCTGTTGTGTCCTTCTTTCTACCATTTCTACTTCTTGAAATGCCCACCTAGACTTTACCTACCCCAAAACTGCCCATACTTCAACAATTAAGTGTGTAACATTAGAAGGAGCATGACTAATTTTGTTCCTGAGTACTGTAATCCTTGATGATTTTATCTTAATGTGGCATTTATCGTCTGTGACTATTATTCTGTGTGTACATGCATGTGTGTGTCTGTTTTAATACCAGTCTAGGATGTGGGGATTCAGGAATAAATAAGAAGTTTTCAATTCCTGCCCATGTGGAGTTTATACTCTGGTACAGGAGACCATCATTTAAACAGTTATTTCCTTCTGCCCTCTTGCTTTTATTAAAAAAACATATTGTGTGCAGGTGTCTGGGTAGACCAGTCAGTTAAGCATTCAACTCTTGATCTCAGCTCAGGTTTTGATCTCAGGATCGGGAGTTCAAGTCCTTCCTTTGGCTCCATGCTGAACATGAGACCTACTTATATATAGTGTGGTATACAATTCCTTCTCATTAAGACTATAATGTACATGAAGATAGAAACCTGTTCTGTTTTATATACATCTCATAAATACTTGGTGTTTTTTTGCCAACACTCAGAAACAAAATAATGACTAAAATTAAAAGGTGAAATTTCTTTTCAAAATTGCCTTTATTTATAATTTTAGACATTACAATTTGCCACATTTTCTAACTTTTTTGTTTGAAAGAACTCTATGAGCTTTGCAACTGCAAGTTACTTCTTTAGTTTCCCCAAAGGTTAGAGCTTCAAAGAAGAGGAAACTACATTGACCTGAAGTAGGGGAGCAATGGCACAGGTTGAGTGAAGGGTCGGTAAGCTTAGAGGAAATATATGAGGGATGATTGAAAAGAGGCTATAGCTTTCTCTTTTAACTTGCTGGTTTTCTGTTAGTTTCGGGGTGGGGAGACTTTTTGTGATGAAACTATTGCTAATTCAGAAAAGAAGAAGAGAAGAGCGAGAGAGAGGTGGAGAATGATATGAAAAAAGCATTTTTTTCTTGATTTCTTGCCTTCGTAACGTGACAAAAATATTCAAAATGAAAATATGCAACCATAGATTAAATGTGGGTCACTGACAAAAGGATTCACTTCCCCTTCTTTTTAAACCTCAATTGTCTAATTGTGAATTAGATTTTCAATTTCTAAATCAAGTGAAAATCTGTGTCATAATTTTACATAGGTTGGAAAAGACATACTTCTAAATTACATGAATTGAATATTATTACAAAAGTATATTTCTCACTTTGTCTTATGATTATTTTGACATAAGTCTACTGTCTCATTTGCGTTAAGCATAATGATGATGGCATGAGCGCGATACTTAATTAAGACCTATCTTCTAATAACTAATGGTTGAATTTGACATCTTGCTGTTATATCCTAACATAGTTGAAATTTTGTGAAGGTTTTGGCTGAAATCCAGTTATCACAGCTGTTCTCCTATGATCACTGCTTTGAGAAAAACATTTTTCTCACCTCTAAATACCTATTTTTAAATGTAATTTTGCTCTGAGAGCTTCTTTTATCCTTTCTTACACATAAGTACTTTCCTTTTCGGGGAATTCTCAACATTGGTTTCTAACTGCTGTTCACAACTATTCCTCATCTGTGATATCATTATTAAGTAAGTCACCAGAAACTATTGAAGCTCAAGTGTTACAGAGAGGGTAGTATTTTATTGTTAGAAGATTAAAGTAGGGAAACTGCTAGAGCTAAAAAAACAACACATATCATGAATATATCATAAAATGATTAAATTGGTATAGACATATTAAATTCATGTCTTTTATATCTTTTACTCATATGACAAGATACAAACTTCATGTTGGAATATAAAAAACAAGGCTGTATTATCCTGAATGTTTGTTTTCTTTTTAAAATGAGTAGTTAGGGGGAGAGGTTAAGATGGCAGAGTAGTAAGGGTCCCTGGGCTTGTCTCCTCCCTTGAACACAGAAATCAACATCAAATCATTCTGAACACTTAGGAAATTGATCTAATGATTAAGAGAAGAATTTATATAATTTGAGGAAAGAACGTGGCAAGTATGCTGCGCTGAGAGGGGAACTGGAAGAGAGAAAAGCCATGGTGTTTCAAAAGGGTAGGAGCCCTATTCTTGGAGGGAAAGAGAGAGGGGGAGAAAGAGCAGTGTGTCAGGTTCACACAAGAAAAGCATTCTCCCCAAAACCATTAATGAAGGAGTCATGAGGAACAGACTATCGTGTTTCTGCAAATAGTGGAGCTGAAATTCTGAGTTTTTGGAAGTCTGTGCAATTTGCTGGAGTTGATCTGGGCTCGTGGCGATGTTGCTGGTGAGAAGGTGGGGAGACCCAGGAGGGGACGGCAGACAGTGTGGTGTGGTGGCACTGGGAGAGGATGTTCCTTTCCCTGGTGTGCATTTGGAAGAGGGTATATTTCCTCCCCAAAGAGTGAAGACCCAGCTAACACCTTTGAATGGCTTTTCAGTAGCAGGACACGCAGCCACAAGCACAGGGTGGATAAAGTGGTGTCAGCACTTTGTGGTGCTTCACCAGAACCTCCATCTATCAAGACACCTGTGTGGCCGTGTGACTGCTTTTCTGGGACAGAAAGGCACCAGGCGTCGTGCTGTGAGTTTCTCTTCTGAAGAGAAGGAAGCAGGTCCACGCCTTGCCAAGTCCTTTAAAATTTGGAGTTTGAATTCTAGTCACGCACCGACGATAAAACACAAGAGACCGGGTGTGTCCTTGGCCCTAGGGAACAGAAGGGATCTGATGCAAACCCGAGGAAAAGGAGGGAAGATTGTCTGCTCATCTGTGAGGGCCACCTGAACAAAGGTGGGCACCAGCTTCTTTCCCCAGGGATAAGAGTGTGAGGTGATGCCATCTTCCACCGCCTACTGCACAATCGGAGTTCAGGGAGCAACACAACCCCCCTCCCCTGAAGCTGGAGCCACTTACACGAAACCCTGCCCACCTGTGCCCTGCCAGGACATCTTTACAAGGGCAGGTCTTGATTGCGAGCCAGCACAGTGGGCCTCTTCCACAGAGGAACAACACAGGCTCCCTGTGCGTACCAAGTCTACTGATCCTAGAGTGCTCCAAAGCATCAGCTTCAGTTCTGGCGGAAATAAGGCCAGGGTCTTTTTTGTTTGGTTGGTTATTTTTAATCAGGCTTATGTTTTCTTTGTTCACTTGTTTGTTTTTCATTTTCTTTTCTCATTTTTTTGGATCAGACTTCTTTTCTCTTTTTCTTTCCTTCTTTCTCTTTCTTTCTTTCTTTCTTTTGTTTTCTCTTCATCTTTTTTTTTTTTTTTTTTTTTTTGCTTTCTTTCTCTGTGGAATCAGTGTTTGCTTATTTTTTGTTTGCTTGTTTTCCTTTTCTATTTTTTGGATAATTCCTCATTTTCATAATTTTAATCAGGCTTATCTTAACAAGCAAATCAAAGCACACCTAGTTAAAGGTGCAAATACTCCCCACTTAAAGCAAGGAGAAACTCTGCAGAGGACTGACATGGGGGAAAGAAGAACCAAATCACAATAACAGAGTGCACAGGGTGTACACCAGAAACACTTCCTGAAGTGCCAGGTCCTGACAGATTATAACCCTTTCTTAATATCAGGCAATAAACATAACAAGCTTTCATACCACACAAAAGACAGAAATGTAGACAAAATGACAAGAATGAAGAATTCTCTCCTACAGCAAGAGCAAGAGGAAACCACAGTCAGGGATTTGCTCAAAGCAGATATCAGTAATATATCTGCACAATAATTTAGAACGTCATAAGATTACTAGCTGGGCTTGAAAAAAGCATACATGACTCCAGAAAAACTCTTGCTACAGAGATAAAACACCTAAAAACTAGTCAGGTCAAAATAAAAAATGCTGTAACTGAGATGCAAAAATGACTGGATGTAATTACAATGAGGATGAAAGAAGCAAAGGATCAAATGGGTGATATAGAAAATAAAATTATGGAAAATAATGAAGCTGAAGATGAGAAGGAAAGAAAACTGTCAGATCACAAATATAGACTTAGAGAAAGCACAATAATATCCATACCGTAAGAGTCCCAGAAGAATAGCAGGAAAAAGAGGCAGAAGATTTATTTGAACAAATTATAGCTGAGAACTTCCCTAATCTGGGGAAGAAAACAGGAATTCAAGTACAAGAGGCACAGAGAATGCCCCTAAAAAATCAACAAAAACAGGTCAACATCAAGACATGATCATAGTGAAACTTGGAAAATACAATGATAAACAGAGTTCTGAAAGGAGCTAGGAACAAAAGGTCATTAACCTACCTAAGGGTATATACAAAAAGTTAGCTGCAGACCTGTCCACAAAAACTAGACAGTCCAAAAGAGAGTGACATAATACTCAACATGCTAAAAGGGAAAAATATGCAGCCAAGAACATATAATCTGGCAAGGCCATCATTCAGAATAGAAAGAGAGAGACAGAGTTTCCAACACAAGAAAAAAGTAAAAAAGTTTATGAACACTAAACCAGCTCAAGAAATATTAAAAGGACCCTTTGAGTAGGAGATACCAATAGCAACAGACGACAAAGGAATAGAGACAATCTACAGGAATGGTGACTTTATAGGTAATACAATGGCACTAAATTCATGTCTATCAATAATTAAATGTAAGTAGAGTAAATGCTCCAATCAAAGACATAGAGTATCAAAAAGGATTAAAAAAACATTTGTATGCTCTTTACAAGAGACTCATTTTAGACCCCAAAACACCACTGATTTGAGAGTGAGGGGGTCAAGAACAATTTATCTTACTAATGGACATCAGAAGAAAGCTGGAGTAGCCATATTTGTATCAGACAAACTAGTTTGAAGTCAAATACTATAATAAGAGATGAAGAAAGGCACAATATCATAATATGATGGTCTATCCAACAAGAGGATCTAAAAATTTTAAATATTTATGCCCCAACCATAATAGGGGATTTTAACACCCCACTTAAGGGAATGGACAGATCATCTCAGCAGCGAATCAATAAGGAAACAATAGCTTTGAATGACACAATGGACCAGATGGACTTAAAAGATATATTCAGAGTATTTTATCTTAAAGCAGCAGAATACACACTCTTTTCGAGTGCACATGGAACATTCACCATAATAGATCACATACTGAGTCACAAATCAGGCCTCAGCAAGAAGAAGACTGGGATAGTTGAGATCATACCATGCATATTTTCAAATCACAATATTATGAAACTTGAAGTCAACCACAAGAAAAACTTTGGAAAGACCACCAATCCATGGGGGTTAAAGAACATCCTATTAAAGAATAAATGGATTAACCATGAAATTTAAAATAATAATAATAAAAAAAACATGGAAGTCAATGAAAATGGAGACACAACAGTTCAAACAGCTTAGGATGCAGCAAAGGTAGTCATAGGAGCGAAATATATAGTAGTTCATGCCTTCCTCAAAGGAAGAAAATTTTCAAATATACATCCTAACTTTACACCTAAAGGAGCTGGAGAAAGAACAGCAGATAAAGCCCCAAAATAGCAGAAGGAAAATAATAAAGATTAGAACAGAAATCAATTATATTGAATTTAAAAAAGAAAAAAAAAACATTAAGACATATCAATAAAACTAAGAACTGTTTCTTTAAAAAAATAAAATAAAATTGATAAACTCCTAGCAGACTTATCAAAAAGGAAAGAGAAAGGACGAAATAAATAAAATCACAAATGAAAGAGGAGAGATCACAACCAGCACCACAGAAATACAAACATTACTAAGAGAATATTATGAGTGATTATATGTCACCAAGTTGGGTAATATGGAAGAAATAAATAAATTTCTAGAAATGTATAAACTACCAAAACTGAAATAGGAAGAAATAGAAAATTTGAACAGACCCATAATCAATAAAGAAATTGAATCAGTAATCAAATATCTCCCAACAAACACGAGTCCAGGGCCAAATGTCTTCCCAGGGGAATTGTACCAAACATTTAAAAAATAGAAATAGAAGGAAAACTTCTAAAACCATTTTATGATGCCAGTATTTCCTTGATTCCAAAACCAGACAGAGGCAACATTAAAAGGAGAATTAGAAACCAATATCTCTGATGAATATGGATACAAAAATTCTCAACGATAAGCTAGCAAATCCAATCCAATGGTAATTAAAAGACTATTCACCCCAATCAAGTAGGATTTGTTCTTGGATGCAAGGCTGGTTCAATATCTACAAATCAATCAATGTGATATTCCATATTAATAAAAGAAAGGATAAGAACCATATGATTCTCTCAATAGATGCAGAGAAACCATTTGACAAAATACAGCATCCTTTCATGATAAAAACCCTTAAGAAGGTATAGATAGAAGAAACATGTGTTAACATCATAAAGGCCATATATAAAAGACCCACAGCTAATATCATCCTCAATGGGGAAAAACTGAGAGCTTTTCCCCCAATGTCAGGAAAATGAAAGGCATGTTCACGCTCACCACTGTTGTTCAACCTAGTACTGGAAGTCCTAACCTCAGCAATCAGACAACGAAAAGAAATAAAATGCACCCAGATCAGCAAGGAAGAAGTCAAACTTACACTCTTTACAGATGACATGAAATTCTATGTAGAATACCCAAAAGACTCCATCAAAAAATTACTAGAGCAGATACCTGAATTCAGCAAAGTCACAGAATATAAAATCAATGTACAGAAATCTGTTGCATTTCTATACATCAATAATGAAGCAGCAGAAAGATGATTCAAGGAATCAATCTCATTTACAGTTGCACCCCAAACCATAAACCATACCTAGAAAAAAATCTAACCAAAGAGGTAAAAGAGCTTTCCTCTGAAAATTATAGAACATTTATAAAAGAAATTGAAGACACAAAGAAATGGAAAAATATTCCTAGTTCATGGATTAGAATAAAAAATATTGTTAAAAATCTATACTACCCAGAGCAATATACACATTCAATGCAATTCCTGTCAAGATAACACCAACGTTTTTCACAAAGCTAGAGAAAACAATTCTGAAATTTGAGTGGAACCACAAAAGACGCTGAATAGTCAAAGTAATGTCGAAAAATCAAAGTAAAATGGGAGGCATCACAATTCTGGACTTCAAGATGTATACAAAGCTGTAATCATAAACACAGTGTGGTACTGGCACAAAAATAGACATACAGATGAATAGAAACTCTAGAGGATTCAGAAATGGACTCACAACTGTATGGTTAACTAATCTTTGACAAAGCAGGAAAGAATACCCAATGGAAAAAAGACCATCTCTTCAACAAATAGTGTCGGGAAAACTGGACAGCAACATGTAGAAGAATAAACTGGAACACCTTCTTACACCAAACACAAAAATAAATTCCAAATGGGAGAAAGACCTAAATGTGAGACAGGAAACTTAGAGGAGAACACAGGCAGAATAGAAGAAGATATTTGCAAATGGCATATTGGATAAAAGACTAGTATCCAAAATCTATAAAGAACTTATCAAACTTAACACCCAAAAAATAAATAATTCAGTTAAGAAATGGGTGGAAGACATTTCTCCAAAGAAGTATAAATGGCTGATAGACACATGAAAAAATGCTCAACATCACTCATCATCAGGGAAACACAAATCAAAACTACAGTGTGATACCACCTCACACCTGTCAGAATGGCTAGAATTAAACTCAGGAAACAAATGTTTGCAAGGATGAGGAGAAAGGGGAACCCTCTTACACTGTTGGTGGGAATGCAAACTGATGCAGCTGCTCTGGAAACTAGTATGGAGTTTCCTCAGAAAGTTAAAGATAGAGCTACCCAATGACCCAGCAGATGCATTACTAGGTTTTTATCCAAAGGATACAAAAATACAGATTTGAAGGGCACATGCACCCCCAATGTTTATAGCAGCACTATCAACTACAGCTAAAATATGGAAAGAATCCTAATGTCCATCAACTGATGAATGGTTATCTATGCAATGGAAGTTTACTCAGCCATCTAAAGGAATGAAATTTTGCCATCTACAATGACAAGGATGGAGCTAGAGAGTATTATGCTAAGCAAAATAAGTCAGTCAGAGAACGACAAACACCATATGATTTCACTCATGTGGAATTTAAGAAACAAAACAAATGAACATAGGGGAAGGGACGGAAAAATAAAATAAGATAAAAGCAAAGAGGGAGGAAAACCATAAAAGACTCTCAACTATAGAGAATAAACTGAGAGTTATTGGAGGGGAGGTGGTGGTGGGTGGAGAGGGGCTAAAAGCGTCATGGGCATTAAGGAGGGCACGTGTGATGAACACTGGGCATTATATAAGTGAGAAATCACTAAATTCTACTCACGAAACAATAGTACATTATATGTTAATGAACTTGAATATAAATAAAACCTTGGAAGAAAGAAAAGGAAATGAATAACCATGTAGAATAAAATATGATCATGAATTACTGTAGCTGAAAAAAAAACATCAGTACAACAAAAATATATAAATAAAATGAGTAGTTAGCATTTCTTTATAGATTAAAAAGATAATACTTCTTTTGCATAGTATCTTTTAGTCATATTTCCTAATTGCAGATACTGGGGTTATTCAGAAGTATGACCCATAGGATGTGATTTTAAGGTCCTGGAGTGGAAGTGTGAACAAAATGGGTTTCTTTTGGAGTAGCACTTACGAGCAATAGAAGAAATCCTGGGTGTAGGTTTGACAGGCCCAACTAGTATAAATATAGCTCTCCATTGGGACAAATGTAGTTTTACATTAGATTAAATATACTTATGTAACGATTGTAATCACTATTTGTGGAACTTTGATTATGTAAACTAAACTCCAGGAAACATCTGGGTTCCAAATTGTAGGGGACTGAATTTCATATTCTGACCCCGCTGCATTCACGCCTGTATGAGGTGCCACGTGCCGTAACGGGAATGCAGTAAGAGAATTGCAAACATGAAAGCACCAACACTTCTCCTTTGACCCATTATACCTCTTTTACTTTGGACTACACTAATTTTGAGTCTTGATTAACTCTGTCTCTTCTGCTTAGGTAGTCTTAGTTGAAATATTGATTGTCTTTTCTGCTGTTCTTTCATCTTTCAACTTTGTCCAGTCAAATTTGAGTGATATCTAATTTTACCAGTCCTAGGTATCCACTGGCTGTTAAGTATCCCTTTAGGTAGAACCACCATTAGCTATCACAGCACTCCGTGTCGAAGTTGATGTTTGTAGTTTTGACGTATAATTATCATTAACCCTTACAGAGGCCCAATCGTCACATATAAATAACTGCGAATTTGGAGGGTGCATAGAAATGTCTATTTTTTTAAGTGTGCCCTAAATGACAATATCATCCTATCTTGGCTTTCATATAATCTTTTCCTTTTTCTTGTGTTCCAATTAATACTTCATTTAAACAAGCATACATCCCAGGATGTCTGGGTGACTCAGTCAGTTAAGCATCTGACTTTGGCTCAGGTAACAATCTTCTGGTTAGTAGGTTCAAGCCCCACATTGGACTCTGTGCTGACAGCTCAGATCTTGGAGCCCGCTTCGGATTCTGTGTCTCTCCCTCTCTCTCTGCCCCTCCCCCACTTGGACTCTGTATCTCTCTCTTTGAAATAAATAAATATTTTTTTAAATTAAAAAAAAAAAAAAAAGCAAGCACATATCCCAACTCTGATCTCTTTTATAGCCAGGTATCTATAAACTACTTACCTAGAAATGTTAAAGAATACCTTCCTTCCCTTATTGGTTATTTAAAAACTAAACATAAAGTATTTTGAAAATAAAGAGCTGGCTTCTTAGGTGTGAGGCCCATGCAGTTGCATAGGGCCCCACACTGACACGTAACCACAGATGGTATAAGCTCTGCTGTTTTTTGTTTTGAAGTGCTTAAGGATTTTTTTGAACAATTTCATTTTTCATTGGGCTCAACAAATTATGTAGCCAACTTGCTTTGGAAATTTGGCAGAGGCAGTGAGAAATCTGGTCATAGGTGATTTGGGATATTAATTAAGGAGATAAGAACTATCAGGATAAATATGTAATTCAATAAATATTTATTAAGTGCATACTGTTTGGCAGGTACTATTCTAGGCTACAGTAGTCATGCAGACAAGCAAAATCCTTGGGCTATGGAGCTTATGCACTAGAGAGGAGAGAGATAATAAGCAAATAAGGAGACTGCTGGATGATAAGAACTGGGGGGGAAATACTATAAAAGAAAGGAAGAGAGGGGGGAAAGAGTGACCACCCACCAGAACCAGATGGACTAGAATTGTAGCATCAATTGCCCTCTCTGCTAAAATTATCTCTGTTTTAGGACAAACTCACTCTCCTCTCCAACCCTTTTATATGAAAGGAGATCATTAGTCTGTCATTTAGGCGAGAAAATGGAATTGGTGGGAGGTTTTTCTGAGAACTTATTGAAATCAAATTTGTAGTTCATTAAAATTGGTCTCTAGCTTAGCAAATGGTGGAGGTGTGGGTGCCTACAACCAATGCATTACCCTGATTTCTGCCAGCTTAATTGTTTTTGTCCTAAGAGAAGCACAACCAGAGAGGTGAGATGATGGGTCTTCGTATTTGTAACAGGAAACGATAACTATGTAAATATATTTCAAGGTTTATAAGAACATCTGAGAGACAATTTCCAAGCCATTTGTCGCTTTTAAAGAAATGAAGTGCCAGAAAACTAACCTTATGACATTGCATATCCTATTTAAAATACTATATCTCTCAGGAGTATGTATTGTTCTTGCTTGCACAAATTCAGTAACTTAATGTACAACTAATGAAACTGGGTCATGATAGAAGAACACACTTGTCATTGTAAAAATCTGTCCATATCACCTAATTATCATAGCATCTTTACTAAAATGAACTGAAGTCCCTTCAGATATAATATAAATGGAACTTCACGACTTCTCACAATTCATTCAAATATATCACCAACATGCTTTAAGAGCTCCTCATTATAGACGCAGGAACCGGAATTAACTTCGATAAGCTCACGTAGTAAGTCAGGAGTTCAGCTGGTAAGTGTGTGGATCCTCAGAAGACTGAACTGCTTTATTTACATCAAAAACTTGTGTTTATCCAACCTGGACACCCTCAAAATGTGAATTAAATTTAATAGAAGTGTATATCACCAATCAATGGCTGAATTGTGTAAAGTTACAAACCCGTTCATATTAATCACAGTGTCTTCAAAAGTAGTCGTCATTACTTAGATGATAACAGACTTCGTTAAATCCTATTGTTTTAGGATGGACATGATGTCACTGCCATTAAACAGATACAGTCACCTCTATGTATTAGCACAGTTGTTTTCATGTGATTCATATCCTCTTATTTCTGTCTTTAATTTTCTTTTTTTAATATATTTTTTAAAATTTTTAACGTTTATTTATTATTGACATACAGAGACAGAGCTTGAGCATGGGAGGGGCAGAGAGAGGGGGAGACACAGAATCCAAAGCAGGCTCCAGACTCTGAGCTGTCAGCACAGAGCCTGATACAGGGCTCGAACTCACAAACCACGAGATCATGACCTGAGCCGAAGTCGGACACTTAACCGACTGAGCCACCCAGGCACCCCTGTCTCTCTCTCTCTCTCTCTTTCTCTCTCTCTCTAAAGTAAGTATACTTCAAAAATAAATTAATAAAAAAAAAAATAAATAAATAATTCTTATTTTCAAATCTTTACTACTCTTTACATTTTTAAACCTCTTTTCAATATGATTTGAAACATAGTACATCAATTTGGATTTTTATTTATTCTGGATAAGTTATGCTCTTATTAGCTGAGAAGTTTCCAAGATGTGCTTTTCCTACCATCTGTTCCAAAGCCTGGGATTGGGCAGGGGGGATTTTTAATTACTACAGATATACGTGTATATCTCTTTAAAATATCCTGTAACTTTGATGGGCTTGGTGATGCTGACATAATCATCTAGCTATTGAAATTCAAATTTAAAATCTAAAAGTGATAGTGGAAAAATCTGGAAAATCTGCAAGAAATATTTTGGGTTTGAACTGAAATGCACACATCATTCCAAATTATCCTGATATTTTTTAAAAATATTTTTCCTTCGATTCCAGTTGTAGAATATATAGATTAAAACGGTGACTATTTTCTTGGAAGGGCATTAATATCAGTACATTTGTAGGTCATGTATCATTTTCAGAGTATCTGAGTAACTTCTATAAGTCTGTATTACTTCATATAGAAGAAATAAGAACATATTGTGTATTCTGTTTACACTATAGTCTTTAAGTATCTCAACCACCTACACAAATAAAACTGTTTGGTAGGTTTTTTATTATCATTATTAATGCAAAATACTTTTTGTTAAAAGTCAGAAGGATTTAGTTAAAAATGAATATTATAAATAATAAAAATAATATAAAATATTATATTAATATACTATTATATTAATATAATATATATAATATAATAATAAAAAAAGTTTTCAAGTCATATTATTAGTAACATCAATTTAAAGTTAGAATAGGAAAGTGATGTTAACATTTTTCTTTGTTTTTAGCCTATGCTTCTAAAATTTTAGGGGCGCCTGGGTGGCTCAGTTGGTTAAGCGGCCAACTTCGGCTCAGGTCTTGATCTCACGGTCTGTGAGTTCGAGCCCCGCGTCGGGCTCTGTGCTGATGGCTCAGAGCCTGGAGCCCGCTTCGGATTCTGTGTTTCCCTCTCTCTCTCTGCCCTTCTCCTGCTCATAGTCTGTCTCTGTGTCTCTCAAAAAAAAATAAAATGTTAAAAAAAAATTTTTTTTAAAGAAAAAAAAAATTTAAAACTACATTGACAAATGGAAAAATCTAACAAGTAAGATAGGTGGGGGGAAATGATAAAATATTTGCAACATATATAAAATCACTGAAAATATAACTATTCCTGGCCAGGTGTACCATGACATAGGCATAAATAACCTACATACTTCACTCAGATTTGTAAGAAGACAGGAACAGTGATCCAAGGTTGTAATCTTTAAGGATAACCAGCCTTCCCCATAGCTCTCAATGGAAAAGTGGCTCTCCTACAGTGAAGAAGACCAGGGCTCCTGGCTGAGTCTCTGACCCTAATATATATATGATTGTAGCTTTTCATCAAAACACAGAGACTTTTCAGAACGTGGTTGTGATGAATTGTGGCCCTGCTCTTTCTTAAACCACTTTAGTGTCCTATATACATATTAAAAAATTCATCAGTCTGCCTCAAAACAAACAAGCAAACAAATCAGAGTAGAAATAAGAACAAGAACTTCTGAAGCTAAAAAAAAAAAAAAAATCTGGGACAGAGTACTTGATAACAAATCTAAGTGTTTTTAGTCTTATACTGCATACCTACTCAACGACAAACCTTGACTTGGGGGTAGGGCTACAATGATAACACAGATGTGCCTTCCCTCATCCCCAACATATTCATCACACAGAATAGAGATACATATTCCTGGCCTCCCCTCTGGAAAGAGCATATGTAAACATTTAGATGAGAAAAACATAGGACAATCAAGGGACTGAAATAAATTCAGTGATAGTTACTGGATTGTGGAAGGTAAAGGATACTAAATGGCAAGGGTGGAGAGGGAAGAAGGGACCAGGCCATGATGGCACTTGTAAATCAGATTTAGGAATACAGACTTTCTCCTAAAAGGAAAAGGAAGCTGTCAAAAAGTTGCAGACAGAGAAGGACCATAAACAAATGAATGTCTCTCATGTTAGGCAACTGGGTAGAAATTAACATTATTCATTTCAAAGAGATCACTGGAGAGAAGGCGGGTTTGGGAGATGATGACTTTAGATGTTCGAATCTTGAATATGATGTTTCTGAAAGACACACAAGCATACATGGAGGTAGGAAGCTGAGCTTCCTTAGCAAATGTGAGTGGTGTGATTTAGACATAGCTCTGCAGCTTTATTAAAAAAAAAAAAAAAAGAGGAGGGATTAAAAGAAAAAAATGCTACCAAACATTCACTTATATGCAAATAAAGAAAGAAAAAAATATTTTCAGTGAATTGGGGTAAACAAGTTAAATGACTTTAGATCCCAGATTCAGTGAAATTATGAGGGCAGAAAACTAATAGTAATCACTTAAGGAGAAAAAGGAGAGGATGAGTTTAAGCAATTATTTCAAGAGATTCAGCTTTATTGTGGAAAGAGAAAGAAACAGCTCTGTGATGATTGTGTTAATGGACGGCTTCTTTAAGAGAAAAAGTGTTAGTGCTTGACTAATAATGGAAAACAGCCAGCAGCAAGAGGATCTGTTTCCCTTTCTCCTCTTTGTCTAAATGCAACAATCTTGAGGATACCCATAAGGACTAAGTAGGTTTTGTGTACATTTGTGTTAGAAAAACAATTGGGCTTATATTCTGACCTTGCTTGATCTAGAAAAAAAAAAAGAAACCCTGACCCGATGCAAAATGTATTTTCCCAAAGAAAAGTGAGGAAAGATACTAATTTCAGGATATCTTGAGGGAGAATTCAAGGAGAGCTAACTGTGCCTTGAGATTCTCCTTGACAGGATATCCTGGCCTCTGGCAACTTCTTACCTTCTGGAATCCTCCATCATGTATTGTTTATATTCTCTCTGGCTTCCCAGTCTCTGCAAGGGCAGTGTAGTAAAGTCATCCCTAATAATCTGCCCTTGCTAGTTCTGCCTCTCTTTCTCAAGGGGGTAAAACTTATGGATCTCAGAAATGATTCTCCTGCCAAAGCTGGGGCAGAAAGATAAAAAAAAAAAAAAAAAATGAAAGGAAGAGGATCAGGGAAGTGGTATCTTACCGTTATTCTAAGTCAGAGGCTGAATTTCTAAGTCCCGTGATCCGACTATATATGTTCCCTCTCCCCCTGAAAAAACAAAAACAAAAACAAAAACAAACCCTAGATAGGAAAACATAAAACATGTGGGTTTGAAGCAAATTAATATAAAGAGTAAATATCTTTTTACTCAAACGAAGGATCAAAAAAGCTCTTAGTTCATTATTTTCCCAAGGACATTTCTAATTCATTTAAATAATAAGTTTGGCATAAATAGTTAAGTACATGTAACTAATTTGGTTAAAAGACTCAAGACTTCTGTAACAACACCAAGGAGCCTTGATCTATAACCTATTTAAAATGCTTTGGAAATGTAAATTAAAGATGACAACATGGAACTGTTGACACAACTCTTTGTAATTATAAAACTATGCAAGACTATACAAAATTTAAGAATTTGATGAAATATATTAAAAATTTGCTAAGGAAGGGAACTTTGAATTTATGTACAAAAAGAGGTTGACAAACTTATAAAGGAACATGAAGTAAATAGTTTAAACTTTAAAAATCATAAATGTCTATTGTACCTACTCAATTCTGTCATGGTAGCTTGAAATTGGGCCTAATATAAAAGAATTAGATGGATACGTTCTAATAAATCTTTATAAAACAGGCTGAAGACTGGATTTCTCCTAAAGGCTATAGGTTGTGACTCCCATCCTAATGCTAAAAGATCCTAAAAACATATAGATGATAAATATTATACTTGAACAAAAGTTATTATATAGCAATATTTTACATGTGTATATGCCAGCATCATTATTTTTGGTAACTCCAGATATCAAAAAAATCTTTATGAGACAAATTATAAAGATTTAATAAGCAAATTTTCAGGGTGCCTGGGTGGCTCAGTCAGTTAAATTTCTGACTCTTGATTTTGGCTCAGGTCATGCTCTTATGTTTGGTGAGCAGAGCCCCCCGTTGGGCTCTGCGTGCTAACAGCACAGGGGCCTGCTTGAGATTCTCTCGCTCACTCTTTCTCTCTGCCCCTCCCCTGCTCATGTGCATGCTTTCTCTCTCTGTCTCTCAAAAGTAAATAGTTTTTTTTCGTTGTTGTTTATTTGTTTTTTAAGCACATTTTCCTTCTTTTCTATTCAGGCAAGTTGTGGTGCTTTCTTGAGATATTTCTTCTGTATATGTAAGAAAAAGAGTTTATGTTTTATTGGAAGAAAGCAAGGCTGACTGGTTTTCCAAGCGCAGTTAAGCAAGTTTTCAATCAGATTGGAACCTAGCCGAGTCTTCTCTTGAGCACAGACTTTTAGAAAACTCATATTCAGTCAAGTATTTTAAAAATGATGAAAATTGTATTGTTTGCTAATAACCATGGTAGGACTGATGATTCATAACAAGACAGAATCCTCATTACTGAATGCTCATAGCTAAACAAATTCTATCGTGGCCTGAGAAGAGCTACAATGAAGTGATGCATAGAATATTATGGAATGCTAAAGAAGGAATAGCTTCAAACTAATGAGAAAACTGCAGGATATTAATTTCCAGGTAACTGCTTAGAAAGCATAATGTCTTAATTAACAGAATAAAGTATTCCACTAAATCAGTGCACTAATGTCCTTATTAGTTTTTCATTAATTTTTCCAACTACCATTAGCACTAGCATCAGGAAGTCCAGGATTTTCCCCTTGAATTTGTCAAAGATCATGACAAAAAGTTATAGTCTCCGATGTCCAGTTTCCACATTTAAACTAAAGGATTACAGTGGCAGGATCACCTCACTATATCTAATTACTTCTGACTGTGAATATGTAGCTTCATAGTTCAACCCAGTGGAAACGCATGATACTTATCTTTTATTTTTATGAACCTCTTGTTTATGTGGCTGAATGTTCCACCCTGTTCTTCCAGAGAGGCTAATCTCACACCCTCGTTGCTTAGGTCAGAAAAGTATGCTAGATTCTTGGGTTCCCACCGATGTAGCTCTTAGTACTTGGATACTTCAGTCTCCAAAGCAGAAATCTTCTAGAAGGATGTCTTCAAGGGAGACTCGAGTTTATTATCTCATAGGCAGAGAACAACTGAACTTTTCCTACCGACCCCCAAATATCTACTTCTTTTTATTTTTAAAATTTTTTAAATATTTATTTACTTTTGACAGAGAGACAAAGTGTGAGCATGGGAGGGGCAGAGAGAGCGGGGAGACACAGACTCTGAAGCAGGCTCCAGGCCCTGCGCTGTCAACACAGAGCCCAAACCAGGGCTCGAACTCAGAAACCGTGAGATCATGACCTGAACTGAAGTCAGTGCTTAACTGACTGAGCCACCCAGGCGCCCCCCAAATATCTACTTCTAAGTTTTTGACAGTTTTTTTTTCTTTTAGACGTCCATAAACCAAGTGTCCTGATTACATTGTCTTTTCCCAAATATAAAAATATTCACATAAATTTGGCATTCTTAAGTAAGCTACATATTATTTTTTCAAAGTGTCCTGTTTCATTTTGCTTCTTAAAAATATATCCTTAATGAACTGGCACCTATTTTGCTGAAGACAAGGTGATCAAAACATAAATAAACCCACATACGCACAAGTAATCTTAGGTATGCCACTTGGCTATGTGAATATTTAGCATTCATTAGACAAACAGCAACAAGAACAACAACAACAAAAATATCATAAATATATGATCTTTGTCTTACTCCAGAACGCAGTAAAGGCTACCTCCCTTCAAATCAGAAAGCCTAGCTACATTTTTGCTGTAGTCTAACATTGGTACTTGCTACCTTTGAAGTCATAGTCCTCCTGACAGAAATGAGAAAGTAGACTTGCAACTTTGTGGTATTCAAATGATTAATTTATTGATATGCTACAGTGGCTATTTGCAACAGTGTTGCACCATTAGAGCTAAAATGCTGAAGTCGAAGCCCAAGACCCAGTGTTCAAGTTTCATAGTTAAGACATCTTCATGTGCAGAGAGTTTCCTGCTCCCCCGCCCCCATACATACTCCCCAGCTCAACAGCATCCAAGCAGGGGACTAATATTAGAGATGCATGATGCAACTAATGTTACACTTAACCTCTTCTTTACCATCTCTTTCTCAAAGGGAAACATACAGTTTGGAGGCTGTAAAGAGAGGAGTGTCTTAGTTTAGGGGTCACATGATCTTTGGCACCTGTCCACGATATAAAATATAGCTTTGTATCTTTGGTAACCAAAAAAGGCTGTGCTCAATAAATGTGTCCTCGTTTTATCAACTTTGGGGATGGTAATCTAAGATACATGATGAAAATCTTTCAGAATCTTTCACTCTCCCTCCATATTGTTAGGCAACTACAACACAGTCTCCCTGAAGGAGGGAGTTGGTCAAGATATGGGACTATCTTCAAAGCTACACCAAAACCCCAAATACAGATGATCTAGCTCAGGGCAAGTTCTTTAAACAACTGACAAGCTTCTCAAGGGATTTGCTCGTGAATTCATTCTCTCTCATTGATCTGTACTTTTCTTTCTAGAATGAATTCGGCTTCCACTTGAAATCCTTAAATAGAATTGATGATCAGACCTTCTTTATGGATGGCCCCTAAATGAAGTGAAAATGAGCTTCCCAGAATTTTGATAGAGAGCTGATAGAGAGATAGATGCAATGGCTAGTAGTGTGTTTTTATTAGATAATTTTTGCATGAACTTGGATATTTCCTCCGTTCACAAGAGCTACACATGGTTATCCTACATGGGAACATTTGGTTTTACCTTCAACCCAGAATATCTAATTCAGCTGCCTTCAGTCCATGTACCTTTAAAAGCAGCTTAAATGAGTAAGGAGCAAGTTTCCACACTATGGTACTTCTTCCCCAAGTGAAAGGAAAAACACACAGCAAGTGGGAAGTGAAGAAATGGAAGGAAGGAATGATGCAATAAGCACAGAAATGCAATATAAATGCATGGAGGCCCATCTCAAAGTCTGTGATACTACCTAATTAAATTTTGGTTTCACGTATTCATCATCAGCTGTATACTGACTACTATAAATTTGGCGATGTACAACGGGCTACATATACAGTGAGGACTATGCCATCCGTTCTTGGAGACACTTGAGGCCAGGAAAGTGAGAAAACCCCAGAGAAGACTATGAATTTCGCTGCAACAATGTAGGCACAAGTAGTTACAAGAACACCTTAATCTCCCAGGAAGTGTTCATTAGACAAACAGCAACAAGAACAAGGAAGACCTTAGCTCCTCACCAGTTAGATAGGACCTGCCTCCTGCTATACAACAGGAGAGGAACATGTAGAATTAATGGCCCTGACTGCTGCTTTTGCAAAAATCTCCTGAAAGAAATGGGAAACCAACATATATATATGCTCTTTTAATATTTTGTGGCCTGTGATGATCAAATTAGAGTAAACTTAGGTCTTTTGTCTTCTGGTAACCAGATAAGACAAGTTCCATAACTTTTTATGTGAAAAAAAAAAGTGTGCCCTAAGGAAGCAAACATGGTGAGACCTGCTAATTTATTTCACTTCTTAAGTCATTGTGTTCTCTTTTCCTCACATTGAAACATTGCTTGTATTGGTCACTGGCCGAGGCGATCTGCCTAACTAGATGGGCCAGAAATCTAATCTGGTGTGACAAATGAAAGAGACCCATAATTGGGTATGTAATTCTTGGGTGGAACTGTTATCAATTTTAAGCAATTGATGTTCTCAGAATAACATTATACACTGCGCGAGCGATTATAATTACTCTGGGGAATCACTGGATGTTTCTCTAATCTTTTAGTGGGTTATAAAAATGAATAGAAACTTTTGGTAACTGGTATTGCACCCACACATGATGATGATCTGAGTTTAGCTTCTTTGGGGACGAAACAGTCCTAAACATAAAGCTGTTTTCATCTACTAGAAAGTATCCATTTTTAAACATAACACGATTGTTTGTTTTCCTTCAAGTGTAAAGACCATTAACTTTAGATCCTGTCAAAGTCTCCTGCCTGGAATGCCTGACAGATGCAGGCACTTGCTCTGTTGACCCCAGCTTCTATGGTCTCTACCCACTTTGTGGCCTAGAGAAACTTCAGAATCCACCAGTATCATTCTTTGAATTACTGTTGTTCTTTCGCTTTTATACTCATCCTAATTTAACAGTACATTGAACCTTTTGAGGTATGGAAAAAACGGAAATGATATAACTGAAAGTTTAGAGAAACTCTTAACTAGGCCATATACAGAATTATATAGTAATCACTTCCTGGCTGGCATCTAGGGAAATGATGAAATTTAGCCCAAACTTGGAAATGTCACTCTTAGCAAGAGATTGTGCTATACTACTGTTTATTTCTGGTCTTGCGTGCCTCTAGCATGTCACATGTCCTTCCTAAAGCTTCTCAGAAAATTGGCTCGTTCTTCACTTCACTTATTTTAGTCAGTTCTGTATGACTTGGCAGACAGAAAGACACAAATGAGACAGTTCTCGCTATGCCCACGTTCGCTGTGTGCTTACAATTAAACTATACTCTTCAGCATAGATGGATTTGCAGAAAACAAATTTCCACACAATATTCTGCATAACTCTGAGGCTGCAACATTTAAAATATCCAAGACGCATTAATTCTTTATTATATCACGAAATATAAAATAACATTACAGCAAGACATAATAAGTTTCCATGGCTATGTAGGGCTCTTAATGCGACAGTGATCAGATCATTTGAAACATCCTAACAAAATGAGAATTCTAATAATAATAAACATAATAAGGTAACACACATTCACTTTTTATCAGGCACTTTGTGAAGTGCATCACACACATTAAGGTCTAATCCTTTCAACAAACCCGGCACATTTGATATCCATTATCCAGTTTTTAGGAGTGAGGATTTTCAGACTCAAGTAAATCATTTGCCAAAGGCCACATACATAGTAAAAGAAAAAGACCATGACTCAAATCCAGTTTTGTTTCTCTTAAAATGTGCCTTTTAAATTATAGCACCAAGCTTAGTTTCATAGTATTAGTTTAACTAAAAATATATTCTGTCACATGGGGCCCCTGGGTGGCTCAGTGGGTTGAGTGTCCCACTTCGGCCCAGGTTGTAAACTCACTGCTAGTGATTTCGAGCCCCGTGTTGGGTCTGTGCTGCCAGCTCAGAGCCTGGAGCCTGCTTCAGATTCTGTGTCTCCCCCTCTCTCTCTGCCCCTCTCCCACTCATGTAATATCTCTCTCTCTCTCTCTCTCTCTCAAAGATAATGAAACATTTTTAAAAATTAAAAAAATATATTGTCACAAAGTAAAGTGGGCAAGAAATAGCTAAATTATGGGAAATACATTGTCTTGATTTAAAAAGAAACAGTGCCAGGGGTTAGGTGGTGCCTGGGTGGCTCAGTCTGGTCAGCATCCGACTCTCGATTCCTGCTCAGATCACAATCTGCCAGTTCGTGGGTTTGAGCCCCACATCAGGCTCTGCCCTGGAAGTGTGGAACCTGCTTGTGATTCTCTCTCTCTCTCTCTCTCTCTCTGTCTCTCCCCCCTCACCCCCGCTCATGAATTCTCTGTCTTAAAAGTAAATACATAAACTTAAAAAAAAAATTGGTGGAGCTATCTGGACCCAAGAGAAGGTAATCCCGACATTCTGAATGTATATATATGCTTTAATAACAAAGATCTTAGCTCTGTTGTTTTAGATAATTGACAAAGATATAACCCACCAATTAGCCAATTATTTCCCAAGCAATAAACTAGAAGCACAATGTTTGTCATGTGTAAGATAGTTTCATTTCTTTTCTTTTATTTAACAAAGTTTAGCTATTAAAATTTTTTCTATCGTCCAGTGATTACAAATATAATAATATTGGCTCTACAAAATAATAAAAAATATCCTGAAATGGCTCAGGATTATGTCTAGGAATTCATTTGAAAATATGTAAGTGGTAGATGTATTCTGGACAGAAATTTAGTATGGATTTCAAAGGACTTCAAAATAAAATTAACTCACCATTCTTATAGAGCCGAGCTTAATCAGTCTTACAAGTTAAAGAAGACTTTTGTCACAGACAAAGGTTATTTTGACAAAGCCAAATTAAGGTCCAAGTAGGTCTTGATACACAGAAAGAATGTTCGGTCCCTAGTGAGTCTAGTGATAATTAACATCTGACTTGAAGAACCATTGGGAATGACTTGGAATGCTCTAATTGGTCCATCGCACTTGCCTGCAGGCTTTTCTGTTGTGGGAATGATTTAAGTCTCTTCTTGCTTTCAGCTAAATCTCAGCATGTCTCAGATTTCTAAAGCTACCTTTATCATTTGAGGCCCCGAGGAAAAAAATGAATTGTAATTCAGCTTTTATCTTACTTCGTGGAGACCCACAAGTGTTTCTACAATATTAAAAGGAGAGCTGATTAAGAAGGCAGGAATCAATCACAAAATAAAGAGAGATAAATAGGTAGGAATGGATCTTTGGGTGTCCACTAATATACATGACCTACTTTCTTGTAAAAATGTATCAGGTGAATATATAATTTAAAATAATGATACACGGTTGGTTCACAAAATCACTGAGGAAACAAATTGAGATACACTGAGGCGGTATAAAGCCACACATTTGCTCAAACCTATGAACATTTGTCACTCCTATAGTAAAATGAGACGTAAAATTACTGTGTTAACTGTATCACTTCTGATTTTTATTGTTGCTTACTTTGAATGAAACCCATGGGAGGGTGGTTATGAAAAATAATGATACCCATTAAGAGTGAAGATCTAATTGAAGGCATTATCCAGTGTGGTAGCACTTGCAGCTGGACCACCATGGAAATAGAAATAAATATACAGATGGTGGAAACCAGTCTGCCTGTCAATGAACCATTAAGGCACATTATCCCAGCTGTCAAACATTTTTCTGTTTAAATTGAGTGTTCATCTTTGCTAAGTGGTAGACAGGAGAATTACTCTTTGTTTTTTTTAAACTATATTTTTATAAATTTAGAAAGGTGAAATTTTGCTCTCTGGAAGCTTTTTGTATTGGTTTGTTTGGCCTCTTTCTTCTTTTATTATAAATTGTACTATCCTAAGTTCAGAGTAAATATGAATTGTATAATAAATTACATATATTACACTCCTACTGAATGTACACACACATTCAATATCTTCCGTATTTTCACATATGCACACGCACATTTTTTATGTAAGTTCCTTTCACATAAACACTAAATCATTATTATGAAGAAGATAGTCCTTCATTTGGTTTTGAGCTCTGCAGTTTCAGATTACATGTTCAGAAAAGAAATTTTTATAATCTCTTTCGATACAGACAAAAATGGGCAGCAACATATTTCCTTGTGTCCTTTTGGTTATTTTTACTACACACACATGCGCACGCACACACGCACACGCTTTAATAAGAGTTTCAACATAGAAATGTCAGAGTGAGTAGAAAGTGGTGTCCTGCTGTCATTGAGAGTACTTGAATGTCTAATCCTGAATGAGGTATCTGAGGGTTGTCAGCAAGCATAAAGGAGAAATTTTGTCAATCTGGTACTTAATTGGATGCACTTCATTTTATTTGTAATCTCTGGGGCAAAGCCCTCTCAAACAGTAGGCCCATAACATTTATAATTAAGATAGTGTACTTCAAGCTTTGCTTTCATTTTCGCTGGGCAGAACTACTCTTTTAAGATTCATATGAGCACATGGCACTAACATGAAATATATGCAACAAAAATCTGTGTAAGGTGTAGATATATGAGGTTATGTGTTACGAATAGGTTTATCTTTCATTCTTATCATTCCTCAGGATTGGTTCCACTCTTATATAAAAAATATTGTTTGCTGTATCAGATTTATTAGTATGGTAAAGTGTTATTCTGATACTAGTAAATATAATAAAATGTTACTAGTAAGAATCTAAGGTGCAATGGGAGGTTGATAATATGTCCCTAAATTGCCCACAAATGATTCATCTTAAAATAATCAAGTGGTTATGAAAAGGAAAAAAAAAGTAGCACTGGAAACCAGGAAAAAAGTTGTATATACATGGCACATGTATAAAGGTATCTCAGCCAGCAGAGTACAGGTAAAAGCAGATGAATGAAAGGAAAAAATATGGCACAAGACCTGCCACAAATCACTTGTAAATTGATAATGAACCTTGCAGTTTGAAGGGGTAAGGACTAGATTGTGTAAGGGAAATCAGTAACCTTCCAGCAACATTCCTTGGAAATCCATGGGGCCATATTGGATAGACATCCCAACGTGTTTCATTGGTCCAGGCTGCTGCTTAAAGTTGGCATCTGGGCTAAACAAAGTGCCTGTGAACTGACTTGCTGCTTTTCAACTAACACATCCAAGCCAGGTGATGAACGGCTGGCTTGAGCTAGTGTCCAGCTGCTTCCACAACAAACAAGGAAAAACCACCCACCCTCTCCTTCTTGTCTTCTCTAAATATCTTAACTATTGTCAAGTCTCTCTAACCAAATAGCTTGCAGTGATTTGACATGTTCTCCTTCACAGCAACTTAAAAGAAGAGGCGAGGGTTTTCTGCAATCTCTGGTAGAGTTGTCCTCAAATCACAATATGAAAGTTACGTCCTATCCCTGCTAAGCATGGGACAAGGAAAAATGCTGCCTTTCAAAAGAATGCCATATAAAGAAACAGAGGTCTATGTATGACAAGGAATAATAATGAAAGTGAAGAAGGCATACAGAAAATGTAGAATTTTGTTTATTTGTTTTTAATGATTAAACTTAGTATCACTTTCAAACCATCTTTGTGTCACATGCTCTTCTAAAGGTACTACAAACACTAACATTTAATCACTATAATATTCTGTTATAATACCCTTTTCACAGGTTTGATTCTTAAGAAAAAAATAAAAGCAAGTTTTATAAAAATACAAAAAAAAACAGAAGTGGCAGACACAAACAGAGAAGAAGCTGAGATCAGAAAAGGACCATGGCCCCTGGGATAACATGTAATACATAGTTACATATTATGTAACTCAGTAAATATTTATTGATTTGAATTGTGTTTAATTTGAAAGAGGATTTCTAATATAGCAGATTGGATCTTTCAAAAAATCAGTGACAAAATAATAAAGCTGAAAATTTTTCCATATAATTAAAAATAAATGATAGAGGAAGAAGTGAAAATAAAATAAGCATGGGTGAAATATTAACAGTTTTTAATAGTATTATAAACAGAATCCCATGATGAAAATTTGAGGATGAGTGATACTCAAGAAATAAGTTAAAAATGTTGAAGAAAATTTCTTTTATAACCTAAGTATCCATGAGATACTTAGTTAAACTGTTAATGGTGATGGTGATGATAATTTGCATTAAGCCAACAATAATAAACTTCTAAAATGCTCTATATCTATAAACTCATTTAACATTCACAGCTTATTAATCATGTTTAACCCTGTTACAGGAGAACTGTTATTATCAGTATTTTGCAGAAGCAGAAATTGACGGGCAGGTGGAAAGTTAGAGCCTAGACTCTGACCCAGAGAGCTTTCGCCTCAGCCCTTCTCTCTGATGACCTCCATGCAGATTCTGTTGCTGGAAAGACACCCACATCTTAGCAAAGGAAGCGCAGTTATAGAGTAAAGCAACAACAAAAAATCTTTACTTATATAGAACTATTAAAAAAAAAAAAACACTACGAGAACAAAATCTACAACAACCCCATGTTAATCAGTAGACATGAGAGTTGTTAAAGACAAAAATAAGTGGCCAAAACAGTAAATCATTTTCATAGAGCTTTGAGTAAAACAGATTGTGATTCAAATTTTTATATCTAGACATAGGAAGTCTCAAAAAATGTAATTCTTGGAAATAAGGAGTAATTTAAAGACATTAGGAACCAGGTTAGATAAATCAAAATAAGCTACTTAATAATATGAAATTTGTTTAAAAACAGTAGTTAATGAAGAAAACATTAAAACTCTTAATAGAGTCATATTTTCCAAAGTATATGTGTATAGGTAATAACATTAGACACCAAATATATCAGACACCAAATAAATGATGAAGTTATACCATTAACTTCATCATTTATTTAATAATATTTACTGAGACAATAAGTTGTTAGGTCCCTAGAGATACAACAGTGACCAAAAGAGATATATCCTTTGCTTATGTAACTTGCTTTAAGTGAAGAGGTTGAAGTCAAAATTAAAAAAAAAATCTGGTTTTGATGAATGACATTAAGTGAAATAAAGAGTAAGGGCAATAAATAAAGGCATTTATGTCAAGAAGAACTCTGAATGAGAGAAAGTGAGAAAATGAGACTTATTACTTTCCAGAGGATAATCATTCCAGGAAAAAGGAACAGCAAGTACAAAGGACCCGGAGTTGAAGAATGCCTGGCTGGTTTCAAGAAAATTAGTGAAGTGAGTGAAGGAAGTGAGTTAGATTATAAGGTGAGAAAGAACCAAATATTTAGGCCAGCCGTTGATAAACTATAAACCTAAGGGTCAAGTCATGCCCACCACCTCTTTTTGTCACAAAAATATTACTGGAACACAGACACACACATTCATCCATTCATATTGTCTATGGCTGTTTTCACCCTGAAATGGCAGAGTTGAGTAGTTGCATAATGTACTTGTTGCCCACAAAGCTGAAAGAGTTTTCATTTTTTTAAAGTTTATTCATTTATTTTGAGCGAGAGAGAAGGAAAAGAGAGTGCATGAGCAGGGGAGGGCAGAGAGAGAGAGGAAAAGAGACAAAATCCCAAGCAGGGTCTGTGCTGCCAGCACAGAGTCCAGAGCAGGGTTTGATCTCACAGAACTGTGAGATCATGACCTGTGCCCTGATCGAGAGTAGGACACCTAACTGACTGAGCCACCCATGTATCTTCTCTTTTTTTAAAGTTTATTTATTTATGAAAATAGGTTTCTAAGCATAAAAGTGATAGTATCTGATTTATAATACAGAAGAAACATTATTGATGCCATAGAGTAAATATACTTTATTGAGGCAAGGGAAGGAAGAAAAGGAGTATTTGGTAGGTTGTTTTCATAACCTGAGAAAAAAAGTATTCATGATTTAGACTTGGGTGGTTGAGGCAGAGTACGTATTTTGAGGACAGTATTGAAAGAATTTGATGATTTGCTTAGATGTGGGGTAATAGAGAGGGGAGTCAAGAGTAACAAAAGTTTTTTTCCCCCCCCCCCCCGGTAACTGGTAAAATGAAGTTTCCATTTACTTAGATAAAAAAGAAATAGAAAAAAGTAAAGTGTAAAGTAAGAGGTTTGAAATAATCTATATCTGAAACTAGCAATTAGTAAGAATAGAAGTAACCAATATTGATCAATTCTTGACATTGACAGGTAGAGAAGTACGTTAGTTGTATTTTTTTATACTTAAACATCACCACAGAGCCCATTGTACGCAGTAAATATCTTTGATTTCTTATTAATATAAATGATTACCAAATAAATCAATTAGAAAAAAGAGAAAAAAAATATTTCTTCCAGAATTGCAAAGAATTTGTCCTATTAAGTCCCTGTCGGGGAGGTGGAGATTAATTCCCACTCACACCCTCTTGGATGTGGGTTTAACTAACAGACTTGCTTCCAAAGACTGTAGTAGGGAATGTGGAAAAATGCATAACATATATTATAGTTGGAGAAACCTGACAAACACTATGGCAAACACTACCTTAGACAAAGTGATTAGGGTTGACATTATCAGTGATAAGTCATGCCGATAGCGCATACTGGCGATATGGGGTATTAAGAAGAGTACTTCATCTCTGTGGTATTCTTCCCCAAAACCATAGCCTAGTAAAAACCATGAGGAAAACATCGAACAAACCCAAATCGAGGAACATTTTACAAACTATCTAGCCAATATTTTGCAAGTATCAAGGTCAGGATGAATTATGAAAGACTAAGAAGCAGTCATAAATCAGAGGAAGCTAAGGGGACATGGCAACTAAATGCATCAGGTTACCTGAATGGGATCTTGAAACAGAAGCAGGACATTAGTGAATTATGAATTAAATCTAGAGTTGAATATTAGTGAAATATTAGTGAAATATGAATTAAATCTAGAGTTGAATTAGTAGTAATGTAAGTAGTAATGTAAGATACTAAAAGGGAAAACCAGATGAGGTGGTTTGTCAGAACTATACTGACTATACTATCTTTCAACTTTTTATCCAAAATTATACCAAAATATAAAGTATTTAATACGTATACACTCAAAAAATCATCAGTAGTAAAAATATCTTACGCTATTTCCAAAAGAAATGACTATTCACAGTGAAAAAGAAAAGTTACAAAGAACTAAAACTACAAATCCAATAAACAATTTGGGAGATAAAACTTTATACTTAAATAATGACTAATATTAATATATTTATTTCTCTATGAAAGATTAAAGGTCTAAAGAAAATAATTTCATAAAGGGAAATTTATATTGCATACATATTAATGTATGAAAGATGAGAAAGAATCTTTATGGATTCCGAAACTATATCTGATAAGATCTGTATTTTTCATGGCAAATTGAAGACATAGCATTAAGGGAAACCTAAAGTAAAATATTTTTTTAAATATTATAATGAGCATCTTTATCCAAATTACATAACTTATATAATCATATAATTATATACATGATTTATATAATTTATAATTGTCATTTAAGAATCTAAGCAAAGTAGTGTGAAAAATGAAAATATTATTAAATAGTGCTAAATTATAACTTAAGAGAACAATTTAAAAATTAATATTTATCTTGCCGAAAATTAAGAAAGATCATTCCAAGAAAAAATATCTAAGAAGAAAATTCATGAAGGATATTCATGATGTAATTATCCTTAGACTAAATAAGAATTATGTTAAAAGCAAAACTAAATTTAATTCAAATGAATGAAAGAACAAAATGTGAGACAAGAAACCATCAAAATCCTACAGGAGAAAACAGGCAGCAACCACTTCGACATCAGCCTCAGCAACTTCATACTAGACGTGTCTCAAGAGGCAAGGAAATAAAAGCAAATTGGGACCTCGTCAAGATAAAAACTTTCTGCACAGTGAAGGAAACAAGCAACAAAACTAAAAGGCAACTGATGGAATGAGAGAAGATATTTGCAAATAACATATTAGATAAAGGATTAGTATCCAAAATCTATAAAGAACGTATCAAAACTCAACAGCCAAAATACCAATAATTCGGTGAAGAAATGGGCAGAAAACATCAACAGACATTTTTCCAAAGAAGACATTCAGATGGCTAACAGATGCATGAAAAGATGCTCAACATCATTCATTACCAGAGAAAAATGATACACACAATCTCATACCTGTAGAAGGGCTAAAATTAACAACACAAGAAACAACAGGTGTTGGTAGAGAAAGGGGAACCATCCTACACTGCTGGTAGGAATGCAAACTGGCATAGTAGCTCTGGAAAGCAGTATGGGAGTTCCTCAAAAAATAAAAATAGAGCTACCCTATGACTCAGCAATTATACTACTAGGTATTTATCCAAAGGATACAAAAATGTTGATTTGAAGGGGCACATGCACCCCGATGTTTACAGCAGCACTATCAACAATAGCCAAATTATGGAAAGAGCCCAAATGTCCATTGACTGATGAATGGAAAAAGAAGAGGTAGTGTATATATATGTACAATGGAATACTGCTTGGTGATCAAAAAGAATGAAATCTTGCCACTTGCAACAATGTGAATAGAACCAGAGTGTTTTTTGCTAAGCAAAATAAGTCAGTCAGAGAAAGAAAATATAATATGATTTCACTCATACATAGAATTTAAGAAACACAACAAATGAACATAGGGAAAGGAAAGTAAAAATAAGATAAAACAACATAAAAGACTCTTAAATATGGAGAACATACAGAGGGTTGCTGGAGGAGAGGTGGGTGGGGAATGGGCTAAATGGGTGATGGGCATGAAGGAGGGCACTTGTTGAGATGAGCACTGGGTGTTATATGTAAGTGATGAATCACTAAATTCTATTCCTGAAATCATTATTAAACTATATGTTAACTAACTTGGATTTATATATAAAAATAATAAAATAAATAAAAAGAAAAAATAAGATGGGAAAAATAAACTTTTTGAATTTTTATTAATAATTTTAATAAAACACTTTATCTTGCAGTCAAGATGATTGCTGGACAAGTGAACTTATATTCTCCCTCCTTTAATTTCCTACATATTATTTTAGAAAATATAGAGAAGCAAATTTGTAGCATATGAATTATTTTAATTCTTTATTAACTGTAATTACACAATACATATCTAATCACAAGTAGCAGACAGGATTAATCACATAAGAAAAAAGAAAATTACTACATAAAAATGTCATTATGTGGAAATTAATTTAGTTGAACTGTAGTCAGGATCCATAAATAACATTTTTTTCTCTTAGAAGTCATTTCTTTTCTTTCTTACTTTCTTCTTTCCCTCTTTTTTTCTTTCTCTTCCTCTGTCTCTCTCAGTCTCTCTTCCTTTCCTTCCTTCCTTCTTTCCTTCCTTCCACTTGTCTTCTCTCTTTCTTTCTATTTCCTTTTGTATAGGGATAAGGTAGATGCTGTGATTATAACTTTCACAAAAACTATAATCCAGCTATAAACAAATACTTCTTTATAATGAGTTGAATATAATGAGAATGTCTACAATCTTCTATAGAAAAATAGAAAATGAATATTGGGAAATAAATGACAGGCAGAGTAGGAATGTACTTGTAAAGAGAGACCCTTCAGAGAATTTACCAAAGACATGAAATGTAGAATGTAGAGTCCTGTCTGTAATAATTGTGGTGTGGGAGATGGGTAGTGTTGGAGTACTGGGAAAGAGAGAGGAAATTAGTCTACAAAATTTTCAAGTTTGTAGTTCTTTTGTTGTTTTATAGACAATTGGAAAATCTGTGTTTTAGTTGCATGATTTGGGTGGCGATGTGAAGCATGATTGCAGAGGGAAACTAGAAATAAGAAATTAGAAGGCAAGAATCCATGCAAAAGATGATTAGATCCTAGTTGGAAGAGAGGAGGAGAATAAGAGATCTTTTAACAGATATAAATATAATGATATATGACATATATTTGATGGCTATATATATGTGATTATAGATAATATACAATTTATATATAATCCATACCTATATATACATACATCTGTATCTTTTATCTTGAGAGCTAGAATAAAGAAATCGCTCAAACTGCAGGAAAGATGTCAGTGCCATCTTGGATTAAAAGTACATTGGTCTGTTGCAGTGTCCCTTAATGTTAAGCGTCTTTTATTGTACTTAATTGTTCATAGTGAATACAATAGAATCAGATGACATCAAGTTGATCATAGATATACACGCTTATAAATCAAGGGGAAAGCCATTTTATCCTGCTGGAAATGAACTATAACTGTCAAAATCACTGTTACATTCTTACTATCTAGCATAAATGGTTTGTTTATTTATTATATATTTCAAATTTTTACTTAAATTCTAGTTAGTTAACATGTAGTGTAATATTAGTTTCAGGAGTAGAATCTAGTGATTTATCACTTACATATAATACCCATATAAGTTTTACATGAATGGATGAATGAATGAAATATATTTGACAAAACTACTAATAGACTACAGAAAGCCAGACAATGAATGATTTGCAATGACATTTCTGACCTGATATCTAAAAATAAAAGTGCTATAGTAGAGAGGACCACAGTTTAAAACTTGGAGGACAATGCCAGGAATAGGTATTCCTGGGACAGAAATTCCCCACTGGACTCCTTAAGAAGCAAAAGGTAGAGACTATCGAACATGGATTACTAATGATCTTCCTTACTGAATTTTATTTTAAAATGCTGGTCTGGCCATTAGAGAGATCAAATTCTGAGACTTACAATAACTAAACTGAAAATACAAACTGAGGAAATTAATAAAAAATTTAATTATGACGAAGAGAAATGAATAGTGATTTCCAATACCACAAGAAGTAATGTGGTTTTTTAAAAATATATGTGTTTGTTTGTTTATTTATTTATTTATTTTTTTTTATAGAAAACCCCTGCGTGCAAGTGGGGGAGGGGCAGAGAGAGAGACACAATCCCAAGGCTTCTTGGTGTCAGTGTAGACAAAGCCCGACTTAGGACTTGAACTCATGAGCAGTGAAATCGTGACCTGAGGTGAAATCAAGGACCCTTAGCCAACTGAGTCACTCAAGGGGCCCCCTAATGAGTTTTTTAATTTCAAAAATGGTATTTCTATGAAAAATTTTTTTAAATATGTGGTTTTCTTAATGCACTTATGTTAAGTGTTACAAATTATCAGTGTTAAATGGTGTACCAATCATCATAGTTTTCAAGTTGAAGTTGATAAGGAGAGGAAGTGTATTTGCTGCTATTCTAAAGAAGAGAAACACACATTAAGAAATTTTGAATGAGATTGAAAAGCATAGGTGATTTTTTGTGTGTTCTCAGTGCAAAGAGATCTCTTGGAAAAATGACATTGTTAGTTTTCTTCTGCTATGTGTTAATCGAGGGGGGAAATTAGGAATTTCAAGGAAATGAATAGAATTATTACATTAGCAAGGTACTCTGAAGAGGGAAACAAAAGAAATCTGAAATATTCTATTCAGATATTTGCACCAAAGTTTAATCATGGGAGAATACAATGCAGTGATTTTAATTCCAAGCTAACTGGAATGAGGTTTAAATAAACACAACAATTTTGATAAATATATAATAAGTGGGTAAAAATTGAACTGTGCTTGCCTAAGATGTTTAGTTGATTATTTTCAGCTACTTCATTGACAAAACCATTTTCACTGTTTGCTAGGCACTGTTCTAAATATTGGGAATAGTGTGGTCAAGGAAATTAACTAATTTCCTGCCCTCGTGAAGCTTATAGCCCTGATATGAACAGTTGACACCTAGACAATAAGTTCCTGTTAATAGGTTAGTGAGGGTCTCCTGCGCGCTCTGTTAGGAGATTACTGGCTCCGTTCCTGTGCTAACAAATAATGCTGTTAATCCATCTACAGAACATTCGCCATTCTCGATGAAGATTAATCTACTGCAACATGTGACCTTGAACCTTCTAGGTACTTTAAAACTCCAAGTCTCAGATGAAAACAAGAATCCATTCTTGAGCATATTCTAAGTTCCTTATGGAAATGGTTCAGCCTACTGCCTGGGTTTGGAATCGTATTAGGAATTTAACATTTCACAACAGAATGTCAATTCAGCTGTCTGGAGTATCTGAAATGTAAAACATATGGAGCGTTTTATCAACAACACAAAATATTGGCATTTCAGACGCTCATTAAAAATGTCAATCATAAATTAGCCGTGATGCCAAAAACTTGCCTTAGACATCTGATATTTGAGAGATGGGATCTAAAAGATATACGAAGCATCCGTTTCTCTAGTCAGGCAATCAAGAAACTGAAGCTCAGATTTTCATTGAGTTTTCCAAGTTACATGACTGGAAGGAACATACAGTTTTGCTCTTTCTCTACACCATTATGCCCCTGCCTTCAGAGAATAAAATTTGATGGTTTAGTGATTGCGTTTATTTATTCATATATACACAGATTTATTGCTAACTATTATGCCAAGTATATAAAGGACATATGAGATAATAAACCTTTTTACATAACGAAAGTGGTGTAGCCAAGAGCTTTAGCTCACAATTTACATGCATTTAAATCCCTTCTTTTTTACTAATAAGTTACATCCTCTTAGGCAAATGTTATTAACTTTCAGAACATCAATATTCTTATTTGTGAAGTAGGGATTAATAACATGTGCTTGTTTCATAGAGTTCACATAACAATAAGAAAGGAAAAAAATAGTATAAAGGCTTAGCACTGCACTTGATGCCTGCTTAGTAGCTATTACGATTATGGTCATTAACTTCTGATTGTTTTTAACAATACATTTTTTTTTTTACTTTTTATTTTGGGATAATTTTAGATGAACATGTAGGTTTAAAAAGTCAGAGCAGTTCCATATAAACTTTGTCCAGGTTTTTCCAATCTCAATATCTTGCATTAATTGTAGTGTAATATCTGAAGTAGGAGATATTACATGTAGTGTTGTATCACTGATCTTATTTGAATTTAACCAGTTCTATAAACACTTATTTGGTTGTGGGGGGGGTGATGGGAGTGGGCGGTGTGTATCCTGTGCAATTTTATCATGGATTTGTGTAACCATTACCATAGTCAACATACAACATACATGGTCAAAAAGATAGTTTCATCATGAGGACTCCCCATACTCCCTTTTCCTAGTGACAGCTACCTCTCTCCCTCCCTCTGCCCTTCGTTAATAACTGATAACCACTTATCTGTTGTCTATCTCTATAATTTTGTTATATCAAGGATGTTATATGGATGCAATCATACACAAGTTTTTGAGTATTTTTATTACTCAGCATAATTCTTTAAAGATCCATCCAAATGTTCACATGTATGAATAGTTTGTTCCTTTTAAGACTGAGTATTAACCCATGGTATGGATGAACCACAGTGTACTTAACTACTTATCCATGGAAATAGTTCAGTTGTTTCCAGATTTGGACCAATAAAAATAATGTTGCAGTGTGGGCAATGTATATACAGATTTTTTAGTTGAACATAAGTTTTCATTTCTCTGGAATAAACGCACAAGACTGTAACTACTTGATCATATGGTAAGCAAATATTTAGTTGTTTTAAGAAACTGTCATTCTTTTTTCCCAAGAGAAGTCCTATTTTACAGTCTCACCAGTGGCGTGTGAGGGATCTAGTTCTTGTATGTCCTTGATGGCATATTATGTAATCACTATATGTTCTTAGTTATCCTTATTGGTGTGTAGTAAATGCTGTTGTGGTTTTAATTTGTGTTTTTCTCATGACTAACAATATTGAATATATTCTCATATACTTGTGTGATATCTGTATACCCTTTTAAGTGAAATAACAGTTTTCTCTCTTGTCTTTTTTCTAATTGGATCACTTGAGTTTACGCTGTTCACTAGAAAGGTATTTACATATTCTACATATAACTTTTATCTGTTATAGGTGGTCTGCAATTACTTGTTCTCAGTTTATAGCTTCACTTTACAGAATCTTTTCTTTATTTTTGATGAAGTCCAACTTAATGTTTTTTTCTTCTATGGATTATGCTTGTGGTAATAAGTTTAAGAAGTTGCCACTTAACCCCAGTCCCAAAGATATATCTATATCTATCTATCTATCTATCTATCTATCTATCTATCTATCTATCTATCTATGTGTCTATCTATCATCTATCTATATGGTGTATATAATATATATAATGTATTTTTCTAAACTTTTTACAGTTTTATGCTTTACAAGAGTCCATAATTCATTTTGAGTTAATATTTGTATTATGAGTGTGATATTTAGATTGAGTTTCTGTCCTTCCTCCCTCCCTCCCTCCCTTCCTTTCTTCCTTCCTTCCTTTCTTCTTGCCTATGAATGTTCAAATTCTTCAAGATCATTCATTGAAAATGCTGTATTTCTTCTATCAAATCACTTTTACTAATAAGTAAAACCAAAACCAACATTTTCATCAGTCTCAGTCAGGCTCATATTTGTGGGTCTATATGGAAGTTCTCTAAACTGTTTCACCAGTACCACACTGTCTTCATTGCAGTCACTATATAGAAAGACCTAACATCAAATTGAGTGGTTCCTCACACTTCATTCTTATTGTCCAAAAAAAATTTTTTTAATACTCTTCTATGTCTTGTGTCTTCCTACATATATTTTTAGATAACCTTGTCAAAGTTATAAAAATACTTGCTGGGATTTTGACAGCAATTGCATTAAACCTATAGGTTAATTTGGAAAGAATTAATACCTTTACTATGTTAAGTCTTCACACCACAAATATGGTTTGTCTCTATATTCATTTAGGTCTTCCTTGTTTTCTTTCCTCAGAATCTCATCATTTTAAGGTACTAATCATAGAGCTCTTTGTTAGATTTATACTTAAGTATTTCATTAAAAAAACATTTTTTAATGTTTATTTATTTTTGAAAGACAGAGAGACAGAGCATGAGCATGGGAGGGGCAGAGATGAAGAATCTGAAGCAGGCTCCAGGCTCTGAGCTCTCAGCACACAGCCCCATGTGGGGCTCAAACTCACAAACCATGAGCTCATGACATGCACCAAGGTTGGATGCTTAACCAACTGAACCACCCAGGTGCTCTGAGTATTTCATTTTTTTTTTAAGTTATGGGTTTATGTTTTTAACTTTAGTTTGCACATGTTTATTTTTAGTATGTAGAAATATGACTTCCCTTATACTGATCTTATATCCTACAGCCTTCCTGAAGTCACTGCTTAGTTCTAAGTGTTTTTCGTAAACTATGGACAGTTTTATTTCTTTCTTACAAATCAATACGTCTTTTATTTCTTTTTCTCACCTTAAAGTACTTGCTTGAACTTTCAGCAGTATGTTGAATAAGAATGTTTGAAACGAGTGTCCTTATTTCGTTCCTCAGTACTGTGAGAAAGTATTCCATTAAGTTTGATATTAGGCATAGATTTTTTTGTGGATACTTTTTAACCAAGTGGAGGAAGTATATTAGTTTTCTAGAACTGCTGTAACAAAATACCACAAACAGACTGGTTTAAACAACAGAAATGTATTTCCTTACAGTTCTGGAGACTAGAAGTCCAAGATCAAAGTGGTCATAGAGTTGCTTTCTTCTCAGGCCTCTGTCCTTGATTTGGAGATGGTGTCTTCTCTTTGTGTCTTTACATGGTCTTTATTCTGTATTGTCTATATCCTAATCTCCTGTTTGTGTAAGGACACCAGACATATTGGATTAGGGCCCACTCCAATAATCTCGTTTAACTGAGTTATCTCTTCAAAGACTGTATTCTAAATAGCTGCATTTTAAATTACTGAGAGCCAGGACTTCAACTTATGAATTTGGGGGATGAGAGAAGAGACACAATTCAGCCCATATCCTGAAATTCCTTCCAAATCCTTGTTTTTTGTAAGTTTTTACTATAAATTAGTGTTGAGTTTTGTCAAGTCCTTTTTTTTTTTCGGAATTGGTTGACATGATTATTTAATTTTCCTTTCAAATCAATTAGTGTGGAGGATTACAGTAAATTATTTTTTTAATATTGAACTAGCCTTGCATTCTTGGAATAAATCCCTATTGGTCATGGCATATAATTCTCTTCATACATTGTTAGAGTTAATTTGCTGATTTTATAATGATTTTATGCTTATTTATATACTTATTTGTTTTTAATATTTATTTATTTTTGAGAGAGAAAGAGAGACAGAGTGGGAGTGGGGAATGGGCAGAGAGAGAGGGAGACACAGAATCAGAAGAAGTCTCCAGGCTCTGAGCTGTCAGCACAGAGCCCAATGCAGGGCTCAAACTCATGAATGGTGAGATCATAACCTGAGCTGAAATCAGACGCTTAACTGACTGAGCCACCCAAGTGCCCGTGTTTATTTGTTTTTGAGAAAGTGAGAGCTCAAGTTGGGGAGGGACAGAGATGGAGGGACACAGAGGATCCAAAGCAGGCTCTGCACTATCAATGCACAGACCCGATGCAGGGTTGGCATTTGAACTTACTGACTGTGAGATCATGATCTGAGCCAAAGTCAGACACTTAACCAACCTTGAAATCCAGTTGCCCCAAATTGCAAATTTTTAATTGAGAATTTTTACACCTAAGTTCAAGAGAGATATTGGTCTATAATTTTCTTTCTTTCCTTTATTTTTTTCTTTTTCTTTTTTCTTTCTTTCTTTCTTTCTTTTTTTTTTTTGTATTCTGTCTACTTTTGATATCAGAGTAAGAGTAGGATCATAGAATAAATTGAGTAGTGTTCTCCCATCTTCTATTTTCTAGAAGGCATTGCTTAAAAATTTTGTTATTTGATAGAATTCTCCAGTGAAACAATCTGGGCCTAGGGATTTCTTTTTGGGGAACTTTTTAATGAAAAATTCAATTTATTTAGTGGTTTTAGCTCTATTCAGAATATCTATTCTATCTAGTTGAGTTCTAGTAGTGTGTTATCCTGGCACCATTTCTTCTAAATTGTATAATTTATGAGTGTAAAATTACTCAGAATAAGTCATTATCCTTTTGATGTTGGTAGGATCTATAATGGCTATTTCTAGGGTTAATCTGAATGTTGATAATCTCTCTTCTTATCTGTATCCATTTTCCTAAGGTTTTTAAAAATTATTAAGTTTTTTTTGAGAACTGCCATTTGGTTTTATTGATTTTTCTGTTGTTTCCTCTTTTCAATTATATAGACTTTTGCCTTAATCTTTATTATTTCTTTCATTTAACCTACCCTGTATTTATTTTACACTAAAAATATTTTCTTGTATGTAAATAATTAAGGTAAAAAATATAGATTGTTGATGAAAACAAGCTTTTTTTCTTTTTTTTTAATTTTTATTTTTTTTTTTTTAAGAGACAGAGGGAGATAGAATGTCAGTGGGGAAGGGGCAGAGAGAGGGAGGCACAGAATCTGAAGCAGCCTCCAGGATCTGAGCTGTCAGCACCGAGCCTAACGTGGAGTTCAAACCCACAAACTGTGAGATCATGACCTGAGCCAAACTCAGATGCTCATCCGACTGAGCCACCCAGGTGCCCCTTTCTTTGTTTCTAATGTAAGCATTTAATGCTGTAAATTTCCCTCTTGGCTTTGTTGGTTGTTGAATTTAATATATTTTGTTATCTCATATTTTCATTGTTATTCAGTTCTATATGTTTTATTAAAACTTTCTTTTGACACTTTCCCTTGGAACTAGAAATTAATTAGATTATGTTGTTCATTTTCATATAGAAATTTGCTCTTGTCTTTCCATTAATAATTACTAATTTAATTTCATTATATTCAGAGAACGTAATCTGCATAATTTTAGTTCCTTAAGTTTGTTAATTTGATTTATAACCCATGATAATGTCTATCATGGGGAATATCCTCTTGAAAAAATGGGTATTCCGTGATGTTGACTGGAGTTTTCTACATGTCAATTAGATCCTAGTATTTGCTTATATAACCAATAACCAAATGCCTATTGATTATCCCTATGGATTTTTTGTTTAGTAGTACTATTAGTTGCCAAGAGGGGGGATGTTTGAGTTCCTAACAGTAGTTGTGGGTTTGTCTACTTCTCTTTTCAAGTCTATCAGTTTATGTAGTATGTATTTTTAGGCTCTGTTGTTTGGTGTATACACAGTTTAATACTGTTATGTCATAAATTGATTGAAAATTTTACCATTATAAAATACACTTTAATAGGAATTATTAATTTCTTGCCTTGTATATGTTTTAAGGAATATTAAGGGATGTAATCCACATACATTAATAATTATTTAGGGAAACCTCAAAGCTCAATGCCATAGTAAGACACGTTATTTTAATCTTAGCCAAAGTAACTGCAAATACCTTTCATACTGTGACACAATAAGACCAAAAAGGAGACTCTTGGACTATTGCAAAAAATTTTATACTAAGTATGTAATTTGTCAGTTCATACATTAATATAATAAGTAGTGTGTGTGTGTGTGTGTGTGTGTGTGTGTGTGTGTCTGTCTGTCTGTCTGTCTTAGTATCTGTGTGTCTTTGTGTTTTGGTGTATATGTATACATGTTGAGCAGTTACTGAATAAGAAAGAACTTCCTACTATGCACACAGAAAATAATAGGCACACTTGCAATATGATTGTGAATATTACCTAACAGTTTCTTTTAACTGAGTTATCAGTAAACTCCTTGGTCATATATGGCAAGAGATAGGCAAGAGACGAAACAATTCTGGTTATAGTCTGGTCTCCGATCTTCTCTCTGCACCCAGTTTTATTGAGGTGTAATTGATATACAGTAGTGTGTAAGTTTAAGATGGTTAGCATGATGATTTTGACTTACATACATTGTGAAATGGTTACTACAATGAGTTTGGTTAACATTATCTCCTATAGATACAAAAAAAGAAAAAGAAAGAGAAAAATGTTTTCTCCTTGGAATGATAACTCTTAGAATCTACTCTCTTAACAACTTTCATATATATCATATTGAGTCTTTTACTTTTATGTTTCATGTTACTGTTGAGTAATCAGTTAATACCTGTAATAATTTTATATTGTCAGTAATAAAGTCTACTTCCATCCTTATATATTTTTTCCATTAATGGTTGCAAAAAGAAGAACCAAAAAAAAAAAAACCTTGTATAAATAAAATGGTAGGGACTAGGCATATTGTTTCTAGGTTTAATTATAAATGGCATGTGTCACAGTGATAGGAAAAGAAGTTTTGTTACATGTTATAAAATGAAACTAGTTGCAATAAGAAAAATGTAGTGATTCTGTCAAAAATGATGTGTGAGTTTTGGACTATCCTCCCTTTTTAGTAGAGCCTTTTACAAATTATGTGTTTTATGTTTATTTTTGTTTCAAGTTTTTAAAATTTTTACTTATTTATTTTGAGAGAGAGAGAGAGAGAGAGAGAAAGAGAGAGAGAGAGAGAGTAGGAGGGCCTGAAAGAGAGGGAGAGATAGAATCCCAAGCAGGCTCCATGCTGTCAGTGCAGAGCCTGATGCAGGTTCAGTCTCACAAACCATGAGATCATGATCTGAACTGAGATCAAGAGCCTGATGCTTAACTGACTGAGCCATCCAGATGCCCCCTTTATTTCAGTTTTAAAAACAAACTGTCTAATATAACCTTCAGATTTCCAGTGACGTCCTCAGAAACTTTAGAATGTGTAAGGAAACTTGTATTGGTGATTATGGTGATAACAAAGTAGTGAAAACACTTGAACATCAGGGCAATTAAACCCCAAATTTTCTATGAACACCCATTGTTGACTCATTAAATTCTGTTTATTAATTGACAGGTTTTGTAGGAGATGTGAGGGTGTACAAAGTTCAGTAGTTATCTATTATTATTTGAGTAATGACCCCAAAATGCAAAGGCTTAAAAACCGAGCCTTCATTATTTCCCAGTTTCTGTAAGGAATCTGGATACGCCTTATCCAGGTCCTCTGCTTTAAGGTTTCCCAGAAGGCTGCAGTCACAGTATAGGCTGGGGCTATAGTCTCATCTGAACATATGGTTGGGAGAGGACCTTCTTCCAAACTCAAGCATATGGATACGGGATTCGGTTTCTTTCTAGGTGTTGGTCGAAAGTCTGTATTATTTCCTTGTCATGAAGGCCTCTCCATAGCACAGATGAAAATATGGCAACTGGACCTCTTCCAAGTGAGTGAGTAAGAGAGCAAGACGGAAGTCATTAGTTTACAATCTAATCTTGGAGATGCTAGTTCTTTTCTTTTGTTTCATTCTAGTCTATGAATTCTTGATTCAGAGAATCAATGTTTTGTTTTTGTTTTGTTGTAGTTTATTATTAGTTCTATGAATAGAATGAAGTCATCAGGTTTAGGTCGCACTCAAGGGGAGGAGATTCTACAAGGGCATAATAAAAATGAGGCAGGAATCATTGGGAGTCATATTAGAGGCTACTTACTGGAAGGGTATTATTGTTTTCAGTGTATACAAATTATTTTCCTTGAAAAACCATATAATTTTTTTTTCTCTCTCACATTATGATTAAGGAAAACACATTTAGGGGTGACTGGGTTGCTCAGAGAGTTGGGTGTCTGACTTCTGCTCAGGTCATGTGGTTGGGCCCCACATCAGGGTCCATGCTGTCAGCACAGAGCCTGCCTCAGATCCTCTGTTCCCCTCTATCACTGCTCCTCTCCCAATAGTTCTCTCTCTCTCTCTCTCTCTCAAAATAAATACATAAACATAAAAAGAAAGAAATTCATGTAAATGAAAAGAAGAATAGGTATCCCGTTAAGATAATCCTGTTTTGTCAATGCAGGGAGTTATGGGGAGGATGGGAAACTAAATATATAAAAAGAGACAATAAGAAATTTTAATGGTACAGAGGCACATTCTCACTTTCAAACTTGCCATTTCTATTAAATATTTTAAAATATCAACAGATCCCATTGGCATTTAAAACTATTTTTAAAATCCAACAAAAGACAACCAAACTTTGAATTTCTGATTTTTTTTTTCATAATTTTGATAGCATTGATCTTTTTACCAGCAGGGTAATAGATTTCCAGTTATCATATTTCGTCTTTATACCAATTGTTGAACAAATGGAACTTAACATTAGATCAAAAAAGATAAAATAGCTTTTTATAAAATGATAAGAGATTATTATCTTGATAAAAACCACATTTACACACTTTCAGAGAATCAAGGTGATGTTTTGACTGGTCTTTTGTTTTTGTTTTCTTGTAGTTTATTATTAATTCTTAGATAAAGCATAGCATTTCCCCCTGAAAAGGCCACCGTTTTTAGTTTAGTTAATTGGAATATCAATTTACTTTATTATCAAAATAATTTGATCATTATCCACCAAACTAGAATATGACTATAATTATAGATATCAGCTGGTTGTGATACCTTTTTTTCTTTCTCCGATTTCAGATTTTAGAATTCAATATCACATCATATTGACTTTTTGGTAAAATTTCTTATTGTTGCCGTTTGCAATATTGAACCGTTGAATCCCTTCCCTGTTGCGGAATTAGATGTGTAGCCATTGTCTCATAATGAATATGCTGTCTAACAATGGACTCCATTATAAACACAACAATAACATTTTGAATTTCATCATTATGAAAGATTAGAAATGTACAATTTAATTCCCAGGGTTTTAGCGTTAATGCGATACTAGCTAAAATATTTACATTTTCAGTGCCAGTTTAATTAAGCATATTCATTGTCTTGAATCAAAACATAATTTGCACTGGGCTTAAATATTTCAGCATTATGTTTGTACAGAGTTTGAACACTGTCACAGAGGGTCTTTAGAGTTAATTTTAAACTCCAGCAAATGAGTCACTTTAAGCTAACCCGAGCTTCTTAGTGCATTGCAACACAGCTTTACACTTCCTGACAAATTGAATTCCAGCCAGGTGTCAGTCTTTAGAATCCCCAAGGTTTATCTCTGCCCTTTCTGCTCTGACATATGCCTTTGACATACCCAGAAAATTGTGTGATAGAAACCTGTGGAGTAGTAATACCCTCTACAGCAGGGGTCAGCTGTAAAGAACCATTAATGAGGCCTCCCATAAACAAACTGTTCTGAACAGTGACAATGGCAGAGGAAACAAAAAGAGATGTGATCCTACTATAACATATTGCATACAGTGCAAAGCTCTCTTATCACTCAGTCTTTAGATTGTTTTTCCAAAAAGTGAAAGCAAGCTGGCTTTTTTTTTTTTTTTTTGGTCTAGATCTCTCATGAAAAAATTATTGAACCTTATTGAATTTTTATTTTTCCTCTCACTTTGAGGACTATCCAATATTTACCTTATTGATGCTTCACAATGGATATATCATCTACTTTGTCTTCATTAAAAAAATACATATGTCACTCTTTGAAAACATGTACCCAAAGCACTTGAAATGGAAATCAAATTAACATTTATATAATTGATTCTTCATGGGATTAATCTGGAGTGAGAACAATGAAGAACAGGAAAGGGCATAATTACATACAATGAGCAAAAATGAACAAGTAAAAATGAGGTTGGATGTCCACCCTATACATTTTTCTTAAAATGGGGTGCCTGGGTGGCTCAGGTGGTTAAGCATCTAGCTCTTGGTTTCGACTCAGGTCATGATCTCATGTTTGCGTAAGTTTGAGCCACACATCGGACTCTGTGCTGACAGTATGGAACCTCCTTGGGATTCTGTCTCTCTTCCTCTCTCCGCTTCTCTCCCAGTCATGCTGTCTCTGACTCTCTCAAAATAAATAAATAAAAATTAAAAAAAATTGTTTTTCTTAAAGTGAAATCTGTTGAGAATGTAATGCTTTATCGCAAGAGAAGTACTAAGGTCATGTTATTCAGATTAATTTGAGGAGAAATAAACAGAACATCCTGGTACATAAAGCAGGAAAATATGGGCTGTGACTAGATGACACAGATTATGATCTAGTGGCTGCCTACTAACTCCACTTGTTTAGATGTGATATTTGATGATTATTTCTCAATAGTCTCGTTTTTGACATTTAACGGCTTATTTATATCACATGTAAATACCTTCCAAATAATGCTTTCATTAATAAAACACATAGTCATTTTAGTGTTAAGCTTGGACAGCTTAACACTACTTGAATAAGTAGAAAGAATTTGAAAATATTTAGCATGTCATAATATGCTTCAGTTTTCTTAACCCTGACATAATTTTTCTCAAGTTTTTGGGAAAAATAGTGCATAGATACATTTTTTTCAAAAGCACATCATATAAGAAGACGTAGTTGAGTTATTGCATTAATTTTAAAACTAATTAGGAAAAAATGCCTCTTTTTTGTGAAATATACTTAAAAGAATTACAGTCATGCAGATATATAACCTGCTCATGTTTTACTCACTGACCCCAAATCTAAATGAATGAAATAAAATAGTGGATTAGTGCCCACATAATGAAGCGCTGACCCGTGGAGTCTTGTTGGGATGAGCGCTGGGTGTTGTACAGAAACCAATTTGACAATAAATTATTTAAAAAAAAAGAATTTTTCAAAGACTCCTCATTCTTCCTCCTTTTCACATCACAGTTCTCCTTCCCACTCTAATATGACTTTTTGTCTAGTCTAAACTCAAATTCATAGACTCTGGATAAAAAGAATCTTCATTTGCAGATCTCCTTCCTTGTTCCATATCCTAAGTATAAGATGACAATACGCATGAGCCTGGGAGGCTATATCAATGTGTCCTGCGTGTGTGTGTGTGTGTGTGTGTGTGTGTGTGTGTGTGTGTGAATGCCATCATTCCGACTGCATTGTAAGTGACTTAAATATAGGAACAATGCGTTAAGAAATACCTCCCTTGGGGAAAATGTCATATTTTTATTTGTAATTTTTACAATTCTGCAGTAATGGTAAATTATAATGGTCTTACTTACTTTGATTAGATTGGTTTTGAATGGATGTGGGATAATCTTGGCCTTTTTCTAAGTTTCTCTGTTTTAAACAGCAGCTATTGGATAACTGAATTCAATTAGAGATATCATCCGAGGATATGACACAATTTTTCCCTGATGAAGTCTTTTGTGTGTTTGATGAAAACTAAGCCCAAGTGTCATGTGAATTATGGTGGTGCATATATCTCGAATTTTCTCCTCCAATTGATTCTCTATCTTTACAGTTAATGTGCTGTGGAATAAAAGGAAAGGAAATTATCACTTTATTATTCTCACGTGAATTATTTACTCTGAGGATTTCTATAAACAAAGTGACAGGTAAAATCAAGTAACTTTGAGAAGGTTTCCATTTAAGGATATCTCGGGTTTACAGGAATCAGATGGAAAAAGTTACAGTTAGCCAATCACTTGAAGACAGGCACTAATAACATAGAAAAAAAAAAGTTATTTTTATCCCTGGCTGTAACAACTACGTGCATCGGGTTGGGTAATTTGTGTGCCATCAGGATCTTAACTCATTTAGAATGAGAATATATCAGTTGGAAGGGAAGGAAGACTCAATGAATTTTTGTCCCCTTCATATTTTAATCAAGCAATGGAGTCATGGGGAAATTTGAAATAAGTTTAAACTCAAGATTAAGTTAAAGACTTAGGAAAACTGCATGTGAAAATTAAGGATATAAATTATATTTTGAGAATTTTCTCACTTGGTAGGTATTCTTTTAATTTTATTTAACACATTTTATTTTAAAATTATGAAAAGAAAATGGACTTAACTAGGTAGTACTCTTGACTCTTGACCACTCTTTCAGTCCTCTTTCTCCATTCACTCTTCCTTCCTTCCTTCCTTCCTTCCTTCCTTCCTTCCTTCCTTCCTTCCTTCCTCCCTCTCCCTCCTTCCCTCCCTTCGTCCATTCCCTCCTTCCTTCCTCCTTCCTTCCCTCCTGCCTTCCTCCCTTCCTGCCTTCCTGCCTTCCTACCTTGACTCAACAAACAATACAAAGTAGCATTAAAGTGTCAGGCTATTGCCATGAAAACATTGAAACATTTAGCATGGATGAAACACAGCTCCTTCCCTCAATGGATTGCATTTCCATAAAGAGGGATAGAAATATGCATGGCTGTGCAGTTAAACATGGATGTTCTTATCTCTCTTCCATGACAGTCTCTCAAGTGTCTTTCTAGAGTCTTAACATGCACTCCATTAATAAACTTCCAAAAATATCAGACCTAAGAAAGAAGTATTAAAAGGTAAAGAAGATTAGATGGATGCAGACTGGTGATATTTTGCAAACCATTGGCTGGCCAAGACCTTATTATTTTCTAGCTTTATTGAGAAATAATCGACATATATCATTGTATGTTTAAGGTATACAACATGACAGTATAATTAACATATACTATGAAACTAATACCACCACAACAGGTTTAGTTAACATCCATCATCTTGTATAGATACAATGAAAAAAAGAAAGAAAGAAAGAAAGAAAGAAAGAAAGAAAGAAAGAAAGAAAGAAAGAAAGAAAGAAGAAGGAAGGAAGGAAGGAAGGAAGGAAGGAAGGAAGGAAGGAAGGAAGGAAGGAAGGATGGAAGGATGGAAGGAAGGAAGGATGGAAGGAAGGAAGGAAGAGAAAGAAAGAGAAAGCAAGAAAAGAAAAGAAAACAATTTCTTGTGATGAGAGCTCTTAGGATATACTCTCTTAATTACTTCCCTGTATATTACAGAGCAGTGTTAATGATAGGCTTCATATTGTGCATTAAATTCCTAGTATTTATTTATCTTAAAGTGGAAATTTGTATTTTTAACTGCTTCCCTCCAATTATTCTTCCCTGCCACTCCCTACCTCTGCTTTCTCTACTGTTTCTTCCTTCCTTCCTCCTTCCTTCCCTCCTGTCTTTCTTTTTCCTTTCTTTGATTCTATATATAAGTGATGTCTTACATAATTTGTCTTCCTCCTTCTGACTTATTTCATTTAACATAATGCCTTCAAGGTTTATCCATGTTGTTATAAATGGTATAGTTTCTTTATTTTTTTGGTCCGAATAATGTTCCATTACACACATACACTACAGCTTCTTTATGCATTCATCTATCAGCAGGCACGTAGGTTGTTTTCATATCTTGGCTATTGTAAATAATTCTGCTATGGACATGGGGGTGCAGATATCTTTTTGATTTAGTGTTTTCATTTCCTTTAGATCCATTCCCAGAAGTAGAATTGCTGTATCACATGGTAGTTCTATTTTTAATTTTTCGAGGAACATTCATACTGTTTTCCATAGTGGCTGCACCGACTTATAATCCCCTCAATAATCACTAAGTGTCCCTTTTCTCCACGTTCGTGACAACTTTTTTATTTCTTTGTCTTTTTTATAATAGCCATTCCAACAGACATGAGGTGATAGCACATTGGTTTTAATTTGCATTTCTCTAATGACTTGTGATATTGACGATCTTTTCATGTGCCTATTGGACATTTGTGTATCTTTGGAAAAATGTCTGTTCCGGTCTTTTGCTCATGTTGTAAGTAGATTATTTGTTCGGTTTGTCATCGTCATTGTTGTTGTTGGTTGGTTGGTTGGTTGGTTGGTTGGTTTTCTTTTGTTTTATGCTATTGAGTTGTATGACTTTTTTTACGTATTTTGGATATTAATGCCTTACCAGATTTATGGCTTATAGACATTTGAAACATTGCATAGCTGTCTTTTCACTTCATTAATAGATTTTTTTGCATGCAGAAACTTGTATTTTAGTCCCTCTTGTTTCATTTTGGCTTTTGTTGCTTTTACCGTAGATGTGATTTCAAAAAAAAAAATCATTTCCAAGACCCATGTCAAGGAGCTTTTCAGGAATTCTATAGTTTCAAGTCTTACATTTAAGTGTTTAATCCCTTTCATTTTAATTTTTGTGAGTGGTGTAAGATCTCAAACCTTACTTTTAAGTATTGGAATAGCTTTTAACTAAATGTAGCAAGCAAGTATTGGAATAGCTTTTAACTAAATGAGCAAGGCTCATCAAACACAACACACACAGGGATCACTTCTATGGTTCTGTATCTTTTTTGTTTCTCATCACTTTGCTAACATGACTCTTTTCCTCTAAACACTTGTACACAGACATTCGCCTGGATTTCAGGTGTTCGACTTGTTCTCTATATGAACAGCAGTAAATGAAAGTTATAATGACATGAAATGTTTGGAGATTGGTAGAATAATGGGATGGAAGGAGATACTAGTATTATTATCCAAAGTGCAGAATGATTAAATGATATTTAAGGTATTTATAACATTTAGAAAACTGATTAAAATTTATTTCTCTCTATCCTATATTAAAGTTATACTATTCAGTTATAATTTTGCCATCACATATGTAGTGGAATCGACATTAAAAGAATCTGTTTAATTGCTTGTATATTTTCATTTTCCGATTGTTGTCAAAGCACAAAATTACAGCTAATAATACCATAAAACTAATAAAGAAAAACACAGATCGATGCAATTATTTGCCATTTTGCTTTGAATTAGTTAATATCTCCCAATATGTCTATATACCTACTTATACTCCTTTATAGTCATGAATTAAAATGTTTTTTTTTAAAGTCTGTAGGAAATGCACTAATATTTGAACTGCAACCAATTTAGGAAATGCACCAAATTCAATTTAGGTTGACATTATTCTGAGATGACATATCTTACAAGATTGTCAACAAGATTTAAGAATTTTATTCTCTTTGACATTAAGTCGAAGCTCTCATTCAGAGTTTGTAGGATTACAATCCAAAACAAATAACCTAGCATTTTTATTCTTTTTACACAATATGGTTTGAATTATACTCAGCACATGTACTTCCAAGGCACCCTCTACCCTGTCAGAAATAAGAAAGCCTGCCAATCTTTCCTCCTTGAATTGATCTACAGGTAAAGCAATAAAACCTTCCAAAGGGAAACACTTCCTTCCTGGATAATGGCCCCGATGGTGTTCCTTCTACTCTGGGGTCCAGCAATGACAGGTCCCAGGGGTTTGTATTTGGGTCATGATGACTTAACTTAAGTTTTAAAGAAATGACAAGAACCTTTTAAAGTCATGAATATATTTTGGGGCACCTGGGTGGCTGTCGGTTAAGCCCTGCATCGAACTCTGTGCTGATGCATGGAGGCTGCTTGGGATTCTCTCTCTCTCCCTCTCTCTCTGCTTCTCTCCTGTTCTCTCTCTCTCTCTCTCTCTCTGCCAAAATAAATAATAACATCTTTAAAAATTAAAATTCATGAATACATTTTAATTCTGTGATCTTTTTCTGATTACTTATTCTAAAAATGAATTGAAAATAAGTAAAATATTTTATATTGTGTGAGGATGGATGTAAGTAGGAGCGGCCAGTATGGAAAACAGTACGGAGGTTTCCCAAAAAATTAATAGATCCAGTAACCCCACTTTTGGGTGTATATACAAAGGAAATGAAAACAGAGTATCAGAAAGGTATCAGTACTCTCATGTTTACTACAGCATATTGGCAAAAACCAAGAAATAGAAATAACCTAAATATCCATTAATGGATGATGGATAAAAAAAATATGTGAACACACACACAAACACACACACACACAATGGGATATTATTCAGTCATGAGGAAGAAGGAAATTCTGCTATTTGTGACAACAGATTGATCCTAAGGACATTATACTGAGTGAAATAAACCAGGAAAAGATAAATACTGTATGGTATCATATATGGAATAAAAAAAAAGGTTCAAATCATAGAAACAGAGAGTGGAAGATGGTTGTCAGGCTGGGGAGGGTGATAAGAGAAACAGAGCTTGGTAAAAGGATACAAACTTTGAGCTATAAGATGAATGAGGTCTAAAGATCTAACGTAAAGCATGTGACTGTAGTTGGTGACATTACTAGATAGCTGACATTTGCTAAGAGAGCAGAACATAAATGCTTTCAGGAAAAAGAAAGAAAAGATAGACGAGATGATAGATATGTTAATTAGATGAAGGGAATCCTTTCATAATGTATATGGATATCAAGTCACAATAATGTACACTTTAAATATCATACAATTTTATTAATCGATTTTGCCTCAATTAGATGAAAATATGTTTTACAATACCATTTCCCATTATTTATACTAAAAATGTTTAATTATGTACCCCAAATTAATGGTGCATTACAATTGAAATAAAACATTTGTAGAGACTTTCTAAAACAGTGAAACATGCTTACGTTAGATTAGATTAGATTCATTAATTAGTATGAAAATTTGAAAACACAATTTCTTAGGGGCACCTGGGAGGCTCAGGTGGTTAAGTCTCATTCTCTTGATTTTGGCTCAGGTCATGATCTCACAGTTCCTGAGATCAAGTCCTGCATCCGGCTCTGTGCTGAGTATAGAGCCCATTTGGGATTCATTCTCTCTCTTTCTCTCTCGGTCTCTCCCTCTTTCTTTCTCCCTCTGTCTCAAAAATAAATAAACTTAAAAAAAATAATGCTTTAAAAATAGAATTGCTTTCTTAAAGCAACAATACATATAGACATTTACTTTCTACTTAATATAAAATAAAAATGTTCTTTGGATAATTTACATTTTGTTTTCTAAATCATGAAGAGAAGGGTTATTTCCCAAAGACTCTTTTCCACTGTTTTTTAGTGGAAAACAGGTAGCATATAAAAAGATAATCCTAAAGGGTGATACTCGAATTTCTTCTAGCCCTCAGAAAATCATCACGAATGAAATTATTTCCTTAATTCTAGGTTTAAAAAACATGTTTAAGCTGTTAGAAAGAGTAGAGCATGTTTAAATCAATGTTGTATTTAAAAATGGAAAACACAGGTGTTATACTCACTCCAGGAGATTTGGTGTAGAATATGGATATATACAAAAAGAGTTAAGAGATTATAGAAGTAAGAGATAATGAGAAAGAGAGAGAACATGAGAGAGAAGGACAAAGAAGAGAGGGGAAAAATATATATATACAGCAACATTAAAAAAATAATAATAATGTAGTTCTTATCAAAGGCTTAAGTACCATGCAGAGAATGAAACATATTTGGGGAAAATGTGGGAGTTTGCTTTGTTAAAGGAAAATTAAATTTTAAGCAAGTGTTCAAAAAAAAAGTCTTTCTGATGAGGCAATCTATTTGATTAAGGATTCAGGGGTAGAAACATTAAAGCTAGGTGGTTCAAAGCACTCGGGCTATCTCAGAGCGGCTTTGCTCTGAAAGCAAGCACAGAAATTATTTGATGCACCCTTTCCTTCTCCAATGTCTACAATTTGTGTTTCAAATAAAAGTCAGGAAACACATGGAGACCTTTTATGGGAACAACACATGGAATATCAATTATGCCAGCTTCATTTTTTTAAATGCCTGATTACTATTTTCTTCTCCATTTTTATGTTTCTGGTTCTCTTATCAGAATGGAGAGTTTCTATTTGTTAAAAAACAAGAAGAGCTTGTTTTGGATGTGACAAATTTCAAAAGAATAAGAATCTGTCAAAGGACTGCATTATCACACAATCAGGGGGTGAGGATGATACAGCATAAATTCATCACTGTGATTCACTGCCAGTGTATAATAGGATAGCACCTTCAAAACTGCACACCCTGCTAAGCTTTTCTGACAAAAATAAGGAGTTTACAGATGAACAAATGGCTACTTTCTCAGCAACTCTGTAAGATGCTTAGGTGCTAATGTTTCTAAATGAAAGGAGTTTAAGCGCCACAGCTATTTTAGGGACATGGGTGTTCAAAACCCCAGTGTATTATTAGCATTTACATGACTCGTTTTTAATATAGCTAGTAATTAACCAAGACTTACTTCGGGATTTTCCTTCTTAAAGATCAGTTTATATTTTGGCTTCTGAAATGAAATGCTTTGTTTCTGGGAATCCCAGAAAATACATTCCTTTTTTTTGCTGTAAAAGCATGGAATACTGGATCAAAGTGTCAGTGATGTTATCCCCTTAGAAACATTGTAAGAAATGTATTACATTATCACCAAGTAAGATCCCCTTGAAAAATATCAGTATTGTTTGGTTTATAATATGTACAGGACTCAAAATAAAATGTCATCAATGTATTGTTTTATATTAATGCACAAGTGACTTTTATAATCTTCATTTTATAATGTGAAGACAGCGTTATGACCTAAGGTGGGACTTTTAATAGTCTTTGTATTTTTTTTTTTTTAATAAGAAATTGCAACATCTTGTAGGTGCTAATTATTTAACCAGTAGGTGGCAGCATAGCTCTTTGGTTGCTCTGAAGACCAAAGAATGGTCTCAAATTTAAAGTGCTTTTAAGAATTCTCCTTTCTGGTGATTCAAGGAAAAGTTTTTCTCTGTGTTTCATGTTTCTTTTATTTTAACACCATATTCATGCATGGGTATATAATATTTAGGGAAAAGTTTCGCAGAATATTAGCAATCTGCCTTTTCAAATAGATTCTGTAATATATATGCTGTATTTACAATATAATTTTCATCTTTAAATTATATTTTAGAGCATAAAGGGATACTTCTGAATCCTCTGCTTCACCGTTATCATTTTATAGATTAAAAAACATAAACTCCTCGAAAGATGAAGTGATGTGTCCAAGTTCAACCACATGTAATTTCAGAAATCAAACCATCTTCCTTTCTCAGTAAAAACTGATCTGGAAAAATTTTCCTTTTGCAGAAACGTGGAAGTCTGAACTAGAGAATACATACAACTACTCTTATTTTCTTTATATTTGTTTATATTTACAATATTTCTCTCTCTTTCTTTTTCTTCTCTCTCTCTCTCTCTCTCTCTCTCTTTGTGTATGTGTGTGTGTGTGTGGTTAGATTATTGAACTGTATGGAAAGACAGTATTAAATGGCAGTATTTTTACGTGGCCACTGACATTCTTAATCTAATAACAACATTAGACTAGGTGCCTAGTCAACACCAGCTGATAAGACAATTTTATTTTTTATTTATGTATTTATTTTTTAATGTTTATTTATTTTTGAGAGACATAGAGGCACAGCGTGAACAGGGGAAGGGCAGAGAGAGAGGGAGACACAGAATCAGAAGCAGGCTCCAGGCTCTGAGCTGTCAGCACAGAGCTGGACGCGGGCTCGAACTCACAGACTGTGAGATCATGAAGTCGGTCGCCCAACCTACTGAGCCACCCAGGCGCCCCTGATAAGACGGTTTTAAATAATGACATGCCATCTCAGTAACCACTTGTCTCCAATCTTTCAGAATTTTTATGGTTCTGCTTCAGAATGTATCCAAGTCAAAGCCAAAGCCAAAACTTCTCATGGTGGGCGAGCAAGGAGGTCCCACACAAACCACCCTTCCCTTTTCTGGACTCTTCTCCCGCTGCTATCTCTGGTGCTCATACACTCCCAGTACACAGACTTGGGCTTTTCCAAGAGGCTACAGAACATGTTACTGCAACACTCTGGCCACAGGTACTTTCAAGGATAGCTCGCTTGTCTTCTTTAGGTCTCTTCACGAATGTCACCATCGCAGTGAAAGTACATGAAGTGCCTGATCATCTTAAATAAAATTGCAACAACTGCTCCCTTGTCATTTATTCAATTCCTATTCTCTGATGTATTCAGTAGTTCTTTCAGCTACTTCAAGTCTGAGAACATTTTCTCCAAGCAACGGAAGATCTATGCAGTTATCGACATTAGCGAAAAATACATTTTGTACTTGTATGTTTATTTTTTAGTTAATTTATCGTCCTTCATCTCACTATAATGTAAGCATGTGGAAGCCCCAGATTAGGCTATATTATTTCCTTCTTTATCTCCGACACCTAGAATAGTCCTGGGCAAATGGTAATAATTCAGTGAATAGAGTGTGGATTTTGTTCTTTACAGTAAAGCCTGTCGGGTCCTTTGAGGAAAGTTGTAAACAAAAGACAATGGTACTTTTTAAGGTCTGGTTAGCACAGAGCCTATTTCCTTAATTTTTTATAGCTTATACACAATTGTAAAAGCCTTGTTTGTTTGTTTATTTGTTTTAATTCTTACATCTTTGTTAGTACTTGAGGAATAGAGCAAGTAAAAATAAATGAAAACATTAATAGCATATTATGCTTTCTGGATATTTGGTGTATCTATTTTCCTTACTTAATTTCTTATTCTTCTCTTTTTCTGTTTTCTTTTTTATAATATCTAATATAAAACTAATGAAGACTAATCTTAGAACTTTAATGATCTTAAGTTCAGAATCCGAAAAATAAAATATAGAATTTATTTATAATCTTGAGTCATAGTATTGACAAATTTATTAATCTGCTACCCAGCCTGAGGTGAACAACACTGTAAGTTTTGTGCACCAACCTTTACATGATTGGAGTGTTCCTTGGCAGAAGAAGGCTTATTTCCATGTCTAATCATATAACATTGATACCTTGTGGCTTTATGACTGTAAACCACCTCACCTAGGTTACAAGTTAGTGACAAGTGATGTCAGAAGAGATAATGCTCATGACACGTGTGGCATTTTTCTTGTTAAGTGAATATTGATCCAGGGTTCTAACACTCAGTTCATAGAGAGAATTTTATTACATGAAACACCATCTTATGAATACCACGGGCACCAGATCCTTGGCTTTGAAGTTATTCAAGACTCTCATAAATGTAAAATGCTATAAATTTATAGCGAGAAAAATATATTAAGCAAGCCATATCAGTTCACATTAAACTCACACTACACTTGCTCATTTAAGTTTAAGGATATGAATTTTTTATCGTAAAAGAATAAAACTTTATATTCCCACAAACTACCTATGAATGCACTAGTTGCTTCAATAATGGGCTTGTTTTATCATGCTTTCACCAAGAAAGAGCTAATAAGAAAGATCTCTCATTGTCACAAACGTAATGTAAATCATGAGAAATTGATATTGCTCACAATAAACTATGTTTGTTAAAAATAGAAAGATGAAAAAGTCGATCAAAGAGATGAAAGGCAGTTTTATGTCCATTTGCAGACATGGCCACCACTTTCAGAAAATAGTACAGGGGAATGAGAAATGATGAGTTATTAAAATATCTAAAATCACTCTTGCCTTGAAATGAGATGTGGATACTATATATATAGGAATGGAATTAGTCAGCAGCCAATGTCTAGGAATGTAGAAGAAATATGGCACAAAAACTAAAAATAGTAAAAACATCAACAATCCCATTTTGTCTAAAATTTGAAAAATAAAATGGATTCACGAAGATAATATTTGCATTACAGAAGCATATAATTTGCATAGGGGTGTTTAATACGTGAATGATCATATGGCATATTATCACTTTAAGTGTTTTAGAGGAAAGAAAGGTCTGGGTAAATTAACCATATGATGAAGAAATAAGCCAATAAGCCACCTGTAGTTTTGTTTGTACAATAGTGTACACATACAGTTGATGCTGCTGAGTTTAGACATCACAATCTGTAATACCTCTAAACATAAAATGAATATCCATCCATCGACAGACTCCCTCAGTTCCAGTGATGCAAATTAGCAGTGTTTCCTGGGCACGGAGCTTAAATGGCACCGGGACTCTGCATGATAGCAAGCACACAGAGAACATGCCAGCATTTTTTGAAAATTTGAAATATGGCCCCTCACATGAATATTACAAGTTTTCATCATGGAGTCAAATGAATATATTACATTATATTTTTTGAATTAAGAACTTTAAAATAAAGTCTGTGATTATTCCATGTTAAAATATTATTAGACATGATATTCTTGACTAAATGTACATACAATATATATTAAAGAAATGAAAATTTTCACTAGCTGTTGCAATCGACACTGTAACTGCCCAGTTTTATGGAATTATACACATAATGACAATGCTTGGGATCCCTCAGAACATAATTTTGCATATTAACAGAATTGTAGAACACACGATGATGTGTCTTAGTATAACATTTGTGTTTAAATGTATGTAGATTGAAAGGATGAATGGAGACAAGGATAAACAAACACATGATTCATCATAAAAATGAATATTTTTATATCATATTTCAAAACATAGTCTACTATGCTACTGAATTATATTCCATTCATACCAATGTAGCCTTCTTCTCTTTATATTAATGGCTTCTTTGTCATTAGTGGACTGTTGAGACCCTTGGGGAACAAAACTGAGACTTTATTCCATTTTCGTACTTCAAGTAGTTAAGATAGAGGCTGACATAAGGTATTCAATAAATATTTATTAAATTGTAAATATTACACAAATTTTCCATTTTTAGAGCTTTTTGAGGTGTAAAAATACTATATAATACTGTGTGACACTATAACCATTCACAAGCCACTATAATTTATGTTATGTAGTTATAAAGTTTTATAGAAACAATTTATATTTATTTGGTTTGGTTTTTTATTTCTCCAGTCTATTTTTTAAGGACAATACACAAGAAATTGAAGCCATTTTCATCAAGCTATTAGGCAATTTCAAAGGCTTCTTTACACTGCTTTTGATAAACATTTATGAGAAAAATATTAAAATACTAGGAACTATCTCAGTACATTCTGAGAAAGTGATTTATAGTATCAAGTTTTACTCCTTTTTAAAAAATCCTTTCTGACCCGCAGGCAAAGACTTCTGATATCAGGTTTGGTCCTTTCTGATATGTTTCACATTTGAATCCAAATACATATACATTTTTATATTGCTTGCCCAAAATAACACCAAGATAAAAATGATTTCCTTTCTCCATTTTCTTCTAGACTCAGACCCTTTGTCATCATCTTTCTATGTAATATCCAAAACACACAAATCTGAGTAAATGATCACATTTCTTTGTTAATATCCATATTATTTGGTTAAAATAAGTTCATTTTTTCTTAGAAAAAAGTGAAGAAACGGTGTTGTTTTTTTTTTTAAAGAAGATCTTGAAAAAATAAAAAAAGAAAGAGTATATGGGTTTGTGTTATTGAACGACTTTTAAAATCATTAAGATGAATGAGAAAGTCAAACCTCTTGTTAAAAGTATTTTAAATCATCTTCTCTTTCTAAATCATTTTCCACGTGAGTACACATCTGCTTGTGGGCTTTACGGAGCCTTCTGTCACAGATCAGGATCTGCATGTTTTAGGAATCTAGCCTGATCTGCATATTTTAGGGATCCAGCCTGGGCTTCCTTCATTATCTAGTTCTGGAAGGAACCTATAAGTTTCTCTATTCTGTTGGGTTTGGCCCTCAGTACTGTACTGCAATTTTCTGTGGATCCCTCAATTATACTAAGTAGATAAATTTTAACATCAAATATTATAAAGTTAAACAAAAGAATTTGGAAGAAAATAAAGCATACTACAGTGAAGTTTTATGTATTTTTAGTTCAAACTCAAAGATGAGTAGATGTATAAGTTATATATGTACAAAAATCACCCTATGTTTGTGATATTAACTTACAATTTTTCCTCTCCATATGAGTATGGTTTGATGCAGGATCTTTTTGGTCTTCTTCAACTTCTCCATTGTTTTTATCTTATAATTCTTTTTTGTTTCTTCATGACAACCTATATCTTCCTTGAGTGTGTACCAAAATGATTGTGGACCTTTGTTGAGATGTATGATGGGGTTATATCTCAATAAACATTGTAAGTTGAAAATAGCATAAGTTGAAAATGCATTTACTCAACCTAATCTACTGAACATCTTAGCTTAACCTCCCCTACCTTAAGTTGTGGTTGGAATTCTCACATTAGCCTTCAGTTGTGCGAAGTTATCTAACACAAAGCCTATTTATAAGAAAGTGTCGGGTATCTCGTATAGTTGATTGAATACTCTACTGAAAGGTGATATGGGCACAGGATGATTGTAAATGTATGGATTATTTAAACTTCGTGATTGCACACCGGGCTGGGAATCGCAGCTCACTGCTATTGCCTAGCATCTTGAGAGAGTCTCGTAGGGCATATCACAGGCCCAAGAAAAGACTAAAATGCAAAATTTGAAGTCCGGTTTCTATTGACTGCATATTGCTTTTTCATCATTGAAAGTAGCAAAATTGTAAATGGAATCATTGTAAATTGGGTCCAGTCTGCACTTTAGTTAGGTGTATCTGTTGTCACCTGAAGGGAAAGTATTGAATACAATTATTCATTGTAACATTCTTAATTTCACTGCAGAATCCCAAGAAATTCTAGAAATTAAGAAGGTTCTTTTACAGCATGTTCCTTTTAGAAAATTTAAGGTGTGTGTTTCTTGAAAGTATTTTGAGTATAGAGTATATGTTCGAAAACATTAACCGATTTTTAAATCTTTGTTGTTATCATTAGCCCCATCTCATCTAAACTGGCTTGCTCTGATAACAAAGATATGAATAATAATTAATAAAATGTTATGAAGTCAGTAGTGTTTATAGCATACCTATTCAGGTCCTACCAATAAGATGAGAACCATTCAAAGATAAAAGTACTCTAGGGGTTCCTTGGTGGCTCAGGAAGTTAAGCGTCTGACTTGGTTCAGGTCAAGATCTCACGGTTTGCGAGTTCACTCCATATAGGGCTCTCTGCTGTCAGTAGGAAACTTGCTTAGGATCCTCTGTCCCTACCCCCTCCCCTGCCTATCCCTTGCTTGCACTGTCTATCTCTCTGTCAAAAATAAACAAACATTTAAAAAAATCTTTCAGATCTTCTTAGGAATAAAATTAATTGAAATTGCACTAGGTTACCAGAACTACTCTGAGACTAAAACAGTTAATGTATTATGCAGGAAAAGAAAAATCATCAATGCTTTGTGTCCTTAAAAGACAAGTGCTTAAACAAGACTTTTTGGGCTCTGCCCTCTCCATATACAGCCTAGTAGCTGATTTGATTTCATTTTTACCCCTGTATTTTTTAAAAGATATATTTACTTAGCCATTTCATCTCTTTATTTGGCATTGCATGGGTGATTGATGGATGGTTGGTGACATCGCATAAATCGCAGCTTATGTCAAACTGGGGCAAAGTGAAATGGAAAGAATCTTGTCATCATTACTTGACCTTTACTTCAAAGCAACTCTTATCAGACTGCCACTTAGTTTTGGGAATATACTGAGAAATGCAGCCCTTGCCCTCAAATTACATTAAAAAAAAAAGGAGCACTCTGTTAGCACACTTACTATTCTTCTATAAGTCGTGGTTATTCTTACACCATTGTGTCTCTTCGTGATCACATAAAATAATTATCCTTGTCTATGAGGTCTTCATCTGTAATAATGATTTTCATATTACTAGTGTATAAATGAGGAATATAGCTTGACTCACTTTTTGTTCAAAGAGTGGGAAACGAACTAATATGCTATAAAAATAATTTGCCAGTTTGCCCAATGTGAGAAAAACACAAATGTTTTACCTTTACACAAATGGTTTATCTTTTGAATGTAAAAAAGTAGTTGCAATTAGATTCATTCATTCATTTTCAAATAATTAAAATATGTTGCAATGTATTAGGAAAAGGGAAGTCATCATTGGGGTGATTTGTGGGCAGGAGATTATTAGAATATAGAATTAATATAAATATGGTAAGGTTAAGTTATTTACGATAGTGACAGTTGCTACCCTATTTGGATGTTGACTTAAAAAGTTAAATCTAAGCTAAATTACATGCTCTTTTTCTAGAAGCATTCATTTATTGTAAATAAAATATTTTTCAATATTATTTTTATACAAATAATACTTCATACTTGCTGAAACAGAATTTTTTCAAAGTTATTATGAATCTTTCTTTTATATCACTTTATTTTCAGAGACACAAAGATAGGAATTTTTGTTTAAGTGACAAATTCAAAACTTCTCTTATAGCCATTATATATATGTTAAAGGGTACCAAACTTGCTTTTTCAGCTTAGATGATACTAAATTGCAGAAAAGACATGAGGCAGATATTTCTAGGCTTTGGAGCACTGTCTATAAATGTTTGTAATCTTGAGAAAAAAGAGAATAAGCAAGGGAAGCCCCACGCTCACTATGCACCTACCAAAGCCCCACTAGCGGCTTTCTGGCTGGCAGATCTTCTCTACCAAGGTACAGGAGATTCAAGTCCAGTCAGTGCATGACAACCTCACTGAGCTGAGGCAGAATAGTGGAGTTCAAGGCAGCTGAAATAGTTAAAAGTAGTAAGGTAGCTATTACCCTTCTCTGTATAGAAGAGAGTGCAGACAGGGAGGTATCAAATCAGCAGAGGGGTCTCCATGTTTTAGTTACTGAGGGACAATTTTCACATGTGCAAATAAGACTGTTCGAATGCCAGGAGGGAGTCACTTCTGCAGGGTTTGTGGGGGGAAGAGCTGAGAAAAATATCAGAGATGTGGAGTGCTGAAAGACATTGGAATTCTAGCCTAACCAGATGATAGAGACCTCTCCGAATGCCTTATACATTCAGTTGAGACTATAGACACCTAAAGAGAAAAGAATATGTCTTTGATATAAACCAAACCCTGGGAGTAAGGAAATCAATTATACACACACACACACACACACACACACACACACACACACACACACATACACATACATACATATATACATATACATATATGTATACATACATATATGTATATGTATATATAAATTTTTATGTATATGTATACGTATATATACAATCTATAAATGTATGTATACATATATCTATATGTATATATAAATTCTTACACCATTATACACCATTATATTATTATTAGACACCATTATGCTATTATACATACATATATATATAGACTAACAAAGAATAAAATCAAACCTGAGAGTCTGGAAATATAATGTCAGTACTTAACTGCCTACAGGAGCAAACAACCTTAAACGCTTTTTTTTTTTTTTGAAAGAGAGAGGAGGAAACAGAGGGTGAGTGGGGAGGGGCAGAAAGAGAGGGAGACACAGAATTCAAAGCAGGATCCAGGCTCCAAGCTGTCAGTATGAAGCCTGACGTGGGGCTCAGATCCACAAACTGTGAGATCATGAGCTGAGCTGAAATTGAACACTTAACTGACTAAGCCACCCAGGTGCCCCCAAACTTAAACACTTTAATTTTTTTTAATTTTTTTAACGTTTATTCATTTTTTTTAATGTTTTATTTTTTTTTTTTTTAATTTTTGAGAGACAGAGCATGAGCAGGGGAAGGGCAGAGAGAGAGAGGCAGACAAAGAATTTGAAGCAGGCTCCAGGCTCTGAGCCATCAGCACAGAGCCCGACGCAGGGCTCGTACTCACAGACCATGAGATCATGACCTGAGCTGAAGTCGGCCGCTCAACCAACTGAGCCACCCAGGCGCCCCCTTAAACACTTTTAAAGGTGTTGTAGTCTCATTGCAACATATCATCCATAGCATTTATCATATAAGAATATAATGACTGGATCTAAAAGAGGCAGGAAGCTGTAATCCACAACTTAAAAGATAATAAGCATGCAAAGAGAGAAGAACATAACCAATAACCATGAGAAAAACCAATCAGTAGTAACAAAAAATCATGACTAAGACTATAAAATTAACATAGAGATATTAAAATAACTATGGTAACTTTATTGCATATGTTCAAGACTGTACATTGAATAAAGAAATAGATATAAAATTACTCAATTAATCTAGAGATGAAGGGGCACCCTGGTGGCCCAGTCAGATGAGCATGCAACTTCTGTTTCGGCTCAGGTCCTGATCTCATAGTTGTGAGTTCAAGTCCTGCATTGGGCTCTGTGCTGGCAGTGCAGATCCTTCTTGGGATCCAATCTCTCCCTCTGTCTCCATCTTTCCCCTGATCATGCTTTTCTGTCTCTCTCTCTCTCTCTCTCAAAAAAATAAAAACAACTAAAAAATGACTTTATATTAAAAAAAACATGCAAATTAAAATGAAAAATACATCAAACTTGATTAAGAGCACATTGGATATGCCACAAGATTAGAGAAGACGCAAAGAGAAAAAAGACTCACAAAAAGAACAGAATTTCTTATTTCCTATAGGGCATAACAAGAAAACAACATTTATGTAATTTGAATATGGGAAATTGGAAAGGCAGGAAAAAAATTTAAATAATGGCATTTGTTTTTTTCAAATTTGATGAAAAGAACATATTTATAGATGTGAGAAGCTCTACAAACTCCAAGCAGAAAAACCTAGAGAGACACTACACGAGGAATATCATAATCAAATTGATGAAATGTGTGATAAGGCAAACTCTTCCACCAAAAGTAAGAACTATGATTTACAAGGGAATAAATGTAAGAATGACAAGATTTTCACTAGAAACCACAAAAGCTGAAAAATAAAGAAATGCTATTTTTAAAGTGAAAAAGTAAAAAAAGCTCATTGACCTATATTTCTGTACTGACAAAAATGCTTTTCAAAAATAAAGATAAAAGGATTGATTTCTAGGGTTGCCTGGGTGGCTCAGTCGGTTGAGCACTGACTCTTGATTTCAGTTCAGGTCATGATCCCAGGGTCATGGGATTGAGCACTGTGTCAGGCTCCATGCTGAGTGTGTAGCTTGCTTAAGGTTCTCTCTCTCTCACTATGCCCCTTTCTCTTACTCACTCTCTCTCTCTCTCTCTCTCTCTCTGAAAGAAAGAAAGAAAGAAAGAAAGAAAGAAAGAAAGAAAGAAAGAAAGAAAGAAAGAAAGAAAGAAAGAAAGAAAGAAGAAGGAAGGAAGGAAGGAAAGGAAAAGGACTGATTTCTAGCATAAGAATGTAAGAAATTCTACTAACCTACTCTGTAGTGAAATTGATGGAAAGCATTTTTTAAAAAACAACCATTTAAAGCCTCTGGAAATAGTCCTAGGGGAAAATAGAAAATGTATAAATATCTATTCAAAAAATCTACAGAAAATTCAGGAGGAAAAGCATAAGTCTATGGTATTTGAACTGAGACCACTCCCTCCTTTCCCTTTCCCAGCTTAGCTAGAAAGACTCCATTCCAGACTACAGCAGCCAAAAAATGTGACTCCCCTCTCTTCGCAGCTCCCACCCACGGGGCTTTCTTTTCAGGAGAGGCAAGACCTCAGATTTTTTCACCCAATTCCTGACACCTGTTGCTGAGGCTAAATCACCTGCAAATGTAGTCTAGAGGAGAGGGGCTTTCTTCTGTGCAAACTCCACTCCTGGAATAGAAGCTTTGTTCTGAGTGTGGCATGTTGAAATACTGCGGCTCTCATAGCTCTTCCTCTAGCTTTGGAAGGGGTAGATCCACACCACAGAGGCAGGCTGGGAGAACCCCAGGCTCCTGCCTGCCCCTCCACTGAGTGCTCAGCTCCTACAGGAAAGATGTCGCTGAGAGGAAGATTTCCATTGTGCCATCCCCAACCCCAGATAGCTGATTCAGAGATTTTACCTTGGGGAAAAGCAAGATATGAAGCAGTTCCTAAAAAAAAAAAAGGAGAGGAGGGGCTCGTGGGTGCCTTAGTATGTTAAGCATCTGTTGATTTTGGCTCAGGTCATGGTCTCAGAATTTGTGAGTTTGAGCCCCACATCAGGCTTTGCTTGACAGTGCAGAACCTGCCTGGAATTCTCTCTGTCCTTCTCTGTATTCCCCTCCCCACCTTGTGCTCTCTCTCTTTCTCATGATAAGTAAACTTCTAAACTTAAATAAATAAATAAATAGATAGATAGATAGATAAATAAATAAATAAATAAATAAATAAATAAATAAATAAATAAAATGGTTCCTATCTCTTCCCAAAGAAACTGACTTCATTGCAAGAGAGTATAGAAAAATTTAAACCTAAGGGCACTCTCAAGAGCAGTTGAGGTTTGGGGCGCCTGGGTGGCTCAGTCGGTTGGGCGGCCGACTTCAGCTCAGGTCATGATCTCACGGTCTGTGAGTTCAAGCCCCGCGTCGGGCTCTGTGCTGACGGCTCAGAGCCTGGAGCCTGCTTCCGATTCTGTGTCTCCTCTCTCTGCCCTTCCCCTGTTCATGCTGTGCCTCTATGTCTCTCAAAAATAAATAAACATTAAAAAAAAAATTAAAAAAAAAAAGAGCAGTTGAGGTTTTAATGAAAAGCAACTGGGAGGAGATTGATGGTTCTACTGAAGATACAGGTTATACTGTAAACCCGCTGGTTTCCAGGAGGAAACTGAAATAAGCTGAGAGGAATTCTTGGAACAAAATCAGATGGTGACCTCAGAAACTATTCCCTCAAGGGAGGTAAATTTGACTGGATTTGTATGAAGAGTAATTTTGTTCCAGGGCCTTACTGGAAATAATAGACAAACCGTTAAGGCAATTAGTGCAATTTCACAGATGCATATGGCCGGAGAAAGAGTGGAGGAGAGCCTTACCAGGGACACTGTCATGCCATAGTGACTATGGGCTTTGAGGAGCTGTGACTCTTTGAAGAGCAACATCAGAACCTATACTGTGGGGGTAGAAGACATGGGAAGGCTTCAGTAGAAGAATCCAGCCAGTCACTAAAAAATAAGCACATTATAGGAATAAGTTCAGAAGGAAGGACAATACCCAGACAGTACCCAGGGTTCCTCCAGTATATTATCTACAATGTCCAGTTTTCAACAACAAAATATGAGACAGGCAAATAAATAAGAAAGTGTGACCCATACAATGAGAAAAAAATAAAAGCAGGTGGGAGAAATTATCTATGAGAGCAACTAGATGTCACATTTAAGAGAAAAAGATTGTAAAGTAGTCATTAAAAGCATATTCACAGAAGTAAAGGAAATTATGATTAAAGAAGTAAAGGAAGGTATAAGGACAGTGCTGCATCAAGCAGGGAATATCACTAAAGAAATAAAAAATTATAAAAGAATTAAAGGTACATCTTAAAGTTGAAAATTTCAGTAACTGGAATTAAAAAAAAAATTCACTGGAGAGACTCAACAGTAGATTTGAACTGGTGAAAGAAATAGTTAGCAAACTTGAATGAAATTAAATCGATTAAGATTATGCAGGCCAAAGAATAAAGAGTAAAAGATGAAAAAAAAATGAACAGAGCAAGGAAGAACAGTAGGGACCAACAAATATGTAACGGGAGCATCAGGAGAAGAGAGAGAAAAAATTCAAAGAAATAATGGTTGAAAACTTCCAAAATTGATTGAAAAATAACAACCTACACATCCAGGAAGCCCCAAAAACTCCAAGTAGAATCAAAACAAAGAGACCTGCAAACACACATCATAGAAAAATTGCTGATAGTAAAAGACAAGATGGAAATCTTGAAAGCAGCAAAAGAAATACAGCATATTGTTTCCAAGGTAATCCCATTTAGACTATTGACTGATTTCTTTCTCAGCAGGGAAAACTTGATGCCAGAAGGCAGGGAGATAATGTATTTAAAGTTCAAATGCACGTGTGTGCATGCGCAACTATCAACCAAGAAACCTGTATCCAGCAAATCTATCATTTTTAAAAATTTTTTAATGTTTATTTATTTTTGAGAGAGAGAGAGAGAGAGAGATAGAGCACAAGCATCAGAGGAGCAAAGAGAGTGGGAGACACAGAATCTGAACAAGACTCCAGGCTCCGAGCTGTCAGCACAGAGCCCCACACGAGGCTCGAACTCACTAGCCGTGAGATCATGACCTGAGCTGAAGCCAGACACTTAACTGGCTGAGCCCCTCAGGCACCCCATTTTGTAGCAAATCTATCATTTAAAAATGAAGGTGAAATAAAGAGTCTCCCAGGTAAACAAACAAAAAGAGAGAGAGAGAGAGAGAGAGAGAGAGAGAGAGAGGGATTTGTAACTAGCAGATGAATCCCCGAAATGCTTCAGCAGAAAGCAAATGACTCTACAGAGTAATACTAATTAACATGAACAAATATAGAACACCAGTGAAGGTAATTATGTAATTGTAAAAGAAACTTTAGTAGCATGTTTTTTACCTTCTATTAACTAATTTTTTTAAATTTTTTAATGTTTATTTATTTTTGAGAGACAGAGAGTGAGCAGAGGAAGGGCAGAGAGAGAGAGAGGCAGATGCAGAATCTGAAGCATGCTCCAGGCTCTGAACCATCAGCACAGAACCTGACGCGGGGCTCGAACTCACAGACCATGAGATCATGACCTGAGCCGAAGTCAGGCCGCTTAACCGACTGAGCCACTCAGGCGCCCCTATTAACTAATTTAAAAACCAATTATAAGTTCAAAGTATATTTTAAAAGAAGATTTCAAAAGATAAAATGTGACATTTAATCTGTTTTTTGATTCGTCAAAATGAAGATTAAGTCTTAGATATGTACAGATTTAATTGCTTCAAAATATATAAAAGAAACTGATAAAACTTCAAGGACAAATACAAAAATCATCTCATTAGCATAAAAAGTATATAAAACATCATTAAGTGTATATATATATTTGAGCAACATTGGACTATTTAGGTATCTGACTACTACCTAATAACAGCAAAATATGCATTCTTTTCAAGTATAAATTGGACAGTCGCTATGATAGACTGTATTTTGTACAATAAAAAAACTTAAGAGTAGTGAAATTAGGCAAAGTACGAACTCTGACTACAACATAATTATACTAAAAATCAGTAACAGAAGAAATGGAAAATCACCAAATATGTGGAAATTAAATAATATATTGTCTTTTTAATGTTTATTTATTTCTGAGAGAGAGAGCACAGTGGGGGAGGGGCAGAGAGAGAGGGAGACATAGAACCTGAGGTAGGCTCCAGGCTCTGAGCTGTCATCACAGAGCCTTATATGAGTTTCAAATTCATGAACCATGAGATCACAACCTGAAACAAAATCAAGAGTCAGACCCTTTACCAACTGACCCACCCATGTGTCTGTAAATAATGTATTTCTAAATAACCATGGGCACTGAAAATACACAAAGAATATTAAAGTTAAAATACAACATATCAGAATTAGTGAGATGTAGCTAAAAATGTTCTTAAAGGGAAAATCATGGTGTTAAAATGCCTACATTAAAAAAAAAAAACTACTCAAGTTATCTTAGCTTTTACCTAAAAAAACTTAGAAAAAGTGAACCAAAATATACCCATTGTATGTGGAAAGAATAATAAATAAAGAATAAAATAAGAACTCTTGGAGTAGAAATTAATGAAATAAAAAACAAAGAGTAAATGAAGGACCTATTTTTTTAAGATCACTAAAACTGATAAAGTTCTAACTCATTTGAATAACAAAAGGGAAAAGATGCATATTTTCAATATTAATATAATGAAAGAGACATCACTACAGATGTTATATACATTAAAAGTATGAACAAATATATGCCAACAAGTTTGATAGATGACATAGAAAAATATCCTTGAAAGATACCAACTTACCAGGTTTCATACAAAAAGAAACAGACACCTAAATAGCTCCATATCTACTTTTTAAAATTGCATTGTTTAAAATATTTTCACAAAGTCCAAACACAGATATATTGAATGATGAATTCAACAAACCATTAAAAAAAAGTTTATATATATTAAGTTTTGTAAAATACCTTCTATAGAAGAGGAGTAAATGCTTCTCACCTCATGAACATAGGTGCAAAATCCTTAAACATAGGTTAGAAAATTTTCTGGCAATTTATATAAAAGGAATACATATCATGACTAGATTATTCTAAGAATACAAGGTTTGTATAAATTTGTAATCAATGTAATTCACAATATAAACAGACTAGAAAATTTAAAAAATATACACATATATATATCATCTCAGTAGATGCAGTAAAATATTTGAAAAAAATCTACATATATTCGTAATAAAAACTCTCAGCCAACCAGAAGAACAAAGGAACTTTCTCAACCTGATAAAGAGTATTCATGAAAAACTTATAGCTAGCGTGGTGTTTAATGGTGAAAGACTAAATGTTTCGCTTTCATATCAGGGGAAATAGCAGGTATTTTTCACTTAAAACTATCTCATAAAATGACCTTGAATTCTTGAGACATTTTGTTTCTCCTAATATTGTATATTTATCAATTATTAGCATTTTCATTATTATGCAATGAAGACAACACAAAACTAGTTATAACTAAATAGGTGATTTAAGCCAACTTAGTTAATCATTTTGGATCAGTTTAGAAAAGAAAATTTAAAAAAGGTATTTTTCTTTAGGGATTAAGCTTTGTGTTCATACACCTATTTAAGTTTTCTCAGGCTTTTATTTCCATACATTTTTTAAATTTTTATATTCTGGTATTACATAGTTCTTTGAAGAAGAGTGAATGTTCATGTTCAACATTATGTGTAATCCATATCACGTTCCATTTAGATCTGACCACTTTCTGGCAATCCCTTGGATCTAAACATACACAGTACAGAGAGAAGAAAAGGAAACCAAGAAGACAAAAAGTGAAGAAACAGTAATCTAATTTACATACCATAAAGATGAAAGTAAAGATGTAATTGGACCAGAGTGTTCCACCTGTTCAATGAGAATTCAAAGAATGAGAATTAGGTCTGGGAAACGATGAGAGTTCAGAAATGTTATGAGGAAGGATCCGGTTACAGATTCTGTGGTATTTCACCCAGATCTCTTGCTCAGCCTCAAGACACCCATCCTCCAGCTGCCAAACATATAATCTTGATAGCTTGTTGTTCACAGCTGTATCCCTCTCCGCAAATCACTTTAGTCACAGGAAACTGCTTCCTTCAAGGTTATTCATCTTTCCAGACCATAAGATTGGCTGATGTGGGGATAAAAATTTGGAGCCATCCTAAAGGGCCATCCCATATACAGAGTCCATGTAGGATTCGCCGTCTTGTTTGCAGAGCTTTGTACTAGTCCTCCTGTCTAGTCCTTCCTGACAGGTATGTCTCCGAACAGTATTCCCCTGTAAGCATTCTGCACAGAACTCCCTGTTTCAAAATCTGTTTTCAGATGTAAAATCTATTTCCAATGTAAAATGAATAAGCATTGAAGTGATGCATGCAAGAGAGTGGCTTTCAGGTACATAGTGCTATTTTTGAAAGGGCTAACTTCTCAATGGATTGAGTAGTGGACATAAGAGTGTGACTGAGGTGCATGAAATGGGCAGGATCGCCAGAAAAATAGTGGAACTGCTGAATTTCAGTAACAAACACTTTTCTACGAAAAACATTTCTCAGAAATTCACTTTAAATCACAAAGTTAGCTTGTAAAAATCATTTATTTAAAAAAGAGTATGGAACAGAATAATTTTACAATTTGACACCTAGATTCTGTGACTGCCAAGTATATCCTGGCAATATTGGCACTGAAGCCAGGGCAAATTTAAAGAAAGCCAATGTGAGAAGCTGGTGCCAAGCTAATGCTGAAAATTGCTTAAGCTGAACACTACGCCAATTTGCTTTTGCATCGTAATAAGGTAAAGAGAAAGCTAAAATTAAACTTTTACATGATAAACATTTTTGGTGTCCACACCCTGTTGTTTGTGAACTTGTCATCCATCCTTCCTCATGTACCCCTCTTCCTGTATATCTATTGGGAATGATTCCAACCACCTAGTTTCTGAAACAAGAAATCCAGGAGCCAATTTAGAATCTTATTAACCATAATCCTAACGTGTTCTCGACATCACGCCCAGTCTGGCTGCTACCTCTTCATTAACGTCTGAATTCATTGTTACTCTCTCCCCAAGTCCACTGTTACTTTTGTGATTCTGGTTACCAGTATCAGCCTGATTATTTCACAGCTTTCTGACAATCGGTATCTTCCAAACTCATCACACAATTGTTCCAAGAGTGAATATTCTAGATGCGGATTGAATCATGCTATCCTTCTTAGAACATGTTCAATGGCTTCTATTTTCAAGACACCTATCAGAGTCCTTAGCACAGCATGGAAGGTACACATGACCTTTCCAGGCATTTATCTTCTCATCAGATCTTACTGCTCAACTATATTACCCTGATTCCAGTTCCCTCAAATTTGGGCTTACTCATGTGAAAACTTTTCTTCCTAAAAAATCCACTTCAGGTCTCAAAAATTAGCATTTTTAAAAATGCAGTTTGGAAAAAAAATATTAATTAGCTCCCATTTCCATTTTTAAAAACATAATTGAGTCATGGGGCCCCTGGGTAGCTCAGTTGGTTAGACCTCCAACTTGGGCTCAGGTCATATCTCAAGGCTGGTGAGTTAGACCTGCATCAGACTCTGTGCTAACAACTCAGATTCTGTGTCTCCCTCTCTTTCTGGCCCACCCCGGCTCATTTTCTGTCTCTTTCTGTCTCCCATCTCTCTCTCAAAAATAAATAAACATTAAAAAAAATAAAATAAAATGGAATTGAGCCTGATTGGCTTTAGTGGGGACATGTATTCTCCAGTTGACCTTGAGATCACCTGATTTTTATGATACTGAGGCAAGTTGCTTTGACTTACTAGTATTTTTACTGCTAGTCTCTGTTACTCTGATGCACCAGCTCAAACTTCTTTGGCTGTATTAGTCTTATTTAAGTCTCTCTTTTCTTAAGGGCTCCTACAAGTCTCTTTAAAATTATTTTTATAATAGCACTTCAAATTAGTTTCTTCTGTTATTAGCTTATTTTTTTCTTCCTACTTGCATTTTATTTTTTTTAATTTATTTATTTTTTAAAGTTTATTTATTTTTGAGAGAGAGAGTGAGAATCCCAAACGGGCTCCACACTGTCAGCACAGAGCCCAACCCAGGGCTTGAATCTACGAACCATGAGATCATGACCTGAGCCTGAGTTAATAAAAGGCAAGGTTATTCTGGGGGCTTCACCTAAACAGATGAGCCCTTTAAAAAGACTTCAAAAGGAGAAAATGAGCCCCTTTTGGCCTTGGAGTAACAAACTGCCGTGTTGTGGAGAGGACCATGTTACTAGGACCTGCAGGCAGATTTTAGGACACGAAAGCAACCTCTGGCTAACAGCCAGCAAAAATAAATAAATTAATTAAATAAACGTGACTCTCAGTGCTGTAACCATGAAAATTTATACAATCAAATTGTGCCAACAACCTGAATGAGCTTGGAAATAGATTTTTCCCTAGTCGAGAATGCAGTCCAGCCAACACTTTAATTTCAGTCTTGTGAAACATTGGGCAGAAAAACCATCTGAGTCTTGCCCACCCTTCTCACCTACAGAACTGTGAGATTATAAATGTGTTTTGTTTTGTTTAAGCCGCTAAGTTAGTAGTAATTTCCTACATGACAATAAGAAACAGAAACTGATATATACACTGTTGGACAAATTCTGCCAATGCAAACAGAACTGCCATTTAGCACCGTGCTTCTTTTTAACATGAATAGGTAATGAAATAATTAGACTGAGGAAAGACATTCATCATAGACAATGAAATATTTCTTCTCTGAATTGAAGGACATGAGTTTCCACATTAATAGGCCCATCGGGTATGGAGAAAAAATGAAAACCACTCAAAGTAAAACTACATTATACAATTTCAGAACAGATAAGATCAAGCTGAAATGCATTAAGATGTTTGATAATACATGGAAGATAAACGAGTAATACCTTCCTATACCAAGAACAAGCAGTACTCTTCTCCCCTGAGCTCTATATCAAAACAAAATAAGCATATTGTATTATGGTAGAACAAATAATTTGCTTTGTAGACATATGTCTTCTCATTAATTCATATTATCTCCTATGCCTTTTATGGAAATTATTGGAGACTGTGCTCCCCAGAAGTCTGGAGAGTACACCAAAAAAAGAAGACTTTGATTCCAAAAAAAACATAGAGGATCTAGGGTTAATTTTAGCCAAAGGCTGATAGTGAAAGAAGTCTGAGAAAGAGTTATACAACAGTCATGAAGAACAACCATATGACGGGAGTGGCTGCAGAAGGAGAGCTTTAGGATACGATTACCCTGAAAATAATGAATTGTTGATGTTTTTATTGGTTTGGGCTAAGGAACAATGCCATTGAGAGATCTTTATTTAGTTTTTTTTTTAATTTAAATTTTATTTAGTTAATATACAGTGCAATATTGGCTTCAGGAGGAGAGACTTTTTAGAATGTAATGGACTGATTCAGAAAAAGGAGCACTATTTATAGAAAACAATACAAAATTTTAAAATGGGGCCTATTCACTTCAGAAAAGCTTAGTTTTTTAATGGTGCTTACATATATATAATACGTGGATTAGCATTGAATAATAATTCTAACTGCATAGCAATGTATAGTTAGTATGTATTTAACCACATATTGTGATATGAGCTTGTTGTAGGAGTGGAGTAGAGAGAGACCAGTGGAGGGGGGAGTTTAGTGTTAAAGATCTAAATCTTACACACCATCATAGAAAACAATACATCTAAAAATTATATATCCTAAAATAGCATTTTAATATAAATTTTATGTGTACTCAGGTAAATATAAGAAGTCACAGCTTAACAAACAACAAAGGAATCAATTAGGAAGTACTAGGTAATATTGGGATAAAGACTACTTTTTATTACCAGCTTTGGGGATCTATTTGATTTTTTTTTTAACTGAGTAGATGTACCACTTTTATAAAGTAAAATTCATTAAAAAGGTCATAGGGAACTAAAACATAAAAATGTGGGGGCCATGTGGAACACCATTTTCAACGAATGGTGTCAGTTGGTAAGATGATACTCATTATTCAAATCACTCATTACTGAGGAAAAGAGAACATCCTGCCATGATTGAGAGTGAGCAACTTGGGAGGCAGACCGCATTTTTGCATAATAGCTTCTTAGACACTAACTTTTATTCCTGGGCTAAATACATAATTTCTTCCGAACTCTAAAAACTAACCTGTACAACATCGTTCTTAGAAAAATAAATCTAGAAAGCTTGTAAAGTGTTTGGCAGTACCTGGTAAATAGTAAGTCAGTAAATATTAGCTTTGTAAATTACTAGGAAATATTTACTAAGCAGCTGTATGTACACAATGCTGTCCTAAATCTGGGTGTAAAGAAACATGAATGAAACAAGAATGATATCTGTGTGATAGAATGTGGCAGTCTAGATAAATGCTAAATGAGAAAATTCAACTGAAAATTAAAAAAAAAAAAAATCTAGAGGTGCCTGACTCAGTCAGGCTCAGTCAGTTAAGTGTCCCAGTTTGGCTCAGGTCATGATCTTGCATTCCATGGGTTCGAGCCCTGCATCGTGTTTAGCGCTGAAGGAAGCTAAAACTATTTTAAAATCCAAATCCTAATAGGTTACCAGTGCTGTAAAAGAATCAGAGTGGTCAACTTTGGTGAGCGTGTGTGTCTGTGTGTGTATGTGTGTTGAATGGGAGAGGTTGTACTTTTAAAGGTTACCATTGGTTGCCTCATGAGGCAATGGTACTTAAGTCACAGGCTGTATTAATCTGTTCAGGCTGCTATAACTAAATACCACACATTAGATGTCATTAACAACAGATGTTATATCATTACATGGCCTTTCCTCTGTGCTCACATGGAGAGGCAGGGGAAACTCCCTGGTGTCTCTTCTTGAATGTATTTACTTACTTACCCACTTACTTACTTACCTACTTACTTATTTACTTATTTAGAGAGAAAGAGAGAGCACAAGCAGAGGGAGAGGAGAGAGAGAAAATATTAAGCAGGCTCTGTGTTGAGCATGGAGTCCAATACAGGGATCATGACCTGAGCTGAAATCAAGAGTCGGATATTCAGCCAACTAAGCCACCCAAGCCCCCATCTCTAGTCTCTCTTCTTATAAGAACACTAATTCTACTGGATCAAAGCTCCATTGTCATTGCTTCCTTTCATATTGACTACTACTTTAAAGGCTCTGTATCCACATGCAGTCACATCTAGAGTTAGGGCTTCAAGATATAAATTCTGAGAAAACATAAACATTCAGTCCCTAACTTTTCTACACCTAAGCCTCCATAATTTATGTCTCCTTTCATGTGAAATACATTCATTCCATCTCAAGGCCCAAAAGTTTTATCTCAGTCCAGTATCAACTCAGTAGTCTAAAGTCCAAAGACTCATGTAAATATCATCTAAATCATGTATTAGTGAGACTCAAGGTACAAATTCATCCTGAAGCCAGCTTCCTCTCTAGCTGTAACCTGTGAAACCAGACAAGGTATGTGCTTCCTGAATGCAATTCTTGTATAGGCAAAGGATAGATAGTCCCAGTCCAAAAGGGAGCAATAGGAAAGAAAAAAGGTACTACAGATCCCTGGTAAGTCCAAAACCTAACAAAGCAAATGCTATTAGGTCTTAAGTCTCAAGAATAACCTCCTTTGGCTTGACACCTCCCTTCTGGACTCACTGAGGCTGTGCTCTATGCACACAGTTCTGCCAGGCAGGAATCCCTCCATTAAGGTTTTGCCAAGCAGGGTCTCACACCAAATGCACCCATCAATCTTGCCTTCAAGACTCCAGGTGTCCCGAGCCTCTAGTTAGTAGTAGCCTGGCTTGTTGAAATCTTATTGGTGGCCACTCCCTTTGAGAGTGAGGTAGAGGCAGCCTTGGCCCCTGGTCCTGTAGTGGTAATGGCAGCCCTATTGATCTCTGAATCACTTTTGGGGTTATTATTACCCTTTTCTGATAGATAAGCCATGCTCATAGCCAAACAGCTATATGGCCCCATCCTGCAGAGTATATGTCCTACAGTCTTTCTTCAACTATCTTGTATCTGTCCCCATCAGCTCAAACTGGCAGTGTTTCTATCACATAATCCCATAATCTCTTTAAGAAATGATAATCCTGCCACAGTCTTGGTGTTGTCTTCAGAACATACTTTCTCATTTTTGCAGTATGGGCACACTGAGAATTTTACAAGCCTTCAACTGCTGGTTCCTTTTTTTGTAACAATTCCTTCTTCAATTGTGCGCAGTCAGAGGATCTAGGTCACACCTTCAAAATTTTGCTTAGAAATTTACCCAGTTAAATATTCAATTACATAATCTGTAATTTTCATCTGCCCCAAACACAAGAACACAAGTGAGACATATTGTTAACCGTTTTATAAGAAGGATTACCTTTCCTTCGGTTTCCAATAACCTATTTCTCATTCCTGTCTGACACATCACCAAATGGCCTTTAATGGTCATTATTTCCACCAACATTCTGTTGATGATTATTTACATATTCTCTAACGATGGAGGCTTTCTATTCAGCTCTTTTCTTTACGAGGTGTCACCAGAATTTTTAATGAGCACATTTCAATGCATTGAATAAAACACTGTTCTACCAACAGTACCTTCACAGCAATCTAGGCTTTTTCTAGCATGCATGTCAAAACTTCTCCAGCCCTCTATGCAGTAGCCAGTTCCAAAGCTCCTTCTCCATTTTTAGGTATTTGTTATAGCAGTACCTCATGTTATAGCATCAAACTGTGTTAGTTTGTTCCGGCTACCATGGCAAAATACTAAAATTTAAACAACAGAAACTTTTTAAAGTTCTGGAAACCAGAAGTCCATGATCGAGGTTCTGACACCTTCAGTTTCCAGCAAGATCTCTCTTCCTGGATTGTAGATGACCACCTTGCAGTGTGTTCCTTTTCTCTGTGCTTGTACAGAGAGCACTCTGGTGTCTCTTCTTCTCAGGCCTCTAACATTACTGGATCAGGGTTCCACTCTGCAAACTTCATTTAACTTTAACTTCCATCCACAAATATTTTATCTCCAAATACAATCACGTTGGGGGTGAGGAGACACAAACATTTAGTCCATAACACAGCCCAAGGACAAAAAGGCAGATTTTATGATTAGAAGCAAAGTGAGAAAAGTAATGCATGTGCATTGGCATATTTCAATGAAAGAAGGCTAGAGTGAGGAGCAGAATTGGTAAGTTTGAACAAGTATGAGATAGGGAAAGGTTTCAATGGAATGGTATGGTGAAAGCCTCCATATCATGATGTCTGGATTTTAACTGTGAAGAACAATGATAAAGGCATTAAGCCAGGTGGCACTACAATGCAATAATGTTAGAAACCTCACCATGTTAACTGCATTGAGAACAGATTAACTACGGGTAGTAGAGAGCCAATCACATGTGGAAAGCCAACAAGTAAAAACAGGTAAAACTATGATAAAATACACAAAGAATTAATGCAAATTATATATATTGGAACTTATTCTGTTAATAAAAGAAGTGCTAATAAAAATCATCAACGCAATGCCATTTTTGTCTCATTAAATTTTTATTTGATGGGCCCAACTAAGATAAAAATCAATGACTATGTTGGAGTTTCATTGATTATAATAATAGGTTGACTGATTATAATTATATAATTAATATAACGTTACATTATTGTTGAATGAAATAATATAAAGACCTAAAAAACACAAACACAGGGTTCAGCATCTCCGAATACTTGGATGTGATCAGACAAAGGATATTGGCCTCCTTTTTCCATTTCCCAGGCAGTGCCAGCCCTCCAGGGGTCTCGTGGAGATGTGTTGGAATGATTTTTGGTGTCACAATGCTGGCAAGGTTCTACTGGCAGTGATTTGGGTGAGCATGGAGGGAAACGAAACTTTCTGAAACAGTCTGACAAGTTCCACACAAGGAAGGATGAATAGCCACACTCTAATGCCAACAGAGTGCTAATTGAGGATGTTAGAAGTCAATGCAAAGACCACAAAACAATCACTCTTTTCTTTCTCCCTCTCCAAGAGACCGGCTCTCTAGAGCAGAGGAAACCAGAAGCAGCCACATTTCAGAAGTGGGAAGAAATATACTTTTGAAGAGAGAAAATGCTTGACCAAATAGACTATGAAGAATTATTGGAGTGGCAATGCCTGAGAAATCTGCCCAAGGCAGGCATAAGGCTTAAAGAAATGTGAAATATTTCCTCTTATAAATTAGATTTTCATTTAGTGGTAGAGATTTTTGCATTTGGTTTTTGATGGTTTAATTCATACTTGGTACACTATCATTAGTCAAGCAAAATAGCTTGACTAAAGAGTTAATATCCTGTAATTTCAGTTCAGTGAAACTATCCTAAGGAAATTATTAGAAACTACAGGAATTATCAATATATTAGCAGTGTTCTTTAACTTAAGAGTGGAACTGATTACTAACTATAAATGTTGTATTGTCCAAAATGCCTTATTGACACGAACATTTTCTCACAATACGATGATGGGAGAAAATATGTACATATTTACCTATAGTTTGTAAAATAACATCTGTAAATGTGTATATTACAAGGAAACTTGCTAACATATTAACAAAGAATATCTCTGATGAGTAGTATTACTGGTGGCATTTTAAAAATCTTTTTATATTTTAAAGCTATATAATGATTATTTTGGCTTCTTATTCATGATTATTTACAAAATGAAATATAACTTTTCTCATTGTAAAAGATTCAAACAACATTAAGATGTGAAAAGGATGTACTTTGTTTAGAGACAGGCATTTCTGGAGATATTATATAATTGAAAGTTTGGATATTTCAAGCCTAAAATAACTCAAGAATAATTTTCTATAGGAAGGCAATGGCGAAAGTCAATCTTAGAATATAGAAATGTCTAATCATAACACATACATTTACAGGTTGCATTTTTTCTCTGATTTTTTTACTTTATCTAAGATAAAGCTATCTAAATTAAAGGCTTGACCTTCATCATAAAAATTTAACTTACCTAATTGAATCCCAAAGTTTCTGTTGCCTGGCAGCACTTTTCAGAACTAGCACTGGTTCTGCTATTTAATGAATTCTTAGATGATATTGTCATAAGATAAAATATGTTCAGGTTATAATGATGGTTAATGTCAAAGTAACAACACAGGTGTTGTTAAAAAATTCCTGAAGATTCCAGTGCATGTTAAAAACAATATGATTTAAAAGATGCACTAAAAAAAAAAAGGGGGGAGGGAAGGGGATATTTCTATTTACATCTAAAGTGATGCAAGCTTGTGACAATCATAAAAACAATATACAGTGAAGCTGGTTGGCAAGATTTTACATTCAGAGTCATGATAATAAAAAAGTCAATGTTTTATATACTGTTGTTTTGTCAAATGCAATTACACTGCATATATAGTACAACACAATACTCCCCTCTCTCCCCACACACATTTTACTACCTTCTAGTCTCAATAACATACCCTCTGTCGTATTAACCACTTAACAGTTTGTGCGATTGCTCTCAATCATTGATAATATGAGTTTATATGTGCATAGTATATCACATTACCTATGAATAACAAAAATACACTAAACCATGTATAAAAAATTGTTTCTTTAACTTATGTGCTAAAAATCACTTTAAGTAATACTCCAGAAAAAATCCCCATGTATGATATAACAATTGATTGGTTGATTTATCAGTTCCTGTGACAAAAAACTTAAGAATTTAGTCACAAGAAGATTCTCTGTAGAGATCTGTCTCTAGGGACACCTGGGTGGCTCAATCGGTTGAATGTCTGACTCTTGATTTCAGCTCAGGTCATGATCTCACTGCTCACAGGATGGAGCCTCCAGTTGGCTCTGCCCTGATGGTGTGGAGCCTGCTTGGTATTCTCGTTCCCTGTCTCTCTCTCTGCCCCTCCCCTGCATGTGTGCACGTGTTCTCTCTCTCTCTCAAAATAAATGAACATTTAAAAATAATAAAATGTATACAAAAGAAATGTGTTCTCTAGATCTACATAATTGCTTCCATTTGTTTTACCTAAATGTGAATAGAAACATGTGAAGAGTATGCAATTTCATAAATTCAGTAATAAATCTTTTAAAAATAAAAAAAAGAGAAGGAAAGAGAAGAAAGCTAGCTTTTTCTCTTGAGTTAGTATAATGTAAAATGCTCATTAACATAGTGATTTTCTTAAAAAATAAGGCCAGCAATCTACTGAGCTATGCTTATGCCTCCTTAGAAGCAATTTAAAGAAAAGTTATAGAAAAAACTTACATGAGGTTAAAACTAATAGTTTTGCTAGTAGCTAAAACTATTCTCTTTATGAAATGATTATTAAATTTTCCTTTAAGACAAAGGAACAAAAAACACCAGTTTTAAAAAAAGTAGCCAAGTATTTACTTATGGAAAAAGACTTAATTACAAATTTTTCCCCAAAGAAGCAATTTTAAAACTTGTGATCCCACTGTCTTAAAAATCTTGCCTCTTCTAAGTCTCTCTTCTAATGTGATACTAGATACTAGCTATTTATTTTCAGTGTAATTCAGGTTAGTAAATTACAAAATAACTGCTACTTCCATAATTTATAAATTCCTGTCTATTCTTGCAATTTTCCATAATCATGGTTAAAATACAGCAATTCTATCAACAGAGATGTGTCATGGTCAGAACACAAAATAATTAAAAGGATCTAAAAAGTTTCCATTGATCAAAGAAAAGAAGTTTAGCCATGGAGATAAGTATATTGCTATTAGAGATGACAAAATCTTATATCCATTGTCCAACTTTATATACCGTATATTTGACTTTTGATTATGATCCTTACCTCAATCTTACTTAAAAACAAATAAATTACATCAGCTTTTTAAGAGCTAGAAACATTTTTAAGAAATAGAACTTTTTAAGAAATAGAAAACTTTGGACATATTAAAGATAGATCTGGGTTGCTTTGGTCATAGTTTTCAATAAGTCAACCCACAATGACTCAGTACTTGCATAGGAATGTAGTGCACGTGTGTGTTCACAATTTTTGTGTTTCTAGAAGAAAAAGGTGCTTAACAGATGGAGCAATATTGAACTTTACCCAGAGTTACATTTATCTTATGCACGAGTCCGTGCAGCAAGCAAGCCAACTTGACAGTTTAATTCCACATTAGGATAATGCTTGGAAGGGTAATCCTGTTCTCACTGCAGGATAAGGATGCCTGTATAGTAGCTTTGGCCCACAAAATTGTTAGCTATAAATTCTGAGCTGGCATTATGAGCTTCTTAACTTTTAAATCAGCCTTTTCTTAGCATCCTTTTGCCAACAGTAGGTTATTTGCTCCATAAACCCATCTAACCCATTATATTTTTCTTTTTCAAATCACTTGGCAAATATACCCAAAGCAATAAAATCTGCTTTTCATTTGGATTATCTTATTCTAGACATAATAATCACGGGTATGTAAAAAACACCGAATGAGTTATAAATGGAACAATTTTGTTTATGAGGGTAGATTTTTAAAGGGAACCAGAAGAGTTTCACTTTTGCTGTATTTAAGGATAAAAACATCAACTGCTAGTTTGCATGAAGATTAATGTTCATGGTATTTTATGAGGAAAGACAAAGAAGAAATGAAAATACCTCTTTGTTTACTTAGTTTTTAGAAACTAGCACTTAAGCCGTTGTTCACCTGTGTATGGAGCCGGTGAGTTTCTATAATGGAGAGTTTATATTCCGCCACTGTGGAATGACCAGACATGAGCCCAGAAAGGTTGGCTCTGAGGATGCTTGAGAGTTGTTTGTCCTGCCTTTGTCATTTAAACGTTGGCTAGATGTTTGAAGTTGAAAGCTGACAAATGCAAATAAAAGCGTTTTAGGGGCTGAACATGTTTCCTTTTAGCTCTTAGTTTTCCAAATGGAGAAAAATCTGTCTTGGACCTTAAGTCTTGGGTGGAATCTAATCTTGAAATATACAGATCCTGCCATCTCTTCTGGCTTGGAGTGGCAGGTTGTCTCTGAGAAAAGTCTTGAAGCCCTGTTATACTGTCCTGATTCCAACTATAACTACCTATTTGAGGTTATTTCTATTTTTTTTTTAACTTTCTCAGTAGCCTTCTGTTTTCTGTTTTTCTCTTTTTATTGTAATCCATTTATCCATGGACCTATTATTCTATGTTATCCTTTCAATTAATTTCAGTAAATAATTAGTCAATTATATTAGCTTGACACAAAATCATCTCATTTTATATCTGGTCACATGTATAATTTTTATTTTGACTCTATTACATTTTTAAATCAACAGACTAGTTTTTAGAACAATTTTCAGTTCATAACAAAGTTGAGTGGAAAGTACGGAGTTCTCATATACCTCATCTCCTATCCATACACATTGATGATATTAATTTTTTTCTTGCTTTAATTTTTTTTCAATGTAAACATCATAGGATGTTGTTTTTGTATTTATATCTACAGAAGCAAGAATACTTATAATGATTATAACTATAAAGATTATCTATATCCTTTCATAGCAGTGTATGGGTAATGTCAACTTTAATGGGAGAAACAGCCCAGAGATTTAAAATAAGTAAGATTCTTAGGCTCAAATACAGGACAGTTTCATCATCTATTCAACGTCTCTCATAGGCAAATGGAGAATGGCAGCCTGTGTGATGTGCTTTTGCCAACCTCCACCTGTTATCTCAATAAGGAAGACAGGTTTCCATACACATGCTCTGTGAGTCTTTTCACTCAATAGTACAAACTTGTAATAATATATTTTAGGAGATCTAAAAGACTTGTTTTTCTCCATTAGTTGGATTCTCCATTATAAAGGCTAAACATCGTGATCTCATTTAAACAGTTATAGTTCCTGCCTTATCATGCTATACATGAATTTAGGTGATACGAAGGTCACTGTCTCCATTCTGTATCATCATTAACAAGGGACAAATTTTGAAATGATAATATTACTAATAGTATTTAAAATTTAATTTGCCATGTATAAGCTTTTTATAAACATTTATTCAGTTAATCTTTATATTATCTGATAGTTATTGTTTTTATTCAAGATTATTAATGAGGACCAGAGAGATGAGTTTACTTGCCACCTAAATAGTAAGTGAGAGACAGGATTCAAATCCAGGATGTCTACCTTCAAAACTCATACTCTTAGCCATGAAACAGTCAGATGTGGTAGGAAGGAGATAAGAGGAATCAGTTAGTGTTAAATCTTTCAAACTTCTAGAAGAAGACAGTCCGTAACCAAGTTTGCCTGTCCTTTGTTATTTTAATATGTCTCTGATATGTTTATTTTTGATAACTTTTGTTCAATACAGGATTCATGACAACTTAGGATCCAAGAATAAATTCTCATTGAGACCCTGATACCTTTTTTCCTTTTTCAGACTTTTCTAGAGTTCACACATGAATCAAATGTGTTATTTGTTTTAAATATTTAAACATTTTTGAGTGCAAAAAAATGCATAAATACTCATTAAATAAATCAGCCCCTCATAAAAGGTTTACTGCAATTATTTTTAATATGTGTTTATTCTGAGAGAGAGAGAGCACACACCCATGAGCCTGCACAGGGGAGGGGCAGAGAGAGAGGGAGACAGAGCACAAGCAGGCTCCATGCAAATCCAGAGCTACATCTCATGAACCATGAGATCATGACCTGAGCCTAAATCAAGAGTTGGAAGCTTAACTGACTGAGCCACCCAGGCACCTTACTGCAATTGTTTTATAATTTCCTTACGGGCAAGGTAAAAGAAGAATCCTCTTAGTATAAAAGTGTGTCAACTTTCTTCTCTTATTTTGAGAACCATAGGAAAATTTCTGTAATCCTAAGATTATAACCAGGACATTTTTATTATATAGTTAGTTTGAGTTTTGGTGAGTTAGGTTTCTGAACACACAAATAAAACAAAATAAAAGTAAAATTACTTCTCTAACTAGTAAGCAAGACTTAAGTAGAATACTGAAAGTCTGCAAGAATGAGACCCTAATTTCCATTAAATAAGATATTTTCAACATTGCCTACAAATTAGAATTTTCCTAGAATCTTTGTAGAAAATTACAGATGCACAAATTTTATCATCAGAAAATTTTATTTAATTGCTCTGTGATAGAGTTTGAGCATTATTTTGTTATTAAGCTGTTGCACATTTACCTTTTGATATAACGTACATATGATAAAATGCGCTCATTTTACTATTTAAAAATTTTTTAACGTTTGTTCATTTTCGAAAGATGGACAGAGTGTGAGTGGGGAAGGGGCAGAGAGAGAAGGAGACAGACTCTGAAGCTCTGTCTGGAGACAGGCTCCAGGCTCTGAGCTGTCAGCACAGAGCCCCATGTGGGACTCAAACTCACAGACCACAAGGTCGTGACCCGAATCGAAGTTGGACACTGAACTGACCTGAGTCACGCAGGTCCCCCCAAAATACATGCATTTTAAATATCGGTTCATATATTTAAAAATGCTAATATTTGTGTAATGACCACACAGTAAGATTTATAGAATGTTTCTATTTTCTGTTACCTCCAAAATTTTCTTCTGCCCCTTTGTTTTAAATGCACCCATCTATCCTAATCTTGGCTCCAGAACATCACACATTTTTAATTTTCACTATAGAATTAGTCTTGCCTGACCCAGAATTTCACATAAATAGAATAATACAGCATCTGGTGTTTTTTTTTTTGTTTTTTTTTTTTGGTGTGTGTAGCAACTTTTGAGATTTATTCCTGTTGTATAGATTCACAATTTACTCTTATTCACAGTATTGTGGGGTTATTCTAAATTTGCACATGCATGTGTGTGTGTGTACACACATGTACATATTTATGTACATATAAATACATATAACAGAAACAAATATATACATGTAAATGTATATAATATGTGCACATATATAATATATATATAATATATATATTATGCTTGTGGGTTTTTTTTTTACTTCTTTTTAAAATCTTTGCCTTCCCTGACTACTCTATTTTAGAGAAAATATTTCTCATATTTCTTTCTGGAACTTATACAACTTTCTTTTTTATGTATTAGTGTATGACCAATTAAGTAATGACTATTTGGAAAGAAGAAACGGTTAAAGTACATTTCTTGGGCTTTCTAATCCACCATTCCACCACTGTTTAGTAAAAATATTGTTCTTTGCTTATGGCAGCATTGTCAAAAGTCACTTAACATGACCTGGGGAAAGGCTTAGTTTTTAGTGGACTGAGAGAACAAGGTAAATTTTAGTGGAGGTGAATAGAGTATTTCTATACTCTTTGAATCTATAAGTCTATCCTTCTGTGAATACGACATCACTTGGCACTTTGAAAATAGGTCTTAAAATACATTAGTGTAATTCTTCAACTTTGTTCTACTTCAATTTTATTTTAGCTATTTTAGGACTTTGTAGTTCCACACAAATTTTAGAATCAATCTGTCAACTTCTACCAAAACAAAAGCAAAAATAGCCCCACAAACTTTGGGGTGTTTTTGGGATTATGCTTAGTATATGGATCCATTTGGGATGAACCAAGAACTCTACGATATCATTTATTTTAATACATGTAACTGGCATCTCTCTCCACACTTTATGTCTTCTTCAATTACCATCAGAAATACTTTTTAAATATTACTTTATTGGTTTTTCATGCATTGCGTTGAATTTGTCCCAAAGATTTCATCTTTTTTATGATTTTTAATGGTATTTTTATTTCATTTACTGATTCTTTCCTAGTGTGTGAAAAAGCAATCGATTTTTTTTTTTTTTTAGATTTCTTTGGATATTCCATCAATGATAAAATCTTGCTTTCTGTGAAAGAAAATATTTTTGCTTTCATTTTTTGCAATAAGTATGCTTTCAACTTACTTTTCTCTTTTATTGCATTAGATAGAATCTCCAGAAAAGTGTTACAAGAAGTAGTGAGAAGAGGGATCTTTGCCTTCCTCATCTTAGAGGGAAAGCAGTCATTCATTCATCACTAAAGTATAAAATTAGAAGTAGGCTTTTCAAAGATGCCCATTATCAGAATGGAGAATTTCTGTTTTATTCTTGGCTGACAGACAATTGTTATGAATGGATGTCGAGTTTTGTTACATGTTATTTCTCTATCTAATGATATGATCATATGTTTTTGTCTTATTTATTTTATTAATATGATAAATAATGTATGTTTTTTTTAATCTTGAAATGCTAAACCATTCTTATATTCCTGGAGAGGGAGAATCTTACTTTCATGACATGTTATTATTTTTATACATTACTCATATGCATTTCTAAACATTTCATTAGATATTTTTATATTTTTATTCATGATGGTCTCCTGAAATGCAATTTTCTCAATTCTGTGAGAAGACCATGCTCTTGTCTGGTTATGCCTTTTCTGCACTGGGACCCAGAAAATGCCACTGGGCAGAAAGCCTGGCACTGTCGATAGAAATATTTAGTCCTGCTGAGACGATCCGGAATAGTTGTTTTAAGTGGAATCAGTTATGTCTTCGATGGCTTATGCCTATAATCAAACCCACTAACTATGTCACTGGGCAACCAAAACCTAATTAAAAAGTCAGAATTTCAAAGAATGAGATCTCTATTTCCATTACATGGGATGTTTTCAACACAGCCTACATAAGTTGCAAAAAATCACAGTTGCCCAGGTTTCATCCTCAGGAGTTTTGGCAATCGTTAATATCTACTTAACTGAATATTTATTCTTTTTGCTTTGTTTTTCTTTTTAATCTCTTCAAGTGATCTTAAGAGATTTTTTAATCTTATGTGGAAAGCCACATATTGGGAACAACTTGTTTAGTCCAATGAGTTACAATTACTTCCTACACAACACTGCCAGAGAGTTATCTTGTCCCCATGAAGGAGGTTAAATACTTTGCACAAGTTCATACATCAGTGGAGCTCCTGGGTGACTCAGTCAATTAAGCATCTGACTCTGGATTTTGGTTCAGGTCATGATCTCATGGTTCCTGTGATTGAGCCCCGCATTGGGATTCTTTCTCAACCTATCTCTCAGTACCCCCCCGACTCTCTCTCTCTCTCTCTCTCTCTCTCTCATTCTCTCAAATAAATAAGTAAATAGTAAATAAAAAAGTTCATATTAGCAAGTGAAGAGATAATCTTCTGATCCCTAATGTGATTCTTTTATGACACGGTCAGTTAGGTGCAGCCACAAGAAAAGGCAGGGAGAGGCTCAGGAAACAACAAAGTTTATTATACTTTAGAAGTTCTAGAGACAGGAGGCTCTGTACAACATGCAGAGTCACATATGAAAAACACCAGAGTGGTTAGGAGACCGAAAACAGAAACAAGGGAAGGTTTAGGCCATCATTATTATTGAGATTTCCATAGGAAAGGCAAGGCAAGTAGGGTAATATGAACAGTTTAAGATTGGCTAGTTAGAGTAAATTTTGTGGGTTTTGAAGAGGAGTGGTCCCCAATTGCCTGGCACCTGGCCTGAGGAACATTAAGGCATAGGATTATTGCCTCCTTGGGAAACAGAAGCCAAAAGAATTGATTAGTTTGTATATTATTGATACACACCAGGCTGGGCCTTCTGCCTCTCTAAGAATTGCCTAGTTGAAGGAAGGGCAGTCTCTTCCAACCCAGAAAGTGTTTTTTTACAATGTGAAACTATTACAATATGCAGAAAAATAAAAATATTTACAATACAACCAACATTCACGTTTGTTTTGTTTTTACTCTGAACTGATGCTTTCTCGGGCCAATATTATGGTATTTTATTCCTTTAGTTTAGTACATTTTTTAAATTTTTGACCCTGTTTTCCATATTAACTAGATGTCCTTTCAAAAGTGAAAAGTGTATAATTAATAACCCCAACAATTGACCATGCCCCTACTATATTACATAATATGATTCTTTTCAAATTTTCCTGAGAGATACTTAAATCCCATTGTATATAACTTAAATGAACTATTTAATATTGTTGAAATAAATTTTTAGGCCCAAGATGGAGCCTCTCTTGCCTGATGTTCCACGTCAGGTAACTTTGTGTTTCTGTAAACACTCCACTTGACCAGAAACACATTAGTCAGTCAATCCCCAAATGCCAAGCCAACCCTGGGCCTTCTCCCCCCAAACAATAGATATTTTCTATTTTCTCTTCCTTGTTTCTTACTTTTATCCTATAAAAACTTCTTGCCTTCCATCCCATTTTGCAGTTCTCTGAAATGAAACTGTTCACTTCATGAAATGTTACATGAAGTTTTTCTCTATCACATAAACTGTCTTCTTTAATCATTTTTAAACAGTTTTTTTGCCTTGAGGAAAAAGATCTGAAGCTGATTGCTAACAGGCTAGTGGACAACCAGACACCAAGCAGGCACCACCTAACTCTTTAAGCTCTGTGTTCCTCTTGTGATTACTGAGGGCTGTGGGTAAATCACTCACAAATTTAAGCTCTGCTCTTTTGTTTTTAGATCCCTGATGAAGTAAATTTTATTTTATTTTTAAACTTTTTAAAGTTTATTTATTTTTGAAAGAGAGAGAGAATGAGCAGGGGAGGGGAAGAGAGAGAGAGAGACAGAGAGAGAATCCCAAGCAGTCTCCGCACTGTCAGCTCAGAGCCTGCCTCAGGGCTTGAACTCACTAACTGTGAGATAATTACCTGAGCCAAACCCAAGACTCGGATACTTGAACGACTGAGCCACCCAGGCACCCTTGAAATAAATTTTATTAAAAAAACAACATTTATACATAATGTGGGGTCTGGGAAATGTTCTGGGATTTGTTAAAGTTCCCAAAAATATTACAGGGTAATTATATTAGGAGGCTGCGTCAGGCAGCAGTACTGTCAGACTTGCAAAGCTTTGAGTTAAGTCCATAGCGTAAGCGGCTGGGAGGCTTGGGGAAATAAATTAAGACAAGAAATACAGGCTGTTTTGACCATCAGAATAAAAATCTACGAATGTGAAGGTCAGACTATTAAAAGCCATTAGGGTGTCTGTCACTAAAGGAATAAAGGAACCTTCTCCTGAAAGACATAATAGATGTACTGCTAATGGGAACCTTGGAAGCCAAAGCCACAAAATTGGTGAGCATGGGTTGAGCACTTAAAAGCTATTAGCATGCTTTCTACCTAATTCTGAGACTCTTGTGATAAGATAAGTTGGTTATGAAATGGGCTTAGATTGACAGTAGATCACCCGTCAACCTCAAAAAAAGTTACATTCAACAAGGTACACTGCAAAACACCACAAAATCCTCAACCTGGTAGCAAAGCTAAAGGCTTCGCTAAAGAACTGAAATCCTTAAATTTCAAAGAACTGAACCCACTACCTTCTAGCACATCTGCTTATTTTATGTCTCAGAACCATGGTCCTGGAAACTCTCAAGATCCAAAAATGGTAAAATCTTACTAAGATAGTCTAGAATTACTGTGGCCATCACAGGGAATGTTCTAGTTAGATAAGAGCATTCATTTAAGAGTAAGCATTCCCAAGTCAAACAAACTGAATAGGATACCTAATTTTAATTGGCATGCAGAATCTTCCAAAGGGTTTCAAAATTCTAAAATAGCTTCATTGAAAGACTCAAAAGGTTAATGAAAAATTAAACACATGGGAGGTATACCTAAAAGGAAAGAACTAACACTGATGTGACTTATACTACTTCTCTTTATCCTCCTTTATCTGAGTATTCAGTCTACTAATCTGTCTGAATTGCCTTTCCACTCTGAAAAGACTATGAGGCCATTTAAACAAAAGTCTAAGTCTTCTGTACCAACATCCTTATATCTACCCTTGAAGGAGGGCCCCTGTGTAGACCCCTCCTAGGATTGTTGGGACTCTGAGAATTTTCTGGTAAACTGATATCAGTTATTGTCTTAAACAGCCAAGGGGAAACTAACAATAAAGTTAGAGAAAAATCCTGCCAAATACTAATAGACACCAGGGCTACACCCTACTTTAAACCTACTTGCTCCAGAGCTGGTAGGTGAGATGTTGGGAAGACTGGCAGAAGCCAGCAAAGGGTGATGATTCTTACCAAAGCCAGCTCCTCCTGATCTCTGTATTGTCCAGTCAAGAGAGGAAGGTAAGATTTTACATTCCCCCTTATTGGTATAATTGATAAAATAGGCAGAGAGGAGAAGATTTGGACTTTAGTTCCCTGGGTGGGGAACAACACATATTTTGGAACAATGCAGGGAGCATAGGACCACAGCAAACCCACTCAGGCCTAAGGATCCTCTTAAGAATGTAACAGACAGCACCTACTCCCCATCAGGTTCTCCTCTGGAATTTGACCGTGAAACACATGAGCCACAAGGAACAGTATGGCCATAGACCACCCCTCATACAGTAGAACTGAGCCAGTCAAAAAAGATTGACTAGGCCCTTAGAGTTACCTAACCAATAAGGGTAGAACCTGAGAAGGAGGGGGAATGGAAGGGGGAAGGCAGACCAGACCCTCATAAAACTGAGTCCCTTGCCTATAGTTTACAGACATTCACTTCATATGTCCCCTCTGCAGAGAGCTTTCATACTATTCTTACTTTTTTTTTTTTTTTTTTTTTTTTTTTAGTTTTATTTACTTATTTTGAGAGAGAGTGCACAAGCAGGGGAGGGGCAGAGAGAGGGAGAGACTCCCAAGTGGGCTCTGCTCTGAAGTATGGATCCCTACATGGGACTTGATCTCATGAACGATGAGATCATGACCTGAGCCGAAATCAAGAGTCAGATGCTTAACTTACTGAGCCACCCAGATGCCCTTATTTTTACTTTCTGATCTTATACTCCAACAAACTTTTGCCTCCTGCTCACTTTATTTTGCGTACACCTCTTCATTCTTTGAAGCAGGAGACCACAAACCCCAGGTATGGAGGTAAAGAATCCTACAATATTTAATCTTGAGAAAGTAACATCTTTTACACCTTCTTTGGGGATGCCTCTTAGATCTATGAGATGGTTCAATACTGCCAGGGATATTTACTGTGTGTCCCTGCTGAAAACTGACAAGATATTTGAAAGGATATTTTATGGCTGTAAATTGGCTGTAAGTTGACCAAATTAGAAGTTGATATTCAAAGTCTAATAGAAACTTTTTTTCAAGACCTTTTCTCCCATACTAAATGAGACTATGTACTAAGAGGGAAAGAAAAACATTCCAAAGATAGAGTTCTAAATCTATTATATGGAATATTTTTATGTCTATCTTAGCTGAAGATTTTATCCCTAATATAAAGAAGCAAATTGCAGATAATGTAGTTGAATGGGTGGTTAGCCTTTTGATGTTATTCAGGCTGCAACCTAATTCTTTAAGGAATTAATGAAAACAAGTGTCCTACAAATTGAGGACAACCCATACAATTTATTTTACAAATTGTGAAAAGCTCACCTATCCTTTTACCAATCCCTAAACCTCCATATTCATCTCAAAAGGCTTGTAGGCATTGTAAAAATATGGATTTAGGAAAGAAAATTCCTTCTTGGGGGAACTTTGCACTCTTCCTCCGTGCCTTTGAGATGTCAATATTCTTGACTTCTCTACGAATGGAGGCCCATCTCTTTGAAGTGCAAACTGCAGGGAGGTAATTCTTATCAGAAGAAAATAAAAAAAAAAAAAGAGGGAAAAGGCTTTTTGGAAACTAGATGACTGAAAAATCTAAAGAGTCTTTTCTATAAAGAGAAATAAAAAAATTAAGCGTAAATTAATGTATTCTCTCTGACAAAAACACAGTTTGGATACAACTTTTTTTTTTATAAACTAGTGAGCTTTTCATTATCATCCTGACTAATGACTAATTTTTTTAAACATTTATTTATTTTTGAAAGAGAGAGACACAGTGCAAGAAAGGGAGGCTCGGAGAGAGAGAGGGAGACATAGAATCAAAAGCAGGCTCCAGACTCTGAGCTTTCAACACAGAGCCAGATGGAGGGCTTGAACCCACTAACTGTGAGATCATGACCTGAGCCTAAGTTGGATACTCAACCACCCAGGCACCCCAAAGACTAAAATTTTAAAGCAGGAGGTGTAAGATCTCTGTTTGTTGGTTTAATTATAACAGGCATGTCTTTAGAGACATCTGCTTTGAATATAATACTTTTTATTCTACCTAGGTTTACTAAGAGTCAAGTAGTCTCACGCTATGTCTATTACAGAATTTGTCAGCAAGAAAAATAATTTAAGATGTCAGTTATCTGTTTAATGTCTCATGAAAATTTCATGAATTATCTACACATAATAATTAATAAGTAAATTAAATAGATGTAAGCAAAAGTTCATAAATGGGCTTTTCAACAATAATTACAACTCATGGTATGTCTTCTTAAAAATAGTTTCCAAAATTTTTTGACACTTGTAACCTTAAACTTATGCTGAAATAAATTCAATAGTGAATATTCATTGAATATCTAGATCATTTCCAAATAAAATACTGAACTATTAATTACAGAACATAGGTTTTTCCTCTTTTTTTTTACAGAGGAAATAAAGATATTTGGGTCTATAAGTAAACATGTTTTGTGCCACACTGAAAATTTGCTGTGAGGAAAATGTCTTTCTAGAAATTACGAAACATATTTATAAATTTGCCAATACTAGCGTAACAGTCTATGGATTGCTTACTTCTTAGTTTTCGCTAGTAATTAAGGAGTCTAGGGTTAAGAGTGCTAAATAACATATGTAATTATAACTATTTCCTTAGAAATAATAAGGGAAAGACCTCTATGCAAGGAAAGTGGGATGTGTTTTTGGTTAGAATAGATATGAAGTATGGAGCTGTATTTTTGTTAAGGGAAAATGAGTAATTTTGTCCTAAATGAAAATAACTGATTATTCCAGAAAAAGAAAGAGAGAGAGAGAGAAAAAAAAATAGGACAAGACCTAAATGGATATAGACAGTTATTAGAAGTTGTGGAAAAAGAAATTGAGAAACGAATATTTTATGTGGTCAAACTGGCTTGAAATGTTACAACGAAATTATTTAAGTATCTTTTTAAATGTATTTAAATATCAAAAATACACTGGTTCAAAATTAGTATTTGTTTCTTTTTTTTCCTCTTCTATTAGAAACCCAAAGTTTTCTTAGATTATCGGTCTTCTATTAATAAGAAATTGTAATCAAAGATTTTTCTTTTCCGTTTAAATAACCTGCCTGGAAACCAGAAATTTTGTATTTTACCAAAATTTGCTGTGCTTCATGTTGTCTTTATCAGGTTTTCAATTACTTAAGGATACTACGTCTTCTCCATTTTAAAAGAGTTAAGATTTTTTTATAACTGTGCAACTTTCTCTATTTGCCTTAAAGTCTTTAATTGGTTAAGTGTACACTTTTTAACAAACTTCTCAAAAATCAAATTCTAAATGATATTTTTTGTACTTTAACTAACTTTGGGATTTTTCCCAAGGAATCCTTTGGAATGTCAAAAAAGATTTGTTACCTCTCCTTATAAAAAGAGAAACATTAAACTAATTAGGTTTATTTGGTATCTTAAATTACATAGAAAGCATTGTCAAATAAGAAGTAGTGTTTAAACTTCTTAGATCATATTTGTATCCGTTTATGTTATTAATATCAGTGTTCTAGAAATTGTATAAAATTCCTAAGAATTCAATTAGTTCTAATATAACACTATCAGTCATAATCCCAGTTATCATGTTAAAATGTTATATGTCACAGAAATAACCAAATTTTCTTTTTTTCCATTATAATGAACTCTCATCAGATCCTTAACCATGGGCACTTGCATATTTGGTAACTGAAGAAGGTTCCACCTGATATCTGGTCTTTTGTAAATGTCAGAGACTTCAAAATGAAATTTACCAGGAAGAAAAATAGTTAAAATCAGATTAGACTGCTTCCTCCTAAGACATCACATCAAGAATACTTATTTTCATTTCTCCTTCTCTCTCTGACCATCCTTTTCTTAATACTTGCACTATGAAGGTCTTTGTGATCTTTTGTCCACATTTTTCCTTGCCCTTGTCTCAAGAGATAATGTCATTTTTCTTATATATCAGACCATTGTGAAAGTGTAATCTAATCTCCAACCAACTGTTGGATTTGCTATGATGCTGGTGAGCCTATGGTTCTTTCTTTAGATCACAAATTTCTCCCTTATTTCCAGCGCCTGTGTTTGTTCGGAACAAGCCCTCTGGATAAATATTTCTGGGGAAATGGAGACCTAGTTACACAAAATACATAAACAGGCCAAGTGGCTTAACAAAGTATTCCCCTCCCTGGTATAATTCCTTGACTTACTGAATTCTAGCCAGTTTGGGTCATGGGGACCCTGGCTCAAGAGTGCTATCCAAACCACAGGCATTGTTTTGTTTCTAATAGTTATTATTGTTTTCCAAATATTCTGTGTTCTCTCAAAAGTTTTAAGTGCAGGTGAGCATCCATTAGTCAGTGACAAATGGTCACTGCAATGAAAAGAGAACAGAAAAATATAATCAGCTCTAACAATACAAGCCTGAAATTCTCTCTTGTGAAAATTACACTAAGACCTAACGAAACAATAGTCATTGTCACGTTAAATCTGATATCTTTGAGCAAATCTCCTAAATAGCCAAGATGATAACCAAAAGGGGGAACTGTTGAAATAAATTTCTAGGCCCAAGTGGGAGACGCTCCTGCCCAGGGTGCCACATCAGCAAGCTGAAATTTAGGCAATTTCAAGTTCCTTTAAATGTTCCACTTGACCAGAAACTCCATATACCTTTAACCAATCCCCAAATGCCAAGCCAGCTCTGGGTTCTTTTGATCTCAAACAATGTTGACTGTGCAGCCCCTACTATTGGATATTTTCTGTTTTTCTCTTTTTTGTTCTTTATTCTTTATCCTAGGAAAGTTTCTTTAGCCCCGTTTTGCAGTTCTTCGAAAAGACCTTGTCCACCTCGTGAAATGTTAAATAAAGTGTATATCATCTAAATTGTCTTCTTCAATAATTGTTTTAAGAATATTAACTACTGGGGTACCTGGGTAGGACACTCAATCTGTTGAGCATCCAACTCTTAATGTCAACTCAGGTAATGATCTCATGGTTGGCGAGATTGGCCCCCAGGTTGGGCTTTGGGCTGACAGCATGGGGCCTGTTTGAGATTCTCTCTCTCTCTCTCTCTCTCTCTCTCTCTCTTCCCCTCCCCTACTCACTCACCATAGGTCTCTCTCTCTCAAAATAAATAAATAAACGTTAAAAAATATTAACTATTATAAAACTAAATTCACTGCTATCTTGCTATCTTAACTTTAATGAAATGGCTTCTTGGCATAGCCTATCATTCAGAGCCCTGTCATATAAGCAACAAAAACTAATTCCCAAAGATTTAAGAAGAAAAATCATTTTTGTTGAAAGAATATTGACTGGCTCACAAAATTAATGGATGGGATAAAAAAAAAGTTAGGACCAGAAAATAGGCATGTACCAAAGGAGACTCAGACTCCAGTACTGCAGCTGCACTTATGCCACAGGAAGTGGCTGAACAAGGAAAATGCCTCTGCTGTTGGACCCTGGAGACTAGTCATACATATTCATCTTGGCCCATGCCATTACTGGGTAGTATTCCTCCAAAGTCTCATCATCTAGATATTGTTTCTTCTGCCATGGTCACCACATGCCTGATTAATTTTCCATTGTTCCCGCAGCAGATGCTTTTGATGGTTTGTTTCAGACAGGTGCAGCTCAATCATAGGCAAATGCCCAAGCCTCTAAGTAGACAGGGAAAGTGAGACCTGAACTGTATGGCATCTGTATGGTATTGCATGCTACAGTGGTCAATCCTTCTAAAACCAGGCAGGGGATCAGGTATTGGTTTGAAGTGAAAAATGTAAACCTCACTTTCATCCATCTTGGCTGGCTTCTGTGAAGGGAAGGATTTCAGATAATTGGTTTAGTTTGTCATCCTCACCACTATGGTTCCTCATTCAACAACATAGCATGTGAGGACCATGGCCTCTTATATAAGTAATCAGTTTTAATGTGCCTTTTTTCTAGCTCCTGTCAAAAGTTCAGTTCAAAGAAGTTATGTAGAGGAAGTCTGCTAATTTATTCTGAACTGTTATTCCTCTTCCATGTAATCTAAATTGTAGTTTTGAAATCAGTTTGTTCTTTGATAGTATACATATTCTAACTGCATTAGTTTGGTCTTCACAGGACCATGATAATAAATAGTGTTGTGTTTTATTTTCTGCCCTTTACTTTTCTTTCATAAAAATTTTATGGAAATTATGATATATTTAATTTGGTATTGTTGGCAAAAATAGTATTTAGGAATTTTTCATGATTTCAATCTTAAGATTTATTTAAATTTTTGTAGAGATGAGGGATTAAATAATTCAGTGCAAGAAAACTAATTTCATATAAGGAATTTGCATCATCCCTCATCTTAAATAATGTATGTGAGAAACCTCAAATTCAAAAATAAAGAAGGAACATATTACTGTGTTTGTGTTTCTAATTACTTTTTTCTAACCACTTGTCATTATTTTAATCATACTCCAAAGATGCATGAGTTCACTCAAAAAAATTGATATAAATTGTTATGTGTGTATGTATTCCTCATGAACCACTAAAATCATCTAAAGATGTGTGCATTAAAAATGATGCTTAAAAAATTCAGTTGAAACAAGAATAAAATATCAATTAATAAACAGTGGCATTCATTTCTGTACTGAAAATAATTAGGGTTTTGCAATGTTTAATGAAAACCTAAAATTTGGAATTGGGGCTTTAATATGGTAATTGCAGAAGTTTGTTAAAATATTAAAAATATTCAATCAACTAAATTGGTAAAAGGTAAAAACTGTATTAGAAATCCCCCCAGAGATAAATATTAACTTTCATCAAAATATATGTATGTATCCTTAGCTTTTTATAGACGCTTACTTTGGAAATGTAGTTTAATTTTATATGATCTATTTTCCTGTTTTATTATACATATAGAGATTATTAGCTGTCTTGATAGACAATAATTCTTGATTTCTTCTAATTCTTCCAATAAATTTAAACTCTGATTAATAAATCTAATATACCTATGAGAATAGGAACTTCCAAGAATTGCTTGAATTTTCCAGTAAGGTAATCATTCTCTTTAGATACTTGGTTATAATTTTTATTACTTTACATTACCTTGAATTTTCTTCTGTGGTGATACATTGTCTCTTACTATGTATAAGCAATAAACCATTAAATATTATAATAAAGGCCATGGTAGACCATGTTGATAGAGTTATTTAAAATATATGTTAATCATGAGAGAACAGATAGAACTGATAACAAATTAGAAATGCGTGGTAAAAGAAGTATAGACAGTTGTCAGCTGGAAATATTTAAATGGTATATTCATCATTCTACAATAACCGAAATATCTAAAAGAACAATCATACATTTATGGTAGATTTTATAAAAATCTGTTTATGGTTCCTCAAAACACAAAAATAGTCACAATTTTGGAGCTGATAGCTTATCTGTGAAATTGTCATTTCTATTTCTAATAAACTTGAACTTACAAGACTGAAGCAGAGTAAACTTGAAGAGAAGGCTAGGCTCTACTACTGAGGTTAATTTTGGATTTATAACAGGTGTTGCATAGGTTCGGAACCTGTCTTATTGTCCCTGGAATTTGTGAGCAGCCTAGACTCTTTCTTCTGAGAAAGCCATTCGTCTCTTCATTTCGATTCATCAGAAGAGAATCACGCTTACTGCAAGAAATGCCTTTAAAGGATGCATGAATGAAAGACTGATCTCCCCCTTTCCAACACTTCTACTTTATCAGTTCTCCTAAGTAAGAGAGATCCTTGTTCTTACCTTAAAGAAGGGTTTAAAAGCAATTTTGAAAAAGCAGTTTCTCTGAATGAGTGTGTTCTTTTGGTGAAACCCACTGAAACTAATTATCTCTCAAATTGAGAAGCCTACAAAGAATTAAGAAAACTATGACTGCCCATCACTCAGTTCTAGGTAGGAATTAAAGAAAGATAGGGAAGCCTAGAGAAATGTTCTCCCAAACTTAAGTACTCTTGTGAGTTAAAATCATCTGGTGACATTTGAAAGCATCCTATCTAATTTTGAAGGTTGTATTCAATTTGTTATTTAATCTAATAAATTTTCCCCTTATCAAAAATTTACTCAGGGTGCCTGGGTGGCTCAGTTGGGTAAGCATCCAACTTCAGCTCAGGTCATGATCTTGCAGTTTGTGAGTTTGAGCCCCACATTGGGCTCTGTGCTGACAGCTCAGAACCTGGAACCTCCTTCAGGTTCTGTGTCTCCCCCTCTCTCTGGCCCTCCATGTTCATGCTGTGTCTCTCTTGGTCTCTCAATAATAAATAAAAAGGTTAAAAAAATTTTAATGAAAAAAATTAGTCAATATATGTTCTTGATTGAGATCTTCACTAATTAGATCAGGATACTAGAACTTGCATTAAGGAACACCTGCATTTTAGTTATTTTCTTCTGAGTGGACTATATGATATATAATTTGTATAAATTACTAGCACAAATCCCAATTTAAAGATTCCATAGGCTAAATAGTATTACCCTTTCTGTTTTTCCATTTCCTATAAGTAAAATAAACTTCTTATAAGCTATCATAAATATTACAGCAAATATTATGGATTGTTAATGAATTTACTCCCTTTATAGCTTGATGGGATTAAAAGATCCTTTATTATTCTTTTAAATATTTATTTGTTTTTGATAGAGAGAGAGAAGAGAGAGAAGGAGAGAGTGTGCACATATGAATGGGGCAGGGGCAGAGAGAAAGCGAGAGAGAGAATCCCCAGCAGACTCCACCCTGTCAGCACAGAGCCCGACGCAGGGCTCCATCTCACAAGCCATGAGGCATGAACTGAATTGAAATCCTGAGTCAGACGCTTAGCTGACTAAGCCACCCAGTTGCCTCATGTTAATGTTGTTTTAGTAAGGAATAAATTTCTCTATTTGGATGAATTACAGGCTTTCTACAGTAGATTTCCAAATAGGTTAAAAATAAAGGCCTATTATCAAAACATGAAAGAAAATGAGGAAATAAAAAGACACTGTGGAGTCCTTTCAAAAAGATGTTTGTATGTTCCAGGCTTAGCTGTCAAGTAAGACCAGCTATCAGTTTCTATTCTCAAGATTGCCAAAGAAGACAGTGTTAAATCCCTACTGTGATTGACATTGCTGTTACATCAGTCACTCCATTGAATCCTGAGGGGTGAGACTGATGAACTGGCTGACTAAATGGTTATTCTTTTCATTATTTAATAACTTCTGCATGGGGTGCTCTGATCAGATGTGGGCCACCAAATGTGAGGCGTTCCGATTAGGTACGGGCTGGTGGTGCAGGCAGGGAAAGAATTCACCTAAGGCACAACAGAAGAGGTAGAAATTTATTGAATACCTGACAAGGGAGTGGCAGGTAGGACAGCAAAGGAGAGGCTGCGATGAGGTTGTGTGAAGGGCCAGTTACAGGGCTGAGTGAAGGAGTATGGGAAAGTATGGAATTTTTCTTTTTTTGGTAATCTTAGGCACTGTGCCTGGTTGTAATTGGTCAGTTAGGGCCTATGGTTCTTTAGAGATGGGTCATTTAATGAGCCAGTTTGAATCAGTTCAGTGGTTGCCGTGGGCCCTTTTGCCTTGATGAAGTATCCATTGCCTAAAAGTGGCCTCTACATTCTGCCCATCCATTCTCGCGTTCCTCTTAGGTTAGAAAACATCCACGGTACTAGTTGTCCTGACAAATGTGTAAAAGCATTGCAGCCTTTTAGGATCAAGTACCTCAGGTTTACCTGTTCAGTGTTCCTTTCTCTGATTATAAAGAGTTCACGTTGTTTTCTGATGAGCTGGATGGTGACATGACATAATAAAGCCGATAGAAGATGGAAGAACCCCAAAAGAAGCTGAAGACTTGGGAGGCCCAGAAGTTGAGCATTCATGGCCACCATAACTTTTTTCATTGTATTAGAGATAGGCAGATTATCTGATATAAGGATTCTTTAGATTCATTCTTCTTTCCAGCAAATTTCCAGTGTGGTTCTTGAGGTCTGAGTTTGTGGGTAAGCTGCTGAAACATTACTGTCTATACAGGAAAAACATTGAGATTTTTACAATGTTGAAGTGTTCCTCAGAGTAAAATATAGGTAATTGTCCAACTAATCTTTAGGACCATCAGTTTAGGGACTATCAGTCCATCAGCATTAATTCAAAAAGTATAATGAGATGGAAAATCAGTACCAAATGAGGTTTCTAATGATAAATGTAAGTTACTGTTAAATTTTTCTTCAAATTTTCATGTAAGACCCTAAAATCTTTATTTAATCTGTTGGACAATTAAAACTTTCCTGTAATTTAGTAAGAAGGACAATTAATAAGAAGGTATCCAAACCTGAATGAAAGATTGGTGACCTAAAAGCAACATTTTATAACTAAGGTCTTGGCACAGTCCTAGTATTTTCTAGCTAATTATCTGGGAGATTTTAAAATGCAAGTTCTGCAGTGAATTACCATAATTGTGCTACAGTTAATATTCCACAGTCTTTCCAATTTTAATAAGTTCATTATTATTTTTTAAATTTCCACAATTATTTTTTGAGCCAACAGTATATCAATGCATATTTAGTGCAGCTAGTCGGAACACAAATTGAATCAAGTCAGATATCCTACTCTCAGGAAAAGATTTTTTCTTGAGCAATACTGACCGCCAGGGAGACAGGGTAAGGAAATGAATAAACCTATGAAAATCCATCACCACGCTGGGTAAAACCAGAGAGTACATTGTGTACTGCAGGTATTGTGTCAGTATCATGATCTTTGTTTATAAAGTGCCCATTAAAATTTGGATCAAACGGTTTTGATTTGCTCTGTAACTTCGCAAATCAGTTACTGTAGGAATACCTCATTTTATGGTGCTTTGCCTTATTGTGCTTCACAGATAACTGTGCTTTTACACATTGAAGGTTTGTGGTAACCCCGAGTTGAACAATTCTCTTGGCACCATTTTTTGAACCACATTTGGTCACTTCATGTCTCTGTGTCATGTTAACAAAAAAACATTCTGGAATGTGATTATTTGGCCAGAGGCAAGGAAAAGCTTCATTCCCATTCAGTTTGCAAACCTGAGAGAGGCCAACGACTATAAACTGAAAGCATGCTCTGAAGCGGTAGGATTAGGCTTGGGATTAAACACGCAAAAATGCAGGTTTTGTGCTCTTTGTAGAGATTGGGCAGATTCAAGTCCCAAACCATGAGTTTCAGGGACAGGGTGGCAAGTACCATCCAGTTCACTATTTCTGGTAGCAGTTATAGGAGGTGGCAGCCATTAGAGAATATGACAGGTTAGATTCCAGGGGTCTTTTTGCAAATTCTGCTGAATTTTGTGCAAGCTTGCCACTTGAGGCTGTGTTGACCGGTTTTGTTCTTCACAGTCATTAGGCTTGATTAAAATTTTATTTTTTCTTCCTCGACATGAGGGAACCATCTTTTCTGTCAGTTATTCCTCTATAAGAGTCCTTTTTCTTACTTACATTTTGGTAATTCTCACAATATTTCAAACTTTTTCATTATTGTTATATTTGTTACAATGATCTGTGATCAGTGATTATGACTTGCTGAAAGCTCAGATAATGTTTAACATTTTTTTAATCATAAAGTATTTTTTAAACGTTTATTTATTTTTGAAAGAGAGCAGGGGCAGGGGCAGAGAGAGAGGGAGACAGAGGATCTGAAGCAGGGTCTGTGCACTGATAGCAGAGAGCTCAATGTGGGACTCAGACTCATGAACCATGAGATCATGACTTGAGCTGAAGTTGGACACTTAACTGACTGAGCTGGCCAGGAACCCCACAATAAAGTATTTTTAATTAAGGTATGTACATTGTTTTCTCAGACAAAATACTATTGCACACTTAATAGACTTAATACTGTAAACATAACTTTATATGCATTGGGAAATCAAAAAATTCATTTGACTCACTTTATTGTGGTATTCTGGAACTCAATCTAAGATATCTCCCAGGTATGCCTGTAGTTTGAAGCTTAACAAATGAAGTAAGAAAAAAAAGTGCAATTCTACTCTCCTTAGAATTTTCTACATAGGAATTGTAATTCAGAAAATGACCCTTTAGCTTATCATGCTAGTTAAATTAGTGAGCATAAAATGAATAATTTTGATAATATTAAAATAGAAGAACAGTTTAAACAGATTTGAAATTATATAGGACAAACACAAAACCATGGTGCATGAAATTAAAGCAAGGGAGATAATTTTTAAAGGGGGTGATCCTTGTTTTACTGTTTTTCGGAATTCTTACAGCTAAATAGATATATATTAGACTAAAGCCATGTATTTCACATTTTTGTTTTTATATTATTGGTCTTTGTAATCATCTGTTTTAAGAGATTGAGATCAAATCCAAAATGAGATTGAGAGAGAGACAGAAAGAAACAGGAAGGTAGGGGTGGGAGGAGAGATTGGGAGAGAGGGAAGGAGTGAAGAAAGCAGGGAGAAGGAGGGAGGGAGAGGGAGGAAGAAAGATAAGATAAATTAAATGTTATATATGAAGTCTTCAAAATATATGTTTGCTCCCTTTACTATTAATAAAGACTGTTTATAGAGTGATGTTGACCAATTATAAGTGAAGCCTAAAGAGACTTCTCTCTTATAGAAAAATATTAAAGTTAATTTAAGAAACTGTATTACATATAAAAATATGGTGTCACGAACCAGTGTTGATCTCTCTCAAAGGGTTCTCACTGATGAATTTAATTTTTAGCAAATGGTGTTACAACAACTAAGTAATCATTTGGAAAAAAAAAAGAAAAAAAAAAGAAAGGAGACTAGAGCCATACCTGTCTGCAGGTAAGAGAATAACTCCAAAAGGATAAATGATACAGAAAGCAAGGGCTCCAAAATTAATGGGAACATGTCTAAGTACACAGGACGCAGCTAGAAACAGGCCCCCAGTGTCCAAATTATTACAAATGAGTATCGTAAGGAATAATGAGAGTAGCCAATTATTATATTTTATAATATATCATCATGAGTCCCTAGAGATACTTAAAAAAAAAAAAAAAGAAGAGGATAGGGCACCTAGGTTGCTCAGTCGGTTTGAGAATCCAACTCCTGATTTCAGCTCAGGTCATGATCCCAGGGTGGTGGGCTCGTGCCCTGCATCAGGCTCCGAGGTGAGCCTGAGAGTGGAGCCTGCTTACGATTCTCTTTCTGTCTCCCTCTGCCCTTCTTCCCCCCTTGCACACCCTCTCTTAAAAACAAGAAAATTAGGGCAGAAGGAAAGGTCGTCTTTTTTAAACAGAAGAATATCAGCTAATACACGGAGCAGGAAAACAGACTTAGAAAATCAGCATTTGTAACTGTCATAATAATTTCTTATTGAAGCAAAGATTATCTATGAGTGTTAAAAATCATTTACACATATTTTAAACATCATCTCACAGTTTAGTAATACTAAAGGAAATTTGTTTTTTCCTTTCCAGTGGAAATATCTAGCAGGTAACATCAGATGAAATGCTCAAAGTTGTCATCACTGATAAGGACAAAATGCCATTATGTGCCTCAATTAATGTTATGCACTAGGAAATCACTCATCTAATATTTTTCATACACACACACAGACACACACACACACACACACACACAATGTCTGTCTCAAATCTGATTTATGAGGAAAGAATTAGAAAAATCCATAATATATATTTTGTATGTAATATTTGGCTAGGACTTAAAAAAATATCTTATGTTCCATAACCTACCTGCTTAGAAGAAATTCCAGCATTATTGTGACCACTCATTGTGGCTGGTCACAAAAAATGGTTGTTTGGTCATTGTGAGGCAACAAAGATGCTTTGAGCCTTCAAATCTGGATACAGCTACCCAACTTCTCATCTTGGCTTTCAGGTTCAGAAACTTTGCCACAATGTCTTGCATTACCTTGAATGTCAAGTTCAGCAGTCCTGCTGTTCCTTTTACTTCACTTCTAGTGATTTCACTTCCATCCCACTCAGCATTCAGTTCTTTCATTTATTTATTTATTTTGTTTATTTATTTTGAGAGGAGGAAAGGGACAGAGAGAGAAGAAAGAGACTATTCCAAGCAGGCTCCATGCTGACAAGGGGCTGGATCTCACAAGCCATGAGATCATGCACTGAACCAAAATCAATAGTCAGACACTTAACCATCTGAGCCACCCAGGCACCCAGCACTCGATTCTTTTAAGAGTTCAGTGGACTTGCAGCATCAACCAGGAGTGCTTAAACCAAAACATAAAGTTCATTATCCAGCCTTTAATGAAACAGCTTATTATCCCTCCCAACTCCCTGTCATATTAAAACAAGCATATCTGGTCTTTAGTATTACTGGGATCTTCAGTCCCTTGGACCATTCTTTGTTCCTCAGTCTATGAGCCTCAAACTCTTCTCGTTTTCATGTCTTCCTAGCATAGATTCCCAAACTTTCACTTCAACTTCTCTTTTCCCCAACCCTCAAGTCTTCCTCTTTCTGAAACTTACACATATATGTTCAATTGTGGATTAGTCTATCCCATAAAGTGAATATTATTGAGGGCCTTTTAAACCTTGTACAAAGAGATAATACTGCAAGGTTTTTAGAATGTCTGTAATCAAGGAGAAATCACAGAGGATAAAGATACATAGTAGAATTTGTTCTAGTTAAAAAAGTAGTGTTTAATGTAAAGAATAGTGAAATGTTTTTTATCAAAAATGCATATTTAATAAGAAATATATATAAATATTTAATAAAAAATGCATGCTTAATGGGCAGTAGCCACCTTTTTGAGAGGAAGGAACCATGCAGACTTCGTATAAGTGGGAAATTTTACTGGTTCTATATTTGGGAAAATTTCACATTATCAGGATTTGTTTAAATTTTCATATATTTGATTCAGAAATTCTATTTCTGAGAACATATATCAAGGAAAAATTCTTTAGTTATCATAAAAATGCACCAAATGCTTAAAATAGTTTAGTTTGTTACCTACACTTTAACACCAAGACATTTTTATAGAAATTAGTTTGCTGGCATAAAATGGAATATTATAAAACTATATAATTATTTTTATTGTTTTATAACACAGGAAAAATGCTTACTTTATTTAAATGAAAATTGCTTTTCTCTATAACTCTACCAGGTTAAAATATATTTAAAATTTTCAAAGTAAAAGAAATAAAATATGAACAATAATACTCTGAGCAGCAAGAGAATGGAAGGTCTATATTTGATTCTTTGCAGTTTTTATATCTACTGATTAATTATAATTAATTTGTAACTTTCTGTGGTTATCATGTACTTGATTGTTTAGAATAAATCTCATAAGTAGTATTCCTAAGAACACTCAGATACTGTCTTTGCCAAGTGAATAAAAAAAAATCCAACATGTTGTGCACCTCCAGTTTTACCTTCAGTGTTATTTGTGCAGGGATCTACAGCTATTTTAGAGTCTATGTGGACACGGGTGTGTTTTGGGGGGTGGGGGTAAGGGCTGTTTTTCACCGTTCCTACTTCCTAAACATAGATTCATAGGTTCAAGTGCATCTCTTCAAGGACTGGAAAGCTCTAGCCACACAGTTGATTCCTTTGGTTTTGGCCACGGGGCCACCAAACTTTTGAACAGGAGTTTATGGTGAGGGAGAGGAAGAGGATTCCTTTACTCTAGTGTTACTTTCTCTCAAGGGCTCATAATAATTTGGTGTCAGAATTTACCCAGGCTCTTAATTCAATTCAGGTTACTTATTTGTTTGTTTTTTAATTTATAGGCATGGAAACATAAATTTAATTTTTAAGCTTACCCACCCCACATCACATATAAATAGAAGTATGAAATTTTATATAAAATAGGATAAAAAGTCTATAAAAACCCATTAGACTTTCACCTCTCCCTCCTCATCTCCTTTCTGCCTACATAGGTAAACAGTTCCCTTCCATTAGAAAAGTAACCACTCCTCCCTTACATAAGACTCCTTCCTCAATTTGTGTCTTTACTTTCACACCCGAATTTACTATCCCCTTGCACCTCTGACTTCAGAGGCATCAATGTGCTAAAACTCTTCCCATTCAGTCAATAGTTATCTAATTGCCACAATTGCTGGTGTTTTCCAGCAATCCCCATCTTCTTTACCTTGTGACCTTTTCCTCTATTTTCTACTTTGTCAGAACAGTCCTCCTTACTGGCTCCACTGGTCCATCATTCTGATCCTACCATCTTCTTTGTGGATCTCCTTCTTTGACCCTCAATTAGAAATTCATGCTCTTCTGGACTCTATATCGATTTCGTTGCTCACTTTTACCAACATCTTGGGTGATAACATTTACATCAATAATTAAACAGTCCCTAAACCTATCTATGACAACCCCAGGAAGTTTGACAGCCTGAATCCATTACTGGCCAGTTGCCAAGAAATAAAGGATAGTAGCTAGCACGTGAATCATAGGTCTTTTGTCACTGCTTATACACAATATTTTCTAATTTGTTTATACTTTCATATAACTTCTAACTCCCAGATCTTTGTCCTACCCCATTGGTTTCTAGTGTTTTGGTTATCATTTTTATCTCCTGAACTATATCATCTAGCTTCTCCATACATATCTCTAACTTAGATTATTTCTCTGATTTTCATTTCTTAGAGTCTCTTGCATAACATGCCCGCCTTATAGTTTCTTCAGAACTACGGGAGAAATATTTCAGGGAATTCTTACATTTGCCAGAGACCAAGAGTATACTCCTGACTGAAACAACTTGATGGACATTTTCCAGTCCCTGAGGCTTAAGAATATGGCACTACAGAGGAAAACAACATGCATACAATGTTGTATTTTTCTTAACTGTGGATAATCTCCTCTCCAAATTCACAGATCTTACTCTTACAGCTGTGAAAGCCCACTTCCCCCCAACAATGTCTTTCTTTGTGAGTTCCAGAGAAACACTGGGCAGCCTATTAAAAAGCCATTTGGAGTCCATATGAAGCTGTATATTTTTGCAATTTCGAGATGGGGTTCTACTGAAGAAAGCAGAAGGGTCTCATTTCTTGTATCCCACTGGCCAGGAGGAGGAGAGTTGGATTAACTGGCTCATGCAAATCGGCTGTCCTTTTAGTGATGATTACAGATGTTTTCTAATCACCCTTCCAAAAAAGTTTCACAGGGTGGCTTACAACGACACAGGAAAATTTTCAATCCATTTTCTTTCATCAGGGAAAGATATGGGTGGCTAGTATGCTACAGCATAAGACACCCTCATTTCTTCTTTTGTAGAATGATCCACAATCAGAAAATGATTTGAGAGACTCTTAGCTAAGTGCTCACAATAAGCCAAGTTGTGCTCCACAACCAACTAGAAGGATGAACAAAATACATTTTTTTTTATATTTGCATGGGGATGCAGATTAGAATCCAGCTGTGACTCCTCACTATCATATACAAGTAGAATCCATCACAGGAAGTACAGCCACGGAGTGGAGTGTAAGGTGGATAAGTAAATGGTGGAGTACAGCCACTCTCTTGTTACTGACAGCACATATAAGATGTGTACTGTAGTTTTCTTATAGTGAAAACAACCCCGTTATTGTGGAAGTCAGGTTTATATGGTAGAAAGCCTATTACTAAAGACATCATGTTCTGCTTTCCTCAAAAGCCCCAAAAAGGAGCTGCAACAGCTAAGGAGGACAAGCGAAATTCAGGTTTTTTGCTGCCAGTTCCACTAAGCATAAGTAGTCCTGATCTTAAAACCTCCTGTCTTAGTTCTTTCAGGGTGCTATAACAAAATACCAAAAACAAAATGGCTCATAAACAATAGATATTTATTTCTTAAAGTTCAGGAAGCTAGGAAGTTCAAGATCATGGTGATGGAAGATTCGTATCTGGTGAGAATCCACTTCCTGGTTCATAGCTGGCTAGCTATCTTTTCAATATAACCTCGTTTGGTGGAAGGGGCTAGGGAGCTCTATGAAATCTCTTATAAGAGCACTGACTGGATTCCTGAGGGCCCCACCTTCATATCTAACAATGTCCCAAGGTTCCATCTCCTTATACATCACATTGGTCCTTAGGATTTCAACATATGAATAGTGAGAGGCCCCAAACATTCAGTCCATAGCATTTCTAGTAGTGAATCTTGGAGCACTGGACAATGATACTATTCTTGCATATGGGGCTACAATTTCAATTGAGACTCACACCAAAATACAAATTCCAAGAATTCTGACCAAGAATGCTGACTCCCTTGTGTAATATCATGTATTACCTGTCTGGGAGAATTCTGTTTGACTACATTTCTCCTTAGCTTGTGGGGAGAGAGAAAAAAAAATGTTGATCTATTGGTATATATTCAATAATGACTTCGCTCTTTTGTATTGGGGTGCACATGTAATGGGTGATATCTATAATTTCCTAAATTGCACAAATCAGTGGTCTAAGCATGCTTGAATCTTCCACAACAGTCACACCTCTAGACTAACAGGTGTTTCTGAGTTCTGTGGCCACATTTGTCTGGCTTTCTAATCATAAATCAGCAAGCGCTACAGACCATGTATTTGTATATGCTTGCTTTTAGCGGAAGCTAAACTAGTTCTCATTCGAGGAAGTCTTTCGTGTTATGTCTCTATGATTTCAGCATTCTAGTTGAAACGATTCAAACCACAATGGCTATGAGTGTCACGTATTTTCAGATGAGGTCGATCCTGTTTATTCTGTTCTTTAAAGTCCCAACATGTTATTTACCAGAGAGTCTTCATACCTTACTACTTCAGGGAACAAGAGAAATTACCCTATCCTTGATCCTCTGAGCAATTCTACAGAACTTGGAATTAGCCACCGTGATCAATTCTACATAAATGGCCAGCTACTAAATGTAATAGTGCCCGTTCCTGTGTTCTCTTTACATCAAATTTACTTCTCAAGTTCACTTCCTTGATATAGCTGTAAAATTGTATGGTTGTACCAATATATCTGCACCTTTGAAATCGCTATAAAACATATTTTTTTTCAATCTAGCTCTACTCTCATTAATTACCTTAACCCTCATTATTAGCTCTCTTTTGGTCCTTAAAAATCAGTAAGAAATTTTAAAATAATAATTTTCATTAAAATTATACAAAATTAAGATTTTCAAAAAGGGAAGCAGGGGTGCCTGGGTGGCTCAGTTGGTTAAGCAGCCGACTTCAGCTCAGGTCATCATCTCATGGTCTGTGAGTTCGAGCCCTGCGTCGGGCTCTGTGCTGATGGCCTGCTTCGGATTCTTTGTCTGCCTCTCTCTCTCTGCCCTTCCCCTGCTCATGCTCTGTCTCTTTGTCTCTCAAAAATAAATAAAAATGTTAAAAACTTTGAAAAAGGGAAACAAAATAAATAGCATTGCATACATATGCTAGAACAGTTTACAAATGATAATGGTTTCGACATGAGAAAATGCTTTTAGTACATGGATGTATGATTTAAATATGGTTCAATAATTACATATCTTTATCTAAATTAACATCAGAGGGGGCACATAATGTCACTGGGTTTATTTCTATTCTATCAATCATTCCTCCATGTTTACATATGTATATTTATATCTAAACTAAACATTTCAGTATAAATTGTCAAAATACCATTTTTTACAGTCTCCTGAATAATGATTTGTAACTAAATTAACTATAACTACTTTCTACAATTGCCACGCTCATAAGAACACACCCTGAAAACATAAAGAACTTTGGCACTGAGGGACACCTGGGTGGCTCAGTAGGTTAAGAGTCCAGCTCTTGATTTCAGCTCAGGACAGGATCTCACGGTTTGAGTTCAAGCCTCTCATCAGACTCCGTGCTGACTGCAGGGAGTCTGCCACTCTTTCTCTTTTTCTCTTTACCCTTCCTCCACTCTCTCTCAATAAATAAATAAACATTAAACAAACAAAAAAGAACTTTGGCACTGAGACTACTTTTGGGGAAACCAATTGGCTGATTTTTGTTTTGTTTTGTTTAGTTTTTGTTTTTTTTCTCATTTGCTCTTTGGAGGAGGGTGCAGGAGAAGAGTTACTTAATGTTTTCCTGTCTAAGGATTCTTTATGGTGAGAACCCAAGACAGCAAACGTCTGCCGAATCATTGCAAGCCTATATGATGCTCATAATCCCCAAACACAGTCATTAGAGGGGAAACATCAATGATGCCTTGACTCAGTCTACGGAAGCAAGCCATGCCACCGGCTTGACAATGTTACAGAACTTTCCAAGAATTCCAGTGCCACCATGCTTTACAGGATTATCCTGTAAGAAAAACAAAACACATTTTCCAGCTCCCTTAATTTTTTAAATATCTCCACGCATAAAAAGTAGTACAGCATAATAATTATAACAGGGGTTCTGAGGTTAGACAGCCTAGTGGCAAACTCGTGTGTACTCTCTTAATATTCAATACCTTATTTAGCCTTCTTTTTGTAAATTGGAAAAAATAATAATTACTTACTAGGACCGCTATGATAACTAAATGAGATGATCGATTTCGAGTGCTTTGAAAAGGGTCTATGTATCTCAAGCTTTTTGAAATAATTATTATCCTCATAATAGTTCTATTTAGTCAGTATCTGTTGAATACCTGTTACGTGGCATGCAATGCTAGGTGTTACAGGGAGCTAGTTCTAGGTAAGCAGAATAAGTTTAATGATAAAAAATGGCAAATGTGGTTCTAAGAAATAAAATTCTTTTAGCATCTGGATATTTATCTTGTAAAATATTTCATAAATGTGAAATCCTATTGCTATAAATGACATTAATATCTTCCAACCCATCTCCAAAGACTAAGTTGAGTTTTTTAAAAAAAAGGCATTGTAGGAGTACTTAAAAAAAAAAAAAAAAGCTTAAAAAAACTCATGTAAGTTGTACTATCATAGTTACAATTTCATGTTGGCAAATGTGGCCTGCTTTTATCATAATATAATGCATTAAAATCCCTCATTTGACTAAACATAGGCAAATGGCAAAGCAGCTGGTTATCCAATATTCTCGAAAAGCTTAAAAGATCTGGAGAAGAAATGAGTTGCTAATGTTGTGACTGAATCAAGATTTTCTTGTCAAACATAATTAGCTGCATATTGGAGGAGGTCAGTGGTCAGACTTGGTTGTCAGTACCTAACATTGCAAATAGCCTTAGGGAAACAAGAATCCCGTATTTTAAACTCAGACTGAAGGAAAACTATGAAGATGGGAATAGGGCTTTCACAGCTGCAAGGCTTGAAAAAATAAAAACCAACAAACAAAAAACCCAAACCTGCTATTTAACCTGTCTTGGCAATAGTTTTCTGTAGGATAATTGTCAACCCTAGGATACATGGATAGTAGGGAAACCAAATGTGTTTGCAAGATACGTCCAACATGGTCACTGATGATTAAAAGCATTATCATGTTCACGTTGGCATTCACCACCTATAAAGTGAAAAATAACCCTTGTAATACAATCATTCCTGCAGCGACCTAAAATGGTAGAGATGTTAAATGGCTTGTGAAATTTAAAATATGATTCTTTTATGTTCAGCACTTGACACATAGTATGTTAATTCCCTTTGACAGTATTCTTCCTTCTGATGAATATTTTATTTGCCATAGAAGTGCCATGTATATTGTTTAAATTTACTCTTCACTTCAGAACCTACATGTGATGATTTTATTCATATAGCAAAACTAAAAAAAGATAATTTTATGTTCTGTGGCCACCAAGTGGAAGACTTACTGAGTACAGAATATACCCAGAAAGAGGTAATTGTGTCTGACTTCTGTGTAGTGTGCTCTGTTAGAATTTCTACTGAATTGGTATGTCTTGCCTCTGATTACCTTATAATTTCTTCAGGATTTTCAACATGAAGGCAACCTTGGATTCTTCATATAGAAAACAGCGTGGTATTCCAGGGCTAACATTAAGTGATCCTATCCTTATAAATAATACAATAACAACAATAACAATAACAACACGTTTTAATTTGCAAATATTTCTGAGCTTTACTATGCACCCCTTGCAAAATTTTTGATAAGTAAATTTTATCCTTCAAGCACACTTTAAGTTGTTTTAGCTATAGATTCAAAGTCCAAGTTTTTCACTATTTTTTATGTTTATTTATTTTGAGAGAGAGAGGGAGAGGGAGAGAGAGAGAGAGAGAGAATGAGAACCAGCAGGGGAGGGGCAGAGAGAGAGAGAGAATACCAAGCAGGCTCTGACTATCAGCTCAGAGCCTTGACACGTGGCTTGATCCCACAAACCATAAGATCCTGACTTGAGTCAAAATCAAGAGGTGGACCCGTAACCAACTGAGACACCAAGGCACCCCTATTTTTTTTAGTCATGTTGAGGGTTAAATTGTGTATTCTCACCTCAACAGATAGGTTGGACTCCTAACCCTCAGTGAATGTGGTTTTATTTGGAGATAGGATCTATACAGAAATAGTCAAATTAAAATGAGGTTATCAGGTTTGGCCCTTATCCAGTATGACCAGTGTCCTTATAAAATAGGGAAATTTGGAGATCGACACACAAATGAAGAATGCAGTATGAATAATAAAGGCAGAAACGGGATGATATTTCTATAAGCCAGATACTGCCAGCAAACCATCAGAAACAGGGGAATAGCATGGGACAGATTCTTTTCATAGCCTTCAGAAAGATCTAAAGCTGCCAGCATGTCGATGTTGGACTTCTAGACTCTAGAACTGTGAGACAATACATTTATGTTTGTTTAAGCCACTCACTCCATTGTACTTTCATTAAGGCAGCTCTAGCAAACTAATGTAAGTAAAATGCTGAAAAGGAGAAATTACAGATGGGCTAATTTTGTTGTTGATTTTCCTTTAACATAAACCTCTTCCCTCGCACCAAGAATTGTTTCTTACCTCTAATTGATTCATGTAAAGTTAATAGAGGGTTTGGGTCACTTTTGCTTTTACTTAACATTATCTTCAAAATGGACATCAGGGGGCAGAGGCAGGGGTAACTCCTAGCTGGCCCTTGTCGACACCTTCAGTAACTGGAGCTTTTGATGATTAACGCCCCTCATCAGGCCCTCTCCTTCCTGCTCATGTATCATAAAGGTCTCCGGCAGCTCCCAGCAGTGTCATACTAATTCAGTACCCTGGCAAAATTAACAGCAGGAAACAAACCTTTGTAATTTTCTTCCTTTATAAATAGCATTGTTCCTTCAGTGAAGGATAGCAGTTCCTGCTGTAATTGTTTCGGCACTGAAAAGTTACTTTCTTTCCATCGGTCTTAAAAATCAATCAAAATGAATGCACATACAATTAACCAGCCTTCTGAGAGAGAGAACATTCCTTTTACTTTGGAACTCTTCTGATTTCATCTGGGGTGGGCCTATTGTGCAAGCATTTTTTTAGGAAGCACAAAGTACGTTTAATGTGCCTTGAAGTTGCCATTGGAGAGAGTGGTACAACAGATGGGGCATGAATAAGCCTATGCCACTATCTTTTTTAATCTCAAAAAATCATTTTTTTTCTCAGCGAAACTCATTCATTCTTTATACCATTTAAATGCCGAATTTGGGGCTTTGTGGTTTCCAAAGGTGAATACAAAAATTGTAAACCATAGGTAGTATGATGTATAGAAGGCAACTATATAGAAATTGTTAATTTCTTAGTATGACAGGGATTTTGGATCAACCAGCCTCTGAAATAATATAATGCATCTTCTTCAAATTGACTAGAATTTTAATGGATGTAGACCATAGTAATTTAAGAGTTTAGCAATATTTATGACATTGATTGTTGTGAAAAAAATAGGAAATCATCAAAAGGGTGACATTTCTCCTTAATTCCACGTAAATAAAATTGAAGAAAATCTCTGTATGGATAATAATAAAGTAATTAAAAGGGTTATTAATATAAACAAAAACAAACTTTCAGAATAAAACATGGAAACACAAAATTTTGAAAGAGAGAAACAGTAAATGAGTAAATATACATCATTTTTTTGAGTACTGTATGTAGAATTAAGAAACATTACATTGTGGGGCACCTGAGTGGCTCAGTTGGTTAAGAATACCTCTTGGTTTCAGCTCAGGTCATGATCTCTTGGTTTGTGGGTTCGATTCCCAAGTCGGGCTCTGTGCTGACAGCGCAGACTGGGATTCCCTCTCTCTTCCTCTCTCTCCACTTCTTACCTGCTCTCTCTCTCTCTCAAAATAAATAAAAATAAACTTAAAAAAATTACAATTACAATTTCATTGTATAGCAGAAGTCCATCACAAGCATAAACTAAAGTCTTTGCTGTGTTGCAAATGTTCTGGTGTCAGCAGTTGAACTGACATGACTAGGCAGAGCCACAAGCAAAAAAGATTAGAAACCCCTTGGAAAGAAATAGTCAAAATCCTGGGGAAAAAATCTCAACAGAGCTTTTCTTGCACATCTGCCTTGATCACAGAATTGTAGATTTCAAATTCTCTGCATTTGATACATACCAGCTGTTGATTAAAATTCATTTTTTTTCTCCTCCGTGAATGTATCATGCCCAGCCTCCTATGTGCTTGTGATAGACTTTCCGATTGAGACAAATTTATAATTAAAAATCTAAAAATGTTTTTATTCAAGTTTCAGTAACATATGTAGAGAAAATTTAGTATCGTTTTGAAAGTCATATAACATAATTGCAGAATACAAGAGAAGTATTCTTTCGTGTATTGGCATAGAATAAGAGTGTATTCAAGACCAGTCAACAGTCCATTCTGATGGTTGGAGCTAGCATTCTTACGCACAAGGCAAGGGGTCATCTGCACTGTAGCATTTTCTGGTAATAATGGTGTCGCCAACAATGGCAATGACAAGGGAGGTATATCCTAGAAATGAGTGTCATTGAACAATTGAGTTTATATTTTGTAGAAAGCAGATACTGGTGATAGTTTTCAAGCATATTCAGGGACTAGTAGCTTTTAATAAATGACGTGGCTAAGAAAAAGCATTTGCATTGTGAAATAAATATTTTTCCTTTACACATTTACTTTAAAATTAAGGCATTTAAGGGAGCCTGAGTGGCTCAGTCAGTTGAGCGTCTGACTTCAGCTCAGGTCATGATCTCAGGGTTCGTGAGTTCAAGCCCTATGTCAGGCTCTGGGCTGTGTTTCCCTCTCTGTCTGCCCCTTCCCCACTCACGTTCTGTCTCTGTCTCTCAAAGATGAATAAACTTTTAAAAAAATAAAATAAAATAAAATTGCTGCATTTAATTCAATAATTTCCAATATTTTGTAAGCTTACCTTAAAAAAGGAGTAGTTTGTTTGTTTGTTTTTATAGAGTAGTATTAGATTTACAACAAAACTGAGAGGAACAGACATCACCTATATGACCCCTGTCCTTATACATGCATAGCCTCCTCCATCATCAGCCCCTCTCAATGGTACATTTTTACTAAGGATCAAACCATATTGACACATTCTAATCATTCAAAGTCCATAGTTCATCTTAGATTTTACACTTGGTGTTGTACATTCTGTGGGTTTGGGGAAATATATAATGACATATGTCCACCATTACAATATCAGATAATGGGAGTATTTCACTGGCCTAAAAACCCTCTGCTCTGCCTGTTTATCTCTGCTCACTACCACCCTCTGCCACAACCACTGATCTTTTTATTGTCTTTATAGTTTTGCCTTTTCCAGAATGGCATGTAGTTGGAATCATATGGTATGCAGATTTTTCAAATTGGCTTTTTTCACTTAGTAATATGCATTTATGTTTCTTCCATGTCTTTTCCTGGCTTGATGCATTGTTTCTTTTTATTTCTGATAATAATCATTCTGTAGATGTACCATACTTTATCCTACTGTCACTATTCACCTATTGAAGCATATTTTGGTTGCTTCCAAGTTTTGCCAATTATGGTTTTTGCGTGGACATCAGTTTTCAGGTCCTTTGGGGAAATAAATACTAAATAACACAACTGCTGGATTGCACGGTCAGAATATGTCTAGTTTTGTGAGAAGTCACTAAACTGTCTTCCAAAGGGCTGTGCCATTTTGCCTTCCCACCCATTCCCATTCACAGCAATGAGTGAGAATTCCTGTTGCTGCACATCCTCACCAGCATGTGGGGTTCCGGATTTGGCCATTCTAAAAGGTGTGTAGTAATATCTTATTGTTGCTTTAATTTGTACTTCCCTGATGACATAGGATGTGGAGCATTTTTTTCATATGCATATTTTCCATGTGTATATCTCAAGGTCTTTGGCCCATTTTTTAACTAGGTTGTTTGTTTCTAAAAATAATTTTTTTAATGTTTTTATTTTATTTTGAGAGGAAGGGACAGAGTGTGAGCAGGGGAGAGGCTGAGAGAGAGAGGGAGACACAATCTGAAGCAGCCTCCAGTCATTGAGCTGTCAACGCAGACCTCAATGTGGCGCTTGAACTCACAAAGTGTGAGATCATGATCTGAGCTGAAGTCGGACACCTAACTGACTAAGCCACCCAGGTGCCCCTAGGTTGTTTGTTTCTTATTGTTGAGTTTTAAGGGCTCCCTATGATGTCTACTATTTCTATCTATCTATCATCTATCTATCTATCTATCTATCTATCTATCTATCTATCTATCATCTATCTATCATCATCTATCATCTATCTAGATATATAAAATATATTGTTCTCTGTATATTTGGCTTAACAGTCTTTTATCAGATGTGTTTTTTGAAAATATTTTCTTCTAGTCTGTGGTTTGTCTTCTTATTATTCTCTTGAGATTGTCTTTCATAGAGAAGAGACTTTCAGTTTCAGTGAAGTCCAATTATTTCTTTTTGGATTTTGTCTTTGGTGTGTGATATCTAAAAAGTCATTGCTATACCCAAGGTTTCCTCCTGTTTCCTTCTAGGAATTTTATGGTTTCAGGTCTGTGATCCATTTTGAGTTATTTTTTTGTGAAGGGTTTCTCTCTAGTTTCTTTTTTCTTGTTGTTGAGCATAGATGTCCAGTTATTCCAACACCGTTTGTTAAAAAGACTGTTTTCCTCCTTTGGTAAAAATCAGTTGACTACATATGGGGCTATGTCCGGACTCTCTTTTCTCTTCCACTGATCAATTTTCTATTCTTTCACCTGTGCCATGCTTTCTTGAGTACTATAGCTGTACGGTAAATCTTAAGTTGCATAGCATTAGTTCTCCAACATTGTTCTTCCCCTTCAGTACTGTTCTGGCTATTTGAAGTCTCTTGCCTCTCTATATAAACTTTAGTATCCGTTTGTTGATATATATATAAATGAACTTGCTGGAATTTTGATTGGGGTTGCATATCTTACCTTATTCTTGTACTAAGAAATCAATCAATAAAGGCAACATAATACTAGCAAAATTTTGGAAAGAATAATTCCTGTAAGTTGCATCTTGCTGCTGGGTTGAGAAAAAAATAAGAGAACTGCTCTCATAATAAACTCTGTTCTTCATAGAATGCCATCTAAATTAGAAAAATAGGACCACATTTCACCACTAGTTGGTGAATGTCAGCTGAAAAACCTCCTAACATGGAGACTGTGCAGGATCAGTATAGTGCTATTTAAGATTGTGTTCCCATGCACTTGGTTTTGAGTGGTGCCACAGCAGGTGATTCATCTTAATCACTTGGTTGACTTGGTGTCATACAAACACTTTGCTACAAGGATTCCAGGTATATGCTCTCTTGTGATTAAGTTGGATTATACATTATTATTTACTATTACTAAAGGCATATTAAATTCTAAAAACTAGTTTTATCTATGAAGTTAAGGTAAATGACGGGTCATGCATTTAAAATAGGGACATAAACATGCAATTTTTTGTTCAAACTTGACACATATATTTTAGCTGTAATTTCTTGCCTATGTATAATATTCTCTAAAAGAGGCAGTTTACTTCAGCAAGGCAATAATTTAACTAACAATGTGTTTAACCTTTAATGGCCAAATATACTAAAAAGAGAAAATACCTGCAAAGGTTGCAAACAAGTTGTTTTTTTTTCCCTAGGCTGAGTAAAATAACTTGCTATTAATATTATTATTTTGCTTTGGACCTGTTGAGTTGAGCAAAATGATATGAATGAGGTTCTAGCCGAGATTATTTATTTGAGCAAAAACAGAATTAGAAAGGGCGGTGACGTATACATCATTGCCACTGTTAGAAGCAGCTTCAAGAATTCAGTCTCAGTTGAGTGTATTAAACTCTCTGAATGACTGGGCAGGCAAAATTATAGTCCACTAGGATAATTATAGTTCGCAGTCATATCTAATGTGATCTGCATAAATCAGAGTATTGTTTGCCACAAAGTGTATTTATACTTGTCAAATGATTGTAATTGGACATTTATGAAGGCCCGTTTCAATTTATAAACAGGACTTTTTAAATGAATATTTATAAAGCGCTTGTAAAAGAAAATAAATTTACTCAGGTAATTTTGAACTGTGATTTTACAGCATGTACTATAAAACCTCCTCTTACTAAGGAAACCCCGACTAAGCCTCTGTTAATGATAAAGCTCAATATTAGATAGAGATAGATAGGATTCTTTCAGCAGTTTACAGGGCAAAATATTTCATAGTATCTATCTATCATCAAAAAAGCAGTAGCACAAATTTAAATTCCAAGCTGTGTGGCCAATTTTTGTGGAGGGAATGGCACCAAGACGATACACACTGACAAACAGATGTATATCCCAACCTGTACAACTTATGTAAAGGTTGACAGATAATTCTACCTAGAATATAGAACTTTCCAAAAGAGGTGAGTAAAAATTTATTACAGAAAATATCAGGAATTACAAAGTTAAATAAGGCTTTTAACTAACACATATTCTACATCAGAAAACTCGTTTCTTGGGTTTAAATTTTTTTTGTCTTATTCAACATTATTTCATTTTTAGTTGAGTTACTTTCCAGAAGAGATCCTTTTCAAAGAGCTTTTGACTATTATTAGCATTACCGGTTTTAAAGTATTAATGGCCAGTATAAGGACTCAATTCCTTCAAATCTTTGAGTAGCCACCTACTCTGGGCCTATTTATGTTAATCCGATGATTATTCTGTCCATCATGGGTACCATTAGTGGAAAATCTACATTTTCTTTTATTGCTATGACATGGCCCACAGAACTCTTCCTGGTTTCTGATTCTACTGAGTTTGGCTGGACTACCAGAACCTAAGATGTCTCCAATAAAAATAAACCTACAGCAGAGTAGCTTTTGTGGCCTATTTCTGCCTCCTTTCCAATATGGGGTGTGTTTGGTTCCCCTTTGATCATCCAAGGTTCAATATATCCTCTACGTTAATCAGGACTATACTGACATAGCCACTGATTGAAATGAAACCAGGGTATTGAAGGGCAAATGATATGAGTCAAAAGAACATATGGTTCTTTTAGTTCTATGAACACTCCTTTATTCTTACTGGCAAAACTTCCTCTTCTACCCAACTCTACCCAAGTAGACTGTTCTAGATTTGTTGTTAAGAAGAGCATTCTCTCCTACATGTACATGAAATCTTTGTCTCTTTAGAAGGAAAGACAGTTTTGAATTTCCTCTAGAAATTAGAAGGTCTCCCACCTCACCCTAACACCTTACTTGTGTTAGCAATTGCTTGTCATTCCCCGATAAGAGCATAGGCTTTTGCAGTTGTAATTAACATTTACTCTGCCTTCCTAGAAACTTCCCCATTTGTCTTTGACTGCCTAATTTATTTTCATCATTCAAGATTCAGTTCAACCAATATACTGTCTTCACATCTTTTTTTCTCTCACTCATAGTCTGTATCAGATAATGTTCTCTTAACTTTCTGCATTTTGTTGATAAAACTTTTTATAATATTTTTAAAAACTATATTCTCAACTTAATGGTGCAATCCTGTGTCCACAAGCCTTGGACATTAAACTCTATGTTCTCAGTGCCTACATCTGATCGACACATTTTCAATCTACATAGGGATAATGATAACTCTTATGAGTCATGATGATAACTCATATGATCTACCTAGGCAAAACCTTCCAGTGCCTTCTTATAAGTCAGTCTGTAGTAATTTACGTATCTTCCTACACTCTTTCCTGTGTTGCAAGGAATCCTGGCATTATACTTATCAAATTCCTTTCTTTAAGGATCTTTAATGAGATTAATATTCTGCTAACCAGATATGTATGTATGAGATTTTTGAGATATAAAGGAGTAACAACACAGCAACAACTACACAATAATACATGGCTTTATTTTGTAGGAATAGTGGACAAACACATAAGCTTCACAGACATGACATTAGTAGTAATTTCAAAATCTTTCCCCTGTGAGTGCCCTGGGACACCATGACAATGAAACATTCCAGATGTCCAAAAGATGACTTTTACAGAATCATTGCAAACATTGATGGGAAAATAATCCATATCCAACAGGTTTATTTCTATGAGGACGAATCTCTGGCCTTTCCACTATAAAAAGGATCTCCTATAATTATCCTCCCACCAGGTGACTGGCTGGTTCCCCTGGGACAGAAAGTCCTATTATTGAGTCAGTGTTGACCTTTGCTATTCTCTGGTTAGACACTTGGCACCAATGGTGGTGACAGGTGAGCCTTGCCAAGGGAAAGTTCATGTTTACAGCCTATGTATAAATGGTCACGCTGAATGTGAGCCAACCGAGAAAGCATCAGTGTACCAAACGAGTTATCGACAAATTCAGGTCCCATCAGCTTAGAAAGCTCATCTCAGCTTTCCATTTTGGGTGTATTTCCTGGCAGTGCAGTTAAAACACTGTATCATTTAGTGTTTGGCATGATGTCAATATGATATTGCTTAACAATAGGGACAAAGAGACATAGGTCTGAATCTCAGGAGATTTTCTTTTGGGGAGTTACTTTTTACTACTCCCTGGAAAACTACAGGAACCCACTAAAGACAGAATCAACAAAGACTCTGACCCCTTCATGAATGAAGATTTAAATCACACCAGCTAAATGCTGGAGGAAAGCAAGGGAACAATGAATGCTTAGTTAAAGGACAAAGTAAAAATGTAAACTACAACTCTGCAACCCACTGCAGACAAGAGAACTTTAATGACTATGCATATCTATGTTTTCTTACTTGCCTTATTAGTTATACGTTTGTTCATATTAGTCAGCTTTTTATCTACTCTTTATTCTTCATTTACTAATTTCCATAAATTGTTGGTGGTTCGTATAAATTAGTTTTTAGGAACTAAGTATATGAAAGATGGATTGCAACTGAATTTAAGGAGGAGTTACCATTACTCAAGGATGGATATAGTGATTGGTGGTAATTTGGGACCCTGTTTTGAGGGGACAGAGTGAAACTTTTTTGCATGAAGAATAACTTTATTATATTAGAAAGAATCATGTTGTTTTTACTACTGCTGAAGATTGAAATTTTAAATATTGGCCAAAGTGATAAATACTCTTCTACCTATTGTTTCTTTTGGCCCCCAGCATTTGTTCTGACTCTCTTATATTCTTCTTTAAGCCTGGTAACTAAATTTTTCAGACTGCCTCATATCCATGTTTCAGTGTCTGATTCATATTAAGCAATAGGATTCTATCTTTTTATTTGACTCTTTAGCACATATCATTATCTAATATACACTGTATTTTATTTACATATTTTCAGTCTCCCACACTAGAAAGGCAGTTGTACAAGGGCAGGATTTTTTGTCAGTATGTTTCACTGCTACACCTGCCGTGCCTAAAAGCAGTATCTTGCACATACTAGGGGCTCAAAATATTTGCTGGTTAAATGATTAATAAGTGGATGAGTATTAAATATAAGAGGAAAATAAAAGAACAATTATTTTATGTGGCTTTGCATATTGAAATATTTTAAATGGACTAAGGATCAACTCAATCTTTTGGTCGCGAACACATATTGAGATATTGACTTGGCTAATTTTTCAGCTATGTAATTTTACAAGAATATTTAAATTATATCAGAACATACAGCATTCAAAAACAGAAGTACAGAAAAGAAAATCTGAGATCCAGGTGAATGTAAGAAATAAGAAAATTTCTTAAATTTGTAAACAAAAATATTTAAGAAATGAAGCACATAAGTAGTAAAATGGTCAGTGTTGCATCACTGAATAAAATGTCATTGATTGCACAAGTTAAATTGAGTATCACCCGTGTACATAGTGAAAATAAGACACAGTGCAATATGGTGCCTGTAATTTTCTTATCAAGAACACTCTTATCTTTCTACCTACATCAGAGAGGTCCCCTCATTACTGGCGTTTATGTCCATCTCCCCAAAGGAATTGTCAACTCCTGGAGGGCAAAGTCATGTGTTGGTTATTTTTGTATCTCTTAGAATATAGCATAACTATTTTCATAGAAAAGGAAAAATAAATTTTACTGAACTGAATTGAAAAATAACATCTGAAGTGCCTTTATAGCTAGCTAGATATCCTCCACACTTAGGGAGTTCAGTTTCATAAATGCTGATAGCCCATTGAGTAAGCTCATAGAAAAGTAGTACAACCTTAACTTAGAATCATAATTAATGGATTGGCCAATTTTTTTTTCCTGGGGTGGGCGTTTAATGCCATTTAGTATTCTCTTTCAACCAAGCACACCCTTGCAAAATAGGCATAGGAATCATGTCTTTCAAATTATTTAAATAACTCTTAAATTAAAACATAGCCTAATTATGTTCTCCGTCATTTGAAAATTCTAATATCAAAGTGGATATGTATTATTTTAATAAAAAACAACCTCCCAAACTGTTGTCTAAACTTAATATAACATTCTTTATTTGGACTTGAAAGAAGAAAAAAATACACACTCATCTATATCTTATTATTCAGCTTTTGACCTTATTTTATTTAATTATATATCTCGTGTTTATTATGAATCTCTTTTAATGTAGATGAGTCTCTTTTCCCCTGTAGTGCCTCATTGAACTGATAGTTTTGACATTTCTTCCTCAAAAAAGCATGCGTAAAGTGTCATCATAAAATCTAATTTACAACTGTCCTACATTTGAATACAACTGTTTCTACACACTCGACTTAGTTATACTTCTTGTTAAATAAATTTGCATGTCACATGTGAGATTTTTGTTGATACGTATTCCATGAGAGACTCAGTTATCAAAGTGTTATCTTCAACTTGAGATTTCAAAAGCAAAAATTAACAACCTCTTTTATTTCACTTTTCCTGAAGAACAATTTTGAACAATTGTTAGTGAAAATTACAATCTTCCATTTCAGAGAAAAAAAAAGCATTACTAATGTACATTTTCAGTATTAGATTCAATGCTGTTATTTGTTGTAGAAATACAACTCTAAATATTACAAATATGGGTATTTTTAGGTATATGCAGTAGATGCCTATAATCCTAAAATTCCAGTGATTATTGTATTATTTTAAACTTTATTGAATGGCCCAAATTTCATTTAAAATATTTCTACCACTTGAAAAATATATTGCAAAAAGTTTGAAGTGACCATTGGCTGATTTAGTAACTATGCTTTTATTATTTGCAATGTATTAGAAGCACCACCAGATTTCTGGTCATTCTAGAGAGATTAAGGAAAGAAGAAGAGAATACTTCCTTGGGAGCAGAAGAACTGGTTTCTAGAAATGGATCTATTTCTAATAATTTAAAACTTGAGAAGCTTTATTTGTTCCCCTTTAAAGTGTGGGGTCCTGTACTTGTGTCTTGATTCTGGACAAGCAGCAAGATATTTAAAATTATCAGAAATACTTTGCATATTGTGAGGTGTACAGAATGTTAAAGTAGTATTTCTGTATCTCTTGTATATCTGGAGGAGAGAAGGTTGAGGTTTGAAGCTCTCTAACGGAACTCTGTCCAGGCAAAGGGTGGAACGAGGGCTTTGGGCAGCTGGAGAGGAGTACATACAATTGAGATACAGGGGACTGAGAAAGACGTGTACTTAGGATTTGACATTCGTGCAAATTTTCTCCCTCTCGCTCTCTCTCTCTCTCTTTTATAAGTTTATTTATTTACTTTGAGAGAGAGAGGAGAGGCAAGGGGAGGGGGAGAAAGGAAGAATCCCAAGCAGTATCCTTGCTGTCAGCGTGGAGTCCAGTGTGGGGCTGGAACTCATGAACCATGAGATCATGACCAGACTGAAACCAAGAGTCCAACACTTAACCGCCTGAGCCACCCAGGCGCCCCTCTTTTCTCTCTTATGCACACGTACTTCTGACCTGTACCGTATCTATTTTTTCCATCTTCACTTTGGATGTTCCAAACAGGAATTCTCTGGATATTTCACATCACTACTATGTATCTCGCCACCATGTTGAATCATTTACCAAGTCCTATCAAATTTTATCTCTGGAAAGTTGCTTTTTATTATTTAGTACAAAATTATATGTAGAACCCATATTACATTAATATTTTATATTGTGTAACATGATAATACTTAGTTTCATCATAATACATATGTAATATGATATTTTTGGATATTTCTCTCCTAATCCCCATCTCAAAGTATTAGTACCACTGGTAAAGTAAAATATAGAAATCATTTCATTCCACAATAAAGTGCGGTCAGATGTATACAATAACAACAACAACAACAAAAAAACATAGGCAAAGTAATTTAAAATTGGAGGAGAAACAGCACTTTGTAAAACACCATTTTTCTTAAGAGAGAATATTCATGCCCTGTTAAGGGAATGGAATAGATAAGTTAATATGTTTTTGCATATTTAATTTCTGTGATCCTGTGAGGTCTGACAGTTATTAAACAAGTAATTAAGAGGCATTATGCAATTACATTCTACTTGTACTCGTATATGATGTTTAATTTAAATTGTAACTATCATAGCTTTCGTGATAGACATTTAGAGTCAAATTTTAGGAGGTAGTATGTGAACTAAAAATATGACTTAATTTTAAGATAGTTTTTTTACATAAAAATCTAAGAGTACAATTAGTACTGTAGTGAAAACTTATTAGTATTTTTCTTAAATCAAATTTATTAATTAGTCAAATTTACAATAAAGACTTTTGAATTTTGAAATTTTAAGTTCATAATACCTTACATAGAAATGTACCCAGTGCCTTAGGGAACGTCTGATGAAGCTAATGGAACAGAATGTAACATATTCTGCTCATTTAGCCTATTTGAAGCATTTAACTATGTTGTGAGCTCTTGACACTATGTATCAATTCAAAAGACTATAAAAATAATTGCAGTGTAATAAAGAGATTTAAAAGTCTTGGACCATTTAAATTTTCAATGTTATTTTTGGGTTTCTTTTTTTTTTTTTTTACATTGTTGTGATGCATTTGGTTTCAAACACTTGTGGCAACAAGTGTTAATAGTTTGTCGTATGCTAAATTGGAGGTGAAATCATAAGAGAAATATCCAGCCCAATCTCTAATGCCCCTCCTCTGTATTCCTCAATTCTGACACCAAAACTTGAAATTCGAGGGTATTCGTTATATGTTACACTTGATTTTATTTCTGGAATAAGTCTTGCATATGTTTTGAACTTTTCTCTCCCCTTTAATTTGCATATCATTGCTTCTCGATTTTACTCTTGTATGAGCTTCGTAGCTTCTCTTCAATCCATCTTTCCTCTGACAATTTCTTATGAGAGCTTCAATACTTTAATGTCAGTCTTTTGCTCAAAATTTCTCTTAAGCTTTCCCCCAGGCCTTACTGTGGAAAAAAAAAAAAACTAAATCTCGTAGACTAACCGAAAAGCCACCCCCCTCCCCACACACACACATACCCACAGATACAGAGTCTGGACTCAAGTGACCTGTACAGCTTTAATCCTGCCTTATGACCTTTTATTCTAGGAACAGTAGAGTGTTGGCCAATTCCAACAGATATTTAAATTTCACGGGTGCCTGGGTGGCTCAATCAGTTAAGTGAACAACTTCAGCTCAGGTCATGATCTCGTGGTTCCTGAGTTTGAGCCCCAGATTGGGCTCCTCACGGAGCCTGCTTGGGATTCTCTCTCTCTCTCTTTGCCTCTCTCTCTCTCTCTCTCTGTCTCTCAAAATAAATAAATAAACTTAAAAAAAATAAATTTCACCATCACTGTGTTTTGCTACCAGAGTCTTAATAATGAAATGCTTTTCTTCCTCCTCCTCTGCCCAACTCAGTCTGTTCAGGTTCTAGAGAGACTTCATGGGCTTGCTAACTTTCTCCAAAGAACCTTCCTTTCTCTCTCTATTGGGAATTAATCGGTACCTAATGTGTATTATTTCTGTTGTAGTACTAAGCCTGTTCTACCTGATTAGCATTTTTACAATCAGCATTATTTTCTCCACTACATATGAGTACTTGTCAGCAGTGAAGATCTCTTAATCATTTTTCTCTCTTCCTCCTTAGTACTCAGAAGAAGGGCTTTCATGGAATTTAACATCAATAAACATTTATTGATGGAAAAAATAAATAAAAGGAAGAAAGGAGGGAGGAAGGAAATATATTTCCTGATTTTTCCCTGTTCGTTATTTCCTTTCTGAATTAACGGATATACTTTAAAGTTCTGATAATTTATACAAATGCCCCTTTGCATATACTAAATATTTCAATTATGAATTAATGAGGAACCACACAGCTCATTCTCACTCATGCTCTTCGCTTTTTTGAAGTTTGACACTTGCTGGCAAAGCTTACTCAGTGATCTCATCTACCTGTCATGAAGTGAATCACAAACTGATAACCAGTTTCCATAACCTCCTTATGTAAACTAATTTTACAGAAATCCCTTTCCTTGTTCTGCACAGGTTTCAGTCTGAAGCCCACTTTTAGCTGAAGAATGAATGAAATCACTCCTTATTTTCTCATGCATAGATCCCTATTTCATCATGACCCAAATATGCTCCTAGTTAGAATTTCTTTGGTAAATACATAAAGACTCTAAATCACTCTCTCTCATGTTGCTTTCAGATGCTTCTTGAATTCTTTCCCTAAATACATGACTTTGCCACATAGCAAGAGTTAAAAGAGTCCTTTTTCCTGCTTTTATATTTACTATAATATAAACGAAAGTGAATGAAAACTATGAAACAATTTAATATATGCTTGTTATTCTCCATTTTTCAGCTAGTCCCTACAATTTTATGCAAGAGATGACTATTACTTGATTCACTTATGATTCTGACTTCATTTTTTTTTTTTGTTTTTGTTTTATTTTGTTCAGTTTTGTTTTGTTTTGTTTTGTTTTGTTTTTTTTCGGAGGGGGCTATCATTAGAGAACCAATTAATATTTTACATCGCTTTATTAAAAACTGTATCTTATGAAAGACAGTGGTTATTTATTTTCTTCTCCTTCGCTGGGAACTCCCCATTTAAACTGAAAAGAGCCAGCGGTGACCCTAGTTAATGAAAATTCCAGTGATAATTGCATGAATGGGGTACTTCCTGACATGAATAGCTTACAGGACTCACATTCACTGGAAATCTTTCTTCTTTTAGTATTGCTGGGGTAATTCCTCTGCTAAAATTCTAAGATTTTTTTTAATTAGAAAAAAATTATTCTTGCCACGTGATATCAGCAAACATAATTTTTTTGGTCAGAAAAATATCACGGAGCCTAAAATAACCATATCATACATGACAAAAAAATGACTATTTGAAGAGGTAGCTGTGATAGGTCAATTTTCTAAAGGTGGCCTTTTGAATCCGTGGTTTGGAGTGCCGGATTAACCAAACCTACTGTGTGAAGAGATACACAAAGCACTCTTCTGTGTATATAAACCGCTCATTATCTTTCTTCTAAGATGTGAATAGCAGTTTGTTCCTCAAGGGATTGCTGATAGGTTTCCATAAAGTAACTGATATGGAAACCCCTAGGATAATGACTGGCATTTTATAACAATAACCTACAGTTTAATGAATGCTGTCTACATACTTTTCACTCTTCTGAGAATTTTGTGTATATTTTCCCAATGATTTTCAAACTTGGCTTTCAGTATTTTTCTGCCTTGAGGGCATACCTAATTTTTGCTTGATTTTCTTTATAATGAACTCATTTGTTTTCTTTTCTCTTGTTCTGTGAAATCATGAGACTTGTTAATATACATTTTTCTCACATACACATGTACTTATATTTAAATACACCACCGCTAGAATTGTTAACAATGCTTCTCCAGTACCAGCTTAATACATCTCGTATACCGCCTTCTTTGAGGAACACTCTCCTAAGTATTGGGATTCTTATCACAACCACAACCTCAGGGGGAAAGAAATAGATATAATCATGCTTTATTTACAAATAAGAAAACCAAAGCAAAGAATATATAAGTAGTTTTTGCAAAGCGGCCCTGAAATTTAGTAAGTGACAGAGCCAAGGTTTCAATCCCAAACCCACCAAACCTCAAATTCTGTTATCTTTTTTTCTTTAAAAATTTTTTTTAAGGTTTTTATTTTATTTTTGAGAGACATAGACAGAGCATGAGCAAGGGAAGGGCAGAGAGAGAGGGAGACACAGAATCTGAAGCAGGCTCCAGGCTCTGAGTCATCAGCACAGAGCCCAACTCGGGGCTCTAACTCATAGACCATGAGATTGTGACCTGAGCTGAAGTTGACCGCTTAACCGACTGAGCCACCCAGGCGCCCCTTTTAAAATATATATTTTTACATTTATTTATGTTTGAGAGACAGAGTGAGATAGAGGGCAAATGGGGAAGGGGCAGAGAGAAGAAGAGACACAAAATCTGAAGCAGACTCTAGGCTCTGAGCAAGTGTTCAGCACGGAGCCTGATGTGGGGCTTGAACCCATAAACTGTGAGATCATGACCTGAGCTGAAGTCAGACACTTAACCAACTGAGCCACCAAGGTGCCCCAGTATTTTTATTTTAACCATGGTCTATGAAGAGATACACTGGCTTCATCTGAAATATTTTATCATCTTTCTTCTCTACTTCCTGGTATCCACAACCCTTCCGGAGCCGCAAGAAACAGTCACTAGCTGTTTCTCTTATTCTACTTTAAAAAGGCCCAATAACATAATTTCCAATTCAAAAGCTCTTTCTCTGACATAAATCACCCTTCTTTAAAACTGGGAAATTCTGTACCATTTCCTTTTCTTAATTTTCTTTTTTTATGTTGATATATTATAACTTTATGGAATTCTTAACTCAGCATATTATGAAAACAATAAGAAAATATGTGGGAAGGATGATATATTTTTCAAATACACTTTGAAATGATACTTACATATATAGATAAAGCATACATTCCAAAATCAATTTTTATTCTTCAGGACTGAAGAATTGCTGATGAGACAATACCTTTGGCTAAAAAAAATGGCAGCGGTCTAGTCTAGATTCTCTTTTGTTTTATTTAATTTTCCTCCTGTCTCATGGCCTTTTCTCTATTCTGAGATTTCTGCTTCTTGCTTCAGGGCCTTTATTACTGACTCTTTGATAAAGAGACTTCATCACTAAAGTATTCAATATTTAAATCCCTGCCGTTGCAAGCTTGCAAATGGAAGACAATAATTTTATAATATGAAATTACTTAGCATTAAAATATCAACTCCCCAAAATTAATTCCTGTTCAAACATCTACCCCCCACTCCAAAGCACACACATACACACTAAATACAGATCTTTATTCCTGGAAATACTTTGCTAATTTTTGGATCTATAAACTTCTCATGGCAGAATGAAAGTAAAAATTAGAGTGATTACAAGGGATTTGCATATATCTTGGCAAAGATGCAGAATTTCATGAGTTAATAAAGTGAGATGTAAAACTATTTATCACTTAAATCCAATGAAAACTATGCATCTGGAAGACTTCACATGTTTACAACTGAAAGAACCATTGACAAAGATGATATAAAGGACTTGTGAAAATGATGTTCACTAAATGTCTAGTGAACATGAGAAGTCTGTGAGAAAACTGATAAAGTCCTCAATTATTTTTATTAATAACCTCTTTTTTTGGTACCATCTTTACAAGCCAATGTAAAGTGAAGACAGTCATATGGAACCATCCTATGGCAATGCAATGATTATATAAATAAAACATTAAGAGTTTAATCATTTTTATTCAGTTTAACATTCAGCATTTGGTGGTAAAACAGACTCAAATATACAAAGACCAGTTCTCAGATATTGAGGCAATTCTTAACGTGATAATGTAGACAGGCAATGGAAAAATAAACACAGAGAAGTCAGGAAGGCATAGGACTTACATTAACATGATTTAGAATCAACTATTTACATTACAACCTTTCATATATAATTTAAGAGTTCAGTGCCTGTAGAAACATAGTATATTGTAAGAAGCAAGTTCTATCTTTAGGTAAATATTAAGTGTTAAAATTGTAGGTAGAATCAAAATATCATGCCACTATTTATTGCTTCTACCTTGTAGAAAACATGCATATTATTATTTAGACTTTTACCTCCGTTACTTGAAAAGGATAGTTACATCAAACTTATTTGCGATATCAAATGGAAATTTCTAGGTGAAATGTTTGACTCATATAGGAATTGAAAAATTTTAATTCACTCTCCCTTACTTGTTAACAGGTTATTCATTCCCACTAATAAATAGATTAAGCCAGTGGGTCAAATTTAGGCAGTAGACTACTCATGGTGGAGATGGAAAGTTGTTACCCATTTTCTCCCATTTCTCCATCCTTCTGCTCTCACTTCTCAGAGGAAGCAACCCAAAAAATGTAACTGCCAGGTGGTACCCGCATGATCCCTCACCATCGCTCTTCGAATTTGACCTTTGATTTTACTTGCATATATGGTTTCTGTTTCTTTCTAATGAAACTAATTTTAATAACCCGTATATATCTTTGTGTACTGTCTGTATGCATTTCTATGTGACATGATTTCCTTTAAAGGGAAATAAAAAGAATTGATTTCTTAGTTTATTTAAAAAACTACTTTGACTCATAAATATCAGATTGGGAACTGAAGCATCTATTCAATTAAAAGAAATGTAATGATGTTTTCCTGAGATGTATATTCATACTCCAAAGAATGGAATTCTAAGAGGAGAATTAAGACACATAAAAAATTATACACCGCCACAACATGTATGCTATTTTACTTTTATATAGGTTATTCTGCAAAAAGAATGAAAAAAATAATCTCCATCTCTCCTCACAGTTATTTTTAACCAGGTGTCACAAATAAGCAAAGCTATAAGACTGCTGAGTTTGTTGAAAACAGAAAATGCTTCTTTAAGGTACAAGTAATATACAATGAACCTGCTTGGTAAACATGATTGCCTAGTCAAAAATTGCATTCTACAAGAAAGTAACTGTATTTAATATGGCCACCCAATTGTAAACATTTGCAGAGTGCATCAAGGAAAATTATAAATTTCTGATACCACTTGCAATACAGTTGATTATGTTCATGGGCAGCATTTTTATAGAATTTATATGGCACCAAAAATGCTGACCAAATCAACATTTTATATTATTTTAAAAAATAGAAGACTGCTCTGTGACAAAGTCTGATTGAACAACACATTTATTTAATATACATTTTTTTTAGTCAAAGGGTTTCTTTTGAAACTGTACAGCTCTATCTTATTTTCAGTTATTCTTAATAATGTTAAGTCAGAGTCATTTTTGACTTTGATGGAGGAAAAAGTGATTTGAAGGAACTGTTTTCAGTCAAATTATTTTAGCTAGATATATAAAATTCTATTACTACAGGGCTCAGATGATCCAACTTTTTTTTTTTCCCCTCCTCCTGTTCTTTCTGAAGAAACTAGAAAGAGCTGCCGATATTTTTCATCTGACTGTCCGGCATGAGGACTCAGGTGAAAAGTACTTCTGTTTTCCCTTGTTATCTATGTAGAATTTTGTAATGATAAATTCTAAAAAACTTGAATAGCCTTCTTCAACAGTAGTCTCTTGATAGATTTTGAAGTCTTTATTCTTGGCTGTAGTGTTCTGGGATGGCTCTAGTTATGTTGGAGTACCCATCATCTCCATTCCCGTGGGCCTCTTGGCACGCACCAGACACTAGACTGAAACAGAAGCATTTCTACTGGAGTGATTCCATGAAATCATGAAGCACTCTACTCATTTTCTTTCTCTTTTCTATCCTTTATCCTGAAAATCAAGGGACTTTTTTACACAGTGCTTTTTCACAATCGTTTTGAGTTTCCTGGCTTCTCACCCAGTGGATGGAATTGAGCTGAACATTTATCTGATTCGTCTTAGCCCATCTGGGAATGCCTGAATCAGTGCGGTTGTTCATTGGGAGAAAATGTAAAGAAGAGCGTTGGTTCCTCATAAGAGGTTTTGGGAAGTCAGAGATTCCATCGCAAAAATCTATTACCTGCATTATTCGGGGGAATTCATGATTGAGCTATGCTTCCTGATGTAGCAAGAGGACAAGTAGGTTTAGATTGAAGAATTTCACTTTCATTACTTACAGGAATGGAAGAAACCTTATGTTAATCTATTGGTAAATTCTACACTACTGTAAATGCCTTTTCTTCACATTTTTTTTAAAATTCTTCTTTCCTAAACTCACCATTTTTATACAAATACCTACCCTTATTCTTCCATGTCTTTTTCTAAAAGAGGACCTTTGACTATATCACCTGAAGTAGGTGCATTCCGAATGATGAATTACAAGTATTGAACATTTTATTATTGCTGCTTATTTCACTCTTATAGATAGGAAATCCTTTTGACTTTGATTAATAAAAATATTTTGGTCGATATGAAATATCTTAGTCATATTCACTTTCCATATATAACAATTATAACATATTTAAGTTACAAGAGTTAAAAGTTGGTGTTTTGGTAAGAGTGGGGCTGACTAAACGTGAGAGAAATGGAGGATATCAGACCCTCGAGAGAATGGAAGTGCATTCAATGTAACTGCTCATAACTGTTTTGACTGAGGACATACCTTAGACTCTTAGGTACAGCACAACTAGTTTGCATTCTTAATTGTTTGAGGGGTCAGAATATAGAGGTCAAGGGGAAGAGAGTAGGTTAGAAAAGTGAACACAAAAACTAGATGGGCAGAAGTCCAGACAAAAGGGAGGAAAAAGTGGGATTGAGCTTTTTTTTTTTTTTTTTTTAAACTTTGTTCAAATCCTTACTCAATCACTGAATTATGCATGCAGCAAGGAGACTTCAGGGTATCCGAAACCAGCAACACTAAGAGTGAAACCAGTAACAGTAATCTGAGAAAACTGAGTGGAGATTTCTGCTCCATTCCATTCCAGGGAAACAGTTTGAAGTCAGAGTCGACACAAGTTAATAGTGTCTTAGAACAAAAATCAACACTCTTTGAAGGAATGTGACTAAACTTGAATGTCTACAAATGTCTGTTGTAAGACAAAATTAATAGGCATAATAAGAAATAAAAATATGTAACTCATATTCATGAAAACAGTACATCAATAGATTCTCAGACAACCTAGATGTTGGAAGAAGCAGAAAAGAGCTTTAAAGGAGCTGTTTTGCATATGTGTACAAAAACTTAAGGAAAATATAATCACACAGAATTGAAATATAAGGCATCTCTGCAGAGAAATTAAGATTATAAAAATAAAATCAAATGGAAATTCTAGAATCAAAAAGTGCAACTACTGCAAGGAAAAACAAAATCACTGAATGGGCCTCACAGCAGTGTTTGAGTACAAAGGAAGGGCATCTGGTTGGCTCAGTCTTAAGAGCATGTGACTTCATCCTTGGGGTCTCAGGCTCCAGCCCCACATTGGGTGTAGAGATTAAGTAAATAATAAACTTAAATAAGTAAGTAGAGTACAAAAGAACAAGTCTGCAAACTTGAAGAATATCAATAGAAAGTATCCAATTTGAACAACAAAAATTCAGTAATCAATGGTGCAAATTTAGGTGGTTTAAAATCCATGTAATTAGGAAGCCCAGAAGACAGAGACAAGAAAACAAAAATATTTGATAAAAATAATAGTAGGATGTTTTTTCCAAATTTGGTATAAATTTCTATCTTAGAGTTTGAAGGAGAGAAGTGAATGGCAGATAAGACAAACGCAAAGAAAACCAGGCCTAAACATTTCATAGCAGAAATGATAAAATGTAAAGTTCAAAAGATGAGCCAAAGAAAACTGACATATTACATGCAAGAAAACAATGATAAAAATGAGGCTAATCTCTTTTAAGTAAAAAAACATAGGCCAGGAAGAAGTAGAGCAAAATCTTAGGAATGGTGAAAAGAAATGAAAATATCAATACAGAAATTTATATTGCGGCAACTCTAGTCTTTAAATTAAAGTTGAAATTAAGACATTTCCAGATAAAAGAGAGCAAAGAAAATTATTTTCCAGAAGACTTGAACTACAAAAAGTGCTAAAGCTTATTCTCTGGGCTAAAGTGAAGTAGCGTGAGACAGAAACTCAGAATTACAGTTAGAAAGAGCACAAGAAATAATAAATACATAGAAGTGTTAGATATTCCTAATTTTATAAAGACACATGACTATTGAAAGTTAAAATTATTATACAACGTGCAGAGTTTACAATAGCACCAATAATGAGGAGGTAGTTAAAAGTAAAATGTTATACGGTTTATATACACTACACACAATAAGATAATATTACCTCTAAGTAGATCATATTGAGTTAAAGGTACACATTGAGATCCTAGGATTTGATCGCTAAAAACCATTCAATTAACCCAGTAAAAAGACAACAAATGAGGGATAGAGGAGCAAAAAACTGATAGGACAAAGAAAAGCAAATAGTCAATGAAGACCTAAATTCAACTGCATCAATCATTTTATTAATTAGACTAAGCACTCCAGTTAAAAGGCAGATTGTCAGTGTGGATTAAAACCAGAAGAAAAGAAAACAACAAGCCCAGGCCATATGTTATCTGTTAGAGATATACTCTAAATAGAGACCTAGGTGTGTTCAGGGTAAAACAAAAGAAAAAGATATACCATGAAAACACTCATTACATGTAAGCTTGAGTGATTATATTCTGCGGGATTGTGTCCACTTCAGAACAATGATTGCTTCCAGAAATAAAGAGGAAAATATCAGATGTTAATAGGGTAAACTAATAAGTAAGATTAAAGAATTACAAGTTCATACATACGTGACATATTTGTCATGAAACAAAAATCTGAGTAAACCAAAGGAGTGATGGGCAAATACACAATCATTTTAACAGACCTATCTCAAGAATTTATACAGCACTAGATGAAAAAAAAAAATCAGTAAGGAAATAGAAAACTTGAACAGGATAGTAAACTATCTCGATGTTACACAAATTCACACATTATTATGCCCAGCAGTTGTAGAATACTCATTTTATCAAACACACACTGGGGGGCCTGGGTGGCTCAGTTGCTTTAGAATCTGACACTTGATTTCAGCTCAGAACATGATGTCACAGTTGTGAAGTAAAGTCCCGTATCATGCTCCATGCTGACCGTGGGGCCTGCTCAAGATTCTCTCTCCATCTCTTTCTATGCTTCTCCTGGTGTGTGCACTCTCTCCCTCTCAAAAATAAATAAATAAATGAACATTAAAAAAAATGCACATAAACTGTTCACAAAATAAAATATATGTTAGACCATGAAAATATAGATTCAATAAATGTCAAAGGAATAAAATATATTTTCTGACCACTGTAGAATTAAAGAATCAATAATATTTTATCTAGAAAATTGCCAAACACTTGGAAATTAAACAACACAGCTAAAGCCATGCTCACAAGGAAATTTTTAGCGCAGAATGCTTATATCCAAAAACAAAGTTTTAATACATTGATCTAAAACTTATTTCTCAGAGTTAGGATAAAAGAGTAAAATAAACAAAGCATATAGAAATGAATAATAAAGAAAAAAAGAGAAACCCATTCTATCAAAAGAACAGTGCAAAAAATTAGCAAAATTAAAAGTTAGTTCTTTAAAAATCTTAATAAATTTGAAAAACCTCAAACAAAAAGGATCACGAAAAAAGGAGATAAATTAGTAATATCAGGAATGAAAGAAGTTACAATACCATAGGAACTCCAAATATCAGAGTAATCATAAGAAATTGTAAATACCTTTATACTAATAAATTCCACTTTTATGGTGAATTGAAATAATTAAAAAAAAACACAACTCACCAAAATTGATACAAAAATTCACTTGGCTATTAAATATTTAGAAGAAAGAAAGCTCCAGTTTTTGATATAATTATTATATATGTTTAAGAAGAAATAATGTCAAACATATTCTTTCAGTTAAATATAAGGGAGGAAACATTTCCAAAATTATTTTCTGAAGGTAAAATATTCTTCCTTCTGAAACTCGCTAGAGATATTAAAAGAAAGGAATATTACTGACCAAAAGTCCTCATAAGTCTAGTGCAAAAGTCTTAAGAAAATATGAAAAATCAAACATCTCGCTCCATAAAACAGAAAGACTATTTTATGAACAAAAGAGATATGTGAGGGAAACTTTTAAGAATATTTTATTTAAACAAAGTTTGGTACTGTTTTAAAAGATAGAAAAAATTCAAAGCAAAGTGAGAATTTAATGTTAACATATACAACACATTGACTATTAATGATATCTACGGGTAGTAGGGTCATTTCTCAATGTAATGAACACTCGGAATTACTTAAAACAGTGGTACTTCCTCAAAAAAAACAAACAAACTGAAACTGTTCAGATATGTGAAAGATTCTTCAAAAAGCTCAAAAAATGAATGCTAGGAAAAATAGAATGGATTTGGGCAGGAATAGAGAAGTTCAATGAAAATGGTGCTTGAGTGTGACCTATCAATTATTTGAAGATCTCCCTCTATTTCAGATATGTTAGTGAAGTTCCCAGGTTCCTGAATACTGAGAATAAAGCACACACATACCCTGAGCTAAGGTATGAAGTCTTTGCTATGGCAAAAGAAAAGCTCAAGTCTCAATTCTAAATTGGCTTCATAAGGGTAAATTATCCACTTGTATAAAGAAAAAGATAACAAGAAGGAAGATAAAGTCAAATAGGACACTTCCATAAATTGTTTTAACATTGTGATAGTGTACCTGACAATCATTTTTGATCACTTTACTGAATTCCAAACTCAGTTGTTTCATAACACTAATTCATTAATTTCAATTTACTCTTTTTAAAACAATGGAACTTATTCCAGTTTGTACTGAGATATATAAATATGTATGTAAGTTTAGGGGTTTAGGCAGCATCAGTCAGTAGTTTGTTTCAACAGCCCAGGTCCTCTTGGCTGCCGTTCCAAACATATTCAATAGATATTACTAATAACTTCTCCTGTTTCCTTTTAGGAACCAAAAACTGGTCCGAAACACTGAATGGTTTGCCCAGTCTTACATCAAGTTCACAATTCCATTATGGCATTCATTAACCTACATAAACATACTTCCCTTTTTGACCTATTTCCAGTATTTTTCCTGGCTCCTCCAGGAGTCAAGTTTTTCTCTGATAATTCTTGAAAACGTTTGCATGATAGTTTTCTCCATGTGACAGTTTTATAATTTTTTGCTAGCGCTTGAAGTCTGTGAGTCTTCTCTGTCTGGTGAGTAGGGGGATGTAATTTAGTTCAACTCAAATACATTCTCCTTCATAATGGCATTCTCAGCAACACAGGTCTTCAGATGACATATATATGTTTTCTCTACTTGATATCGAAGTCTAAAGTATCTTTAAATCTGTAAGTTAATGCCATTTTCTAAATCTAAACTTAGAACTAATGGCTAAATAGACCCTGAAGTTATTAAATGTAGATCAGAATATATTAGAATGCTACTAATAAGAGTCTGTGTCTTTACGTCATTTTGTTTTGTTTCATTTTGTTTTTAATTTTAGAGAAAGGTAAAGAGGAGCAGAGGGAAAGAGAGAGAGAGAGAGAATCCCAGGCAGGCCTCATACTCAGCATGGAGCTCGACACAGGGTTCGATCCCACAACCCTGGGATCATGACCTGAGCCAAAATCAGGAGTAGGATGCCTAACCAATTGGGCCATCCAGGCACCCTGAGTCTGTATCTTTAGGTTTATTGGCCAACTAGGCTCAATCATAGTATAAAAAAATGTAAACACCCAGTATCAAAATATTCCTCTTATTATCTACTTAATATTACTAAAATGTTTCTTCAGTTTTCCAAGGAATGTTCCTCATTGGTTAATATTTTTTTTTGTTGTTTATAAAACACAATACATATTTACCATGAACTTAATTATCAATATGTAATTTTTTTCAGCATTCATTTTTGTTGGAACACAGCTTTGAGTAAAAAGGAAAAAAAATAAATTGAAATAATTTGAGTTTAGAATATTTTCAGTATTCCATCCTCTTCCTTCTTTTCTTTTCAATACTTCTGTTAGACTATTTCCTGTCTCCCACTCTATTTGTATTGTCTATGAAGTGAAGTTGAAGGAAGACTTTGGTAGAATGAGGTAAACAGAGTCTGGAAAACAAATCATTTTCATATAATTACACATAGTTATTAATTGTTAATTAACTGCCAGATAAGCTGTTTGTCTTAAATAGCACAAGTATAATAATTAAGGCAGACATAACATCTACCTTATTAGAAATTAAAGGCCAATGTAAAATAGGTATGAAATGGACAGCATTAGTATTATGAAGTTAAGTGGTAAATTAGGTGAGCTATAGGGTGTGATGCGAATGTTGAGACATCATTGAGCACAACGGTAAAGAAAGAATTCTTGAGACGTTTTGCAGTGTAGCTTACTAAGTTTATTTAAGTAGCAGGGGCCAGGACCCGTGGGGAGAAGGGCTGCACTTTCCCAGCAGGAAGCTCGTGGTTATGTGCTTAATGCTCGAGGAGGACAGGACGTGCAAGGAGTATTAGATCATAAATATCTTCTTCGAATTTTGACTTGTAAAACTGCTTTTGCAAGATTTCTCTGGTGCTTATCATTCAGTTCAATATTAACTGTGAGTGAGACGTACAGGCAGTCATGAGACCCTTTAGGAATGTGGCAACCGGCACTTATTTGATCCTTATCCACGCTATGCAAGCTATAAGTCAGCCTTCGGGGCTAAAGGTGAGCATTTTTCTGTCCCTCATCGTGAGCACACGAACGAGGCTGTTTAACCAATCCTCAGGGGGATCTAGTCCCTCCTCACATAAGTTTATTTTCACCATTCATCTGCTGGCACATCTGGAATCAGAGATAGTTTTCTTAGTTAAGTTCGCCTATTTTCTTTGTATATCCTGTCCCAACAACCGGGTTAGTCTTTTCCTGACAAACCACTGTACAATTCTTAGTCATTCTTTAAAGACGCATTTTATTTATTTATTTATTTATTTATTTATTTATTTATTTAATGCTTTTTTATTTTTGAGAGACAGAGTACAAGCAGGGGAGGGGCAAAGAGAGAGGGAGACCCAGCATCGAGGCAGGGTCCAGGCTCCTAACTGTCAGCAGCACAGAGCCCGATGCGGGGCTCGAACTCATGAGCTGTGAGAGCATGACCTGAGCCGAAGTTGGATGCTTAACCAACTAAGCCACCTAGGCGCCCCATAAAGATGCATTTTAAACCATAGCCTCTAGCAAACATGCTATGAACCACTCTACCACTAAAACAGACACAATACCAAGTTGATCACTCCTCCTTTGGGATACCACATATATGTTTTTTGTTTTTGTTTTCTTTTAAACTATTGTACTCAGTGTTAAAGTCTGTAGCTTAGTTATTAAGAATATGGATTTAATGATTCTGCTTTTAATGGCTAAGAGCTGGAATGTTTGAGTTGGAATCTCAAATCTATCATTAATTAGGTTGACTTCAGACAAATTTTATTTGAAAAAGCTTGCCAAGTTCTCAGTAGCTTTGGATCACAATAAAAGGGCATGTTTCCACTACATGCTAGAATTTTTTTATTGATTTTGAGCCACCAAGAATATTGAATTCCCAAACTTTTAAGTTAATATAATTTTTTTCCATAGACTTTATGCCTCCTACCTGCTACTGTCATCAGAGTTAAGCCTGCCTAAACAAAACCCTGAGGTGCTTCAAAGTAAAGAATCCAATCTCTCAAAATGGAGAGATGATTGTTTTGTGTTAAATTCAACCAAAAGGAAAATAATGGAGTTAATAAACCTATAAATGAAGTTCCCTGATCTCCTAAATGTCACTTCAATTCAACAGTGGTGTTCTTCTTGTAGGTGGGACTTGCCAGTTTGAAACCATAGCATTCCCAAACGATAAGTTCTAACCAACCTACAAAAGCCTGAGGTTCCCAAAGCTACAGCTGCTAAATGCCATCAGCAACTTCAGAATATGTTGGGTCAATATTTGAAGTCCACATAGATACAGTTCTCACCAAGTTTCCTGTATACATTAGGCTGTTTTAGGCTGCAAATACCAATACTAAACCTTTATACGGTCATCGACATTTTGTGGCTAAGGCAAAATCTGTCACTAAAAATAGTGATTATTTTCATTTGAGTGAAACTTTCAGGAACCATTTATAATTTTCTATCAGGCAATTGTCTGTCTTATTATTCACAGGTTCTGTTATAAAATGTTTATTATTTTTATTTTCCTACAAGTTATTCCTTTGGAGATTTAAAGTTTTTTATAGTTGCTGTGGGTATTTCTTAATTTCTTAGGCATTTAATTTCTCCATAAAGTGCCAACTTTATGGATAACTGAGGCTAAAGGACAAGGAATCAGAAAAAGAAAGTGCTTTATAATATCTCTCATTGACAGTATGTCTAATTAATTATTTATCAAATAAATTAAAGAATAGCACTTGAAGAGAGGATCACGGTACAATATGATACCACCTAAGTTTGGGATATCTCTTTCACTTTGGTTGAACCAACTAAAATTAATTATGTCCCTTGAATGTAGTGACTCAGAGGACAGACTAGTTGAGTATGTTACACATAATGAGGTCTACTGGACAGTGGGAGGAAATGACAGTTTCGCATAGCATCTAGATTCTATTCTAGGTCTCATTTCAGTCAACATCGAGGAGGATGACCTTTCATTATTCATTTATGTGTACTAAGTAGAGGAAATCCTTGCTGATAGAAAATGCATTATGTTCTGGAATGCTTCATGTCTACAGCCAGCTTTGAAGCAAATGCCCTTTAATGCGGCTGTTAATCTTAGAGAAAATAGTTGATGATTTTAGGGAAGCTCAGCGACTTCAGCCACAGACCTATGCCTTTGCTGTTCGTGAATACAGCTTCACGTGAATACAGCTTCACAGTAGGTTAGCAGAGGAGCTTGATGTACCATTATTTTAATAGCATCACTTTTCTAAAGAAGGTACATTTAGTGTTGTGAAATGTTAGTGATCATGGGTCTCCTCTTTACCGAGGATGGAAAAGTTATCTTCTTTCATCCGAGACGCTGAAAGCACTTAAAAGACATTATCTCATTATCTCTATAACATCCTCTGACAGAATTGGCTTGTAGCATAATTCCCATTTTATTGGTGGATAAAGTCATGCACATGATGGTTTTATAATTCAGCTAGGCAGATGGCCTGCCCTAGCGAAAGCTTTCAGCTTTACTTCATCTTGGAAATTTGTCTCCTTTATGTCTTCGCATTTCTAGTGCAGACATGACCTTAATGTTCCCAGAAACCAAGTAGTTAAGTGGTCATTTGTCCAATGACTTTTTTTTTCCTGAAGAAATGTTTCTGAATTATACTTTATTTCATTTTGACATGAAGGAGAAATGAATAACACTTTGGATAACTTATAGAAATTCATTTGGGTCATTTTCTAGATTCAAATGAATAATAGAACTCTCTGGCCATACTTTTTTTTGTTGGTATTAAATGGCTACAGTTACTTTTAATAGTCACTTTAAAATATTTAAATGCATAACTTTTGAAAATCAATCCTATTCACCTCTTTATCAGACATGTGCAAATTAAATCCATGACACCTCTGCTTCTTGTACGTGATTCCCCTAGTAGCTAATGGAAAAGATCTTAAATTTAGTCTAATATAAATGACTAAAACCATGATGACATAAGAGCTTTAATTAACAGAAACATGCCAATTTAATGGAAACCATTTAATTGATTCAAGACAGAAGATTGTATTATTCTTTATCAAGTTTTATAGTTATTCTAATTTTTAAGAACTGGAGTAAAATGTGGTTTTGCAGGGTTTATATAAGTTTATAAAAGATAGGAAGGCACTTGTGGAAATCTGAACTGTGTATTGTCTAGGAGGGATTAAAAAGGCTGTATAATTTGTATCGGTTAACATTATTCCTCAGTATATAGCTTGGGGAGTTAAAGGGTGATTACAGACAGTAAAAGGGAACATGGAGCTATAGTATTTATTCTATGCCTCGTCCTTATCTTAAGTTTCCAAAGAAAATTGTACTAAGTATCTTTTATTTATGAAATTTATTTAGAAACAGAGTACATACAGAAAAACATTCAAACATGAATCTTTCCTTCAGAGTTATATATGTATATGTCTATAAAAATTAAACCTAAAAACTACTAAATACAGTGAAAGGAAAGCATAGGTCAATGTATAATTTTTTTGTACTTTAATTTTTTTGTGGTTATCAGAGATCTCACAAATACATTACGGCTCCAAGAGGGGCTGTTGCTTTTTCCGATACAACAGAAAAAATGTGGACTGAGAAAAGGTCTGACTTTTTCCTCTTTAAAAGTAAAGTTGGAATATATACTTTATCATGAAAGCTTATGCATTTAATGAAAGCTCTGGACTTGTCTAATGTAATAGAAAACACTGAAAGGATTTTTACCAGATGTTTAATTTTGACTGATAAATTATGATTGAGTTCTAAAAATTTGGGACTTTGATCTATTATTAGAAAAACATATTAATATTTCCATTTCAGGCTTGTGAGATTATAATAGATTCCTTTTCTACCCCAGAGAGCCATCCAATTAAAGTTTTACTCTCAAAGATAATATATGACATTTTGATTTAGGTTCAGAGTAAGCATACATGATCTTTTTAAAAAATATTTTAAAATAAGAACCATTCAATATATTTTTCTTTTGTCATGGGTAGAAGTAGGAATTGATCTTGTTTTTCTTGGAAACAAAAGAAAGTAGGACTTTGCTACAACTCCAAATTAACATAAAAATAATTAGGACTGTGCCAGTGTACAAATTTGACCCAAATTGCGCTCAGGTCTTGGGATAAGTCAGATGCCTGTAGTGGAGGAATTGCTTTGAGTCAAAAAAATACTAATTTTGTTACTTTGGTGTTTAAAACGTTATCTCATTCTGCAGTGACTCAGTGTACACATAATAAAATATAATACTTCTTGAAATATTCAAATAATTAAGATCAGTTTCTAAATACCTGCATTAAAGGAGATACACCATGTTGTACGATGTTCTCTGTGTCCTAAACTAAGCCAACTTAATAGAAATGCTTGTTTAGTGCCCTGAGGGTCAAACTTCTGGGATCCCTGTTCAGACAAGGACAAGCATGGGATTCCAAGGATGACTCTAGGGCCCCACAGTGTAAATCTGGGAGCATTTGACAGAAGTGCGTTAGTTCTGACCTTAACTCCTGCCGAATGCAGCGCTGCTGTGAGAGCAAACCTCTCTTCTGCTGAACTATTCAAAATTCATTTCCAGTGTGCATTTGCTCTGCTCCACTCTGTCTGAAAATATATGCAGACAAAGTTGATTGACAGCCCTAGCTACCATACCATGAAGGTTGAAACCAGAAAGGCTACAGCTCTAATTCACTGACAGCTGAAAGCTACAGAACCTAATTTCTTAGGTTCATTCGTAAATCTCTACTCATTGTCCCAAGAGGAAAACAAATAATGGGGGATTACACAGGACTAATGGAACTCTGTATAGGATAAGAGTGTAAATATGGAAATCACGGTCATGAATTCTCTGCTCTTCTGAGAAGAAAAGAAATCACGTTTATTAAAGTAGTTCTCACAAAGATGGCTGATGAAATCATTTCATTTACCAAGAAATATTTCTTTTTCAAGTAGGGCACACACATAGGGCACTTTTTCCTTATAAATTAACAATTAGTAAAATCTATAATTATTCCATAAAAAGAAATTGAAATCCTGAGATAAGCTTATCAACTGGCTCACAAAATATTCAAACCTAACACCATTCTTGCTTTTCTATCTCTATGATTCTGGCTATGCAAGCTAGATTCTTGATTCCCCTCTTCTTCTTGTGTTTAGTATGATTCTTTGGAGGAGTTCTGGTTAACAAATTATATACTGAAGTTAACTCACTCTTTTCCTCCCTTCTTCCTTCCTCCTTGTACCTAACATAACATGAATGTCATAGTAAGATGCAGTAGCTGTGTTCAGTTACGAGGGAAACCCTCCCCGAATTGAGAGCTATCAATTTGAACATATTAATCCTTTATATTCATATCTCCCAATTTCTTATTGCATGAGGAAAATAAGCTCCTGGTTGACATTGAATAATTACCATCCCCCCCCAACATGCTTCCATCCTAATCTGCAGAACCTGTGACTATGATGCCTTACATGGCAAAATAGACTATGCAGATCTTATTTAGTGAAAGATCTTGATATGATTCAGGAGCTTATTCTGAATTACTGGGGCAAACTCACTACATCAGAAGTGTTCTTTTAAGTGAGGGAGGCAGGCGGGAGAGAATGGGTCAAAGTTAGAGAGAGATTTAAAGATGTTACACTATATGCTTTGAAAATGGAGAAAGGGACCATGGCCCAAAGAATACACACATCCTTTAGCAACTAGAAAAGGCAAGAAAACAGATTATCTTCTTAGATCTCCAAAAGGAAGGGTCTCACTGACCCATTGCAGACTTCCTAAGCCCAGACCACTGAGTGAATTCAATTTGTGTTTTCTAAGCCTCTGTGTTACTGGCTATTTTTTATAGCAGTAAACAAAAACTTTTCTGGCCCAGAAAAATAATTTCTGTTATTTGCAATATACCTCAATCTTTTTTTTCTTTTTTCTTTAACATTTATTTATTTTTGAGAGACATAGAGACAGAGCGTGAGCAGGGGAAGGGCAGAGAGAGAGGGAGATACAGAATCCGAAGCAGGCTCCAGGCTCTAATGAGCCATCAGCACAGAGCCCGACGCGGGGCTCGAACTCACAGACCTTGAGATCATGACCTGAGCTGAAGTCGGCCGCTTAACCAACTGAGCCACCCAGGTGCCCCAATATACCTCAATTTTAACTGAAATGGTTACATAAAGTTTTTTAGATCTAAAAAAAAAAAAAATCCCAGAGAAAGCACTCAAGAGAAAAATGTAAAGTCAACTAAATCTTCAATGGCGAATGGCTCTTCTTTTGTTCAGGGATTCCATTTTAAAATGGAGACATTTTAAAAAAACAGTATCTTTTGGTAATGATCTAACTTGTTGGGTAATTTGTGTTTTTTTCCCCAAGAATAGTAAAATCATAGTGAACCTGCCTCACTGAGAATGACCGGCACTTTAGTAACCTCCTTCCAAGTTTAATCATTTACTTGAAGTGGTGGTAAATGGAAATGCACATGTAATAGCGCCTTAAGCAAAATGATGTGTGTGTGTATGTGTGTGTGTATGGACACACACATGCACACAATTCTGAGTTAGCAGTAGCTAGTAGGTGTGCCAGACAGACTTCAGGTGGCTCCCATGGCCCCGCCTCCTGGCATATATGTCTTTGCATGATCTCTACTCTTGCACGTTGGCACCACCTGTGATTTGCTTCTGACCAATAAAATACTGCAAAGGTGATGGAATGGATGTGATTACATTACATAAGATTGCAGCTCTGGTCCTGCTGGTGTCTTCTTTGGTGACTTTAAGGAGACTGAAGATGATGCTAAGACCTAAGAGTGACCTCCAGCTGACACTTAGCAAGAAGCAAGTTCACCAAGGATTAAAGTTTAGAAAGCACTGCAGTGAGGCACCTTCAGCCCCTGGGTATTATGTTTTTATATTTTTATTAGCTGAACATCAGTAATCTTATTTCAAGGCTGATACTAATGTATCTATCTATCTATCTACCTATCTATCTCTATCTATCTATCTATCTATCTATCTATCTATCTATCTATCTATAAAGAATCTAAGCCATTTATATAACCCTGACTCAAGTCCAGCCTGGCTTCATCCATCTGGTTATATATATTCCATCCATTAATCCATCCATCCATTTATACAACAGCAAGATGATTTAAGTGTTATCATATTCCAGGCTCGGAAGCAGGCATTCTTGGTGATACAAGATGAATGACTGAGCTCGGCTTTATTAATTTCTCATTTTCTGCCTCATCCTAAATTTTCAGGCCCAAATTAGATCTATTTTGGCAGCTTATAAATCAATCAGGCCATACATTGTGTCACTTAGCCACCAGTTACTCTGCAGTTGAATTTAATTCTAGTACTGTTGTACAGTATTTAAAAAAAAACTTAAAGGTTTATTCATTTTTCAATGACAGAGAGAGACAGAACATGAGAGGAGTAGGGGCAGAGAGAGATGGAGACACAGAATCTGAAGCAGTCTTGGGCTCTGAGCTGTAAGCACAGAGTCGGATGGGGAGCTCAAACTCACGAACTCCGAGATCATGACCTAAGATGAAGTCAGATGCTTAACTGACTTCACCCAAGGCACCACTTGTTGTACAGTCACGATTCACTTATTCCGTGTGTCTTTTTAAGAACATAACATAGCATTCAACGTTATGACTATGTGGTGTTGAGTTTTGTGACTGAGCTTTCCTGGCATCTAACCTCTGGCATTCAAATTACAGCTCTACTAGTTGGTTTCTTACCTTGTGCAGCCTATTTAGCTTATATTAATGTCCGTTTCCTCATCTGCCTAGTCAAGATAACCACAGTGCCTACCTATCATTCAAATTGTAGGGAGACTTAAATTAGACAACATACTTGTCTATTAAACACAATAAAGTGTTTAATGGAGATCAGATATAATTATGCAAGACATTTCTTCCTCATTCCTCTAATCTATGTGAGGGGGGATTATCAGTTAAATACACTTGGCCTTTTCCCACTACTTCTTTTCCATGGGGTAGAGGGAGCTATCTATTTGCTAAGAGTTGAGGAACGAAGTGTATATTATTGACTCAGTCCCTTCCTTCTTCTTTTCTCTTGGGAATTTGGCAGAGGTACCTTTTCTGCATCAGTGCCTCATGCCATATATTTTACAAGGACAGCTCTGTCCCTTTGAAGAGAGATCAGTCAATTTCTAACTATGCATTAAGTATGTCTGACACTGAGTTTTTGGTTTTAAGAAAATGTATGTGATTTTTAATGAGTAGTCATAATGTATACATTAGTTAAGAAATCTGTTTCAGGAAAGAGAATACCAGTCAGAGGATGATTTTTGAAATAATATACGTTCTGCTATTTGTCTCAGTAAAATTTAGATAAGTAACTTCATGATTCTCAGATAAGGAAACCTTGGTCAATAGCCTTCATGTATACTCCAAGGAACCCACATGATAGTTTTCTCTGCATTTGTGGCTAATATAAGAAAGTAGATTATTAATAGTAATTGATGACTTTTCTCAGAAAACTAGAAATTAATTCAAAATAATTTGCATATCACATATGCAACTGTGTTCACATATCACATCTGTGTAAGTTAGTACTCTTTTGAAAAACAACTGGTGATAGGTATGAAGTGTTTCCAAATATTTATACACCTTAATTAAATATCTTCTATAATGTATGCTAACAAAATAATCAGAAATGAATATATGCTCAGCACATGTATGTTTATTAAAACAATTTGAAATTGTGAGAAATTGAAAGAAACTTCAACAGTCAAGGATAGAGAAAAGCTTGATCACCTTTACTGTAGCCATAGATTTTGGTGTATTCGGTATACCTTTAATGGATACAAATTCTAGTTAATGGTAAAGATAAACAAATATGTAATAATCTTAACTGAAAAGCAAAGTTTATAAAATTGTGTGGATGGTATGAAAGCATCAGTGTTAAAACCACATTAATACCAAAAATAGCAATGATCCACATAGAAGAATTAAACTGGGAAGGAAATTATTATACAAAATGGGGATTATTTAAAGGTGGTAATTTTCCATCTGTTCCCCAAACCTCTCCCACTTTTGTTATATTTTCTACTGTTTTAAATAAGTTTTTTGTTTTATAATTAATTTTTTGAAAAGCTTTTACCTTATTAGAAAAATTTTAAAAAATGTCCTTGTTTGTTTGAAAACTCATTAAAGGATGCATTCACTAGTCAATGTTTTGCTTAGAATTTGAACATAAGCTTATCTTTCTTGCTATTATAAACTTTTGTTTGTGGTTAGTATGGGTTACTAGTTCCCATAGTACATTTAGAATACTTAGTGAAATTTTGAGATGAACTACAACAAGGTTAACATTTTGAGATGAACTACAGCAGGGTTTCCTTACACAATCCTGTGTATCAGCCAGATCAGGAATTGAGCTCAGATAGGTTGTCCAGGTTGTATTGGGCAACAGTGCACTGCACTGCCCATCTCCAACACCAATTCCTACCTGTATCTGGCTGCAGCTGCTGATTTGCCCAGGCATTTGGACTCTGTTCATAGCTGGTATTCAGATGTGTACAGGGGCATCTGGGGAACCCATTGTGTATAAGGATACAAGCAGCATGGGAGAAGGAATCCAGCACAATGTCCTGGACTGAGCACAGGACATAGAATGGAATACTCAATCCAGGACAGCTACGTGTCCTGAGGAAGAAAAGACAGCTTATAAAACTAAAGAAGTTGTTAAGAACCAGGTCCTTAGGCAAATTTGCCATGGGATTTCCCTAAAATATTTATAGATAGAATAAGAGGAAGCTTTCCCTCCTAACCAAGAGTCCATCTCACAGTAGAGTACCTTAGTTGGCAGTTGAAGACACTGTAATGATGGCAGCAGGGCCTGTGAAAGGATGGGTCTTTGGGAGCAGATTTGTGCAGAGTAGTGAAGGCATGGCTGAGAACAGTCCTTCCACCACCAACGTAAATGGGCGTGGCTTATAAAGTTCCTGGGGACCCAAGTGGTCAGTGGCAAAGCAGTGATTTCTGAGATCACAAAAACGTGGCACACAAGTCTGGGGAGTGTAGCAACAGGGGCTTGATTTGACAGTGCATTGAAAACTCTGGGAACTCTAATAAAAAAATACAGATGTAAAGAAACCTCAAAAAGGAATATGACATGCTGTATTTCTGCGGTTAGGATATCATTCATCTAGCACACTATGAAACTGACTTGTAATGTGATTTAATTAGCCTGGTTAGGTTTGAGGACATTGAAGTAACACTTTTTCATCTTTTATCTATCAAAATGCAAGCAAAGAAGTAAGTATTACATCTATATGATGTTTTTGCAAGATTACAGTTAAGTAACTCTCAATACATTTGCAATGGCAAAACATTAAAATAGCTATTTGATATGCTGATACAAGCCTGACCCAAAATAGTTGTTACAAATTGCATTTATAGTTTCAATAATATTTTAAGGAAGATTTGAGAATTTAATAATATCTTTTGAAATAATTCATGATTCTCTTGGTTGTTAAAAAAGAAAATAAATTTGGAATTTCAGGGCACATGTGAGCTATAATAGATCAGAGCTAGAAGATACCTTAGAGATAATGTACTTCGAGGCTCTCATCTTCTATGCAATAGATACACAAAAGCCACTGTAGAGAATTAATTAACTTGCCCAAATCACATAGCTAGTTAATAACATGCCCGAAGCCACACAAGTGGGCAATGGTAGCAGTCTTAAATCCAAGTCTCTGTTACAAAGTACTGCCAACTCCGGTTTTGTTTCTACTCTCTGATAATTCAGAGAATTTTTCACTAAAACTGAGAAATGAAAATTGACTTGAGAGCGTAAAAACAAAAAATAGGCTGGTTAATCCTTCAGTGACTCAATGAAGTGAATGTAGTCTCGATGGATAAAAGGAGTGTGTCAGCCTGTTTTCACTGTGGTAATCAAGTACTCTGGGAATATCTGTATATCTGTACAAGAAAAGCTAGGAAGAAATTAGGGATGTTTGTGTATTTCATTTCCATTATGTTATGTCATACTTTGAAAAATTAAATGGTCCTACGATGAAATGTATTTTTGTGTGTGTTCTCAGATTTTCATGTTCGAGGTCCATGTTCTTTCCCTTAGAAACCAATGTTTAAAGATTAAACTGTATGTTTAAATATTGTGATTCAACTGAATATTCTTTTATTTATGCAAAATGTAGAATCCTATGCTAAGGTTAAAATCTACCTTAATTTTTGGTTGGATGAGCACTATTTTCACTGAGTTTACCATTTATTTAAGTTTATTTATTTTTAGAGAAAGAGTAGGGAAGGGGCAGAGAGAGAATCTCAAGCCGTCTCCATGCTCAGTGTGGAGCCTGATGTGGGGCTTGATCTCACAACGGTGAGATCATGACCTGAGCAGAAATCGAGAGTCGGATGTTTAACCGACTGAGCCACCCAGGTGCCCCAAAGTATTTGTTTTGAAAATCAGTGACATCAAAAAAGCAACTGGAAAATAACATTTAATTATGAGGAATAAGAGACAAGGCCATCTGGACTATATTTTAGTAAAAAGAGTGTTGTATGTAAAGTTGAAAAAAATTGATAATGGCACAGTAATAAGAGCTAGCATGAGTGAGTCCTCACTATGTGCCAGGCAGCATATGTGTGGTCACTAGAGCTAAGAACAATCCCATGATAGAACCTCTCATTATCCTCTTACTTATCTCCATTGTGTAGCTGAGATAACTGAGGTACAGAAAGTTAAATAACTAGACCGAAGTCAACTGAGAAGAAATAGACATAGGAATCAAAATAAGTAATTAGATTCAAGGTCATGAATGTTTACCCTATAGCCTACTATTACTTTTTAATATAACTAGTTTATCAGAGGCACTAAAACCCCCCCACTAAGAGTTAAAATCTTTTCATGGCTTCATTATTTGACAGAATTCACATAAAATTATTTCCCCTGCTGAGGAACCTACATTTTAGAAACACTATAACCTCTGCCTGTAATATCATTTTCCTTCCTTTATACTTGGCTAGAGTTTGGAAAAGAAGTCCACAGACCCAAAATTAATCAAATGAAGGAAAAATAGGGATTCTGTTAATTGTCTGTATTGCACAGAATATGCAAAGCAAGGAAGGTAGAGAGTGTTCATCAGCCCAGGGAAGGGCATAATCATGGTCAGATTTTGTAGTACATCAAAATACTTTTTAAAATTATTCTTGTTTATTATTCACATTCCCTCTCTGCTCCATGGTCAGCAAAATAGGAAAATAAGAAAGATGATCTCTGAACTAAGCCAGGAAGCGAAAAGTGAATTGTTGGCCATCAATTACCAAACTTTAGTAGGCTCTTTGAAGGTGAGAGTGATAACATACATTTGAGTGAGGTATAATTATTTGTCCAGTAAATATTCAGGATTGATAAAAATGTACGGTATTTGTCCAAGGGAGTAAAGTTGTTACATAAATTAAGTGGTCACAATATTTATCAAGTGAATATATATTGCAGATTAATTGAGACTTTTAATTTTAGAGCGTGTGGTATTCTGTTGTTTGTGAAGGAGCTGACTTCTTAGCCATCGGTCCTGCTCATCCTTCAGGCCTAAATATCACCAAGACAATAAATACCTCCATACAGTTTTTATCTAAATGCATAATAAAAGCTAGTTTTTATGTATTCTCTTATTTTATATTGCTCACCAGATTAAAAATTTCATGATAGCAAATATAACATACTGTTATTAAAGAATACCCAGCATCTAATACAGTACCTTACATATAGTAAATATTTAACAAATATGCATTAAAAGAATGTGTTAAGTGAATAAATCATTTGCTGTACAAAATCAGCAAAACGTTACAAATCATGTAACGATTTTTAACGAAACAAGGAGAATACTTGTTCTTAGGATAAAGTAACAATAAATAAATTAATCTTTGCCACAGCGATAAAATGAGTCCTAGAAAATTTCAAGTGGACTCTCTGTTCTCATAAGTCTCAAATTTTTAATAATTATTATGCTTTATATTTTCATTTTATTTACTATATTTTATCTTTAAAATTTTCTGGGACTCAGGTCTGAGTTTTAAACTTGACAATATTATATATGAGTTTGTTTAAATAAAAATATGTCATGATATTTTAAGATGGATCATTTTTTAAATAAAATGAGAGGATTATGTTGTTTAGAAGTATTTTCATTAAGGACCATCTTCTACAATGCCCTTGATACCATATGCCATTAAGTTTTGTCTTTTCTTAAATCAATATAGATGACTTTATTATTATTGTTATTATTATTATTGTCAATGTTGTTTACTTAAAATCATGTGGCTAAATCCTTTGAAGCCAAAGCATCTGAATAAATGTAGAAAATTATAAGGCAGATATTTTTGCCTTCTGTTTAAGAACAGAGAAAAGTAATGTGTATTGATTTTTTATCATATATTGGATATCACAAAGACACAGAATAAAATTATACCTCTGTTCATTTATTTAATTAAAAAATATATTTTCCAGTTTGTAAAAAGTTGTGTATAAGACAAGAAGTTAAACACTGTTTTGTATAACTGAAAAGGTATGCCGCCTTTGGTCTCATCTTAGATGCATATTACATATAAAAGTAAGACTCTCTACCTAAAAACAAATATAAAAACAGAAAACAACATGAAAAACACATAAGGTTTGAACCAGTTCTTTTTAGTAATGTCTAGGAGTTAAGCATCATGGTTTGTCTTGTTTCTTCTATTATTGTTCTCATCATCTACGGCTCCATAATAACCACCCCAAACTTACAGTTTTGTTGGGCCTTGGTTAGTCTAGAGCTCACTTATGTTCAGCTGACACTTTGCTAAGGCTGAATGGTTTAGTTTAAGGTAGCTAAACTTCCACATCTGGAAGTTGGTACTATTAGTTAGGGCTCATGACTTCTCATTCAACTGGTCTCTTCCTAGGAGGGGTCTTATCATCTTCTTCCAAGGAGGTCCCAGGGCAGTGTTCCAAAGGATTGAAGGTGTAAATGGCAATGCGTTTTGATAGAGAGGCTCCAGAATTTGTGTGATATACTTCTGCCACATTTTGTTGATCAAAAGTAGTCACAGGCCTGATGAGTTCCAAAGCAGGTGGAGAAATGAATCCTACCTCTGGATGAGAGGAGCAGCAAAGTCACATTGCAAGAAGGCCTGCATAATGAGATGGAAGTATTTTGTGGCCATTAAATAATTTGTGAGTATGCCCTCTGGCCTCATATTATTTCTATTCCTCTTGCATGTAGAATATGCTATCCCAGAATCTCCAAAACTTTAGTCTCAGTTCCAAGATTTTTATTCATTTTCTATGGCTACCATAACAAAGTACCACAAAGCAGGTGGCTTGGAAGGAAGTGTGTCTTTTATTATGTGTCTGGCTCATCCTTTCTCTCCTTGCAGACCTACCTTCAGGGTTTAAGAATAAAATCACACCATAGGGGTGCCTGGGTTGCTTACTCAGTTAAGCATCCGACTTTAGCTCAGGTCATGATCTCACAGTTCATGAGTTCGACCCCGGATTGGGCTCTGTGTTGACAGTTCAGAGCCTGGGGCCTGCTTCAGATTCTGTGGCTTCCCCTCTCTCTGCTCCTCCCGCTCGTGCTTTGTCTCTGACTCTCAAAAATAAATAAAGCTTAACAAAATAAAAACACACACACACACACACACACTATAGCTCCCTGGATTCCTTTCACAATTTCAGGTTGTAAATAGAATATATTTTATATCTTCCACTTGCCTGTGCTGAAACTCTCTACCCTCTTCCCTGGAAGGCAGAGCTTATGGCTGGCATCAGCAGAGCTCTCTTGCCATTTGACTTTCATTTAGACTTGGCTAATGGAAGCGTCAGATCATTTTAAAGGATTGATGTTAGAGAAATTATTTCTTATGAAGAGAAAGCCCTTAAAGAGACCTTCAACTGTTCCTTGCTTCTGGAAGCCACCTATTATTAGTCATAAGACATTCTGGACTTGTCATAGTTGCGTACCTGCCCCCTGAGCATCCAGAACTTGACTTCTGTGTCATTTCCTCTTTCTGTGCCCATCGAATTGTAATAATTTGCCTCCTGCTAGATGGCCCGAATCTGATGATAAATTTCCATGTTGGATTTGAGGGTCAATGTCAGCAGGTGGTTTTGCTCCTGCAACACAGGATCCCTAATATGAAATAAAGCTTTAATTACTTGAAACCTGAACAGAAGATAAACACTACTTATACATCTAAAGAAAGACTTCGAAGCAAACTAGGATATTGCCTCCTTTAATGCAAGTACAACTGAATGTGCTTTCCTTGGCAGTAATGGCTGGAAACACCTGGTTTTAGCTTAGAAATGTATTAAAAAATAAAGCATTCAGACCTATGCTGTACAATAACTTTCACCACTAGCCGCATACAGCTAAATAAATTAAATTAATTAAAAGTAAAAACGATAAAAAAATAGAGTTTGTTTGGTGCACATGTCCTATTTCAAGTGCTCGATAGTCACATGCAGGTGTTGGTGACTGCCTAGATTGTGTAGCGCAAGATACAGAATGTTTTCATCATTGCCCAAAGTTGTCTTAGTTGATATTGACTCAGACTACACTTATTCTTAAAACATACAGCATTATACAGTTGACATTATGGAGAAGAATTATTCCAAATACTTCTAGGGTCAATTGACATTTATTCTCCAAATATTCTGGAATGTTCTCAAATTAATACAGCAAAGAAAAAATAAAAGTAGGTAACCTATAAAGTGCCAGGTCATGTGCTGAGTTCTTTTCATGGATAAGTTCATTAAATCCTCAAAAATCTGTTTCTTACATACTTTTAGTATACCAGCTACTAATTTTTTAAAGCTCACAATTGATGCAGCCAAAATTAGAATCCAAGTAATCTTGATTACAAAACCAAGGTCTTAATAACCAAGGTCTTTTTAATAGTTGGGCAAACACTAAAGTATTTGGCATCTTTTGTGTTTTTTTTCTAAGAATGATCAAGTAACCATTATCAAGTAAAGTGAGACATTGTTCAATATCCTGCAAATATACAATACTTCTAGCAAAATCTAAGTCCTTCTGTCATATGAACTTAATACTATATATTTGCTTTATGTTAAAGAAAGAACTACAGTTCTTTAACCGTGAGTTTGTCTCATCCCTGAAACACAGCTAGATCAGCACCAAACCATTTTGAACGCCTAGGAAATTGATCTGAGGATTAACGCAACAATCTGCATAACTTGAGTCACAGAACTCGGCAGGTATGAAGCACAAAAAAGTGAACTGGGGCAGAGAAAAGCCACAGAGGGTAGGGAGCTGTTTTTGCAGAGAAAGGACAGAGAAAGAGAAAGGGGGAGATTGTGGCACATCGGGATCATGCAAGAAAAGCACTCCCCAAAAGTAGCTGGAGAGAAAGAGAGAGAAAGGATGAAAACACTTGCAGAGGACTGAACAAGAAATCTGTTCCCCAAAACCACTGATGATGACGAAAGGAGAAGGTTTCAGTACCACCAGGATTGTGTAAACAATGGAGCACAGAGTCGGAAGTATCGGAGGTCAATGCCTGGAGGTGATCTGGTGAGGAAGCAAGCAGGGTGAATCCACAGGAGCAGGCAGCAGGGTCTGAGAAGCCCATATGCCACATGGGAAGAAGTGATTCCCCTGCTTGGAGTGCATTTGGTAGAGGCCATATGGCTTCCCCACAGAAAAGTTCGGATCGGACCCCAAAGAGCCGCCATGTTTGCTGGTATTGGGACAAAGAGGCCAGAGTGTGGTGAAACTCGGCACTGTCTGTGTTGTGGTTTACAATAATCTCTGAACTCCTGCTGTTGCTCAATTTCACAAAAGTTTTCTGGGGCAAGCCGGTTCCAGATCGTTGCTCCGGGAGACCCTCCCCCAGAGAGCGCAGATCCAAGCCACAGGGGTCTCTGAAGCTGGGGTTAAAAAAAAAAAGCATAGAATCCCTATCTGTGGAAATAATAGAAATAAAATCTACTCAGGATGATTAAAAATGCTATAAACGAGCTGCAGTCTTGAATGGATGCCATGACAGCAAGGAAAGACAAATCGGAGCAGTGAAACAGTGATTTGGAAGATAAAATTATGGAGAATAATGAAACATAAAAAAAGAGGGAAACAAAGTCAAAAGATCACAATACAAGACTTAGTGAACTCAGCGACTTATTAAAAATGAATATCATCCAAATTATAGGAGTCCCAGAAGATGAAGAGAGACAAAAAGAGGCAGAAGGTTTATGTGAGCAAATTATAGTGGAAAACTTTCCTAGTCTGGGGAAGGACATAGACATCAAGATCCAAGAAGCACAGAGAACTCCCATTAGATTTAACAAAAACCAACAATCACCAAAGCATATCATAGTCAAATTCACAAAATACACAAACAAGGAAAAAAAATTATGAAAGCAGCAAGGGAAAAAATTCCTTAACCTACAAGGGAAGTAAGATCAGGCTCACAGCACCCTATCCACAGAAACTTGGCCAGCCAGAAAGGAGTGACAGGATGTATTCAATGTGCTGAATCAGGAAAATATGCAGAATTTTTTATCCAGGAAGGCTGTCATTCAAAAAAGAAGGAGACATAACGACTTTTCCTGACAGACAAGACCTAAAGGAGTTCATGACACTAAATCAGTCCTGTGGGATGTTTTAAGGGGGACCCTTTGAATAGAGAAAAGATAAAATAAAACAAAAAAGAACAAAAAGAACAAAGACTAGAAAGGACCAAAGAACATAACCAGAAACACCAACTCTACAGGCAACACAATGGTGCTAACTTCATAGCTTTCAGTACTTACTCTTATGTCAATAGGCTAAACACTCCAATCAAAACAAATAAGGTATCAGAATGGATAAGAAAACAAGACCTATCCATACTCTGCTTACAAGAGAATCATTTTAGACCTAAACACACCTGCAGATTGAAGTTAAGGTAATGAACCATCTGTCATGCCACTGGAAGTCAAAAGAAAACTGGAGTAGTATATATCAGAAAAAAACCTAGATTTTAAAATAAAGACTGTAACAAGAGATAAAGAAGGACATTATATCATAATTAAGGGGTCTATCTACTGAGAAGATCTAACTATTGTAAATATTTATGCCTTCGATGTGGAACTCATAAATATATAATTCAATTAATTACAAACACAAAGAAACCCGTTGATAATAATGTCATAATGCTAGGGGACTTCAACATCCCACTTAAGGCACGGTACAGGTCATCTAAGCAGAAAATCAACAATGAAATAATGGCTTCGAATGACACACTGTACTGGATGAATTAACAGATGAATTAACAACAGATAAAGTGAAAACATTTCATCCTAAAGAAGCAGAATGCACATTCTTTCAAGTGCACATGGAACATTCTCCAGATTAGATCACATACTGGGACAGAAATCAGCTCTCAACAAGTACAAAAAGATAAAGATCATACCGTGCATGTTTTCAGACCACGACACTATTAAACTTGAAATCAACCACTAGAAACAATTTGGAAAGACCATGCATAGTTGGAGATTAAAGAATATCCTACTAAAGAATGAATGAGGCACCTGGGTGGCTCAGTCAGTTGAGCATCAGACTTCAGCTCAGGTCATGATCTTGCGGTCCATGAGTTCGAGCCCCGCGTCGAGTTCTGTGCTGACAGCTCAGACCCTGGAGCCTGCTTTGGATTCTGTGTCTCCCTCTCTCTCTGATCCTCCCCCACTCATGCTGTGTCTCTCTCTGTCTCAAAAATAAGTAAACATAAATTTTTTTTTAAAAAATTAAAAAAAAGGAATGAATGGCTTAACCAAGAAATTAAAGAGGAAATTAAAAAGTACATGGAAGTCAACAAAAATGAAAACATTACAGCCCAAAAACCTGAGATGCAGCAAAGGCAGCCATAAAAGAGAAGTATATAGCAATTGAGACCTTCCTAAAGAAGGAGGGAAGGTCTCTTATAAATAAACAACCAAACCTCACACCTAAAAGAGCCAGAAAAGGTACAGCAAATAAAGCCCCAAACCAGCAAAAGAAAGGAAATAATCAAGATTAGACCAGAAATAAACTATATTGAAATTAAACTAAAAAAGCAAAAAGCAAAAAACAAACAAACAAAACAATGTAACAGATCAACTAAATCAGGAGTGTGATCTTTGAAAGATTTAACAAAATTGATAAACCCTTAGCCAGATGATCAAAAAGAAAAAGGAAAGGTCCCAAATAAATAAAATCACTAATGAAAGAGTAGATATCACAACCATCACTGCAGAAATGCAAACAATAAGAAGAAAATATTAAGAGAAATTGTATGCCAACAAATTAGGCAATCTGGAAGAAATGGACAAATTTCTAGAAACATACAAACTACCAAATCTGAAACAGGAAGAAATAGAAAATTTGAACAACCCATAACCAGTAATGAAATTGAATCAGTAATCAAAAATCTCCCAAAAAACAAGAGCCCAGGGCCAAATGACTTTCCAGAAGAAATCTACCAAACATTTAAAGAAGACTTAACACCTATTCTTTTGAAGCTGTTCCAAAAAATAGAAATGGAAGGAAAATTTCCAAACTCATTCTATCAGGCCAGCGTTACATTGATTACAAAACCAGATAAAGACCTCACTAAAAAGGAGAACTATAGACCAATTTCCTTGATGAATGTGCATACAAAAATTCTCAACGAGATGCTAGCAGACTGGATCTAAAGATACATTGAAAGAATTATTCACCACAATTATGCAGAATTTATTCCTGGGCTGCAGGGCTGGTTCAATAACTGCAAATCAATCAATCTGATACATCACATTAAAAAAAAGAAAGGATAAGAACCACATAATCCTCTCAATAGATGCTAAAAATGCTTTTGACAAAACATAGCATTCCTTCTTGATTAAAAACCTTCAAAAAAGTAGGGATAGAAGGATTGTACCTCAAGATCATAAAGGCCATATATGAAAGACCCCCCGCTAATATCATCCTTAATGGGGAAAAACTGAAAGCTTTCTCCTTAAGGTCAGGAACGAGACAATGATGTTCACTATCCCCACTGTTGTTCAGATCAACACAGTATTGGAAGTCCTAGCCTCAGCAATCAGACAACAAAAAGAAATAAAAGAGATCCACATCAGCAAGGAGGAAGTCAAACTTTCACTCTTTTCAGAAGACATGATACTCTATATGGAAAACCCAAAGGACCTCCAAAAAAATCTAGATCTGATACATGAATTCAGCAAAGTCTCAGGATATAAAATCAATGTACAGGAATCCATTGCATTTCTATACATCAATAATGAAGCAACAGAAGGAGAAATCAAGGAATAAATCTGATATACAATTGCACTAAAAACCATAAAATACCTAGAAATAAACCTAACTAATGAGGTAAAAAATCTATACACTGAAAACTATAGAAAGCCTATGAAAGAAATTGAGGGTACAAAAAATGGAAAGACCTTCCATGCTCATGGATTGGAAGAAGAAATATTGTTATAATGTCAATACTACCCAAAGAAATCTACATATTCAATGCAATCCCTTTCTAAATAACATAGCATTCTTCACAGAGCTAGAGCGAACAATCCTAAAACCTGTATGGAACCAGAAAAGACCCCAAGTAGCCGAACTAATCCTGAAAAAGAACACCAAAGTTGGAGGCATCACAATTTCAGACTTCAAGCTGTATTACAAAGCTGAAATCATTAAGACAGTGTGATACTGGCACAAAAACAGACACATAGATCAATGGAACAGAATAGAGAACCCAGAAATGGACCCGCAAATGTATGGCCAACTAATCTTTGACAAAACAGGAAATAATATCACATGGAAAAATGACAGTCTCTTCAGCAAATGGTACTGGGAAAACTGGACAGTGACATGCAGAAGAATGAACCTGGACCACTTTCTTACACCATACACAAAAATAACTCAAAAAGATGAAAGACTAAACACAAGACAGGAAGCCATCAAAATCCTAGAAGAGAAAATAGGCAACAACTTCTTTGATCTCAGTCTCAGCAACTTCTTACATGACATGTCTTCAGAGGCAAGGGAAACAAAAGCATCTTCATCAAGATAAAAACTACAAAGCGAAGGAAACAATCAGCAAAACTAAAAGGCAATGGATGGGATAGGATAAGATATTGCAAATGACATATCAGATAAAGAATTAGTATCCAAAATCTTCAAAGAACTTATCAAGCTCAACACCCCAAAAACAAATAATCCAGTGAAGAGATGAATAAAGATGTGAATCGACACTTTTCCAAAGTCATCCAGATGGCTAACAGACATATGAAAAAATGTTCAACATTGCTCATCAACAGGGATACACAAAATCACAATGGGATACCACTTCCCACCTATCAGAATGGCTAAGATTAACAATTAAGGCAACAATAGATACTGGCAAGAATGCAGAAAATGCACTGGTGGTGGGAATACAAACTGGTGCAGTCATTTTGGAAAATGATATGGAGGTTCCTCAAACAAATTAAAATAGAACTACACTACAACCCAGCAATTGCACTAGTAAGAATTTATCCAAAGGATACTGGAGTGCTAATTCAAAAGGGCGCATGCACCCCGATGTTTACAGAAGCAATAACCAAAGTATGAAAGAGCCCAAATATCTGTTGACTGATGAATGGATAAAGAAGAATCGGTATACATATATATGTGTATATATATCTATACATATAACTGATGACTGGATATGACTGGTGAATGGATAAAGAAAAAGTGGTATGCATATATATGTATATGTATACATTATATATATCTACATACATATATATACATTATATCTATAATGGAATATTACTCTGCGATCAAAATGAATGAAATCTTGTCATTCGCAACCACATGAATGAACTAGAATGTATTATGCTAACTGAAATAAGTTATCAGAGAAAGATAAACATCATATGATTTCATTCATATGTGGAATTTAATATACAAACCAGATGAACATAAGGGAACGGAAGCAAAATTAATATAAAAACAGAGAGGGAGACAAACCATAAGAGACTCTTAAATAAAGAGACAAAACTGCGGGTTGCTGAAAGGGTATTGGGTGGGGTGCTGGGCTAAAAGGGCGATGAGTATTAAGAAGGACACTTGTTGGGATAAGTACTGGGTGTTATATATAAGTGATGAATCACTAAATTCTATTCCTGAAATTGTTATTATTCTATATGTTAACTAACTTGAATTTAAATTAAAAATCATATAAAGGAAAAGTAAATTCAGTATTTTAATTTAATGTCTTAGAGAAGAAATATGGGTTATACATATACATTTTATTTGTATACTTACATAGATATCCTTAAAATAAAAATGAAATATTTCTTGACAGTAAATGTATCATTTTGTAAATAGAAAACTCCTTCTTATTTTTTGTTATAATTGGCAACAATTTGATTTTGCATAAGTTAGTATTTCCTGTTGTGGTAAACATTATTAATTCAGAAAGGATGATTGACACAACTTAGATATTCAAAGGACAAGTTGCATAGATCAGACCAGATTACCTTCCTTACTTCCCAATATTAAAATAGGATACTTTTCTGAGACCCTCAAGAGGTTTCTGGAGACCACATTGCATCACTGCATTTACTAATTGCTCATTACGTCTCTCAACTTGTGTGGAAAATGACAAGGGAATTTTTTTCCAGAATGCCTCTTCTGTTATTGAAGGGAATTTACTTAAAAAAAAGGGTTATGCATTATGTTTTTGAAATTTCAAATATACCCATTATAATATTTTCAAATATTATTTATTATCTTAGGACATTAAAGAGTAGGGTAGGAAGTATATTTATTTTTTCCAGTTATGTTCCTAATTAGAATCTCTGTAATAACTTTTAGTTGACAAGTTATATACTCTTCAGTAAAGAATTAACAGCAGGCATGGGTTATGCAAACCCTACATATTCCAAAGAAAGGTATAGCCCTTGATTAGCTCCTGGGAGATAACTTCTAGAACTTTGGAATATTATGCTTAATATTTTTGCTTAATTGGGTACTTAGGCTAAACAAGGTAGCCTATGCTAACAGCCTCATTTAAGGAAAGAGCGTTTGTCCCTGTATTATCAATTTGACCTCTGGAGGGACTGGAGACTGAAGAAATAAGGTCAGCCAGGTAGGTGCTCTGTGCCTACATGGCCAACCCCAATAAAATCCTGGATACCAAGCCTTGCATAAGCTTCTCTGATTGGCAATACTCCATATATGTTTCGTACATATTCGCTAGGAGGATAAGTGCTGTACACATGAATTCGTTGGAAGAAGATGTTTGGAAGCTTGCACGTGTCTCACCTGGATTTTGTCCTATGCCCTTTTTTCTGTTGCTGATCTCTGTTGGCTTCCATTCACTATGATAAACTATAGCTGTGATTATAACAGCTTTTCCAGTTCTGCGAGTACTTCCAAATCATCAGTCCTGGCGGTGGTCTTAGGAACCCACTGACACATGGTGTGTGTGTGTGTGTGTGTGTGTGTGTGTGTGTGTGTGTGTGTGTGTGTGGAGTTTGAAAGGACTCTGCATTTCTTTCTACATTTTAACTCATATAGCCATAGATTTGTTGAGATAAGGTCATGTGAAATGCAAAGTCCACATGTTTTTCTCTCCCATTGACTGCCAAATTTATCAAATAAAAATAACTCTAGTAGGAAACTTTGACTTTTTAAGTATTGGAAATGGTTGGGGTATATTGTAAGTTACATTGGCATTTCTTACACAAAATTTTAATGTTTATCCACGTCAGGACACTATGAAGCAGTTTTATGTGAATTACACTTATGTCAAGGAGATCTAGGATATTACAGCATTATTTATGATGGATTCTCTTTAATGCTGTTCTGCTCAAAATCTTAATCTCAATTATATAAACTACAATAAAGTATTTTATAGTATAATCTAATATTTAAAACTTGACATAACACAAATTTGCTAATGTAGATCTAAATAATTATTTGTTTTATTCATATTCGGGTAAGAATCTATTATATTATGGAGATGAAAATTTAACTCTGTGGTAAAGTGGTGAGATTGAAATGAGAAATAATTTTGAAGAAATAAGCAAATCATGGGGCACCTGGTGGCTCATTTGGTTGGGTTTCCTGACTCTTGATTTCAGCTCATGTCATGATTTCACAGTTCGTAAGTTCAAGCCCTGCATCGGGCTCTGTGCTGACAGTGTGGAACCTTCTTTGGATTTTCTCTCTCTCCTCTCTCTACCCTTCCCTATTTTCTCTCTCTCTCAAAATAACAAACAAACTTAGAAAAAAAAGAAATAAGCAATTCATTGTTGGAAAAAAGATAAACTAAAAATAATATCCTATTTTACCGGGTACAAAAAATATAATCAAAATGAATTTTAAAAATACATATATATGTAAATGGGATGCATACATATATATAAGAAATTTGGAAATAATATTTTATTAGCTTTAAATAGGAAATTACTTCTAGAGCAAATAGTAAACTTAAATGAAAATAATTATCATTTGATCCTATAAAATTATTTAATATCAAGACCATGAAACAAAATTTAATTGAGAACCTAGGTAAAAAAATATTTGTAATATACACGACAGAAAAGCAAAACTATTAAGAAACCTTCTTTAAAAGAGAAAAAAAAGAGCAAAAATTATGAATCAATATTTTACAAAGAATAAATGTTAATGACCAATAAATGGTAGGTAAGTTGCTTAATAAAGCTCTAATTATGAATCTTAAAAAATCAAGGATTTTTTCCTAGAGAAGTATATTATTTGACATTTTTTCTATAGATTTTATTTTTTAGACCAGTTTCAGGTTCATAGCAATATTGAGCAGAATGTACTGAGACGTCCATACAGGGATATATGTGCCCTCTAATCAACACTCTCCTCTAGAGAAGTACATTAATTACAGTTGATTAACCTATACTGACACATCTTAACCACCCAAAGTACATAGCTTACTTTAGTGTTCACAATTGATGTTGTACGTTTTATGGGTTGGACAAATATATAAGCATGTATCCATCATTAAAATGTCATACAGAGTATTTTCATTGCCATAAAAATATTCTGGGGGCGCCTGGGTGGCTCAGTTTGTTGGGCGGCCGACTTCAGCTCAGGTCATGATCTCACGGTCTGTGATTTCGAGCCCCGCGTCGGGATCTGTGCTGATGGCTCAGAGCCTGGAGCCTGGGTCAGATTCTGTGTCTCCCTCTCTCTCTGCCCTTCCCCTGCTCACACTCTGTCTCTATGTCTCTCAAAAATAAATAATAAAAACGTTAAAAAAAATTAAAAAAAAATTCTGTACTCAGCCTATTCATTCTGTCTCCCCCACAACCCCTGGCAACTACTGATCTTTTTATCAAGCCATTGGTTTTGTCTTTTCTGGAATGTCATATACTTGGAATCATGCAGCATGTAGCCTTTTTAGATTGATTTCCTTCACTTAGCAATACACATTTAATATTTCTCCATATCTTTTCATGGCTTGATAGCTCATTTTTTAGTGCTGAATAATATTCCATGTGTGGATGGATCAAAGCTTGTTTATCCATTCACCTTCTGAAGGACGATTTTATTGCTTCCAACTAGTGGAGCCAATTGCATCCATAATTGTCAACAATTAAAAAACAAACAAACAAACAAAAAAACCCCAACAATTCTGCAAGTGCTTTTTTGTGGATATAAGTGTTCAAATCCATTGGGTAAATAGCAAGGGGCACAATTTCTGGATCTTACGTTAACAGCATACTTAGGTTTGTAAGAAACCAACAAACTGTTCTCCAAAGTAGCTGTACCATTTTGCATTCCTACCAGCAATGAGAATTTCTATTGCTCTACATCATCATTAGCTTTTGGTGTTGCCACTCTTTCAAATTTTGGCCATTCCAATAGACATGCAGTGGTATTCTGCAGTTTTTATTTTCATTTTCCTGATGACTTATGATGAGGAACATTTTTCATATGCTTATTTACCATCTTTATAGCTTCTTTGGTGAGGTGTCTGTTATAGTCTTTAGTCAAAGTTTCAAGTGGGTGTTTATTTCTTATTATTGAGGTTTCTTTTTATATTTTTTAATGGTTATTCATTTTTGAGAGACAGAGAGAGACAGTGTGAGCAGGGGAGTGGCAGAGAGAGAGGGAGACACAGAATCTGAAGCAGGCTCCAGACTCCGAGCTTCAGCACAGAGCCCTACATAGGGTTCAAAGTCACGAACTACGAGATCATGACCCAAGCCGAAGTCGAACGCTTAACCGACTGAGCCCACTCATGCACCCCAGTCTTATTACTGAGTTTTAAGCATTCTTTGTACATTTTGGACAAGGGTACCATATCAGATGTGTCTTTTGCAAACATTTTCTCATAGCCTATGGTTTGACTTTTAATTTTCTTGACTTTGTCTTTCACATTGTTGAAGTTTCTAATTTTAATGAAGTCTATCTCATCAATTATTTCTTTTATGGATTGCACCTTGTAAAGGCACAACTATAAGTTGTATCTAAAAGTCAGTATATATCCCTTGCCATATAAACTTTAGAATCAGTTTGCCAATACTATTGCACAACATAACTTGCTGGAATTTTAATTGAGATTTCATTGAATCTATAGATCGACATAAAAAAAGTGATATCTTAATATATTGAGCCTTCCCATCCATATACAAGAATATTTCTCCATTTATTAAGTCATTTTTAAGAATTCTCTTCATCACAATTTTGTGGTTTTCCTCCTACAGCCTTTTGTATATTTTCTTAAGAAAATACCTAGGTAATCTATATTTTGGGTGCTAATGTAAATGGCATTGGATTTAATTTCAAATTTCATTCGTTCCTTGTTAGAATCTAAGAAAGTGATTGATTTTGTATATTAATCTTGTATCCTACAACTTTGCTATAATTCCTTACTAATTCCTGGAGGTATTATTTTGGGGAAAGGGGCCATTCTTTTTGTCATTATAGGAATTTTTTTTCTCATTCCTTGCCCACTGCCCCCTAGAATTTTTAACTCTCAGAGTTGCCCACATTGAGTCTTTAGCAACTTGTCAATTTTAGCTTAGAGTTTTCCACTCTGGCATTGGTTCCCATGGTGATTTCTACTCACGTGTTTCTGTTCTGGTAAACCATTGCTCCTCATATTTGCTTATCTGTCTCTCTAATCCTGGGGGCCGTGATTTTGACCGTGTACTTATTTCTTTCATGGATCCTAGAAGAGTTGATTTTTCAGTCTGTTTGGCTTGTTCCTTGTTAGGATGCATGGTAATTTCCAAGCTTGTTACATGAGAATAAGAAACCAGAACCCCAAATGTTATTTTTCAACCATAAAATGCAACGAAAATTATACAAAGAAAAATATGCAAGTGTACATGTACACATATGTGCACATAAAATACAGAAAAAAGAGTTCAAATAGATCACATCACATAGTTAAAATAATTATTATATCTGGAAATGTCAGAAACAGAGGGAGGCAAGTAGTGATTATGCCAGGTCATCAATCATGAAGAGTAAAGATGTTTTAGCATTTTACTTTACATATATCTTCAGTGTTTGGATATATTACATGAATGTATATGTGTGCATTTTGCAATTTTCAATTTCAATATAATTTGTAATTAAAATGTCTATTTCATGATAGTCTTATTTCATGATAGTCTTAAATAAACCAATTCGACATAGAACTTGCCAAATATGATAATAATTTCCTTTTACCTGCAATTGCGAAAGTAAATTCCAGACAAATTCTAGATATATAGATATAGAGTCGGTATTGATCTAAGAATAAAATTTCTACATAAGCTCTCTCAACTAAAATTCAATTCTCAGTTTTATGTATTCTGTTTATTACCAGCAGTATATAATATTCTTAACTTCAAAGAGACTGCTATTTTATGATTAGAAGATATTTTGTGCTTTCTTAAATTTTATGAAGCACAAATTGTAGCACATAGCCCAAATCTTGACAGTGTAAATGTCAAAAGTGTCTTCTCTTTAATTTTGAACCTTTAAGTTATTGGATTATCTAAATACTTTTGACGTAAGACTCTCCACTCCTATTACACATATACGCACGATAGTGCATATTATTTTGTAGACTTTCAAATTGAAGTTTACCATTTAGAATTCCATAATTTACTGGAAGCCATATAACAATTGACCCTTGAATAATGTGGAGATTAGGGCACACATCCACCCTCACCTCAAAAATTCATGTGTAAATTTTGAATCGCCAAAAATTTAACTACTAATTGTGTCTCAACCGACAGCTTTACAAATAACATAAACAGTGGATTAACACATATCTTGTATGTATTACATATAGCCATCTTACAGTAAAGACAAAAGAAAATGTTATTAAGAAAATCACAAAAAATGAGCGCATTCATAGTACTGTACCATATTTATTAAAAAAAAAACTGGTATAAGTAGGCATGTGTAGTTCAAATTCATCTTGCTCAAGAGTCAACTGTACTATAAAACTAGAATTATCACTGGTATGCTTGACTCTCGGCCCAGTACTTTTTCTAAGACAAACACTATAATATTAAAGTGCCAACAGAGGTCCTCATGGATTGGAGGACCTAAACATTTAGTGCTGGCGAAGCACTGATTTAGTTTCACTTCTTAAAGCAAGAATTTGCTTTCCAAAAGGAAAGAAAAGAAGAAAGAACCAACAATTGGCTATAACTTCATTTTTTTTAAACCTCCATTATACATCAAACTGAATAAAGGTAGTACTTAGCACACCATTTGTTACACACTAGAAATGGTCCTTAGTGCTTTGCATTTCTTAACTAGGTTAATCCTCACAACAAATCTATAAGGTAGGCATCCTTATCATTCTCCTCACACAAAAATGCACGAGGAAGATGAGGCAATGAGATGCTAAGTGCCTTGCCTAAGGTAACAGTGGAAATAATGACCAAGTGGAGACACAAATGAGAACAGCGTTGTTTGACTGACCTGGATCTTAATCATTATTCACTCTGCCTCTTGAAACCTTTCTGAACTTCCTATGTGTTTTACTAAGCTCTGTTTTATGCCACCTCGACAGGTGAGTGGTTTCTTAACACACCTGTTAAGCTAGTCAGATAGTAGGAACTTGATTTTAAAAACTAGTCGTGTTCTTTAGAGTTTGCTCATGTTTGTAGTCTTATCTTCCCTACTAGACAGCAGGCCCATAAAGGAAGGATCATGTCTTATTTTCCTTTGGGACTCCTTCCGGGTCCAGAATCATGCTTTACCTGAAATAAGTGCTTTATAGATATTTGTTAGATGAGAAATGAGTTAATTAATGAATAAAAGATGAAATTAACTGCCATAGGATTGACTTAATAAGTGAGGGAAAGATATTTCTTTGGATAAACTGTACAGTTCAGTACTAGAAGACAAATCACTGAAGATTTTCTTTGAGAAAATATTGTCAATAAGAGTTTTCTCTCCTGCCAAGTATGTGTGTGTATCTGTGTGCATATGGAACTAGGGGTGCACAATCAGTGCTCAACATGATTGTGGCTGCTTTAAGATTATTATATTCTGGAGAGCTTAGTTAGACTAATTTTCCTCCTGAATTTAAATGTGGATGCCTCCTTTAGGTATTATAAGTGAGGTTAATGAAACGTTAACTTTCAATTCTAGTTGGGACCATTTATATGCTAATTATTAGCAAAGACAGTCCAAGAAACAAATATGCAACTTCACTCAAGGCCCTTTTAGAAAAACATTGTCCTTGATGGTCACTGCTATTTCTTAACTCATCTAGAATGACTTCTTTTATCCAGTTATTCTGTGTATGCAAGTTTTCTCAACTAACATTACATTGGAAAGTAGGTTGTTTTACCTTTTCCCTCTCTGACCTTATACTGCTTACTTCAGAATGCCCCACATTTGCTATGGCACACTAAAACAGAGGAAACTATCTGCTTAATGTTCTGAGAATTGAATAAACAAACACTCTGTAGTCTGAGCCTTTATGATAATCAATAATCATGTTATTACTGTGATACCGTGTTATGGTCAGGACACAATTATGATTATTTTGCTTCCTAGTAGCCATTTTTATTTTGCTCAGTATTTTTGCGTACCCATGAAAAGCATAATACCAAATATACTGCAAATATCTTCTTTTTTATATTCCAGTATAGTTAACATACCTCGCTATATTAGTTTAATGTGTACAATATAGTGTTTCAACAATTCCATACAGTAGCCAGTGCTCATCATGATAAGTTCACTCTTTAATCCCCATCACCTATTTCACCCACTCTCTCAATAAAACTGTCAGTTTATTCTTGAGAGTTAAGAACTGTTTCTTTGGTTTGTCTCTCTTTCTCTCTTTCTCTCTCTCTTTTCTTTCTTTTGCTTGTTTGTTTTGTTTCTTAAATTACACATATGAATGAAATGATATGATATTTGTCTTTCTCTGGCTGACTTATCTGCTTAGCATTATGTTCTGCAGCTCCATCCATGTTCTTGTAAATGGGAAGATTTCATTTCCATTTTATGGCTGAATAATATTTCATTGTGTATATCTATCTGTCTATCATCTATCTATATCACTTCTTTGTCCATTCATCTATCTCTGGACACTTGGACTGCTTCTTAATTTTGCTATTGTAAATAATGCTGCAATAAACATAGAATGGATGTATCCCAATGAATTAGTGCTTTTGTATTTTTGGGGGTAAATAGCCAGTAGTGCATTTACTGGTTCATAGTGTAGTTCTATTTTTAACATTTTGAGGACCACTATACTGTTTTTCACAGTACGAATCCCTCTTGAAAGATATATGTTATTGAATCATTGTTATTATTGGTTTTGTTTTTGAAATGATTTTTCTCATTAAACGGTGTTTAATTTTAATTCCTCATTAAGGAGTTTGTGTTAAGAGAGTCACTGAAATGAAATCATTGAACACAAACCAGTCACAGGCAGAGACAGAACTTCACTATAGTTAAGAAAGTCTTAATTTCACTTGCGTTATTGCTTAAAAGTTGTTTTCAACATACTTGTGTGAGGAATAAATTGATTGCACAACAGAATTTAATTCTTTTTTAAAACTAGCCTCTTTTCTTTGGTCAGAAGGCTTAGAGGTAAGCTTTGTCATTTCTTGTCCACAGGAGCTGGGGTAGTCTTTTCCCTTAAAATGTTAGGGCCATTGATAACTGGATAACACAGGCTTTCTCTTACTTATTCATTCACTCAGCAATCCTTTATTTTTATTTTTTATTTTTTCTCAAGTGTATTTATTTATTTTGAGACAGATAGAGAAAGAAAACACACATGAGTAGGGGAGGAGCAGAGAGAGAGAGAGAGGGAATTGCAAGGAGGCTCTGTGCTGTCAGTGTGGAGTCCAATATGGGGCTTGATTTCATGAAACATGAGATCATGATCTGAGCCAAAATCAAGTGGCATTTGCTTAACTTAATTAATGCATTATTAAGCAATGACCATGTGAGTGGCTCCAGAGCAGAGCTTTACTTTAGTGTGGCTAACAGCCTAGCCAAATGAGGCTAGTGGGTGAATTCCTACGGGAAGTAATTATGCATTAAATTTTCCTATCAAAACATATTTCATATGTTCTATTTTTGAAAAGGTAATGCATACATAGAACTAAAAGAGTGGAAAAATTTCCCCTTTTTATCTTCTAGGTTCTTTGGCTGATCTAATAATTAAATTGATATAAGACAGATTAACAGGTGAAAAACAATTTAACTTCTTACCGATGGGAGCCCCATAGAATTAGTAGATAAAGAAGGAAGCCATGTAAGTGAAGGGTATGTAACACCTTTAGCTAAGGAGAAGAGTAAGAATCTGAGAGTACCAAGGGAAAGGCCTTTCAAGGAAGGTAAGAGGAGATCTTTGGGGGAAAAAAGAAAACATGGTTTCCCTACTATATAGAAAGTTTGTCTGTAGTAGCTCTCTTTATGGTATGGTTCTCCTTTCCAATGTAAATTTTGGCAGATGAGAGGGAGGCAAAGAGCTTTTCCTGAATTTGTTCAATGTTGATTGCCTTTAGCTCAAAGCCAATTCGATTGCCAAACGTGGCAAATTCTATTCCTTTTCAGAACAAAATTTAAAGGGTACACATAGATGCACCTTCCAAAGTAAATTGATCCTCTTTCAACCTTTTATCCATCCATCCTTTCTTTTCCCTAGATACATACCCAGTTACCACTATGTCAGGTGGGCTCTAGGTGGAAGAATTTGCTTGTAAAAGGACATTCCTAAGGCAGAGGCAGGCAGAGGAGGGATGGTTGTAAATGCTCAGGGCCGAGATAATTGAAGATTTGAGAAATTACAGAAAAATATTTCAGAAAGTCTTGGGGAAAAAAGTGGTTTGTTTGGGGGAGAAAAAGGAAAAACTGACACAAAAGCAGACTAGAGCCAAAGAGCCGTAGGCTGCTTGTGAAGTAGAAACTCTTTTTTCTTTTATAATCTTTTAAATATTAATCATCATACATATATTTAATATAATATCAACGAAATAAAATACGATTAAGCCTACATTTACTGAAGACCTAATAAGTAATGGGATAAAATATGGTCAGTTGGTGTGCCTGACTTCTTTTTCTTCTAGGTCTTTAAAACTTTATGTCTGGGGATTCTAAGGAAAAGAGGAGGCCTTTTAAGTATGTAACATGATTATGACATTAAGTCAAATCAGATAAAGGATATGGTCTCAGACCTCAGTTCACAGGCTTACCACTCATACCTTTCAAGAGAGAGATTCTGTGGCTGCTTGTGGGAATTACTCTAATTTTTAGTAAGACTAGTGGTAAAGCTATAGGCCATCATGACATAGTATATTTCAGAATCTTAGCCAATGAGATTTTAGAGTTTGATTCATTCACTCTTTTTCCAAAGGACTGAGAATTATAGGGCTGCATAAACATTTGCATAATTACTAGTTGACAGTAAAAATAAAATGACCTGTTCTTTCTTGTGTTAATGCTCTGGGAACCCAAAAGTGGGAATTATTATTACAAAACTCTTTTCCATCGCCTGAATGTTGTTTTCCTGAAGAGAGAAAGATTTTAGGCATCATACACACTTAACTAGACAAAAATCTCTTACTTTTTACCTCCCAGTTTTATGAAATCCAGCTGCCACACAGTCTTTGGTAAAGTTGGTCAGAGAGAACTTCCGTACTTATCTTGGAAGTAGACTATAAAGAGTCCTGCTGAAAAGCAGCACGTCTTTAATATGTTTTTAATAATTCTAGATTTTTGGTAGCGATGGCAAGAGTCTAGCATCTTTAAAATTCATTTTATTCAGATGACTTTGTTGATGGCACACAGCACTGACCAACCAAATAACCCATTTTGTAATCCATATTACTTTGTAATCCAAAATTACTTTGGCGTAATTTTTGAAAACGAATAAACATTTTTTTCTTAACTGTACCAAAAGGGAAGATTCTAAGTTTGGAATTTGCTGTGTTTTAGTAGCAACTTTGTAGCCCTGTTAGCAAAACTGAATTACTGATACCTGAGCAGACAGTTGCAAAGCCTCTAAGAAATCGGCTGTCAATTTGCATGAGGTATTTTTAGTACTGATAGAAATTTTTTTTAAAATCTATTTTAAAAATTATGTTTTGTTGCATGACAGACACCACATATTTATTTATCAGTAGTAGATATAGTATTCATTTAAAATTCAGAACCAAGAAATGCAGCTTTTGTAATTGTTATTAATGTGTCTGCTTATGCGGACTTGTTTCTACAGTCTGGATAGGAGCCTCTGTGGAGGTCCCTCCACGGGTTGGCCAGAAGTGGATATTCCCTTTAACAAAGTGTTCTACTTGGACAGCCAGCACAGCAGTCTTTAATCTCTTCAATTCCTTGTGTTACTCTAGATTGTGCCCAAACCGAGTAGTTCCTAATAAGATTTGAATAGTCGTCTTTTCTTGCATTCCTACCACTTTTTGCTTAACTTGGGTTTTGAGAGTTGGCAAGAGAACCAAGACAAATGTGGTTGGGGCCAAAGGAACATTTGATCTACTCTTAGGTCCATGCCAACAAACAGCTGATTAATTCTTCTTCGGAGTACACTGCTGCAAATTTCTCCCTGAAGAAGTTTAGCAGAAGGCTTCAAGTATGGCCATTAGCAAAACCTCTTGATGGATTTTTAATGCCTTTAGTTCTTCCACCATTGTGGGAAGTGGCTGATAGTTGGTTTCCCTTGGCCACCATTCCCTTTGATACTGTGATCTTCTAGATCTTCTGATGATCTTCTGATGTGCTTGCTCTATCAAAGGAGCCAACTGTTTGCATTATTCCCTGCGGTAGCCAGTCCACATCCTCCTCCATGGGGCTTCAAACTGAAAACATACTGCCAAGTGCTTCTTTAACCTTCTGGAGTCGCAAAGACAAGAAGCTTTTAAATGAGTTGGTGAGAATGCATGTTAATGACCCAGGAGTCCTGAGTAGTTTCTCAATAGCAACAGCTTTGCTGGCAATCCAGATGGGAAGAGCTGATTTCCCTTTATATAAGAAAAAAAATGCAAATTGTGTGGCATTTTTGTTTTCTGTTTTGACATTCATCAACTTAACGCCTTGTTTTATTTTGCCTTTTTCCAATTTACCTTTATGTGGGGGCACAGGTTTTTATCTAAGTTCTCAGTTATTCCCAAGCCAAGTCTCTGTATAATATCTACTTTCCTAGCTACTTGGTAATTGGATGAGAAGGTCCTCACAGATATGAATCTGAGCTAAAATATGAGGAGGACTCAGGGCTAGCCTGTGAGGCATGAAGCCTACATTCTCAAACAGGTCAGGTAATGTGTTACTAGTTAAAGAAGTTGTGCCATTCTTCTTTTTTGTAGGTAAATCTATTAACAAAGCAAACTACCTATCACTCTCTTTTCAGAGAGTCCATTTGAATGAGGGAGTGATCAAGAGACACAGAGGCAGCAGAGGTAACGAGGAAAGAAAGGAGAAGAGTTCTTTGAAAGAGAAAGTATCTTTATTCTTATAGTTCTTCAATTTCTCTCAATCATTCCATGTGGCTATCCAAATCATTTCCAACTTTCTCCTTAGATGACATTTATTCTATAAATACTAGTGATTCATTTGCTTGGAATGAGACTTGCCTAAGAACTCTAGCAAATACATAATTTATCCAAATCAAAAGAGCAGTCCTCAGGCAGCTGTGAGACTGGATTCTTATACACCCATTTGAAATAAGACAGAGAGATTTTAGCCCTTTAAGAGAAGGAACTTAAGGCAACCTTCCCGGCTTCCCATGTTTACCAACCATATGGTGATCCTTTGGGGTTTTAGAGTCTGAATTACCCCTGCTTATTCAATAGTAAAATCTTGAATTTTGGGAGTGTGATCAATCCAGCTAGTATTTCAAACGAGCAGAGAACCAGGGATGCCAGAGTGGCTCAGTCAGTTAAGCCTCCAACTCAGGATTTCTGCTGAGGTCGTGATCTTACAGTGCTTGAGACGGAGCCCTGTTAGTGTAGAGCCTGCTTGGGATTCTCTCTCTCCCTCTCTTTGTCCCTCCCTTGTTCACACACACACTCTCTTTCCCCAAATAAATAATAAACATTTAAAACAGAGCAGAGAACTAGAAGGGAGACTTTAGAAATTGCTGTATCTTATGTGACTTGTGCATCTATAGACCTTCAGTAGTCCTCTTCATCCCCAGAATTGTTGAGGAAATAAAACTAAAAATAAATCTCCTCCCAACTCAGAAAACTTCTCCACAAATGGAGAAGAAAAAGAAAACAATTTTATTATTGGATAAACATTAAAGCAGAATGTGATGCACAAAAAAGAAATCTGCTAAGAAATTGCAAAGAGAGAAAGGAATTATATATACCCTTTTATATAGCCAGGCAGATACAACCCATTCCATATGCGATTATAAGACAAACTATAACAATAAATAAGTGGACTTGACAACACCATTTGTTACACATAGTTCATTCGGTGTTCATTTAGTAATTGGGGTGACCATCTGTGTTAGCTGATTGGCTTTATCTAATGGAAGAATAAAGTTCTTATATCAGAATGATAGGAGGTAAGTTGTGCAACTTGTAGCCAGGCACCCACTGAAGTTAAGCATCTCCCATCCCACAGAAACTGAGGGATGGGACGCTGTCTTTCCTGATTATTCCATTTCAAAGAGGTGATTCTCAGGTGTTTTGAGAAAGACCTTCCTACATGTTAAAGCCGACAACAGTCTTCTTTAGTTTTTAAAAATATTTGCATGTATTTCAAAGAGACGAGGAATAGTCACTGACAACTTTTCTAAATTAAATGATCTAAGAAAAGGAAGGGGTGGAAGTCAGGTCTCTTCCCTTATTTTCAACAGGGGGAAATGTTTTTCTTTTTCTATTTGTTTTTCCCTTACATATACAAGTATCTTATTCAAGCTATGCTATAGAAAATCATTCCTGAGAACTATAAAAGTTACTAAGAGGTGTAGATCTGGTTTTGAAACATCAATTACAGAAAATTGCTACACAGATATACATAGAAATGTAATCCATTCCAGGAATTATAGATTGATAAAGACTATTAACACATAAGGATCCCACAAGTGTGTTTTTTTTAATAATCACAATTCCATAATCATTCATTAATCAATTTGAGACCTATTATCACAAAACATATTTAGTTAGAAATAAATTACATAATTATTTTCGTTATTGTTTGCTTTGCTTTATGCTGTTTGTACTCATTATTAGTGTATCTAACATTCTTCTGGGAATGTTACTTACATTACTTCCAATTCCCAAACTGTTTTTTCTAATTTAAGAGTTCACAGGTAGGATTAAGGGATGAGAGCAGTTGGTAATTTTCCAAAGTAATCACAAAAGTAATAATTAGAGAAATCTGGATCTTAATGCAGTTGTGGTCGACTGTGAAACTTGTATTGTTTTTACTATTTCATTTTGTCTCAGCTTTCAATGTAACATTTTATGTGGAAAACTTTCATGCACACACATTCATATATATATGAAAATCCTTGTTCACAGAAACACTTTTATTTCAATGGAAAGTTGAGGTAGTATCTACTCTTTGTTTTATTTTTTCTCTCACTATATAACTCTTCAGGGCTGGAACTCTTTCCTCTTTAGCTGAGCTGCATGGAATGCTACACATACTCTGTATTCAAGCTAGAACAAGCAATGCTCTTTTCATAACAGCCTTGGCCCAGATGATAGAGAAGATGTCATCGCTGTCTAATTGAGGGAGAACAGAGAAAGCAGCAAGCGGTCCCATATGACGTTTCTGCATGTCTTTTATCAAAATTCTGCCTCTGTCTTCTAAAATGAGGAACAAGACAAGAATGTCTGCTTTCATTACTTCTATTCAACATCGTAGCACTACTCAACATTATTTTCACCAGGGAATTAAGACACAAAACAAATGAGCAAAGGAAAAAAAAAAACAGAGAAGTAGGTAAACCAAGAAACAGACTCTTTCCTATAGAGAACTGATGGTTACCAGAGGGAAGGTGGGTGGGGAGGATGGGTAAAATGGGTGATGGGGATTAAGGAATGCACTTTCTGTGGTGAGCAATGGGTGTTTAATTACATAAATATATACACAAATAAATAAATAAACAATAAATAAATAAAATTATCAGAATGAAACAAACTATTAATTTATGTTAGGTATTAGTAAATCATATTTGGTAAAGAAATTACTTTAGAACTTTGCTCTTTGAGAACATGCATCTGCTGGTCTGCTAGAATTTTTTAATTTTCTTGGGGCACCTGGGTGGCTCAGTCAGTTAAGCGTCCAACTTTAGCTCAGGTCATGATCTCACATTCGTGGGTTCTAGCCCCGCATCAGGCTCCACGCTGACAGCTCAGAGCCTGGAGCCTGCTTCGGATTCTGTCTCCCTCTGTCTCTTCCCCTCTCCCACTCGTGCTCTGTCTCTCTCTCTCTCTCAAAAATAAATAAACATTAAAAAAAAGATTTTTTTTAATTTTCTATGGGGGAAAACTTTTACTGTTAGAATATGTATCTCCCTACATGATACCAAACTTTTAAAAAATTCATATAAAATTGTTTTTCTTTCTATTTTATCAGAATTTTATTCTTATCTGACAGGCTTCACAGTAGAGAATTTTTCTGGTTAATGAAAGAAAACTAGAATTTTAATTAATAAAGTATAAACTGTATTTAAACCTTATTTGTTTCAAAGGGGAAACTTTTCTATAAAGCATTCATGCTTCATAAGAGGGAAATTCATTTTAATTGTAGGTCTTTTTTAACCATATCATAAATTTTGGCTTTTTCTGCCTTACTTCTGGAATATCTCCTAAGTCTGTGATTCCATGATTGCAAGCCTAGGCTGACACTAGTCATTATCTCCTATGACAGAAACATATGGTCTGATTTATATATTTTAAAAAAAGGAAAAAACAAAGAGGAAAGGAAAACTAAGTATGAAATATACTTTGTGAGAAGAATTTCTAGTTGCCTAGTCCGTAAACAATTCCTCTTTTTTTCCCTTGAAACGTGTGTGTGTGCACATCTTGTGCTTCAGTTCAATAAAGCAGTCATAAAAGAACAGGACAGGAAAAGAGGCATATGTGACAATGTAATGCCTAGATCTTCAGGCAGACATTTTTACCATGAGATAATAGATCTTACTAGAAAAAATGAATCAACCAAATGAAAATAGCAGTATAAATACGGATATGTTATGACAGAGCAAAGCTACTGAAAGAGTTCTATGATGACATTTGCCTTCAGACTCTGTTAGGTAATCAATAATTTTCTTATTGTTTAAGTTATTATCAGTCAGATATTCTGATACTAGTCATGAAAGAGCTTCTAACTGGTAAAGACCCAACGTATCCACGTTCATCTCTGTAGGCAGATTAAGAAAAATAGTTTATCATCCTGAAAAGTAATTTCACATGATCTCGATGCTTTCTACTGACAGATAAAACTAGGGACTCTATTGCCTTGAACTAATTCAAAATGGGCTTTATTAAAGTAATTTTAAAGTAGCCACAAACAACGAAAATCTTAGATTTGGTCAAATTTTGAATCTGCACTTTTAATAATGAAAGAATATTACTCTTTCTAATTGACTTCTGTTCTTATATCTCCACAGAGTAGTTAGAGAGAGAGAGGGAGAGAGAGAGAGAGAGAATTATCCTCTAGGTCAGAATGAAATCTTACCTGGAAATGTGAAACATTATATAATATATAAAAGCAGAGTTGCTTTGACGAAAGATAGAAAAGAATACAGTACCATTTCCATATCTGATTTTTTCATTTTCCCTTCTGAAGTGCAATTTGAAAGCCGTGTCCTATAATATTCTACCCTAAATGTATTTACCTATCCAACTTCTATTCATATTTTGAAATCTAGTCAAGCTTATTCTCCAGTTGTAAGTGAAGTTTTACAAGACAACAGGTTATATGAAAACCAGGCAAGTTTAAGCTACCTGTGTCATATACTTACTTTATAGATAATTATATCAAACATAATATAATATTGTTTACAACCTGACTGACCTCTTGTATATTCACCTTTTATTACCCTTGCCTTTCATAATAGCACATAATATTTGCCTGTCACTTGATGGCTTAAATCTGTTGCTAAAATGAACCAAAGCAAATATATTCAAGCATATTTCACTGCTAGTGACTATAAACTAAAGAAAAAATCATATACAAATTCTGAGTATCTGATAATTCTTTAGGGTTCACTATCACCCTCAACTTTCATTGCTATTTCACTTTATTGGCATCTTTCGTGGCTCCTAATTCTTGATTCTCATTCCAAATACTTGCAGAGATTTGATCTGTCTTGAACCTAAACACAACTGACTGGTGTATAAGATCTCCCTAGTAGTTGTTGTCATTCCCTTCTTTCAGTTGCAACTTGATTCTTTTGAGCAGGGCTCAGTAGAAAACTTTGAAGCCATGGGAAAGATTTGGAGAGATAACTGTTTGGACAATAAAATATTTTAGTTGAACTTGATTTTTAGTGAGTATGTAGTGGTATCTCATTGTGATTGTATTTCACATTTTTCTGATGACTAGTTCTCTTCATGTGCTTACAGTGATCTGTGTGTGTGTGTGTGTGTGTGTGTGTGTGTGTGTGTGTGTGTGTGTGAAGAGAAGGAGAGAGACAGAAGTGACTATTAAAAATTTGCCCATTTAAAAAATGTTTTTATTTCTGTAAACACTTTATCTCCAAATAAGATTACATTTTATTGTGCTGGGTGTTAGGACTCCAACAGAGCTTTATGGGGAATGGGGGCATAAGCCTTCTCATGATGTACTACTGCAACAGTTTTAATTACCACAGCTTTATAGTAAGTCTTAAAATCAAGTAGTGTAATATCTCCAAATGCATCCTTTTTTAATGTTAATTTGTTTTGAGAGAAAGAGAGTGAGAGAGAGAGAGAGGACATGAGCAGGGGAAGGGCAGAGAGAGAGAGAGAGAGAGAGAGAGAGAGAGAGAATCCCAACCAGGCTCCATGCTGTCAGTGCAGAGCTTGACTTGGGGTTTGAACTCACAAAGTGTAAGATCATGACTTGATCCAAAATCAAGAGTTAGTCACTTAACTGACTGAGTCACCCAGGCACTTCTCCAAACACATCCTTTAAAAGTTTTGGTTATTCTAAGTGCTTTGCATTTTTATCTAGTGTAGAAGTGGAATAAGAATTTTATCAAAAATTTAGGATAGTGGTTTAGCCTGAAATATATAATTGTGAATTATGATCATTATGAATAAAAACCATGAAATGGATGAGATCACTAAGGACATTGATACAGATAGAAAACTGGAAAGGTCCAAGGAGTAAGCTCTGGAGCACTCCAATGTTTAGAGAGATGATGAGGAAATGGAAAAACAAACAAACAAACAAAAAAAACGAGCAAAGCAAAAAGGAGAGAAAACAAGAAGAGTGTGATGTTTAGAATGTTAAATGAAAACGATATTTCAATGAGAAATAACCAATTTGGTCAAATGCTGCTGATAGATCAGGTAAAAAGAAGATTAAAATGTGCCCAATGGATTTAGCACTGCAGCGTGTATTGTTAACTTTAATTAGTGTGTGGTGACAACATGGATATTCTAATTGGATGTGATCAGATAGAAAATAGATAATGAGAAAAATGATTCGGGTGTGGAATTCCTTTGAGAACTTGTGTCTAAAAGAGAAAAAAGGTGGAGAAGAATGAAGAAAGTGATTTTCAGAGAGAAATAATATCTCATCTCGAGGCTTATGGGAAAGATCTTGAAGATCATGAAAAACTGAGGCTGCATGTGAGAGAGAAGAGCATTTCTGACACAATATTCTTAAATTGATGAAAGAGATGCAATATAATGCACAAGTAGAAGTTTGGCCCTTGTTAGCAACAGAGATAATTTATACTAAGAAATAACATAGAGAGACACAGACACAAGTAGATGAGTAAGTAGGTACAGAGGTGTGAGCACAATAATGTTTTCTTTCTTTTTTTTTAATGTTTATTTATTTTTGAGAGAGAGAGCAAGCTGGGAAGAGGCAGAGAGAGTGGGAGACACAGAATCTGAAGCAGGCTCCAGGCTCTGAGCTGTCAGCACAGAGCCCGAAGCAGGGCTCGAACTCTGAGATCATGCCGCGAGCCAAAGTTGGAATCTTAACTGACTGAGTCACCCAGGCACCCCAATAATGTTTACTTTAACTGCTTCTATTATCTAATGGAAAACAAAAGCAAGATTACCAGCTGAGAATGAGGAAAAGGAAGTATGTTTTATAAGTTTAAATGGGAAATAAAGATGTGATAATTTGATAGGAAAATAAGAATGTAGATTTAGGAATAGATTTAGGAAGGATTTAGGAAGGATGTTATAGATTTAGGAAGGATGTTATATCTGTTCAGGTTAGTGACCACTGACTTAAAATAAAGTCAATCTATGTGGTTTTGTGGAAGTCAATCTATATGGTTTTGTGGTTTTTCTCAGTCACGTTCTGCTAAGCAGTTGCAGATATGATAATGGATACATATTTAATACACTCGAAACAGTATTTTGGCCAAGGGAGTTTTATTAAGTAAGATAACCAGAAGAGTTAAAGTTTTCTGTAAAGAAACCATTTTTGTTGACTGTCTGACCAATAAATTTAAGCTAGATAAAAAGGAAAGTGAAGAAATAAGATATGTAAAGACACAGAAAAAGGGGTATGATCAACGCATTGAGAATCTCAAAGTTATCGGAACTGGGGAGCTAGAGAAAGTGAGCTGTTAGCATATTTCCTTCTCCTACTCTTCTTTGAATCTATCTTTCTTTCTATGCTACCTTATGTTAATTAAGTATTGCACTTTTTGCATGTTTCTGTTTATTTTAGAAATAACTCCCATATACATTCAATCCAAAAATCTTTTCAGTGTTCTGAATGTATAATCTTTCTCAAAAACCTCAGTCTTTATTAACATCTCTATAATTTATTTGTATAACATTTACATTTTGAGCCACCAAATTTAGCACTCTAATTCATATTTCCACATATTTTTCAATAAATCTTAATGTTTAGTTTTTCTCATTGTTGTAGAAAACGTCTTGAGAACAGAGAATTGATAGAATCAATCACAACTATTCCTCAGACACTTACATACTCAAGCTTTATTGGTTACATTAATGACTCATGTTTCTCTTAAGAAGCATACCTGTCAATAAGGAAAGAGCATGCCATGATGCAAGAATAGTCAAGGGAATACTAATTAATTTTAAAGAGTATACTGAGTTGCATGCAGCGTGCAAAACAAAGGAGCTGAAAATATAGAAGTATGAGAGCCATGCAGGTTCCTTAAGGACCCTGAGAACTTGGGAAATGATGAGATCATAAACACGAGTGAAAGAATTAGTCTTTGAAGGAAATTCTATTCTTCTTCTAATGGGTAGAAAAAGGAATTTTGGGGTATATATGAAATAAAGTTTTCTCTAAGGGTCTCATAGGTTGAATGTGAACCTGTCAGATAACTTCAATGTTCTCTGTCAAATAAAAGATAATTTCAGCCTCCAAGAAAAGAGCTGGAGGGGGGGAAGGGGTTTGAGGAGAGTGGGGAAATTCTGAAATAGGGAATACAGAGAATGGAAAGAGAACTGAATTAGAAAGTATCACTAGGTAGCTGGGTGGCGTGAAAAGCACACTCCAGGATTGAGTTCATTGACTTATATTGGGTCCAGTTTAGTAGCTGGGTGAATTATATACAAGTAGCATTCTGCAGACCAAGTAGAGTCATAGAGAGGGTATAGTGTAGACCCTTTGGGTATTGGGGAGGAAACGAAAAGGTAACGGGGTGAGGAAACAAAATATTAACGAGAAAGGACATAAAGTGGTTCACTTTGGGGATAGATATGAAAGTGAAAGCCAAAACAGAAGTGGCGTTTGACAGATTACATAGAAAGAAAGAACTGGGGCATCAAGGTCTCAATTTGTGACAAAAAGAAGCATGGAAGTAGCATCTAGAAGAGATTAGAAAAATAGAAGACTGCTGTTCTGAGTGGAAACTTTTTTTTAACCTTTTACAGAGGGAGTCATTGTGAAGATGAAAAGATCTAGTAACTCTCCATGAATGTAGATGTCCCAGGAGACTGACAATAAATTTCACTTATAAGCATAGTGTTGAATATCACTATATATTCATTGGTTGATTGTAAGTTAATGTTCAACAGACTGATATTCAAACTTATGTGGCTAATACTGCAAAATTTTGGTTCAATTTCTGTTTAAATTTAATCCATAACATCTATCTGAAGTCGAGATTTGCTTTCCATTTTTACTCATATTTTCTGCAGTTCTTTATTGAAATCTAGTATATTCTAGTCCCTCTGAAATGTGATAGTATGAATTTTCCTTATATCTATCTGTTAAATGTTCATATCACCATAGTTACTGACAGTAAAATGGCAAAACCATACTCTGAAACTTCCAAGAAAGCTAATCTTTTAAAATAAAATAATAAGTGTAATAAATCAAGATATATACATTAAAATAAAAATATCGAAGTTGGGATTGTTCAGATGTGTTTCAGGAAAAAACAAAAAAAAAACTATGGGATATGGGAAAAGGACACCTTAGTTTTATTATATAAAAGCTAAATTTCTAATAATGGAATTAGAAAATGATACCTACTTCTTTTATCATTTTCACTTATCTTTGGATCCAATTTTCAACGTTAACATTTGTATTTGTGTGTGTGCTGGCTTGTCAGTTTTACTGAGCTGAAAATGTTGATTTGCCTCACATTTCTACTCAGCTTATGAAATTGCATTCACTATAAGTTACTGATATCCATTTATTCAGAAGAGGATAAGAGTAGGGACATAGTTCTTTAGTGATTCCACCTAACTTTACCCATTACCTACCTAAAAACTCTATTTACAGTAGTAAAAAGTGAGTTAAAATATATTAGACTGGTTTAAAAATACTAGATTAATTTCTAGTAATTTTTGTTCCTACGGATGAACTTAATGGCATAATATGTTGATTGCTAATAAAGTCATTTAATATTCTACACATCTGCATATTTATCAGCTCTAAGTGCAGCCTGGCAATCAGCAGCAGCCCATGATAACTCCCCTGTGGTGCTTGGCAGATAATATAATGCCTGATGAGCAGGAAGGCACTCTTGAACCAAGAGATAGTCAGCTTTCCATTTTGGTACAAAGGAAATGAGCTCACTCTGCTGCCCCAGGCAGAGGAGTCAGCATAGAGCGGGGCACCCCTTGGCAAGGAAAACCCAAATGGGTCTAATCATTTATAAAAAATCTGCTGTAAACTTTCCAAAATATTTTCAAAAGATGAGAAAGGCTGTTATGTCCCTGTTAATAATGTATACTTAGTATTAAAAATCCTTTCTCAATGAAATAAACTAATAATTAAAAATAGAGTTTGGTTTTAAATGTATATTTATTTTGAGAGAGAGAGAGGATTGAGGAGGCAGACAGAGAGAGAGAGAGAGAGGGAGAGACAGTATCCCAAACACACTCTGAGCTCACAAACCGTGAGATCATGACCTGAGCCAAAATCAAAAGTTGGAAGGCTTAACTGACTAAGCAACCCAGGTGCTCCCAAAATAGAGTTATTATTAGGTATTGTTATGTGCATAATAAAGTACTGTATTGAATAGCTATTAACCATAAAACTGCAGCTCTGAAATATTTTTGGTGCATTATGGTGCTTTGAAGAGGGTGTACATTCCTTGCTGTTATTAACATTAATTGAGTTACACTTGTATTATATGTTTTACCATTTATAATGCAATGTACTATAATAAGACCATGCTCTATTTGCTTTTCTATTACTAAGCTGATAACTAAAAGGCAAAGTGAGCCCTTTGGAGAAAGTTGAAAGTGCAATATGATTTTGCTACAGCCCTAACCATATTTTGTTGTAGTTACCTGTCTAATTACTTTCCCTGAGGATATGGAAGAAGTGAAACTTATTTACCTTTTTATTTCCACCTAGATTGGGGTCTGGTATATTTCAGATAGCTGAATGTTAAAATAATGAATGAATGGTGCATTCAAGATTAAAAATATATATATTCCTTCTTAGAATTGAAGACAATTTCGTAGTCCATTGGCCAGATATATACTACTAAGAAGTTTATAAAACAAAGGGAAAATAATATGAGATAATGTCTCCTTCATAAGAACACTTACACTAATTTACTCCCTATATATTTATCAAATGCCTACTTTGTGCCTACACTTGGGATATATCAGTGAAAAAAAATAAACAAACATCTTTGGTGTCATGGAACTTATGTCCTCATGTTGCAGGAGAGATCATAAATGTAATTAATAATATGTAGATTAGATTACATTGAAAGATGATTATGTTTTGTGACAAAAAAGAAAGTTAAACATGCTGAGAGGAATCAGGAATGCTACTCTAGAAGAAGTGTGAAGCACATTCAAATAGGACACACAAGGAAACCCTTATTGAGAAAGTGACATTTGAACAAATATCTGTACAAGGTAAGGAAGTAAACCATGTGGATATTGAAGAGGCAGAACACAGCAGAAAGAAAGCTCGGGCAGTGAAAAGGTGCTGAAGGAGGAACATATCAGCAATATTAGAAGAACAAGAAAAATAATGTGACCGAAGCATGTGAGAAGAATTAGAAACGTAAGACAGAGACACGTTGGGGGAATGAATTTAAGTAGAGCCTTGCAAGCCAGTGTTAAGGACTTTGGATTTTAACCCTGGGCCATATGTGGAGTTACAGGAGAGTTTTTAGTGAATGATCCTGATTTATCTTATTGAACGATCCCTCCAGCTTCTTTGTTAAGGATTGACAGTTAGGGAACAAATATTGAAACAGGTAGAGCCAACCACAGTTCATTACATAGTCAGCGCGGTGTATAAGACCAACAGAAGAGTTGAGAATGACTTCAACATTTTTAGCCTTCGCAACTTGTAATGAAAATATAATAATTTTTAAAAATGTATAAAGTACAAGACTTGCATGGCATCTTAGAATCTGTGTAGTACATTATACCAAAACGTAGGCATAGCGTGAATTAAAACCACAACAAGATATTACTTTACACCTGTCAGGATCACTATAATCAAAAACATAAGAAATTAATGTTGGTGAAGATGTGGAGAAAAATGACCTCCTCTGCACTGTAGATGGGAATGAAAGCTGGTACAGTCACTGTGGAAAATAAGTATGGAAATTTCTCAAAATATTAAAAGCAGAGGTGTGCCTGGCTGGCTCAATCAGAAGAGCATGTGACCCTTGATCTCACAGTCATGAGTTTGAGCCCCACATTCAGTGTAGATATTACTAAAAAAAGTAAATAAACATTAAAAAGAAATAGAATTCTCATATGATCTAGTGATTCCACTACTGGATATTTACCCAAAGAAAACGAAAACACTAATTCAAAAAAGATTGACGTTTATTGCAGCATTATTTGCAGTAGCCAAGATAAAGAAGTAACCTTCCATAGATAAATGGATAAAGAAGCTGTGACACACACACACACACACACACACACACACACACACACACACAAATACACACACCGTAATATTTTTCAGCCATAAAAAAGAATGAAATTCTGCCATTTGCAACAACATAGATGGACCTAAATGTCATAATGTTGAGTGAAATAAATCAGAAAAAGACAAATACCAAATGATTTTACTCATATTTGAAGTTTAAAAACAAAACAAAACAATACAAGACAAACAAACAAAACAAAAACAGAGCCATGGATACAGAAAACAGATCAGTGGTTGCCAGAGAAGAGGTGGGTGGGGGGAATTAATGAAATAGATGAAGGGAATTGAGAATACGCTTAACTTGATGAGCACTGAGAAATGTACAGACTTGTTGAATCATTATATCATACACCTGAAACTAGGGTAATACTGTATGTTAATTATCCTTTAAGGAAAGAAAGGAAGGAAGGAAGGAAGGAAGGAAGGAAGGAAGGAAGGAAGGAAGGAAGGAAGGAAGGAAGGAAAGAAGGAAGGAAGGAAGGAAGGAAGGAAGGAAGAAGGAAGAAAGAAAGAAAGAAAGAAAGAAAGAAAGAAAGAAAGAAAGAAAGAAAGAAAGAAAGAAAAGAAAGAGAGAGAGGGAGGGAGGGAGGGATGATGGGAGGAAGGATGGGAGGAAGGAAGAAAGGAAGCTAGAAAGGAAGGAAGGAAGGAAGGAAGGAAGGAAGGAAGGAAGGAAGGAAGAAAGAAAGAAAGAAAGAGGGAGAGAGAGAGAGAGAAGGAGGGAAGGAAGGAAGGAAGGAAGGAAGGAAGGAAGGAAGGAAGGAAGGAAGGAAGGAAGGAAGGAAGGAAGGAAGAGGGAGGGAGGAAAGAAGGATGGAGGAAGGGAAGGAAGATTTATACCATGTGCACCAAGATAGATCTGGGGAGACAGTAACATGTAACCTTTTGTCTCCCAGAATAGAAAACAGATCACTCCACTTCCTGCAGAAGATCTCCAATTTTCTTCACTCTCAATTGATGCATACTGTAATGTAGACTTAAACACTGATCTTTAAAAAAAATTATAATGGCAATGATTTTAATAGAAATTAAGGGCATTTATAGTTACATAATTGTGATAAACACAGTGAAATATATTCTGTATAAGCTCCAATTACACATAGTGTATTTTTATTAAGAGTAAGGGAAAGAGTTTCTTTTGTTTTGCTCACTGATAATTCTCTAGCACTTATATTGGTGGCTACTACATAGAAAACATTAAAAAACACTTGTTGAAATGGTAAATACACCACAGTGCTGAATTTCAATACTAGTATTTTATCACACGTTGAGCCTATCGATGGGTCCATTACAGTATTTTCATCATTCTCAGTGACATAAAAGATGGGAAAAGAAAGATTAGAAAAAGATAAGTGTATCAAGTTAAAGAAAAACATCTGAAATCAACAGGAAAAAATATCAGTCACTGTTTATAAATAAATCTGAGACAAAGGTATTAGAGTGTTTCACTAAGTTGTGAGGAAATCATCATAGAAGCCTTTATTTGCACGTCTATAAAATTACTCTCTTAGGCATTGTTTCAATAAAATTACCCAGTGACTGTTTTAAATAGTTGAACATGTACATGTAGATTACTGTAGATTTTATTGCTTTTTAAGCACCCAGAAAACATTCACTTTTCTTTTGGAAAAACATTCTAGGGGCACCTGGGAGGTTCAGTCGGTTAAGCGTTCAAACTTGGCTCAGGTCATGATCTCCTGGTTCATATGTTCAAGCCCCACATTGGGCTTTGTACTGACAGCTAGGAGCTTGGAGCCTACTTCGGATTCTGTCTGTCTGTCTGTCTCTCTCTCTCTCTCAAAAATAGACATTAAAAAGAAAAAAGAAAACATGCTAAAATATCTCTTGAAGATTATGTTTTTTTGTTTGTTTGTTTGTTTTGTTTTTGATTTTTGTTTTTTTTGTGTTTTTTTCTTTCCACATTGGATAAGACCATGTTGGACTAGAGAAATGTGCTTTGCTCATCTTTAGTTTCTAAGACACTTAAAGTTCTGGATCGTGCCCTTTCTGGTGGTGGGTTTCAACATTTCTATTTAATTCTTTATTTCCTCTTAGATCCTTAAAATACATCCCAACTTTATTCAAAATTTCCAGACTAAGTGGGTTTTGTCTACAATCAAATAACCATATATGTTAAAGGAAATACACCATTTAAGGTATACTATAAGTTGATGTTAGTTTTTCCACCTTTAAAACATAGAAACAGAGATGGTGTCATTTATGAGTAAGGGGGAGGCTATGAGTTTTAAAAGGTTTTCCACAGTTTCTGAGAATTCATGTAGATTGTGTCATGTATCACATCTTCGAATAAAATAAAAAGGTTTGGAAGGAGAATTTCTGACATTTCTGGTTGCCTTATATGATTGCTTGTATTTCTACCTCTTTCTCTGTTTAGTATTTGACCTCAAAGAGTGAAATAAAACATCAACCACCATAGTTTCAACTTATCTCAACACCAAATGTTAATTAAAGCAGAACACTTTTAGCAGGAGAATATTAGCTGTCTACAATTTAGTGAATCCATTTTATGCTATACTTAGTTTCAATTTTCTAACTAGTATATACAATCTCTGACCATCGACTATCCCCAAATTTTCGGCTCCAATTACAGAATACTTTCTCTACTATCATGTTATTCAAGAACCATCTTTTCATGTTATTCAAGAATCATTTTTAATCAAGGATACCTTGAATATAACACCTCTGGACCCGAAGTTGCAAAGCAGCAGATTAAAATTATTGCCAAAGAAACCATTTCCCAGTGCGGGGTTTTATTACATGGATTAGTTTTTGCGTGAATTCAAAATGTTGGTCAAGATAACTGGAATTTCATTTGTATTTCATTTCTCAAAGAAATTCTTTACAACATTTCTCAAAAATCCCTTCCCTTCCCAATTTCTATGCCTTCTTTAGTTATTCCAAGATTTTTACTTGCGAAATCTTTGAATTCTTTCAGTTACAGCCTCATCCAACTTTTCTTTTCCTCTCCCTCCTTGTTTTCCATGTCTCTTTTTATAGCAACTAGGTTAAGAATTTCCTTGTGGGTAAATACCTTAGTGGTTCAATTGTTGGGGTCCTATGGTAGTTCTATTTTTAACTTCTTGAGGAACTTTTATACTGTCTTTCAGAGTGGCTACACCAGTTTGCATTCCCACCAATAGTATAAGAGGGTTCCCCTTTCTCCACATCCTCATCAATATCTCTTGTTTCCTGTGTTGTTAATCTTAGCCATCCCGACAGTGTAATGTGATATCCCATTGTAGTTTTGATTTGCATTTCCCTCATGATGAATGATATTGAGCATCTTTTCATCTGTCTGTGGTTGATCTTTATGTATTCTTTGAAAAATATCTAATCAGGTCTTCCCATTTCTTAACTGGATTATTTGTTTTTGGGTATTGAGTTTGATAAGTTCTTTTTAGATTTTGGATACTAATACTTTATCAGATATGTCATTTGCAAATATCTTCTCCCATTCTATAAGCTGACTTTTAGTTTTGTTGATTGTTCCCTTTGCTGTGTAGAAGCGTTTTATCTTGATGAAGTCCCAATATATTATTTTTGCTTTTATTTCCCTAGCCTCTGAAGATGTGTGTAGTAACAATTTGCTATGGCCAAGGTCAAAGAGACTGCTGCCTGTGTTTCCTTCTAGGATTTTTATGGTATCCTATCTCACATTTTGGTCTTTAATCCATTTGAATTTATTTTTGTATAAGTGTAAGAAAATGGTCCAGTTTCATTCTTTTGCATGTTGCTGCCTAGTTTTTCCAAGACCATTTGTTGAAGAGACTGTCTTTTTTCCACTGGATATTCTTTTCTGCTTTGTTGAAGATTAGTTGACCATATATATAGTTGTGGGTCCTTTTCTGGGTTTTCTATTCTGTTGCATTGATCTGTGCATCTATTTTTGTATAAGAGTTAGTAGAGAAGTGTGAATGTTCGCACATAGATATGTTTGCCCTGTTGCATAATAATCCACCATTATTTTAAGTGGCCTTTTAAAAATTGTGGTAAAATATGGTAACCTGCTTTTTTTGTGATGGGGTCTTATGATCAAATACTTATTCTGAAAAGGAATTACATGTAAGAGATGCCAACATATGAAGTAAATCTTTTTTTACATTCCTGTACCATTGACAGATGAAAATGTACTTCAATGTTCTTCCATAGAACATCAATGTTTGAATGCATATCTTTCTTGGTGTTATGCTTTGTAAGTCAGGATTTTCATTCATATGATAAGTGCAATCTAGGAATCCCCACCAATGGTAGATTTAGAATGTATTTAATTCTATAAGGCACTAGTTTCACATTGCTTTGCAACTTTACAGGGAAAACAATGGAATTCTATTCATATGATTTCAGTCTTATCTTTGAGCTACTCTTGGCTTTTCCAATGAATGAAAACCACAAAATTAAACTAAATTTGCCTAGCCAAAGAATTTGTTATGAATCGATTGCCTTATGTTCTTCTAAATTCATATGCTGAAGCCCTAAGCCCTGAGGTGATAGTATTTGAAAGTGAGGGCTTTGGGAAGCAATTAGAGTTAGATGAGACCATGAAGGTGGAGACTCTGTGTTGGTATTACTGTCCTTAAAAGCTGAAGAAGATCAGAGCTGTCTCTCTTCGCCATGTGAGGCCATGGTGAGAAGGTAGCCATCTGTAAGTCAAGATGAACACGCTCAATAGGAATCTTAATCTTAGACTTCCCAGTCTCCAGGGCCATGAGAAGTAAATGATATTTAAGTCATCCAGTTTATAGTATTTACCATAGCAGCCCAAGCTGACTAAAATAATATTCCTTGCTGCTTACACGAATCACAGTTTTACCAGGCATGACTTACTTTTGCTCAGTTTTTGATATTAAACAAAAAATTATATTTCATTTTGGGGAGATGAAAGAGTGCCCTATGATTCCAAAATATGTAATTTTGTATTTAAGGTGTAGTCATTTAGGATGCTAATTTCATTCCAAAGCACATTATCACAGAGTTAAGATTCAGTTTTATTACACTAAATATATACATACATATTATATAATATAAGTACATCTATAAATACTTATAATACCATACAAGTGAATATGCTACTGAATGAACATGCAGTTGATTAGTTGAGTGTTTCTATTAAGACTAGGTTAATAATTACCCCTAAAAATGGAATCAAGTCCATGTAGAGTGTGTATTTCTAGAAGGGGAAATAGGGGGGTTATTTGACAGTAGATCTTCAGCAAGAACTTTTGGCAATGTGGTTGTTACGGTTCACTGACATTTGAGGAACTATTTTTCATTTTTAGTCAGGAGAATTTTGACAAACGTTAGGGAAATATTTCCTCTCTCTGATCAAGCTTATATATAGCTATTTCATAAAATATTTTATTCTTATGAATAATTAGTTATACTGAATTTTTATAGCCTATAGCATTAATGAATAGAAATAAAGATGGAAATATACACAATTAGCTAAAAGTTAAGACCCATAAAAAGTATGTAAGTAAGTAGTATTTATAATTACTCATTTAAACTCTAAGTCTGTTGGAAATTCTAGAATTGACATCATTAGAAATTTTCATTTTTATTGAAGTATGTTATATGATTTATAATTATGTGTAACCAAAATACTATTTAGCAGTATTAAGAGTCATCCCCTTTCAAGGATGATAAAGTTAGTACCATTTTGGAGTTAAAGTCTTCTTTATCTGTAACCAGAAAGGATAGACTTATAATTTTGAGATTGTATTTGATATACTTTATTAGTCATGTTGACAATATTTTCATTATTTTTTAATGTTTATTTATTTATTTTGGAGAGAGAGAGGGAGAGAGACAGACAGAGAGCAAGCAGGGGAGGGACAGGGAGAGAGGGAAACAGAATCCCAATCAGGCTTCAGGCCGTCAGTCATACATTTTAACATTAAAATTTCAGTCTTAAGACTATTCTAATTTTTCATATATAAACTATTTTATATTCTTTTCATTCATAATATGGGAAATTTTTAGTGAAGTGTTTTTAATTGGTAAGAGTTTGATATAAATCAAGTGACTTTGTATTTAGAGCAAACTCTACATACTGTATATAGAATTTAATTAAATGTATTACTTTTGTCAGTTGTGCAAAGAACACAAACTGTTATATTGCATGTTAACCTGATATACTACTGTAGATAAAAGCTAGAAATTTATTGGTTGGTAGAGTCAGAAAACACTGATTCCTCATTAAGGGAGCTTAGTAACATAATTTTAAAAATCTTTTAGTGATAAGAACAGTAATCTTTCTTATTTTAATTTACAGTGAAAAAATCTGAGAGAGCTAATTTTGATCTAGTTCTATGTAGTATATTGACTCTCCTGTATTCAACCTATCATTGTAAACACACTACTATGTAGTGGATGATTTTATTTAAAAAAAAAAAATGCCTTTCAACATGATTGCTATTCCACTGTTAATGATTTGAAACAGGGAGTTTTGCCTGTGAAAATGGTAAATTAATGAACCTGATGCAAACAATTTGGTTCTAAAAGTTGATCCTTAAAATTGTACCCTCCGGCTAAAAAGAAGTTAAAATTTTTCAAAGTGCAAACTTGACCCAAATGTAATGTTAACAATTTGGGAGAAAAGAAGTAATCTTGTCCTCACCACAGTTTCTTTCACTCTGACGGAATTGATTTGATAAAAATAAAATCTAATTTTGCCCCAGATTTGAAAGTTTCCAAGTCCCCCAAGTGATTCCCAAAACCCTCATGAAATTTTTACTTCTCTTTAGACAGAAGAGAGCAAAAAGGACAATGTTACAAGTTGGGCATAAAACTGAATATGTTCACTTCATCATACTTTGTTTTTATGTTATTATCTACTTTTGTGATTATAAATTGGCTTTTAAGGTTTTGAAATAATGGTGCCAATGAAGATTTTACTTCCAGATCTGACTTGTAAAATTACAAAATTGACATTCTTATTGAATTGCTCTCATCCTTTTATTTCTATTTTTTCTTTCCTTTGCTCTCTTTTTAAAAAAAAAAAACAACTTTCCTTTCTTTTACTTTACATGTTCCTATATTCTAATTGTTGTTATCACTGGCCTAGTGAATGAAGTTAAAAATCTCCAACATGATGTTCAAGGCCTTATTTTTCCACATGCATATTTCATAATCTCTAAACAAATGTATACTATCCAACCATATCTAACTCTTACTCTTCTATGTCTTCGCATTTGCTATTGCTTCTGAACATTCATCTACTTGTCTCCTTCACATGTACTTATGTTAAAAAGAAAAAGAAAAACAAAGAAAGATGTAAATCATCCTTCAAGTCTCTAACATCTTAAACACATTTTCTTGGTACAGCTTGTGATTGCACTTATTCATTGCATTTTTATTTATTTATTTTATTTCTTTTTGCATTGCAGAACTTCTGTGATTGCTGGTAACACATTGCATTATAATGTTTTTAATGTGCCTGTCTTCTATAACACAGTGAGCTTCTTGAAAATTGGAACCACGCCTGACTCATCCTTGCGTTTTCATTTCCTAGAGTATAATGTATGTGATAATCATTTAATTACAATTTCATGCATGGATTTCTGATTGAGTGAATGAATGAAAGAGTGAGTGAGTGAGTCACCAGCGTCAGAATTACCATAAATGTGGCTTACTTGCCAGTTGTACAAAGATGGGGTTTAATGTTTACATTATTTGGTCTGGATATTTTCAACTTTTTTTTTCTGCCTCCTTTCCAGTTTATTAGCCCACCTCCCACCCCATTTTTTCAACATTTTTGTGCTTTATCATTTGTGGAGCTTTAGAAAATCTGTGTTTGGTACTCGGTCTTAGAGTCCCATATGTTGTTTGGGTGGGTTCTGATAATTATATAGCTCTTCCTTTATTTTAAGTTTTACTCGTGATTCTTATGTGTAGTCACGTTGAGAACAAGTTGAATCATTAATTTCAAAAGCACGTCTCCTGGTGTCATTGTCTCAGTATTAGGAACTTAGAAAATACAAATACAAGTACAGATATGTAGGCTTAAATTGAAGTCCTCAATACATTTTGGTTAATCACAGAATGCCAGTATAACAATTATTCACACTTGCTTTATGCCATCTACAGAAATTAGTGTTAGAATTCGGGCATTTGTCAACATTGAAGATATTGTCTAACACCCTGACCTTGAAAACCAGTCAGTAATGGACACGATGACTAGTGTATACGATGGAGTTGGAGTCTTCGGGTACAAAGCTGATAAATTCCACTTTGATGTTTGTGCTACAATATCGGTATTGTGATATAGTGAAGTTTTGATATCTTCAGCTCAACCACAGCTTCACTTCAACAGGGAGTATTGCTGTGATTTGATTAATGTAGTGACAGTTTGTGGTTTCACTTTTTGAGAAGGACAGTAAAATAAGATTTAGTTGTAATGATATGTACAGTATAGAGTTTCATAAAACCTTATCTCATAAAATGCCTGAATAACTTTCCGAGGGGTAAGAAGGAAGAAAAAAAATAAGAATTTATGACAAAAATAATAAAACAGGTTCTGCTATTGGAGGCCTGCCTGTACTGCTGGAACTCTAATAGCATGCATTAAAGTGGAAACAATCTTGATGAAGCTGCCTATCTCATATTACTGTTCTTCTTACTTGATTTGTGGAATAGCATCCGTAGAGATATGAGCTTCCCAGCGTCATTGTCAATATGATTACAGGCTTATGTGTCTTCGTTCTATATCATCATAGATAGTTACTGGACAATTCACAGAACAGATTATTTTACACATAAAGTTTTTATGACTTTTATTGATATTTTAGCACTGAGAATGATATTCTCCAATATCAAATATACATGTTAAAACAAAAATCCAATAATTACCATAAATATTAACGATACATAGAACTTACCATGATAAATAACTGACGTTAATCAATGCAGGTCTAAAATTGTTTTGTTTTGTTTTGTTTTGCTTTTTTAATCAGGGTTCCTGGTGCACATGAAATGTTGTTATGGGTGGTGTGTATGGTCATAACACACAAAAATGTTTTCTGTCCTTTGTGCAAGATATTAGCTCTCTAATGGAGCAACTTATTATCAAATGTTTAGAGTTTTGTTTTGTTTTCATTCCTATAGAGCAGTGTGCAAAAGCACTGTGCTCATTTGGCTGTGCTCATTATCACTTTTTGTGGCCACATAGGAGAGGCTGTTCATCACTGATAAAGCCCTGATTACACCGAGGGGAGGGAGAAAGCACATGACATCAGACTCTCCCTCCCCAGTCACTTGCCTTAAACATCTCTCGGGCACTGCTGACTGGCTGAGGAAAATCCCAGGAGCTGACATGCTCTGCCCTTGTAAAAGAAAGTCAGAGGGAAATTTAAGTTCCAAAGAATGAAATTCTATATGTTGCAATGAACTTCCCCTTTGACCTTCGCTATTGTTGCAAACGTGATATAATGTAGATCTTGTAGGTTGGAGGTGAATTATCTTGTGAGGTATTTTTTACAGATGATTAGCCATTTTTTTTTTTTTAACAAAGACGTCCGAGAGTTGGGTGTGGCGGGTTTCGAGGATGAGATGTGAAAGAAAGAGTAGGATTCTAGATCAAAGCCAGTGAATAATTCCAAAAATGTTGGCGATGAACGATTATAACCCGAGACATTTCTGAAGGGTAACAGAGGAACACACACAAAAACCTGCTGTCGCAATGAGAATTTCTTATTTGTGAGCTTTTCCTGCGTCAATAATCCAAGTTTCCCATTTCACTGTGTGTCATCTGTGGCGAATAAACTAAAAATGCCGAAATGGCTCCAGCAAAATTAAAAATATAATTCATCATAGGTCATAGCCGTTAGAAACTTAGGTTGTTGATTATCGTAAATGGACACTAGAATCACAAAACAAACCAAAGTTTTCATTTTAAAAAGTCACATCAGTGAAAAGTCTCAGGAAGCAAGTTACTTAGTAACCAAACTTATTGCCAGAGACGGAAAAGTCACACAGTAGGTGAGAAATTAGTAATGCCAGGATGTAAAATTATAGTGATAAAAATGCTAGGACAGGATGCAGTATGAGAATTCGGAAAGGTTTCACTCTCGCACAGTCTGATAATAGACATATTAATATCATGTCACCTCATGCCGCAGAAGTTTTGTGTAATAATCTGAAAAACAGCAGCTCCTTTACCAGGTTGATGAATTCTGAGATTTCCCCAGTAAATGTCATGCTGTAGCATTTATAAGATTTGTGAATGAAGGTGAGATTCAAGATTTTTTTTTTCTACTGCAAAGAACAGACTGATATGAGCAAAGGACAAGAAGTTTTTAATGTGTTTCTTTTTCTCCACAAACAAAGCATCCGTCTTGGAGAAAGTGTGTTGACATCCGTCCTGGTGGTGCCTTTATCAATGCTTGATTCCATGAGAGGGTTTGAGAGGGTTTATATCTCTTTAAAGGAAAGAAAACCCTGATGTTGTCACAATACTGTCTTCATCAAGAGATGTTGGGGATAAACATTCTGGCAAGTGAAATTAAAAAAAAAAAAAGGAATGATGCTACTAAAATACTTTATTAAACAAAGACCAGTTTATTTGCGATTGTTTTCAAAACAGGTGCACACCTGGTCAAAGTGCACATAAACTTGCTCCACGTGGAAATCTGGTGGTTAGCAGAGGGACAGTTCTCAGCAGGGTGTTGAAGCAGATGGGCCAGTCAGAGGAGAACCCTAAAGTAGTAGGTAGACCTGCTCAGTGGAGAATCCAAACATGAAGTAAGACTGCTGAATGGTCTGCTTAGCAGAGGCGTTTCCACACGTGGACCAGTTTAACAGGTCTTTGTGAGGTCTTGCAGAAAATGTCGTAAAGGGAATCTGAATCTCTGTGAAAATCCACCGCAAAAGGAAGCTAACATGTTTCCACTCCTGCTGGGACTTGACTATGTGAAAAGGAATCAGCAAATCTCAGGTGTAATCGAAAGCCGCAGGAAAGAGCCATGGGAGAGAAGTGAGTGGGGTATTCCTTCCCTTTGAATGCCGAGGTATGAATGGGTAAGGCACCCTCTTTCTGAATCTTCTGCTCAGACTGAGAGTTAGACTCGGAGAGGGCAGGAGGAACTTTGTGGCCTGCAGGCTGATGACAGAGTGAAGATGAAATTTGCTGATCTGCTGCTACACGAGTTCTGGAATTCTGTGAAAGAGGGCTGTGTTGACATTCACGGGAATGCAATGAATATTTTGCTGCAGTTTTTAGCATCGTACATATGGGAACAGGCATTTTCTGCTTTCACAAGCATCAAGACCAAGGAAAGAAATGACCTTATTTCTGCTTTCTGTGCTTATTTAAATTCTGCCTAGAATTATTTGTGCAACCAAAAAGACAGGACAGGTTTGGTAATAAAAAGGGAAATTTCATTTAATAATAACACTTGTTAAGCATATAGAGGCCCATAAAAGAGATCAGGAACCCAATTATATGCCTAATAAGTTAGTAGTTGCTAGGATTATATTTGAAGCTGATCATGTTACTCAGTAAGAAAATATATTTTCAAAGTCTTGTGTAAAATTATGACTCAGACTATATTTTTATTGATGTTGCCTTGGCGTTTTTTTATAGTTGTACTACTTAGCATGTAAATATAATTTCATGTTATAAATAAAATTGATTAAAATAAATTCCAGCCTGTATTTAAATGATATCTATCAAGTTTATGTCTAGGAAAATGTAAATCTTCTCTTCGCTTAAGTGTGTTATTTCACAAAAAACTTATTATATTTGCATAGTAAGATTTTTAAAATAAAAAAAATTTTTTTAGTTTTAAATAGGGGAAAAACGACCTAGGACATAGTATATACCACGTATCTCACATCATACACCATATACCGCATCATTTAAATTTTATAGTATAGAAATTTGTAGTAATACCTTAAGGCCAAGGAGCGTACGTGGCTCAGTCAGTGAAGTCTGACACTTGGATTTGGCTCAGGTCGTGATTTCATGGTTTGTGAGATTGAGCCTACATTGGGCTCTATGCTGACAGCACGGAACTTGCCTGTGACACTCTCTTCTCCTCTCTCTCTGTCCCTCCATCCCCCTCTCTGTCTCTGTCTCTCTCAAAGTAAATAAATAAGCTTTAAAAATACTTTTAAGACTTATTTGGATAAGTTTTTTTTTTAAGTATTCATGTAGGAAATTAAAAGAAAAAATTGAAATTAAAGTTTCTTTTCTTGACACCTACTGCTATACACTAAACCTTTGAACAACACTGGGAATTAGGAGTGTCAACCCCCATGCAGTTGAAACTTGCATATAAATTTTGATTCTCCTGGAAATTTACTCATAGACTGCCGTCAACTAAAAGCCTTACTGATAACATAACTAGTGGATTAACACATACTCTGTATGTCATCTGTATTATACACTGTATTTTTACAATAAGATAGGGAAAACAAAATGTTATTAAGAAAATCATAAAGAAAAGATAATATGTTCACAATATGTACTGTATTTATTTAAAAAAAGTCTGTGTATAACTGAACTCATGCAATCCAAACCCATGTTGTTCAAGGTTTAACTATATATTTTGTAGAGAGAAATAACCACATAAAAGACAAACCTATCACATAGGGCAAAATTGTATTAGTTTTCTCTTGTATATAACATGTTACTATAAACTTAGTGACTTAAAAATCATCTGTTTATTAATTGTCTAAGTCAGAAATCTAGTATAGTAAAATCGCATTTTCTGCTCAGTGTTTTACAAGGCCAAAATCAAGGTGTCTTGATTCCTTTCTGTAGCTTCTGTAGAAGAACCCTCTTCCAGGTTCATTATTGTTGACAGAATTCATTTCTTTGGGGCTGTGTGACTGAGGTCCCTTTTTCCTTGCTAGCTGTTATCCGGGAGTCACTCTCAGTTCCTAGAGACAGATCCCATGTTCTTTCATGTGGTCTTGCCATCTTCAAAGTCAAGAATAATGCCCTGACTCCCAAAGTCCTTTGGAAATCTAACACCCTCTTCTGCTCCTATCTGGAGAACACTCTCTGCTTTTGAGGAACTCACCTGATCAGGCCAGCCCATCCAGATAATCCCCATATTTTGAAGTCAAGTGACTTGAATTTTAATTCCATTTGCATAATTCTTCCACACCAGTGTAAGTTCTGTTAGTGTTTAATGGAATAATAAAGGAATGAAAATCTAAAATGTTATACATTGAATAATAGGTTCTAAACTCATGCTTTAAAGGTGAGTTGCTTGAACTGGATTAGAATGGCATCATATTAGAATAGGGTGGGATCTTAATATATTATGACTAGGGTCCTGATAAAAATGAAATCTGGACACACAGACACACAGGCAAAAGGCCCATGTGAATGTCAAGGAGTGCCTGTCATCACCAGAAACAAGGAAGCATAGAACAGGCTTCTTTAGAACCCCAAAAAAGAATGAACCCATCAAACTTTGATTTTGCCCTTCTAGCTTTCAGAACTGTGAAATAATATATTTCTGTTCTTTGAAGCCACCCAGTTTGTGATACTTTTATTTTAGCAGCCCTAGGAAGCTGATGCAATTTCAAAATCATTTCATGTTTTTTATGTTGTGCTTTGTGATCTAGCCATTCCCTATCTTTCCATTCACTTTCTTCATGAATATTGCCTTGTTATATAAAATTTATTTTGGTTTTCAGATAAACCCAACCATATTTCTTTCTGACAGATTTTGCTACTCTTGTTTTCCAGAAGTTTCTTTTCTGACACTCCAAATACTTAGGTTTTACTCATGGATTTTATTAGTCCGTTCTACAATATTAATCTTATTTTAGAGTAATTAAATATGAAGACCTGTGTTAAGATTAAGACTACAGTTGACCCTTGAACAATACAGGTTTGAACTGCTTGGGTCTGTTCATATATGGATTTCTTTTTGGTAAATATAATACAATACTTTAAAAGTATTTTATCTTCCTTCTGATTTTTTAATAACGTTTTGTTTTCTCTATCTTCACTGTAAGAATGCAGTATATAATGCATATAACATACGTGTTAATATGTATTGTGTTAATATCTGTTAATGGACTGTTTATGTTGTCAAGAAGGCTTCCCGACAACAGCGGTCTATTAGTAGTTAAGTTTCTGGGGAATCAAAAGCTATATGCAGGGTTGCTTAGGTGACTCAGTTGGTTCAACATCTGACTCTGGATTTCGACTCAAATCATGATCCCAGAGTTGTGAGATCAGGCCCTGAGGTGGGATCTGTGCTGAGCAGGAAGCCTGATTGAGATTCTCTCTCTCTCTCTCTGTCCTTCCCCTACTCTTGCATCACCTGCTCTCTCTCTCTCTCTCTCTCTCTCTCTGAAAAAAAAAAAAAGTTATATGCAGATTTTCGACTGTGTGGGCTTAGTGCCCCTAACTTCTATGCTGTTCCACAGTCAACTGTATTTTAGTTCATGCCAGTGATCTAGTGTTAAAAAATTTTAGTGCTGTTAGAAACCAGTGGACAGTTTTGTAATAGAAGCTTAAAGAATATGTAATAATTTCAAGAAAAGTTAAGTCTTGATGTATAAATGTAATTTGGGGTAAAAGTATTTCCTATTTTGTATATTAATAAATAAACTTTCGGAGTACCTAGGTGGCTGGGTTGGTTATGCTTCTAACTCTTGATTTCCCCTCAGGTCATGATCGCACAGTGGTGAGATCGATTCTTTCTCTCCCTCTGCTCTTCCCTGACTCTAAATAAATAAATAAATAAATAAGAACTTTCTGCCCACTCAAATGCAATGTCTTGAGGAGTAAGACCATTTTTTTAACCTCTAATATGTAGCACAGTTCTTATATGTGATAGATCTTCAATAAATGTTTGTTAAGTTGGTAATTTGTAAGTGAATGAATTAATGAGTGATATTACTTTCAGTTAGCATGCTTTTCCTGCCATTGAGAAATAACATCATTATAAATACTCACATTAACTGTGAATAAATGTTAATATAGAATATAATGGTAATTTCCATTTAAAAATATCTCAGTTATATGAGTGAAAAATTTTAATATAATGTATATTTAATAAAGATACATTGAATGTCTTTATTATTAAATGCATATATATATATTTCTGGGCTTAAGAAGCATAGGTGATATATTAAATGGTATATTAATAATTTTATCAGCTATTATAAATAGGATTCAAATGTTCAAACTATTACTTCATGCAACGAATATAAAAATGTAAAACATAAAATTAACCTAGAATTGGCACAGTGATTTTATGCTTCATGTTTCTTCCCCATGGATGTAGAATGGCATTTGATAAGATTTGGAAAATTGGCAAAGTTTCCAATGGGGATCACAAATAATTGAATAGTTCTTTATGTTTTTAAATTATTTTCTTATTTTTGCAATTTTCTATCACTTGAACTTGCTAAACTTTCTCTAAATATCTGCACTCACCAGCAATTTCTTGCAAATTGTTATCATATCTTTGGACATATCCATCTTGGCTAACCGATGGAACACTAGGTTGTGAAATTTCCAATTATCATATAAAAATTGAAGCTCATCTTAACATCTCCAGAGTCATGTAGTAGTTTGGCAGCCAGTCAATGCCCTACATATTGACAAATTCACTAAGGACCATTCTGAATGTTTAACTATTTACTTTCTGGTTTATTAGAAATACCCTGTAAGTATTGCTTAAAAAGATACATTAATTGAAATCAAATGCTTGCTTTGATGCTGTATTTCAACTAATAAACATTTCAGTAAGCCAAACCCTATTACAGCAGTATTTATGTCAGCTTACTTTTATTACTTTTCATTGAAAGGCAAGTTAACTGCATTGAATACTATGTAAATTATACTTTAAAATAGTGTAAATTGATTTGAAATATTTTTGGTAAAGAGACATTTGGCACTGTTTAAAAAAAATGTACCTAGACTAGCTGGAAAAAAACTGGAAAAAGAAAACAAATTTGAAGGCTTTATATGTTATCAGACTCAAGACTTTGTAAAAAAAGCCATAGCAATCCAGATGATATGGCATGGACTTGAGAAGAGAAAAGCAAAACAAACCAAAACATAAAAACATTAATGAAACTGAATAGAAAGTTTGGAGAGAGACCTAAACATATTTGGTCAGGTGATTGTCAACAAAATTGAAGTACCAAAGCACTTCCATTGTAAAATGAAATTCCTTACGGTAAATTATGCTAGAAAAGTGAATAACCCAATTGAAAAACAAACATTCAAACAAACATTCTTGTATTATACACATATGAAATTTATTTTGAGATTGATCAAGATCGACCATGTATGATGATCATATATGTAACTACATATTGTAGTTATGTAATTACATATATATATACTCACACATTGATCATATATGTAAACACAGAGGTAAGAACCATAAAAACCTGTAGAATGTCAAATGGGTCAACATTTGTGTTTTTGAAAGAGTAGGTATTTCCTAGATTGAGACATAAAAAGCATGAACCATAAAAGGAAATGTTCAGTTTCTGTCCAATATTTTAAAAGAAAATCTTGATAACTTTACTTTCCAAAATTTATATGCTATTGCTGTTCTCGATGTAATCTTTGAGGAATACTAAGTTTACTCTGAGTATTATTTTCAATTAGTCATGACATCTTAATTCTGTTTCAATCTATACACAATGGCTGGATTAACTCAATTTGTCTGTAGGGAAAATAGACAGTGTTGTGACACATTTTACATGGACTTTTGCAGCCTCTTCAACTCAAACAAGTTTTTTTCTATTGCCTGCCATGAGAATTCACATTCCTAAACTTTGCCCAAAATTTCTATTTTAATGTATGTACGTAAATTGAACTAGAAGCTAAATAATTGTTCTGGGGAGTTGGATCACTTAATTTGAGAAAAAGAAAAAGGAATCTGGGTAGAAAAGGAAACATGGGGTGATCAAAGGTAGTTAATGGGGGAGGAGCTAAATTGCCCACTTTTATTTATATTTGAATTTAACGAGATGGATTTCTTTTGTCATAAAATTAAGGACAGTCTATATAAAATAAAGAGGAATAAAATCAAACTATGGGTAAAAGTTAGGGGCAGTAGGGAGCCAAGCAGAAAATAAAACAAATGAAAGGGAATTGGGCTCCAGAAAAATAAATGAATAAATAAATAAAGAGCAGGAAAATGAGGCAGACTTGAGAAGCACATGCTCTGTCCAAAATTGAGATAATCATTTCTATTATTTTGATGGCATTGAAAGAATTTAAAAATTCATATTTTAGCTGTAAAAATTTGATTTTTGAACATTGACTCAAATTTCAAAAATAAACCCTACGTGGTCTAAGGGCACCTGGCTGGCTTAGTCAATACAGCATAGAATTGTTGATCTCAGGGTCTTAAGTTTGAGCCCCATGTTGGATGGGTGGAGAGTTTACTTCCAAAAGAGAGAGAGAGAGAGAAGGAAAGAAAATGAGTCACCCTGGTGGCTCAGTAGGATGAACGTCCAACTTTGGCTCAGGTCATGGTCTTGCAGTTTGTGAGTTTGAGCCCCATATTGGGCTCATTGCTATCAGTGCGTGAAGCTCACTTCGGATTCTCTGTCCCCCTCTCCTTGCCCCTCTCCTGCTTGTGCTTTCTCTCTTTCAAAAATAAACATCAAAAAAATCTTTTATGAACTACAGAAACATTTCTTGTTTCTTGATCACGTGGCACCATTAAATTTGAAGGGATCCAAAAGAGAACATAGCATTGCATATTTTAAAAAATAACACAATTGTGTGTATTAAGATTTTTCTAATTTTTCAAATATTTATAGAAGCTATTGGATTTGATTAAAAAATATAGGCACTCTTGTCGATAAATGTCAATCATGGGGCACCTGGGTAGCTCAGTCAGTTAATTTTCTGACTCCTGATTTTGGCTCAGATCATGATCTCATGGTTCATAAGTTCAAGTCCCCCATCAGGCTCTGAGCTCTTAGCTTGGGATTCTCTCTGCCCCTCCTACTCTCTCTTTCTCTCTTAAAATAAATAAATAAACTTAAAAAAAACCCAAACTGTCAACCAGCTACCATTAAGTTTTTTTTTTTTTTTAATGTGAAGCAAGAGGGAAGAATTCTTATATTCATAGTATTTTACTGGTATGCATAATTATAAACCTTTAGAACTGAAAACACTCATGCTTGGATATTACATCTGAGGACATTGAAGCCTGTTGAAGTTCAGGGACCAATGACACAAGTGTGATAATTTTCAGAGTTGGGATTAGAAACAGACTCTTTCAACCCTTTAATAAATGCACTTCTTTTTGTCTCACTCAACTTTCCACTGAGTGATGGAGGAAACAGACTGTCAACTAATGAAAGATATTTATAGAGAGAGTAGTTGTGTCATATGGTCTGTGTGTTTTCACGACATTTTAAAACAAACAATTATTTCCTAGTGTATAAGTGAGAATTGTTATTTGTTATTTGTTTGAATTATTATTTGTAGTAATTCAGGATTACCATTCATAATTAATTGCTAAAAATCAAAAAGTGATGAGAATATAGGAATAATGCTTCTTTACATGTTCTGACATTGTTTATTCCTATTTATAGTGGGACATTTGCACCCTAGTTTTTCCTCTACATAAAGAAGCCAGGTAGATTTTTGCTTCCCTTAAGCCCAAGTCATCTTACAGTCTTTATCCTCGATAGATATTGTACACTGCATTTATACACACAGAGTTTTACAAAAATATATTGCAACATAAATTTATGTTCCCAGAGGTTCTTAGGAAACAATTTTTCAAGATGAATGTCAGAAAACAGAGAGAAGTAGCTAGGAATTTTTGTGCTTTCTCCATATATCATGAGGATCAAAGGAAGAATAAAGTACAAATTCTCAAGGACCTGGAAGAGTTAGTTCAAGTTCATAATGGTGTACTTCTACTGATCATCAATGTAATTACCCAAACGATTATATTTAGAGTATCTCTAAAGAAAAGAAAAGAGAAGAAAATAGGGAAAAAGGAAGAAAAGGAAGAATTAAATTAAACAGATCCCTTTATTTCTTAAGTATGACTTGGGCTCTTTTCCATCAGTCCATGCAGGAGATCTGACAACGAACGTTACCTTCCTTATATTTCTCGTTTTTATTTCTCCTTCTATAACTTTTACCTGGAGTAATATAAGTGGAGAATATATATCATATACACAGAGAGCTTTCCCGCACACGATTATTATATTGGCTTTTGTTTCTTCTTTTCTTTTTTATCTGATGGGAGAAATGACACAGGCTTTGGTACATAGTCAAAAGTATGTACTGAAACCACTAACTACAGATCCTCCGGACTCTTTTTCCAGTGTTCCCCCATTGCCACTATTGATATTTGAAGCTGCACAATGTTGTCTTATGTAGTTTTGTAATGATTCGTCCAGAAGATTGAAACAAGTAAAGATTTAAAAAAATGTCACTACGCATTTACAAAGCATCTGGTGAAGAGGCCCTGCTTGGAAGTATATAATTTGGTTCTCGAAAAGCCAGAAATATTTCTCAATCTACATCCCACTCTTTGTCCATCATGTATTTTCTACTTTCAATATTTAAACACTTTAAAAAGTCATTTTTAACATTGTCTAGCTTGCATTTAAGCAATTTGTATGTTTATCGCTCTCTGTTTACCGTAGCACTTCCTTATGTCTATCCGCACCGTGCTTGTTGAGCAACCATAATAACGTAAATAGAATTTATTTACCTCTTGTAGTTGCATAGTGATTTCACCTCATCTTCTCATTTAAGCCTCATTATGACCTGTGAGATAGGAATTTAAAATCTATCTTTAATAGATAAAAATGTGCTTCTAAGCTTCAGTTAATTGACAAAATCTTATAGATATTAACTCGCAGAAGCTGAACTGGAAACCAAATCCTCCCCTTTTAGCGAAGCATTTTACCTCAAGTGTTACACTTACTTAAAATATTTTAATGGTATAGAATTTAGTTGTCAACTTGTATAAAATTTACATTTTTATTATCTATTTAAATGCTGAATTGTAAAAATTGCTGCCATATTCAAGTACAGGCTACCTAATATCACCAATATCGTCTAAATATTTTAGACAAGGCACTTCAACTTTGACATTCACTTTCTTGCCTTGATAAATAAAGAATCTGAGTTTGCTCCAAAAGGTGGTAAATGAGGCTAACATCTAAAAAATATCCAGGCACTGCTAAATACTGCTATTGTCTCATGCATTTCAATTAAAAGCCTAGAGATAATACAAGGGGAGCAAATGAACTGAAAGATGTTTATGCAATACTCTCTACTTCCAAACAGGTCCTCTTTGAATTAATCAATTAGCATTTTTCTAAGGCAAAATAATAGAAGCTATTTGCTATCTGCAGTGTGAAGAATAGAGCAGACAGTCTCCTTATCTAAAGGGAATGGTTTTTCAGCACTTCCGGAGGCAGACTGTTATGTCACTTTATAGTCCAGGTTTGACAGACTCTGAATTCCTACAATGCTTAATCTGTACAGTTCAATTGTAAATATAAACATAGCAGGTATTTCCTTAGGCCCCCAGCTTAGAGATACAATTACGGTGCAAATTAATATCACAGCGATTGTTCTCCACCTCAATTACCCCAATTCTTCCTTTCACCATTAAAAAGTGGAAGGAACTGCTATTATGGTTAATTTTGAATACTTTGTGCCCACACCCCCCTCCCCTAAAATCCCTGCAGGTATCTCTAGTTTGATTGTTTCCTTTATTTATTTATTTATTTATTTAATAAATTCTACCCCACGTGAAGCTCAAACTCACAACCCCAAGATCAAGAGTCACATGCTCTACCGACTGAGCCATCCAGGCAACTTGATTGATTCTTGATTGACTTCGCCGATGTCCCTCTGAGAATCGAGATACTTCCCAGACAATTCATGGCAGGAATCTGCTTATCCCTTGCTAGCTGTGCTACCAGCTCTGTATTCAAGGAGACCATTGGCCAGAGGACCTCTTCCAACTCTGGCCTGGGACTGTAGCACCTGGGAAGAGCCATGAGAAGCCAATACGGACATTTGCACTAGGCTAAGTCAGGGAGCCTTGCTGCGACAAGAGGGCTCTTCCTTTGCTAGGTGCTCCTATCAGTCACGGAGACCATTATTCACTGACTTAGTGTCACATGGGCCTTTTCATGGCAAAGGTTCCTCTTGAAACCCTTACCATTTCCCTGTGATGGATGTTAACGTGATTCACGATTTCTTTTCCTTTTCTTTTTTTCTTTTTTTTCATTCTGTTATCAGACCTCAAAGCCTAGGGACAATCCGATTCCTGCATTAGAGTTTATTTTCTGATATACCTTGTCAAAGAATTCATTTGTCTGAGAGTTAATCTCTGAGCAACTCCTGAGAATTTATCCCATCTCCATTTGTTTTTGTAAGGGAGAATAAAAAATTTCCTTTTCACCTTATATTTTATTTTCCAGGTTGTACTAGTATGAATATATGTGTGATATGAGTTTGAGTATTGCGTTACATGAAAGATATTTTTAAAAGTATAATTAACACTAGACTTTTTTTTTTTTAATTTTGTTATTACTTTTGAGAGAATGTGTGGGCTGGGGAGGAGCAGGGAGAGAGGGAGAGAGAGAGTCTCAAGCAGGCTCTGCGCCATTTGTGGCAGATCTGCGCCACATGGGGCTTGATCCCACAAACCTGTGAGATTGTGACCTGAGTCGAGATCAACCGTAAGACTTTTAACCCACTGAGTCACCCAGGCGCCCCTAACATTAGACTTTTAAACAGGACTTCAAGCTATATTTAGTTCTGTTAAAATTAGTTTTCTCCTTTCTTTGAAAATATAGAAAGCATAATTTATTGACTTATGTTTATGTTCACTACTGGTACTTAACTGCATGTGTACATGTGCTTTCAAAGACAACATAATACTCTTAATTGGAAGTGTGAGGCAAGGTACAAGGATAACGGACATATCAACACATACACACATTCAAAATAAATACACTGCAGAAAAGCAGACAGGTAAAGCTAAGGCATTGAATGTGAAATCACCTGCAAAGAAAGGCTTGCAAGAGGCAAGGAAGAAGTTAATTTCACCTAGAGGAAAGAATTTGAATTTGTTTAAGTCAGGAAAACAGTTGCTTTCATGTTTTCCACAGCCTTTAATTAGGGAACAGGATGAGGCGGGTGGTTTTAAGGAAATAGATGAAAAGGGGCTTTGTAAGTTTAGATGAGAGGAATAAGCTCTGAAATACGGAGAAGGAGACTTTTGAGCAAATGAATATATTGAAAGTTTTTGAGAAAAAAAAAATTGCTAAACCTTATCTGTGTGTAAGGTGCATTGAGTATGGATATACTCGTGTCTGGATATGATGGCAGTAAATGAGGTGTGAGGGTAAGGGCTCTAGAAATGGAGAGAGGATGTGGATATAAAACTTTTCAGAGAAATAAATAGCAAAACTTAAGAGATATGAAATGGAGATAGTTTTAGGGGATCAGTGAGTCTCCAAATTGAAAGCAAAATGTATATATATGCATATATTCATATATATATGTATATATATATATATATTTCTTTTTTTTTGCGGGATGGAGATCAATGGGTTTTTCATCAGATTCTCGAAAGTATTCGTGTCTTTATTATTAAATGTAAAGACTGATGAAGAAGCAGAGTCAAAAAAGGAAAAAACTGGGGAAAGTCACTGAAAGTGATGGTAAAATACAGAAAAACGTTGAATTAAGGGGGGATTAATTGAGTCTCTCTTTAACGTTACATTTCATTAAATGTTTTGGCATTTAAAGCTAACAAAAGGAAAAGAGTAAGGGGGCAATTCTGAGAATATGTGACTGAAAATTTTGTAATACAATAGATTCATTATTTTTGCTATTTTTGTGTACTGAAACCCTCAGTACTTCAACTTAATCGCATTCACAGACGTGCCGTAAATATCCCTTTCTCCATCATAAGCTTTTATATTTTACCCACTTGTTTAAGTGATCTTTTTAAACACAGCATTGGGTATAGGATTTCTCTTTTATGAATACATGGCATTTGAACAACTAGAATCACATTTTAGTGTACGTGGGAAGATAACGGAGTAGGGAAAATTGAACCTAGGACAATTAAGCGACTTGTAATTATTGGCAGGGAGGAGATGTTAACTGACCATTTATTTCAAGAGGAACTCAGAAGCTGAGTTGGGTTGATTCATCAAATTACATGTTCAGAAAAAAATAATTTATCAATTTAATCACTTTAAATTCAGAGACCCTAATTACTCAACATGAATGATAATTAATTGCTGTACCTCAAATATACCTGGCATGATAATTGAAAATACTTTTCTAAAGTGGATTAATGTGAAAAACTTGTTTAAGAGCTCAATTTATAGGCCAAAAGTAATTAGGTGGATGTGTTAGTCGGGAGTCTCAAATTTCCTTGAAGATCTCCTGCTCTCTCTGGGGTATCAATCCTGAATAATCCCCTAGCTGAACATGATGGGTTTTGCTCCCAGGATTGGCCAAGTTATATGGCAAAGTAGACTTTAAGATAACAAGATTATTTTTTTTTTCTGGGTAGGCCTGATGTAATCTTTAAAAAGAGACTATTTCTCAGGATAGTTGCAGAAGAGCAAGCCAGACTTTTGAAGCACCAGCGAGATTCATTGAGCCATTACGGGCTTGCAGATGGAGGGGACCATAAGAAAAGGGACTAAGAATGGCCTCCAGGAACTGAGAATGACCTTTGGCCTCCAGCTGCAAAAAAATGGGATTTGACTTGAATAACTGCAGAGAAATGAATTCTCTCAACAAGAATGCTTTGTGGGCAGATTTTTCCCAGGAGATTCCGGAGGTCAACTCCGCCTGGCAGACAGGCTGATTTCGATTTCAACCGAGGGTTACTCTAAGCAGGATGGCAAACCAGACATCTGACTATAGAAGGGTGAGGTGTTAGAAAACAGGACAACAGACTCTAAATGAAGTTGCTTATCCTAAGGTCAGAGATTTAACTTAACTGTAGCTTTGACTCTCTCACAAATGGAATCTTTACACAGAAAACTGGGAATCACTTGACCATCGCGAGTTAGTTGATCTGCTGGAAATTCCCCTGTTATTCCATGATGAAGAGTAGGCTTGCAATGACTGACCTGCTTTTTGCCTTGTATATATTTTCCTTGTTTGCTATTCCTTCTGCTTGTAAAGGTCTTTCATTTCGCACTGGTCCTCAGAGTTCTTTTCTGTTAGGATGCTGCCTGATTCAAAACAACTTTTTCTCAAACTCTTAGAATTTTTAATATGTCTCAGTTCATTTTTAAAAATATTTTTTACAAAATTGTTTAATGATTATTTATTTTTGAGGGGCAGAGAGACAGAGAGTGAGTGCAGGAAAGGCAGAGAGAGAGGGGAACACAGAATCCGAAAGAGGCTCCAGGCTCTGAGCTGTCAGCACAGAGCCTGACATGGGGCTCGATCCCACAAACTGTGAGATCATGACCTGAGCTTAAGTCAGAGGTTTAACAGACTGAGCCACACAGGTGCCCCTCAGTTCATTTTTTTTAACAGGAGTAATACCTAGGCGTTGTTTTAAGCTGCTAAATTTGTGGGGATAAAATGGCATACAATCAGCATAAACAATTTCTTTTCTTTCTTTTTTTTTTTTTTATGATGTTTATTTATTTTGAGAGAGAGAGAACATAAGGTGGGTTTTATTTGTTTATCCATCCAGTCACTTTGTGCCTTTTGATTAGTGAGTTCGATCCATGTACATTTAGGGTGATTATTGATATGTAAGGATTTACTACTGCCATTTTATCATTTGTCCTCCAGTTATTTTGTCTCTCCATTGTTTCTTTCCTCTTTTATTTCTGTCTACTTTTGTACATTAGTAGTTCTCCATGGTGATTTGCTCAGTCTCCCCTTCTTTAAGTTTTGTGTCTCTGATGAAGATTTTTTTGCTCTGTGGTTATCGTGAGGTTTACATAAACAGCTTATAGATAAAACAGTCCTTTTTCTGCTAATTGTAATTTGTCTTCATTTGCTTATAAAGTTTCCATCCTTTTACTCGTCTCCTTTTAGCTTTTTAATGTCACAACTTCTCTATTTTAACGCTGTCATTTCATTACCAAGTTTCAGTTGCTTTAGCTAAAATAATGCTCTTTTTTTAAATAACCTTTATGCTATGGTTAAGAGTTTACTGTTCAAGAAGAGTTTCATTTTTTTACTCTATTTGTCATCTAATCAGAGTTTTGTGTACTCTCATCTTTTCACTGTCTTTTGAAGAGCTCCTTTTAATATTTCTTCTAAGGCAGGTCTGGTGATGGTGAATTTTCTAAGCTTTTGTTTGTCAGGGATAGCCTTTACTTCTCCTTCATATCTGAAGGATATCTTTGCTGGATACGATATTTTTGGCTGGTAGTTTTTATCTTTCAATATTTCAAATATGCCATTCCATTCTCTCTTAGCCTATACAGTTTCTGCTGAGAAATCTGAGTAGCCAAAAGGTGATATTTTTGTAGATTACTGTCTTTTTCCCCCCTGACTTGCTTTACACTATTTTATCATTGACTTTTGACAGTTCTATTATCATGTGTTGTGGAGAAGATCATTTTGCATCCAGATAATAATGTGTTCAGTTAGCTTCCTGGACTTGAATGTCCTTCTCTACATTTGGGAATCTCTCAGCTATTATTTCTTTAAATAAACTCTCTGTACCCTTCTTCCTCTCTTCTCCTTTTATAATATCCACTATTTTTAGCCTGGCTTTTATAATAAAGTCTGATAGCTCTTGTAAGGTTTCTTCACTTTTTAAAAATTTTAGTTCTTTCTCTCTTCCACCTGAGTCATTTTTAGATTCCTATCTTCTACCTCACTAATTCTCTCTTCCATATGATCTTTTCTATTTCCAGTGCATTCTAGTGCATTCTGCATCTGGTTTATTGAATTCTTTAGCTCCATAATTTTGTTTGGTTCTTTTTTAGATTTTGGTCTTTTTGGTAAGTACTCCTTATGTTCATTAATTTTTTTTCTGTGATCGTTTTATTACGTTTTTGTTTTTCATGTAGCTCATTGAATTTCTTCCCAATAACTATTTAAAATTCTTTATCAATTAGATTGCAATAATCCACATCTTTGGATTCAGTTTCTGGAACATTGTCGTTTTTGTTTCATGGCCCTGAATTACCATGATTGTTTTGTGGTGTTCAATGAAAAGGGCCTGTGTCCCCATATTTAAAGTAGTGAACACCTTTCTTATTTTTTATTTATTTTGAAATTTTTCTGCTGTTTATTTATTCTTGAGAGGGAGAGGGAGAGAGAGAGAGAGAGGGAGAGGGGGGACAAAAGGGGGAAAAGAGAGAGAGAGAAAGAACACATGTGTGGGAGGGACAGAGAGAGAGAGAGATACAGAATCAGAAGCAGGCTCCACACTCCAAGCTGTCAGCACAGAGCCTGATGCGGGGCTCGAACTGATGAACTATGAGCTCATGACCTGAGCTGAAGTCCAACACTTAACCGACTGTGCCACCTAGGCACCCCCACACCTTTCTTATTTAGACAAAGTTTTGTTTATTTGGGTTCCAATAGTTCAACAGGTTGGTAGCGAAGAGCATTCCTTTTGTTTTCCAGAAGGTGGCACTGTAGCACAAGTTTTTGGTTACTCTTAAAGGATCCTGATTCCTGGCTAAGGTGCGGAGAGCAGGCATTTTAAAAAAAGAAAAAATAAGAAAAAGGTTGCAACAGGAGTGGGGTGAGGTGGTGGTGGTGGTGGTGTGCTTAGAGCTTGGGACTTGAGTGTGTTCATGGCCAGTAGGGGGATCCTCAAGTGGGGAGGTCCCAGCGGTCTGTGGGCATTTGTCTTGCCTCCTGTAACAGACAGCAGATGTTTTCCTTCAGTTTTCTTCATCTGCCAACTTCCCTTTCCTTTCCTCTCACCTAGAGACAGTAGTCTCTCCTCAGAGAGAGCAACTGGCTTTCCAGCAGCAGCATATTGGATAAACCCCCTCCCGCCCCCCCCCCCCCCCCCCCCCCCCCCCGCCCCGCTCACGGCCTTCACCTTTCACCTCCTCTGTGACAAAGGTTACTTATGCTAACTCATTGCCACTGCCATTGCCTTCTCTGCCATCGCCGGCTTTACCATTGCTGGCTCTGTGGCCACTTCCCTGCCTGCGCGACCTCCTCTGGGCTTCAAACCACACACTTTGTGGTGCAAAGATGGATGAATCTCTTGAGTGTCTTGGTGCTTTTTTATTTTTTATTTTTTTCAGTTACGAATGTCCAATTAGTTGTAAGTCAAAGAGAAAGAAAAAAGGAATGACTCACAGTGCCATGATGCTGATGTCACCATTAAGAGTATTTTGGATTGATTTTTTTCCTCATGAGTCAAGGAGAGACATTTCATCATCCATATATTTTAAAAATGTATCTTCGAATGGCCTCTGCAAAGATCCCCACAGATCACCAACCTCTCTTATTTATTTTTACTGTTGCAATCCCAGACAGAAAATGTTTTATTGCAAGGAAAATGATTTGCAAAATCTCAGCTTCATTTGTGAACCGCTGTCTCCTAGGCAGTATTGCAAATAGTGTTAGTTTGAAAAGTACAGAACAATCTAAGTGCACAGACAGCTATGGAGCTATTTGAGGTTTCAATACATCTTTTTACTGTCAACTGGGATTGAGGAAAATCTCCAAATAAACATAAGTTGTCCCCATATCCTGATTTATTGTTTTTCATGCAACTCTTTTTCTTTTAAACTTATCTTCCTATTTTATTTTTCCTCTACTTTTTATTTATTTTAAAGCTTATTTATTTATTTTTTATTTTTTGAGAGAGAGAGAGAAAAAACATGCAGGAGACTGAATGCATGCACACATAGGGAAGGGGCAGAGAGAGTGGAAGGGAGAGAATCTCACGCAGGCTCCATACTGTCAGCACGGGGCTAGATCTCATGAACCATGAGATAGTAACCTGAACTGAAATCAAGAGTCAGATGCCTAACTGACTGAGCCACCCAAGTGTCCCTCATCTGCTTTTTAGATTATGCTAAAGAGAACAGCAAAAGTGCCCCTGACTGTCACCTGAACAATAATCTTACACAAAACGGTAAGTTTTAAAATATTCAGAATATATTTATTCAAACAGAGAACATGGGAAAGTCATGAGACATGTAATTGACCAATTTAATCGCCATGAAATTGAGGAAGGGAAGTCTAATCATGCTGTGTATTAATTGCTTTTTAATTTTTAGAACACTGTCTTCGATTTGCTTTTCTCAATTTGTAGCAAAATTAAATTCAAAATTTTTCCTACTCACTATATACCTGAGCTGTAAACTATAGTCAAATGACAAATTATGTCTATTATTGATATTTCTGAATGAAAATGATAAACCAAATAAATTGGAGTTGGGAAGGGGTACAATTTTACATTTTCCTTTACCACAAATTTATGCTACTGTTATATGAGACATTGGATGAGAAAATAACTAGGATTGTGGTGCAAAGGATATATGTCCCCAAAGCTTGGATCACCTCCAGATAGCTGGCTTGCTTATCTGGCAAAAACGCTGGATAGTACATTGCACAGTGAAACTCATTCGTGAGTTGCAGTAACACTTTGACCTCAGAGACAAGTTTTGAAAAGGTAAATTGCTCCTATAGATACTTTCCCCTCCCTCTCTCCAAGCAAACCTTTAACTATTTAAACTCATTGTAGCAGATATTGTTTATCTTATTTCCACTATGTATTTATACTACCGACATCAAATAGGAGGAATGAATTTTGTTTTAAAACATAAAACTTTAGCAGAGTTTTAAGCTTCGTTACGTGACTGAAATTCCCCGCTAAACCCATTCCAGGGAAACATATTTGCTATTATTATTTACCACATTTAATGACACTGATCAGTACAAATTCACATGTGTTTTGGTAGTTTCAATGCTGAGCACATGGTGGAGGCTGGTCTTTGCTGACCGGTTTTTGTGTGCATTGTTTAGCCTATATCTGGAAAAACTATTGCCGAAGGCAAAAAATCAAATTATCTTAATTATTTTTATGTTCTAGTGGTAAACTCAGAGCTATGTAATATGTTTATATTTTTCTTGGATTTGTCATGTTAATCCCTTTAATTAAACTTTAAAACCACAATATGCTGGCATTTAAAAGACTGCTGATGGAATCAAAGCCAAAGAACTTATAAAGAACAGATGAGACTTTTTTCCCCCAGGCCAGTCTCAACATCCTAACCTCAGCTTTTAGAGGCCTCGGCAGCTGAGTGATTTCTAGCCCCTTCCTCTAGGAGTGCAGTGCTGCAGAGACAGCTGCCGTGCCCTCCTAAGAGCATGCTCTCCATCCATCAATGCTCCTTCCTGACCTGGGGAAGCAAAGTTCAGCAAGGTTGGGTTGCCATCTCTAGGACATGGCAGGATACATGGACAAGCATCTAATCTTGCTTTTAACTAATGTATAAATGGGAAGCTGAAAAGCATTCCCAGTAGGAAGAAAAAATTATATACACACACACATATGCATACATATGTACACGTGTAATGTGTAAGTACATAAGTAAAACAAATAAAATAGATGTGTTTTATAGATACACTCACACAGACAAACTAGTATGGACTGAATTCTGTAGGCCCCATTCATATACTGAAGCCCTAACACCCAATGTGATGAGGTACGATATTTGGAGATGGGGACTTTGGGAGATAATTAGGTTTAGCGGAGGTAGGAGGATGGGGTCTTGATAATAGGTTTAGTGAGCTTAAAAGAAGAGATAGCAGATAGCTTGTTCTCTCTGTCTCTCTCTCTCTCTCCCTCTCTCTCTCTGTCTCTCTCTCTCTCCGCCAGTTGAGAACAGAGCAATAAGTCCTCATCTATCTTCAAACCGGGAAGAGTGCTCTCACCAGGAACCAGATCAGCTGGAACCTTGATCTTGGACTCCCCAGGCTCTAGAATTGTGAAAAACACAAATTTCTGTTGTTTAAGCCACATAGTCTATGGAATTATGTTATGGCAGTTAAAGCTAACACACACACACACACACACACACACACACACACACACATACACACCCCGTGTGGAAAAAAATTGTGAAAATTAAAACAAGGAAAATAAACTTCTATTCTTGGTAACAGACAGCAATCTAATTTTCTGTAAAACTTTAGAATCCTCCTATAACATTGGCTCTTAGAAAATAAAAGAATCCTATAAATGTAATGTACTGTTCCTTAGGTTTGTTCTAGAAATCACTAAGCAGAATATATCATAATATATAGTCTCATGGCGTGGATAACAAGTATATTATTATTGTCAGCAAGTTCCAGCATAAATCATCCAATACACACAGTTCATCAGTATTCAGTCATGCCAAAATTCACTGTTAGGAAGTAGTGTTAAATTGTTTCTTTTGTGGGTACTGCCAATTCATTTGCTTAATCCTTTTGATTCTAGGTCTCTTATTCTCGTCCCTATCACCTCTGTCTTTGTTAAGGGCATTGATATCCCCTACATGATCAACTCTATACAATATAAATACTCCTAGAGTGAAAAGTCTAGTTATATTATTCCTCTTTAGAAATATTTAATAACCAAGAATATAATCTTTAAAATTTATGTCTTATCTTTAAAACCTTTGGTAAACATTCTAACATGTATTTTTGACCTTATCAACTACACTTGCACTTACAGCTATACTGGATTTCAGTTGAATAAGAAACTCTTTCTATTTCCAAATGCGCCTGCAGTTGCTGCTCTTTTTCCTCCTCTACAAATAATCTCCTTCTTCCTGAAGTCTGTATAAATCCTATGTATCGCACAAAACTTACTTGAATTCCATTTTAACGAAAGCCTCCGTTTATTAAGTATCTACTATGTCATGTCTCTTGGTACTTATTGCAGACTAAAGCGCAATGACACAAGATCCTCGATCTCCAGGAGCTTAAAGAGAAATATACTGAAAAAAAATGTGTAGACAAACAAATCTGATATATTTTTATAGATACCAGAAATATATATAATATGTAAAAGAAACAGAATGAAGGGAATGACTAAGGAAGAAGCGAAATAGTTGGTGTTCTGCTTGTGGGCAAAAGATGACATTTATTTATATGCTATAGAAATAAAAACAATAAAGACATTTTAAATGGAAAAGAATAATGGCAAAGTTCAAGTATGGTCAGATAACTTCAGATATGCCAGGGTATATTTGAAGTAACGATGTAAGTGTAACAAGACAGTAAAAGATTATATAGTGGGCAAAGAACAGATCATAATGACACTGGCTAAAGACCAGGATTTCTCAATTACTTAGATGGCATTAAGCCTACTTTTGAAACCAATTCTACATTATGTAGAAAATATGAATATTCTCTCACATTCTACAAGAAACAAAATTTATATGGAATTATATGAGATTTATCGAGTTGCTTTTGGCTTATTGACACGTCATGTTTATAAAGATTAAATTAGCATTTACTGAAGTCAATTTTGGTAGTATTTCAAATAGTCTTATAAAATGTTAAGAAGCTTGAGACCTTAGAGATTGGGGATATCCCGTGGATAAAATTACTGTGACACGCGTGGAAGATATTCGTTGAAATATGTTAATAGGTAAATTCTATATTTAGCTATGTTTCAGGTAAATTAGTTTCGAAGAGTAGATGAAGATATACTTCAGGGGAACAAGATTAAGTATCATGTAGCTAATTCATGGAGCTATCATTGTCACCATCAGAACATATCATGTTTTCTCACCATCAGAATTTTGGCACTGTAGAGAATTCCACTTTGGGTTATGATGGAGTGGGTTATAGTAGGTCAACACTCTCACCAAGATCAATTAGAAAGCCAAATTAAACATGAAAATAAATTACACTTGAAGGCATTGGAGTGCTGCAAAGGCAGTCAAATCTTGAGGAGCCAAATCTCAGACAAGCTTATTAAATGAGCCTAACACTCTACTAGTTGCAGTGAGGCAGAACTAGAGATTAATATGCATAAAGTGTGGCTAAGCAACACTACAGAATATTTATTGGCCCACAAAAAACTCAAGATCTACCTAGCAGGGACCCTATGAACCATCTGAGCTCTCGGTTGGGAGTCTAGGAAAGGCTATAAACATGAAGTGGACCAAGGATCACAATAGAATAGAAGTTTATAGAACTCTGGACGATTTCAGATCACAATTATATCGTAGTGATCTGACTATACTCTAGCTGCCTGGAAGAGAATAAGATGGATCTTTTCCAGGGATAGCAACGTCATCTATCAATCTTAATACTTTCACATGTAAAATGTCTGCTATTCATTTATTAAGATGATCAGATATGAAAAGGAAGGGAAATAGGCAATAGAAATAGAGCAAACGGGATTCCGATAATGGAGTGACTAGACTTGGACATCAACATAAGTAACATTAATATCTTCAAGAAAATGAGTAACAGGATGTAGAATTTTATCAGAACACTGGAGCATATAAAATACTTAAATACAAATTCTAGAATAAAAGATACACCTAAATTAAGGAATCTGTAGGTAGGATTAACAATATTTCAGACAAAGTCAGAGAAACTTGAAAATAGGTCAATAGAAAGTTTTTGTCCTGAAGCACAGGGTAAAGAGAAGCTAGAGTATCTGGGAGAAAGTGAGGCCATGGTGAAAAATTAAGCAAGCTTGTAATTGGAATCCCAGTGGAATAGGAATGGAGGATCGTTTAGAAGTAATATTTGAAGAGATAAGGGCTACAATTTCTCCAAAGGTGATTAAAGACATCAAGCCAGGGATTATAAGAAATTCTATGAATGCTGAAAGAAAAAGTACAAAGGAAACAATTCTATGCATATCAAAGTAAAAATACTAAGAGCCATATTTGGAGAGAAACTCTTAAAAATAGAAAATAAAAGACATAGTGACTTCAAATGGAAACAAAAAAAAAAACTGTATATAGATTTCCTGATGAATTATCTACATATTTCAAAAGATTAAACACATTTAGAATAATTCCCTGACAATGGTAAAGATAGAAATCACTGATAAGGTATATATGGAAATTTCCCAAATATAATCAAATTAAACTGCAAACTTTTAAATAACTCAAGGCCAAAGATAAAAACATTAAAAAATATAAAAACATTTTGAAAATAATGATAGTATAATTATCATTTTATATGTTAAGGATAATAAAAATATGACCTTAAGACCAACCTTCCTCATGTTCATAGATGAAAAACTCCTACTCTATATGTAAGCAGACACACACACACACACACACATATAAAATACTTCACAGGCAAACTTTTTTGACTTTAAAAATGCAATATTGATTAAAAATTTGTGTATCAATAAATGTAATTCCTCACATTAATAAGAAACAATTTAAGTTTACCTACTTAGAGACAAAGCATTCGATAAAATTCAACATATATTCATTATTGAAACTTTTAACAAAGTAGGAATAAATGGCCAGGACTAACTCTGGTTAAAAATATATGTGTTATCTGGGGCGCCTGGGTGGCTCAGTTGGTTAAGCGTCCAACTCTTGATTTTGGCTCAGTTCATGATCTCAGGGTTCGTGAGTTGGAGCCCCACATCAGGCTCTGTGCTGTGTGTGGAGCCTGATTGGGATTCTCTCTCTCTCTCTCTCTCTCTCTCAAAGTAAATAAATAAACTTAAAAATATATATAGGTTGGGTGCCTGGCTGACTTCGGCTCAGGTCATGATATCGTGGTTTGTGAGTTCAAGCCCCGTGTCAGGCTCTGTGCTGACAGCTGGGGCCTGGAGCCTGCTTCACATTCTATGTCCCCCTCTCTCTCTGCCCCTCACCTGCTCACACTGTCTCTCTCTCCCTCTGTCAAAAATAAACATTAAAAAATTAAAAAAAAATATATATATATAATCAAATTGTAATTAACAGTATTAAAATACTCTGGAAAAGATACTACTTCTCTTACAAAAGCTACAATCACGTATAATTCTTGTTGCATTTATTGGTAGCATCCATTATCTTGCAAGATCTGTCTTGTTTTTTCAGGAGTCGGAGTTATGAAATAAGTGGATGGTGACCAGTACCCTGCATCCTTTAGTTTTATAGGGATATCTCTCATTTGTGTTGTTCATTCCAGGATGCAGTAGTTTTTTATTTGTGATATTGACCAGGAAAGATCAGTATCAGATGATTCTATTTGGCCTTCCACACCATGATTTCTCTTACCCAACAGACCAAGGTCCTAGAAACCTGTCCTATTTTTTTTTTTTTTTTAATTTCCAGGTCCCAAACTGGTTTCTTAAGTGGAAAGTTGGCAAGAAATTAACTTTCTGTTTTATTAACTACTTTCAGCCTCCTGAATATCTACTCTTGATTTTCTTAGTGCACAATGAATTGTCTTTGCTGGCTGCCTGTCTATTTTGTCCCTCAAGTCATTACTCTATGTTAACCTTACCAATAGCTCTCTGCAGGTCAGGCCTCCCCTAGCTACCTCTCTGATGTTACTTTACATTAAATTATTTGTCTCCCCTGACTATGAAAGATGGTTACTTTTATCAGTTTTTATTATCATTGCTGCCAGTGAGCCCAGGCCTGCAAAGTAGCATCTTCTCTGGCAGGTCTGGCCAACAGAAGACAGCCCCAGGTTAAGTTCTCAGTGCCGCTACTCTTACAGCAATCTCCTGCCTCGCTCTGGTAACTAGGCATCTTCCAGGCCTTTTTGTCAATTAGCGTCTTCCAGTGAGATTTCTGGTCTTGCATAGTATACCTACCTTAATATGTTCACATCTTTAAGCCTTTGAATTCTTCTCATACTATCTGTCGCAGCAATTCTGGCATTTTTACCACATTTGGTAAAGACTCTCACTTTTCCCATATGTCTAGAGGCTTTCATAGTAGGTTTTTACCTTCTCCTGGTTTATTTGTCTTGCCAGAGGGTTAGATCCTATATCTCAGGATATGAGATCCCAAACAAATGCTTTCTAATCCAACATTTGTACCACTCTATCTGATCAAGCAGTTTCATAATGCATTCCCATACACGTGCTCTCAGCTCCTACGGATATATGCTAGCTAGGTCCTGCAGCTGCTTTGGACATGGTGTTAGTATTACTTTATCAAGCCTAATATGTCCCTGGGTGGGTTATGTTATGCATTAGCCATAGTTATTGTTGAATGGACAGGAAAGACATTGCGGTAGATAGTCATGGAGAGAAATATGTTGTTTTGGAGAAGTGGCTTTTGTATCGTTTTTAAACAATAGGACGGTGCTAATCATTAAGAAGGAAAAGTGGTCAGTTTTGCAGGCTTACAAGATTCAGATGAATTTGTAGGTGATTGAGTTTTATAAAGCCAACCAATTAAAAATAAGCATAGATCATTTAGTTGTTAAGTTACTTTAAGTAACCGTGATGAGAGTAAATAATATATCCTAGATCCTATTATATTAATGAAGACTTTTTCATTCCATTGAGATAAGAATATTTAAGTACTAGGCTAATGTGTTTCTAATATATTCCTTAGCACAATTTACTAAAAGCTTTCAAAATCATTTCTCATTGTTCTTAAAAAGAGGAAAGAAAACATGAAGGTAATCATATGACGAATTATGGTCAATTAATTTATATTAAATTAAAAGCTTTAAGTAATGATTTTTAAATAAAAAAGATGAATATTTAATACTTATTCAACTTGAACGTATTGAAAATGTTAAAACATCTGATAACAAAAGGATCCAGATTTAGGCCCGTTATTGTATTTACAAATGTATATTCTCCTGGATTATGAAATATCAGAAAATGTTAGCAACTATTCTTAAATAAAGTTTTAGGTCCTGAATCTGCATATTGCTAGGCGTCCCAGCAAAGGGCAGACTGACCATTGGATAAGATGCATCATTTCTCATTACAGTATTTTTTTCTCGATGTAGATTTAACAGTTCAGCATTTATTTATCAGTTGCTGCATTTTGAGATTTAAAAAAAAAGCATTGAGGATTAATACCCAAGACATTGAAAAGCAATTCACAAATACCTTAACTAGATGGAGAGAGAAATTATTTCAAAATCTGTTGGATTCTCTGTGACCCATTGGATTTCCAAAGTTTAAGACATCCTTCGACTCGGTTTGAGACATTGAAGAAGTCAAAGTTACTCATAATCCTCCACTTTCTTATTTAAAATTAAGATTTCTCCTATGCCCCGACATTGTACGTTAACCTTACCCATTGATCTCACTCTTGTTTCCTTTCTTATTGGTGAAAATGTGTTGAAGCATCCAAATTTAACTCTCCATAGTCTAACTACAGTCCAGGGTATTACATTAGATTTCTCCAATCATTTAATCATATTTACTGTTTTTATACTATATATATATATATATATATACACTATGTTATATGCTATACAAGTATTATATATATACATATATTTTAAATATACAATTAATTATTATATATACATGTATATACATGTATGTAATATATACATGCACATCATATATACATGTATGTAATTATTATATGTATGTATATACATGTATATACATGTATACATATACATGTATATATAATACAAGTACACAAAGATGATGTTTTATATTTTTAAATTATTCTGTGTGCACTTCTTTTTTAAAACGTTTTGAAGTTTATTTATTTTGAGGGAGAGTGTGTGTGCACAAGTGGGGGAGGGGCAGAGAGAAGGAGAGACAGAATCTCTAGTAAACGCCACACCATCAGCAGCAGAGTCCCACTTGGGGCTCAAACTCAAGAACAGTGAGATCACAGGGCGCCTGGGTGGCTCAGTCGGTTAAGCGGCCGACTTAGGCTCAGGTCATGATCTCACGGTCCGTGAGTTCAGCCCCGCATCAGGGCTCTGTGCTGACAGCTCAGAGCCTGGAGCCTGCTTCGGATTCTGTGTCTCCCTCTCTCTCTGCTCTTCCCCTGCTCACGTTCTGTCTCTATGTCTAAAAATAAATAAACATTAAAAAAAAATAAAAAAAAAAAGAACAGTGAGATCATGAGCTGAGATCAAGAGTCAGATGATTAATCAAGTGTATCACCCAGGTGTCCCTCTGTGTGTGCACTTTTTTTTTTCTTTTTTTAAACATTTATTTATTTCTGAGAGAGAGAGAGAGACAAAGTGTGAGCAGGGGGTGGAGCAGAGAGAGAGGGAGACACAGAATTGGAAACATGCCCCAAGCTCTGAGCTCTCAGCACAGAACCTGATGCAGGGCTCGAACCCACAAACTGTGAGATCATGACCTAAGTTAAACTTGGACACTTAACTGAGTCATCCAGGTACCCCTGTGTGTGTACCTCTTAATACCTCAAAATCTCTGGGAGGAAGAGAGAGAGATAAAGAGAAAGAGAGAGAGGAAGAAGGAGGAGGAGAAAAGAGGAAGAGAGAGATCAGAAGAAAAGTCCATTATAACATTATGATCTTTTTCTGGGTAAATTTTAAGTAAGTCTAACAGTTTCTTCATATTTTAGTAAATATTATCTGCCATTTTATCATATATCTATCTAATCTATTTGGGGAGCTGGCAAGATGTGCTTCCAGGGGATGTATTTTGATCTTGTTTCAGTGATGATCGAGACAGGTTGATTCATGACATTAGATAGTACATCTTGTTCCACATTTCTCCCAGACAAAAATTCAAATAGAAACAGGCACTTCTGATTCTCAGACCCATTGCATGTGCCTAGAGCCAAATAGCCCAATGGCTATGGCTAATATATATATATATACATATATATATATATATACATATATATATATATTATATAATATATATATAAAACACCTCTAAAGGCAATTAATTGCAGTAGTTTATTAATGAATCCTTCTTGGGCCTGGTATTCATTATCTTGACATTCAGAAAATTCTTTAATATGATTATTCTATATCAGTATCACACTATGTATGTTTTCAGTTTGGGTTTCTGTTCGATTCAGTTGTGACAACACATATATGCAGCATATATACACAACTCATTTCAAAGCCTTCTAATAGCCAGGATGGTCCCCTTCCTGTTTTTGATTTGTGTGTGTGTATTTTTGCTGAAATGGCTTTATGACCTTGAAGCGTGCTAAACTTGATCATTAAGAATAATACATTCTTATGTCAGACACAGCTTTCAAATGAATGGGCATAATCTAAAAGGATCATTCACAGTCATTCTTAAGCTCAGTGAATTTGTTCTAAATCATTGTTTCTCACCTTTAGCACTATTAACATTTTGTATGGAATGATTCTTTGCTGTGAGAATCTGTGCTGTACATGATAGGGCGTTTAGTAGCATCTCTTAACTTGTAGATGTTAGAAGCCAGTAGCATCAGCCTGTCTGTTGGATAGGCTGTAAAGTGTATTCAAATGTTGTCATATACCCCTTGGGTGATAAAATCACTCTGGTCAAGAGATTTTTTTTTTTTTTTGAAAACTTTTAAACTGGGGGAAAGTAAAAATTTATTTTGGTTTGAATTTATCATCATGCCTTCATCACATCTAATGTGCCGTCATAAGGAAGCTATTTAGTGGGGAAAAAATGACCAAAAACATCCATGGAGATTAGATTTCTCCACCCAAAAGAGTTGTATACTACTTATTTGAAAAAAATTAAATTACTTTAAATCTTGATTACTCATCATATGTAACTGTCTATTTCTCTGTGGATATTTGTTGACTAACTTTTAACCCTGAAAAATAACCTTAAAATATTGCATTAAAAACGAAAAAACCCGTGTGTTAGATCAGGTCCTCAAATTAGCATTTGCCAAGATGGAGATTAGATATACAAGAGATTTATGCCTGTGGAGGAAACAGGGGAGGGACCTGGTAGAGTAGACAGAGCAGTCAGAGTAAGATACAGGTCTGGCTCTCGTGAAGGAGAGAAATAAAGGAGTTGATAGGTAGATTCTTAAATAGTAACACAGGTCTAAGAAGGTTCATTCCACTGTATCAATGATATCTCCTCAAGTCAAGTCCCCCTTCAGAGGTATCCTGTATCTTGCAAGAATGGCCCTGCCTCAGTATCCTTGCTGAGCTCAGTCATTGCAGAGAGTAGCACTTGGCCTCAGCACAATCTTGTGGTGTATTCAGAACACAGAATATGGTGTCATTATCAGTTATACTACCTACATAGCAGCACCTGGGACTGTTTTTCTCTTAAGCTTCTCAGAGCAGATTAGAGTGTTATATTTTTTTCTGCCAACATCTGTGGTTTTGTTTTGAGGGTGAAGAGGAACTGAAGAGTTGAGGAACTAAACGAATTTGTAGTTATTATACAGGTAAATATCTAGAGTTGCACTGTCCAGTGTTCTAGTGACATGTAATGGTTTAACTGTATATTATTTAGAATTAGATATAATTAAAAATGCAGTGCTCTGGTTGCAATCATCACATATGAAGTGCTGGATAGCCACATACGCTGGAAAGTGATATCTACCATGATAGAATGTTTTATTAGATAACAGTAGTTCAAAGAAATGGAAATAAGAATAAATGATCCCTTTGTAGAGTCTACTGAGTATTCTCATTCACAAAATTTGCTACCACTTGAAGTTGGCAGACATTAATATAAATTTGGAATTGGCAGTAGAAATTTAAATATGGATTGTTCATTATAACTTTGGAAAGGATCTTCCTAAAAGTTGGTGTAAGACTCTAATATTAACAGTTTAAACATATATTTAAACCTTGTTGAATATAAAAAGAATGCTAAAAAAACTGGATTTTTAAAATTCTGTATAGTAATTTACACTAAAAAAATTTAGGCGGAAAATACGGTGGTTATTTCTATTCAGGAAAGTTGTCACTTTGCCCCAATTATCAGACAGCTTCAAGAAGCCTGTTAATTGTACACAACAATTTTCAAGTACTCTGTTTTCTAATTTATTTGTCTTCAGTGAAAGTAGATTATTTGTTGAGAAATATTATGTATTATTTTGGTTACATATAAGGTTTATTCAATTCATTATGCCTTTAGAAATGACATTTATTCTCTGCTGGAATTATTCACTGTACTATAACCTAATATGTTTTCCTCTAGTGAAAGACTCTACTAAATTTTTTTCCAATATATAAAAGGGATTTATGTATATTAATTCAAATACTTGTGAATATATTAATTGCTGCATTATTTTAATAGTGAGTAATTTCAATGGGGTGATAATCCTCATTAGGCAATTGAAACATGGTTTGGACATACTCATGTAAAAGTAACTTCATTTTTAAGTGTGTGTGCCTATTATCTTGTAGGATAAATCAGCATGATGAAATTAGTGTCTTCTTAATAATTCCTCAAACCAAGTTATACTAATTTCCTTTTCCTTACTGATTTTTCAGTGGTATATTAGAGGTTTTTTTTTTTTTATTTTTAAAGGAATGTAGAGAGACAACGGATAAAGTAAAAACTAATAATAATAGCTAGTCTTTACCTATGTACTAGACATCCAACATTATGCTTAGCAGTTTATATATATTACGACATAGAAATCTCACAATAAATCTGTAAAGCTAATTGCAGTTTTGTTATCACATTACAGGTGAAGGAAGTCAGGATGAAAAATAGGGGAGCCAGTTTACAACTCAAGGTAAGCTTAATTCTAAACTCCATGCTTTTATTTATGAATTTAGTGCAGACAACTTGGTTCAGTACTTAGAGACTGGATGACATTTATCAGCAAGTCTCTGCCCTTATCATGATGAAGCAATTACATGAATTGTTAAAAAGATAGTAGATCTTGGGTGCAATACTGGTTGTCAGGAGAACATATAGAGTTAGTAATGTCAAAGAGTATATATTTTCAAAAATTTCTTGTGAACTTCAACTATGTGGTAAAAGTTCATTGAGGGATTCTCTTGTGTAATTGTAACATTTACCACTCATATTATGGTGTACTATCTATATTTTTGTGTCATCCATACCTTAACTCAGTAACATGAAGGTAGGGTCTTAGAAAGTCTCACAATGCAAGGTGCATAATAAACAAGATGCAAACATTATTGGCCACAATTGAACTAAGCAAATGAAGTGCTTATGATTACCAATGGTAAGTACAAAGAACTTTTCTCAATTATGTTTCTCATATCAGAAATACTTATGCTTTTCTTACCCTATTTTGCTACCTAGTCAAAATCAGAAACCTGAACTGATTCTTGAACATTCAAAATGTAGTAAAAGTTTTATTTTTGAGCATAATTCATTCCAGAAAAATGCTTGTAATCCAAAGCACTTGTCTATAAAAGCCAATTTCCCCATAAGAAATAATGGAAACTCAGATGATTTGTTCCACAACTCCAAAATATTCATATAAAATGATTAAGTACTGTAAGATAATACAATATTGCAGACAATACAAAATATAAAGAAAATAAACAAATTAACCTACATTTACCTTTGGAAAACTTTGTGGCTCGTGTGAGGGACACAAGAAAGAGGAGGGTTATTGTGTAGGAGGACTTTCACTATCACAACAGAATCACTGCTTTCTATTGGCTCAATGGAATCTTTTTTCTGCATGTGGGCATTGTATATGCTAGCATAGATGTTGACTGCAGTACGGTATTAATAAACTCTGGTCATATACTGTATTTAATATAACTGGCAATAAAGCAGCAGAGCAAAGGGCCTATATCTGCAGGCAGCCTGATCTAGAATGAAGCAAAGCATTCCTAAGTTTACTCTTGTATGGAAAAGCAAAGAACTATTCATAGGTGCTTTGAAGTGACAGAAAATACACTAGTGCCAGTTGTGGGCACCTTCCAATGTTCTGAAAAATCACTGAGTTCTGTCAACACCATGGCCTGGGACCAAGCATCTGAGTTTGGGACACGAACACCCACAATCCCACAATGAGAGAGAAACAGAGAAACAGAGAGAGAGAGAGAGAGAGAGAGAGAGAGCGAGATTGGCTCAGTTGCGATAATGTGACATTTGGCATCATGTACTACTCATATTGCAAAACATCACTCACTTACCAAGTTAATTTTTTTTAGAAATGTTTGCTCATCTTGCAGAACACACACAGAACAAGTTACTCTCAATTCAAGGTTTTACCTGTATACTAAAACTACATGTGACTTTTAGTCATATGTATCTATACTAATATCTATATATCCATTTACTTATGTTTATCTATAATCTTTTTTGGGTCTTCTGAGATTAGATTCTAGAATGGGATAGATAAAAATCTGCATTAATTCGTTATTTGCTTATTATACATTGGGGAACAAAGAATAAACTCATCTAAAAGTGCAAACTCATAAACTGAAGACAGTTTGAAACTGAAGTGTTTGAAAGTGAAAACATAGACACTTAATAAACTGAAATCTGTGTAATTACTTTTAAGTCCGAATGACCTAAATTTACTTCTTTGAATATTTTGAATATCTCGAAATTCTGATTCAAGTTCCGTAGACATTTCACTTAGGCAAAGACAGACAAAATAGTAGTTCTTTTCACATAAAGCAAATGAAATTTCTTTCTTACTTAATGAACACTGAAAATTGAAAAATCCTCTTACTATACTACTTAATTATATTCACCTCAATTAAAGTGTATTCCGTAGAACTGAATGCTCTAAATTTAACCTTAAAAGAAAACATGGCACAACAGTATATTCAGATATGAAATAACAATAGCCCTACAGTCAGAAGTTTTTTTCACCTAAGAAAGAGACAGTAAAATTTCTTGTGCAGTCACTTTGTAAGGTATTATAGAATATAATTATGAAGATATCTACATTTTTAAATTTAATTCCACCAGCTGTCACCAATGGCATGAATCTTTCAACATCACTGTAAAAGAGTACAGGTCCTAGAAGACAACAGAATGGAAATTTGGGACATGAATATTGAGTGCTATTCTATAAGGAAAGGTTGTCAAATTTTAGTGGCACAATGAAATGAACTGGATGCAACAGAAGTAGACACAATGAGAGCAGAAACACATTCTGGCCATTAGAAACCAAAAAAGCAAAATGAGGAAGAAAGAGATGACTAAAATAGAGGAGACTTTAAAAACTGAATAAATGATAGCAAAGTTAGAAATTTAGAAAAAGAAGAGCATAAGGGGATTAAAATAGAAGGATTCGTGGATAATGTGTGGGATATAAAGATTTTGGAATGCTCCAATAATAAGGGAGATGGAGAATTGTGCAGTTTTATTTTTTTGTCAAAATAATATCACTAGTTAAAAATCACGTAAAAATACTCTATCTCAGATGGAAAAGATATTCTTTCTTTAATGAGGAAGAAAAAGCCTTCAAGAAAAAGTATTCTGAAACAGCATAAAAATGTCTTTGGTCAACTACTAATGTAGATATCTTTTAAGAAATGGAGAGAAGAATGTGGATATTTACTGCTTGGAAGGTTTGCTGTGGGAAAGAGCCATTCTTACTTTCCACTAAGTGATAATTCACTTAGAGGGAACAAAGAAACATCTATTAAAAAAATCTTCAATAAACAAAGTTACATAATTATTTTGGTTTTAGTAAAAAATCATGTAAATAAAATATTTTGTTTCTCTAATTCTATTTTTATGCAAAATTAAGGAAACAATACTCCTAGAAAAGTGTTTACAGATCATAGATCTTTGGCTTTAAAATATGTGGAAACCTTATATTTATGATTGCAATTAAAGTGTGTAAGAAAAATGTAGAGTTTAAATAAATGGAATGTTTTTTTTAATTTTTTAAGGTTTATTTTATTTTTGAGAGAGAGACAGAGTGTGAGCAGGGGGAGGGGCAAAGAAGGAGGGAAACTCAGAATCTGAAGCAGGCTCACAACTCAGGGCTCAAACTCATGAACCATGAGATCATGACCTGAGCCAAAGTTGGGCGCTTAACTGACTAGCCACCAAGGCACCCCTGGAATATAATTTTTTTAAATTACAAATTATCAAACTCTCAGTAAGACAAAATTTTAGATTGAGAACTGATAGTACCTACTAAAACATTTAAACCTTAGACTCTCTCCTGAGGTAACATAACAATCCAAAGTTACAAAATAGAGCTAAATAAATGCCCTTACACTTCTAGAAGGCTTTCATGGAGAGAGAGAAAAAAATAAAGATTGGTAATACATATATATGTGTAATATTACATATAATAAAATGTATTATATGTAATATATATATGCAAATAAATACATATATATATGTATATATATATATATAACTTTAGTAATTATCCACATGAAAGGTCAAAAACAGACTTGTATTTGGGCAACAGATATACTTTGATCAGCACAATTTTATCAAATGGTTTTGAATTACTTGGCAGTATTTAAAGTAATTAAACGTACCATAATATCCAGAGATGGGAAACTTTTTTTTAATAGGAAAAAAAAATCTGGGAAAAATGACTGGATTTTAACCTGACAAAACTTAGCGAGAGTCTAGTCACCACTAGCTCAGCTAAATGAGGAACTAACTTTGCCAGTTTGTCCTGGTTCCTCCACTAGCAGTGGCCTCACAACACGAGCAAACTATGTGATTTACACAGCATTGCTAATGCCCTGGCTCTCTGTGCCTAATTCTCAGTAGAGAGACAAATTTTAATAACTTCCTTGAATTTTTTAATTCAGATTTTTGACATCATAAACAATAATAAAGAGTTTTCATGAAAATTAAGTTTCTTTCTTGTGACAGAAGTAATAGAAACAAAATACATCAACACAACTGGATAATATAAAAATGAATTCATAATGCTGTAACCTAGAAATAGACATCAGAGAGGATTCTAGATCTACGAGTTCTTAGTTTTGTAACCTCACGTGATTTATTTCACTTTTCTAAGCCTTTATACTCTCACCTACAAAAGGAGTCATGAATAATATCAACTTCATATATTTGTTCCTCATATCAGATAAAATAAGCGGTTAGTTTTTTGCCTGGCAAACATTAAATGTTTTCATGAGAGTACTATTAAATAACTTCTTTTTAAAAATGCTTCTATTCATTTATATATCATATCTCTGAGAACTTAAGGAGTCAATTAAAAAGTTGCAGCAACCCTGACCATTAATGGCGTCCTACTTCTAGGGATGATTCTCTCATTCTCTTCAAAGAACTAACTCACGTGTTACTCCGCTTGAGACCATTGACATCTGACATCTTTTGTCAAATGGAAGCAGAGGGCATTCCAATAAGTAGATGTTTCACTCTTTAAGGAAAAACAAAGAGCATTGTTTTTGCTCTGAAAATGATTTGTCCCGAATCTTTAAAGGGGATTTCAGGAGGAAATTAGTAAATTTCTGAATGGAAGGAAAGTATACAACTTTGAGATGATGAAGAAACTATCTAGGATCCCTCCTATATGCAGCACAGGAGAGTTTTGAAAGTGTGAAGACTTAGGACTTTGTGGCAGAATTTCGCCATCTATGCAGAAGGCACGAGAAAGATTCTATAGCATCCCCCTCACTAAAATTAGATTGTAAATTCGCTGGTATACTACCTTTTTGTACTTCATATGGCAAATCTGGAGATTATTCATGTAGGGGAGGAAATTTGATAGCTCTGGTTCTCGTTAACACAGTTTCTTGGCAGTGCTGGATTCCCCAATAAAAAGGTCAAACCCATGCAGGGACCAACACACACACAGACACCAGACAAAAATCCTATATTTGAAAGCAAGAAAATTTTAAATTGCAGGAAGTATTTACTGTGGAAGAGAACTTAATTGGATTTGTTTACACTAGTTGTTGAGTTTATGATTTTATTCTTTTTAATTACATGGAGCAGAGAGGGCATTATGATGTGCTTGGTTTTGTATCCAGTCCTCTCTTGTTTCTGGAGGTATTGGGTCTATGATTTTCTGAATCTTGCCCTCTTCTTCAGTCTGGGACTCTAAGCTCTCTGCAGGATCTTATGCAAACAATCTCAATTTCAGATTGTTTTCCAAGAATGCATCAATTAAAGCTTCTACCAATGAGGTCTCTGCCTACCCAACTGAAGCAGAATAAATTAATCCTATAGGGAATTTTCTGCCAATTGGTTCCATAATGAGTCATTGGTAAATCATTCCACTGTTTTACTGGAGAGCTGTTCTGGGTAATAGAATATATGGTGAGATCATTAAAACCCGTAGACACAAAAGCATTTTTTGCATTCTTTTGCAGTGGATCAAGCTCCTTGGTGAGAAGCAATCATGTGTATGATATCAAACACAATGGTGAATAAAAATCTAAGAATGTTAGCTGGCAGGATCTCTAAAAGCAAGGAAAACGAATTCATAGTGTTCTGTTCAATGGATACTCAAATAATGAGCCATCTTATCCATAGGATTATTAACAGAGTACAGTAGGAGAGCTTTTGTAAGTGTTTATATAAAATAGAAAATTATCATATTTCATGTGCACACTAAGAGTTTTGTCTATATGTCTCTCTTTTAAGTATCATTTCATCCGTAGTAATATTTTCTTTTCAAACTTTTATATGATGCCATGAATCGGTAACACCTGTACCACAAACCATCATCCCTTCCAGGAAAGTTAACCTCAGATAAACAAAAAGAAGTATTGTCCAGTGTGAGGATTTCCACGGTTTCGCTCCAAAGTCCTGGGGCTAGTCCCAGTAATTTCCCCCACTTTAACAGAGGCTCCCATAAGCTCCATCTTTACATGCCACAAACATGTCGATCCTCAAATGACATAGAAGGTGTAAATGTTAGCATGGCTTGAACTTCAGCAAGACTGCAGCATAGCCTTTTATTTATGAGTCCCAATAAAAGCTAGGAGGTTTAAATTTTCTTAGTTAATGGATTATAAAAGCAACTTTTGTCTCCAAATGCAAGGAGATAGGTCAAACCTTTGCCTTCATTCTTATTGATATGCTGTGCAAGCGGCTTCAAGTTTCTTTGGAAAAAGCTTGTAGAGTGACTTATGATATACACTTGTGGCACTGTTGAAGGATATTTGTTCAAGGGAATCCAACCTTCTCCTTAGTCAAGAGGCTCTGAGTCTGTAAACCGTGTCTTGGAACTGAGTGACAATTTGTACTGTCCCATTTTCTGACTTAAACCAAGTTTATTCTCAATAGATGTAGAGATTTTTTTGTTTTGTTTTGTTTTGTTTTGTTCAGTTATATAGATCAGATAATATTTTACGAGCTTAAAATTCTTTCATATCTAGGAATCTAGTAATCGATTAGCCACAACTTAGAGTTGCCTGAATATCAAAGCATTCTATTTGTCAATCCACCCCAATTGCCCCTTTGATGGGAATTTTTATTCTGATGATTAAATTTTACTACGTAGGCTTTGTCACTCCAGGATCCCAATAGTACCTTGAAAATCAAGGCTCTTATTTCAGTAGAGGCATCTTCCAACATTGGTGTTTCCCTCTTTAAGGTAGTTAGTAGTGATTTGGCAAAGGAACTGTAATTTGGGTCTTTCTGGGGTAACTAGTGTTACTCATCATAAATCTGTTCTAACACTTGCATCTCCTTAAGATTTCTTTTTTCTCCTCCTACCCGGGGCTTTCTGCCATCTGAGTCTTTTTGAATGTGGTTCATTTTTGTGTGTGGTTTTTAGTGATTAATCAAAATGTTAGGGTGACTTCCAGTTTCCAGAAACTACCACACTGAAGTAAAAATCTTAAGAACATACACACAGATGGATAAATTTGACTCGAACCATGTTACAGAGGGTTCAACATACTTAGAATCTGTTTCTCCCCATGTCCCTCAGTTTCTGCCAAAATAAATGATCCAAACTTCCAATTATTTTTTTTAAATATAATATCTCATCTTGGATCAGATGAAGCATGTTGGGATCTGTCCTGTTAAGAGTCTAGGGGCAAAGAGGAGTGATGAGGGTGGGTCTTGAGGAGAATAGGTATCCTATCTTAAAGTCGGATTATTACAGGGTCTTTAAGCAGGGAAAGATGTCTCCTCAGAAAAGGAAAAGAGAGACTTCTTCCAATGGCAACAGAAGAAGACTTAGGGTAATATAATTGTTCAAGTTTCATGGATTCTTCTGACTCTAATGAAAGGTTTCCATTCCACATCTTAGGAACTCATTTTTTAGTATTCTAACCTTTATTTTAAAAACTCAGTAAGACTTTTCATTCAATTTGCATTATTATTTCCCAACTGGCATGATTAAATTTAGAATTTGATACTTAGCGATGTCGACCCTGTGGCTGTAAGAAACGAGATATTATTTCAGAGCCACAATAGAAGCTCTCTGCTACTCTGTGTCTTGAGTACTTGATTTAATGCAAGATTTTATCATTTTCCTTTATAGTATAGCCAGAAGTAGCTATCTCCTATCAACTCTATAGTCATCATTCCTACTATGATGATCAAGGGCAACAGCAATTTCATCTCTGGAAGACTTGATTTCAAATAACAACCACTGGTTATATTTTAAGCAGTAATGAAGTAACTTCATGCCATGAAAATTTAGTATCCCTTTTCCCACTGTCAGTGAAATCACCAGTGTGCTTTAGCTCAAATAGGGGCGTAACCCAATTCCAGAATCCGTATATAAATGTCTGTTCCTTGACACTGCTTCTAGTAACAAAAACTATCAGTTAGGTTCATATCAGGAAATGAGAATCCATACCAGATAGCTCAATATAGAAAGTGTAGTGTATGGAACTACTTATAGAGGTACTCAAACACTTGAAAAAAGAGGAATGTGAAGTAACAGGAAAACAATTTCAGAAAGTCCCTTGGGGCAAGGGGGACTGGGGAGAGCAATGTTGTTACCAGGGTGTGGGAGCCATGAACACTAGGGAGGAGTTGAACCTGCAGAGCTGGAGGTAATTCTCAGACCTACCTGTAGGAGCTGGGACACGGAGGGACGAGGTGCATCAAGGCAAAGTTGAAATATGAGCCTGTGCTGGAACAGTTACTGGAGATGGAGTTGCCTTGGCCTTTCCTCACTGACCTGCTCTTGACTGAACCTAACTGAAACCAGTGGGTGAAGAAACATCAGGACTAACATTTGCCAGTTGTCAACTCCCTGAGAACTAGAGGTAGATCTGAGATCAAACAGGGAAATGACTGGTATAATATTTTCATGCATTCATGTCCAAAATAGGTCATATGTTCTAAATAGAAGACAGATGTTGATTTGTAACAGTTGAAGTTAGGCTATTTACCTAATATTTTAAAACATATAAAAAAGAGACATTCTTTTTTGGGGAGGCCGGGGTTACTTATAAGGCTTACAAAGACTCTCTAGCATATCAAAGAACACACATTCTACTTTTAGTTTTTTATTGGTGCTGTAACAAATGAACACAAACAGTATTTATAGTGTGGGTTTTTAAATTTTTTTAAGATTTATTTTATATTTGAAAGAGAGAAAGAGAGAGAGAGAAAGAGAAAGGCAGAGTACAAGGAGGGGAGGAGCAGAAAGACGGAGACAGAATCTGAAGCAGGCTCCAGGCTCTGAGCTGTCAGCACAGAGCCTGATGTGGGGCTCGAACTCACAAGCAGTGAGATCATGACCTAAGCCGAAGTCGGATGCTTAACTAACTGAGCCACCTAGGCACCCCTGCAATGTGGGTTTAACACTGGATGTGGCTTATTTATTTATTTTTTTTTACCCTGTCTCTATGTTAGTTTTCTATTGCTGCATAATGAATGATCACAAATTAGCAGCTTAAAACCAAATCCATGTATTGTCTTACAATTGCGCAGGTGAGAAGTCTGAGCCAACTCAACCGGCTCACAAACCTGGGTATCTCCCACAGACTCTTATTTGAAGACTCTGGGGAAGAGTCCACTGCCAAGCTCATTTTATTGTTGGCTGAATTCATTTCCTTGCGGTTGTAGGAGGTTCATGCTCTCCTACAGATAGGCCTGAGAAATACCTCTCCCTTAGACAGAGAATGCCGCTTTCCAAGGCCCATGGTCTTGCCATATTCAAGCTACCAGTATGACAAATGAACCCTTTCTTCTACTTCACATTTTTCCCCCTTTTGCTACCAGAAAAAAGTCTCTGCTTTTAAGGGCTTGTGTGATTAGATCAGATTCCTCTCATTAATCTCACTATCTTAGTGCCAATTGTATCATATAATATAACACAATTAAAGAAGTAATATCATCCTAATGAGTTCTAGGGATTAGAGTGAGACAGTATGGTGGGGTGGGGGAGCATTTCAGAAATTCTGGTGCCATGATGTCATACCACAGAAAGGCATACAGTATGCCATTCTTTTTTGTTTGTTTGTTTTAACGTTTATTTATTCTTGAGAGACAGAGAGAGACAGAGTGTGAGTGTGTGAGGGGCAGAGAGAGAGAGGGAGACATAGAATCCAAACTAGGCTCCAGGCTCTGAGCTGTCAGCACAGAGCCTGACATGGGCCTCGAACCCACAAACCATGAGAAATGACCTGAGCTGAACTCAGAAGCTTAACTGACTGAGCCACCCACACACCTCTATTATGCCATTCTTATGTCAACATCTGCTTTGCGTTTCAAGAGTAATAGCATTGATTACCTTTGTCATTTGATTAAAAATTAAATAAATATTTTAAAATAACATACAAATTATATTTAATGATAGCATTTTGAATTAATTCTTGAAATAGAAAACTCTGACATTTGTTAAAACATGAGAAAAGTTTGTCAATATATAGTAAACAAAATATCAGCTTTTTAAACAGAGATAATTTTTTTAAAGCAAAATAGCTCTATAGAAAGGGAAATAGGGTTATAAAAATACGTAGGTCCCAAGCTTCCAATATATTTTCTTAGATGTGTAACTTTCTGGATAGTTTCCTTTTTCCTAAGGAAGGAAATGTTTGAGCATTATGTAACTCTCCATCATTACTTCTCTCAGAGCATGAAATGTTGTCTCTCTGTATCCACTGCACTGTATCCAGAGCACAGGTACTAAGATATTAAGATAGCAAACCACAAAATTGTCTATAAATTTGGAATGTTTCTTACTGTGAAAACACCATGGACTATTAAAAAACATCTAGGAAATGTGAGTTGACTGAGATACTTTCCCCATTAATTTTTAAATTATTACTTGATTATGATATTTCTTTCATTGAAAATAGATTCTCTGCGTTGCCTTTATAAGAAACTATAAATTCTTAAGGAATAATCAGTTAACTATTAGCTTTGAGTTATTCTCAGCAAATGACAATATTATGTGATAATAAAACTGTGAACTTCTTAAATTAGACACGTGCATTAAAACAAACCCTTCCTTGTTGGAAACCCAAGTGATTGCCATTAGCCACTTTAGTATCACAGCAGGTTACACAAATTATTATTACATTTAATTAGCATTCTGACAAGTTGTGGAATTCTTTACCTGAATTCAGATTACACAGAGAAAATGATTTGAAAGCATTTCCTGCCTTGAAAACATCAAAGCAAATCAAAGAAACAACTCCAATCTTATTATTACCAAATACCTGGGTAGCAGTAAACCAAATGACAGAGAAAGAAATGTCAATTATAAATGTTTGAAGGTGACAGTTGATTTTCCATACAAGGAGATTATTACAAGCAGAATGATATAATTCAACAAAGCTAACTGTGATATGATACTAACTCTAACATTGTTCATCTCCTCTTCTTAACAAGAGAAATGATATAAGATATATCATCATTTAATATTTAGGTCTTCATTCAATTGCTATTTAATTCTATCCCTGATGTGATATATGCTAAGAAATTAGTTATTTTGAATTATTGAATATTATATTAAAGTTTCCAGCAAAAGTAGGTTTCAGTGTCAAAAGAATATATATAGATTTATATCCTTGAAAAAGTTTCTGTGCTGAAATACAATACAGTAGAAGAAGACAGAATAATAAAATATGGTAAGGGTGTGAAAGAAAATATGTTTAATGTAACACTAAATAAAATTACTTTCATACTTTGTAATATTTACTAATGATATAACTATTAATGATGATTTACTAATGATATTTAGTAGAACTTTCTCAGACTCTGGTAGTTTCTTGAAGCTAAATATCAAATGTGATGAAGAGTAAAACTTGCATGGGGATAGATTAATTTCAAAGAGAATTGAAACTTTTATGGTCTCATTTCTGTTGTATTGGAAGTAAAATCAAACATATCTATCTAGTAGTATATGCTGTTTTATCTCCCATAAAATATTTATCTCATACATAAAACTTTCACAGAAAAACTATAGGAGCTATAATTAGAGGGACTAATACAAATAAAACTGTTATCCAGACTTAAATAGCTCAAAGTTTCAGTATAGTTACAATACATTGAAATTCACAGTGGACACCTTCTTTTTTATTGGAATGATGTAAGACAACATTTTTCAATTCCTCATTTTAACTTATATGTATAAATACCACTGGTAGTTTCCCTTACTGTGGAAAGAAAAAGGAATTGTTACTAAGAAATTCAATGCATTGAATTCAATATTAGAAAATCTCCCTTAATTCACCACAAGTGGTGTTACTACTTAGTATATATAGTATACAGAATCCTATATAAAGGATTTTTTTAAATACTTGAACTAAAGGAATATAGTATATAAGATCCATAAGGATCATTCTAAGTCTATTGAACATTAAACTGTAAATACCCCTACCATAAAGATATTTTAAAATATACTAACTTGCTTAATAAAGATAAGTGCTATTTAACGAAAAGGCCTTCCTTCTCCTTCTTCTTCTTCTTCTTCTTCTTCTTCTTCTTCTTCTTCTTCTTCTTCTTCTTCTTCTTCTTCTTCTTCTTCTTCTTCTCCTCCTCCTCCTCCTCCTCCTCCTCCTCCTCCTCCTCCTCCTCCTCCACCTCCGTCGTCGTCTTCTTCTTCTTCTTCTTCTTCTTCTTCTTCTTCTTCTTCTTCTTCTTCTTCTTCTTCCTCTTCTTCTTCCTCTTCCTCTTCCTCTTCTTCTTCTTCTTCTTCTTCTTCTTCTTCTTCCATTATCTTGACTCTCTACATACAAATTAATATGGCGGATTGGTAGTTAGATCGCTTGGGTACAAGTTCTGCTATCTGAAAGTTAGGTAATATTGTGCAAGTTAATTGAGGTTGTAGTGACCAAGGTTTTCCATCTCTAAAATAGGGATAAGTAGTAGTATTTATGTCACTAGGTATTTTGAGGATTAGATGAATTACTACAAGTGAAGATAATAGGGTAAAAAAGATACTTCACATAGCAAGCACTTAATGAATGCCAAAGTTATGAATAAATGATACATGTATTAAGCAATATACAATTCCAAAAGACCTTTTCTATATTTTTAGTTCATAGATTCTGGGCATCTTTTTATACTTCATCCATTCTGCCTACAAAACTAAATAATCAAAAATAGAAGCATAGCAGCAACTTAGAACGAAATCTTCCGTTATCTTCATGAAAACTACACAAAGTAATTAGAAGGATGGTCAGAGCTTGCCATATCTTATACCTTCAGAAAATCCTCAAGATAGAAGAAAACTCAACCCTAACATAACTTACTATACATGATAGTGGAAAAATACATAAAATAAGAAAAAAATGTCTGCAGGATTATGCCAGATGTTGAATAAGGAAGGCCAACAGGTCAGAGATATGGTTGTTTTCAGAGAAAAAAAAATCAATGAATACAGTGAATTTACCCTAGAAGATAAGAAGTTCTAATGCATGTGGAAACTGCTATGAATGCTGAAAATAAAGACAGCAGGTCACTGTGCTAGAGGCAAAGAAATAAAGCAGATGCAGTGTAAAGGGAATTGAGGTGGGAGCATTATTTTGTAAAGAAGCAACTCAACTCTGTAACAAGAAAAGAAAGAGCCTTTGAGTGGACATACCAGAGAAAACTATCCTTATACTTTCCCGTTTTCTCCATTAGCTCATTCTACTAATAGCTCAACCAGCAAAATTCGCTTCATTCAAATATGAATAATGAAGAAGAAAAATGGCTATGTCAATGAAATGATATTATAACTAAAGTAGACACTGGCAAGAGCACAGAAAACCAAAAAAAAGAAAATGATATAAATTACAAACTGAAAGAATCAGGAAATTAATCGAAGAAAAAAGCATTTCAGAAATTTAGACTAATTTACAAGTAGCAAGAGGGAGAAGAGATTAGAACAAGTGAAGAAAATGAAGATATAAAGGATAAGAATAAGAAAAATGAATAAAATTGAACAGAAAAAAAGAAAGTCAAAATATTAAAAAGAGATTCAGAGGGAAAGAATATACTAACTACCAATAATTGGAGACCCAAAAGTAGAAATATGAACCAGTAAAAAAGAAAAAAAAAAGCTGCGAGAAGCTCAGACAATATTACATGATGTATGAAATTCTAATTATTTTAGATGTATTAATGATAGTTCAGCTATCTTAAAAATGCTTTGATTTTTAAAACATATATGCTAAAGTTTTAGGCATAAAATGTCCCAATGTCTGTAATTTTATCTGTAAGCACTTAAAAGATGTTGAACATTTATAATCTCCTACTAATTCACCCGAAAATCTCAAAGGAAAGTTTTCATGCACAGTGGTTAAAACATTAGCTTTGGATTCAGATAGACCTGAATTCAACTCCTAGAGAGACCGCTTCAATGCTACACAACTTTGGCAACATTACTGAACTTTGTTTTCTATGTCTAAATAGGAAACTGAACCTGAATACACAAATACACATTAAAGCACCTAATAACTGATATGTAACAGCCATTATTCTTCATTTCTGGGATGGTCACAGACTATTTTAGAACATTTCTAAGTGAAATAAGTCAGTCAGAGAAAGACAGATACCATGTTTCACGCATAGGTGGACTTTGAGAGACTTAACAGAAAACTAGGGGAGAGAGGAAGAGGAGAAAGAAAAAAGACACAGTGAGGGAGAGAGACAAAACATAAGAGACCCTTAAATGCTAAGAACAAACTGAGGGTTGAGAGGGGTGTGGGAGGGGGGAGAGTGGGTGATAGGCACTGAGCAGGGCACTGGTTGGGATAAGCACTGGGTGTTGAATGTAAATCAATTTGACAATAAAAAGTTAAAAAAAAAAGAACATTTCTAAACCACTGTGTATGGAGAAAATAATAGAAATATTTGATAATTAATAAACAGCGATAGAAAACAGTAGAATCCCCTCGCCAGACACTGACTTCTCCCTCATAAGATAAAAGCTGCTACAAATTTCTATTATAGCTGATTCAAGTTCCTATGTTTGATAAATACTGAAATCAATAGATAGATAGAATCTGATGACAAGCAGTAGCTACTCTTTCTGATATATTTTAATTTTTTTCTGTCAGTGTCAGAATCATTTTAAGTATCTCTGATTATTAGTGAATTCACAAAATGTTCTTGAATAATAGGGATTTCTACTCATGATTTTTTTTTTCACATTTCCATTGGGACTTTCACGAAATCCTTTGCTCCGAGAAATTAATATTTATATATTAACAACTTTTCTTTTACCTTGTTTATTTCACTAGTTCTTTATTTTTATTCATTAGTTCTGTAGTTCACTAGTTGTCTTTTTTGTTATTTTCTCTATAGGTAGAAATAGACTCAGGAATTTGAATTAAGACTCTTTAGTACTTCTTTCTGTGCACATTTTTCCTTACATATAACTTATTTTTTTAAGTTTTTTTTTTTATTTTGAGAGCAAGAGAGAGAGGGAAAAGCAGAAAGAGAGGGAGAGAGAGAATCCCAAGCAGGTTCCATGCAATCAACACAGAGCCCAACATGGGGCTCAATCCAATGAACTGTAAAAGCATATATAATTTAAGGTAATTAAAAATAGCATCAGTCAGGGTGATTGTCTTCCTTTGTGGCCAGCGTTGTAGTGAGAACTTTACAGATGATGTTTTGCCATCTAGGACATTGTTAGGTCTTTGGCTTTGATGTGGTTAAGGGCAGGCTTCCCCAGAATATGCCACTTTAGCGTAGTGATTACCTTAAATTAAAGTTATTTGAGAAACAGCTGGTGCATGAAGGAAACTTGACCCTCCTCTATGTTGCCCCAAATCAGGAAATAAATCAGCCATGTGAAAGATACCCCCCTACACCAGGAGGTAGATAGATATCGTTATAGTCAGAAATATGAAAGACAGGTTCAAGAAGGCTCTATTAACAAACTCTGCTTTGTTTCTTCACTAATAAGCACCCAAGCTTAAGTTTCTTTCTCTTAGCAATTCCTCAAAAACTTACCTTCTCAGTTCTTCACAATTGTATTGTTTCTTTGTCTAAAAGGTATGAAAGCTGCCTGCTTTCATCAATTCTTTAGGTTTCATATTCTCATGGAACCCTCACATATATGCAATTAAATTTGTTCCTCTCCTATTGATCTGTGTAATGTTAATCTAATTATCAGACCACCCAAAAGAGCCCAGAGAGGCAGGGGAAAAAATTTTCCCTCCCCAACAGATTTTACTTTGATTGAGAGGAGAAGCCCTTAGAGTATTGTAAGCAAAGGAATATCATGCTTCTATTTTAACATGGCACTCTGTCTTCTGGGGATCAAATAGAAAAAAGAAGCATGAGAACAAAAGCATAAAGACCATTAAGTTAGGAGGCTATTTCAAAAATTTTTGCAAGTGAAGATTGCAATTTGGATCAGAGGCTGTCTGTGGAATTCATTTCCTTCATTCTTCTTTTTTTCCTCCCCACCTCACTACTTTATTTTCCTTTTTTTTTTTTCTTTCATCATGGAATAATAGCGCTCTATACTTTCAGAGTTTCACCACTCACAAAACTTGGTTCTTTCTCTGTCCTAATTACAAATTATTAGAAGACAGGATATCATTAGCCCTATCTTAGTCAGGTATATATTTAAATAGATTACAATGACTGTAGTACAAATGTAACTGCCAGGAATTCTCACTCATGCATCGAATCTGGGTCATTCATACAGAAAGTCACTTGACAAACTATGAAAAGAATGTCTTTTCATTGAGGTCTAAGTAGGAAATGAACTTGCAGTGAAAAGAGAAGTCAATCAGCAGATTATGTAGAAGGAAGATTTAGACAGGGGAAAAACTCAGAAGATTAAAAAAAAAGAGACTATATGATCATGGATATTCTTGGTTAAGAGATTAACCAATAATAAAATTGGAAGCATTTGGCACTAAATCTTGGAATCACACTGTAATTTTTACCATGTATTATTTTCATATATATATGCATATATATACACACATTATACATAACATGTTTTTTCATGTATCTATCATTTCTATATTAATATATAAAAAGTATGGACATATTTAAATCAAGTTGTCTCCTAAGCGACTAACTCCATTGTCATATTAAAAATATCTGAGTTAATTTGTAGCTGTTTAGATGAATATCTAAACCCAGTAGAAATATCCAATTTGAGAAGTCACAATCCTGATGCTCAGAGTTTCAGCCAGGAAAGTAAGCATTACTATTTACGTAATAAGGATGAATCAGGTCCAATACTGCTTAATAATGATTATCCACAAGATTTGTATTTGCTTTTATCAAGTAGCTTTTGGTTTTTATGCTTTGTAGCATTTCTACAAACATGAAGAGTTTGGAGGAGTGAAAATTTTCTGAATCTTTATTTTCTGAGACCCAAGAAATTACATCTTATTTCTCATTCATTGATACCACATAATCATTTTCTACCACTTTATCTCACTTTATTATTTTTAAAACCAATTTTCTGTCTTGAATGAATAGGAAATGGAGACGTTAAAAACAGAAAAAAAAAACTAGTGTTATTATCTAATTAGACTAGATAGATAATAATCTAGTAAAGTGCTCATGAAAGTTAAGGGTGAAGGGGAACCAAGTTTGCAAACCTAAAATGTGTCTCTTTGGTATGGAGATTATTTTAAACTGGTTATTTTAAAGAAATAGCATACACAACTAAAGCTCAGAAAATGGATTAGAATTGCCATTTTGTAAGAGACTTTTACATTTATTAGGGAAATCTTTGTAAGGGTGTGTCTCTTGCCATACCAAGAAGAGAGGGATGACTCAATCTCTAGACACTATTAGTGGAGAAACCAAGTAACTAAATCTCCATTGAACCGTTACCCTTGTAACTGTGCTTCTTTTCTTTTCCTGGTAACCTCCTGTAACTGACTACCCACCTTCAACATCTTATTTTGTCTTTAGCTGAAGATGGTATTTAAGATGATGGCTTTGCCATTTCAAGGAGTTAGTTCCTTAGTGTCTCTCCTATATATATAGGAGATATGCATTGTATGAAAAAAATTGAGGTAAAATTATTATATAACATTTTATGTTTCATGAGTATGACATTATAATTATATATGTACATACAATACAAAAAGATCACCACCAAAAGTCTAGTTACTATTCACCACCATACAATTGACCCTTTTTACTCTTTTCACTCACCCCCTCACCTTCCTTCCTCTCTGGTAAACCATCAGTTTGTTCTCTGCTTTTTTGTTTGCTTTAGTTGTGTCAGGTTTCACGTGTGAGTGAAATAATATGGTGTTTGTGGAATTTGCCTTTTCCATCTGACAATTTCATTTTGCAGAATACCCTCAAGATACATCCATGTTGTTGTAGGTAGCAGGATTTCATTTCTTTATGGATAAGTAGTAAATACCTATATCTATATCTATATAATCTATAACTATATCTATCAAAATGTGTTTATTCACATCCGTCAACAGAGACATAGATTATTCCCATATCTTGACGATTGTAAATAATGCTGCACAGAGGATAAGGATGGACATATCTTTTCAAGTTAATGAAAGAATACAAAAACAGTATTCTTCATACCTCATTCTTCATTGCCATTCTGGGGTGCCTGGGTGGCTCAATTGGTTAAGCATTCCACTTCAGCTCAGGTCATGATCTCCCATTTCATGGGTTCGAGCCCCATGTTGAGCTCTGTGCTGACAGCTCAGAGCCTGGATACTGCTTCAGATTCTGTGTCTCCTTCTCTCTTTCTCTGCTCCTCCCCCACTGGCTCTTTCACTCTCTTTCTCTCTCTCTCAAAAATAAACATTTAAAAAAAATTTAAAAAAGAAAGAAAGAAAATTGCAATTCTAACTGGTGTGAACCTATAGCTCATTGTAGTTTTGATTTGCATTTCCCTAATAATTAGTTTTGTTGAACATCTTTTCACATGCTTGTTGGTCATCTGTATGTCTTCTTTGGAAAACAACACTGTTCAGAATCTCTGCCCCTTTATTAATCAGGCTTTTGTTTTGTTTTGTTTTGTTTTTGTTTTTGCTATTGAGTTGTGTGAATTCTTTATATATTTTGATTATTAACCTCTTACTGGATATATGATTTCAAATATCTTCTCCTATGTAATGTGTTTTTTATTTTGATGATAGTATCTTTGGCTTTACAGAAACGTTTTAATTTAATACAGTCCTATTTGTTTAGTTTTGCTTTTGTTTCTCTTGCTTTTGGGATCAGATCCACAAACAAACTGCTAAGAACAAAGTCAAGTAGCTTGCCACTTTATTTTTTTTTCATGGATTTTTATGGTTTCAGGACTTACATTTTAGTCTTTAATCCATTTTGAGTTAATTTTTGTGTATGGTGTATAGATAGCGGTCTAGTTTAATTCTTTTACATGTAGCTGTCCAGTTTCCCCAGCACCATTTATTGAAGAAACTGTCCTTTCTCCATATTATATTTTTGGCTCCTTTGTTGTAATAAATTGTCCATATATATGTGGCTTTATGTCTATGCTCCATTCTATTTTGTTGATCTGTGTGCCTGGTTTTATGCCAATACCATAATGTTTTGATTACTGTAGCTTTGTAGTATAGTTTGCAATCAGGAAGAGTGAGGCCTTCACCTTTGCTCTTCTTTCTCAAGATTGTTTCAGCTTCTTGGCATCTTTTGTGGTTTGATACAAATTTTAGAATTACTGATTCTAGTTCTGTGAAAAATGCCATTAGAATTTTCATAGCTATTGAATTGAATTTGTAGATTGCTTTGAGTAATATTGATATCTTAACAATATTAATTCTTTCAATTCATGAGCACAGAATATCTTTCCATTAATATGTGTCTTAAATTTCTTCCATCACTGTCTTTTGTTTTCGGTGTACAAATCTTTCACTTTTTCATTTAAATGCATTCCAAGGTGTTTTATTCTTTTTGGATGCTATTATAAATGGAGTCGCTTTCTCTTTTTTTAAGTTTATTTGTTATATTTTAAGAAAGCAAGAGAGAAAAAGAGAGGAGGAAGTGGAGAGAGAGGGAGAGAGAGAATCCTAAACAGACTATGCACTGTCAGTGCAGAACCTGACACAAGGTTTGAATCCATGAACTGCAAGAACATGACCTGAGTTGAAATCAGGAGCCGGACACTGAACTGACTGAGCCACCAGGTACCCCCTGGAATTGCTTTCTTAATTTATCTTTCTAATACTTTGTTATTAGTGTATAGAAAGTCAGATTTATGTATATTTTTTTTGTATCCTTCAACTTTACTGAATTCATTTATTAGCTCTAACAGTTTTTTGATGAAACTGTTAGGATTACCTATTTAGAGCATCATGTCATTTGCAAATAGTACCAGTTTTACTCTTCCAATTTTATTTATTTTTCTTGCCTTATTGGTATGGCTAGCATTTCCTATACTGGGTTGAATAAAAGTGGAGTTATTCAGCAGTCTTCTCTTGTTCCTGAATTTAAATGAAAAACTTTCAGGTTTTCATTATTATGTTTGATGTTAGCTGTGTTTTTGTTGTTGTTCTTGTTCTTGTTCTTGTTGTTTTGTGTGTGTGTGTGTGCGTGTGTGTGTGTGTGTGTGTGTGTGTGTATGTGTGTCCTTTATTACGTTGTGGTATGTTTCCTCTATTCCTGATTCGTTGAGAGTTTTTATCATAAATGGATATTGAATTTTGTCAAGTGCTTTTTCTACACCTATTGAGATGTTCTTATGTTTTGTTTTGTTTTTTTAATCTTTCATTTGGTTAATGTGAGGTATCTGTCAACCAATTTGGAGTTGTTGAACCATCTTAGCATTCCTGGACTAAGGTTCACTTCATCATGGGGTAGAATCCTTTAAATGTATTGTTGAATTCAGTTTGCCAATATTTGGTTAAGTATATTTGCATCTGTGTTCACCAGGCATATTTTCCTTATATATATTTATTTATTTATTTACTTGCTTACTTATTTATTTACTTATTTACTTATTTGTTTAGTGGTATCCTTTTCTGTTTGGGTAATGCTTGTCTTATATAATTAGTTTGTGAACTTTCTTTCTACTTCAATTTTCTGGAAGAGTTTGAGAAAGACAAGTATTAAAACTTCTTTGAATCTTTCATAGAACTCATCAATGAAACTATCTGGTTTTGGAGTTTAGTTTGTTTGGATGTTTTTGATTAGTGATTCAGTGTATTTACTAGAAATCAGTCTATTCATATTTTTTGTATTTTCAAGATTCAGTCTTTAAAAATTATTTCTAGGAATCTCCATGTTTTCTAAGTTGGACAATTTGTTGGTTTATGATTGTTCATAGTAGTTTTTTATGATCCTTTGTATTTCTGTGGTATTGGAAATACTACTCTTCTTCATTTCAGATTTTATTTGAGCCTCTTTTTTTTCTTATTTAGTTTTATCAATGATGTGTCAATCTTCTATTTTATCTTTTCAAAGAACTAGCTCTTAGTTTATTTAATCTTTTCTATTATCTTTTTAGTCTCTATTTCATTTATTTCCACTATGATCTTAATTATTACTTTTATTCTACTAACTTTGGGTTTCCTTTGTTCTCTTTTTTTGTTCCTTCACATGTAAAGTTAGATTGTTTATTTGAGGTTCTTCTTGTTTCTTGAAGTAGGCCTGTATTGCTTTGAACTTCCTTTATTTTTAAGTTTACTTATTTTGAGAGAAAAAGAGAGTGAACGAGCAGGAATGGGGCAAAGAGAGAGGGAGAGAGAGTATCCTAAGCAGGCTTCATACTCAACATAGAGCCCAATATGGGGCTTGATCCCATGATTATAAGATTATGACTTGAGCCAGTATCAAGAGTCAGACACTTATCTGATTGAGTCACCCAGGCACCCCTGAACTTCACTTTTTTTTTCCATTTGTTTCTAGGTATTTTACATATTGTCTTTTGATTTCTTTAATGACCCTTTTTTTGCTCACTAGAATGTTTAATATCCACATTTTTGAGCATTTTTTTCTAGTGTTCTTTTGTAATTGATTTTAATTTTATAAAATTATGGTTGGTGAAGATGCTTCATATGATTATAGTCTTCTTGAATTTATTGAGATTTATTTTATGGCCTAATTTGTAATCTGTTCCGGAGAAAGTTACATGTGCACTTGAAAAGAATGTATTCAACTGCACTTGGATAGGATGTTCTGTATATATTTATTAAGTCCATCTGGTGTAATGTATTGTTTAAACTGATGTAATCTTTATTGATTTTCTGTCTGGATTATTTATCCAGTAGTGTAAGTAAGATATTAAAGTCCCTAATATTATTTCATTGCTATCAGCTTCTCCCTTTAATTCCATTAATATTTGCTTTACATTTTTGGTGCTTCTGTGTTGGGTGCATGTATGTCTATAAATGCTATATCTTGCACAATTGACCCCTTTATCATCTTGTAATGCTCTTCTTTGTCTTTTATACAGTCTTTGTTTTAAAGTTTATATTGTATGCTATGACCATTACTCATATTCTGATATGAATTTATCTACAACAATTTTCTTTTCAATTCTATTTGCATGGAATTTCCTTCTTCATTCCTTCACTTTCCGTCTCTGTGTGTCCTTCTGAAGTGGGTCGCTTGTAGACAGCATATTTTGTGTCATTTTTTTAATCCATTCATCCACCCCATGTTTTTTGATGGAGAAGTTAGTCTATTTACAGTTAAATTATTTATTGCTATGCAATAAATTATTGCATACCTTTATAATAAATAAAATATATATACCTTTGCCACTTTGTTGATTTTTTTTTCTGGATGTTTTTGTAGTTCCCCTATGTTTGTTTCTTCTATTTCTCTCCTCCTTTGTGGTTTGATGGCTTTCTTTAGTGTTATGTTTAGATTCCTTTATTATTTTCTTTTGTGTTTGGTATATATTTTTTTGTTTTGTGGCTACTTCGGGGTTAACCAATAATATCCCATGTATAAAGGTTGGTTTTAAGTTATTAAGAACATAAATTCGAACACTTTCCAAAACTATGCTCTTAACCCCATCCACATTTTATATTTTTTGACGTTACATTTTGTATCTTTTTATTTTATGTATTTTTTTAACTAAATGGACTTTTCGTTAATTTTGCTACTTTTATCTTTTAACTATTATACTTGCTTTGTAAATGATTGATCCATAGGGTGCCTGGATGGCTCAGTCAGTTAAGTGTCTGACTTCAGCTCAGGTTGTGATCTTGTGGTCCATGGGTTCAAGCCCCCCTTCAGGCTTTGTGCTGACATCTCAGAGCCTGGAGCCTGCTTAGGATTCTGTGTCTCCCTCTCCCTCTCTGCTCCTCCCCCCCCCACGCTCTGTCTCTATCTCTCAGAAATGAATGAATGTCAAAAAAAAATTAATGATTTGATCCACTATCTTTAATATATATTTACTTTTTCCAGTGGGATTTTGCTTTTAAGTATTTTTGTGTTATTAATTAGTGCCATTTCTTTTCAGTTTAAAAATGTTCCTTTAACATTTCATGGTGAGAGTATGTCTTTGCCTCCTTTACCCATTTTGATGTTTTTCTTTTGTCTGATCTGAGGCTCTGTTTATCCAGTTTTCTGGTCTTTTTCAGAGGATATGTTCCATATGTAGTTGTAAATTCTCATGTCCATGGAAGGTGAATTCAGACTTTCCTTATACCTCCATGTTGAACAACCTTCAGCCTTAAACTTTTTTTTTCTTCTTTTAATGTCTCTCATACCAATTTAATTTTTGGAGCATCTAATGAACCTAGAAAGGAAGAAGAGTAAACTTTTCTGACTCTACAAATTATACTCTGAACTCAAAATTTTCCAAGTATGACTTATGCAAAATATACCAATTGGAATAAATGACAGAGAAAATTCTATTTTAGAACTACATATATTATTAGCATATTTTAAAAGTATTCTATTACACTTAGTAAACATAAGTATTTCATTAGATTTTATTTTAAAATGGGCAACTGAAGTAACAGATTATTTTTCCTCTGTCATATAGACCTCAGTAATATAAAATTTACATTGATAGCCTTAAAACATGTTTGATAGCTAAACTATGTTATCTACAAATATTCTATATGTGTACATGACTGATATCTATAGCCTGGATGCTTCCACAGTGAAATGGGTACAAAAGTAAGGTAAATTAATCTTTAAGAAGTAAAAAAGGTCTTATTTGGTTAAACAATATTTTGCTGTTCTGAATTGAATCTGCATAATAGCAGCTTTAAATATTATTACCATTCAGGCCATATGTACTATTCATTTCCAACTGCCTACAGCCTTTTTTAATCTAAAAAAACATGCAAAACTACTTTTGAGATTCTATATGTGTCTGATTGCCTTGAAAACTATACAGAATTCTTTAGAATGCAAGACCTGAATCATTAAAGGGTTTATTTTGCATCTTAAGCACTCAAAAGACTTGAAATTCATTTTGTAATGATGCCAAATTTACTAATATCTTTTGAGTTTGTTCCTCCCAAACTCACATTTTGAATGAACGAGTTTTCACTCACAAAACATTACTTGTTCATGATGTAAAGAATACAAGAGATTAGACAAATTCCCCTTGCTTACAACTTTGTATCATATTAAGGAAGAAGGCAATACTTATATTTAAAAAACTAAGTCAGAAGATTAAATATATACATTAATAGAGGGTATGTTTACTTAGCCCCTGTTCTGGTATCAAGTTTTACCTGAATTTTCTCCGTATTGCTGTAAGTCTGGAAAATAATTTATAGACATGTATACAATAATTAACTTCAAAAATTCATAGTGTATACTGAATCATAAGCTTCCAAAAATCAGGATCATTGGTTATTATTATCTGGAAGGAACAAATACAATATAAGGCACACAATATGCCAAATAAGTATTTGTTGTTATTGAAAGGGTGAAATACAAGGCACTAAAAAACAAAAACAAACCAATAAAACAAAAACAAAAACAAAAAACTTCAAATTTTAGTCATAGAATTAGTGGTTATTTGGAATATATGTAAAGAGGTTGTGATCCTAAATTCAAATTACTTCATTTAAGTTTTATCTTGGAAATTTCCACACTAAGTAAAATCAAAACTGCTCCATCACTGCCTTATTTAAGTAAATTTTATGTGGACTTGTTAAATATTTCTTTATATGTCCTTCTATTTTTAAGTGGAAGTATCTTTATTCCATTAAACATACAAATAGTTTTTTTCATGTGTATTTAAGTAAGAAAATAAACACAAACTAAATGCTATATTAGTATACTTCATAAAAAGAGACAGTTCAAATTCAGGCTTAGAAATTTAAGTTTTAACTACCAATACAGACAGCGTGACTGACTATCAGGAGGGGTGCATTTCTTCCAACTCTCCTTTAAAATTTCAATGCAAAAATAGGAAAAGATGGCAATTGGAAATATGAGAGAAAATTAAGATTGATGTCCAGCCCATGTAAGAAGAGGTTTCTGTTTTCTTCAAGCCCTGTGGAGTTGAACAGAAAATCTCTGTCAATCGCAAGATGCTGGATCTAATATTGGGGAAACTCTTCATGCTTTCTTCTTTCCTGTGGCCTAAATGAGAGAAGATACAGCATTGAACTAAACAGCTGTAGAGACATACTGGATTGGGGAAAGATAGCCTTGCAAGAATGACATTTGTATAATAGTGTATAACTCAATTAAGTTAATAAGTCAGGTTTGGGTACAGACAGGAAGAATCATGAGCATGGGCCAAGAATTTGAGGCAAATATTTTGCACTGTTGTTCCTGTTTTTTTCATTAACTTTTGGTCTGTACAAAAGAGAAAGGAATTTAGTACACAGCTAATGGGGAAAGAACATCGTACACCTCACACACAGAGAATAGTTGACAGAGTTTAATTTTAGGTGTATATGTGCTCCTTAGAGGATGAATAATGAGAAAGAAAATACAATTGGACTCATGGAAATAGACTGCAGTCTGATAAAGAGAAAACCCTATCTTGAAAGTGAAAGGAAAAGCATACCTTTTTAAAAGTGATTTATTGTAGTAATATTTTAGAAATCTGTTTGTTATTTTAATGATATTCAATAAGGCTCAATGAAATACAAGCAGAGACATAAGAAAAGAACATCTTTGCAATGAATAATAAACAAAAGACTACAGATCTCCTAAGTATAAGAAACTAACTAAAAGAAAGGGGTTTTATGTTACATTGGGTTGCAGAGATTGAAGCATCCAAGGAGAAGCTATAAACAAAGAAACAAATGAACAGAAACATTAGCAGTGAACAAGGCTTAGCAGCAGGACTTTAGGACCTTGTCATTAGGTCTCTCCCACAAATAAGATTCAGCCACTCATTATCTAATACCATGGATCAAATTCTGAGTCAGTAATTGGATGGCTTCCCTCAAGTCTGTGATTTTATCTCCTTTGTGTCACATGGTCCCTCTGGTTCAGTCAGTTATTGCTGAAGTAAATACGACCCCATGGATTGCCAAAACCTGTAGCCAAGGACAGATAGTCTTAGAAGATGTAACTAAAAGGAAAAAGCAGTGTTCTAGTACATCCTAACAGAGTCACTGTAGATACCAAAGAGTAAAATTAGCATTACAGGCAAAACAGTGATATGGAGGAAAGATGTATTGTGATGCAAAGAAAAAAAATTTAAAGGATAAAATGATAATGACAAAGGTATTTCCAAAGAATGTCATGTATTCCCTAGGAAGAGAAAAAGAACAATTAGAAATGTAGCAATAATAAAATACATGCATAAAGAGACTTTTATTAAGCTTCGATTATTAAAAAAATCCAAAGAGTGTGACATATTACAGACAAAATTAGTGAAATTATACTTACATCTAGAAATAACTGGGTAATTTTTTTCTTCTAATTTTAAAGTTAAGAAACGAAATCATACCTATGTATCTAGGCATGAATAATATGATAATTAATTAATATATAATATATAATTAATGATAATCTAGGAAGGAATAAAAATTCACCATCATCTGTTTTCTCCAATACAATTCTAAATGCCAGAACTCAATAGAGAAAAAACCCAGTGTAAGCTTTAAAGACAACATTTGTGATTCTAGACTTATACCCAACAATGATCTTTTTGCCAAGTTCACATTGCACAAATATATAGAAAAGGAAGCATACATTGAAAAAATATAATCAATATGACAGACATAAAGCCAATGAATATTAGTTATGACAATGAATATAAAGGTTTTAGTTTTTCTACTAAGAGACAAAGATTCCCAGGTTATGTTAAAATTGTAAATATATAAACACCTTCACTTGTATCATCGCCTGTTATGTCCAGATAATTTTTGTTGGGAAACAAATCCTATGGAAGAACTGTTTGCCCTAATACATGTAAGAAAATCACTTCTGTTTAACTCTCATATTTCTTCTCAACACTCCCACCCATATCTGATTTAGACACATGCCTTTTCCTCGACTGCATTTATCGTAATACTTAATACACAGTATTTCATTTTCTTTGGTGATGATCTCTTACTGTAGTTTTTTTTCCTCTCATTCTTGTGGTTACAGTGATGATTTCAATAGCAGCTATATTCTTGCAATAAGACTAGTCTCCTGGACATGACTTAAGAGACTTTTTGGGAAACATTGATTTGACTGAAGAAAGATGGTCTCTTAGGGTAGATGGATCTATGGGATATTTGGAGGTCATATTTTTTTCTGTCTAATGAACCAAGAAGGGAGGGTTGAAAAATCTGGAAAGTGTCAAAATGCAGAGTAAAAAAGATGAGGGATGAAGAAAGGGGTCTGCCAGAGTTGTTATCTGCTTGTGCACTCTTCTGACTCAGATGCCTGGCTGTTTTGGGGTTTTGTGAGACTTACTCTTTCCTTATAACAGGTTCCCCTGTTTACTGAGTTCAAGTTCAAAAAGACTTTTTGTTTCCTAAGTAACCATTATGTTGAGAAAATCAAATACCAATTTTTTTAAATAATACACATTTTTTGTATCTTCTGTTCCTTTTAGTCAGGTCTTGGAGCTATTTCTTTACCATGAATTTGGGTGAAATCTAGAGCAACTATTGTTAGGTTTCCAAGTACTCACTCTTCAGATATATAAAGAATTATATGACTACTTTAACTAATATAATTCACTTTCAATTAATTTAATTAAAATATCCAGTCTCTTATAATAATAAAACATCCAAAACTAATATAAATGTGGCTCTCTATTCCCACAGCTAAGTCTTGCTTTAGGCAGAAAACAATTGTGGAGCTGAATGACAGATATAGTCAACTTTTTCTCTCTTTTTTCCCCTGCAGTCTTTTTCCTCCTCCTTCTTGTTAACTACAGTTGTGACCCTTCTGGAATGTGAAGCAGAAACATTATTTTTTTGTGAGTCTAGCATGGGTGTGATACTAATTGGAATTGGAAGACACTTAAAGTTGCTTATCCCATGAAGTCTTTTATGGGTTAGAGATTTTCCTCTTTGAATCTTATTTTTTTTTCAGTAGTTACCAAAATGAAGCCACATAATCTCTTATTCATCTCTGGACATATGATGATAACCCATGATCTTTTGAGCTCTGTGCCTCCAGACTGCTGTGTTAAACATGACCAAACTTGAGTTTAAGGAAGGCCTCTTTTGCATGTCATCTACATATTGTTCATAGAAAACACACAGGCACCTGTTGCTCGGATAAATGTGTAAACTGATTCCGACAAAATCCCCTACACTTAGTTTCACCATCAACTCAGGCAATAAGCTTATACTTGCCTTTTAAAATTTTCAAGTCTGGCCCATTTTGTTCTCCAAATGTTGGGTGCATAGGTTATTCTACACCTTTCGTTCAAATTCCTTTTGCTTAGCTTGGTATAAGGAACAGACATGGAGTCTTAGAAGCACTCCTTGAGGGGGGATATAGGGAGGATGTGGTGGGATTCACAACATAGCTTCTTCTGCAGAGACCCTCCTTTAAAACCTTCCTCCAGAACCCCAAGCTTTTAATGAAATCAAAGAAGATAAGTGATTTAATAATCACAGACAGTATACTCGCTTCCCTCATTTTTTGGCAAGTCCAATGTGGAAGTATATTGCACCTAATTCTGGAATGTAGAACTAATATGCAAAAATCAATTTGAAATTTTATTTTTTTATTTTTTAATTTTTATTAACGTTTTAATTTTAATTACAATATTGTTAACAACAGTGTTATATTAATTTTAGGTATACAATATAGCGATTCAGCAATTCTATACTTTACTCAGTGCTCATAATGATACAGGTACTCTTTAATCCCTATCACATTTTTCACCCACCTCCTTTCCACTGAAAATCCTATTACTTAAAACAAGTATAGCTTTAACCAATGTTTATTTACAATGAATTCCTTAGGCATGCTGAAGACTAGGCTTATTTTCATCACTTCAAAAAACCCTGTATCCTTTAACCTTCACCTCTGGTCCCTTAACGTTTCCAACCCTAAGTGACCACTAACATACTATCTATATAGATTTGCCTATTCTGAGTATTTCATGTGAATTAAATGATATGCTATATTTTGTGACTGGCTTATTTCACTTAGCATAACATTTTCAAGATTAATCTCTGATTTAGCATGCATCAGCACTTCATTCTTTTCTATGGCTGAATAATATTTAATTCTATAGATGTATGAAAATTGGTCAGTTTATCCATTAATGGGCATTTTGGGCTGTTTCTACTACTTGGCTATTAATGAATAGTGTTGCAATGAACATGAAAGCACAAGTATGTGATTTCAATGTTTTGGGTATATGTCTAAGAATGAAATTTCAGGGTCATATGATAATTCTACATTTAACTTTATGTGGAATCCCCAAACTGTTTCCCATGGCAGCTGAGCCATTTAAATTCCTACCGGCGATGTGCAAGGATTCTAATTTTTCTACATCCTTACCAACACTTTTACTTTCTGTTTTGTTTTGCTTTGTGTTGTTTTGTTTTGGTTTTCAGTTACAGCCAACTTACTGGTTGATACTTCATTGTGGTCTTCATTTTAATCCTCCTAGTGACTAATGATGTAGAGGATCTTTTCATGTACTTGTTGGTCATTGGTATGTCTTCTTTGGAGAAATGTCTATCTTAAGTCCCTTGCTCGTTATTAGTTGGGTATTTGTCTTTTGTTGTTGAGCTCTTTATATATTCTGAGTACTAGGCTCTTGTCAGATATATGATTTTCTAATATTTTCTTCTTTATATAGGCTGTCTTTTCACTTTCTTGATGTCTTTAAACTTACTAATAACCCTGTGAGTTAGGCATTAAACATATATTTAATGAGTGAGGCTCATGAGTTAAGAGAATTAAAATTATTCACTAAATATTTCTAACTAAAAAGTAATACGCTTAAAGCTACAGCTAATATTTCTTTGATTGCAAAGTACATTGGTTTGCTTCTTAGATAAGCAAATGAAATAAATGTATTTTTAGGCTATGTTTTTCTGAATGTGCCAACTTCATAGGAAAGATATATATCTTATTAGTAATAAAATAATGAAAATATTGACTAATAAAATAATTGATGCATTATATAATTTAATATTTTTTGCTTTTTTTAGATACCATATGAATTAAAATCAAGTAAATAAAATGGATGCTATTTAAATGGGAGATAAAAATTAAAGCATTTCCAAGAAGTGATGATTGCCAAGATTTCAAAGTTTTTGATGTTGTCAATTTGATTGCTGAATTTTCCACTAAAAATAATGAGAAATGCCTATAATTATTATCAGTGTAGTAGTATTTCTCATATTACTCTTCCTTTATCTCATTAGCAGAATCATCTCCATTAACCAAGCATATTTCATTAATCTACTGTTTTAAAATAATTTACTGTTAGAAAATTCTCATGGTTGATAGTCTTTATAAGTATTGACTTCCAAATGAGACAAATGATGATAGCTAAGTAATTTATTTTTGAGTAAATTTTTTGGAACATTGATTGATGCAATCCATATATATTATTAAAGAATCAACTGCTCAGAATAAACTATCTAATGTCATCATTTAAAAAGTAATTATTATATATCCATATCTTAGATTTATTCTTTCCTTCACTAATTTCTCATATTTATAGTCATTCCATTTTCAGTATTCTCTGCTATATGCTACAATATAATGGGAGGTGAAATAGCTTGATGCAATCCTTGAACTCATGTACCATGAGATCGTGACCTGAGCAGAAATCAAGAGTCGGATGCTTAGCTGACTGAGCCACCCAGGTGCCCCTGGTGTAGGTTCTTCATTATGGAATAAGATTCTGGATTTTACAGTGAAGTAAATTTTACAGAAGAAATGAAAACCATCAAAAAGTAGAAAACAGTACCAAAGTGAGAAAATGAAAATGAAAGTTCAGGATATGATTGATTATCCAAATGGTGTCCACATCTGATGTTAACAAAGAAACCAACAATGTGGATTACGTTCCATTAGTCACTTTGGTGCAGGGCCTTGAGCCTCACAGGATCCAGGGCAGAGCTGTGTCCTGTACATAGGCCCAGATGTTTTGGTTAAGTGCAGATGATTTATTACTTTGTGTTTAGTTGGTGGTGGGAGGTAGTAACATGAACCACAGAGTAAGCAAGCTGGGCACAGATGACTTGACAGGAGGATATTTTCAGTATCTGTAGCCCTTTTTTGTTGAGGATTATGTTGAAATGACCACTGATTATATGCTTCCTTTGTTGCCTGACAGTAGCCTTGGGTGTCTACTTTCATTTTCACCTCTTCTTATTCCAATCTGGAGAGGTTATGGAGACTCTTCCATCCAATTTTGCTTTATAAATCATGCCCCTGAGTTTCTTAAGCAATAACCCTATTAAGAGTATAAACTCAGATATTCCTTGCGAGGTTTTTTCTTAAAGCAGAGACTGAGTTTTTGTTGCTCTGTGACATTGCTACATGTTGGACCATAAAATAATGGCTTTTTGTTCTTTCTGAGACCAACTTTTCAATACAACTATTTAATATGATCCCACATTTGTTCTAAAACCAAAAAAATAGAATTACTGAAATCATTTTTCTTTTATCTGAGTTTTGATAAGGGATGAAATAAAATTTATCAGCTATTTATCAAAGGTAGTAATATTTTCTTTAATGTTTTTCTTTGTGAGTTTAAAGTATTTATAGATTAACAAAACATAGATTATAGAGTATAATATGCACAATTTATAAGACATGATACTTAATGCACTTTTTGTGCTTGAAATAGGATGTTTTTACTTTCCAATGCTGTTGTGGATGTTTCAGTGGGAAGTTATGTAGTAGAATTGTAGGAGGAATTACTACAAATACAATCTTGTGTCATTCGACCTAGTTGGGTATTGGTTGATATTTTCATTCAAATATTCCTAAATGGTGTCTTAATGACTTTTTCCCCATACCTCACCTCCTTGCTCCAGAGTCTGCAAACATATCCAAGGGGAGTAAAGGTAAAGACATGAAGAGGAAGATGATGGACTTATAGATAAGACAGAAGGACGAAATACTTGCTGTAAGATAGTAAGTTCAGGAATGTGATACATTTATTCCATTTCTAGGGAAAGGGTGCATCTCCCTAAAATGTGCCACTTTGGAATGTGGATTACTTTGAGCCAAAAATCAATCAAGGCCCCAAAAATTCGAATTGAGTTTTTCACCTCCCCTTTCACTGCCTAAATGAATTTAGATAGAAGGCCTGGTCCAGGAAGAGAACAATCACCAGAGATAACTAAAAGAATATGACCTACTTATGAATAACTGGAAGGAAGCTCATCAAGGCCCAGAGATCAAATTCCTCTTGGTGTCTCATCATCTCTGTATGACATGGAAAACATTTGCTTACCAAGCATTTGCTCTTCCCATCTTTTTGTAAGTTGTTTTCCTCCCCTTTAAAGTCTTACCGCACTCCCCTTGTCTGTAGCTCAAGATGGCATATAAGCCTCAATTGCCTGACTGCATGTGGGCCTCATATTCCCATGGGGCTCCCTTGCGTATGTGATTATTGTATTGATCTCCTGTTAAGCTGTCTTAGACCAATTTACCAGCCGAAGAATCTAGGAGGCTGAAGGAAAAACTTTTCTTCCTTAGCACCAGGCAGGCAAAACTCCAATGGGCGTCTTCAGCTAGGGCATTTCAGTGCTCGTAGAACCTAGTTATCTTTGTGTTCCACACAACTCTGGAACGTCTTATAGAATTCAATTTATAGTATGGATGTTTGGGAAGAAGGACATGTTTCCCATGCTGGAGGCTTGCCTTCACTCCACATTTAAGTCAACGTGTGTGACCCTCTGCACAGTGATGCAAGATGACGCAGTGACTGACTGTTGGTCAATTCTGGGGGCACAGACTCCGTTCTTAATTTGGTCCCTGATGTGGTCTTCTGCAGTGTAGCTCCGTTTTTACTCATATCCTGCCTGTATTGTCCAAACAAAATATGTGTAATTTGATATCCCCTCATTTTAACCATAGGTTCTTGCTCTTTGAGTCCTTCTGATGGAATCAGTTCATGAGAGAGCACAAATTCATGATCACAATTCCATGACGGAGCTAGGAAATGGCGCCAGTCTTCTTGTGTCTACATCCCTAACAGCACCGTTCTACTCTACAACTGCAATGAATGGCTGCAAGAGTCTTTTTATTAAACTTGCTGTCTTCCTGTACTTCACTCAGTGTCTGAGGCATGGGCTCTGTCCACTGCAGTTCCTTATAAGTAAAAGTAAAATAAGCCTTCTCCCCAGGACCTATTTCCAGGAAGTAGGAGGAGGTTGCCGTTGGCTTTATGCCTTATGACAAAAATAAGAGGTGATAGATAGAGTGGGTGGAGCTGGAGAAAAAGAATATATCACCATTTTCTCCTACCATGTCTTGATTTTTCCTCTGTATAAAATACATGTGCAAATGCATAATTTCACAGACTGTATTTTCTGAAAAGAACTGGTGTAATAAGACTCGGCAAAGACCAGCACATTTTGAGCAACATTTTGGAGCTAAGAGGAACAGCATTTCGCTTTCTCAGATAATCTCTGCAATGACACTATGCTAATTCTTTGAGGCAAAAGACTCATTCTTGACTGGAAAAAGATACCCCAAGGGAAACAAGAATTTGTGTGCCTATAGGCACCCAGCAGGAGCTTATACGGAAGCAATCCAGCAATCCGAGGGGCTGATCTGCATCTCTGAGCACAGACTGGGCTAGAGAGTAAGATCTGTGAAGAATTGGAATGGTCAAGATCTCTCAGACTTCCCAGAGGGCTTCAAGCCAAAGAAGACTTTGCCAGGCCCCTCGGTGTTGAGAGCACAATTCTATCTAGCATCTGCTTAAGATGTTCGATAGTTTTAGCTCCCAACATACAAATGCAGGCCTGTGTTAAACTTCAGAACTTGAAGTGCTATTTACTTTTTTTATTCTGGTTAGCATTTTATGCCCTAGTTTGTTCTCTTCTTATTTGAATTCATTTAAATTTTTTTGCATGTTTATCTTTTCCTTTTAATCTTTTAGTCCTTTTGTTTTTACAATCTTGCAGTTAATTGTTCTTAGTGGATTTATCTTTTCTTAACTCTTTTATAAGACTTTTCTTTTATCTCATATTTACTTTGTTCTTATATTACTTATTTACCTAGTTTCTTCTTATCACCTTTAGGCTTTGTTTTAATTATTTCCTTTTTATGTTATCTATTTTTCATTGTAGTTTTTAATTTTTTATTATCTTCTTTTCTCATTCTTATCTTTATTTTAGTTTATCTTAATAAAATAAGCAGAAAGCACTAAAACGTGGGGAGAGAAGTGAGCAGTCTCTCTCTGCCGTGAGCCAGGGAGAGTTCTCCCTTTTCCCTTTTCCATCTGGGTGTTCCTGCCTCTTCAGCAAAAAAGCATCTATTTAAACCTCCTGTCTTGAAACCCTCATTTTTGAAAGTGTTGGACAGTGGTGAAGGTCACAGTTCTGGGAATTAAATAAAGCTTTATTCCCATAAGAATTGTGCTCCTGAGAATGCTACCTAACCTTTAGGATTTGAAGTTTTATCTGATATAGTAGTAACAGTAACTTTAAATGGTGTGTGGATTAATTCATGTGAAACTTATTTGCTAATTTCTAGTTTCTCTGCTCTGCTAATAAAAGAATTAGGATATGATTAACACTTAATTGTGTTCCTAGAAGGATGGCAACCACTGTTTCTGTATTAGCTTCTAAAAACTCAAATCTACTCCCTCTTAGTCCGCTGATACTGGTCTCTGTGTCTGTTTTTCTGGGTCAAATAGACTATCGTGGTAGCTTCATTTTTTTTTTTTTCTCATTCACTTTCTTATTTTTTTTCCTCTGATTCAAAAACAGTTTTCCTCACTTTGCCCAAATAGAAACTTGTCTTTGTTTTATTTTATTTTTTTAAGTTACATATTTATTTTCAGAGAGAAAGAGAGAGAGAGAGCAAGCAGCATAGAGTCAGAGAGAGAAGGGAGTGGGAGAATGCCAAACAGGCTCTGCACTGTCAGCACAAAGCCGGCATGGAGTCTGATGTTGTAAGATCATGACCTGAGCTGAAATCAAGAGTAGGATGCTTAACGGACTGAGCCACCCAAGCGCCCCCAAGAGACTTGTCCTTTAAACAACATCTGAGACTCTGAAATTCTGTGAAGATAGCCTAAAATAGCCAAATGCTACCACTTGGCTGATTTCTTCATTCTTGTAATAATTGTCAACGTAAATTGTCCACTTTACCTAATAGTAATCAAGAGCCATATTTCATGGATAGATTTGAATAGTATTCTGCAATAACCTTGCTTTCTACTTGGTCTCAAATTTCTCTGCTGGAAAGCTGTGGAATGAGATATTGGGATTCTAAATTCAAAGTCCCTGATCTATAGTTTTCGAATTTGATGTCCAGAGCTTACCTTTTTGGTTTCATCTCTCTCTCTCTCTTAGTTTTGGGCAAAGTAATTATTGAGATAATAGATAATATGGTATGTGAGGTTAATGTTGGTTTCCCTCCCAAATGGCGCTTGCATGGGTTTCACCGGGGTGTATCATGCACAAGAACTGTGCCAATTCTCAGAGTAGAATAGTGGTTAACGTAAATATAGACTGAGCAAATTCGTATCAATTATTTAGATCATTCAGTGTTGGGCTGAGCTTGTTTCAACATATTTCTCCTCCCCATTAAAATATCTTCGTGTCTTTTACTTCAAGATACATACATATTGCCTAAGATGTGATTTTTGGGAAGAGGCATTAAGCCATATTGACATAGCTTGAAAAAGTCCATGTTTTATACAGCTGAGCAGATGATTTGTTTGTACAGGATGCATGCATTGTTAATTGACTTATATTCTAAATGACAGTATTTTTTATTGAGTTTTATAAAGTTTTTTTTCCTTTTGTCAAACAATCCTTAAGAATAATTTAGATGTTTTGCATAGACTTATATTTGTAATTTTTAAATAGTGTTTGAATTTTTCATGCAAGAATGGTATCCATTTGGTTTTCCTCCAGAGGCAAAAATACTGTTTGAACATCAAATAATCTGCTCCATTATTGAGGCACGATCTTCAATGAATCATGATAAGGCTTCTCACCTAAGGCAGAATTCAGAATTCTAGATGCCACAGTCAAATTCAGCTCTTGTCTCCTTGTTCTTAGTCTCAGATACTGAATAGACTTTCTAATAGCCAGGTGACATAACTTTCTACTAACTGCCTTCCAAAGGTGTCTGTCAGTCTTCACTAGATTTTTAGACATTTATTTTAATATATTGTCCTCTTTGTCCTTTGACTCCTCAACATTCAAAGTAGTTCAAAATAATCATTTCTGCATCAGTAGCAGTATTTGTCATATCAGTCCTCTTGTCATTTACAACCTACTATACATGACAACTTCTCAGGATACATGCTAGCATATTTTTGAGACTGTAGAATTATTTTTTTTTCTTTTCAGAAATATTGTTCTGTGAATATAACAGGAAAACATTGTTTTTTATTTTCATGAACTGAATTTCAGATGGAAATAGTATTAAAATATTTTAATGACATAAAATATACATCTAATTACCACCATGATGAATTAACTTTCTTGAACTATTAGTGTCACGCGTATTCTTCGTACTTCATATGTTCCTTTCAACTGGTTACATGAAATAAGAATGAAATATGAAAAATATCAAAAGCATTTCTAGATACAATTCTGCTGAATGAGGTTGAGCATTACAACTGACCAATATTTGAGCAGCTGTACACATTTTTTCAATTCTTTTAGAAATATTTGGATAATTTATTGCAATTTTAAAACCAATATGGAATCAACCAAATGATTTTATGTTCAGTCTTGACTTATCTTAAGCTTTGTAGCTAGGGAGTAAATAATACTTGGAAAAACCTTTATTTCAATGATGCTTTACAGAAACTGCTAACTTTGTTTTTTAATATGGGAGCTTACAGTTGACTAAAAATTAAGATTAATTTAGTTTACTTTCAATTTTGCAAACATGACAAAAAACAGATCAGAGTCACTAGTAGTTTAAAATCTCACAGCATTATTTGCATGTAGTAATTCAGACTTCAGTAATACCTACATTTGAGAATGAAACTTGGTTAAAAGATTGCTTCTATCTCCACATTTAATTCCATATCAAAATTTGAAAAGAAAAGACACCATTCAGTAATACTTAGTGCATATTAAGCTTTATTTGCTTATAAAATAATTTCTCTTTCAAATTTGCTTTGGCCTTCTTAGAAGACTCATGTTTTTGTTGTGTCGAAAGTAGTAATTTACAAATAATATCATGTCACTGTCTTTCTTTAGGCAGATCCTTACCATGGAACTATTCAACAAAATTACTTCAATTTGAAAGACAAAATTTTTAGCTGCAATTTTCAGAAATTTGAGGACACGAAAATTGGACTTCTGATCATTTTCTTCTTAAAAAACTTTACTTATTCTCGCTTTTTTGTGTAATGTATATAATATGCTAATTTTAATTATTATTTTTATACAAACCATTTTAATCAATTACATGTGCATAATCAGAAAACTGGAGTGGATTCTTTATGGCCAAAACTTTATGGTACAACTCTATTTATATGTTAAATGCAAATGAATTTTGAAATAAAAAAAATAGAAATAAGATACTTTATTTCACATGACTGAAAGAGTCATTTTCCTGTAAATAAAATGCTGCCAGCTAGATGCCAAAATTTAATGCCAGTACAAATCATGAAAGGGACCACCAAGGGGCACCTGAGTGGATCAGTCGGTTAAGTGTTCGACTTCAGCTGAGGTCATGGTCTCATGGTTTGTGAAGCGAGCCCCATATCAGGCTCTGTGCTGACAGTTCAGAGCCTGGAACCGGCTTCAGATTCTCTCTCTCTGCCCCTCCCCCATTTACACGCTCTGTCTCTCTCTCAAAACTAAATAAACATTAAAATTTTTTTAAATTTTTTTAATGTTTATTTAATTTTTGAGACACAGAACATGAATGGGGGAGGAGCAGAGAGAGAGGGAGACAGAATCTGAAGCCGGCTCCAGGCTCTGAGCTGTCCGCACAGAGCCCCACGGGGGGCTTGAACGCATGAACTGTGAGATCATGACCCGAGCCAAAGTCGAACGCCTAACCGGCTGAGCCACCCAGGTACCCTATAAAAATTTTTTTTAAAAAGGGATCAAAAATCCAAAACTATGCTTATACACACATTTTTGAGATTATCATTAAGAAAAACCCATAAATTATGAAAATTTACATAAATTACCTGTAACTCCTAAGACAGATCCATTGAATCTCAGATGTGGTTTATTCTTTTTTTTTTTTTTTTTAAATTCCAGTGTAGTTAATATACAATGTTAAATAAATTTCAGGTATACAATATAGTGATTCAACAATTCTATACATGATTTAGCGCTCATTAACGTAAGTGTACTCCTAATCCCCTTCACCTATTTCACACCCATCACCCCCCTCACCTCCCCTCTGGTAACCTCCAGTTTGTTTTCAGTAGTTAAGAGTCTGTTTTTTTTATTTGTCTCTCTCTCTAGTTGTTTTCTTTTTTGCTTTGTTCGATTGTTTTGTTTCTTAAATTCCACATATGAGTGAAATCATGTGGTATTTGTGTTTCTCTGACTATTTTGCTTTGCATTATACTCTCGAGTTTCATCTTTGTTGTTGCAAATGACAAGATTTCATTCTTTTTTTTTTATGGCTTTTTATCTTACAGTATGTGCGCGCCCATGTGCACGTGTGTGTGTGTGTGTATACAACCTCCTTTTTATCCATTCATCTATCTGTGGACACTTGGACTTGTTACACAATTTGGCTATTGCAGATAATGCTGCAATAAACATAGGGGTTCATATGCCTTTTCAGAATAATATTTTTATATTATTTGGGAAAATATCTAGTAAGAGAATTCCTAGATCATATGGCAGTTCTATTTTAAATTTTTTGAGGAACCTCAATGCTATTTTCTTCAGTGGCTACACGAGTTTAAATTCCCACCAACAGTGCAAGAGTCCTTTTTCTCTCTACCTTTTGCCAATACTTGTTTCTTGTGGCTTTGATTTTAGCCATTTTTTGTTTTGTTGTTGTTAGAGTAGAATTTCACTTTTCAAAATTTTAATTCTAGTATAATTAACATACAGTGTTATGTGAGTTTCAAGTGTACAATATAGTAATTCAACACTTCCCTACATCACTCAGTGCTTGTCATTACAAGTGCACTCCTTAATCCCTGTTGCCTATCTCATCCATTCCACTCCCGCTTCCCCTCTGATAATCATTAGCTTGTTCTTGGTACTTTAGAGTCTGTTTCTTGGTTTCTCTCTCTCTCTTTTTTAACTCAACATATTTGTTGTTTCTTAAATTCCATGTATGAGAGAAGTCATGTGATAGTTGTCATTCTTGAACTGACTTATTTAATTCAGCATTTGACTCTTTAGCTCCATCCATGTTGTTGTAAATGGCAAGATTTCATTTATTTTTACGAGTGAATAATATTCCGTTGCATGTATATCCCACATGTTCTTTATCCATTCATCTATCTCTGGCGACTTGGGCTATTTCCATACTTTGGTTATTGTAAATAATGCAATAAACATAGGGGTGCATGTATCCCTTCAAATTAGTGTTTTTGAGTTTTGGGAGTAAATACCCAGTAGAGCAAGTACTGAATCATAGGGTAGATCCATTTTTAAGTTTTCGAGGAAACTCCATACTATTTTCCACAGTGAATGCACCAGTTTGCATTCCCACCAACAGGGCAAGAGGGTTCCTTTTTCTCCACATCCTTGTCAACACTTGTTGTTTCTCATGTTGTTGATTTTAGCCATTCTGACAATTGCAAGGTGATACCTCACTGTAGTTTTGATTTGCATCTTCCTGTTGATGAGTGATGTTGAGCATCTCTTCATGTGTCTATTGACCATCTGGATGTTTTCTTTGGAAAAATGTCTGTTCATGTCTTTGACCTATATTTTATTTGGATTATCTGATTTTTGGGCTTTGAGTTGTATAAGCTTTTTACAGATTTTGGATACTAACCTTTTATTGGATATGTTGTTTGAAAATACCTTCTCCTATTCAGTAGATTGTCCTTTGGTTTTGTTGATTGTTTTCTTTCCCTTGCAGAAGCTTTTTATTCTGATGAAATCTCAATAATTTTTTTTTTTTGCTTTTGTTTCCCTTACCAAAGGAGCGCTATCTAGAAAACTGTTGCTATGGCTGATGTCAAGAGATATTATTGCCTGTGCTCTCTTCTAGGATTTTTATGGTTTCAGATTTTACATTTACTTCCTTACTCCATTTTGAGTTTATTTATTTCTTTTAAATCTTTTTAATTTTTTATTTATTTTTATTTATTTTTGAGAGACAGAGAGAGACAGAGCATGAGTAGGGGAGGGGCAGAGAGAGGGAGACACAGAATCTGAAGCAGTCTCCAGGCTCCAAGCTGTCAGCACAGAGCCCGACGCGGGGCTTGAACTCACAAACCGTGAGATCATGACCTGAGCTGAAGTCGGATGCTCAACCAACTGAGCCACCCAGGTGCCCCTCGAGTTTATTTTTGTGTATGGTGTAAGAAAGTGACCCAGTTTCATTCTTTTGCATGAAGCTGTCTGGTTTTCCCGACACTATGAGTTGCAGAGACTTTTTTTCATTGCATTTTCTTGCCTCTTTTGTTGACCATATAATCGTGGGTTTATTTCTGGGCTCTATAATTCTGTTCTATTGATCTATGTGTCTATTTTTGTGCCAGTATCATACTGTTTTCATTACTACAGCTTTGTAGTATGTCTTGAAATTTGGGATTGTGATACTTCCTTCAAGTTTTGTTCTTCATTTTCAAGATTGCTTGAGTTATTTGGGGTCTTTTGTGATTCCGTGAAAATTTTAGGGTTATTTGTTTTAGTTCTGTGAAGAATGCTCTTGGTATTTTGATAGGGATTGCATTGAATGTACGAATTGCTTTGGGTAATATAAACATTTTAACAATATTTGTTTTTCCAATCCATGGGCATGGGATATCTTTTCATTTGTTTGTGTCATCTTCAATTTCTTTTAATTTCAATTTCTTTCATCAATGTTTTTCAGTTTTCAGACTACAGGTCCTTCACTTCCTTTAATTTTAATTATTTTTGTATTTGTATTTGTATTTTAAGTTTTGATAGGTTTTCAATTATTTCCTCCCTTTGTAATTTTGTAGACATTTGGAAAGCTCATGTACGGTGTCTCACACTGTTGTTAAAAAGAAAGAAAAATACTGTACTGCATCATTGTCAATGAAGATTGTTGATTTTTTCCTCCTTTACCTCAGGTTCCTTGCATTTCACATCAAGTAACATATATCCCATTTTCTTTCAGTCCTGAGGCTTTTTTGCTTCTGTTTTTTCTCATCTACCTACCCCATTTGACATTAGAAGCATAAAATTTATTTTGTTCTTGCTATTATTGTTGTTATGGGGCCTGGTTCTATCAGATAAAACTCAATTTGCCTTTGAGTAAATAGAACTTTGGTTTTGAACCAATAAGTGATTTTATTACTTTCACTCTTATAAGGCTAGAGGTATTCTGACTGGGTATGAAATAGCAGCACTAAATTATTATTGGGAATTCAGACTTTCTGTCTTTCCACTTACCTGTTTGGACACAATGCTTTGACCTCATGCTCAATGTTTATGGTAACTGCTTGATTGTTTTATCTATGGCATCATATCTAAATTTTACATAAGACATGAGGTAAAGAAGACAATTTTAGACCACATTAGTTTCTTTGTTTAAAAAGTTTATAAATAATTTCTGCTTATATCTAATTGGCCCAAACTTTAGAGCTTTTTAAAATGACTGTTTCTAAGTGCAATAGAATAGGGAAATACAATTTCTTCAGTGAGCACATCTATACCTAAGACAGAATCAGGTCTGTTTTAAGAAGGAAGGAGATGAGTACCTCTTTTAAGGGGAAGGAGAGGTGGCGCAGTTGATTAAGTGTCCAACTCTTGATTTCTGCTGATGTCATGATCTCACGGCCATAGCATCCAGCCTTGGGTCAGGCTTCATACTGAATGTGGAGCCTGCTTAAAATTCTCTCCCTCTCTTCCTCTTCTGCTTTCCCCCACTCTCTATCTCAAAAAAAAAAAAAAAAGAAAGAAAGAAAAAAGAAAAGAAAAGAAAAGAAAAAAAGAAAAAAAGAAAAAAAAAGGAAAGGAAAGAAGAAGAAAAATGGATATAGCAGACGCTTGCAGGGGATCATTTTTCTTAATAACTTGGCTCTTTTAAATGCACAATTTTATTTGAAATGAACACATTTTGTTTCTTTCTTTTTGTTATTCTAAGATTAAATGGGCTCCTCATTTGCATATAACTTTTGCAAATATATTCACTCTGGGTTGTTAAAACAACACTAACATAAGAACAAAAACAATATAAAAGTTTACATTTGTAGGTTTTCACCATGAAACAACTCTTTAAAGATACTAAAAATAACTAATATGCACTGGTCACAATATAATCTCCACTAGTCTCTCATAAGAAACAGATGTTCCCCCAAATTTTAACCATCATCAGAGATTAAAGAGCGTTGTAATTTAATCTAATAAAGAATTTCACATATGCTTAAAATTGAAGACCAAAATACAATGTAAACAAAAAAATAGTCTTTGAAAAAGTAATACTAAAAATTTCTGATGTCGGGAATCCTAAATTAAATTCTCTTTGCTTGAAACTCACATTAAACAATTAAGAAGTCAGTACTTAAATTAATAGTGTCTTAACATAGTGATGCTTTATTTTTTTTAACTCCTTGACAACAAGAATTAAAATTTTTAAGTTTTGTGAATGTTCATTTCTTGTGTGTCAAAAGAATAAATTTACCAAAGCCAGCCATATGACTAAGGTAACCACTATTATTTAGAACAACTAGAAAACAAAAGCCATGATTGTTCCCAAAGTGGAAACATAAAAACCGAACTGCCTACTGAAAACGAACATTTTAAAATGTAAACTATGTCTTTGAAATCATTAACAAAATGTAATTTTTTTTAATTTCAGAGAGAGAGAGAGAGAGAGACCGTGTATGAGTAAGGGAAGGACAGAGAGAGAGGGAGACACAGAATCTGAAGCAGGCTCCAGGCTCTGAACTGTCAGCACAGAGCCCCATGTGGGGCTCAAACTCACACATTGAGAGATCATGACCCGAGTTGTAGTTGGACTCTTAACCAACTGAGCCACCCAGGCACCCCAGCAAAATGTGTTTTAAATATGCCATTGGTTTAAAAAAAAATTTCCTCCAAGACCTTCTGCTTTAATATCACATCATTTTTGAGTAAACATCACTATCCTGGGAGTTGTGGACACATTTTATTGATAAAACAACAACAAAAATTTCCACATTAACAGCAGATGAATATTTGCCAACAATCTTTCTATTTCCTTTGCTGAATTTCTCATGTCACCTCCTCTGTGGCCAAGAAAGTAGAATACTACATAGAAGATAAAACCTCTCTGGATTTCTGCATTGATTTACTGCAAATTTTGGAGAAGTGACACACAATAGTTCAAAGTTATGTCCCTCTAGAAGTTTGCAGTCATTTTGGGATCAAGTTTCTTCCATTTTTTAGTGGATCCAATATCCCTAGTGCCTGGAAGGGCTCTGAATGTAGCCAGCAAAAGGGAAAAGAGAGAGCATGGAGGATCCAGGTTGTTAGCTAAAATAACCTAATTAAGGAATGATACAGATCACTTCCACTCTCAGGTTATAACCTGACGCAGAATGGGAGACTAGATTTTGAAATCAGCCAGTGCTCAAGGATTTTCTGAAGAAGAAGCACAGTTTGTTAGATACCAAATGATCACGAAGCTGCCTGCAGTGGTAGCTGTGATTGAGGCCAGAGCAACAGTCAATCGTTGCAATCAAAGTATCTGCCACTTTAATCTTAAATGCCTTCTCGTTTTTAAGTTTCATTTTAAGTAAATAAATGAACAAATAAATGAAAAGATTATGTAATGTGACTTACATCAGTGCTGTGTTCAGAGAAACAACCTCTTTTCATGGTTCAAGTGTGCATTGGGAGGGATTAGGATTCTTGTGATTTTATAGTAAACAACAGAGCAGCACAAAATACCAAGTATAGGTCCTGTAATAAATACAGATTAATGTAATCTGGATTTGCAAGAACTGACTGAAAGCAGTAGTTTCAAACGCATGAATACTATGAAACACATGATTCTTTACATTATCTTTAAGCTATTTAAATAAAGTATTTTAAGTTATTTTTCCCAAATTTTATTTTTATTTTTAATTAAAGACATTCTAATGTTTATTTATTTTTGAGAAAAAGAGAGAGACAGAGCATGATTGGGAGAGGGGCAGAGAGAGAGGGAAACTCAGAATCTGAAGTAGGTTCCAGGCCCTGAGCTGTCAGCACAGAGCCCAATGTGGGGCTCCAACCTATGAACACTGAGATCATGACCTGAGCTGAAGTTTGATCCTTAACAGACTGAGTCACCCAGGTACCGCTATTTTTTAAATTTTTTTTCAGTGTTTATTTTTGAGAGGGAGGGGAAAGAGAGATAGGTCCCAAAGGTGCAGTGACAAGAGACTTAGGAAGCAGGGGCCTATGACTCTCCAGGAGCTGAAGAATCAGTCTCCCGGCTCAAGCCTCTTTTATTTTGCTACTTGTGTGATAACAGCGAGCACATACAATCACAGTATTTGGCATCTTGATAGATCATGCACAGGCAGTATATTCCATACTGGGTCATGAGTACATCTGGCGCCAGGCAAAACATTTTTATCCCTGGCCTGGCATCTATATGATGTCCTTCTGGAGAGAAGGAGCAGTCCCCGGCAGCTTTCCGACCAGGGAGTGGAACTGCTTTCAGTTCCTTGCTGCTCTGTCACTTTCCTTCGGGACATTCTTAAGGTGCCTCCGGCTTATTGTTCTCCAGAATCTCCCCCAGTTTTTTGTATACAATGAACTCTAGGAGGACATTGTATAACATGAGTTGTCGATTGGGACTTTGATAGGCTCATGGTCCCTGGCACTAGACTGCACATGTAAGGATAAATAGATGTCATATCAACATAAACAGAATAGCAGTAGAGAAACTAAAAAACTAAAAATGCTAATATGCTCTGTAGGGTTTAGTTTTTCCAATCTCTCCGATTGGAATCTAGTTACATTTTTAGCTGGCTGGAGCAGCCTCGGCCAATCCTATGGCAAAAGAGTAGAGCAAGAATCACAATTAATAGTGAGAAACAAGGCGTGACTCACATCAAGGTAAGGAAACATAAAAATAAGGGCAGTCTTCTTTTTCACTGAACCAAAGATTCCTCAAGCTTCTGCCATCCGTAGATTAGTCAGCTTCCGGAGTGACTAAAGTCGGGCTGCAGTCTCCCAGAGCCTCTGGAATTGCAGATTGCTTCCTCCATATGGTCAGCTTGCATGACATTGATGGATCAAGAATGCACTCTGAGTTTCAAGATGCCGGGTTCACTCTGCTGTAGCGAATCCAGAGACCCACTTGGGCTACCTTTACTATAGTAAGGGTGGAAAAAATGACGGTGAACCAGAGGGGGTATTAGGGGTTGGACATTTTACTCTTTTACTCATATTGTATCTCCTGGTTTAAAGGGGTGAGCATCTGTGGTCGGATTTATAGGTAATTGTTCTCTGACTCAGTGGTGCTGATAGTTTGATTATGAACACACCATCGCAGAATTTGTAATGAATTTTTAAGGTGAGTTGAACCCATAGGGCTCCAATCAATGACGCTTCCATAGGAAATATTTAAAAGAATTTGCCTTATCTCCCCTTTACATGTTTCCCAAGTTACCTATCCATCCCGTTCTGACGATGTATGAGTAGCACAAGACTGAAGCTTTGGAGGAATGTTTTTAATTGTAAGGTTGTACCCAATCAGAGAATGGGCTGATTGAGTGACAAATATGTCCTTTAAAATTATCTCAGCCTTCAGGGTGTCAGGGGGGGATAGAATAGCCATATATTTAATGAGAGTCTTCCTCAACCTCTCCAGGAAGGCCATTGGGTTCCCATTTTGTGTTTGTAAAATAGTGGCTAATTTAGCATAATTTAAGGGCTAAATCTTAGATTTCCTTATTTTTTTTAAACATCTGCTTCATTAAGACTCTGATTTAACATAAGCATTATGTCTTGACGTATTTTTTTAAGGCCCAAAAACAAGGAACATAGGGGCATTCTCCCCATTTCCTTTTTATTTGCAAAACATGTCTAATTTTAGGATGGTACTGTTGGTATTTTCCTCTGGCCTGCCAGGTTCTCTGTTCCAATTTGTATTGGACCAAGCCTTTGTGCAATAGAAAATGAATCATAATGTATTTCCCTCGGTTGTGGAATTACCCATCCACAGGAAAAAGGAAGAAAGTTGTCCCTTATCTCAATTTTCTATAGTTGGGTAGGAGAAATCTCATCTCCTGGCTCTGTGTTTTAGCTGGCTATGAGCCTGGCAGCCAAAAGCCCTGTCAGTCTTGCGAGGTTCTGGGAGTAGTCATTTTTACTCTGGTTTTACCTTACCTCCAAGAGCCTACCTGGTCTTTACTTTTTGTTTTGTTTTGTTTTGTTTTGTTTTTCTTATCTCTCTGTTTCCTGCCTGTAGGACCTTGAGGGTATGGGTTATGACCGAGTAAGATTTTCTTGGTTGTTGTAGGATGCATTAATTTTATTTTGGCCCAACAGTAACTTAGATATTGATCACTGGCCATTGAGAAAGGGGGTTAAAGAGCCAAAGTCAAGGTCTATTCCCTTGCCTTGTTTAACAATGCCCACATAAATATATTTCAGCCATGTGGATATCTGTTTTTCGCATACAATGGGCTAAGCTTAGTAAAATGGCTCCCATGTATCTTAATAAAAGCGTTTTATATATTATCCATCTCTCATATGGCAGAGGCATCCATTCCTCTGTTGAACAGGAATAACAAAAATGTGGTGGATTTGGAGGCTGAGACCAAGAGTATTGCCATTATTTTCCCAGCCTTTACATCAAAGGGGAGGAATTTTAATCTTAACCCTGTGTACTTTTAAAATTCAACTATTTTAACCTTAGTCCATCCTGACCATGAATAAAATTTATTTTTGAATATTTTTTATGAACCTTCTTTAACTTTTTTTTTTTTTTTAATATATTTAGATTTTGTCCCAAGCCATTTTTCTTTAAATAACCAGTCTCATTTAGGACAAAATTACTTTTTTTTACCTTCAACAAAAACATATTTTCATTTCTTATATATTTTTCTATATCTGTACTTTTCTACATATAGAGTTGCTTTTGTTATTTTTTATCAGTTTACTGTATAATAGAATTTTAACTCTTAGAAACCTTAGTCTCCAGTGAAAACTAAGTAGTAACCAATCGTGAACTCTGTTACATCAGAATTTTTTTTTTAGATGGCAAACTTATGAATCCATTAAGCATGTTTTTCAACAGTTCTAAATATCCTTAGTTTTTTTTTTTTTCTCTGCAACAAGTCAGAAGCACAAACCTGCATCTAGTAATTAGTGCTTTAGCCTCTTATCTAGTTAGATATCCAATGAATTCAATCTCAATTTATCATGCAAGCAAAACTTTAAGGGTTTATGTTACCAAAGACTCTGAAAGCTATCTTAACAATTACCCATGAAAACTTTGAGACAGACAAAATTAAGTCTCATCCCTTTAAGTCATCCTTTTGTTAACAAATTGGAACAGAGATAACATGAACTTATTTGACCTTCAGCAAATCTAGGTAGAATAAAAGTTGTTGTTGTTTTTTTTTATGTTTATGAACAACGTCTATCTCAAACCAACAAATTTAAATTAGCTTAAATATTGAATATGTTTTACTTGGGTCCACGTAAGACAATTTGTTTCCCATAGTTAATTTTTGCCTAGAATGTTGGTGGGGAAATCTGGCTCTGGTGGTCTTTGCTCCTCAATATCTAGGCTGGGAGGAGCAGCTGACGGTGCCTGAGGCATTGAGGAGCCAGTTATGTAGGCCGCCCCCAGGTGGTGCAGAAACAGGAGGGAGGGAAAGAAAGGCAGAAGAGAAGAGGTGCCAGCAGAGGGCAGAGAAACACAATTCCCAGTTTTACATCCTGTCAGCTCAGAGGAACAGACTCCATGTTTCTTTGTTTTGTTTTCCACCAGTGGAATTAGGCAGTTAATGTCAATCTAGAGAAGACAAGAAATTTACCTGAAACAAAAGGAGTTGGGCAGCTGCTTGGGAATATTCCTTAAAGTCCCCGTCCCGAGGTAGAATAAGCAGAGACAGTTGGCTCTAACTATCATAGTCATTGACTCAGAAAATGAAAGAGAGATAAGTCCCCATTGTTACCCTGCAGAAATCTGGAAGGATGAGCTTCCCTGTCTCTGAAGTTCCCCTCGGTTCCCTCAACACTTCTTCTGTGGTGCTGAATACTTCCACCTTCAGGTCCCTGTTTGGTCGCCAACTGAGAGAGAGAGACAGGTCCCAAAGGTGCGATGAGGAGAGAATTAAGAAGCAGGGGCTATGAGTCTCCAGGAGCCTAAGGACCGGTCTCCTAGCTCAAGCCTCTTTTATTTGCTATTTGTCTGATAACAGCAAGCACATATGATCACAGTATTTGGCATCTTGACAGGTCATGCACCTGCAATGTATTCCATACTACATCATGACTACATCTGGTGCCAGACAAAATATTCTTATCCCTGGCCTGGAGTCTGTATGATGTCCTTCTGGAGAAAAGGAGCAGTCCTGGTGGCTTTCCAGCCTGGGAGTGGAACTGCTTTTAGTTCCTTGCTGCTTCCTCCCTTTCCTTCAGGACATTCTTAATGTGCCTTCAGCTTCTTGTTCTCCAACAGGGAGGGAGAGAGAGCATGTGTGGGGAGTGGCAGAGAGAGAGAGGGGGAGACACAGAGGACAGAGAATCCCAACCAGGCTTGGCGATGTCACTGCAGACAGATGTGAGGTTCTAATGAATTCACAAACCGTGAGATCATGACCTGAGCTGAAGCCATGAGTTCAGAGCTTAACAGACTGAGTCAACCAGGTACCTCCCAAATTTGATTTTTAATTGTAACATAATTGGTTTTTATTGATCACCCCTTAAAGACAATGAATGTACCCAAACTGACAACTTTTTAGGATTTCAAAGCATTGAGATCATTATTGCAGGAGGTTTTTTTTCCCCCTTGGTTTGTGGTGTCGAACCAAAGGAAATCAAAAAGGCACCAAATCTATGGCTTAAAGTGCACCAAAAACCAAAATGATGATTTCAAAAAAGTATCCATCCAAATGGGCCAGACTAAAGGCAAAAGCCCAGCTATAATTGGATGGAATTACAGTTCCATTAGTTTCATTAAAACTAAGGAAAGAATTAGCTTTATAAGAGAAATAAACTAGATATCATTAAATACTAGAATATTAAGACAGACATCATTTTATAAGTAAAATGAAGTCTTCCCTACGAAAGAAGGATGTAATTATTAGTCAAAGATCAGCTTCGAAAATTATTGGAATATATGTAAAAATATTTTTGAGGATTATGACAACACTACTACTTGATTGAAAAAGCAACACTCATCAAAAAGTATTTCCTTTTAACCAAGTAAAGAAAACCGTAAATTGTTTCTAAAGTTGGTTTGTCAGGGTGGAAGTCAAGGTAACAGATCACGCCTTTGACAATCCACAATATTTTCTCTTTTGAAATATGCAGAACTTAAAATTTTGGAAAAATAAACCAGGATTTTTAATAGACTTATGTGGTGTCCCATTTCACTAGTTAGAAACCAAGAACATCTAAAAATGAGGAATGGCTAAATTATTCCACCAAAATGGAATGAAGAATGTGAAACAATAGTTGCAAAATAATTCTTTAGCAAATTGAAGAAGATTGATTTTAACTAAGATTGATTTTAACTAATCAGTTATACTTTTTTTCAGACATTCAATTTTTATCACCATGAAATACCCTGACAATAAGATTTTATTTATTCATGCTTTTTTTTGTTTCATTAGTGACAATATTAATTGCTGAAAAGAAAGTATGATATAAAATGAAATAGAGGGGCTCCTGGGTGGCTCAGTTGGTTAAGCAACTGACTTCGGCTCAGGTCATGATCTTGCAGTTTGTGAGTTCAAGCCCCGCATCAGGCTATGTGCTGACAGCTCAGAGGCTGGAGCCTGCTTCAGATTCTGTGTCTCCTCCTTTCTCTGCCCTTCCCATGCTCATGCTCTGTCTCTCTCTGTCTCTCAATAATAAGTAAAAATGTTAAAAATTTAAAAATACATAAATAAATAAAATAAATAGAAAGAGAAAATCAGGATCAGAGAACAGCAAAGCACATTTATGTACCTGAGAAATTCCATCATGATATATCTAAGTTGAGGTTTAAATAGACCTCAGTTAAGCAGCAAAGCCTTTAGGAATTAACAATATATTTCTAATTTCAAAGTGTCTGAAGAAAGGAAACATTTATTCTTTGGGTGGAGGCAGTTTTCACATGACATTATAAAGTAAATATATCCTTGATTAAATGTATGTGTACTGTGCAGTGTGCAATGTCCTCAACATTTATAAAGCAAGTAAATATGGGGCACCTGGGTGGCTCAGTTGGCCAAGTGTCCTGACTCTTGATTTCTGCTCAGGTCATGATCTCATTATCCGTGAGATTGAGCCCTGCAACAGGCTCTGCGCTAACAGCATGAAGCCTGTTTGGAATTCTCTTCTCTCTCTCTCTCTCTCTCTGCCCCTCCCTTGCTCTCTCTCTCTCCTGAAATAAATAAATAAACATTTAAAAAATATGAATATATGAGAACCTGAAGTAGAAATTTAAGTCTACAATTTATTATTGTGCCTATGATGGGAGATAAGAGTGGGTGGAGAGTATATGAGAAATTGAAGGATTGTCTTTCTTAGGTTTTTCATTTATGAAACAGCTCACGAAATGTAAATCATTTTTATAGTATCTGAATAACAGTAATTATCTAAATTGTTATTGCTTAGAATAAGGATTTTAAATACGCTACATTTTAAAACCCTATTTTACTGTTTTTAATGGTTATGGGCCATAATCTTTATGGATTTATTAATAGGGCTCTAATTTGAATATGTGACAAATAATTATTCTTTGTTCTAGGTGTGCAATTTGATCCATTTGGTACAAAGTATATCGAGAAAGAATTAAACATAGTAAATGCTAATCAATATTTGACCTTCGTGTGATAAGTCAAAATAATGTCATATTAAACATCTATGTAGTCTGTTACATAAAAAATAGAGTATATAGAATTCCAAAGGTCTTGAGAATCTGTGGAAGTAAATGAACATATCTTACTGGTTTACAGCATTCAAGTACCGACATCTGACAAAACACTTAAAATGTTTAAGTGGTATTGTACATGCTTGTTAGGACTTCCGGTTTCCTTTTTACATCGATGAAGTAGCTTTTCTAGATGTATCATAATTTACAGGCCAAAGACTCTTTTTTTATATCTTTTTTTTAAAGTTTTTTAAATGTTTATTTATTTTTGAGAGAGAGAGAGAGTGCAAGCAGGGGAGGGGCAGAGAGAGAGGGAGACACTGTATCTAAAGCAGGCTCCAGGCTCTGAGCTGTCAGCACAGAGCCTGATGTGGAGCTCAAACCCATGAACCAAGAGATCATGACCTCAACTAATGTTGGAAGCTTATCCCTGAGCCTTGTACGTGCCCCTCTTTTATATATATGTATATATCTTAAACCCACCACAGTATTTAACATTTTTAAAAGTACATATCTTATTCTATCACATTTTCCTCTTTATTTGTCTTAAATGACAGCTCTGTTTCCTCACTCTCCTTATTTCACTTAGATTACTTTTTCTTTACAACTGTCTGTCTGTCTTCTTTTGCCTCTTCCCCTCCATTCCCCCAGATGAATTCCAAATTTCTGGTTTTGGCCTGTTCCTTCTCTCTCTTCCACAAATTAATTATAATGGCTCTTCAGCTGACCCTTCTTATAAATTATATAAATCCTTCCATTTCCTACAAGGCCTTAAATGATCTGGCACTAGCCTTTCCCCCTGGCCTGGTTCCTACGTCTACACTCGCCTCCACTCATTACGAATGCTCCATCTGCCATGACCTCATTCTCTTCCTTGAACTTGCTAAGATTATTCCTATTTTAAAATCTTTGAATTCGTTTTCTTTGCCTGGATTTCTCTGCCTTCAGAATTTGCTAGAACCACAGTTTTAATCACCAAAGCTTCTTAATACAATCATTAAATACATGATAGGACAAATATGATTACTCTTATCTTCCACAGATTCTGGGCAAATGTCATTGTTTATTTACTACATGGGTGATCAGATCAGCTTATCTAGTCAAAAGTAATAACATTAAGGGCAACTTTTATCAATTTTTTACTAGGTTCACATAAACTTTATGGATTAATAGATTAATCCAGAAAGAAGTGACAACTTTACAATGTTTAGAGATCTTTCCATTGGTTCAAGTTGTCTACCACATGTGTGTGTGCGTATCTTCCTCAATGGTATTTTAACATTTTCTCTCTATATATCGCATATATTTCTAAAGCAATTTCTAGGTTACTTATCTTTTCCTGTTGTGGTGATTGTTGCTGTTGTAATTTTTTTGTTATATAATTTGATTGTCTCTGTGAAGACTTTTGGTTCTTATTTTCATGGACATATTTTTAAAGGTATTCTCTCCAAAACAGGACTCTTACCAATAGACTGAGTTAGTCTAACATATTGGCCTAACATCCTCCGTAACGTTGCTTTGCTAGCTCTGGTACTCACTTCGTTTTCTCTCATTGTTTTTCAGTTCTCTAGTTTATATTTAGCTCTAACATATAATGTATGATAGTAAACTAAATGAAAAGATTTAGCATATATATCTAAGCAAAGTTAAGTTTCCTACTATGTGTCTAACCACAGCAAATGCTTACTGAATTCCAGGCCTTGTCCACACAATGTGCTTCTCCTTTTTTATTCACTGTCTCCATTAATAATTCACAGTACACCTGCTCAGCCCAGTGTGATAACTCTAATCTCCGTGCTACTATCCCTGTAGGTTGGCCACAAATTTTATTGATTCTGTCTAGAATATTGCTGAATTCTATCCTTTCTTCTATAAAACACTGTCACTCAGACTAAAGATTTTATTTTCTTATTCCTTAGCTATTGATTAGTTCCTTAACTGATCCACCCAATCATGTTCCCAGAGTTTTCTTCCTCAAATGTTTCTCCCAACTATCAGTGGAAGCTCCTTCTTACATATGAGTTAATTATACAAATCCTTTTCTGCATTTACTGAATTATTCCAATTCCAGAAAGAAAAAATCTAGTCCTACTATAATGTTTTTTATGCCCAAATATATATTGACAGGTGTCATCCCTTGCAGAGCTCCTGCCTGCAACATGCATTTGCTCTTTCATCCTCATTGAATATTTCCAGTCCACACTTCCATGCCTCTGTATATACTCTCTTGTCTAGGACAGTGGAATATGATTGCCCTTAGAGACTGAGGATCCTGGATTTAATTCCTAATCGTTGTATAAATCCGTGTATAAATTTTAGGTTCTCTTAAATATTTTAGTAACATAAAGTAACACCTTTCTTTCAACCTTATCATATATGACATGGCAATTAAATAAACTTATGGGTATTCACTAACTCATAAAAAATAAGCTTATTTATTTATTTGAGAGAGAGAGAAAACGAGACATGAGGAGGGTCAGAGAGAGAAGGAGAGAGAGAAAATCCCACACAGTCTCCACACTGTCAGAGCAAAGCCCAATGCCAGGCTTGAACTCACGAACTATGAGGTCATGACCTGTGCTGAAACCAAGAATAGGACAGATAACTGACTGACACACCCAGGCACCCCTATTTACCAACTCATAGTAATAGTTTTTGATCTGTATTCTTCCCTCTTTTCTATATGATAAACGTCTGTTTTCTTATTAGAATGAAGTAAGCATTGCCTATTAAGTGAAGAAGAAACTTTCTGTTCTCCCACCCCCACATTGCTCCTTTCCCAGATTAGTTCTATACCCACTGCTTCTCTACCATTTGGTCACACTGTGCAGCATGTGTTTCTCAGAATGATAATTATTTTTTCATTTTTTGTCTCTCAGACTAGGTTGCAACTTCTCCAAAGAACATGATTTTTGTTCACTTGTTTTCTTTTTTTATCATGTAGTATAATGTCTGACAATTTAAAAAGGCACTCAACAATTGTATGATTTTTTTTCCTGAAGAAAATCACATATTCAGAAAATTAAGTATATATTTTTGTGTGTTGAATAATTTTCAAACTAGTGGCAAATTGGGATTTTGTTAGTAGTGTTTACTTAGATATTTAAATGGCTTTTGCTTGCTGACATTTGTTAAATCATTTATTAACAATTATTCAGAAATAAAGAAACTGTGTTGAATAATTCATTTCGCCCTATTCACCTCTCAAAAGCTAATTACCTAGTTTCCATGACCTCTGTGTGTTTTTCTATTTGATTTTATAGTCAATTCAACAAATGCTTTGTGAGTGGCCACTATGTTTAAGGTAGCGTGGTTATTTAATTAAAAATAATTTTTGAGCTTACATTAATTATATCTTCAACCTCAATATGATGACAGTGAAAAAGGAAGTTCTCGTGCCATGATAGTATGTCAGGTTCAATCCAACAAATATTTAGTAAGCATCCACAGTCTGGCAACAAATATGCTAAAAGATGGAAATAAAATAATTGAATAGACCTTTATCTTTGGCCTTGCAAAAATTATAGTGCTTTATGAAGCCTGCTCTTTTAAACTTATTTATGTATTTTTCAATGTTTATTTATTTTTGAAAGAGAGAGAGAGAGTGTGCATGCAAGTGGGGAAGGAGTGGAGGAAGAGGGAAAAAGAGAGAATCCCAAGCAGGCTCCACACTGAGTGTGGAGCCTGATGTAGGCCTCAATCCCATCCCAGGATCAGGACCTGAGCTGAAATCAAGAGTAGGACACTGAACCAGCTGAGCCATCCAAGTGCATCTATTTATTTAAGTATTTAAAAAAAAATTCAGTGATAAGTTATGCCTTGTTATGTCACATATTTTTTAAGGTTAAACTTTAATTCAGTTTAAAATTATTTTTAATTAGAATAGTTTATGCATTATTTCAAAAGTACGTAAAAGAATAACTAGAATTTACTTAGCACTTACCACATACCTTTCAAAACATGAATTTTGATACAATTATCGTATTTAAGCCTCAAAAAATTCTTATTAGACGATATTGGTATTGGTTACTCTCATTTTCATAGGCTTAGAGATATTTAGAAGTTGCCCAGCATTTTAAAGAAGTATTTGGTAGAATAAGGATTGTAACAAGCTCTATATGACCCCAGAGCCTGGGTTTCACCACACTGAACAGTCTCAGGAGAAATACCATGCACTAATACTTTGTTACATAATGCTGCTGGGTAACCACCACAAAGCTCTGGTGGCAAAAAGCAATCAACATTTACTTTTGGTCACCAGTCTGTGGATCAGCTGACGACTGGTTCTCACTGATCTGAGTTGACCTCCACAGGGCTTCCTCACGCATGTGCAGTTGGCTGCCAGTATGCTTATTCACATGGTGGGGGCCTCAGCTGGGACCACCACCTTGGATCAGCTCTCATCTATGTGTATCACCTGCCAAGGAAAGAATGCCAGCACGTCAACATGGGGAAAGCAGAAAATGAAGAAAGAGAGTGGACACACGCAATGCTTCTTGTGACGTATGCTTGGAACCGGCACTTCATCTCTTTTACCATATTACTTTGACAAAAGCAAGGATTAAGTCAGCTGGGACTCAAAAGGTAGGAAAATAAACTTTACCACATAATAGGAAGAGCTGCAAAGTTACATTGAGAAGGGCATGAGCATAGGGAAGGATCGAGCATTGGAGTCATTTGGCAATCAATTACCACAGTCCACCTCCTGACAGAATGCTCACATCCCTTCCATCTGCAAAATACACTGAACCCTTCAAACCTACCAAATTCTCATTGTCCCACATCATTACGCTCAAAGTTCATAAAGATCTTATGATCATGAGGTCTGTAGGTCAATGCTTGGAAGTAGTTCCTCTTAATTTGAAGAGCCATGAGCTAAAGAAATGTTTTCTTCTCCCCTGCACCCCCGGCATATAATGACACACGGAATAATGACAGAAAACACACAGATAGATCTTCCCATTTGAAAAGAAGAACAGGAGGCACATAGCAGTCTTTGGCAATTGCAAACTCTAGATTTTTCCAGAATCACTAATCTGAGGTTAGTGTTCCTTGACTGAGCCCTAATATTAATATTTCTTTACTAGGCTCTGGTTCTGCAACTGGGGAATTCTCCTCAGTCTCCTCAGATACTTTTGCCAAATGCAATACACTACTTAACAGAATTCACCAAAGATAAAAGACAACATTCTTATCAAGGCAGGTATTTCTACTCATGCTAGTCAATGCAGTGCATGAGTGGAAATGCAATGGATGTGTCCGCTTGCTTTGAGGCAAAAAGTCCTGAGATTCCTTCATCCATTTGAAAATGTCCACTGGATGGGTGGCTCAGTTGGTTGAGTGCCCGACCTCGGCTCAGGTCACGATCTCATGGTTTGTGAGTTCTGTCAGTCCCTGTCTTGTGCACACTCTCTCCTTCTCAAAAATAAACAAACATTAATAAAAAAATTCCTCTAGGCAATGTGTTAATGATCTCAGAGGCCTTTCAAAGGGAATCATAGCCAAGCATTTTATTTGGTCTTTACCCTGAAGCCTCTATTTATTTTGACAATCTTTTCATGGTTTAAGACACTGGGTATGCTAACTGGATTTCTTTTCTAAACTAGTGCCTTCTGGCCCCTTTTAGTTTCCCCTAAAATCTGCTTATCAACAGCAGGCAGATGGTTTCTCAGCTCAACTGTTTCTTAGGGTTAACTCTTGCATAAGAATACCATTGACACTGGTAGTCTCATGACTGGAAATCTCACGACTCAAAGGACGGATTTGACATAGTTTAGTGTAACAATTTCTTTCTTTCTTTCTTTCTTTCTTTCTTTCTTTCTTTCTTTCTTTCTTTCTTTCTTTCTTTTGTTCATTCTTTATTTACATTTTTAATTTTTTTTTTAAGTTTTAATTTAAATTCCAGTTAGGTAACATACAGTGTAATATTAGTTTCAGGTGTACTATGTATTGACTCAACACTTCTATACAACACCCAGTGCTCATCACAATAAGTGCACTTCTTAATCCCCACACTATATAACAATTATTTATTTTGTTGTCTGAATTATTAGTCATGTTAATATATGTCTTTCCCACTCTCATAAGGAAATGTCCCTATGACTGTTTTTAATATTGGTCTTATTTTGGGCACTAAAATGTTTTTGACCAATTTGGTAAATTTATTTTTATGTGATATGATACATGGAGCCATCTTTTTATTTTATTTTTTTATTTATTTTGTTTATCTTATTTAATTTTTTGTTTTTATGACATAGTTGTCAGAACACTATTTTGTGAATAGTCCCATTTTTTTTTCCTTGATTTGAGATGGCTCCATCACAGAAACTAACAGCTCATAACCCATTCAGCTTATTTCTGGATTTTTTTCTTGAGTTATTTTCATCTGTTCTTCTGGGCAAGCTCTGGAGTATACTGCTTTAATGCTAGAATTGTATAATGTGTTTACTCTCTGTCAGAATTAGTGTCTGTTCTTCTCATTTATTCATTAGCATTTTCTTCTTTATACTTGTTTGCTCATTTTCCATATGAATTTTGTAAAAACTTACCTAATTAAAAAAATTTATTCATTAAATAATTCACGTGCAGAGAATCAAAATCAACATAATTTTAAATAATGTGATGTAATTTTGTATTGTGAGAACATTATCTGTTCGCTTCAATAGTTCCTTAAATTTTTCTTTAGATTTTAGTTATATCCTAGTTAATAGAACTTATACGCATATTTAATTTTAATTGTACTTATAAATATAGTTAATTTTCATTACTATTGTAAATTGTTTCCTTTATATAGTTAGAATTCTAAGTTGTAATTGACTGAATAAGGCACACCGGCTATTACTATTTTCATAAAGTTGATTGCTTGGAACATTACTGATTTATCTTATTTGGGATTGATTTCAGTTGATTCTCTTCCATCTTATACTGTCATTAAATCTGTAGACATAGATAATTTATTTTTCTTCTTTCTTCTACTTTGTGTACGTCATGAAATTTACTTACATTTTCTAATCGTTTTGACTGGGACTTAGGTATAAGACTTGACCGTTAAGAGAGAAATTGAGGTTGTGATAGATCTGCTTTGCCACCTTAAGAAAATATTCTTAGTTTCTCTTTTCTTGAATTATTATATTCAAAAAGTGTTCAACTCATAGTTTTTATTATCTATGAAAAAAATTCTATTATGTTTTTCTAGGAGTTCTGATTTGATAAATTTTATCAGTCAATTTAACAATATTGAAATATCCTTAAATTCCTGGAATAAACCGCACTAAATTATGTTGCATTTATTTATTTTGTATTTTTCTGCTCATTTCTTTTTTAAAATATAATTTATTATCAAATTGACTTCCATACAACACTCAGCACTCATCTCAACAAGTGCCCTCCTTAATGCCCATCACCCACTTTCCCCTCTCTCACACCCCCCCATCAACCCTTAGTTCCTTCTCTGTATTGAAGAGTCTCTTATGGTTTGCCTCCCTCCCTCTCTGTTTGTAATTTTTTTCCACTTCCGCTCCCCCATGGAGTTGGAGGGTATTATGCTAAGTGCATTTATTTTTTAATTATGTTGCTAAAATCTGTTTATTTATGATTTTAGATCAATATTCATAAATGGTATTTTTTATTTTCTGTAAAATTACTCTTATATATTATTATTAATATGTATTCAATTCATAATACGAACCTGGAAGCTCTTTACTTTTTATGTAGCTGGAAATTTTGTCATAGCATTTCAGTTATATGTGCTTTGGAGATTTACTAAAATTACTCTAAAAAAGTCTCTGATTCCCTAAGGCTTTGATTCAGTTGTTTCATTTAGTTTTTGTTATTATTACATTGTTTTGAGGCAACGTTCTCTGTGAAATCATTTTATAGACTTTATTTTCTTCTCAAGTTTCGGAAAATTATATTTTCCTAGAAATTATCTCTCTTAAATAGGTTTTCAAATTTATTTGTATATTTTAAAGCAAATCTATTTCATTTGATTCTTATAAGTTCATGTTTCTATGACCATTTCCTGTTCTTTCTTTTTTTAAGACTTACAATTTTTTCTCCATTGCTATATTAATTATAGTATATATAGATCATTCTTTAGATATTTAATTCAATTGTCCTTAAATGTTTATAAAGTGTGTGGCACAATTAGGGAGGAGATATACATATAGATATCACATTTTCTTCAGCCATTTAGCAGTCGATGAACACTTGGGCTGTTTCCGTGATTTGGTTATTTCTTGTTTTATGTTTCCCATGTTTCCTTTTATACTTGATTAGTTAAGAGTTTTTCTGGTTGGCTGACACTTGTGAAACAAAAATCTTTGGCATTTACACATTAGTTAAAGTATTCTGTGTTCCAACTCATTGATATATATTCTATATGTATCTACATATGTCTGTAATTCTTTTTTCTGTTACACTGTATAAAGATATGCATAACTGTTTTCATTGAAATAGGAGATGTTAGCATCATGAAGCACTCTTTTCTTATGTAGCGTACATTAACCTGAATTCTACCTTACTTGATATAAGGTCACAATCCTGCATGGTGCACATTTACTCAATATATTATTTTTCAGCCTTATGAATCAATTTTTACATGTGTTTCTTCTATGAGGCATAAGTATTTTGCTTAGATCCAAAGCAAAGGTATTTTTTTAAAGATGAGTTCAGTCTATTACCCTTATTGATATTGCATTATCATTATGAAGTTTTGTCACTATTTGGTTGTATTTTCTGTTAACATGTTTTCTAAATTTTTTAAATTAATATTTATTTATTTTTGAAAGAGAGAGAGAGAGTGACAGCATGTGAGCAGGAAAGGGGCAGAGAGAGAGGGAGGCACAGAATCTGAAGCAGGTTCCAGGCTTCAGGGTGTCAGCATAGAGCCTGATGGCAGGACTCGAACTCAGGAACCGCAAGATCATGACCTGAGCCAAAGTTGGTTGCTTACCCGACTGAGCTACCCAGGCTCCCCTTATTTTAACATGTTTTAAGTCTTTCACTATACAATCTGGTTTTTTTTAATGGTTTATTTATTTATTTTGAGAGAAAGAGAGAACATGCATGATCAGGGGAGGGGCAGAGAGGGAATCCCAAGCACAGACAGAATCCCACACTGTCAGTGCAGAGCCGGTCACAGGGCTCAATCTCAGGGCCGTGAGATCATGACTGAGCCAAAATCAAGAGCTAGTCACTAAACCAACTGAGCCACCCAGGCACCTCTGTTTTCTTTGTTCTAGTTTTGATATTTGAGTATTTGCATTTTTATACAGCTAATAACTGTTATTATTGAAAATATATATGTATATATATATATATACATGTTATTCTAGACATTTTCTATTACTTTCTTATTTATAAACAAAAAATTGGCAAGTCTTCATCGTTCTTTTCCACTTTCTCCATTTTCACTTGATAATATCATTTTTCTTACCCTACCTTTGTATAACTTCTTATAAAAATGAGTATTCTGCATGTGTGTCTGGCCTTGCTTCCATACCTCTCTAAACTAAAGTATTTAACACAGGTTTCTGCTCCTACTTTTACTCACTGAAGCTACTTAATTTTAGCACAATTACTAAAAACAAGAAGTATAATTTTTTTTTCTTTCTAGGGGCAGCCCCTTCCCTTCAGAAAGGATACCTTTGCTGCTTCTTTCTGATATCTCAGGCTCTGCCTTGCCTTTTTTCTGAATTTAGTAAATTAAACCTGTTTTCTTCTCTCATCAAAAATGGAGTATGTATGTATGATTTCAGTATGAAGAATGAAAAATGATTCTTCTGAGAATTCTCCAATAATTCTGGAAGGTAGGCAAGGTGAATTCTTTCATCTTATTCTTACAATGAAGGATCGGAAAACAATACACAGCTGGTCAGAATTTTGCTACTATAGTACTAAAGAGCTAAGACTAGAAATGCTTTCTCTCTATATCCAAAGAAGTTGTCCTAAAAGTATTTCAGTTAAGTAAGATTATTTCTCTTCTATGTCCATATAAGCTCATGTTCTTTTATTATTAATAACAAAATAAGTATTTGTAATAGCAAATAATTCGCAATAATGTGATATCTAGCTATGTCATGATCTAACTCACCAACACTGACTGGTTCTGCTGATCGTGTTGTCTCAACCTTGTGTACATCTTTAGTTTTCCCCTTCCTTCCATAGCTCAAGGAAAGCCAAAGCTCTCCATAGTCACGCTGCACATATATTCAATCGATGACGTCTTAAACACATGTTTGTAATAATGTGTTAATAGTACACCACAGAGTGCATGGAATATGGAGCCTTCCCCATTTTGAGCAACTGTGATTACCTTCCAGATGTTTGAAGAAAAGGATGTGACAAAAGACGAAAGGGTGTGTTAAAAAATGTGGTGTAGTTCTGTTCTTTTGTATAGTTCTACACAGTTCTGGGTATCATGATAACCTTCTGATGGGGTTGGCAAAATAAATCTCAGATGGAAGACATAGGGAATGCAGAACTCAACAGGCAGGACACCTAAAAAGAAACACGCTTCTGTGCTTTGAGAAGCTCATATTTCAACTTCATAGTTGATAAGTGATAATGTGCTGAGAGGAACCACTCCAAAGCCAAATAGGCCAGGATGGGCACATTCTATGCTTATGTGCCGTATGTCTTCTCTATGTGTTTCTGTTTTGACATAACAGAAAAAAATTAAAAATATAAACACTTAACTCTCTCAAAATTTTGTCTCTTGGAATGGAATCAGACATATGATAGATTTTTTGAAGACTCGGGAATAGAGCCATTGACATTCGACTTTGACTTACTGAACAGACTGCTCTAAGGCATCTGAGAATGTATACAATGCATTCCTGGAAAGAAATTAATGAGGGATGGAATTTGAGTAGAATTATGTATTTTAAAAAAAATCAAAGAAATGGTGCTCTTTTGTATACAGGCTGATTAATAACTTCGTGGGTTCATATTTGCACATAAATTATTTAATTTGTGTCAAAAATTCATATATTGTCCATTATCCTAAGTTGCAGATCACTGACTTAAAATTAGAATGTGACATTTTAAATAACGTCCCAAAATGTTAGAGTAAGTAAACTAATATGTCTTTATTAGTCCTCGAGAATCAATTTCAAAAGCCTTTAGATTCTGATGAAAATTATGCAAATTCCAGCATACTATCATCCTTATAGTTTATGTTAATTTGACATTAATGTTAGCTGCCTATCTCACTAACAATAATCCATCTGAACTAGCAGGCTGGAATACCAATTACTGAAATGAGTGGAGCTCATCCTTGAAGTTTCTTTTCTCTGTTGCAAGTAGACATATGTCAGCACACAGGGAATAGCACAGATGTATCAAAGTCTTTCAAGTAACCAGGCATCTTTGTGTAATGGAGCAGGCTGTGGTTGACATACTAAATCTTAAAAAGAAAAAGAAGTCACTTTGTATTGAGAACAAAAAGAGCTGAAAAGGAGAAAAATTGATGTGAAGATATTCTTATATACTTAGAGTCATTATTAGAGAATGTTGACCAAATAGATTCTCTACTTCATGGTGTATTCATAGGCACTTTATTGAATTTGTTTGTGAAGAATTCAAAATACTGATTGATTTTTTTTAAATAGAGTTTTTTTCCCCCTCCCTCTTAACTGGCTGCTGAGGATGGATTACCTCAATTCGACTTTTAATGAAAGTAAAAGTTTTAAGAAAGGAAAATGGCTTTTGCCATTCAAAACACATTGTTATTTGCTTCAAAGGAAGAGTTAGCTGGAATCTATGAATTTTTGTGCAACTCTTTCTTTTAGTAATGGTATTTTTTACGTTAGACTTAAGTTGAATCACTGGGAACTCCTTGAATAAATCTTCAAACTTTTTTCTTCCTTCGTATATTGTCAGAAATACAAATACAAATTATTCAAAGAGTATATGCCAATCGTTAAATGCCTCGGTAATGTTGTGCCACCTATTTAATGGTAGTATGATAGGTAAAATGTTATATAAACATATCCCTTTATATACTCACGCATTGCATTGAATCATTAACTAAGATTTTATCTGCATGTATATATGCATTTTCTTTGTTTTTCCAAATAGATTAAAAGGTTCTGGGGCGCCTGGGTGGCTCAGTCGGTTGAGCGTCCGACTTAGGCTCAGGTCATGATCTCACCGTCCCCGAGTTCGAGCCCCACGTCGGGCTCTGTGCTGACAGCTCAGAGCCTGGAGCCTGTTTCGGATTCTGTGTCTCACTCTCTGTCTGTGCCCCTTCCCTGCTCATGCTCTGTCTCTGTCTCTCTCTCTCTCTCTTTCTCTCTCAAAAATAAATAAACATTAAAAAAATAAAAATAAAAGATTCTTAAGGTTTAAAACAAGGTTAATTATTTTAACCTTTCACAGTGCTTGAAGCAAGATAAATTTAAATATTTTTATGCTAATTGTATCACATCTATATTTAAAATTTTTTTTAACATTAATTTATTTTTGAGAGACAGGATGAGCAGGAGAGGGGCAGAGAAAGAGGGAGACATAGAATCTGAAGCAGGCTCCAGACTGAGCTGTCAGCACAGAGCCCAACACAGGGCTCGAATTCACAAACTGTGAGATCACGACTTGAGCCAAAGTCGATGATTAACCGACTGAGTCACCCAGGCAACTCTGTAGCACATCTATATAAATGGGTCAGGGATAGTTAAATACTGCCCCCCCCCTAAAGTGCTGTACCATGTCAATGACAATTATCACAAGTATATATGGGGAGTAGATGCTTATGAAAGACATAGAGAAGAAGGCATAAACGAATAGCTTAGAGGAGATAACTCAAGTGTCTGGACTAGAAAATTGATCTTGATTCAATAAAAGGTTAAAGATAAGCTACCAATTAAAAGAGAGCTACCCAAATGGTAAAAAGGTTCCTAGGATAAGGAATATTCTTGCCCCCTCAGATATTATATTCTTTACTGATTAAGTTTTATGAAGGTACAGTGATTACAAAGGAATGGGGATAATTTATACTTTATAATGTGAAATGTTTTGAATAGAGAGAATCATGGGGAACATACATATACCTTTCACCTACTTAAACAACTATTTACATATGCCAAGTTGGTTAAAGTAATTTTTTTGCTGAAATTAACATAATTACAGAAAAAATCATAATTTATCTCTAAATATTTCAGTATGCATTACTAAAATTAAGGATATTTTCCACTAAACAATGTCATTTGACAAAGTAACAAAATTAATAAGAATTTTGTATATCGTCTAACAGTCCAGTCATATTGAAATACCAGAATGGAGATTTCAGTGCCATTGAATTTTGATGTTACTGTGCCATTCCAGTCATTTTCCTTTCCATTTACAAGGAGAATATGCTTGTGTTTCTGATGGATGGCCCTGAGAGTGCTTTCTTTTTTAATAGATAAAGTTATTTATATATTTATTTTGAAAGAAAGAAAAAGCATGAGTAGGAGAGGCAGAGAGAGAGGAAGAGAGAGAATCCCAAGCAGACTCTTCACTGTCAGCACAGAGTCCGAGGAACAGCTTGATCTCACGAATGATGACATCATAACCTGAACCAAAATCAAGAATTGGACGCTCAACCTACTGAGCCACCCAAGAGCTCTGATAGTGCTTTATTAAGGAGCTTTTTTTCAGTGTTATAACTTGAAAGTTGCCAAGAGAGTAAATCTTAAAATTTTCACCACAAAAAAGAGAAGGTAATTATATTCACCATATGTGAAAGGTATCAAATGATGTATATATGATGTATATATGAAGGTATCAAATACACATGTTATACACCTTGAACTTATACAATGTTATATGCCAATTATGTTTCCATAAAGTTTGGGGGAAAAAAAGAGCTGACTTGCAAGGAGAGTTGAAAGGCCTTAGGATGAAGTCAGTAATGAGTGCGTATGTTCAGTCAGAAAGTGATATCAAAAACAATCTATAGCCTCTGCTGCCCACTTCTAGGGCTTTCAATGTGGTCAGGTGCTGACATTAATTCCTGTGTATATATATACAAAGTGGCCAAAAATTGAGTTTCTCTTCCAGAGGATAAGTCCAAGCTACCTCCCCATAAGATAGTGAGAGATGAGAGACTTGGTATAATTCATCCTTACTGGTCTTCTGCCTGTAAATTTTCCCTCATATATCTGCTCTGAACATGCATCTTCTGTCTTTTAATATTTACACATGACTCTTGATAAAAGAGTAAAATACAAAAAATGTATAAAAAATGTAGTACCAATAAAAGTAGAAATGGGGAGGGTCAGTGTGGAGAATAACACACCCACTGCTATTGAAGATACTTCCAGGGGTACATGCCAGTGATTGTAGGAGCGGAAAAGTTACTACTATTCCTACAGTATTCTTAAGCATAAAACATATTTATGTATTTTCCAATTTTAAAGTTGCTTTCAAATGACAAGTACAAGAAAAACAGACAAGTACTGAGATCATTTCCAGATATACTAGAGATGAGATGATCAAAGTGGTATTGAAGTATTATATAACATTAAGAAATTACAAAAGGAACCTGTAAGAGTTAATGTATAATTGCTCTTCATGGTTCCCTTGGAAAACAAAGGTTAAAAGAAACTAGTTGCCTTTGTTCTCCTTGGGTAAGTGTAAATATCTTAAAGAGATGCTCAGATACAAATCTGCTGAACACATCTTTTACTCTTTGTAGAAGCAAACGAGGGTCTCCAATTTTCTGAAAGGGATGCATGGGAAAAGAAGGATATGAACATCAGTATTCTACATAGCATTATTTAAATGGCATCCTTTCTAGAAGGGCAAGAAGAAAAAGTTGGAAACTGTCCCACAATATTTTGGTTGTCCCATCTGAGTAATTCTAAGACCACATTTGTCCTTTTCTGGCACATATTTTAGGGGAACATGACACTATAAACAAATCATCCATATATAATCAGTTCTAGAATCACAATGGAACCTTTTTCTTTGTTGCTCCAATTCTTTCCATCTGATTATTTCATACTCACCACATCCCCTCACGCATACTGTTCCTTCTTCACTGGACATTATTTAGATTGAATGATTACAAAACAGATCCCAGCACTGTAAGATCTTCTGGAATAATTCTCACATCCATCCAGTCCATCAACCTAAGGTTTAAGGTTGCACACTGCTCTTCTGTACTCATGAACTACAACACCTAGATGTGTATACCATTTTTTTCCACCACACTTTTGTCATTTCCTCTATCTGTGAGTTTTATAAAGATGTGTGCAGTCTGATATCTGACCATAAAGTCTTAATATGAAATTTTATTATTAATATGTATATTTTATCCATCCACTATATTTTTGATATATGTTTAAACCTGATTTAGTTCCAGGAATATATGAAAATAGTTTTCAAAGAATCAGAAGAACAAAACAAGGTAAACAAATAAAAATAAAAAAGAACAACTCAATGAAATTTATGCTTGTGATTGGGTACTTTTATATATGTTCTATGTGTTATGATTTAATTATATTATGTATATGTATATGTATAGGAAGAAAAGTAAGCTAATTAAATTTAACAAAAACTGGAAGTACATGTGATTTGAGGAGGAGAAATAGCACATGATAGTATATGCAACAGGTCTCCCTTGGTTGCAGATGACATATTCTGTAAGGTGAATATTTATAAATGTTTACTGCCCTGACATGCTGGGTATTGTCGTGTCACTTCCCAGAGGATCTCTTCAGGACTATGGTAGGCGGAATTCTAAGATTGCCCGATAATCTCCATCCCTTGATATTATGTCCATTAATATGGATATGAATATATTATGTTAGATGGGAAAGGGATTTTGTAGATGTAATCAACATTGCTAATCAGTTGACTTGTTATCTGGTTGGGTAATTGTATGACCCCTTTGAAAGCAAATATTTTCCCCTGATTGACTATAGAAACCAAAATTAGGGGCACATGGGTGGCTCAGTGGGTTAAGCATCTGACTTCAGCTCAGGTCATGATCTCACATGGGTTCTCCCCCCACGTCGGGCTCTGTGCGGACAGCTCGGAGCCTGGAGCCTGCTTCAGATTCTGTCTCCCTTTCTCTCTGCTCCTCCCCTGCTCATGCTCTGTCTCTCAAAAATTTAATAAACATTAAAAAAAAAAAAGAAACCAAAATTAGATTCTATGTGGGAAGGATTTGATGCAACATTGCTGGCTCTAAAATGAAGAGAGCTGGGTGATAAAGAATGTGAACAGGTTCTGGGATCAGAGCAGGAACCCTGGAAAAAGAAGGCAAGGAACGTAGTCCTACAACCACAAGGAACTGGATTCTTCCAACAACCTGAACGTGTCTGCAGAGTGAATTCTTCTCTAGAGTCTCTAAAAAAAACCCATTTGACCTTGATTTCACCTGTGTGAGATTGTCAGTGGAGAATCTAACTTAGCCTTCTTCACGTCTTCTGATGTACAGAGCTGTGACACTTTTTGTTTGTTTGTTTGTTTTAAGCCACTAAGTTTGAGCCATCATCAAGAGCTAATGGTTGATGGCTCAAAGCTGACAGACTGAATGGTTATGCTTCTCTAAAATTATATGTTGAAAACCTACTCCTTAGTGATGGTTAGGAAGTGGGGCCTTTAGGAAGTAATTAATATTAGAAGAGGTCATGAGGACAGAGCCCTCGTGAATGAGATTAGTATCCTCATACGTGTCATGACAGAACATATTTTCCTCTCTGCTCTCTCGAAGAGAGCAGTCTGCAACCCAAAAGAGGGCTCTCGCCTTGATATCAGACTTCCAGTCTCCAGAACTGTGAGCAATAAATTTCTGTTTTTTATATGTTACTGAGTCTATAACACTTTGTAATAGCAGCCCAAACTGACTAAGCCATACTCTATAGAAATTACCTTTGTCGGTAGAGAGCTGACTTTACCACAGTATGTCCCTGTTTGAGGGGTTACCCACATCCAGGGTTTGGTTGATATGGGGCATGAAAGTGTGGCTTTTGTCTCACATAAGTCAACTCTGAAGGACCATCTAGGCTTCAGAGCTTCCTATAGGATTGACTAAGATGTTTGTGGCACTATATCGCAGATCAGCGTCTATTTCTTCTAAATCCTTCCTCTCTTCCTCATTTTGAATTGTTTGTGAGGACACTTCCCAATAACTTCCTCTACCCAGATACGCTTGTCAGAAATTGTTCCCAGATACTCTTGTCAGAATCTGTTCCCTGGAGGGAACACAGGCTAAGACATCTCATGTTAGGTAGGGAGAAAAATGCAGATTATGTTTTTTTCAACTTAATTTATTTTGTGTCAAGTGTATGACAGAAATCATACACACACATACGCACAAACAGATACATACTTTATCTAAATGCTGAAGCGAGTCGTGTTTCTAAGTATGCTGAGTGTTTCAGAGAAAGCTAAATATTCTCTGTATCATTTCACACCTTCCTCCTTTTGGAAACAGAACCCCTATATGTTAGCATAGTACATGGCCATCCAGATATGGTGTGCATTTCTTTGCCTCCCATGCAGCTGGATGCAGCCATGTGGTTAATTTGTCAACAAAGGAATATGAGCAGAAGTGATGTATGTTATTAACGTGTCACATGCTTGAAAGGAAATTGCTTATTCTCCATTTACTTTCTTTTCCCCTTCTATTACCTGGAAATGGTGATGGATGGAATAAACTCAGAAGTTATATATAAAGGACAGCCATGTCACCCTGCCAACTCACGTCAAGACTGAAACTGGAAAAAATCATAACTTTCATCATATTAGGGTCAATTTATTTTAGGGGCTCTTGATATCAAATTTCCCTGAATTTTTTGCATTCAAAATTATTCAGAATTATTTGGAGAAAATGTTTGTGTCCTTTCTGCTTTATTTTCATAGGTCTTAATGAATATAATTCTTCCAGGTATGTCACTTGAGTACACATAATTCCTACAACAATGAACATGAGTTCTGAAAATAACACCCCAGAATTTACCAAGTCAATATTTTATACTTATCTATAAAAATTTCAGTATTTCTCTGTAAACTAAGCATGTGCACAAAACAAGAAACTTACTAGCGTAAATATATTGAAACACAATGAGGCACATCTTCAGGATGATAACTCCTTGTTATCCTAATGTGAGTGTATCTTAGAGTATCTTAGACTTCTTTCCATGCCCACATGTCATATTAAGATGATTGGGGTAATGACTATGGAGGCAAGGCCTGCCTTGAAATATTTGTGGAGAGAGAAGAGATTTCATTGGAAGATGGAGCTCCATTGGAATAATGGAGAAGAGATAAGAGATTGATAGGTTTGATCTAACCATCACAAAGGATGTCAGGGCTTTAGATGATAATTAGCAGTTTTCAACTCTGAAACATTTTTTCAAATGTTTAGTTACTATATTTTTGCTTTTTTTTTTCTTGTAGTGGAATCCTTTGAGGTGTATTTGACGTTGTTCTTTCTGAATTCCATTTGCGTGTGTGTTTGCATGTGTGTGTGTGTGTGTGTGTGTGTGTGAATGTGTTTAGAGTGAGGATCAAGAAAATTGATAATGCTGTTTTACTCCACAGCTGGGATTGAAACTTTAGGAGTTCCCTCAAAAGGAACAATGTCAGCATCATTACACAGAAAGATAGTGAATCAATGGAGATGCTAAACGAATAAGAGTTTGAAATAGAAGTTAATTTAAAACTTAATCATATAGCCAGCCTAGGAAGGTGCGAGGATTCTGGGGGGTATAGATGGTAGTTTACTTCCTTTATACCTACATAGTATTACACATGATTTTGCTGGAAAATTTTCTCATTATTGCTGGTTCCAAGTGATCCTTCAGGAATTCAGTAGTAAATAAAAGATTGGGTTATAGTTTTTCCTAGTGTGACAATAGATAGTCTCACCTCCAGAATAGATTGCCTACCTTGTATTGTAAGAAAACCACCCTGGCTAGCCCAAGTCGGTCAGGAGGTAATGTGAGAAGCCAAGGCAAAGATAACATTCATAACTGGACCAATAGGAAGTAACAAAACTGGGCAGGATCCAATAATTGATTATCTAATTTACTTGATATCTTATATTACTATTAGGTATTTAATATCTAATTGACTTAAAACCCACTTTTTTCTTTCTCTTCCTCTGGAAATAAGTAAGACCCCAAGTAGACCATGATAAAAGAGCAGCGTTTTACCTCATTCTTGCCTCTATTGCTGAGAAGAATCGTTCCCATTTATTGAGAGACTTCTACCCACGTTGTTTCAGATGAAATCATTAGTTTCAGACTGAAATCATTCGATGGCTGATTAAAATTTCAGCACAGAGAAACTGCTGAAGTTTACACAACTAAAATGTGCCAGGGACGAGTTTTAAATCCAGATCTGCCAGACTCTATTACTCTTCCTTTCATTGGTTACCATGACATATTGCCTCATAAATATTTGCTGTTTGGATAATTGACTAATTATAGCCAATATTATATGACTCACCAAAACTGGATTGGACAAAGCATTCTCCCCTGATTGCTGGGAAAATTCCAATTATGCTCTTTAAATATGAGCCTTATATTAGGTGGTGTTCCTTAGACGTTAGAATAGTGTTTTTGGAGCTGATCTACTGTATCAGGGTGAAGTGATTAAAAATTAGCAGTGCACATGATAGGACAAGAGTCTCTATCTGCACATCCCCCAAAGTCACTTATTTATAAACGAATTATGGAAGTTGCTCATGAAAAGTCAGTATCACCCAAAATAAATATGGGGGAATGATCGAAGCCGTTCTGTCAGTTCTAAACATTCTCACTCAGTTCTAACCCATAATTATATAAATAAAAATCTCAAAAGACTTTAATTTTTAAAAAGAAAGCCGAGCATTCGAGCTCTCCTGCTAGCAGAGTAGTACCTGGTTGATGAATAAACTGAGAATTTCAGCATCTAAAATTTCACATCTTACATTACACTCCTCCCTGCCTTTACATCAAGTTCAAACAACTTTTATTTTTAAAATATCCTCTACTTTTTCCCCTCCTACAGTTATTCTCACATTTCAGCCCACTCCTTATCTCTCTGCTTTATGAAAGTGCATTTCTTTTCATTGTTTTTCCACTGTTAAAAGTGAGCATTCTCACTTCATTAACTCGTTTGCACTAAAACTTCATTTACATACTTGCCCTTGATAGCTACTTTTTCCATAAACCTTCTCTCAAACATCTGAATTATTGTGACAGTTTGGACTAATCCCAAGCATGAGGAAACTGTGTGTTTCAGAGACACCCTAAATTGCACTTAATATTCAACTTCATTTGTAAAGTGGGCATGTTAATATGATCTTAATAACAATGTTTAGTGAGTCAGTAATTATAAACTGCGTGATCAGTGTTTATTAGACTCATTGTAATTTGCTTATGTAAAATGGAGGTTAAGTCATTAACCTTGGTGCTTACCTCAAGATTGTAAATGGACTTGCTTAGGTTGTGAAGAGAATCGAATGAGATAATGTGGAGGCAAGTTCTTTTTAAAATGTTTAGTTCTGTGTGTATGGTATTTATTATAATCTAAAATATTTAATCAAGTTTTCTAAATGATAAATAGCCCTCTAAATAACAAAGAATGCAAGCGAGAAAGCTAATGCCTGTCCCCCGGGAGTGCTGTAAATTTTCTTCTTTGTTCTTTAATACCATGCCTTATTTTCTTTTTTCTTTTTCATTTTCTTCTTTCACATTTCTTTCTTTTTCTTTTTTTTCTTCCTTCCTTTCTCCCTCTCTTTCTTTCTTCCTTCCTTTCTCCCTTCCTCTCTTCCTTCTTTCTTTCCTTGTTCCTTCCTTCCTTCCTTCCTTCCTTCCTTCCTTCCTTCCTTCCTTCCTTCCTTCCTTCCTCTCTCTTTCTTTCTTTCTTTCTTTCTTTCTTTCTTTCTTTCTTTCTTTCTTTCTTTCTTCCTTCCTTCCTTCCTTCCTTCCTTCCTTCCTTCCTTCCTTCCTTCTTCTTTCTTTCTTTCTTTCTTTCTTTCTTTCTTTCTTTCTTTCTTTCTTTCTTTCTTTCTTTCTTTCTTTTTCTTTCTTTCTTGTCTTCCTTTTCCATTTAGAGCCTCATGGAACTCTCTTACTCAATTTCCCAGTATGGTCTTACTACTTACTTTGTAGCTGTTCAAGATTGCTGCCTTAGTGAACTAGTTCAATCTTCTTTCCTGCAGTTTACTTGGACTTAAATACATATAAGGAAACATATTCACCCCTAACTGTAAGGTTGTAAGTCTTCATCCTTTACGTTCTACTCATGTTTTTAAAGGTTTATTTTTGAGAGAGAGAGAGACAGACAGACAGATAGAGTGTGAGTAGGGGTGTGGGGGAGGGCAGAGAGAGAGAGAGAGAGAGGGAGACAGAATCCAAAGCAGGCTCCAGGCTCTGAGCTGTCAGCACAGAGTCTGACTTGGGATTCTAATTCATGAACCAAGAGAGCAATGACCTGAACCAAAGTTGGACACTTATCTGACTGAGTCACCCAGGCATCCCTACCTTCCACCAATTAATTAATAACCTAATCATGATTTTATACAGTGATCTTTTAAAATTTACATTTTGCTCACAGAAGAAATTTGTTAGCTGATCTTTAAGTCAGATACATTCAAAATGTGCTTTGCCTAAACCCATCAAATCATACCAGCTTGTTTTTTTTTTTTTTTTTTTTTTTACTCGAACCCAACTTTCTTATGCGTGTCCAGCTTATGATAGAGGACCAATGTTTGTTTGTTGAATGAGGATATACCTATTTTTAAAAATGTGACAATATGTAATTTATAAGGGATATATTTTAAGATGAGATTTGTGTAAAAGCTTTTACATAGAAAAATGGAAAAAAATCATCTTAACTATGTTAATTGGTATTTTTGCAACAACTTTCATTTTTATCAGACTGTCATTTAAGTCTTTTTTGCTTCTTTCCTTGAAATTTAAATTGAAGTTGAAATTAAAATTAGGATGGTGATATATCAATTTAAACTTTATGTAAATGTTTGTATTTATTTTGTGCCATATTGTTTTGGAAATATATCACAGCAGGTGGTTAAGTTCACCTAATATTTGCACAATTTTTTTTTCACTGGCTTTGGACAGTACTGCAGGTAGCTGAATTGTTCATTCTCTGATTTTGAGTTGGTTAACAGTGGGTAACAAGTTACTCTAACTTGGCTAGGGTGCCCTTTCACATTCTACCAACTAAATTGTATAGTCTCTAGCTTAGCATAAGTAGGTAACACTAACCAACATCAGAGTTCTTTGAGGAATTCATATGATTTATTCTTGCAGTAAAGATTTCTTAGCACCTTTTATTTATAAGGGATGGTGCTTGATAATAAAAAGAATGTGTAATATTTCTCTTTATCCCTCATAATTATTGTAGTGCCTAGCATTCAATAAATGCTTGAGTGAATGAAGAAATACATTAAAATAAATGAAACACTAAGTAAATAAAATATTAATTATTAAAATCTATTTCAACTTCTCATAATATTTTGAGCATGTAAACTAGAAGAGAGTCATACAAACAAATAAATTGCAATACAGGGAGATATCTTATAATAAGTGAGCATGTAAATAGTAATAAGAGTGCTGAATAAATCAATAAAACATTGTGGAATTAAGGACTGGATCCTAACATTAATTTCAGTTGCAGATGAAAGAGGCCCAAAGTTATCAGTGTCTTACATGGAAAAGATTTTTATTTCTGTCTCACATACTAAAAATCTGGAGATAGATAGTCTAGGGATAGCAGGGTGGTTGTGTCTTCCACAGAGCCCCAGACTCATTCCAACTCTTTGTTGCAAGGCACAATAGTTTCCTTCATCCTGGATAGTTGATAGAGTACCAGTCATCATATTCTTGTTAGGGACATCATACTGATATTCGTGTCATCAAGAAAGGTGAAAGGGTCAGTAAAAGAGGAGCAAGGGGCATGCATCAATAATTTTTTTAAGTTTATTTATTTATTTTGATGGGGGTGTGTGTGTGTGTGTGTGTGTGTGTGTGTGTGTGTGTATGTGTGTGTGGATGGAGCAGAGAGACTGAGAAGAAAAATCCCAAGCAGGCTCCACACTGTCAGCACAGAGTCCAATGCAGACTCAAACCCAGAAATTGTGAGATCATGACCTGAGCTGAAGTTGATGTTTAATCAATGGAGCCACCCAGAGGCCCCATGCATCAATCATTTTTAAAGAAAAGCTCCCTGCAGCTTTCATGTGATACTTTTGCTTGCATTTCATTGTTCCAAACTTTATCTGCTACCTACATAGTTTCGCATATGTCCCATAGGGAATGCAGTATCTATGCTGAGCAAGCAAGTGCTATCCTGCCAAAAAAAAAAAAAAAAAAAAAAAAAAAAAAGCCACAACATTTGTCTAAAGGATGTAAGTTTTGACCTGAATTTTGAAGCAGTATGAGCATAAGGAGTCCATTCCTGGGATAGTAGTAGGTAAAATAAACACAGAAAATGGCACTTGCAGAGACATAGAGGTCAGATGAAGTATGCTATGCTACATCATATTAACTTCCATTGTATTAATTTGGACTTTAGGCAAAATTTTGGAATTACTGATGGATTTCGAAATTGACTTACATTAACAGGTTGTAAACAGACAAGTATTAGACACAGAATGATGGGATAACATGAAGATAGTGGAAGTGGGATCACCCTTACGGTACTGTATAATTCAGTTCTGAAAACACTGTCTACTAAGAACCCCCATCTTGAAACAGAGTCACACTGTTGGTTAGGACTTGAATAGATGAATTTGGGGGACTGGGGGAATACAAACATTTCACATACTGCTCTGCATTTTTACTATAATTTAATACAAAGTTAGCTCTTTTAAATGCCTAATCATTTCTCAGAAGTGTAGAAAGAAAGATACAGTCTATAGAGTAAACACAGACATAGGCTTATGGCACCAAATGCTAGGTAGAATGAAGTGGAAAAATAGCAAAGCAAGTACATTCTAACACTGACATTTTTTAACATTAAAGACAAAGAGAAAACTTTAAAAATTATATAAAAACAAAGATATTTTACCCAAAATTTTCCTTTAGATTTGTCTGTGGCATTACATGTTAGGCAGCAATGGAGCAGTGTCTTCATATTGCTGTAAGAAAATAAGTGTCAGCCTAGAATTCTATACCTAGCCAAACTATCACCCACAGTGTAGGAGAAAGAAAGGTATTTTTAGACATAAGGGTTTATCATAAATAGTTTATCAATTACATTGTAAGAATTATTCATAGATTTACTCTAGCATGAACAAATACTCAGAAGGCAATCGTAGGATTTAAGAGCGAAAATGATCTTATAAGTAACAAATAAGACCAAGCATAAACTATTAAATAAAGGTTAATGTGAATATTATTTAATAAATAGGTAGTAAATCATATGACCAAATGCTAGAACAGATGTTATTTAAATGACTACTTTAAGAAACTGTTTAATTGGAAGAAGACAAAACAAGTTTCTGTAAACATACAAACTGTGGCAATATTTCCATAATATTAACTTAGTTTTTATTAAAAGTAATAAAATGTGAGATATAACAAGTAAGGGAGAAACATTGTAACATTTATTAAAATTAGTTATTTCATAGACTAGAAATTTTTAAGAATTTTTACAAGATGAACAGATGGATTGTGGTGGGTGCAATACAGATGGAATTCAGTAAACATATAGATAATTTCATGTTTACCATTCACTATGAACTTTTAAGGGACTACCTTCATCAACTTTGTGGCAATTTCTTTTGATTTTCAGTGTTGTGTGTGTGTCCTCCTTTTGAAAATGGTTGGCATTTCCTGATACTGTATTTCTTCTTCTATTGTGGTTCCTTCTCTGTCTCCTTTGACAGTAACTTGAAAAAGTGCATTAATTTTAATGGCCTTGGCAAGTGCAGGTTCTAAGCAGCTGATTTACAGGGCATATAATAGTTGTAACCTTGGGGACAGATATAACTGGATCAGCTTCCATACATTAATATATCATCTTCTACCCTTCAAATAAAAGGAACAACCTGACAAAAACAAAAACAACAACAAAAAACAAAACAAAAAAAATCCTACACACACACAAAATGTGTCACTTTATTTCCTACCAATGGATTGGAGTTCATCCCAATATTGTTCTAGCTTTTGCAAAACTTAATATTTTACAAATATTAATTACAGAAACTAATAATATTTTAAATCTATCCCTTAAAGATTTCACAGATTTTTGCCATAAAAACTTCATGTCCATTTTTCTTTTGGAGTATTTTAAAATATTTTCAGGATTTTCCCCATGATATTGTCTCAGTCTTAACTTCTACTCCTCTTTACTTTGTTAACTCACACATTTTTAGTAAGACATCCATTTTATTCAAATATTCAATCTAATTTATTCTCTTTCTCCATCTTAGTTTAACAAAAGCTTTGGAGATAATTTTATTTACTTCCTGGGTTTTTGAAAAAGAAATGCTTACATTGCTACCAAAATTTGTGTCAAAAAAATCCAGTTCTATTTATTTTTTCTTGTGATTTGAAAAGCTTACATCCTAAGTTTAATATATTAATTGTTACACACACACACAGGAGGAGTAAAATTGTAGCCATGGATTTATCCCTGTGTAAAATATTATTTTAATGATTATTTATATCTAACTCTTAATTATGAAATTTCCTAGCTTAACATTTTTTTTTGGTACCATGAATTTCTCTTTCTTAAAATCTTTAATTTGTATTATTCTCCCCATTTGTCTTGGTTACTTTCACAATTAATTGTTTTCAGAGGACTATATGATCAGTATATATTTTCAGAGTTTCAAGTCTGAAAACAATCATGTAATTGAACGGTAATTTGGGTGATGGAAGATTTCTAGAACCATCTTCTTTTCTATCTGAAATATATACATCTGTTTAGCACTTAGTTGTATAGACAAGTGTAATTTTATTCCATTTCCTGGTGAAAATAATATGTCTAGAAGTTCATAGAATTTCAAAATTTAACTTTGAAACAAAACTTTTGATCTGAATTTGTTTTGGTGTGAATGTTCATGCATAAATTCTTTCTGAAACCCACTGGTCCCATTTAATATGCATATTCAAGTTCCTTAATTGAGTGAAAGTTTCTACTATTATGTCTTGGATTCTGCTTTCTTCTCTACCAGCTTTGTTGTTATATTCTGGAGTTCTTATTTTATTTACACTAAATTGCTTAGAAGCGCTCTGATTTCCACAGTTTTTTCACAGTACCAATTCCTTTTAAATGTCCGTGCAGGAATTCGCTGACTTAGTTTTCCCTAATGGGTTATGTAAATGTTTATTTCAGTGTCTTTAATATTAGGAATATTTGTTCTAAGCTAAATATTTATTTTGAACTAAGTTTTTGAGCATTTTCATATCCTTTGTAACTACTTTTCCTAAATTCTCACTCGTTGTGTTATCTTCCTAGGTCCATCAGGTTAAAATGGACCTTCATTCAGAGGATTGCAGGGCATTGATAAGGGAGGAGTGTCTGAGAGAAGACATCTCTGTTCTTTTTCCTTTTAATTCTTCACAATGAGCTACTGCATATTCTCACTCTACTTGTATCCGCACCCTTCACTGCCATAAGTCTTCATTGTCCCCAATGTATGGACTGGATTATCCTCCAATGTACACTGATATTATAGATTTTTTCCAATTAGATTTCTGTGTTGTTTTAGCAGGAAATGGAGTGTTCAAGTATGTTATTAAGGTTTTTGTTTTGTTTGTTTGTTTGTTTGTTAGATAAATTTCCAGAGAAAGAGATGTTGCAATATTAGTTCTGCGTACATTGTTTTTTGCATGTTTTCTTCCGTGTAATAACTGGAATGCCCTGCTCGGGCAAGGGGCCTTTCCTTTATCTCTCTTTGTTTGAGATATTCTATGAAGATAAAATGAACCCCTACTCAAAATTTGATTTGAATATTGAGACTAAGGACAACACATCACATTAACAAGGGATAACTAGGTTTATCACCTACATAGTGGAGTTTGTCTGGTTATGTAGGGAAGCCCTCCAATCTGGTCTGAAGAAGGTTTGAAAGAGAAAGAAAAAGAAATTAACTTGTAGCTTCTGTTATAGTTAAAGTATGGGACCCGGTTGAGAATTTTCACACTTCATGAATTTAAAGGAAGCAAAGGCTTTTGTGCTTTGAGTTTTCTACCAGTGCCAAAGTAGATTGAGCCTAGTTTTTCTTATCATTTGCCCAGATGCAAAGCAAAAAGTAAACATGGAGGGGAACCCCTTAAAAGTCTTCAGCAAATATCAAAATATTAAGTTGAATGCCTTATTACACCTTGTGCTGTTACAAGTATTCTTTAATTGTGCAACCCTGACAAAAATACTGTTACTATTGGCCCCTGACTCTGTATATTCTAGGTTCCATGAACACATGAACACCTTGCCTTGTTTATTGCTATAAACCTAGAGCCAATCACGGCCTTCCAAAGCTCACTTTATTGGAAAAAAATATGAGACATTAAATATACCTTTAATACTTTGGCTGAATTATCTTTTCCTAAAACAATAGTTAATTAATCCATCAGAACTTTATTGTGTTCCTTATTTAAACTGTCTTTCATTGATTTATGTAAATATTCATAGACACTATATGAATTGACAGTGAAATAACATTTTGGGGAGCATTATGTTGTTGGGTCAAATTGACTTTCCAAGGAGGAAGGTTTTTTATCAGATGTTTGTAGGTACTCATAAGAAAATTGACTTTTCCCCCCTACCTTCCTTTCTTTCTTCCTTTCTTCTTTCTTCATTGTTTCCTTTGCTTTGCTAAGACATTTATTTATTTGTCGTAGGCACTTTGAGAGTGATATTTTGATACTACAGTTATATTTGGTACTCCTCTCCTAAATTCCATGCATCAGGTGTTATATCAAACTAGAGAGACAGCACATAATAAGAATAGCAATAACAATAATAATACAAAATCTTACAGTCAGACAGTCATGGCATTAAATATTGGCTATTCCTCATATAGCCATACATATCTGGGTATGTGGGCCATACTGTAATCTGTCACATAAAATAACACTGTCTGATAGGGTACAAGGGATAAATTAAATAGAATATTATACATAAACCCCAAAAATATTATGCATGGTAAGGCTTCTGGCAACAAGCAGTAAGAAGTTGTATAAAGATGTATAAATTTAAGATGTATAAATTTATATGTATAGCTGTTATTTTATTTCTTTGATATGTTTTTATTCTTAGTAGTTTTAAAATGAAGGAGACTTTAGGTATCATCTACAAATCCAAATCCAAAGCTCATCTTTAAGCTCCTAGAAGGTATACATTTCGGTGCCCTGTGCTCAGGTGATTTCTACAATGATAATATGGGATAAAGCCAAGAATCTGTAATTTCGTGAAGCTTTTCAAGCAATACTGAAGCATAACTGATTTGGGGCCACTGATCTGTACAATCTGCTCATTTTATACCTAAGGACCCGTGGCCTGGAAGGCTGTTATTTTCTTAGTGCCATAAAGCTAATTTGTGACTGAGCTCATCATTGCCAGTTTAGGCCTTTGTTCATGGTGACATTTCTATATATAGCGCTTATGCGCAAGAGCCAGGAGGCTTCATGAATTTAATGAAGTAGGCCCGTAGATAAGCCTTTCCTAAGAAAACCGAGATAGCCCACTGGAAGCTATGCATTGATCATACTTGACCAAGGACGAGTCCCTATTGGAATAATGATGTAGTTTGGGGTCTGGGTATCAGAGCCCTGTGGCCATGGAGGCTTTTACCCATTTTTCAGTTTTTGAAAAAAAATGATATTTAGGGAAAGGAAATGAATTGTTGTCTTGGATTCATCACTTAGAAATATAACTGCCCCATGCTTAATCTTAAAGTCAAGATCATACTGAGAAAAGCAAATTGAATATAGATCTTTGAAATACAGAGCAGTTACTCATTGTTAATATTTTATTCTGGAGACAACTTGATGCATTTTTTGGTGAGTGCAAAATAACATCACTACTTTATAAGCTTTATAATTTAATATATGATCATCTTGGTCTTATCTTCACTCTTAGCATTGACCTTACTCTTATTAAGATTGCTGAGTGCTTTGGCTGAAAATTATTACCACACATTAGGAATCTTTTATTTTCTCACATCTTCCCTTGAAGTCAGAGCCTGGGGTTCTGAGAGGCTTCTCAATACTGATTTTGCTGAACAATGACAGATCTCTCACTTAAAACCTAAGCAAAACTCCAATGGAAAAAAACTAAGAGGTTATAAATCTAGAAATATGATGACTAAGACATCAAATAGTGTGCACTTAATTTTCCCATCAGTGCTTTCACCAGAAACCTATATGGTAGTATTCTTGAGATACAGAGATAATGTTCATGGTTAAAATGGCTGTTTCGACTTTGAAATAAGCATACTATTTTCAGAACAAAAATGCATAGCACAGAATGGAGTAAGTGTTCATTGAAGTCAAAGATATTCTGAATCCAATTTGGACAAGTGACCTTTTGATAGAGTAACACATAACATACACATAATCTCTAGAAAGGAAGATACAGTTTTCACAAATTCTAGGGTAGCTCATGTTCCTTTATAAACTTTTGAAACCTTCACGGCAGATTTTTTTTTTTTTTTTGATTGCCTGTCCACTATTCAATACAAAACTATGAAAACTACCATTTGTACTGAAGGGTTCCATTTTTCTTCTCATTATTTTCACTTTAAGTAGTCAAGCATTTTTTTTTTTTAATTTTAGGATTTTGGGGGCACCTAAATGGCTCAGTCGGCTGTGTATCTGACTGGCTCTGGTCACGATCTCATGGTTCCTGAGTTCCAGGCTGCATCAGGCTCTCTGCTGTCAGCCTGGAACCTGCTTGAGATCCTACATCTCCCTTTCACTGCCCCATCCCCGCTCTCACTCTCAGAAATAAATAAACATAAAAAAAAAAAAAAACTTTGGGATTTCTATGGAGGCTATGTAAATGATCTTATGTTAATAGATATTGTTAATATTTAGCATCAATATAATCTATATAATGCTTTGGTCTGCAAATCCCAAAGGGATTTTTTTTTTATTTTTTTAATGTTTATTTATTTATGAGAGAGAGAGAGATAGAGAGAGAAAACAGGGGAGGGGCAGAGAAAGAGGAAGACACAGAATCTGAAGCAGGCTCCAGGCTCTGAGCTGTCAGCACAGAGCCTGACATGGGGCTTGAACTCAGGAACTGTGAGATCAGGACCTGAGCCGAAGTCGGATGCTTAAGCAACTGAGCCACTCAGGCATCCCCCAAAGGGATTTGTGAATGTTAAAATTTCCATTTTATAGAAGGCAAAAGAGAATTCTTAGACCAATAAATAAATAAATAAATAAATACATACATACATACATACATACATACATACATAAAAATATAAACAAAATGTAGTTACTACGAAGCTTTCTGAGCACATAACTAACAATATACTGGAATAGCTGGAATGGAAATTGTCTACCGTCAAGAAATTGTTTTTATGTGAAGAATTGCCCAATCTGATCCTAGTAGAAGCTTGTCTTACTGTCTCTGATTGGCATTCACCCTACTTTGGTTTCTTTCTTCTCATTTATCTCTCCTTTTTCAGGCATACTGTATCTGCAGTCATTTTAATGATTTTTTTCTTTAGTGCCTCCTCCTAGTCATTATTAGAATATTAGAGCTCACTTTCTAAAGAGAGTGGGTGAGAAATATTTTTATCTATTATTTACTGGCCAAATAAACAAAAAAAGCCACCTACTTTACCTGTAGCCATGGTCCTGTGGACAATTAATGGTTGTATTGTAGGTTTAAGCAATTTCGGGCACTGAAACAATTTCAAGCACAGAAACTGGATACTTTTGAGCTGAAAACTCTTTCCTTCCCATCTGCATTATTTATCTCTCTGTGAAAACAACAATGATTAAGAAAATTGCCCTTACATGTCCATCCAGGGACTGTAGTCTCTTTATTTCTCTCCATAATATTGAAATAGTAGTAATGTTATGTGCACTATTTACTATATTATTTTGTTTAGAAGTACAGAGTGATTTAAGACAGAAGATGGATGACAAGACAGTTTCTTGAGTTTTACCTATTTTTATTGTGTCCTTACTGTTGTAGAAGACTTGCAAAATAGAGTTCTTTTCACCTCTGCAATCTTTGCAGTTCTGATTGGGGTTCACTTTCATTAGCAGCCTTTACCTCTCTCTATCATGTAACAGAAGAAAAATGGCATTTAGAAATGTTTATTTATATATTTTGAGAGGGAGACAGATAGCAAGTAGGGGAGCAAGGAGAGAGAGAGAGACAGACAGACAGACAGACAGAGACAGAGAATCCCAAGCAGACTCTGCCTTATCAGTGCAGAGCCCCATGCAGAGCTTGAACTCAGGAATTGTTGAGATCAGGACCTGAGCTGACATCAAGAGTCAGATGTTTAACTAACTGAGCCATCCAGCTCATCTGAAAAATAGCACTTTGAAAGATATTTCAGAGACACTCTATTCTCCTGAGACTATTTTGGATTTAGAAGATAAAGGCACTAGAGGGAAAGGCAGAAAGTGTAGAGACCTAATTCAAAGTGACAGGGAGAGCTTCCTCAGACTGAGAACTGAAACAGTCTTAAGATTGTTTTCCGTCTTTGTGTCCCTATTGGTTTAGGAGGAGCAAACTGGTGCCCAGCTTCTCCTGAAGTGGGTATGTGCTTACAGAATGTCTGCATGTAAGAACCAGAGAAGTAAATGGAAGAATCTTGGATGGAATGTCTCCTCTGTGGGAAACCTGTTACAAGTGCATCTCTGAGCACATCCAGAGCTTCTTTGGGTCCCAGAGGGAAAAGGACTCTACTAGATTCTACTCATACTGTAAAGAAGGGGCAACAGAGTGACAGCCATAATAGAACAGGGGTTAGGTCTGCTACTCCTATGTTTTGACAATACATAACTCCTCCAAATTCTGCCTGACCCTAGATCGGGAGGATACCCTGAAGTATTAACAAAATAGAACTCCCCCACTAACAAGTTGGGATTCGGGCTAAACTGAAAACTTGAATTAGGAAAAAGAATAGGCAGTTTATTTTTGCACAAGAGTTGTGTAGGGGGAAAATGTAATTATTAAAATTATAGGCATTTTAAAATTAAGATATGTTTTCAATTCAACTGTACAGTTCTAAGAAGGAATAGCTTATCTAAATTATTTATTTAATTGAAAACATATCACTTATTCCAGCACACTTTTGGCTCTTAATTTACCTTTCATATCTGGTGATTAATCATTTTCATGACAAATTTATTTTTACTTTATTTTATTTTATTTTATTTATATTTAAACTTTATTTATTTATTTATTTTAAGAGAGGGAGAGAACACCAATCCCAAGCAGGCTCTGCGCCCAATCCCACAAACCACAGGTCATGCCATGAGCTGAAACCAAGAGTTGGACATTTAACTAACTAAGACACTCAGGCACCCCAACAAATTTATATTTAAATATGTGCAACTGAAATATTCTTTTGAGTAAAGTAGTAACAACAATTCCATCTACATATTTTTTAAGTAGGCTCCACACCCAATGTGGGGCTTGAACTCACAACCCTGTGCTCAAGAGTTGCATGCTCTACCATCCTAGCCACCCCCATTTACATAAAAATCAATAGTGTTTTTGGACTTCTGTAATAAGAGCATTTATAATAAGCAAATGTATGATGTTGTTAGTTTTGCTGGAGAAAATCCAGATCTCCAAAACAAATGACAAACAAATAATTTGTTAATCCTAAATTTATACTAATATCTGAAAACTTTTGAATAAAATAGAAACATCATTTTTTTATACAGTAAAACCTTGGTTTGGGAGCAAAATTCGTTCTGGAAACATGCTTTTAATCCAAAGCACTTGTGTATCAAAGTGAATTTCCCCAGAAATCATGGAAAGAATTAAGAATTAATAATGGAAACTCAGATGATTCATTCCACAACCCAAAAATATTTACATGCAATGATTATAAATACTGTAATATAATACAAAATAATAAAGAAAATACAAAATATAAAGAAAAATAAATTAACCTTTGAAAACATTGTGGCTGGTGTGAGGGAGACAAGAGAGAGGAGGATTATTGTGTAGGAGGACTTTCACTATCACTAATGGAATCGCCGCTATCTATTTTCTCAATGGGATCTTTTTCTGGATGGGGGCCATTGCATACACTAGCAAGGGTGTTGACTACAGTTCAGTATGAATAAACTCTTGTCATATGCTGTGTTTAATATAACTGACAGTTAGGCAGCAGAGGAAAGGGTCTATATCTGTAGGCAGCCTGACCTAGAACTAAGCAAAGCATTCCCAAGCTTACTCTTGTATGGGAAAGCAAAGGACTGTCCATAGGAGCTTTGAAGTGACAAAAACTACACTAGTGCCAGTTGTGGGCACCTTCCAACATTCTGAAAAATCACTGAGTTCTGTAAACACCATGGCCTGAAACCGAGCATCCAAGCATGGGAGACGATCACACACAACCCCGCAGGGAGAGAGAGGGAGAGAGAGCGAGAGAGAGAGAGGAGAACCACTGGCCATGACATTCAGTGTCACGTACTACTCCTATTGCAAGACATGGCTCGTTTATCAAGTTAACATTTATTAGAAATGTTTGCTTGTCTTGCAGAACACTCGCAGAACAAGTTACTTGTAATGTTATGTTTTACTGTATGTTGAAAGAAATTTATTTTTTTTAACATTTATTTATTTATTTTGAGAGAGTGTGAGCATGGAGTGGGTCAGAGAGAGAGGAGAGAAAGAACCCAAGCAGGCTCTGCACTATCAGCTCTGACAGCCCTCACTCAGACTCAGTCCTATGAACCCTGAGATCATGACCTGAGCCAAAATCAAGAGTCAGACCTTAACCGACTGAGGCATCAAGGCACCCCAATTTAAAATTTTTATACATTATATATATTTATATATCTGTGTATAAATGGTACTTTAACTCAATCCACACAAATCTGAAAATTACAGAGTCGTTTTAACTTGGGGACACATTTAAATGAGGGAAAATTGGGAGAAAAACCTGAAATTAACATGAAAATGTAATTACTTACTGGTTTACCTTAGAAGTTATCTATCAGACAAAAAAAAATGGTCTTCCATAAGACTTTGAAATGAATGTTTTCATTTAAAATTTTATTTCAGTTGTGAAGTCCTACAATGGTATTCAGCATTTCTTATTTGACTGTGGGATATATACAGTCATCTGTGTGGCATGATAGTGGCTATTTTAAATCCAAATACAAAGTTATGGATTTAAGATAACATTTAGCCAGAGTAATCAGTGGTAAAGAGGAAACAATCTTATAAAAATTAAATTAAGCAATTATTTCTTTGTGACTACTGCTAACCTATATATTTCTGCTAATGAAGATATCTACTAATTAAAAACAAAGTACAAAACTATGCTATAGTATTGGTAATTTCAAGGAAAAATATTTATTCAATGTTTACTACAAGCCAGACCTTATTCTAGACAGTTATGAACTCATGCAATACAAACAATAACCTTTAGCTGTTAAATGCTGTGGTTATTCCCATTTTTACATCTGAAGAAAGAGGAACAGAGTGTTCAAATAACTGACCAAAGATCACACAGCTGGAAGGGGGTAGATCTGGAATTTAAATTCAGGCAACCTTTCTTCAGAGCATATACTCTGTTCACTAGGCCACAGGGCTCTGCTTACAAATCACTTACATTTAATGACAACTCATTATGTACCCAATATTTTGCTGTGCCATTTAAATCATCACACTATTTACTACTTAAATGATGGGATAGAGCCATTATCATTCATATTTCAGACATTAGAAAAATTTAAAGATACCGAATAATTTGTCCAAATAAATAGGAAAGTAAATGTGGGTAAGGAATGTGAACTCAGTTCTTTCTCAGAATCCGAAGTACTTAATATGTCTCTCAAAGTGTTATCCCACAGAAATGTGTGCATAACATTTTAAACACTGTGTTATTGCCAAAGATGTTGAGTAATAATTTCTGTACTTCTAACTCATTTCGAAATGGCCTGAATGATTGAATATATATTTTTGTAACTAGTGAAAAATAACATCCTTAGCTTAAGAATCTTTAAATGTGAGACGAGATTTTAAAATGTTTGTATCAATTGACCTAGTTATTTTTGAACTGGAAACCGGATTCTAATCACATAAATGGTTTTATATATAAAACCTATTTATTGCATAAATATATAGCAGTAAAAGCAAAAAATTAATAGTGGCCTAAATACTAAGCAATAGAGAGAGTTGAGTAAACGGTAGTATTTATTCTTGATAGAAAATCATGCATTCATTAAAATATTTCCTAAGAGTAGGCAATAACATAGGAAACACTTATGTAAATATATTCCAAATAAAAATTTGGATATAAACTTGTTCATATGGTAACAGTAAAATTATATTTAGTGATTTGCTCTCTCTCTTTTATGATTTTTTTTTCTTTTCAAGCATGTTTGTGGGAAATAGAAAAAGATCTTAGGAAATAAGATGGGATTGTCATAGGGTAAGTTAGAATGCAAAGTTATGCATTTCATAATGCTTAAGAAATGATCTGCAATTAGAATACTGTGCTTCGTCTGGCTTATAGGATGTTTAAAGACTAATTTCTGAGGCTATTCCATTAAAGATCATTTAATACAGGTGGCCACAGGAGAATTACCAAAAGCAGTGGTGTTATTTATGTTAGAAAGGGATTAGCTGAAAACAGGAAGAATAAAATATTAACTACAAACATCAGTGCTGAAGTTTGTTTCTCTTAACTGGTGTAAAGAAAGCAGAACGACCCTACTCTATTTCCTTTAATTTGATTAATCTGAACACTCCCATCGACACATTGGTCCCAATTCATTTGCTTTGGGTATTGGCATGATGGCTTCCCATGGAGAGTATGATACCAGGAATCATGGGTAAGAGCATGTAAGGCGAGCCAAGCCCAGATGGGATTCTAATGGATAAATGGAATCTGGACTGTAGGTATAAGTTTCCAGATGTAGGATTGGTTACTTGCACACAGAGTTTTCAGTTTAACTAGCTTTCAGGACACACAACATTGTTGTAACGTTTAAAATAAGCATTCAGTCCCAGGTAACCTGTAGAAGGAGCACACAGAAGGTAGGGGAACATTCAAACATGGGCTTTTATAGCCAGGTCGATCCAAGGTCAAATCCAGAGTACCCTATTTATTAGCCGTTCAGGAGTTAGGAAGCTTCTGTCTTGAAAGTTTAGCTGGGAGTAGGAAAGCTAGAGTGCAGAATGAATTAAGGACAACTCCGGAAGAATCAGATAAAGAAGGGCTATATCACACCTTGAGTCTTCTGTTACACTGACAACTTACAACACATAGGAAAAAAAAGGAAAATCTCAACTTATAATTAAGAGTCTCTGTCTTGAGAGTGAATGCCATGAAGAACTTGTTTAGGCTGTAGCAAACACCAAGGAAACGAAGGTAGAGGAAGAACTTTAATCAGAATGAAATTATGGACTATAAAGTTCAGATGTGGAGATAAATAAGAAGAAGCAAATTATAGTTTTATATTTTGAATGTAATAGAGATTAAATTTGGAATTAAAAGGGGCAAAATTATGTTAGCAGTTGGAGATAAAAATTTAAGAAACAAAAAGAATTGAAATATAACACCTTATTATTTAAAAAAAAAATACCAAAGGCCCATGAATTGACATTTTATTTGATGTACTGTTAAGTTTCTCCTAATTTACTTGTGAATATATACCATTTACATTTGCATCAAAAATAATAAAATATCTTGGAATAAACTTAACCAAGAGGTAAAGACCTGTACTCTGAAAACTTTAAATCATTGATTAAAGAAATTGAAGATGACACAAAACAAATGGGAAGATATTCTGTGTTCATGGATTAGGAGAACAATTGTTAAAATGTCCACACTACCCAAAGAAGTCTACATATTTAATGCAATTCTTATCAAAATACTGACAGAATTTTTCACAAAACTAGAACAAGTAATCCTAAAATTTGTATGGAACCACGAAGACTCCAAATAGCCAAAGAAATCTTGAAAAAGAAGAACAAAACTAGAGGTATTATAATCTCAGATTTCAAAATGCACTACAAAATTGTAGTGATCAAAATAACATGTAACTAGCACAAAAATAAATACATAGTCAATGAAATAGAATAGAATGAGCAGAAATGAACCCATACTTTTATGGTCAATTAATCTTTGACAAAGAAGGCAAGAATATGCAAAGGAAGCAAGAAAGTCTTTCAACAAATAGTATTGAGAGAACAGGACAACTACATGCAAAAGAATAAAATGGGGCTACATGCTTACATCATAAACAATAATAAACTCAAAATGGATTAAAGACCTGAGTGGGATCTGAAACCATAAAATTTCTAGAAGAAAATAAATGTAAACAATAACCTATTTGACATCAGCTCTAGAAACATTTTTCTAGATAGTTTCCTTTGGCAAGGGAAGCAAAAGCAAATTAAACTATTGGGACTACACGAAAACAAAACAAAACAATACAAAGCAAAACAAACAAAAAACAACTATTGCACAGTGAAGGAAACAATCAACAAAACAGAAAAGTTAACCTACTGAATGGGAAAACATACTCGCATGATATATCCAATGAAAGGTTAATATTCAAAATACATAAGAAACATACACCTAAACACCAAAAGAACAAATAATCCAATAAAAAATGTGCAGAGAACCCCAATGGACATTTTTTTTCCAAAGAAGACATACAGATGGCCAAGAGAAGTATGAAGAGATGTTCAGCATCACTAATCATCAAGGAAATGCAAATCAAAACCACAATGAGATATCACCACACAGCTGTCACAATGGTGAAAATCAAAAATAGAGAAAAAATAAGTGTTATTGAGGATGTGGAGAAAAAGGAACCCTTGTGTACTATTGATGTGAATGCGAGTTTGTACATCCATTGTGGAAAATGGATTGAAGGGTCCTCAAAAAATTAAAAATAGAATTACTATATGATCTAGCAAATGATCCCTATTGGGCATTGATCCCCTAAGAATAAAAAAACACTGGGGCACCTGAGTGGCTCGTTCAGTTAAGCGTCTGACTTTGGCTCAGGTCAGATCTCATAGCTTGTGAGTTTGAGCCCTGCGTTGGCTCTGTGCTGACAGCTCAGAGCCTGTAGCCTGCTTTGAATTTTGTGTCTCTCTCTCTCTCTGCTCCTCCCCAACTCATACTCTGTCTCTGTCTCAAAAATAAATTAAAATTTTAAAAAATTAAAAAAAAGAATACAAAAACACTAATTCAAAAAGATATATGCATCGTTGTTTATTGCAGCATTATTTTCAATAGCCAAATTATGGAAGCAACCCAAGTGTCCACCCATAGATGGATGGATAAAGAGGATGTGTGCACGCACGCACACACACACACACACACACACACACACACACGAATATTACTAAGCCATAAAAAAAGAATGAAATCTTGCCTTTGCACCAGCGTGGATGGAACTAGGGGGTATAATGGTAAGTGAAAATAAGTCAGTCAGAGAAAGGCAAATACTATATGATTTCACTCCTTTGAGCAATTTAAGAAGCAAAACAAACAAACAAAAAAGAGACAAAAAAACCCCCAAACTCTTAAATATAGAAAACTGGTGGTTGTCAAGGGGGTGGTGGGTGGGAGATGGGTGTAATAGGTGAAGGGGATTAAGAGTACGCTTACCATGATGAGCACTGAGTAACGTATAGACTTGTTCATTGTATTGTACACTTGAAACTAATATAGCACTATATGTTAACTATACTTGAGTGAAAAATGTAAAAAAAATATAAGTAAAAGTTTTTCTCTTTTATACAAACTTTTTTTTTTCCACCTAACTGAATTAAGCAAACATGCAGACATTAGCCAGAAATCATTGAGAGTGGCTTATTTGAGAAATCAATGATTAATTTAAACAAATAGATTGTTTAAGTGGAAATTGAACTTTCATTGTACAAAACTTGGTGGGGGGAGGATTTTAATGGCTTCAATTGATTACTAGGCTCTCTAAATACTTGTAGACAGCTACTCTTTCCTCTCCCCTTGACCCACCAAGACTCCCAGCTCAGGAAGTGTTGGCTTGTTCTTTGAAACATGTTAGTGCATTCATGAGCCTCCTAAGGATAAACTCTGTCCCATCAAATTCTAAGTATGCTTCAGTCTTGGCTAATCTATGCTTCATGTTACCTGTTAGACACAGGGCTTCCCAAAGAAGCTTGCAAAATGCTGAGCTATTACCTCAAGGTAATATAAAGGTATTATAAGGTAATATAAAGGCGGTTCTTGCCTTTATCACTCTCACTTCCACCCTACTGTCAAATATTTATTCTTATATTGCCTTTAGTGATACAGGTGGGCATCCTTTCCTCATGTACAGCAGTTGCATTTAAGTTTTCCTTGTATCATGTCTTGCCTTCCATTGATAGCATTTTATTTTGTTGTGACATTAGGATTAATCATGGTTTCAGATGATGTCGTTCTGGTTTATTATTATAAAATCGATCATCCAAATTTTGCCTAATGATTTTACTGTTGAAATCATTATCTAAATCTATTATTTCATTGTCTTATAAGAGCTTAGATAGCAGTAGCAAAATATTATATTTTATTTTTAGTAGGAGGTTTGGGGTCTCTTTATTTACTTCCCTTTTTTGGTGATACTATTTATAAGTGCCATAGTCAATAGAGATCATCCGTACTTTTCTAATCTGGGGACATTTCGCCTACCAGAAAACCTAGAATTTGTATATTATTGTGATTCCCTGGTCCCCCAAACCCTACCTTCAGGGATGCAGACACTATCATCCTGTATTTAGAAAATTTATTTAATGAGCATGTACTACTTATAGAGTAGGGCAAAAAAAACTATTTTTGGAAGCCGGATAATAGAAGCAGAGTACAAAGAGTGCACACTACTACTGGTAAATAATTAAGTATGCTTCCACTACAAAATCTAAGGATACTTTTTACTTATAATGATAGTTTGGGGACATACTGGTGTATTTTATATGTTAGCCTACTTACTAATACAGTTATGATGAAAGATATTTTATACCACCTTACGGCAAATAAATAGTTTCAAGAGAAGTATACTATCATTCTGGTAGTTCAAAATATGTTGTAATGAAGCATTACTATCCATGTTTCAATTCTGGTAAAGGTTTTCAGTAAACATTTGGCAGTTTTGAAGGCCTAATTCTCAGTAGCTTTTGGAATTACTGGTTCTCTGTGAGAGCTTTGTCTCTTGCCGTGTATAGTTTCAACCTTCAAACCCATATTGCCATTTTGCAGATTATTTTTAGAGGACATATTTTACCCCACTTGAGTATTCACAGGCAGACCGCTAACAGCACTTCTAAGGAACCGCTTAATATTTGCCAAGGGCCCATGGAAGGATAACAGTGCGATCACATCATTTCTTTGAACACGGCAGAAAGTAAAGGGTGATTTTCCATACAAATACAAACTTAATGAAAGTGGGATTATTGACATCGTGTGTTTTAAGAAGAAATCTCCATATTTATCTTTCGATAAATACAGACTCATACATATTTGCTGCAGAGATTTAATTTCATAGTTTGCAATTTCAAGTACATGTGTTACTCCACAAGGAAAAAAAAATATTTAAATTCCCTTAGAGTAAAATATAAGAATTTCCTCAGCAGTACACACTCCCTGAAATCAAATGATCTCCTCTTGATAGAATATGGAACTATGTCATCTTTTAAAATGTCAAAGTGAGCTGCTGCAGGAAGAAGCAGTATTTGAAATACTGCTTTCATGTTGTCATGACTAAAAAGTTCAATGTGGTTTTGCAAATATTTACTTAGTAACTTCCATGTGCAAAATAAAAAACTAAAATAAAATAAAAAAGGAAAGTATGAATTACACAGATTGTGATTTTATTCATAATAAATAAAACCACTTTGTGCCCTGTTACAAATTCTAACACCCACTAAGGACAAGCAGTAAAAGACAAGCATAAAGCTGTCTGAAGGTAAGTGGCAGCATTGTTTAAAATGAGCATTGTAGTAACCTAGGAAGGTATCGATCATTTCTGACGTTGGAGGAAGGACAATTGATTCTCAAGTCTGATGAATTGCCGTATACAACCGACTTTGGCCTGCAACCCCAGCATTGCAAGATCTCATTGTTCAAAGGCATTTGAGTACCTATTATTAGATCAATTATTGGCTCATTAAAAAACAAACAAAAAAAAACTGTATTCTAGTCAAACAGAATACTTGTTAGAACGTCTGCACTAAACTCCTAGACATTTGTGAGAGCTTCTGCATGTTCTTTGGTGCACCAATTTCCCCACCACGACATTAGTGAAGAAAGGAAGCAAATGCCTATTATTTATCATTCCTTAAATAATTATATTTAAATGCAAATTTCTTGTCTAGAAAATGAAAATAAACAGTCTCTCTGACCATGCCCTCTGATCTCATAGGATCAGGACGAGAGGTCTTTAGCCTACTTTTTACTTCTGTCCTTCCTCGACCCAGTTTTGGGTTTGGTTAAGATTATGTAGAATTTCACTTTCCAATTTATTTTTATTTTTTTTATTTTTTAAATGTTTATTTATTTATTTTGAAAGAGAGAAGCAGCGTGTGCGTGCATGCACATGAGCAGGGGAGGGGCAGAGAGAGGGAGAGAGAGAGAGAATTCCAAGCAGGCTCCAGGCTGTCAGCACAGAGCAGGACGTGGGGCTCCATCCTACCATCTGTGAGATCATGACTGAGACAGACGCTTAACTCGCCGAGCCTCCCAGGTGCCCTGGCTTTCCAATTTTATTGTCATTGCTGTAAATGTGTGCCTTTTATATTTCAAAAATAATTTTAACAACAACATTAAGTTTCCGAAAATGATATCAAAATCCTGTTACACCTAGGTTGTGCTTTATTTCTTATCGTTCTTTCTTAAATACCATGACTTCCCCTTTATGTGTCTCTGCCTTTAAAAAAATATACAGGTCTTTCCTTTTTCTAAAAGGAGAAAAATATTAATAACCTGAATAATTCCAAATGCAATGAACTCCCCAAATCCTGCGCTTTCCTCGGGGCTCCTGGTTGAAAAGGGGATGCAAATGCACAGCTCACACAGAGTCACTGTGTTAATGGTTCTACCTCAGGCTCAGTTCTGTGTCTACAGCTGATGTACTCAGGTCTCCTTTTCACAATTTGCCTAATTCAGGTCAGCAGTGGAAGGTATTGAGAAACAGTGCCAACTGTTAGATTTATACTCACTTTTGATTTCGAGTTTGAATTTCCATTCCACAGGGTAGGAGCTTTCACCATGAAAAACAAACCTGTGAAAGAACAGGAGGATTAGACATCCATCCCCTTCCCGGCTTTGCAGTGAATATAAACTGACTCTGTTTCAGTTTATGCACCTACTCGTCTTCGACTTTAGAGCAGCTTTTATGCTAAGAAAATGTCTGGAGAACTTCTATCTCCGGGGAAGAAAAGTGTGTTATATGTCAAAGCTTCAATTGTCAAAAGACTGTAATATTTTTAAAGGGTGGGCATCAAGGTCAAATCCAAAGGCTAAGTCCCTCTCCTTCCCTGCATACATTGCTTCCATTTCTTTTCTCTCTATTATAATCAAGTCTATTTGTTAAAAGGTTATGCAAAATAAATTAGGCTTTTAGAGCACTGACAGCTCAGCCATAGAGAAATTCTTTCCTCTATTTTTTTTTTGTTCTTTATACGTGAACACCTGCTACACTTTTAATGAGCTTTAAATTATACTTTACACCCATGTAACAAGAATGGATATTGCTCTTTAGTTATAATCAAAGAAAATATCAGGATGACTTGTTGCTAAGAGCAACAGCTTGTCAAGAAATAATACTTCCTCCAGTAACAATATAGATAGATAGGTCTAGGTTGATAGATGGAAAATATGATTTACACTACATTGAGAGTTATCAATCTTTTAAATTTTCTTGTCTTCTGTGATTTGAGAGGAATTTGTCATTTCTCTATGACTATGCCTAGATGATTTTCTTTTGTTCTTATCTTTGTTCTTTCAGTCTCCTTACTCCTTACGGACCAAAAAGTAAAAACAAACAAAAAAAAGTTACCTTTGTGCTTTTATTCTCACTGACTCATTAAAATATATAGACTTTAAATAAGATTCCAAGAGATTCTTGAAATGCCAAAATATAAATATATATATTTATTTTTTTGAATTCTATTTCCCCCTATAATTTGACTCACTTTTAAATACTTAACCCTATTTAAATGACCCTTAGTCATGGTCAGACTTCCTTCTTAAGCAGTTTAATAATGACAGAGAAGGAAGCGTGTCCCGTCCTGTAATTTGGCTAGGTCCCGTCTTCACAGAGAGATTTCAGACTTCATGGCCAACCAGAATTAATTCTTTTCTACAATCATTTCAATGCCATCTATGGAGCAGTGAGGTGACTGAGTGGAAGAGAGAACTACTGTGGAAGTAAATAAGACATAATGTGGGGGAGGTAGAAAAGGGGGCTCTGGCAGAGAGAGATCCTAGCTGCGAAGGCTTTTATTCAGTGTCCCAGTCAGGCGCTGAGAGAGGCAGGATAATGCGTTGGAAATATTGCAGCTATGGGGAGTCAATAAAAGAGTACCTTCTTCTGTGTTGAGATGAATGCTTACCCGTTACATCCTTTATGTTGAGTCATATGGTAGTGATGTGACCATAACAGACTGTTCCGTTGATGCTTACAACTGTATTTATTGTTTTGTAAGTTTTCCCCTCTATACTGAGAAGTAAGGGTGTCCCGAACATGACCACTCTGTTACTTAAAATGCCTTTTCAAATATAGAGTTGGAATGCAATTAAAAAAAAAAAAGTGGGGCGCTTGGGTGGCTTAGTCAGTTGAGTGTCTGACTTCGGCTCTGGTCATGATCTTGCGGTCTGTGAGTTTGAGCCCCGCGTCGGGCTCTTTGCTGACAGCTCGGAGCCTGGAGCCTTCTTCATATTCTGTGTCTCCCTCTCTCTCTGCCCCTCCCCCACTCATGCTCCCTCTCTCTCTCTCTCTCTCTCTCTCTCTGTCTGTCTCAAAAATAAATAAACATCAAAAAAGAAAAAGAAAAAGGAAAGATGAGGGTAAAACAACAAAATGGAGCAGGAGGGGCTTCTGGCTGACTCAGTCTGTTGAGTGTCTGAGTCTTGATTTTGGCTCAGGTCATGATCTCACGGTTTGTGAATTCAAGCCCTGCATAGGGCTCTGTGCTGTCAGCACAGATTCTCTCTCTATGTCAGCTTGGGATTCTCTCTCTCTCTCTCCCTCTCTCTCTGCTCCTCTATCATTCATGTACACTCTTTCTCTTTCAAAATAATAAAATAAGCATTAAAAAATGGAACAGGAGGGGTTCCTAGGTGGCTCAGTCCATTAAGCTTCGACTTCTGCTCAAGTCATGATCTCCGGGTCCATGGATGTGAGCCCCATGTCAGACTCCACGCTCAGAGCCTGGAGCCTGCTTCAGATACTCTCTCTCTCTCTCTCTCTCTCTCTCTCTCTCTCTCTCTCTGTCTGCCCCTCCCCTTCTCACACTCTGTCTCTGTCTCTGTCTCAAAAATAAATAAACATTATTTTTTAATAAAAAAAAATGGAACAGGAAAGTAGTAGGAAAGTTAGGGAAGAAGGATAAGGAAAAGGAGAAAATAAAGAAACTAGAAATATTTACCATATTTTAAAATTTTACAATTCCCTTAAGTTTTGGAAAGAATGCACTTCTTTATTGGAAAAAATAGTCAACGTAAATTCTGTAGGTTCAGCTTCGATTTTTTCATTTTTATAAAAATGCTTTTTAAGGTTTGAATTAAATGAATAAAATTTTTATAAATAACCTTCTTTCTTCATGGTCCTCCTAAAATAATTTACCTTTGTCTGTATATGAGCACCCATTACTGTACTCTTCTTTTCAAAAGGAGAAAGTTAAATGTCTCATTAAAAAGAGGAAGAAGAAATGTACTTTTTCCTCTTATCGCCAGTAACAAAAATCTTCAAAAAATGTTTGGTTCCAAAGCTCCTCAATATGCAAGCTATCTACTTATACTAATTATTCAAGTCTTGAGAGACTGAAAACTAAAGATAGAATTCTCGGGAGAAAAAACAAACTCTGTACATTACATATGAGCTTTCCTCAAATTCACTGCTTCCATTCAGAGTAGCTTCTGAAAGAATATAATGTCTGGTATTTTAATTTAGCTAATAACAATGATAACTGTTTATAATAAAACAATGATGATAATGGTATATTTACAGAAATATGTCTTCATTTTAATGCCATTTAATGATATCACTAAGTATGCAAAAATGTCCTTCAAGTATCCTTGCTCATTTTCTCTGAGACTAATAGAATAGAATACAAAATACTGGAACTAGTATCTGATTTTTCATGTGATTTTGAAGAAGCACAGAGATAAAGTGTATTAATTCCAGCAAACTACTTCTGCCACATTCTGTAAGACATTCTCCAATTCAGGGAAGTTTTTGCTTACCTCGTTTTTTCCCATTACACCTGTCTGAATGTTTACTAAATGGTACTTAGCTTTACCAAAGTGGTGAAGCTGAAGTTCAAATACAACTCTGTATCAAGTATGCATTTATGTTTAGTTCTGTCTATACACAACTTAAAATAACTCATCATTTGATAGGTCTAGGTAAGATTTAGAGACATTTGTCTTACATTAGAACATAGTAATGTCAGACTCATTCAGTGATTTAATTGAATCCTCACTATGTGCAAACTAGAAAAACTTCTTTAATTCAAAGCGTAGGTTTTGGTGGTCATCAAATAGTTACATTTGAAAAACAACAATTTTTGATATAATTAGAATGACCTCCTTATATGAAATGCATGAGATCCTCATTTATTCAAAAGTTGTATTGAGCACCGAGCATTGGGTATGACTATGCGTGTTTCTGTGTTAGAAGAGCATGTTGTAAGTAGAGGTAGAAGTATAAGGCGATTAGAAAGTAGAGGCCATGATTTGGTATAACTGGACTTTACTGAGAAAATTGTAGAATCACAGGACTAAGCAGACTTAGTAGATACGAAAGCTTAAAAATGAGAAAAGAGAATGGCTTGTTTTGACTACTGTACCCTCAGTTGCAAGAAGACTGCCTAAACATTGGATATGATAAACACATGCTTGCTGAATTAATAATGGAGAATGGGTGATTAGAAAGAGCAAGTGCCCTTTATTCCATCTATTTTTTGCTAATTTTAAACTGTACAGGCCTGTTGAAGCTATATTATAAAGTTTTCATGTATCTCGGCTATTTTTGCAAGTGCTGATTATATTCTAACTGCACTCTTTCCTATTTCTCTTAACACAGACTAATTGCTGTCTCAGTATTAGAGAAACAAATGTCCAACAACAGCTTTCCTCTTCCTTCGCATCCTCCCAACTCCCCATTCACACCTTTACTAATAGCATATTTAGGCTCATAGAATAATAACTTTGAAGCTTAGGTCCAGTATCCCTGTAGTTACCGGAGCAGTTCCTATTAAAGCGATTAATAGGTACAAAATAAATTCTCGTAGATGATGAGGCCTGATGGGATTGCAGAACAAGAGGGTGGGATTACCATGGGTTGTTGTATGATGGATCATTTGAAATTCCACCCCTACACCTAATAGCCTGGACTAATGAACCCAGATGAGTGATCATTTTTTGGTTAACAAATGGACCGTGGCAGAAATACCGGGAAAGTTACCCCCAAAATGAATATAATGATTTGTAAGGCAAAATGAACACAATGAGGAGAAATTGGAGGAGACTCTTCTTGAGTGGTCTGTTTGGATGTTTTTCCTTAATCAGAGGATGTCACATTACTGACACAATTTTATTTATTCTTCAATTTTTTGAGGTTTTTCCTTAACCAAGAGGATGTTATATTACTGACACAATTTTATTTATTCTTCAATTACCCAAAACCTTTTAGTAAAGTCATGTGTACTCGTAGATGCCTGTATGGTTTTGAAAATTAAAGAGATGAGGTCAACAAATGGAATTGCTATCCCTCTTGTCAGCTTATCCCTGGGCCCTGTGGTCTTTCGGTGTATGAACAAATTCACATGATTGTCTCTTATCTCAGACTTTTTCACCTTGATTTAACATTACTTTCTCATTTCTTAACACATTTCAGAGAGTAAATAGAGACTTCCATCTTCATTGTGTCAAGGATAGAACATTCTAGAAGAATAGGGAAAACAAGAGGTCTTTTTTAGAATTTTGACTTTGATGGTATAGAGCCTCTGGGAGAAACATGAAAGTCTCATCTCCACAGAAAGCAAAGATTCAGAAGCATTCAAGCAAAGTATGGGCTAGGTTTCTGACTTCTGACCCCTCTGTCTGTGAGGGATTAGTGATCCAGAGAAGAAGAGGAAAGAGCTAAGATGCTGGTGGCACCCCTATCCAGAGCCCTGAACCTTGACTTCACATGCATCATCATAGGAAAGAGAGAGGATAACAGATATCCCACATAGATTTTGAGAAATATAAATTCAGAAAGGCCTTTAACCTTTTTCTTGGTACATTTCAAGAAAGCCCATGAAAGACAAGGTCGAGGATGTGTTTAGCTGACAGGCTTGAAGAAACTTGGAGGTACACCATTCTCTGTGATATGGAGGGCAGCAGAACAATGCCGACGACTTCCAGAACAGCCTGGAGGTGCTAAAGCACTATATAGGTGGCTCCATTAATTCCTCCATCATGATGGAAAAAGTGGTAGAAATATCTTGTGCATAGAAAGGACAAAATGATTTGGCTTAATGACAATCAACCTCAGAGGCAAAAATGATGATTATTGTCAGGCAAAAATAACGTCCGCGTGGCTGCCTTTAACAGATTGCAGGTTGCCACCAGAAGCAAAAGCATCTCATCAGATATCAAGGTGTATTGTTAATGACTCAGCTCAGATGACAACTCCTAATCCCTCCAGGGAAATCCCTGTTGGAACGGGGAAACCTTAAAGTATCTGAGGTTAATTTACCTTCGTTTCGTGGAATGGATGCTCAGGCTAGAAAACAGTTGGATTATAGAAAATATAAGGTTAACTTTTTTTGCACTCTTGAGCTTTGTGATTAAATTCAGGCTGAGAATTTACAACTGCACATGTTCCCCAAGATGGCCGAGATGAGGTGAGTCTTTGTGGGAGTGGATATAACAGAAGATGCGATGCATGGGAGCAGCTGCTGGCTGAACGGTTCAGAGAGACTTTGCAGTAGAGCCTAACTTCCGACAGACTCTACCTTCCATAGTATTCTAGAGAAAGGAGAATATCTAGAGATCTGCTTTTAAACCTTTAAGATGGGTGGGTGGTGGAAGGGTAAAAGTTATACATAGCACTGTTTACCTTTAAAAGGATACCTTTGTAATGTGTCAATAGTTAGAAGAGATAATATATGTGAAGTACTTAGATCAATTGCCTGCTGTGATGGTTAATTTCATGCATATACTTGACTGGGCAAAGGGATACCCAGATAGCTGGTAAAACATTATTTCTGGGTGTCTATGAGGGTGGTTCAGGATGAGACTGGCATTTGATTTAGTAGGCTGAGGAAATGTCTGCCTTTACCATGCGGGTGGACTTCTTCCAATCCTTTAGGGGCCCATAAGGAACAAACGGCTAAGGAAGGGTGAATTCTCTCTCCTCTGACCTGACATCTATCTTCTCTTGCCCTTGGGCATCCAAGTTCCTGATTCTTGGGGCTTCAGGCTCTGGAACTTACTCCAGTGGCCCCCCTGGGCCTTGGTTCTCAGTCCTTTGGACTCAGAATGATTTATACCACTGGCTTTCCTTGTTCTCCAGTTTACAGAAAGCAGATTATGGAGATTTCTGGCCTCTATAACTACATGAGTCATTTCCTACAATAAATCACTCACACACACACACACACACACACACACACACACACACAGTCAGTTCTATTTCTCTGGAAAATCCTGACTATTGCGCTTACATATAAGTAGGTGCACACATTTTCTCAGATTCCCTTGTATTTTCTTTTAGAGATGGAGCTAGAGTCAAGCAAAAACATTTTTGTTTTTGTTTTCTTTTGGTAGCGGGAAGGAAAATGAGAAAAGGCAATTGAGGGATCAATAAGTCAACCAGAGAATTTTAATTTTAAAGTACTAACTTTAAAAAATAGCTAGAAAGCCAAAATCCATTAAAGAAAACCAGTCGAATGTGTACAAAATGCATATATACTTTATTTTACATATTTCTATTTTTATGTAAGAGAATGTGTTTTTCTAATCACTCTCATTTGCCTGATCATTGAGCTGTTCATTCATTTTAAACTGTTCTGCATTTCCCTCTGCAAGAAACTCTGAGTGGGTAATTTTGATTAGTAGCTCTTTCTGCATACACATCTTTTTGTTCTTATTCTCCACTGTTATAGTTTTACTTTTTATTTTAATATGGCTCTTCATTTTATGACTTGTGATTTAGACTAATATCTCTGATGTGAGTCATTAATGCAGAGATTTTATCATTTTACATTGACAAAAGTATGAAAATACATTCATTTATTCATTTAATAAGAGATGTCATACCATTGGGATTTAATAAGTAATTATACACGAGAAAATGAAGGTATGTCAAGGTCTTTGTTAAGTAAAAGCAACAAGTCATGTCATTTTTATCTTTGTGAAGAAATACGTCTTCTTGGAGGCAATCGTTTAAGAAACATCTAGAAAAGAAAGTTTTAAAGAAAGTGATGGAGAAGACAAATTGTTTCTTGCATGCAGCAAGGTAATCTTACTGACCTCCACACTGACCATGTAGTGAGGACTCAACCACAGTCTGAACCACGTGTTGGTAGAACACGCTGTGATACTCCCTGGAACATGGTCAAAGAGGAAGTCTTGTGAATAGCTATCATAAGACCATTTCTTGTTCTCCTTGTGTCTTTCGGGAGGGTTGCCTTTCCAAGTTTTCATCTACTTCCTTAGTTCCATCAGGCCTGAAACTTTCTGCGTCACCCCATGTGAGTACAGCTACAGACTCTAAACCTTCTTGATTGTGGTTTAGAGTTGGCTTTCTAAAGACAGAGCACCCTACACCCATGTTGCCTGTTGTCTGGCTCTGTACATTTGGTGTGGTGTTGTGGAACTAAGAATGTAAGCTGCTGACATCAGTGGCCATGGTTTTGTTTTCTGAAAGTAATAAACTTGCCAGCTGCATTTGGGATCATTGTCTCTGTTTCAGATGAATCTCTGTAGGCACTGAAGGCCAACCTTGCAGCTGCCAACTGGCTGTTCCTTAGGAATTGATTGACTACTCAACCAGCACAAAGATTATAATCAGTGATAAACTACTATCCTGTGTAGATTGTAGGATGCTTCAGCATTGCTTGATTTATACACTGCCTTTGGTATTTTCAGTTATTTCTTCTTTTCTTATATTATTTTTTCTCTTGCTTCAAACATCCAATGTTTCATTTTACTGGGTGGATTTAAGTTTTTGTTTATCTCCTTTCTACATATATATACATACACACATTCATGGATATTTACCAAAATGGTACATACATTATAACCACAATTTTTTTTAATATTTTTTAATGTTTATTTATTTTTGAGAGACATAGAGACAGAGCGTGAACAGGGGAAGGGCAGAGAGATGGAGACACAGAATCTTGAAGCAGGCTCCAGGCTCTGAGCTGTCAGCACAGAGCCTGATACGGGGTTCGAACTCACAGACTGTGAGATCATGTCCTGAGCTGAAGTCAGCCACTTAACCGACTGAGCCACCCAGGCGCCCCACAAATGTTTTTTAAAAATGCCGTGTAGTAAAAGGCGAAACTAAAATGTTGTTTGTTTAGTAGTGGTGGTAGTTGTTCTCTGAAATGTTTTCTCCATCATCTTCTAATATTCTAAACACATTTTACCCTTCATATACTACAAAATGATCGGCTATTCTCTGCCTTCTCTTTCCAATAAGTAAACTCGTTCTATTCAGAAACTTATCACTGCCCATTTACTCTTGACTTCATCTTTGTTTTCTGCCTCTAAGAAAAATTTAACTTTTAAAGTCCTACCTCATCTTTTATTTTTAACATGTCCTTTGCTCCTAGGCCTTTTTGTGCAGCATGTAGTCATGTGAAGGTCATTTATCATTAACAAATAAATACACAAGAATAAAACAAGCTTTATCAAACTGGAAAATCACTGAGCTTATATCCAAAGCCTGTTTTATCTCTAATTACCAAACTTCTTGAAGAGTAAAAAGTAGCCTACACTCATTGCTCCCACGTGTTTTCTTCCCACTTATTTCCTAACCCAGTGGATCTGATGCATACTCCATGCACTTTACTGAAATAGTAAGGTCACAAATGACTAATCACAATTCTCTCAACCTTCTTAATATGTGGATTTGTATATAATGCATGATACATTAACGACACAGAATTATTCTAGGTTTTTTCTAACTAACCTCTACTTTTCTTATGTATTTATTTATTTATTTATTTTTAAAGTTTATTTATTTTTGAGAGAGAGAGAGAGAGAGAGAGAGAGAGAGAGAGAGAGAGAGAGAGAGAGTGCAAGCGGTGGAGGGGCAGAGAGAGAGGAAGACACAGTATCCGAAAAAGGCTCCAGGGTCCTAGCTGTCAGCACAGAGCTGGACACCGGGCAGCTAACCAGTGGACACCCACTAACCATGAGATCATGACCTGAGCCAAAGTCGGACGTTCAACTGACTGAGCCACCCAGGTGCCCCTACTGTTTCTAAATATGCTCTTTTGGCTTCTTCTACTTTGACTTCCCCTAAATGCAGAACTTTTGTGATTTTACTTAAATTTATTTTTTACCATGTCTATACCTCGAAAATCGCTAATTTCCTAGCTTTAATAATTACATCTATATGCTTGATTATCAAAATGTATCTATTGCATGTATACTCCCTTAGGCTACATTTCCATGTATATATAGGGAATTTTAACTGATTCTCTTAGTAGTCACTTAAAATTAAGATAAAATTAACATTTCTAACATTAATTAACAAATTACCATTGACATCTTCAATGCTCATATGCTTCTCTTATGCATTCCTTATCTCTACAATAAATATGTCTATTTTTCCAATCTTCTAGAACCATCTTTCAGGCCTAGAAAGGCCTTCTACTCTCAGTGACTCAAGTCTTTTCCCCAACCATTTGACAGGTCTTTATTTTACTTTTCCAGTGTCCCTTGAAGCAATCTTACGTTTTCATTCCTGTTATTGTACTACTTTAGCCCTTATTACAGCTCTTAAAATAGACCCTGTATCAATCAGCTTATTGCCAATATACCTTTCTCACATAAGTCTTATGCACTTCTATGTCAGAGATGCTTGTCGTATACACACAACCATCACTTTCCTCTCTCCTAGGCAAGCCACAGTATTGCTTTGGGATTCACCAAGCCTTGTCCCTAGGAACACTACGTCTCTGTTGTCTCCTGAGGTTCATCACAGTTGGTCTATGTTGGTCATATTTGTTTTATTTCCCTTGAATCAATTGCTTTTGTCATGACCTGTGACTCATTCCAAGAAATTATAACTGATGGGAAATCTTCTGTAGGCAACTGGGAGAGGTTTTACTTACAAATTAGAAGAGATTCGAGATTGGAAATGACCTTGTTTTTAACAAGACATCAACTTTCTGCATATGAAGCTTAGAACTGTTGTAACTATCAACCATGAAAGGAGATGTCACTGGCAAATGGGGATGGTGAGGCAGATGGATGGAGAGTCTCTGATCTTTAATGAAATGACAAAGCAATTGAATTTACTAACCCTCTAACCACAGTATCTCTAGTAGCTTCTATATAATATAACAAACCACATACTTTTAAAACTTTTTTAGCTTAGTATGCTGGTTTATATTTGGCTGTTATTAGAGCCTAAATAGTATCTGTTAAAACTCAACTCATTTCATTTTGTTGCTTTAATCGTTCTCTATACCTTACAGAATAAATTATATCACCCTTAACATTGTATTTAAGGACCTGTATGAACTTGTGACAACATATTTTTTTCAAAAATACTCTTCACAACTTTTACTTTCCATCCATAATGATTTTTAATCCATTGTTCTTGAATGTGACTTATAATTGTTCCCTCATTTGCCATGCTTTATTTTATCTTCCTCTCTCTTAAAATCTTCCCTTATACTCAAACCTTATTTTTCCACTGAAATCGTTATGATCTTCTAAGTTGGAGTTCAAAAAAACACAATATTCATGAAATCACCCTATTTTTCTCCATGTCGCGTATTTATGTCAGGTGGCAATTTTATTCTAGTGCCTGTCACTATTTTTTCTGTAGCATAAAACTGTGCATCATGTCCGTTTTTTCTCCTTGTAATTTTAATTATACTTAGCAAGGCATTTACCTATACAAAGTTGTTAGTCAAAAGTATGCTCTGTACCTGAAACAGGGCAAATTAAAAACACAAAATAAAACAAAACTCTGAAACCTCTCACCTAGAAAAGAGAAAAGGACATTTACTGAAACTTATTCCTACTTTTGGACACCAGGATTGTGATTTGGGTATTTATCTTAAAGACATTTTATACTATATTCAAGAACACATTTACACAGCTAATCATTGCAGCATTCTTTGTGATATGAAAAAAAAAGGACCAATAAAATGAAAAAATAAAATTCACTTAATTCATACAATTAAATGCTAAATAGCTACTAAAATAAACCTATGCCTGTATATGTCATTGTGGTTAGGTCTTAAAAACTTAACATTAGATAAGTAGAGAAAATTGTATAATGTAAAATATGATTCAAAATTTAATAGTAAGATAATAACAGATATCAGGAAGGAAACTTGTAACAAACACCTTGACTTCAAGGAAAGGACTTCACAACTATAAATGGAAAAACAAGTCTTTTTTTTTTTTTTTTAGGACTCCAAAGCCTCAAAGTAAAAGGATACCTGTTATTAATTAATACAGTGAAATCTTCGCTTGTCAGCACAGTTCATTCTGGCAACATGCTTATTATCCAAAGCACTTGTATATCGCAGTGAATTTCAAGAACCAATGGCTCAGTTGTGATCAGGTGACATTTGACATCATATACTACTTGTCCTGCCAGACATTGCTCGTTTATCATGTTAAAATTTATTAGAAATGTTTACTCTTCTTGTGGAACACTCGCAGAACAAATTACTCGCAATCCAAGGTTTTACTCTATTTGTGAAATGTAAGAATGTTCCAAACTGGAAATTTGTGTCTTTTCTTTCTCAACTCCTTAGCACGACTGAGATTGCCTGCATGTCCATACATCATGACTGTCTTCAAGTCTGAGAAAGCGAACTTTTTTCTTTTCTCTCTATTCAAGGCAATTGCCCTCTCTGTGTTCCAGGCATTTTTCACCCCATTGTCTAGAGAAGGTTACACCCACGTGTGTTTATTTCCTCCTCATTTCAACTTCTACTTGGTATACTTTCTTTTCTGTTTATAGTTTATAAACACGAATCTCTTTCTCATTCACTCTTTTTTCTCTCTCCTTTTCACAAAGTTATTTTAAGGAAGTATTTTGTATGTATTAACTTCATTGTCTAAAGTATCATTTCCTTCCCTGTTCACTACCATATCCTCTCTATGTTCTAGCATTCACCTGTCTATTTTATCATCTGCCAAGAAATAGTATTCACCAAATTTGGTAAACTCTTTGCTTATTTCTCTTAACTCCAACTGACCAGTCTCTTATAAATAAAGTCCTGTTTTCATTTTTAGACATTTTTAGAAAGTTTAGACATTTTCTAAATTTTAGAAAATTGTCTTTCCTTTTTAGATCAACATTTTATTAAAGAAAATTTTGGATTTAAGAAGAGTTGAGAGGATAAGACAGTGTGTTATGTATACCCCATGCTCGGTCTTCCCTATTATTAACATCTTAGATCAGTATGGTATATTCATCATAACTAGTGAAACAATATTGATATATTATTATTAAATGAAGTTCATTCTGTGCCAGAATCTCATTCCATATACCACTTCACATTTAGCTGCCGTATCTTCTTCAGGTTCTCTCGGTCATGTGGTTCTCTCAGAAGTTTCTTGTTTTGATTACCTCAACTGTTTTGAGGATACTACTTTGGTATTTTGTAGAACATAAATGTGGAGAATGTAGAACATTCTCCGTTTGTTCAACCTCCTGTGCTCAGTGGAATGTCTCGTCTGGCATTTCTGGTCTCCATACCAAGAGTCATCAGTTGCTTCTGAATATTCCAGTAAGAGTTTCCTTTGTTGTACTCCAGTTTCCAGATGAGGACTTTAGTGGGTGAGCTCTAATCATGGAGAGTTCCTTTGGAGCTTTTATTCTCAGTCAGGCCCATTTGTTTTCTCAGTTCTGTCGTTACTAAATAGGCCCTTTTCTTAAGTTTTGGAGCATCTGCTTTGTTTATTTATAAAGTGGATATTTTTATTCTAATTTGGGTCCTTCTGTTATACCTTGGTCAGAAAGCTGGTGACCAGGAAGAATTAATGTTCTGTAATTTTAACAAATTATCTCGTCCCATGATTTGAATACACATTTACATGTTCACTATTAATAAATATAAATCTTGGGCCTAAATCACTTTCCCAAACTTGAAATTTAGATTTTTATATAAGGTACAGAGACATTTAGGGTCCCCTAAGCATCTAAAAATCACTATGTCTAAGCTTTACTCATACTCTCTTTCATGTCTTTCTTTTCCATAGTGATTGTTATTAGTATTCACTCAAGTAGGATATGTGGGACCCAGCTTTTTAACTCCTTGTTTTCTCTGCTCCCTAATCCAGTGACTAAGCAATTGCAGTTAATTCTGCTTTTCTAATGCATGTATGATGCTCTCATGTCTCTTCAATTCTATGCTTCTTTTTCACCATTACTGTTAAGGAAGTTAACTTAGGTTAGCATACAGACTAATTTTTTTCTTTGCTTTCTGTTATAATTTCCCTAATTTATTTTCTGCATTACTGCCAGTATGATCTTTCCCAATACAAAGCTTATGATAACACTTTATTGTAATGGCTTCAGGATAAAGTCAACTTTTTTTTTTTAATTTATTGTTTTAATCTCAGCATGTAAAACATGTAGCTAGATCCAACCTTATCTCTTGAGACACTCTGATATGTATACCATGCATCAGCTACACGGAAACATGTAAATTTTATAAAACAAACTGTGCTCTCCTGTCTCAGTGCATTTTCATATAGTATTCCCTTTCTTTGGGATGCTCTTCCCTCTCCAAGACTGCTATCCTTAGTTTATTAATTTTCCTTATACTCGTGGCTTACTCATTCATCTGTAAAGACAAAGTTCTTTAGTAAGATCCATTTAACTGTAAAATATAACAAAATCAACACTTTTTCTGGGCTTTCAGAGCTCCTATCATGTGCTTAACTTAGATTCGGATGATGTGTATTTATTAACTGTATATTAATTAAGTGAAGGCAATGCACTTCGTTCTAGAATTAAACACAAAGTCGGGCATATTGTGTGTGGTTGATAAATGTTTGCTGAATAGATGAGCTAACAGTAATAGAAGATTCAGAGCTATTGGATAAACTAATTGCCCAGTAGAGAGTGGGAAATGTATACCCAGTGACAATGCCAAGGAGCACTTTTTCCAATAATTGCTATTAATCATTTTTCCATTCTTTGATCTACACAATTGATTGTTTTTCATTCTTAACTACCTTAAAAACAATCCTATAGCCCCAAGTGTCCTCCTTAAAGCCAACTTCTACCCCAAGCTCCTCTGTATCTGTTAGGGAAATTTTGGCTTATAGTACTTAAAAATCCCAATTAAAACAGTTTATATATGTAGAAATTTGTCTTTTCATATAGCAAGGTATTCATAGCTATGGCAGTCTTTATAATCAGCTTTAATTTCTTTAAAATATTTGGTGTAGGGGTGTCTCGGTGGCTCAGTTGGTTAAGCATCCGACTTCAGCTCAGGTCATGATCTCACAGTCTGTGGGTTTGAGCTCAGTTTTGGATTCTGTGCTGACAGCTCAGATCCTGGAGCCTGCTTCAGATTCTGTGTCTCCCTTTCTCTTTGCCCCTCTCCTGCTCACATTTTCTCTCTCTCTCTCTCTCTCAAAAATATTAAACATTAAAAAATTAAAAAGAATAATAAATAATTTGGTGTAAACAAAATCCTTGTGACATTCATCTTCAAAGTCTGTCAAGAGGACTCTAGAATCCTCAGGACTCACTCATATTTAGACATAATAGTGTCTTCAGGGGGAAGAGTCACCTCTTTCACCATTTTTATTAGGAAGGAGGAAACTATTCCATGCGCCTCTCTTTAGTTCTGTTACCCCAAGATTCATTTGCAAATTTTAGGTAATTTTTGTATCCTAACTTAGGGGGTCTTCAAATGTTGACCCTGAAATATGAATGTGAATGTAATTATTTACCTGGGATGCACTAAGAAAGAATGGTGGGAATTTAAGGTCAAAATGAAAACAATGAATTACACTCTGGTAAGGAAGTTCAGCCTTGCCAGAGATCTTTTCAGGAACTGTTCAGTACACAAGGAAAAATAGAGATTTATTCTTCAAATCTTACCCCTCTCCAGGTGGTAGTGAATATTCCCTGGCACATCCATCAACCTCGTACATGGTCAAGAATCTCCTATTGGCAAAAGAAACATTCAGGCAGATAAGTGCATGTGATTCAGGTAGAGAGTTAACGGTATGTACAGTTAACTGTCCACTGAAGGTATAGATAGATAACATTTTGGTTGGGTGAAATAGGGCAGGACACTAATAATGCTGCTACAAAGGACATTTCAGAAGAATTCAAGTGTCCTTCCTAAAGCCAATTCACCATGGTTATTTGGAAAATAATTTCTAGCCTAGGCTTTTCAATTCTAATGGATGGATATTGGAGTATCACTGTTAAGGCCACGTAACCTCAATAAAGGACTTTTGGGTTGATACTGAGAAAATGAAACTAAGCTAAGTAAATTCAGTGGTACTCATTACTTTTCCAGGCCATCAGTAATTTTCCAGGCCTCTGAGGTCCAAAAAGAAAATATAAATAAATCTAGTATTCTAATTCCTGATTATTCTCTCCATCGTCACTAAAGACTCCAGACACTGTGCTTCATTTGTCGCAGATTTCTGTTTTACTATTCTTATTTTTTGGCTGTTAGATCAGTTTCCTCTATAACAAGAATATAAGATTCTGAAAAGAGTCAATGACACTCTTTCTTCAAATATTTTTAAAAAATAAACTCACAGGAAAAAAAAGTAATTCAAAGTTGTAGTAATTTTTAACATTTGTCTTTATTAGCTTTACTTTTCTATCTATATGTATTATCTATCTATCTTCATATTATTTGCCAAACCAATGGAGAGGAAATCATAGATATCATGATATTTGTCCCTTAAATAATTCGTCGGTATTGTAAAAAAAAAAACAGGGGTGATCATCTTTATAACCACAATAATATAATCAAATTAAATCAATTTAACTTTGATAAAATAATGTTATATAACATGTTATATAATATTCATATTCATATTTTCCAAATTTCCCCAATAATGCCCTTTATAGCTCTTAGATTGTTTTGTTAACCTAGAATAAACATAATAATTATGCATTACATTTAGTTGTCAAGTTTCTTCAGACTCCTTAATTTTTTTTTAAGTAAGCTTTATGCCCAATGTGGAACTAAAACTCATGAACCCAAGATCAAGAATTGGCCTCTAACTTAGCAGAAAACCATGGGGGAGGGGAAGAGGGGAAAAGAAAAAAAAGACACAGAGAGGGAGGGAGACAAAACATAAGAGACTCTCAAAGACTAAGAAGAAACTGAGGAGTGAGGGGGCTGTGGGAGGGGGGAGAGTGGGTGACGGGTACAGAGGAGGACACTTGTTGGGATGAGCACTGGGTGTTATATGGAAACCAATTTGACAATAAATTATTTAAAAAAAGAAGAAAAAAAAAAAGAATTGACCTCTAGGCCCCTTAATTTACAATGTTTTTCTGGAGCACCTGAGTGGCTCAGGCAGACAAATGTCTAACTCTTGATTTCATCTCACGGACTCAGGTCATGATCTCACTGTTCATGAGATGGAACCCAGCATCCATGCTGACGGCGCTGAACCTGTCTGGTATTCTCTCTGCCCCTCACTTGCTCTCTCTCTCTCTCTCTCTCTCTTTCTCTCTCTCTCTCTTCTCTCAAATAAATAAACATTACAAAAATAAAAATAAAGTGTTTCTCCCACTTTATCTGATGAGAGGTATAATTATGGCAGTATAGATTTTTAAGGCATAGGTCACTTTTTTAAATTAAAAAAAATCTGTCTATTTTAGAATAATTTTAGATTTACAGAAAAGTTGTAAATGCATCCAATTTGCTTATAACTACCGTGGCGAATTTTTCCAAACCAAGGAATAAACATTGCTGAATTACTATTGTCTAAAATTCTACCTTATTTGAGTTTCTTTGGTTTTCCAGTAGATGCCTTCTTTCTGTTTCAGGAGCTCATCCAGGGTACTACATTGCATTTATTTGTTTTGTCTCTCAGATCTCCTCTGGTCTAGGTCAATTTCTGATTTTTTTCTTGTTTTTCATTGTCTTGACAGTTTTGAGGAATACTGAGTGAATATCCTGTAGAATGTCCCCAATTTTGGTTGCCATTTATTTTTATTTTCTTTTAAAATTAGGCAGTAATTTCCCTGACATTGGGCCTAGCAATGTTTTTCTAGGTATGTCTCCTGGGGCAAGGGAAATAAAAGCAAAAATAAAGTGTTGAGATTACGTCAAAATAAAAAGTTTCTGCACAGAAAAGAAAACAGTCACCAAAACTAAAAGATAATCTGTTGAATAGGAGAAGATATTTGCAAATGACATCTTCAATAAAGGGTGAGTGTCCAAATTATATAGGGAGCTTACACAACTCAACACTAAAGAACCACAAATAATGGAATTAAAAACAGGCAGAAATCATGAATAGACATTTTTCCTAATAAGACATACAGATGGCCAACAAACACATGAAAAGATGCTCAATATCACTCATCATCAGGTAAATGCAAATCAAAACTACATTGAGATATCATCTCACACCTGTCAGAATGGATAAAATCTAAAACAAGAAACAACTGTCAGCAAGGATGTGGAGAAAAAGAAACCCTCTTGCATTGGTGGGAATGCACACTGGTGCAACCACTGTGAAAAACAGTATGGCGATTCCTCCAAAAGCTAAAAATAAAACTACCCTATGATCCAGTAATTGTAGTACTAGGTAATTATCCAAAGAATACAAAAACACTAATTTAAAAGGACATTATCCACAAATAATGAAATCTAACCATTTGCAGCAATGTGGATAGATCTAGAGAATATAGTACTTAGGGAAATAAGTCAGACAGAGAAAGACAAATACCATATCGTTTCACTCATGGATTTTAAGAAACAAAACAAAGTAAAAATAAAAGAGTCTTAACTGCAGAGAACAAACTAATGGTTATCAGAGGGGAGGTAGGAGGGGGAGATGGAAGAAATAGCTGATGGGGATTCAAGACTATACTTGACATGATAAGCACAGAATGTTGTATTTGAACCACTATATTGTACACCTGAAACTAATACAACACTGTATGTTATACAGTTTTAGTGTTATCAGTGTTTAGTTCCAACTGTATGTTGGAATTAAAATTAAAAACTTAATAAAATTTAAGTAAATAAATAAATATTTAAATAAATAAATAGGCTAAGATAATGGGTTTTTTGAAAGCCTACCACAGAGGTGAAATATCTTTCCCAGTGTGTCTATCACATGGTACTTAATACCCATGTGATCTCACCAATGAGGTTAACATTTACCACTGGTTTAAGGTGTTAATTGCCAGGTTCCTTCATTGTAACCTTTCCTTTATTGCTTTATTTTTGGAAACAAGTCATTAAGTTTAGAACACTGTGGTGTGGTTCTAGCTTTGGACACTGCGAAGTCCTTCAGCATGTCTGTATTTTTGATAGTCATTCTTTTTGATTTTCAGCCTGCCTTTTCCCCCAGATCTCTTGTCTAAAGCATCTCAGTAGAGAAATTCAGTATCTTCAGACCATTGACTTTCAGTATGTCATATAGGCAGGAAGAACACTTTCAGTCGAAGATTTAAATTTTTATAAATCTACTTTCCATCATTTGATATCTCCAATGACTTAATTTGACATATGAGGCATTATTAAAATATATTTACTATGGTGAAAATTAGAACTCGGAGAATATAAAAACTAAGCTATCAAGCCATCTGTTGAAGAAATCTTGATACTTAAAAGGACTTTCCTTTCCCTGACACTTGTACTTCTCTCCCACCTCTCATATGCTGCTCTATATATGACAGCTGCCATGGGTGATTAGATTTCTCACCTGCAAAATCTAAATTCCACATGCTTAATATATCATTTTTTCTAAAATAATATATAGTCATGGAAAGGGTAACTATATTTATACATGGATATATTTGTATATTGGCAACTTATATTCCACCACAGTGCTGAGGAAGCCTCAATATGTCAGTTGCATTTGACAGAGGACTTACTTATTACTTTAATTTTTCAAAAAGGGCATGAATATTTTTATACGCTTTGGTCTAATTTTAAATCGTCTACTCAGTGTCAAATGGCATTAAAAAAAAGGTTGATTTTCAGGAAAGAATTTGTTTAATATCATGGCTATTGATCGAAATGTAACAAAGAGCACATTAACAAAAACAAGGTCAAATCTATCCCTATATTTTACTTGCTTTTGTATAGAATTCAACAATTATATACAAAGAATGGAGAAGTAAAGTGGTTTAATAAGATGGTATGAAGATTAGAATTTTAGCTCTACTACTTAATATTTCTCATCTGTAGAAAATAGAGAAAACAATCATCTCTTAAGATCATTGTAGCAATCAAACAAATTTAAATTAATACTCAGTATTTTTGTTTAGTTATCTGTGGAGCAGTAGTAAGTCACATTTAACCTTTTTTATTTTAAAATACATGCACTTACTTTCTCTAAAAATTAAATGAGTTATGGGAATTTTAATAAGTAATTTGTAACTCTTCCAGATGACAAGTCAAATGGTACAGGACCATTTATTGAACAAAATCCTTTCAGACAAAAATGCCTTTTGCTTGATGATTAGGGCTCATCCTAGCGTTGAACTCACTTGTCTCTTGCCACATCCTTGCCCTGTTTCAGAGGATACAGCAGCACCTGCCCTCTCAATGTTGTATTTAGGGAGAGAATCAGAGGAGATGAAGGAGAAATACAAAATGCAACAGGAGGTTTACAACCATATTTCCCAATTCTTCTCCAGTAAATCAATCAATCCAGTAAATATTTCCATCAGGGGAGACCGAAGCTTCTCTGGAATACCCAGGCTCAGCTTCATGCTTTTTTTTGCTACTTTTTTCCCAATTAAGGCTTGCCTTGAAATCCATTTCCCTTCAATAGTACCTCTGAAAAATGATGGGGAGATTAATGGAGCTCACAGAGAACTCATGCTCTGTGATCTTAAGCCCTTAGTTGTCGCCCTTTTCTCTCTCCTATTGTTCTATGCTTGTAAGTTGCGTCTTTGGAAGTGCCATGAATTTCATTAGAATTAATGGAATATAAATATGTAAGAAGTTATCTCTCAATGAATTTGATCATCTCAGTGTCTTAAACAGATCAGTATTGTTTCCATGGGTGTATGAAATTACCAAGAACTATTTTAAAGTGTGTGAAAATGCAAAACTATCGTAATAACACCCACTGTTGCCCACACACATTTGCTATATTATTTCCTGGACCTTATGAATATGTATACATTTTTTTGCATATCATATGTCTATTCTACTTAAAATACTTTTCAGGTCATTGAAGAATTTCAAATATGATATAAAATGTCAATGATTATGAAATTTACTATCAGGGACATGATTTAGACTCTGCGGCAAACATGTATTAACCCAGCCCCAAATTAAAGGAAATATATCTTAGTTATTTGACTTGTAATAACTAAATACGTAGTTACAGTTAAAAAAATGGATCCGAGTCTGATTAGGGTAATCTGCATAAGCAAAATGTGGAATATCTACAAGTTTCCTTTGCTTTATGATGTACAACATTTTGTTTTGAATAATGATTGATACTTTGCATGTTTTCTTATAAAATCTTAAATATAATTAAACACATAAAAAGAAGATTAAAAACAGAAATTAGTTCTACATTCAATATAGTAGAACACAGTTCAAACAACCATAGGTTTTAATAATAATAAATCAAAGTATATACCACCCCTTTTCGCATACTGTATATAATGCATATATTTCACACTTTTTACGAAAAAAGATGACAGTTGTTACATTGACTGTACATCCAAGATGTTGAAGATTGATTCCCTATTTTAATCATTTTTAGCAGTTTGCTAATAAAAACACTAATATTCTTTATAAACCCATTGATTTTGTGTTTGATTTTGCAAACTTGATTACATATTTTTTAATTTTTATTTATTGTAAACTTGGTTGTTACAAAAAATTTTTAATGCTTATTTATTTTTGAGAGAGAGAGTCAGAGCATGAGTGGGAGATAGGCAGAGAGAGAGGGAGACAGAATCCAAAGCAGCCTCCTGGCTCCAAGCTGTCAGCAGAGAACCCTATATGGGGCTCAAACTCATAAGCCGTGAGATCATGATCTGAGCTGAAGTCAGAGTCTTAACCAACTGAGCCACCCAGGTGCCCTTAAACTTGATTATTATAAAATTGAACCTATAGAAAGAAGTCAGAGGTTCATACCTATTTATACCCTCCAATAATATATAAATTTACACTAGTATGTGGTTACAATAGAAAGTTTTATTATAATTTCTCCTCTAGATGACATTATTGTGTTGCTGGGAAACTAAGATTTAATTTCCTAAAATAATCTGTAAATATGGTAAAGATTGGAGTCTACTGTATAATTCATCAGCAGATAGTCCAAGAAATTTAGGGAGAAAGTGATCAATGTAGTCTCTGGCATTGGATGGGAAAGTAAGACTGGCCAAGGCAGAAAAGGATGTCCTTGTTGGACAGTTAACTGAGATGAGGTAAAATCAAGGAGACACACCCTGAAATAACAGGTTGGGATAGTGACACATTTGAATACTAAACCTACCAATGTGAGGAAAAAGACTAAAGACTAATTAGATACAAAACTTAACCTCACATCTGACTTTTTGAAGCAGCTCAATTTATTTTAAGGATGAAGTCTAAAATGAGTTCCAGGGCTTAAAAAACATTAAAGACCATATTAGCATAAACCTATAGAAAATCTTTCCTAGTGCTTATACTTTCTATTTTTTTTCTTTTTTCGTTGCAAGCTTTGTAACTATTCTAAAACTGTTTCTAAAATGTAGTTCTGGAAAAATAGCCTTCTCATACCTGAGCTTTAGATTGATTGATTGATTGATAAATCAAAGGAAAATGTTTTGAATAATTGTAAGGCAAGTGTTCTATTGGAAATGATAGAAGTTGATTTACTTCAGCAGTAAATGAGCAACTTTTGAGATTCCTGGAGTCCGTGTATAGTGGAAGGTACTCTAAATAATTTCTTTCTAGACAATTATCTGGTTTAAGTTATACTCTCTATTGACTCTGTAATTAATGCTGACTCATGATCATAGAATATGTCACAAGAACCACTTGTGACAAATGGTTAATTTCTAATGCCATGAATTGGTTGTTTATTTCCAAGACAATGCCAAAATTATTTATTTTAAAATAAAAATTATGATGGAAATTACATAGAGTGACACAAGAGAATACACTAGTAATATTAATGAAAAATAACTTAAGTATAAAGATTTGATAAAAGTAAGTCACTAAAAAATTGTTCTCTCCATTTTTTAAAGACCATTAAGTATCAAAGAATGCTAATATCTGTGGAGGCCAGGGACAAGCCTACTCAAGATGGGCCACTTTGACATGAGCATTACTATGAGTTAAAAACAATCAAAATCCAGAAAAGTTTTTTACCTCCCCCTCAACTTCCTGCTTACAGCAGGAATAGAGGTGTTAACAGAGATTGCTCTTTACCTAAGAGTCTTATCTGGATAACATGACAACCTTTGTTTTCCAAACATTTGCTCTTACCTTCCTGCTAGTGGTCCTTCTCCCCTTTGTATCCTCAGACTCTCCCTTCTCCTTATCTCCTATAAGTAAACATCATGTTGCCTCACTGTCTTTGGAATTTGCATGTGGATTCTCCATATGTATGCTATTAAATTTTATTTTCTCCTGTTACTCTGTCTCATGTCAATTTGATTTTTCATCCAGACAGGATTTTACAGAGCAGAGGAAATTCTTCCATCCCAACATATTGAAAACAATTCTGAATAGAGATTGTCTCTCTACTGTCTGTGCTTAAGTTCTCTACTTTAAGAAAGCCGTAATTGGAAAACATATTTCTGTGATATATGCCAGAAATAAAAAGAAGTCTGTACTTTAAATATTTATTTTTTTAAAAAAGACTATAAATTGAGTGGTGATAACTGGATAGCTCTTTGATAAAAGACAAACCAGATTCTTTTTTCTTCCCACTCCAGGATAATTCAAATTGATTAGAGAATAGGGGTGCCTGGGTGACTCAGTCAGTTAAGCATCCGACTTTAGCTCGGGTCACCATCTCACAGTTTGTGGGTTCAAGTCCCACATCGGGCTCTGTGCTGACAGCTCAGAGCCTGGAACCTGCTTCGGATTCTGCTTCAGATTCTTTCTTTCCTTGACTCTCTATCCCTCCCCTGCTTGAAATCTGTCTCTCTCTCAAAATAAATAAACATTTAAAATATTAAAAAATCGATTATAGAATAAAATGTAAAAAAAATGGATCTATATATGAACTAGAAGAAAATTGTTGTGAAGTTTTCAGTGGGGGAAAACGACCATAAATTAAGCAAAACTAAACAGCAAACTAAGAAATAATATTTCCAGTATGACAGAGTTTATATCCCTACCAACCAAGAGCTCACAAATTTCAAGGAACAAAAATCAACATAATTGGTAAATGATATAAGCTATGAAAAATTGACCTTAAACATATGAAGAGTTGCTCACCCTCATTTCTAATAAAAGAAAAATAAACATTTTTGCTTTATCTGATTTTCTGAATTCCAAGAGCACACCAAGATATTTTGTTAAAGATACTGTAGAGAAATGGGTAATAGTCTCAAACATTGTGATGAGTTGACAAAAAAAGAAAGGCATTACAGGTCTGGAGGAATAGTTGGCAACATCAACAGAATTATACATTTAATTAACTCTATGATTATACCTGTAGGAATTTATCACAAAGGAAAATGGCAAAAGTATTAAATGAACATTCATTATAATATTCTTTTTAATAGCAAATGGTTGAAAGCAACTTACTGTTCTTCAATGAGGAACTGAACGATGAAATCTGTATATTGTATTTAATGCAAAGAGATACACCAAAACCATGAAAAAGAATGAATACAATCTTTATCATCTTTATACAGTGATATAATATGATTTCTATTAAATACTTATGTGTGGAAAAGGCACAATATAGAGTAGTGTATATATATATGTTTTTTCAGTTATCTACATAGGGATGAAGAGTCAAAGTGGAGGGAACATGAGATATTTAAATATCTGATTATGTAGTTTACAATATGCAACCTTTTAAAATATTCTTACATAATAAAAATGAACAAAATAATATTGAATCAGAAAGTTAAAAGTTCTTAAAAATCAAAACTAATGAAACTAACTATATGTCAAGGTTGATTTATAATATATTCTTCTGCCCAGGTTAATTTAGAAAAATTATATTTTTCTGTTCAACTTAGAGAAATATATTTGTAGGAAAAATTGAAGTGCAGAGATTTCTTAAAACTTCATTCAGGCTTCTTTGTTTTATTAGCAATAACTGGTGTTATTACATTGAAATGAATTTGTTTATAATTGGATAAAACAAAACAGTGATAAAATTGACTTTGTTTTGGACCCCAAATTTTCAGTGTGAGAGAAAATAAACATAGGTTTAAAATCAAGCAGGTTACATAAAAATCCTGTGGCAGCAACTCTGAATTGGAAATGCATTTTAAATGCGTAAATTAGTTTTGTTTCGAAAATATATTTTTACTACCTCTGACTCTTGAAAAGGCCAGGGGCAATGGTAACTGAGTAGCATCCAGATTGTGACTTCTCTAAATACATTTCACCAGTAAAAAAGAGTAGCAATAGCTACAGGAGGAAAAATGGAAGATTAGCTGAAACATCTTATTGTGCAAAAAAACAAGGATGCCATCAAAGAAAAAGGTTACATCAAAATAAAACAGAGGAAAAAATGAGAAAATTGGGTGCCAGAAAGAGAACATTTTTTATGAAAAATGTTAAATATGTAACTTCAGTTCAACTAACCAAAAGAGGAGCCCAAGGCTGACCTGCAGTCCAGGCCTAACTACCATTAGCACCACAAACCTGGCCCATTTGAGCTAGGCTATGTCCTGGTGATGGTCTGGTATCTTACCAAAACAAAGGTCACTTCCAATCCAAATGCCTGGGAAACAGAACTGGAGAATGGTGCAATTATATCCTTTGTCTCTTTTCTTTTCTTTCTGACATATTTGATTTATTTGGTTTACATGGGTCTTCCTACATTTCTAGTATGGTTTCCTTTATCAGTGTATTTGATTATTAGCTCATTCATTAATTGCCTTAGTTTACTTCTCGTTGCAAACTGAATGACAGTTATATGCACAGTTAATAGTTTCATATCAAGGAAGTAACTATCAATAATAATAGTTAAACATATACAGAGTTTATTATGTGTATTAGTTCAAAGCTTAAAACCTTAATTCTTACAGATATTCTATAGGGTAAATATTGGTAAATATTGTTTTGATTCCCATTCTTACATGAGAAAAATTAGTCAGAGAGGTTAGAAGACTGGACCAGATTTAATCAATGACTGAATCAGGAGATAAACTCAGACAGTGGGGCACTGAAGACCATGGTCAAAACCAGTCTTGGTAGCATATTTTTGTGGTTAACCTGATTCCCCTCAGCGTCATTTAGAAGATAAGTATTTTAATCTTTCTCATATATGCTTCTATTTAGCTTAATGAATATTGAAAAAAGGTCTTTTGTGGAATTACTTATCTCATAAAAATAAAAAGACCATGCATAAAAAGAATTAATGCCCACTTTGTATAAACTGTAATGACTTGTCACTCTTAAAATCTGTTGCCCCTTTTTAAGGACCCTTTGATGGTGCTTATACATTCTTTTTAGTCAATTGAAGATTACATGTGCTTAAAACATTGGTGCCTTCCATAGAAAGAGAAGTTTTCAGGTGATACTAATTAACATATTCTTATTTTTTAAAGCAAAGCATCCTTTTAATACATGCAGCTGCTAGGTATTGCCTCCTTGACGATACAGTTTAACAAAATATAATGTTCAAAAAATTGACAGAGCATAATAATAGTTTCTCTCGCTATCATTTGAAGTTTTCTAATTTATTATTTTTATTAATCTTCAAAAAGCTAAAAATAAAAAATGTGAAATTTGCAAAGTAACTCATACTAAAGACAACTTTAAATTCTTTGTGAAGGAGAGAGGTGCCTTTGCACATACTTGGAAGTAAATAAAGCAGTCTTAAGCAAAACCATTACACAAATATTTATAGAACGATCTTAACAACTAGGGAAAATTAAAGAGCACTGTAAAAAATTGTTGACTACATTTTCTTCATTATGGTCCAATATGTTATCTTATACAAACCATCAGTGGAAAAAAATCTTTTGGAAAATTGTCTTTTCTTTTTTCGTTCCAATGAAAAAAAGCATTTTTAAGTAATTACTTATCATCGCATAGTTGTGACAATTGATTTAAGTAAACACATTCGGAGTAATCAATTTTAGAATGTGTCTTAAGGCAATGTATTTCCTTGTGGAGATATTTCACAAGAGACCCTATGTATATAATTTGATTTTATGATAGAAATGTGCTGATGTATTATTTCTCTTTATATTTCTGAATCTATGTAATAGTAATGAAATACACCTGGTATTTATGTTGTATTTTGACAAAATGTTAGCAAATATTATTTTCATTTTTCTAAATTATAAGCAGGAAATAACATTATCTAAAAATGCTCAAATTCTGTATTCGGTGTGTGCACACACATACACTCAGATAAAAATGTGGCCACTTGAACACATGAATTTAATTATCTATCATTATTACTATAATAAGCCATCTAACACTAAATTCCCATATGTCGTGGATACTTACCCCAGAAGGAAAGTGTTGCTCTTTCTAATTTGCGGCATTTTTAATTTATCTGATTAACATTTGCCTCCTTTGAATTATAAACAAGTTTTAATAATAACCTTTCGATTAGCGAATGACTTTTCATAACTCTAAATGGGGATGAAAAAGAACGTAGATGTCAAGGACATTAGAATGTGACCTCTAGCTAATTAAATTAAATTAAGTTAAATTATCTAACATTTTTCAGCAAATTTACCAGAAACCTTCATATACTTTATTTCCTATGGTAGTTGCAGAAATCCTATTTTCACCTCCATTTTACCGAAGGGAAAAGTGAATTTCGGAAAGTAAATGAGTCACTCAACCTCATACAGTAAAACTTGGATTCATACTCAGTTCCCCTTCCATGTCTAGTTTCTATCTGATGTCGGACTATGGTTATTCATTAAGTAAATATTTTATTTTTGGAAAAATATAAGCTTAATAATTTGTAGATAGCACTCTAAGCTTAACTGCTCTCTGTCAAATTTAGACATAGTGTTTGTTGATACAGAATTTCACTATGTAAAATGTATTACTGAATTTTTTTCATTTAAAAAATATTTATTTGGTGCGTGTGTGTGTGAGAGAAGAGAGATGTGTGTGTGTGTGGGTGGGGGGGGGAGTGGAAAGGGAGAGAGGATCCCAAGCATGCTTTCCACTGTCAGTAAAGAGTCTGACACAGGGCTCGATCCTCTGTAAGATCGTGACCTGAGCTGAAATCAGGAGTCACGGGGGCGCTAGACCAACTGAACTACCCAGGAGCCCTTGTTACAGAATTTTTAAACAGAATATACATTCAGTTTTCTTGTACCATGCATCATTTACACTGTTTCCTCCAATGTAATTCTGAATGTCTATAACTGCCTATATGTGTGAATATAATTTACATTTATAAATATATGCTATATATAATTTATTTATGAACCCTTTGAATTAGAATTTATTTTATGCAAACAAGGTGCCGTAAAAGACAAGTGGTATTTCAAAACCAGAGGATTTTTATCCTTTCTGTGAATGAATAAAGCAAAGGAATTACCAAGAGCCAGTAATTAACTAATGCAGGGAAAGTGGAAACGACTGAGATGCGAGTTCCAGAGATGATTTAACTAGCAGTACCTCTCCTACATCCAAATCTCATATAAGCAATGTAAAAAATACAGTGCCCGAGTCATCGTCCAAAACTGTCTTGCCCTATAGCCAGGAGAAGATCAACACAGATTAAAACGACTAGGAATATAATAACCACATAGAGATATCCTGAAGTGGCCACCACTTCTGGCATTTGTACTTGTAAGAAAATCTGGAGTAGCAAAGTGACATAAATAAGTTGTGTTTTCTATAGGTAAATCATAAAATAAATCAGAGTACACATCATAAATTCCTGGGTCAGTGTGAAGTCCCATGTGAAGAGTATATAGTCAAAGTTGTTTGCTATTGGAATGATTTCTTGTTAATGTATAATTTGCTTCATGGAGCTATAGGGAAGATTTTTGGTCAAAGTAGAATGATGGGCAAGAAGTATAAGCCGTACTCTGTGGAAAACTGTACCTACCTTGTAATTTTTCTTTATATGAGTTTGGCAGAAAAGTCGTTCTCGAAACATATATTAACACCTATCATTGAAATTCAAAATAAATCATAGCTAGAGAGTGGCTTTGTATAGTTTTAAAAATTATTAGAATAAAAAGAGAAGCATAGTATTTAATTCATTATAGTTAACTATTGATATTCTTATTTATTCAATTCTATTTTATTATTTTCATTTTTGATGTGAAAATTGCAAACTTGAAAGTCAAATGGTATATAAAACATGCCAAAAAAACTGCAACATCATCTCAGGTATTCATTTCTGAATCATAATCCCACTATCCCTCTATAAAAGAAAAGATTTTTAAATGTCTACACGTGGTTCTTTGCATGGGGTGGGGGGCTTTTTTGTTTGTTTTTATAATACCAAGCAATTGATTTTGCTAGCATTTATTGAAATATGAACATAACAATTTTGTTACTCCTTTATATGATAGATGAAAATAAGAACACATAGAATTCACTTAATATAAATTCTTTCTCTCTTTTTTAAGTTTTTTAATGTTTATTTTTGAGAGAGAGAGAGAGAGAGAGAGAGAGAGACAGAGCACAAGCAAGGGAGAGACAGGGAGACACAAAATTCAAAGAAGGCTCCGGGCTCTGAGCAGTCAGCACAAAGTCTGTTGTGGGACTCAAACCCACAAACCACGAGATCATAACCTGAGCTGAAATTGGATGCTTAACTGACTGAGCCACCCAGGCACCCGGTCAATTCTTTCTCTTTAGTTTTGAGTAAATATATGATCATTTTAGTCACTTTTATAGTCAAATACTATTCAAAAAATAAGTTCTTATTTCATGAATTCATGCTTTTATTGACTATTATTAGAAAAATTTCAAACATCCAAAAAAGCAAAGACCAGACCATAATGACCACACATATCCATACTCATCATATAGACTTAGCTAATTATTTTAAATATTACATATATACATATTTACTATATTTTTCTATATATGCTATACTTATTTATATAATTGGGGCTGAATTATTTAAATTGTTGACATTATGTTTCACCTTTGTTTGTCTTAACATATTTTCCTATATAACCATAACAATGTTCACATTTAAAAAATGACTTCTTTTTTATATTTGTTTCATTTATTTATTTATTTATTTTTATTAAAATTTTTAAAATATACTTTATTGTTAAGTTAGCTAATATACAGCGTATACAGTGTGGTCTTGGCTTTGGGAGTAGATTCCCATGATTCATCCCTTACATACAATATTCGTTGCTCCTCCCAACAGGTCCCCTCCTCTATGCCCATCACATATTTCCCCTCTGCTCTACCCACCATCAATCTTCAGTATGTTCTCTGTATTTAAGAATCTCTTATGGTTTGCTTCCCTCCCTCTCTGAAACTATTTGTGTCCTCTTCCCCTCCCCCATGGTCTTCTGTTAGTCTCTCAAATTCCACCTATGAGTGAAAACATATGGTATCTGTCTTTCTCTGACTGACTTATTTCAGTTAGCATAATACCTTCCAATTCCATCTAGTATTTATTTATTTTTAGAGAGAAAAAAAAGAGAGAGGGAGAGAGAGAGGGAGAGAGGGAAAAGGAGAGAGAGGGAGAGTACAAGCAAGGGAGGGGCAGATATAGGGAGACTGAGAATCCCAAGCAGGCTCCTCACTGTCAGCACAGAGCCCGATGCAAGGTCAAACTCACAGACTGTGAGATCAAGACCTGAGCCAGAATCAGGAATCAGAGTTGGACGCTTAACTGACGAAGCCACAAAAGGCACCCCAAAGAAAATGATTTCTTATATAATACTTAGTTTATATTTAAGTGTGTTCAATTGCCATTAGTTTTAGATATGTCTTTTTTTTCTTTTAGAAAGAGAGAGAGAGCGAGTAAGGCAGAGAGAGAATCTCAGCACAGAGTCCGACACAGGTCTCAATCTCATGACCATGAGATAATGACCTGAACCAAAATCAAGATTTGGATGCTTAACCGACTTTACCACCCAGGCACACTGACATTTCTTTAAGTCTATTCTATAACATAAAAAAAATTAACACTTTCCTTTCTTCCCCTTTTTCTCTACTTTCTCTCTCCTGACATCCACCTTTTACACGTATGCTCACCACAATTAGTGTTTTGTTTTTGTTTTTTGATTTTTGCTTTTTCTATAGTTTGCTTATAAAAGTTAAAGCAAAATTATGGTTAAAAAAAAAAAAAAAGAGTGGAGTTGGGAAAGTCGAAGGCCTTTAGCCAATTCTTCTCTTTGGTCCAGTGAGAAACAGAATGAGATTCAGTACGAGCAAGTGCCTCCTGGGGTACCTGTGGAAAAGTGAAGGTGATTGGATTGGCTAAAGGAAGACTTGAATAACCAATCACTTAAAATAGAATTGAAGGCCTCAGCTGGACTTACAAGGAACTCTCATGCTAGGTTGGCTCTTCAAAACTGCCGTTTGGTGCGTAAGGGTGTTAGGCCTTTTATCTCCATTCACATCAGTGACGGCACACTTACCACATCATGGATGAGGTGTAAATGTGGGCCCTGGCAGCTTCCTTAGGCTCTGGGAAATTTCTGGTAATCAACTCAATTGAGAACTTTCAGAAGTTGCTGGAAGCTTAGGGAATGCCTAGGTCCTGAAGTGGTGTGTGTGATGCACACCACAGCATCCACTATGTCAGGAGCTGAGCTGAACTGGAAAGAGCTGAGCTGCCAGGGGTGGTCAAGGGCTGCCAGGTGTCACAGTGGTCAAGCCAACATGAAACTAATGGTCAAACTTTTAATGCCTCACTTACTGCAATAACATAAGCAAGCGGCTAGAAAGGAGAAAATGTTGGTTCCCCCATCATTCCATTGTTCTCCACAGCACAACACTGGGCGAGAGTCAGGTGGGTCATGGAGGTTGTTTCTCTGCTAAAGGAAACTGGAACCCAAGACTCCTCTGGTTTTGGTGGGAGGGAGGACCAAGATGAGGGAAGAGGACTGAGAGGGAAGCCAAGTGTCTTCGAGTCTTCGAGCCCTCTGCTTTTGGCAGAGGCACCTGGGGAAGGCCTTGGCTGAAGTCCTTTTCACCCCACCCTCACAAGAAGACCCCCAAATGGAAGAATCAAGGATAGGAATGAAGATTGGAGTTATAGCCTGGGCAAGAAGGGGGTCTGAGTCCTTGATTATAACTCCCTCAGAGACAGCAATGCACTGGCTAAGCCCCAAGCCTGGGTGGAGAGGGCAGTTGCTCCCTATGAGGCCTGCCATGTGAAGTCTTTGTCACTGCCTGGGGTCAAGGCTGAAAGATCAACATAGCTGAAGCAGCCTGGAGGGTAAGACTCAGCACTGATAGAATGCATGACCATTGCAGTAAAAATACTGAAGGATACTGATAATTTGGACAGAAAAATTTAATTACAACAATCAAAGACACTTCGGTACTTCCGCACACACATACAAACCACCCACACACTCACACCCACACATAGTTAAGCAGAAAAAAATATCAAATCTAACAACAAAACATTTCCCAAATACAGTTAGAGAATAGAATTGCTTTTTAAGACCTAAATTAGTGGTCTGGAAGACAAATGGAAAGAAATACCTTAAAGCATATTTTAATTGTATAAAATGAGGGAAAATATGCCACAATACATATAAATTAATTTAATTAATTTTTTATTTTTTAATGTTTATTTATTTATTTTGAGAGAGACAGAGAGAGCATGAACAAGGGAGAGGCAGAGCCCAAAGTGGGGCTTGGTTCATGAACTGATCATAACCTGAGCCGAAATCAAGTCAGATGCTTAACCAACTGAGCCACCCAGGTACCCAATAAGATTAATTTTAAAGATGAAAGGACATAGGATACGAACAATGAGTAAATAAATAAAAATAAACCTGAGTATTCAGGCTGAAAGAGCTCACCAAAATCCAGGTAATACTGAGTGAAAACATACCTACTTTCAGGCATTTATTGTTGTGTGGTATTGAAACATGTGTCTTGATCTACTATCATATGATTATAAGAGGACACCGTAATAGGTATTATTGTACACTTATTATAAATAGGCTATCAAGTTGTTATTATAGCAAGAGGTACAGGTGAATGATATGGGTGAGGATGAGATGGAGAAATAAAAGAACCAACGGAATAAGATAGAAAAAAATGGAGCTGCCACCAATAAACATGATTAGCAGGCTTCATATGTAGAAATAACGTCAGTCTTTATTGTTTATTCAATTGTTTCAAATTAACACTGATTGATTTTTAAAATAAGAATGGCTATGGGATTATATTTTTGCAATAGATGCAAAAACATAGTAATCAAATGATCACATTATGGAGCCAACCTATTTATATTAAAATCTGAGATCCAGCACTTACTAAGGTATGTAACTTTAAACAAATGACACAAACTCTTTTCATTGGTTTCTGTATTTGTAAAATATAATATAGGATCAGTTTCATGGGACTGTACTGAGGTTCAATATATGAAAAGATCATAGAGCAATATCCGGTAAATAGTAAGTTTTCAATAAATGAATATTGCCCTTATTATCATTGCTGTTGTTTTTACATATCTAATGTCATGACACTTGTGTAGGAGAATGTTCACAGCATGAAAATCATTTTATTTTGCTCTATCTCAATTTGCTTCAAAACAGTGACTTGACTTGTTCACAGTGTAAGTTGTCCATTCTGTTTTTATAATTTTGAAAAAAGAAGATGCTTTTTTCTGTATCATGACAAACTATGTTTTCCTTATTCAGTTATCATATGATACCTTTTTTCTATTCAGTTTATATATGATAAGGATAAAGATAAAAGAATATATACAATAAAGACAATGATATTCTGCCACATACATAGCATCTGTGTCCAAATACTCCACTTTTTCTTCTATCACAATAGAAATTGTCTCTATTTTTGACTTAGGTCAAACATTTAATTGTACACTGGATGGCATAGTCTCATACTCATATAGAGGTACTACTCAATTATCCCTTTATTTTTGCATTATCTAGTTTTCCTTCTCTACTATTTTCATGAGGTTGGTTTCATCATTAAACAAAATATAAAACAAAACAAGAAAAAACTTTTCTTGACCTACTTACCTTCACATTTATTTATCTGGGAAAGAGAAGTCTGTATTTGCTAACCTCAATTCTTGTCTTACTATTTCATGAAAACCAATCCCTACCAAGCTTTTTCAGGACTACTCCATTTGAACAGCTCTAGCCAAAAGATTCCTCCTATCCCAGCATGCTTTACTATGCAACGTGACTTTAGTGTTCCCAGCATTTATGTCTTTCTCAACTCCTTGAGTCCGGTGTGCTTCCCAAAACATCTGCTTTTCCCTTTGGGCCTATGTGATGGGGGAAACCTAGAAAGACAATAAGTTGACTGTTGGTGGACAATGAAGGAGCTATGGAGAATTTATATATAAAAATATAAAGCGAACAATGTATTTATAAATATAGAAATTATTACATTTCAGTGATCTTGCTGCTTCTTTCAACTTCAGTTTTTCTTAGACTGTGGCCTTCAAGGGGCTGGAGAATAGCTGTGTCTGTTCTAGTACTTTCCCACCATGTTCCTCTTCATTAGGTACAGATTTCAGGATCTTGCTTCTGGACAGCTCCTCATCTCTGGCCAGTTGTGTTTTCTTTTCAGATGGACTAGGTGGGAGGTCTATGTTCATATCTAGTCACCTCCTTTTCCAGAAGAGAAACTTAGCTTCAGAAAACTACATACAACTCCCGTTTACTCAGTCCTTTCTTTGGAGGATGGTTACTAATGGCATGAGGGGCTGTACGGTAAAATGAAAGGAGGACTTGGGGGAGCATATTAGTAGTAAACAATGGGACAGTTGAGCTAAGGAAAAGCAAATGAAGCTATGGAGTACTATCTGAAATAACCATAGCACATCAACACTACCAGTAATTTTAGACCGCTGCAGTGACATGCAATATTAGTAATTAGAATCCTTAAAGCTGATGACTGGCCTTGAATGATAGCCAGAGATTTCTCAATAATGTAGAGAGGACAAGGAGAATCTTATATACCTTGATAGTAAGCTCTGTGGGGGCAGACAGCATCTTATTTATCTCTGTGTTCCCAACACCAATCAAACTTCTTTCATATAATAGTGATTAGATAAATATTTGCTGAATATGGATAAATCCATGTTAAATGTCATCAAATTTTATTTAAAAATGTGTAGGAAAGCAGAGATTTTTAGATATATTTAGTAAATAATGTAGCTTGGCAAGAGTCTAGGTGATATGAAGGTCAAAGGACCAAGTTTGAAAGGGTGTAAAACCCTTGTTATTTTATTACTATCTTCTGAATGCATAAAATAATCAGTAGAAGACAAGTATAACGTCAGAGCCTTTTGGAGATAATTTCCTCAAGATGTAGGGAAGTCAGCTATGTATAGAGAATGTACATATTTAGGGAATTAATAGGCTTTTAAGCATGTCTTAGTTCACACCATACCATGTAGGAAATTTTATTTCGAGGCTATGAATAAGACCATATTTTACTTGTATAAATAATTTTAAGATAGTTTTTTGAGAAACATTTTCCTCATTATTTAGTAGTCTTACATACATTCATGGGACGAAAATGGGAAATTCATTTTCTGGGATCCTTGCTAATCAATATTTGGGGTATATATGAACAGATTATTTGACTTAACTAACATGTCTACCAATATGTAATAATGTTTCCCATTGTGGTTAAGAGCAAATTATTTAGGAAACTCAGAAGTTGCCTTCAGAAATAGCCATTGTGTATTGATCAAAAGAAAACTTTTTCATTGTGGTATGCTGGCACACTGAGGAAGAAAGGAATTTTGGAACTACATGGCACAGCTGCACAAGGCATTAATAGCAGCAACAATAGTTTAGGGTGGCAGGTGCACCCGCCTAGAAATTGGGAAAGACATGCCATGCTATTTGCAGAAAAAGGTTCAATCCTTACCCTTATGCATTGTGGAGATGAACTAGATCTGCTACAAATTAATAGGCAAAGGCTAGAAATTGGATATAGTTCAGAAAATGTTGGAGAGACTGTGAGTTCAAAAATCAAAGCAAACAACAGGAAGTTACTAGGAAGCTGTGCTGAATTTCTATAGGCTTTGAGGGAAGAAGTGGGTACCTGTCTCTTGCTATGTTAAATCTCCTGTAAGAAAGTTTCAGATGTCTAAAGATTATTAAATAGATATTAAGAAAGATGCATTTGCTTTTCTTATGCACTAAAAATCTACCTATAAACCTAGGTTGAGGACATAGTTAAAAGAGGTATATTTAATTCCTGAAATATTCTAAATAGATTATTAGAGCTCTTGGTAAAGAAAGAAAGAAAGAAGAGGAAGAAAGGAAGAAAGAATGGGAGGAAGGAAGGAAGGAAGGAAGGAAGGAAGGAAGGAAGGAAGGAAGGAAGGAAGGAAGGAAGGAAGGAATGATTTTCTTTTCTTTAGAAGCTTAGGCCAGCATATTCTTCCCTGCTGATGACATATAATAATAATAATATTGTTTTGACTTAAATTCTCCAATTTTCAATCTCATCAAGTAAAGCAATTATATTTGTATTTAATATGTGTTTATATAAATATGTGTTTGTGTATGAATGAGGGGAAGTGATTACTGTTTTTGAAACAGCATCTATTTTTAAGAATGAAAATGACAACTGAAAAGAACTTTCCTTTTTAATATTTTATTTTAGTATTTTAAATCAATACTATTATACAGGGTTGAATTACAGATTTGTATTGGGGATATTTTTACTAAGTTTTATTTGTATTGTGATAACTTTAAACTTATTAGAAACTCTTTTATGCACTGGAATAGTTTAAGAAGCATATTGATTACATATTCCTGGCAGTAAAAGATCTATAAAAGATCTTGACTATAGAGTCATCTAAAATTAACACTTAATGTATGAAATATTATCTATCAGAAAGATTTTAATATATTATACATTTTTATGTGTAATATTTATTGGTCTATCCTTCTCTCTCTAGTTATTCTCTCCCCCTCTCCCCATGTCTTCTTAGAGAATCTTATGCTGCCTTTTCACAGCTTGTGCCGTCTTGGTCAAACCATATACCTTGGAATTAAGAATAAAGACCTTAGTTTCTTTTACACTGAAGACGGTTTCAAAGGCATATTAAATCAAGAGTGTATCAGTAAATGTTTAGAACCTATGTTTAAAATAGTATAACTTGAAGATAACTGAGTCACTGAATTTGTATCCTTTTAAAATAGAAATTTAGCAATATCTTCATGGGCAAATAGTGTCGATTCTATTCCCTTACATGTAAAGATAGGAGCGACAGATGAGAGGAAGAAATTTGTTTATTTTCCGTGGTTTGAGTTGGGTGGTTGGTTGTTTGTTCTTTTAACATTCACTTTAAAGGGATAGTTTAGTTGTTTCCTCTTTGGATAATTTCTTTATTAGGGAAAGTCTAACTTTAACTTCTGAGGTAAAGGGAAAAAAATGAAGAAACCCACATTATTCCTCAGAGCCATAGGCATAGTTCTTTACTCAAAAGCTTTCTTTTAGAAGAAGCAACTGAGGACTCTCTCCTCAAAGCCTTTAGACAACAACTTGGATTGCAACCTGGTATCCAGCTAGAGGAGAGGAAGGCAGTGTAGGGGTCATGAGCAGGCCACCCCAAGGTGGAGCGCTTTGGCATGATGATTATTCTGAGCAGAAGGCAGTGAAGATGCTACAGGGCTCAAGAATACTTCTGATCTTCCTTTAACTACATGGAAGAATTTAGAAGAGATAAATGTTATCCGAGTAACATCTGTATGTCAAGGCAAGCATCTAATTGCCAAACATTCTCTCCTCTTCTTATGGCCCGAAGTGCATTATTTCTTTTTCTTTTTTAAGTTTATTTATTGGAGAGAGAGAGAGAGAGAGAGAGAGAGAGAGAGAGAGAGAGAGAGAGAGCACCAGCAGGAGAGGGGTAGAAAGAGAGGAGACAGAGAATCACGAGCAAGCTCTGCCTTATCAGCCTGTGTGAGCCTGATGTGGGGCTCACACCCACAAACCTCGAGATTGTGACCAGAGCTGAAATCATGACCTGAGCTGAAATCAAGAGTCAGATATTTAACTAACTGATCCACCCAGGCGCCCCAAATTCATTCTCTTCCTCTGATGTCCCAGACCCCTATCCCTTCTTAGTTCAGAATGACACTTATACCTCATTTTGCCTGACTGCCTTTGGAATTCTCATGTCTGTGTGGATTCCCCATACATTTACTATTAAGTTTTACTCTCTCTTATTAATCTGTCTCATGTCAGTTTGATTCTTAGGCTAGCTAGAAGAACAGTAACGACTACAAGACATTCTTGCTCCTGGACAGAAGCAAGTTTGGTAGAATGTGCTCAGTGCCTGCTTTAGTTGCAACAGTTTCATCTCTGCCTCAAGGAGACTCTGTTGGGTCTTTCCCCAGTCCCTATGAAGGTACTCAAGGAACTTACATTTTCATACAGACAACTGAGGTGGATAACTCCAGGTTATTAAGCTGGGAGAATCCTTAAGGATTCCTTAAAGCATAGCCTTGTACAATGCCACACAGCTACTGATTACTGGGAAACCTGAAAGAGAGAAAACCAGATGTGCAACAAACACACATGGAGTAGATAATTTAGAATTTGGGCAAGGAATTCTAGCTGATGATTAATGTCCTTGTATTCGAAGCTCTTTGAATTTGTTTAAATTTCTGTCTCAAACCCATTACTGCCTGATTTAAACTGTATTCTACGCAGTGAACACTAAAGAATATTTTATTCGAAATGAGCATATTGAGTAAATTTCCCAGGGAATACGTCTGTGGTGATAATGACTCTTGAAATTAGTCCTTTCTAACTACCGTTACCTGAGAATAATAGAGTACCGATAATAAAGTTATTCCTTTTATATTTGTCACTTGGTGTTGTCAAAGCAAACAGTATTGACATAATGCTTAATACTTCTCCTAATCACTGTTTACCTTAAACTGTCAAACAAGATTTGCTCCATTTCGACATCACTTTCTAGTATATTGTATTGTTTAATGTTAGCATTTAAACATTTTATTTACTTTCTATGCCAAACGTCTCAGCTCTTTAAATTTCAGCACATAAATTATAAATTTGAGTCTTGTCCTTGATTTTTCCTTCTCTCTCGCTCTCCATTCCCAATCGCTGTTCTTAAATTTATCTATTTTACTACACCTGTTTAATACTACTGGAGATAATTCTAGAATAAATCCCTTTCAAGTCGAATTTATATTAAAGCCAAAGTCATCTAATTCCTTTTGTGTGCTTTCAGTTTTGTATTCTTCAAATCTAGCTATCGCACTTACCCAAGAGCGATGGATGAATTTAAAAATCTGCTGAAGTGCTGTTTGTTTACTCATTTGCAATTCAAGACAGGATTGTCGACCTGATATTTTATAGTTTCTGGAAACATAATTCATTTATCAGGAGGCGGGGCAGATGGGTAATTCGACAAACAAATCGGATTTGATTAAAGCTGTTGACAATATGAAATTCCATTGCATCAAATCGGTTCATATCTTTCTCTTTTTGATTGAGTCTTTGAGATCTTTCCAACTTGCTCAAGACTGCGGCTCCCAACATACACACTGGCACCACCCTATCCCAGGAAACACACGCACCAGAGTTACTGATCTGTGTTATTTCTCTGAGTGTGTCTTGTTATTTTTACCCACCATATTTGTGTTCTTGCTGTTCCCTCCTCAGTCTGTAATTCTTTCACTCTCCCTCGCCTGACTAATCCTTCTTGACTTAAGGTTCATGTAGCTAGTCTCTGATCCATAAAGCTTTCCTTAACCACTGGAAAGTATTTATCGTTAAGAATGAGATTAAAAATAAAAGATTTTTGCAATGTTCAAATAATTATTAGGGCATTCTCTGTCACTGCATTCACCATATGATATTATAAGTAAGGTCTTCATGTGTGATTCCCACTAACTGCAAGTATTTTGAAGATAAAGATCATTATTATTTATCTTGTCTTTCCTGGCATTGGCACTGTGATTGGCACATGACTAGGATTGAATAAATTTTCCCTTTTTTTTTTTCCTGGTGTTCCATGGAAAATCAAACTTTTCTAATTCTTTTCACATCCTAATGGTATAAAATTCAAGGTTATTGACAATTATGGAAGTGATTTGTGTTTGCTCTTTAGTTCTTCCTTATTAGTTTGTATTTTAAGTTTTAGTTGCACTATCTTTTGAAAGCAGTGATCATTTTGTTAAACTTTTAGATTACTTTGAAAAATCAGGTTATTACACATTCTTCAGCTTTGTTGCTATATTTTAATAGTGTATCCTCATTCTCTATTGAATGTTAGTTATTTCATCACTTTCATACCATAATTTATATGGAATACCTAAGTTCTTTTAAATTCTCATGTTTAAATGAAATGGACATCTTCACTATTAGGAGGAGTAGTTAGTAATATCCTCACATCTATGCTCAAAGGTGTCCCTCCTCTGGTTTCTTTCTTATCTTCTCTTTTCTTTTTTTTCCCCCCACATGTAAGATGTAATGATTTCATACTGTGTATGTTAGAAAATGATTGTGGGGCGCCTGGGTGGCTCAGTCAGTTAAACCAGCTCTTGGTTTCAGCATAGGTCTTGATCTCATGCTTTGTGGGTCTGAGCCCCGCATTGGGCTCCATGCTGACAGTTTGGAGCCTGCTTGGTATTCTCTCCCTCTCTCCTTCTCCCTCTCCCCGTTCATTCTCTCTGTCTCTCTTGAATGAATAAATAAAGTTTAAAAAAAAGTAAAAGAAAATAAAAAAAGAAAATAATTGCCACAATAACTCCAATTAGTATCCATCACCATGCATAGTTACAAATGTTTTTCTTGTAATGAGAACTTTCAAGATCCCCTCTCCCAACCATTTTCAAATACACAGTATAGTATTATTATTGGTCATTACTATGCTATACATTACATTCTCATGATTTATTTATTTTATAACTGAATATTTGTACACTTTGACCCTTTTCATCTGTCACCCCTCGCCCACCTCGGGCAACTACCACTCTATTCTCTATATTTATGAGCTCAGTTTTTTTTTTTCTTTATTGTATGCTTTTTGATTCCACATATAAATGAGATCATATGGTATTTTTTAAGTTTCTATTTTAATTCCAGTTAGTTAACACACAGTGTAGCATTAGTTTCAAGTGTACAATATAGTGATTCAACACTTCCACACAACACCAGTGCTCATCACAACACGAGCCCTCCTTAATTCCAATCACCTAGTTTACTCATCTTCTCACCCACCTCCCTCTGACTCCACCCGTCGGTTTGTTCTCTGTGGTTAAGAGTGTTTCTTGGTTTGTGCCTTTCTCCTCTTCCCCCCTTTGTTTGTTTGTTTTGTTTCTTAACCACATATGCATAAAATCGAGTGATATTTGTCTTTTCTCTAACTCACTTACTTCACTTAACATAATACTCTGTATGTATAATGCACTATATGTTGTCGCAAATGGCAAGATTTCATTCTTTTTTATGGCTGATGAATATCCCATTATATATTACCTCTTCTTTTTTTTTTTTTTAATGTTTATTTACTTTTTGACAGAGAGACAGAGTGTGAGCAGGGGAGGGGCAGAGAAAGAGGGAGACACAGAATCTGAAGCAGGCTCCAGGCCCTGAGCTGTCAGCACAGAGCCCGACGCAGGGCTGAACTCACAAACCACAAGATCATGACCTGAGCCAAAGTCGGTGCTTAACCGACTGAGCCACCCAGGCGCCCCTGTTACCTCTTCTTTATCCATTCATCAATGGTTGGACACTTAGGCTGTTTCCATGATTGGGGTAAAGTAGATAATGCTGGTATAAACATCAGGGTGTATGTATCCCTTTGAATGGGCATTTTTTATCTTTTGGATAAACACCTAGTAGTGCAATTGCTGGATTGTAGAGTAGTTCTATGTTTAGTAGAGTAGCTCTACTTTTAACTTTTTGAGGAACCTTCATACTGTTCTCTAGAGTCATACAGTATTTATCTTCTGCCTCTGCTTTAAATGTGGAGTGTGTTCTTGCTGTGCAACCACTTTTCTCTCTCTGTCAGAAATATCTGCCTTCAACCCAGTGCTCCAGTTTTACGACTCTCCAGGATTTGCGTTTTAAGATGGCACTTTCGGTGTTAGATAATTTTGCTGGTAAAACACTCTCTGATATTGTCTTCCTGTGGATGTTAGTGTACAATATCAAAATCTTTTTATTTTTATTTTTTGATTCTCAGGTCCCTGCTCTGTTTATTTTTCTGTTTATGTAAAATTCCTTCAGAGTTAGGCATCGCAGTCTGCAAGAATTTACATGCTGGGTATATCTGCTGGTCTCAGAAGCTTAAATTGTCAAAATTATGCTTTATTTTCCCACAAAGCATGCTATTCTTTCTTTGTTTTTCAGTTTGGGCAACACTTGAAGCTCGTCAGGATTTTACTAAGTCTCCACTCAGAATTTGCTTTGCTCTTAGAGTGTGTGTGTGTTTTGCTTTGTTTTGCTTGTTTTGTTTTTGGTTCCCCAGAGTGTAGAGTACATCAGTAATTTCCTTTTTCTCCTTATCTTGGATCCATTAAAAATGTCTATTTTATAATGCCAAGGCGTCGTGCTTACCACCACGTGTACTATCAAAGGAATTCAGGGATGACATATTTAATTAGAACTAAGGTCCTTTCAAACTTAATTTTATGCATTTAGAGTTGCAACACAGGTAGTATAATGTCCTGGCCTTGAGATCAGAACAGATTTAATGTGCATTTGATATATCTATTTGTTCCTCATGTGAAAAGTGAGGCTACATAAACACCATTATTATCAGTAAGTACAGGCTGCATACTTTTCCTCCGGTTAAAAAAAATGTCTTTTATTTCTAAAAATCGTGAAGTAATGTGTATTTTATGATGGTAAAACATTATTTTATAAAGTACGTTCTGTGAAATACCTGTTCAGTGAATACTAGTGAAAATTTAAAGTATTTCCTCACATTCAGAGACTAGACAAAGTGTCTTCTATCACTGATATTCAAAATCGTATGCTGGAGATACTAACCAGCACTAGAAGAATTAAGAACTATAAAGAATGGAAAGAAAGAAAGAACATTGCTTTTTGAAGAAGACATGGAGACATATGCAGAAAATTTTAAAAATCTAGACAGACAATGTGCGCTAACACATTTATTTAACAAGTATATAGGACCGGAAACCAAGATACATATATCAGTAGTTTTCCATTATATTAGTTATAAAAATTAGACATGTAACAATATTAGTATGAAATTTTTATTTTTGAGATTAATAAAAAGCTATAGCGTACCTAAGAAAATATTTAAAGTAAAATGATAATAGAGTCATGGGGAAACCTATCGCTTCTTACTTAAGAAAAAAATTAATCATGCAAAGGTGTATACCATCTAAAAGGAAAATTAAGTGTCATAAAAATATCATTTCTTTTTAAACTGATTTATAAATATAATGCAATTTCAGTTTTATAAAAATGATTTTTTTATATTGATTGTCAAGTTATTCTTGAATTGGCATATGGCTCAATAATATTTAAGACAATTTTGAAAACAAATTAAGAAAGACAAATCTGCCATTCCAGATATTAAAGTTTACAAAAATATAGAACATAAAACTGTTATACACATTGACCGCAGCGTTGAAATTTACAGAGACCTTTGTGATCCTGGTAAACAACTATGGTTAAAGACATTCCCCCACCATTTTGTATACCAGAAAATAGCTTACTGCAAAGAAATAGCCTGCCCTAAGTGACTTAGGTCAGACTCATGGATGTCCCCATTGTTTACCCCAACTGGCCAAGTACGAAACTTCCAAATTTCTGCTTGGGGCAGTATAAATAATTAACTGAAGTGTGTTGGCCCCACTAATCAGTTCAGACCAGGTATTTGGTATCAGGCCTTGGTTAAGTTACTCTTCCTCCTAGACTTTCACCCAACCTGAGCCAGTAGACAATTTCTTATTAACAGCTGCTTCTGAGAATAGGCTGGATCAAGGTTAAACATTTTCTAATCTACTATCTGATTATGTCACTTCGGCTCCCTACCACTTGTTCTGGAAAGTCTTGTTTTATACCTCATTATAAAAGCAAAACCTTTTTCTGCCTAATCTTTCATGCTTACAGAGCTTAAATTCAAAGTGTTTACTCTATTACCACCATCGTTCTTTGTCTATTCTATTAGCTCCTTCTCCCCTCTTGCAATACCTCTTTCAAATAAAAATCTCTCCTTACCTATGTCTGGAACTGTTTATTATTTAACATTGACCAACAGAAAAGAATGGCAACCCATAAAAGACCCAAGAATTTATGGAGGTGTTTTTTTGTTTTTTATATATATATAGGGAAGAAGGGGTTACGTCAATGGACAAAATAATAATTACTTAATAAATTATGATGAGAAAATGGACCAGTTACATGGAAAAGTTAAAATAGAAGCCTAGCTCATTATACATACAAATTACTTCCAGATGTGTTAAAAGACTTAAACATGAAATGGAAATTCATGAAATCATAGGAAGAAAATACTGAATATATTTATGGCTACAGTTAAAGAAAAAATTGCTTCAGACAAGCTCTAAAATCTACAAATTATAAGATAAAGGTATATATCCGACTTCATTAGAATGCATTTTTTTTTTCTGGGAGAAGGGGAAAGATATATTAAACACATTTAAAAAGCAAGAATCAGTCTAGGACAAAACATTTGTAATGTATAAAGTGAGAACAGATGGCATATTCAGCACATACAGAAAATGTACCTTTTATATTCCTCTTCTCCTCTCCAAATTTTTCTAAACTATTCAATCTAAAAGTCATTCAGTACTGGGGTGCCTGAGTGGCTCAGTCAGTTAATTGCCTGATTCTTGATTTAAGCTGGATTAATGATCCCAGGGTCATGGGATTGACCCCAGTTTGGTTCCGCACTGGGCATGAGCCTGCTGGGAATTCTCTCTCACTATTCTTCTGACACACTCCCCCACTTGCACTCTGTCTCTGTCTCTAATAATAATAATAATAATAATAATAATAATAATTAATAATATTGTAAATAATGAAAATAGGGAGGCCTGAGTGCATCAGTCAGTTAAGCGTCCAACTCTTGATTTTGGTTGGCTCATGTCATGATCTCATGGTTCATGAAATCAAGCCTCATGTAGGGCTCTATACTGACAGTGTGGAGCCTGTTTGGCATTCTCTCTCTCTCTCTCTCTCTCTCTCTCTCTGTCATACCACCCCCCATTCTCTCTCTCTCTCTCTCTCAAAAAAAAAAATAACTAAACTTTTAAAACAGAAATAAGTAAAAATAAAAATAATTAAAAAGAAATTCACTGTTTTAAAGGCATTCAGCACCTAATTAAGGAGGACAGAATCTGGCAACTCAGGTAAAGTATTGGAGCCTGAGCACAATATGGAGGGATAGTGACCATGGTGGGGATGGGAGAGTATACGGCAGTGGAAAGGAGCTGACAAAGTGGGATGGACTAGCAGAGATCAGTCTGGGCATATTGAAGTATGACTCCTCAAAAAGTGAAATCCAAAACATGACCCTTGGAGGGAACAGATAGCAATTGTCATTAGGATAGAAGGAAATATGTCCAACATAATAAAACAGTTTTAATGATCATGTGTAACAAACCACTATACAGAAGCTTACAATAGTACACATTTATTTCTCAAAGACAAGTATATGGGAAGGCTGTGTCTGTTCCTCTTCTTCTGGGCTTGGGTGAGATTTATTCTAAGCTCTTTGTTGGGCTCAGGTCAGATCCAATTGTCTCCTATTCGCTACTTAGGACAACTTGTGTCATGCTGAATGGAATGGCTGAAGTGCAAGAGGCAAAACAAGGGAAAATATTTAAAACCTCTGCTTACCACCTAGTTTGCTATATCACATTGCCCAAAGTGAGTCAGTACCTGAGCCCAAAACAATGGCTTAGAGATTACCCCTTGTACTCTACAGGGAGATACGGCAACCTGATACGCGTATCAAACGGTGTGGATTTATTCTACTGCAGTGGGTTCAGGGGAAAGAATAAGATCAAGAATACAGTCTACCACAATTAGCTACACACTGAAGTTTGACTTTTTAGGTAAGAGACAGAAAGATGAGCATATTCCCCCTTTATTTATTTATTTATTTTTTTATGCAGGATGAGATACAAGATTTGTCTGTATTCTGTAGAAGTAGTGAGGTAGTGAGGTAAATTAAGGAAAATGGTGAAAGGTTTAAATATATGCTGAGAGGAATGGAGATGTGCACGTAAAGATGCCCGAGCAATTTTGAGGACCCGGTAGAGGTTGAAGACCATGCATTCGATAGTGCCATTGAGTCAACAAGGTTTGGGCCGTGGCTGTAAGAGTGGTTGCTGAAGGAGAACACAGGTAATGATGACTGCATTTGAGAACAAAAGAGGTTGAAATTGGGATACTGATAGTAGTGCGTACATAGTGAAACTGTTTGGAGACAGTATTTTCATGAATAAACAGGTTATAACCCAAGTACAAACGTTATGCTGGAAATGTTAATATCAGTGAAAATAGAAAGCTTGAGAGCATCGAAATAATGAGCAAAGCTTATGAAATTGCCTTTTGTATAAGAAGGACACGGTTAAATATTTTCTATTTCATATGCTGCAACCTACAGTTAGCTTCTACCAGACAGTGAGAAATAATGGTTTGGAGTTACCTGAATGCATTACACTTCCACCTCTACTTTTCCTTTCTGATTATGTGAACTTTGTGGAAAGCGATAGACTTGAGAAATTTCCACTAAAGACAACTTGGGGAAAAAAAGATCCTTTGGAAAATTACAAACCTCAAATAAAGAAGCTGCCAGATTCATTTTCGGGCAGGGAAAGTCAGTTTCATAAGTGGTTTTTAATTTCCATCTAATAGGGGTGTCTGGGTGGCTCAGTCGGGTAAGTGTCCAACTTCAACCCAGGTCATGATCTCATGGCTTATGAGTTCTGGCTTTGTGCTGAGAGCACAAAGCCTGGAGCCTGCTTTGGATTTTGTGTCTCCCTCTTTCTCTGCCCCTCCCCTGCTAATGCTCTGTCTCTCTTAAAAATAAACATTAAAAATTAATTTTCCATATAATAAAAGCTAAAGGTCTATGTCTGATATGGAACGATATTCAGAAGGTGATATTCCCAGGGTACCAAGTTGCTCAGTCAGTTAAGCATCCGACTTCAGCTCAGGTCGTGATCTCTTGGTGTGTAAGTTGGAGCCTTGCACCAGGCTCTGGGCTGACAGCTCAGAGCCTGGAGCCTAGTTTGGATTCTGTGTCTCCCTCGTTCTCTGCCCCATCCCCTGCTCATGCTCTGTGTCTCTGTGTCTCAAAAATAAATAAACATTTAAAAAAGGTGATATTTACATAGTTTGCATAATAAGTCTCATCATCCTGCTTTAGGTGATTTGAAAACTGTGCTTGGACATTGGGAGTGAGAATCTTGTATTGATTGTCTCTGCCTACTCCAGGACTCACATTGTCTACTGGTTACATGTATAGTGAAGGAATCAGTCACTGCATGAATATTTATTTTTTAAATGTTTTAATGTTTATTCATTTTGCGAGAGAGATTGAGAGAGAGAGAGAAAGAGAGAGAGAAAGAATGAGAGAGAGACTGGGGAAGGGTTAGGGAGAGAGGGAGACACAGAATCTGAAGCAGGCTTCTGCAGGGTTGGAACCCACAAACTGGGAGATCATGACCTGAGCTGAAGTTCGATACTCAACTGACTGAACCACCCAGGTGTCCCACTGCATGAATATTTAATAACATAGATTAGTGAGTATAACTCACTAACAGTGAACATATTTAATGACATAAAATAGTGAGGATAATTAATTGAGGAAATTATTCCAGAAAAGGTACTTTTACTGAAGTTCTTTTGAGAGATAAATTTGATAATTATTTGAAAGAGATACATCTATATGGCCATCAAATTGGAAGACTAGGCCTTGAGAAGGGACTCTTAGATCCTGCTGTTTTGTTTTCCACTTGAAATGGTATAAGATACAGATTCTATCAGGTACATCTCTGAAAACTGTGTCCATTAATTCCCATTTAGAATAAACATTCTTAATACTTCTTACCAAATATTTGTAGGTGAGAAAAAAATAATTTCCCTCTACCCTTCAAAATAGTGGGACCCAGAAAGACAGATTAATAGGAGAAACACACACACGAGTTTATTAACGTGTGTACCTCATGCATAAATGGGAAACACTCAGCAGAAAATGAGAAAGTCAACGTGATGGTTTAGAACTCTGGTTTATATAGCATTTTCGATAAAAAACAATACAGTTTTGGAGAAATCATGCAACAAACGAAACCAGTCTTAGGCTTCTAAGAGCAGGAAACTGCAGGAAGTTAAATATGTGTGGAGAAATAATGGTTGATAAAAGCTAGCTAGTGAAGTTTGTGATTTACATTCCTGGGTGCCTTCTCCCGGCTTACAGGGTCCACAGTAGACTCCAGTGACTGATTAACTTTTGTTTTTCTGGGAGAGAGGGGAAATAGGGCACCTGTGTGAATTTATGTCCTGCTTTTGGGCAAATACAAGAGGGCAGGTTCTCATTTGTCTTCAGCTCAAACATAATCCTTAGGCCAAAGTAGTATATTTTAGGGTGGCATACTTTACTACCCTTCTTGCTGGAACATGAATTTTGAGGAAAAAAATAAAATAAAACACTTAGCATAATATCCTCTAGTTCCATACATGCATTGTAAATGGCAAAATTTCATTCTTTTTGATTACTATGTAGTATTCCATTTTATGTGTGTGTATCTATATCTATATCTATATCGATATCATCATCTATATCTATATATACATACATACGTATATATACCACATCTTCTTTATACATATTCATCAGTTGATGGATATTTGGGCTCTAGAGTGAGCGCTAGACCGTATTATGCTAAGTGAAATAAGTCAGTCAGAGAAAGACAGATATCATATGATTTCACTCATATGTGGAATTTAAGAAACACAATAGATGAACATAGGGGAAGGGAGGCAAAAATAAGATAAAAACAGACAGGGAGACAAACTATAAGAGATTCTTAATACAGAGAACAAATTCAGGGTTGCTGGGGAAGTGTTGGTTTGGGGGGATGGGCTAAATGGGTGATTGGCATTAAGGAGGGCACTTGTTGGGATGAGCACTGGGTGTTATATGTAAATGATGAATCACTGGGTTCTACTCCTGAAACCAATACTAAACTGTATGTTAACTAGTGTGAAATTAATTAAATTAATTAAAAACAATAAGAAAAATTAAAACAAGAAAAAAAGGAAAACACTTAAAATACTGTGTCATTTGAAACACCCAGAGTGCCTTATCGCCTAAGATTTAAAGCACTCTACTATTATTATTCTTATTTTTTATTTGAAAACTAACTACAATTGTAACTTAATAATTAGAAAAATATCATTTAAGAAATGATAAACACATTTTTCTGAGTTTGTTAATGTAAAACGAAATATTAATGAGTTCAAACCAGATTATGATCTGAAAAGATATCTAATTGAAAAATTTTTTAACATTTCGTGACTTTTAATATAACAGTTCATCCAAAGGCATTATATGTTTACATTTATAAATCATTTTTAATAAATCAAAAGCTATTTTAGTATTTTAATTGAACATTTATAAAGTAGTCTTTGACGCTTCATGTGATATAATCCCAAATACAAAGCAATTGCATGGCTTATCCATATATTTGAATGCTAATTTCTTATTTCTAATGCCTTTAGCTTCTTTAACGTTCTGCAGTATCTTTTATCCTATTAATGTTTGATCGATATCTTTAAAACTTCAAAGATGATATTTTGTCGATATTTGTAGAGTATCTCAAATTGTAGTGTGATATTTAATGATGGATTTAGACTGATTCTTGACATATTTATGACTCCAATCAGCTTAAATTTTATCTGCTTTACTGGGATAAAGTCATTTAGCTACAAAAGATTCAAGCAGTTTGAAGATTATCAAACAGTATGTGTTCTTTTGGTAATGTAGCTTAAAGTACTCCTATTGTAGGGAAAAAATCCTTGAGATATAACAAGCCATCAAACAAAATACATAAAGTGCCTTATGTTTCATTTTTTTCATGGCATGGTTTGTATTCTTAAGTTTTTATTATAGCCCTTAGCATAGTATGGTTAATATTAAGAGGGAAGAGATAAAAAATTATTCTGATTCATGATTTTATTAGTTTAATGATTTCTGAACCCCCTTTAAAATTGATATGCTGTGTTATTCTCACCATTTCCATTAAATAAGGCATTTAAAGAATAGAACAATGTGATTCAGGTAATTGAGAGGAACTTTATATTAAATCACTTTGAAAACAACCTATATTTACACAGGCAAATCATATTCAAAAACTGGTGATAAGAATTAAGAAATTGCCTTCTTTTCATACTGAATATTTTTACACTTTCTAAAAAATCAGAATTGTATTTATTAAGGAGAAGAAATGAACATCAAAGACGAGGTTGTGCATGCATAGGTTTTGTCCGGTGGAACTTGATTCACATTATTCGAAGTCTTCAAACTCATTGTAGAGAGTGCATATAAAAAAAGAAAGCAACGTGAAAAGAAAGTCACCTTTGAAAATTCAAGTTTGAGAAAATAAAATATTTGTAATATTGTAATGTATGAAATTAATTGTTTTTCTCAATCCATACACTTCTGGGGGCTTTTTTTTTTTTTAAGAATTTGCAATTTCATGAATTAGGTAGGACTCTTCACGTTATGCTACAAGCACACAACAAAAACTTGCTTTTTTACTCTGCAACATGTCCATTGACAGTAGGCAAGAGGTTCTGCTCCCTCCATCCTCAATATGGGAAAGTAAGTGTGGCCAAGCACAAGCTGTTTTTTTCAAAATGTCACTTTATAAGTGACACAAGCTTCTCTCGGTCACATTTCATCACTCAAAATAAGTCACATGAACACGTTCAATTTCAAATGAAATGAAAACCCAAAGACATGGTGGAGCAGATGTTAAATACTTGTGAAAGAACATGCATCCACTATTGAATATGAAACTATGGAAAAATATGATAGAATAAATGATAGTGATATAAGTGATCCATGAAAAAGGCTAATAAAAAGTATATAAATAGCAAAGAATCTCAAACAGGTAGTTCACCCACCATAAAGATAATTCAAAAAAAGGAAAACATTAAAATAATAAAATTCTATCTTCAATATGTGGTTTGGGTTGTGTTTCCAGTTTTTGGTCATGTGCTACTCTCTATTAATACAACTGTCATGTGAAACTGATTTCAGAGAAGTTAAACACCAACACACAGCTAAGTTATCATTTACACATATACTCTCCTCTGCTCAGAAGGAGAAGGGAAATTTTGGTTTCTAGGCTTAATACTAAAAGGTGTAGGCAGTGGAATCGATTGTTCTTTAATGCAGATTGTTTGAGGCAGCCATATAGTTCTCTCTGTTGAGAGACAATGGCAGGTGCTTGGTACTTCTTCATCTCCAACTTTCTCTGATTGGTCAGTGCCTGTGGCTTTAGATGGTAGCATCATCCAATCAGGATACAATGAAGCCAGACATATTTTTACTTCTAAATAGACTGTAAAATTAGGTCTGGTTTGAATTAGTGCAAAAGCTTTCAATAAAGAAAGCAATCTCAATATTTTAGTGAAGCTCATAGTATGTTTTCAATATTTTTAGCATTAATAGAAAAATGCAGTTAATTGCTTTTAAACTGATTCACAACTGATTTGTTGTCTTTTTAATACTTTATTTAAGAAAATTAAGTTTAGGGGTGCCTGGGTGGCTCAGGTGGTTAAGCATGACTTTTGGTTTCGGCTCAGGTCATGATTTTGCAGTTCGTGATTTCCAGCCCCACGTCGGACTCTGCACTGACAGTGCGGAGCCTGACTGGGATTCTTTCTCTCTCTCTCTCACTCTCTGCCCCTCCCCTCCTCATGCTCTTTCGCTCCCTCTCTCCATCTCTCAAAATAAATAAACTTAAAAAAGAACTACAAATGTAGAAACAGTTCAACATAAAGCTGTTTTCTTCAATTAGAGTTCTTAATGGAAATTATGAAAGAATGCAGAGCTGAAACGTATTTGAATGTTTGAAATTTGTTTTCAAATAAATTAAGTCCTAAATACATTTAGAGATCCTAAACTATCATCACAAGCATATTTTTTTGTCTCAAAACATCAAATAAATAAATAGGTTCCTCTCCTTTAAAATATATATGGCTGGGAAGTGCCTACATAGGCTTGGCAGGGGTAAATTATGTTATTTTCCCAAAAAGTAAACTTTTCTTGGATGTCACTGTGTAGAATTCTGAGCACAGTTGTTCATGCTGGGTTTTCTAAGCTGAAAGATGTCACTGGCGGGTCTTAAACACATGGGGCGCAGTGCCAATAAGAACAACGTGCCCAGTATCTGTCAAGCCAGGCCGAGTATGGGGCAGTGCCCAGAATCCGTGAAGAATACTCTGAAGGTCAGAACATCAGCTAACTGAAAAGAGCTCAGAATGAACTTTTAAAGACTATAAAGTATAAAGTGCCTTTATGGTTTTTAACATGCATAAAAGGAAACAGGAGTCCTTGGCTATCAGAAATTAAAATGAATATTGATGGCTTGGTTAGAAGTCATACACTTCAGGTAGTATTATGGCTCAATAATAACGCTACCCATAATTAAAGAAGTGATGTAATCAATTGCTCCAGAATGTCTGGAAACTTTTTCAGGTACTTAAAACCTAGAAGAATATTATTAGTTAAAAAAGCAGAGAGAATGAATCTTAGCTTATTCAATACATGGAGATTATTTATTTAGCGTTATAATCAATAGAGGACAGGTACACTATGATTCAGAACAAGATTTTGTCGCTGTATAGGTAAAGGGAATTTAATTTCCAATCTCTCAAAGCAGCAAATATGTAGTTATCTCTTTTTTTTCCACTGCAAAATAAGCAAGGAATAAATGACGGATATTTTTAAGCTGCATATTTAAAGTGAAAGTAATAGACATGATCAAAGTATTTCTTTTTGAGTATGTGTTTCTCAACTGGATACTAGCAAACAAGACAAGGAAGCAGCTAACATAAAAATATATGCAGGATAAAGTAAGGGAATAGTCAGTAAGGGAAACTCAAATAAATATATCAACTGAAACCAACTGAAAAGATACCATCATATAACACATTTTGGGATTTTCGTCTGTTTCTTAATTTTCAATCGTTTTAAGTAACAACTTCTTATTAATAGATCGAGGAACTGAAACCATTTTTTATGATATTTCTCCTTTTACAAATCCTCCAACTACTATTACATTTTTAATACCTAGCTAGCATTTGATTTAGCCTCATTTCCCATGGGGACCAAGTTGCAATAAAAGGTTGTCCATTGGGTTTGCTGACATGTTTACCTAGAGCGTAAACCATTCATATTACACATTTGAAGAAATATACTGGATAGCTATAAAATCAGAATGACAAAATCAAGAGATTGTGCCCTTTAATTTAAAAAAGAGACTATGTGTTTTATACATTTTTCTTATTTGAATTTCTAGCAGTTATTAAAAAGTAACTTTAGCTTGAGAGTAATGGGAGTTGTCAAAAATTAATATATAGTTGAAAAAAGTGTTAAGTGCTTAATGTTCAAATATCTTAAGAATGTTAACAGATGCACAAAAAATAATATATATATATATATATATATATATATATTATATTCACTAAGATAAAGGTATGCTCATGTCGAGAGAAGGTGTGAAACTACAATTCTGTTCTTGGAGAGGTCTTTAAGTAATTTCTCTGTAAGCTTCTTGTTAATTAAAAGTGGTTTCTTTTTTTTTTTAAATTTTTAACATTTATTTATTTTTGAGAGACATAGAGACAGAGTACGAGCAGGGAAAGGGCAGAGAGAGAGGCAGACACAGAATCCGAAGCAGGCTCCAGGCTCTGAGTTGTCAGCACAGAGCCCGACGCGGGGGTCGAACTCACAGACCGTGAGATCATGACCTGAGCCGAAGTCGGCCGCCCAACCGACTGAGCCACCCAGGCGCCCCTAAAAGTGGTTTCTAATAAATAAATCAGATTTTGTCATACAGTCAGTAAACAAGATAACATTTATTAAGTGATTAAGTGACTTGCATTTTGTAAATGTGGAGAGGAATTGGCTTCAAATTTTAGACTAAATTCGAAAATCAAAATTTTGATGAAAACTCTAAACAATATGACATTGAGGGTTGTTCTAATAAAAGATTTCTATGGGAGAGAAATACACCTGGAACAAACATTGCTCCAAGAGGCTTTTTTTCTTTTTCCATAAACATATTTAAATGGTTTTAAAGCCACATTTGTTCATGTCTCATGAATACTATTTTCAATTTTAAAAGAAAAATTTTTATATTTAGAATTTCTTCTGAAGATGATTAACAAATTAAAAAGACAACACTACTTTTTTAAGATGCGAAGTAACCAAATAGTAATACTAGACTCGTGCTAATTTCTAGATTAAATTAGTTTAAGTTTTTAAAACCGCTTATAGTAATTATCCTAATTAATTTCACCATATTTTCTTTCGGTGACTTTATAAGATTTTAAAACTCCAGATAACCTAAAGGAAAGCCTTTTTATTAAAGTTCTTAATCCTTCTCAATTATACTTCCAATTATGTTAATAAACAAGACTTAACTTCATAAATTAATATGATTAAGGAAAATTTTCAGTAATTAATTAAGTCATTTTAAACAAAAGTAAATGTACTACCTAAGGAAGATAAGGGTGCCTGGGTGGCTCAGTCAGTTAAGCGACCAACTTCTGCTCAGGTCATGATCTCACAGCTCGTGAGTTCAAGTCCCGCATCCACCTCTGTGCTGACATCTCAGAGCCTGGATCCTCTTCAGACTTTGTGTCTTTCTGTCTCTCCATCCCTCCCCCGCTCCCACTCTGTCTTTCTCTGTCTCTCAAAAATAAATAAATGTTAAAAAAATTTTAAAAAAAGGATAATAGATTGAACTTTGATGATGTAATGAATATACATATATGTTAAAAAGAATCATAAAACTTTTTTTTTTTGTTCTTCAATGTTTACATGCCAGTATCAAAATGTTAGTCTGTTTTTATTAGAAGTGTCAAAATATTTGTGAGGAGTGCCATAATCTAATTTCATTCAGTTGAATGATGAAACTACTTAAATGTTTTAGAACTTTAGTAAAAAAATTCAACTTGGAATAAATTAAAAACAGGAATATTGCAAACAGCAAAATATTCGTTTCAGGTTTTACTCATCAAAATTCTCATTGAGAATACTTTTCATGATTTTTCAAAGTATTTGAAATGTTTTTGAATCATTTTAAGCAAAATTTGCATTTGTGAACACTTTCAAAATAGACTAAAATAGTCAAGTTTCTCTTATGCACGACTAGGTAATAACTATTATTCTGGGTATGTGGGAGGCTCTCTATAATATATCACTATAATTTCTCCCTTTTGAATGGTATTCTTTTTGCAACACTCTGGTCAAGGAGAATATCTGATTTTACACTATCAGTGTAACAAAAATTTCCCCGTCTCTAATTTTACTGTTGACTGGCATATGACCACCTGAAATCAACTTGCTTTCTCTAATTACAAATAATCTTCAGGATCTGTTCAGGAACTCACGTTGTATGTAATCTCCATCCTCTGAAATGAAAACATTTCAGTTTCCATGCTCTTGGCGTCCTCCTCTTCATTTAGTTGTATTTCTTTCATTGTCAGTGTCCAGGCATCTAGTGGAATAGGGTATGTGCATATTATATTTTCAATGCGGAAGCCTAGTTTTGGAGCTTTGTTAACCCATATGAAATTACAGTAAATATCTTCTCATATCCCTATTTTTAGCTAATGTCTAAGCTATCATTTGTCTTAATCTAACATTTTTGTATTATATGGCGTAAATATGTGGTTAAAAAAATCAAATAGTTGTTTACATTTATAATAATAGGATCCTTGTTCTATCTTTCACTTACCTTCCTGGTGTACCCCTTCAACTCTTCAGTTGTATCATTTGGAATTTAACTCCTAGGTTTATTAATTAACTATTAATTAAATATTAACTGAAAAATAGTCATGTATTTATCTTTTCGTTGCGGAAAATATTACCAAATCCTATTCTCAAAGATAAAAGGGTTTTACTTTCTTCCTACTGAGGCTTTTACTTTTCCTATTGAAACATATGGTTCATGCTGAATTTCAAGTGAGAGAAAGTATCACTGACAAAAATGTGTGTAATTAAACGAAACTACAAGTCAAGTTAAGGCTCAGTACATCAGTTTTCAGAATAGTGTAAAACTGTAATATGGTTGTATACTAATCACTTAACAGTAGCGTAAAGTTTAAAGGACAAAGGGATTAAAAAATAGCTATAGCTTTAACATGAATATAAAACCGATGATATTCTGAGAGTCTAACAGCAGTCATTTGACAAGATTAAATATCACCAAATAAGAACAGTAAAAGCCAACTTTAAGGGTATAAAAGACATGTGTAGTATTCTATGTAGTGGAATGCAAATATAAAAGAACGTGGGTGTAAGAAGTGGAGCACCAAGACCATTATCGTAAGCCTGTTCTGAAAAATACATATGAATTACAGGGAGGGGGGGATAGGAGATTAGCATGCCTTTCAGAGATAAGTTCACTGCTAAAGAGAGGGTGAGTGCTGACTTCAATCTACATGATCATTTATATCAGAAAACAAATGGTTATTTATAAATATTCTTTTACAACTTTAAACCATTTTTATGCTGTTGCTTCTACATAAGTTAAGTCTGATTTTCTTTTCATTTTTAACACCACCCTGCAGTCTCAGAAAGTATTTATATGAAAACAATCACTACATGTTTGAGACAAATGCTCTTGAAAAGATGAAGTGTTTGGATTAATCAACTCCTTATTCCCCTTAATATTTGTATGGTTACTTTAATTAATTAGGCTGTTTCAAAATATCCTTATTATATAGTTTTGTCTTCTTTTTTCTCGGTGTAAAGAAATGATAACTATTGACTGAAATTTTCATGGGAACAGGTCTGCCTGAAACTGTACTTGTATGATGAACAGTACTTTCTGCAGTGAGCACACGTGGAGATATTGCTTCCATCTGTGGCGACTGCAGTGTGTCACTGAAAGGTTGCCTCTTAAATGTATGGCTTTAATGAACTTTAAATGTAGTCTTTGTAGAACAAAATCACACATAAAATAGAAAACAGAACTCCAAGTAAGATCAACTTTGGTTTGAAAATTAGTTTATAAGGAAAGTTATAAAATATAGGCAAACCTGATTTCCTTTTTAAATAATAAGTATGCATATATAGCTGTCCAATGTTTAGCATAGAATATATTCATATGAAAACAATCACGTATATTTAAACATGAGAAGTCTTTGATCTTTAGCAGTTGTTGCATAAAAAAAGCATGTTTGAGATAATACACTTTTCCTTCAAAGTGCCTATTTTCCAACTTAAGGTTTTCCTAACTTAGGTTTTTCTAACTTAGGGTTTTCATGTGAAGAAAGTACAGTAGTTCACCGAGTGTGCGCATATGATTCATTCCCTTTATTTTCATCGTTTGGTGTGTTTATTAATTCTAATCCTCCATTGCAAACACCTGTTATATACAGTTTTTCTTTGGTTAAAGCATTCTGTATATGTGTTGACGATACAGAGATGAAAAAATCTTCATCAAAAACTCAGAGGCTGACTTAGAGACTAACACTCAGATGTGATAATGAGGAAAACACATATGAAATAACACTTAACCTCAGGGATAGAGTTGCTGATTACAAATGAGTATACGAATGCTATGAAATCACAACAAAGGAGCAACAGCTCCATCGGCACCCGCTATTATCGCTTCTGTCTCTGGATCTTAGATCCATGGAAAAGCTGCAGTCATCTATCCACTCCTAACCACTCTTCAGCTGGTCCATTTCTTTCTGTTGCTTAACAGCAGTTCATATTTATATCAATTAAAGAATAAAATATAACTCTGGACTTGAAGCGCCTGGGTGGCTCAGTTGGTTAAGCATCTGACTTCGGCTCAGGTCACTATCTCACGGTTTGTGGGTTCTAGCCCTGTATTGGTCTCTCTGCTGTCATCACAGGGCCTGTTTCAGATCCTCTGTGCCCCTCTCTCTGCCCCTCCCCAACTAGTGCTATCCCCCTCTTTCTCTCTCTCAAAAACCAATAAAAAAAAGAAACATCAGTATCATTGATGGAAATAAAGTCTGTTTCTTAAATATATATATTTAAGAATATTTATATTTATTTATTCAATATATATTTAAGAAACAATATATTTTATTGTTTCTTAAATATATATATATTTAAGAATATTTAAAAATAAAACATATATATACATATGTTTGAACTCAAAGGCTTAAAGTATTTATGTACAGGAAATACCAAGTCAATCTCAGTTTTGCCTGATAAATTCATAACAGCAGACCTGTGCATGTACTAATATTTTTAAGAATATATAAAAATAAAAGCAAACTATCAAAAGAGAGCAACCAGCTGGATTCTTGAAGTGCCTCTTATCTTTCTATTAAAATGCAAGATGTGTCCAAAAGCTACTCTTAATAGCAATTTATATTCAAGAATACTTATGCTGTCAGATTTAAAATTACATTATTTTCTACAATCACTACTAATTACATATGTAAAGCTTTTTGGGGTAAAAATAACATAGACAGAGTTTATATTGATGTCCTAAAATTATGAAATATATATCTATGTTTTGAATAAAATGTTTAAGTATGTTTTTTAGGTAAACGAAGATGTTTTAAATCTTTAAAACACACTTCAAATGTGCTAGATTTAGGAATAGGCTTGGATTTAGGAGTTTATAAAATAAAAATACATGAGAAATCATGAAGTTAGTTAATTTGATTAAACTTAATTAACTTTCTGAAACCCAAAAATAAGTATTGTAAACATGTTGAAGAAAGTGAATTACAAGGGGATTAATAACAGAACTTTTAACAGTTGACAGTTTCCTCTCACCTTTATGGCATGAAGTGACAAGGATTATGCCTTTGTCTCTGGCTTACATAGCTGGATGGGAAGTGCTACCTTTCACTTAGATGCATAACTCAAGAGGGGCAAGTTTGGGGGTGTGAAATCATGAGTTCAGTTTGGTCAAGCAGAGCATGAAGTGTTTGAAGTTCTCAAGAAAGATGTCAAACACGCAGTTATGGACAGTGGTCTCAATCTGAGAAGAAACATTTACTATCTTTTTGATGGTGAATCTTACGCATCAACTTGGCACCCACATACATCTCCTTAACCATATTTAATCCCCAATGAAGGCAATAACAAAGTCATACTTCTGCCTAGCAGAATACAACTATTCTGCTTCCAAACAAAAATGCAGGAACCCTTACCAGGCTGAGGATACAAGGTCCATGAGTGATGTTTACTCTTTTTGATATCTTGAAACTTAAATATTATGATGTAAATTTCACAGGCTTTAAATATTATTATATAAAGTCAACATATCTTAAGTATCATGTTGGCAGAATTATGGCCTTGTTATTATCTTTATTTAGAGATTAAATACAGTTTAACAAAATGTATATGGGTGCCAAGTTGACAAAAGAGGGCTTGTGATAATGAATTTTGTGTGTAAACTTGGCTAGGGTATGGTACCCAGATATTTGGTCAAGTATTGTTTTAGATGTTCTAAGAAGGTATTTTTTGATGAAATTAACATTCAAATCAGTAGACTTTGAGTAAAGATTACCCTCCATTATGTGGATAGACTTCATTCATCCAATCAGTTGAAGACCTTAAGAGAAAAAAATTTACTTCCTCTAAGGAAGAGAGAATTCTGTCTTCAAACTACCCTTGGACTTGGGCTACATCATAAACTTTTTCCTAGGTCTCCAGCCTGCCAGTGTGCCCTGAAGATTTTGGGCTTGCTAGCCTCCATAATTCTGTGAGTTAATTCCTTAAGATAAATACTTCTGCTCTCCTCTCTTTTATATTTTGTATGTCTATGTGTGTATGTGTGTGTGTGCGTGTGTGTGTGTATTTCTGTGTATATACATATATATTTTGCTTCCTATTCTTTTCCTCTAGAGAACCCTAACAACAATCCTTTTCTCATTGATTTGCAACCCTGCTTCCACTATATATCATGTAGTATATGTGCTTGGAGGAGTATGAACTTTGAGTTTTATTTCATCTAGCCCAGTTTTAACTACTGTGGCTTGATAATAAGCTTGCTTTTTTTTTTTTTTTTAAGTGCCATCACTATTTTTAACTTTTACAATCCCATTAGGATTATAGTTTCAGCTTGTCAAGTTATGCTAAAATTCCTGGGGAGATTTTCATTAAAATGCCAATGGATTTTTTTACTTGGAGAGGAAACTCTCCCATTTCTTCCATCTGTTAGTTTTTTTCTTAGTGCAGGTCTCCTCAGTACGGTTTGCAAGAACTGACTGTGCATTCATCCTCAGGGTAGTTTTCATGATATCCCCGTGTGTCTTGGGCTTGGGAAATATCTATAAAGGAAGGTTTTATGTTTTTCCCAGGATGGGACCCACAGTGCTCTCAGTTTTCAAAATCATAGGTTTGGATACTAATTTCTCAATTTATTCAACAAATATTACAGTGGCTTTAATTTAATACCAATATCTGCCTAAGGTTCCTGACTTCTAACGGGTCTTTACATAGGGGCGGCTGGGTGGCTCAGTCGGTTGAATGACCGACTTCAGCTCAGGTCACAATCTCACGGTTTGTGAGTTTGAGCCCCTTGTTTGGCTCTGTGCTGACAGCTCAGAGCCTTAAGTCTGCTTCAGATTCTGTGTCTCCCATTCTCTGTCTGCCCCTCCCCTGCTCACACAATGTCTCTCTCAAAAGTAAATAAACATAAAAATTAAAGAGTCTTAAAATAAATAAATAAGTAAATAAATAGTCTTTCTTATTTTAACCCAGCCCCTTAAAGAAGTGCAAGATTCCTATAGTTTCCTAAACTGATGACTGGAATTATTTCCAATTCCTTTTTATACATTCTCTGACTTCTAGTTTTTTGTAGGTTCCTCAGCTTCAAATTCCTTTTTATTTGGTTTCTGATTCTTACAATCCCTGGTCTAAGTATATATCAAACATATAGCTTCTTGCCATTACCCGGTTCTGACAGTCCCCAAATATATTTATGCTTCAGCTCCTGTATACTAGATTTCCTTATTTTTTCTTTGATTTCACTGATCATAATTATGAAGGATATACTTACCTTTTTCAGTTTTGATCATAAAAATCAAGTTGGGTATTTAATTAATTATCAGTTCCAAGGCTTTTGGAGCTGTAACTTGGCAGCGAAATGATCCTGTAGACTACATAAGATGTCTGCACTCTAGTGAAGAAATATTATGTTATATTCTTGCCCTCCATTTTTTTCATTCATGAAACAATAATGAAATAATAAAAGTTATGAGCATTGTTTCAGTATCATTTGTGGTACCTGCCTTCCAACTATTTATAACATAAATTTAACAAATGGGAAGCATTATAGTATTTTACTTAATTCAACTATGTATGCATGAAAGAGGGGAGAGGGAACAAATAAAATTTTTTTTGATACATCACATCAACAAAAGAAAAGATAAGAACCATATGATCCTGTCGATTGATGCAGAAAAAGCATTTGACAAATTTTTAAAAATAACAGGAGTGCAGGTAATTTTGCTGGTGTTTCCATCACGGTGCTTATTCCCAAAATGTAGTTGAGATGACAGACATGAATCGAGTAAGCTCTTCTAAAGTAAACACACACTGACACACACACACAGACACACACACACAGGGTGAGGGGGGAAAATGGCAAATCACAAGTTGTTTTGGTTTTGTTTTTGTTTTTGTTTTCTCATACTTAACTGAGAAAACTGATATCTTGCAATACTGGAAAAAAGGAACAAAAAGAAAAGAGAAGGAACGAAAACAAAAGCAAAACTGTTGTGTCAGCACATGTCCATGGGGAGTTCAGGTATACTTTTAAACATGTCTGTTATCTTAACTCACATGGAAGAGATTATTGCATTTTCAAAAACCCAAAACTGAGGTCCTTCACTTTTACCTCATAAGAATCTATTCTTTCTGAAAATTTGAATATAGATAGGTTCATTACAAATAGACACTGAGGTGATTAGAATAGATATGTACAAAGTTTGGACTATTGTAATGGTGAGCTGTGCCTTATTTTCTTTCTGTGTCTGTTATGTAAATCAGTTTTCTCATCTCCATAAATTACTCTGAAGAGGATTCTATGAATCAAGGATTTCTTTCTTCCCCTCTCCCCCTCTCTTGTTCTCTCTGACTCTTTCTCACACTTTAGAGTGCATATCAGGTAGTATCCCCTATAGGTATATCTATATCTCTTTATTTATGTATGTTGGCACTTTATTCAATTTCTAGTTTTTGTTTAATTTTAATTTTCTAACTGGCTGAGTTTAAATTTGTATATATTTTTTGGTCCTTTAAACAAATAACCATGTAAAACTACTGACTACAACGTTATCTCTATTATATAGTTTGAAATTTTTGTGATTTTATGATTTTTATTTTGCTAATAGTTAACAAAATTCATTTCCTATATCAATCACAAATTGTATTTTAAACAATATTTCCTCTTGTTTTGTTACTGTCATTATTATTAGTTTCTGTTCTTTATTTTTAATAATGATATATTTTTATCAAACACTTTGCTTCTTTTTCAACTTGAGAAAATAACTCTATGCCACCATTTTTAAAAACTAGCTTTTGAAGTGTTCCAGGAACTCATAGATAATGATACATTCTCTCTTTCTAATGCTCAATTTTCAATACATAGTAATAAAATCCATCACACAATATCTTCTTATCAACTTTTCTATGTTCCTAAAAGTAGTTACATAGATCTAAGTGGTTGTTAGGGATGGACATTACTGGTATCTGTTATATTCCTATTGAATTAAAAACCATAAATGCAAGTATGCTTTCTTTGTTCATCTGTTTTATTGTTTGGATTCAACATAAGTGAAATTATATAAAATCCATCTTTCTCTCTCTAACTTATTTTACTTATCACAGTATCCTCTAGGTCCATCCATGTAGTCACAAATGGCAAAATTTCATTCTTTTTGGTGGCCAAGTAATATTTCATTATATGTATATATGGCATGTGTGTGTGTGTGTGCGTGCATTCTCTCTATATATATCACATTCTCTTATATATACCACATTTATTGGTGGACACAGGTTGTTTCCATATCTTGGCTTTTATAGTTAATGTTGAATCAACATAAGGGTCCATATTATCTTTTTGAATTACTGTTTTCATTTTCTTTGGATAAATACCTATAAGTAGAATTACTGGATCATATGGTAGTTTTATTTTTAACTTCTTGAGAAACTTCCATACTGTTTTCCATAGTGACTGTACCATTTTGCATTCCTATCAATAGTACATGAGGGTTTTCTTTTTTCCGTATTCTCACCAACAATTTTTATTTCTTGTCTTCTGATAATAACTATTCTGGCAGGTATGAGGTTATTGTGATTCTCATTTCCCTGATCATTAGTGATTTTGAGCATCTACTCATGCATCTGTTGGCCATCTGTACATTTTCTTTGGATAAATGTCTATTCGGGTTCTTTGCTATTTTTAATTTCATTGTGTTTTTGACACTGAGTTCTGTGAGATCTTTTCGATATTTTGGATATTATCCCATTATTGGATATATCATTGGCAACTACCTTGGGATGCGTTTTCATTTTGTTGATCATTTCCTTCACTGTAAAATTTTTTAGTTGGAGGTAGTCTCATTTGCTTACTTTTGCTTTTGTTGCCCTTGCCTGAGGAGACAGATTAAACAAAAAAAAAAAATTGCTAAAACCAATCTCCACGTATATACTGCCTATGTCTCTATGTTTTCTTCTAGGAGTTTTATAGTTCTTACACTTAAGTTTAATTTCATTTTGAGTTTATTTTTTTATTTGCTGTAAGAAAGTGGTCCAGTTTCTTTGTTTTGTATGTAATCGTTCCATTTCACAACAGTTTATTGAAGAGATTGAAGAGGTTGCCTCCCCCCCCCATTGTATATTCTTGCTTTCTTTGTCAAAGATTAATTCACCATAAGAATGCAGGTTTGTTTTTGAATGCTCTATTCTGTTCCATTGACTATGTGTCTGCTTTTGTGTCAATACAATACCATTTTGATTACTGTAGCTTTGTAGTATAGTTTGAAATCAGGAAATGTAATACCTCGAGCTTTGTTATTCTTTCTCAAGGTTGCTTTGGCTATTTGGGGTCTTTTGTGGTTCCATACAAATTTTAGGATTATTTGTGTTAGTTTCATGAAAAATGTCATTGCCATTTTGAAAAGGATTACATTGAATCTGTTGATTGCTCTGGATACTATGGACATGTAACAATACTAATTTTTCCAATCCATGAACGTGGTTTATGTTTCCATATATTTGTGTTGTCTTCAGTTCTAATCATCAATAATTTCAGATAGCATGTCTTTTACCTCCTCGGTTAAATTTAGTCCCAGACAAAAATTTTAAACAAAAATTTAGTGTTTTTGATGCAATTTTAAATGGAATTGTTTACCTAATTTCTCTTATTGATAGTTCATGATTACTATGTAAAATGCAGCAGACTTATGCATATTAATTTTATATCTTGCAAATATTCTGAATTCATTTATTGAAAATTGTGGTTCTTTATATCTCTTTCACATTTAACATTCAGTCTGCTATTTAAACCTTAATAATTAAACAACACCAATGCAGTAGTAGATACAATAGATGGGTTCTATTTAATCTCTGCAATAATCCTTCTGTGGTATTGTTATTAAGGATTAGGGTGCTGAAGCAGTTTACGTATGGTCATAACTTCAGTAAATTGAAGGTTCAGTTGAATCTAAGGTCATCCAGCTCTAGGGCACTTAATCTTAACCACTATATGTAAGGCTCCCAATTTAATAGAGGCATATTGACCTATTGACCATGCCTCTAGTAAAAGTACACAGAGAGCTGTGAATTTGTCAAGGCATTCCTAATTTTAACACAAATACAGAGGCTCGTGACTACAAAATCTTCATTGTTAAGTGTGTGCTTAATTAAAATAACATAATCTCTTTTGCTCCATTTTATTCATTTCACACTATAGTGGGTATTTTATATTATAATTTCTGCTATTTTGTCATTTGCTTTTGACTGATCTATATTTGCTCAAATTTCACTTGAGGATTTTGATTTTACTCTCTCTTATAAAAAGAATATACCAGATTGGCTTCCTTTCCTGTGGTTTGTGAAAAAAAATGCTTACTTTTAGGTATTTACATCTAGGGATTATATTAGTGGAGAAAATAGAAGTATCTTACTTTGATTTGTATGAAATTTCTCACAAGTTTTGCCTTCAAGATTCAAGCACAATTTGAACATGACCTATTGTATTCAAGAGATGATTGCTCAATAACTTTTGTTAACAATATTCTTAGAAAAAAACAAAAACAAAAACAAAAACAATACTCTCTTTGTAAAGAGAAAGTATTTCCTCTTTATAAAAGGAAATTTTACCTCTCTTTATTTTTTGGACTTTCATGAGTTTATTAACAGAAAAATGAGAAAGAACAAATCAGAAACACAAATAATATCATTTTACATTATCATGGTAGAGGTTAAAGATCTAATTTTATTTGTGTTTTATCATAAAAACACAATAGAGATTTAGTATTGGGGGTATTTTACTAAGTTATACATTTCTATCTCAAAATAAATTTAACTTTCAATGTAAAGGGAGAGGGAACAGCTACTTTCAGTCTATAGATAACGTAGAACAATATATAAATTGGAGAGTGAAGCAATAACAAGTTTGATTTCTAAATTATAACATAAGGGGAAGCAGATTTTACTTCTAGTATGTAATGTGATCTTCACCACTCCAGAAAAGTGAACCAAATTGACCGTGGAGTCCTCCTCTTTGTATGTATACCCCGTTAGCTGATGAGGAAGATCCAGTATTTTCTTTGTTTTAAGTAGAGATGTTTGCATATTGGGAGCTTGTTCTTTTTCCACAAAAGTTCAGATAATGTAAACAAGAAATTCTTCATATATTAATTGTTTTATCTATACCACAGAAGATCATGTATACATTTTCCATTTCCTGGAAGATTTAAATGACTTGGTTACATTTTGCATATGTAGCTTTCATGTTATGTCATCCATCAACACAGAGCTGGATTTAAAATCTGAAATCAGAATTTTAAACAATTGATTCAAATCAACTGAAAACCAAAACCAATTACTTCACCTCTATCTGGCTCTTATTGACAGAATTCTTCCTTTTCAGTGTTTAAAGCCATGTATTTCAGCCTCACCCATTTGATACCAGGAAGCCCAGGGTGAATACCATTCTATAACCTAGTTTTTAGGAAAGCTACTAAAATAATACAGTCTATTATTCCATTAGAAATACATTTCTTTTTTTATTTAAAAAAGTTTAATGTTTATTTTTATTTTTGAGAGAGAGAGAGAGAGTGAGGAAGAGAGAGAGAGAGAGAGAGAGAGAGAGAGAGAGAGAGCATGAGCAGGGGAGAGGCAGAGAGAGAGAGAGAGAGAGAAACACAATCCAAAACAGCTCCAGGCTCTGAGCTGTCAGCACAGAGTTGGACAATGGGCTCGAACCCACAAGCGGCGAGATCATGACCTCAGCCGAAGTTGGACGATTAACTGACTGAGCCATGCAGGCTCACCCACATTTCTTTTTATTTTTTAAACAAGTATACTTTGTTTATTTATTTTTATTTATTTGAGAGAAAGAGAGAGTGCATATATGAGGAGGGTAGGGGTGGAGAGAGAAAGAGAGAGCCCCAGTGCAGGGCCCAATGCGGGGCTGGATGTCACAAACCATGAGATCATGACCTGAACTGAGATCAAGAGTTGGCGCTCAACCAACCGAGCCACCCAGGGGCCCCTAGAAATATATTCCTATCATGTTGCTGCATTTTATTCATGAGGTAAGAATTCAGTTCTATCATTTAACAGACACACACGAAATAATTTTATCCCATAACGACATCTCACCATTTCTTTAATTTTAATTTTAACTATCTTCCACACTTTTGTGAATTCTCAGACCATTAAATGAGACCAAAAAAAAATGGTCCCAGCCTTATAGTTGCCTTATAGTTGGTATTATTTTATACGTAAAAGACCATGTTTTCTTTAGTACAGCTGCAAACTAATATTAATCTGTCATTTGGAAGCACAGTGAACTCTCTGAGTAACAACAAATGTAACAAGTTAGATTGGGTCCTAATCTTTTCACTCTGATGAAGTGAGGATCTATTAAAAATAATGATACCATGATAACACTAATTTGGCTGGTACGGCTGTCCCAAATCAGAGCTGTAGCTGGAGGCAGCTGGAGGTATTTTACTGAAAGCCAAAGCAAATTGGGGCAGTTCCCCTAGCAGTATAAATTAGTCAGAACCTTGGAGACATAGGTATATTTTCAGAGCGAAGCACTGAACTCTTTTTCTAAGAATTATGTCACCTTAATTCAGTAATTTGGTATGCCTCAGGGTTTGCATGTATTTTAGAGATACTGTAATGAAGCGTGTGAGTATTCATTTAAACACAGAAGTCCCCCAAGAATAAAAGGCATGCCTAATTCACTGGAAATGCTATCATTCTCAGAATGTTTCCAGGAGTAATGCAAACGTGTACCAGCTAGGTTAGATAAGTTATTAGGAGCATATGGGGATGAAATGGGTAAAATGTGCTAAAGAGATCATTGAAAATTAGGTCATCCTCAAATGAATTAATAAAAACTCAGAGTTTACAAACTGAAAGACTACTGAGCGGTTTGCCTCCCTATCTGCTTCTTCTTCTTCTTCTTCTTCTTTTTTTTTTTTTTTTCTTTTCCCTATCTTTTTCCTTCTGGCCTCTGGCTTGGATGGACCTACATTCACCATTTCTTTGACTTCAAACCCTATGTTTTTCTTAACCCAACTTAAGTGCTACGCATAAAAATGGAACTTTACACATTGAAGTAGTTTTCTTTGTCCCATTGAGTGGATTTGAGAATTTGTAGAAATGCTGAATGTTACAAAATTAAAACTGAAGAAACAGAGAGATATTGGTATAGAATAAAATCTTTTTTTTGTAACTACATTTTACTGTAAAACAGTGCAAGATAGGTTTTAAAAACTCTATAAATTGCTTGTTTAAGCTATGTTTGTTCACACTAAGGTATGCTTCCTTTATTCTTCACATGACCCTTATACCACTCCAAGTGTTACGACACCTACATGTAATTTTGGATTTTTCTTCTCCTTATTACAATTTAAACTAAGTGTGATGTAATTGAAAATCATGGATTTGGGAGTTAAATGGCTCTGTACTGAAACCTTGGTTTATCTTTTTGCGTTGTTGTTGTGTAGACCTGGATATTCATTTTTTTAATTTTTTAACACATATTTATTTTTGAGAGAGACAGCCAGACAGAGTGTGAGGGAGAGAGGAGCAAAAAGAGAGGGAGACACAGATTAGCAAGCAGCCTCCAGACTCTAAATTGTGAGCACAGTGCCCGATGGATATTTTTCTTAATCTTCATGAGCTTTATTTTCTCCTTTCAGCCATAAATATTCCATATATTATTACTATATACGTTTTAAATTAAATCCAGAAAATAAACTCTCCTCTTCTAATTGCACGTAATAGCATATTTAATGTGAAAAAAAACATAGTTTTGTCTCATGCTCATTATTTATATTTATATTAAATACACATAAGTCCGTACTTTTTAAACAATGTATACACGTTTTTCATCAGCCTACAAACTAAGAATTTAATTTTTAAAAATTTTTTCTAATTTTTAAATTAGAATTTAAACTGCATATTATCAAATGGATGATAAATTGTGCTTTTGAAGCTCAGTTCAAAATGATTCACGTTTTATGGTTTAGATGATAAAGATGATGAAAAACATAATTTGGGGAACAAAATCAATGCCCGGGTGTGACATATTTACACATAGAAGTCTGTCGACATCAAGCACTTGCATCAGTGCCTTAATGATCCCTGATAGTCTGATATTTATGCTGGAAAGAAATGTATAATGATGCTGGTAGAAAAACTTCAGACTATATCCATACAATATAAACATTTAAGTAGTTGAAGTGCAAGATTATTAGACTAGCATTTTGATTTCCACTTAAGTAACATGATAGTGGATTAATATACCTTCACTAATGTCATTGCTGTTTGTGTTATTTAGACACAGCATATGTTAGGCCAGGAAAAAAAACATCCGAGGGTTATACTAGAAGCTTTTTCTATCCATTTTAATATGTTAGTTGGTTGTAGAATATTTTTTCCTATGAGAATATATTATTAGACAATACTAGAGTGAGATCAGAGGATATTTACATTTCTTAGGACCTTCTCCAAATAATATAGTGGCCATGAATAAATTAATTAAGAGATGTTATTATGGCCTCAAGTGACCAAATTTTACCTTAACACTTTGAGGTAAAAAAATCAAGGTCATGGTTTTATTGTAGAAGGCAAATAGTAATCTGTGTTCGTTGGAATACAGTGATCCATCAAAATCTTAATAGATTGGTGTGAGGAAGAATATCTCAGGTGTTCGAGTACAAGTCTGTTTATCTAAATTGTTTAGTACATATTTCTATAACCTAAAATCATATCGTATAAACTAAAGTTTAGCCGGTTATTTGTAGAAATAAAATGTTCTACAGTGACACTTTTTAGACTAAAAAGACACATGCATATGTCAATATGATAAAATGTGATATTTCTTCAACATCATATTTATCATTATTATTATTATTTCTTAATCTACCAGAGTTTTCTCTTGCTCTATGTTAGCAGGACAATATTTGTGATATGCTGATGTTAATGTTCTTCAGCGATGGGAACTAAAACATGAAAATAAGAATACACTTTTCAAAAGAAAATTATTTTTAATTTCAATGAATGACACAAAATAATAGCAACTAATTCTTAAAAGCCATTTCAGTTTTCTTAATCATGTATATATATTTAAAGGCAAATAAAGATTAGATTTATAAATATAATGCCATGTCTTCAGAGTAGGAAAATAATAAATTTGTATTTTTTTAGTTCATGTACCAGTTTATTTAGGAAATGATCTTTGAACAAATGAAGAGAATTTTAGTTACTTTAAACTGCATATGTAATTACAGAAAATTATGAGGAATCTGTTTGGAAAAAAATCTAATTTGGAATATTCTTTGTTGCTGCAAATGGTTTCATAGACTGAGCTATTATAAATCAACATCAGGGGCGCCTGGGTGGCTCAGTTGGTTAAGTGGCTGACTTCGGCTCAGGTCATGATCTCACGGTCTGTGAGTTCAAGCCCTGCGTTGGGCTCTGTGCTGAGAGCTCAGTGCCTGGAGCCTGTTTTGGATTCTGTATCTCCCTCTTTCTCTGCCCTTCCCCTGCTCACGCTATGTCTCTATGTCTCTCAAAAATAAATAAACGCTAAAAAACTTAAAAATAAATAAATAAATCAACATCAGTAAATGCAGATATTTTAAAGGCATCACATTAAAAGAAGCTCACTCTATTTGATCAGTATGCCTTTAAACATCAGTTTAATTATGATTGTTTCAAAGGTTCTGAATAATATCCTGTGTGTAGTAGGAGTAAGATTACTGTAATAAAGTAAAAGGAAATAAAACTATACCTGTGCCTATGAATATTCATTGAAACACATCTTTTTTTAAAATCAAATTTTACCTTAACTCTTTGATAAACATTGTAACCAAGATGTCCTTCACTGGTTTATAGATAACATTGTAAACAAGATGTCCTTCACTGGTTTATAGAAACTGTGATGCATCCATTCAATGCAAAATTCTTCAATTACAAAAAGAAATGCACAGCCAAGTCACAAAATACTACGGAGGGACCTTAGATCATATTGCTAAGTGAAATAAGCTAGTCTGTAAAACTGTATGATGTATGATTCTAATTTTCTGACATTCAGGAAAAGGCAAACCTACAGCAACTGTAAAAGGGTCAGTGATCACCATGAGTTGTAGGAGACGGTTGAATGGGTGAAGCACACGAGATTTGCTTAAAGCACTGAAACAATTCTGTATGAGATGGCAATGTTGTATACACGACCTCATGCATTTTTCAGAATTCGTAGGACTTTATAGCACAAAGGAAGAACCTTAATATTTGCAAATTTTAGAAATATTACTTAGGAGGCCAGGGGATCCCAGGATGGAATAAAGAATTTGATAATACTATCTAACCTCATGGAACAACCTCACTAAAGGGTGAAGGATAAAGAACTGACCTAACCAATTTTGGAAATGAAGTCTGTATGACTGAAAGCCAAGACATGGTACATAAACACTGTGCTCTAGTTACAGAGTGATTTCCTATAAGGAGAGAGGTTAATAGTATTGATACTACTTTATATGTGTAGTAGAATTGAACAATTAAGCAAATGGAAGGTGGGTGGGATGAGCCAGGTTTCCCCCTGTTGGAGGGAAAGTTTGCAAATAAGCGAGGGAAAGAAGCTAGAATGATCCACGTGGTAATAGTGGACTAGAGTTGGAGACATCAGTGAGAACTCCTATTTAGTTCTATATAGATACAGATGGTGAGACATAGAAATATTTATGCATATGTGTACGTTACATGAATTAGTATGCACACATATATTTCCTTGCTCTTTCAGCTGAGAGAACCTAGAAACAATGGTACTTCAGTAGTGTGAGCACATGTGGCAGCAAGATCTAGATTTCTAATACCAGTCTCCAATAGCAGGGAAAGGGCTTCTCAAAGAAATTGGTGATTCTAGGTTTGGAGCAGGGAGGATGCAAAATGAACCCAGAGCATCTTATAGTGCTAATACACACACACAGGTGCGCGCGCACACACACACACACATACACACACACACACCCCAATGGGTGTATGTCAAAGGAACATTGTAGTCAACAGAAAAAGTTCCCAATAGCCAAAGCTGGAAAAAAAATCGAGCAACACATTGAATAAAGAAATACTGCATTATAGGGGTGCCTGGGTGGCTCATTTGGTTAAGCATCTGACTTTGTCTCAGGTCATGATCTTGTGGTTTGTGAGTTCGAGCCCCACGTCAGGCTCTGTGCTGATAGCTCAGAGCCTGAAGCCTCCTTCAGATTCTGAGTCTCTCCCTCTCTCTGCCCCTCCCATGCTCATGCTCTGTTTCTCTTTTTCTCTCAATAATAAATAAATGTTAAAAAATTAAAAAAAAAGAAATACTGCATTATAACACAAAGTATAAGATAAATGTCCATTAATTCATACTAACCTAAATGAGTTTTTAATATATAAATGAGGAAGAATAGACAAATCTCCCAAGCAGAATAATTCTAAATCACTTACATAAACATTAAGGAGTTAGGGCATAAATTCCCTCTCTCTAAATGTGGGCTACACATATGAATTTCCCAGAAAATAGTACACGGTAGGAAGGGCAAATGTAGTGGCTTTACAGTGGAGTAACCTGACAAACACTACTTCAGCCAACTATCATGGTCGACATTGATAATGTAATTCAGGTTGATAGTATGTGCCGTTGATACTAGGTAATGATACATATTATACAGTTATATACGGTGTCTCTGTAATCTACAGAAAAAAAAAAAAAAAACTAAAACCATGAGGAAAAGAAAAAGATCAGACAAATAACAATTGTCAGGCATTCTAGAAAACAACCCTGACTAGCACTGCTCAATATTGGTATGGTTATCCATAATGAGGAAAATCTGAGAAATTCTCACAGCCAAGAGGAGTCTAAGGAGGTATGGGAACTAAACACCGTGTGGCTAGAATACTAGAAAAGCAAAAAGGAGTTAGATAATATCTACAAAGATCCAAATAAATAATAAGCTTCAGTTAATGGTCTAGTATCAATATCGATTAACTGTAATACAGATGCCATGTTATGTGAGATGTTAATAATAGGGGACATGGAGTTTGGAGTATATGGAAACTCTGTAATATCTGAAATTTTTCTGTAGACCTGAAACTGTTAAAAACAAAAAAGTTTTCTTAAAAAATCTTGCCTATCCTTTTTGCTTAGGTTGTGATAACAATGAAATAGACTGAACAGGTAGATGTCTGGATTCTTTCCTTAATTATATGATTTAATAAAAATTTAAAGTAGTATGCAACCATTTCCATTTCTTTCTTTCTCTTCTTCTTTTCTATACAGACCTAAAGTGGTGCCAGTTGACCTAATTACTATTAGAAATCGGGCCAGCTTTTCCTCGGTGCTAAATTCATTTTCCTTCAAGGAAAGCTTTTAAGAGAAGCTCATTAACAATTTCATTTCACTAAGTTTGTAGCACATGTGTGAGTTTCTCTTGCTTGCATATGCAAGCTCACTGGGGTGATAAAGAAGAAGAAAATATAGGGATGTGTGCTGTTTATCACCTGTGATACAACAACAGCCCATCCACCTAAAGAGAGGCAGTGGTTAAAGCATAAACTAATGATTCTGAAACAATGGGATGAGTCACTATTTTATTTATCTACTTATTTAATTTTTATTTATTTATTTATTTTGAGAGAGACAGACACAGCATGAGTGGGGAAGGGGCAGAGAATGAGGCAGACAGAGAGTCCCAAGCAGGTTCCACACTCTAAGTGTAGAGCCTGACATGGGGCTTGAACCCACAAAACCAAGAGATCATGACGTGAGCTGAAACCAAGAGTTGGTTGCTTAACGACTAAACCCCCTGGGCGCCCCTGAAACAATGGGATTGAATCATTACCTTAATATATTTTATTAAGTATCTAAAAGATCTCCTCCAGGCATTCTGCTTCCCAGAAGAGGAACCCAGCTATAAATATAGGCTCCAAATATTTCCCATAAAAGAAATATATGTATATTATGAATTCATTCAACATATTAATTCAATGCCTAATGTGTGTCAGACAATTCTAGTCCTAGAAATGTATCAGTGAGCAGAATGGATACAAATAACTGTCTTTGTGACTCATAGCACTGTGTATTCTTTATTATGGACTATTTATATATGGGTCTTGAATTCTAGAAGTTAGGGAAAATAACAGTGTTTTAAGTTCTTACATACCTCCATTTCTAGGTTTCCTTGAGTCTGACCAATAAAGGAAATAAGTAATCAAAACTCCTTCCTCTAGAATGTAATGTCTTAAAGTCTTTAAACCAGTAGAATTTAAACACAAGAAAAAGTAGCTATAGATTTGTTCATGGTCTGTAGAGACTCAAAACTTTGAAAAAGAATTTTTTTTAAAAGAAAACTTTTACCTCCACTTACCCCATCCCTCTGTTTTTCTCTCTCTCCAAATTTTGCAACATTTTTATTAACCTTTTTAAAGTTCTTTCAACAAATATTTATTAAACACCAACATCAGTGACATTTTTGCAACAGAACTTGGGAAGAAAAAAGTAAATATAAAGATACTATTTCTACATGAGAAATTTTATGAACTAGATCAGATCTATTTTATCCTATAGTAGACTTTAAAATGCAGTAAATTTTATTGGCTTTAAAGTCTGTCCTAAATATTTTGAGGTAAAAAGGGACAAACGAAGTCCCACATACCACATGTCTAAAATTCAGAAGATACAGTTACTTAAATTAACAGACTTAAATTATAAAGTTGCATTCCTTTGCCTCTACAAATATAACTTCAAAACAAGTAGCTAAAATAAATGTTGCTATGGTTTGAATTGTGTTTCTGCCCCCAAAATTGATATGTTAAGAAGATCCAGTACCTGTGGATCTTCTTTGTAAATAGGGTCTTTAGTCAAAGTAAATTGAGGTCGTAGGGTGGTCCTTAATCCAGATGAATGGTGTCCTCATAAGAAGAGGGAAATCTAACCGAGATACACAAGGAGAACACCATGTGAAGACACAGACACATGCAGACATAAATGGAAGATGGCCGTCTGAAAAAGGAAGCCTCGTGAGCACTGGAAAGATGCTGTCATAAGCCAAGGAGCTTGTGGGGTTATGAGAAATTTAGAAGAGGCCAGGAAGGATCCTTCCCTAGAAGCTTCGGAGGGAATATGGCCCAGCCGACACCTTGATTTCGTCTTCTAGCCTCCAGAAATGTGTAAACAAGTTTCTATTGTTTTAAGCCATCTAGTTTGTGGTCCTTTGAAATGACAGACTTAGGAAATTGATACACATGTGAATAACTTGCATTTTTGTGAAATGACAAAAACGTAGCCACTTATCAAAGATAATATAGTTGTTATTGTACAAGTTTGGCTGTTATGTTGATAGATAGGCAATATTTACATGAAAAAAATAAAAACTTTCATGATTCAGCCACGGCATATTTTTCAAGGTTGTGTTATTAAAAATTATGTTTTTCATCATACAATTTACATTTCTTGTCTTCATTTTGAGAAAAATCACAAATTTTCACGATCAAGATTTTACTCAATCTGTCCTCTATTGGCAATAATTACTGGCATATACTTTTAAAATGATAAAAATATCTTTAAAGTATTTAGATGTAGAGTATTATAAACAATAAATAAATATATTTCCAGATTACAATATTTAAATATAGCTTCCCAAACATGTAAATTAAATATACATATTAAAATATTACCAATGTATTTTAAAAACATTCTTTCAAATAACCAAAAATAGTGTATTACAATTTAAAGAAAAGTGGATACAGTTAATTAGTAATTTTAAAAATTTAAATCACAATTACTTACATAAACCTGAAATTTAAATTTCGGAGAGAAATAATTACATTTAATGAAATATTGTTATAAAATTTAAGTTATTTTCAAATTATTTTCTAATATTTATTTTATTTACTTTTGAGAGAGAGAGCAACACACACACAGAGTGTGAGAGGAGGAGGGGGAGAGAGAGAGAGAGAGAAAGAGAGAGAGAGAGAGAGGGAGACACAGAATCCGAAGCAGGCTCTAGGCTCTGAGCTGTCAGCACAGAGCCCAACGCGGGGCTAGAACTTGCAAACCTTGAAATCATGACCTGAGCCAAATTTGGCACTTAATAAATTGAGCCACCTTGGCGCCCCTTCTCATTTTTAATTCTAACGTTCAAGGTGAATCTAATGTGCTAATGCAAAGAATCAGATTCAAGATACTACGTTCTGCATGAATCAGAAAACGGAAGGTTCAGCACATTTAAATAGAAATAGGTCTGGGTGCTGGAGGGGCTGTGGGAGGGGGGATGGGCTAAATGGGTAAGGGGCATTCAGGAGTCGTTGTTGCCCATGTGCTAACTAACTTCGATGTAAATAAATAAATTATATATCTATATCTATATCTATATCTATATCTATATCTATGTATCTATATCTATATCTATATCTATATCTATATCTATATCTATATCTATATCTATATATTGTTTTGGACCAGTGTATGTTTGAGAAGCATTTAGATGGTGCCGTTAAATAAAAGCTTAACTTATATCTACCATCAGGAAAATGGTTGGACTCTGTGTTAGGTGATCTGATACATAGATTTACAGAGGTTGTCAGGAAGCATGCGTAAGTTTCTCTTTCCCTATCGCTGTTACACAGCCTTCTAAAATAACGATCACCTGGTTTTAAATCTAGTAACGTTCAATATTTCATGACCCAGAATATGCCGGAAATTATTAACAATTTGCCAATTTTGATCCTTTAAGCATTTTAAAGGTTTATCTTAGAATTTTAGAATTTTGTGTTTTATTTATTTTTACCTTGAGAAGAATCAATAAATTTCCATAATAACATACCTCAGATCATTCAAAAGAAAATCATTGTGGTATAGAATACATATAAAAATTGACGTTATATGAAACTTCAAATATTTTTCTTTAAGCAGCGGTTTCTAAACAATATCTATGAAAATTCAAAGAAAAGAAATGCTCTTTAAAGCAAATTTTTAACTTATCAGAAGAAACTATTTGAAAGCAAGATAAATGTAGGCATTCTACAAGGTACACAGTTTTACAATGCAGCATCGTTCTAAATCTGTATCACACATAAAAGTAAAAAAAAATACATGGCTTTGTTTGGAGAAAAATAGAATGACTAAGAATTTTTTAAATGCTGTCTACTAAATTTTTGTCACTTTCAGAGCAACAAATAATGAGCAAGAATGCTAAAATCTTTAATTTGTAGGTCTCCACTGGCTCAGCTTACACAGTAGAAGATATATCCCCAGTTCCTATAATACACGTTTAACAATGGAAATGCGTTTGTGATAAGTTCCTTAACACCACTTTTTATGTTTCAATTGTCCTTAATTTTGCTTTCAAACTCATTCTGTGGCAGATATAAGAAAACAACAACAGAGACGACTGTATAGCCTGAAATGTGTTTACCTACATCTAGATAGATAGGTGGGTAAGTAAGTAGGTAGATAAAAATGTAGATGAATATTTATAGACAAACCCATTTTGGAGTGCTCATGATCATTTTTCTCAAATATCTTAGCGTGCTATTAATTTTGTTTAATAAAACAATTGACGCTCTGTCTACTTTTAGCAGACACAGAGATTGCCCTGTGCAGATAATGGCAGTGTGTCCTTAACTTAGGGCATTATGTTTACACAATAGTTGAAGATTCTGGATAAGCCGGTCTGTCACAAAATATGCTTAAAACTGTGAAGGGTCACCTTGAAAATAATACTGTTCATAATGAAACAAGTTATTTCCAATGCATTTAATATAGCTACATAAAACACCTGCCACATAATACTTTAACTCTTATTCTTAAAATTATAATGGCTCCACGAATTTATTTTATTGAATGGTTTGTTTATGGAAGCGGTGGTGTCTGGCAAATGAAACCATTTCTAGGAAAAGTGCTCATTTATCTTTCTTGGATTTCAACCAAACACATTTCAGAGATAATGACATAATGTATCTACAAAAGTTTAACTTGACTGGCATAAGGTTTAAGTAGAAATATTCCATCCAAATATCTATCCATGACTATTAGGCATGCTGCCCATTTTTAAAGACTCTCATGACTTAGGATAGTGGATCTCAACTTTGCATATCGGAATCACTTGGGAGCTTAAGAAGATACTGATATCTGGGTTCCATCATCAAAAGTTCAGATTTAATTGGTCATGGGCATTGGTTCCCGGGCATTCAAATTTTTTAAAGCTCTCCAGGTGATTCTAATGTCTAGTGAAATAGTAGAACCACTGTGGTCTTAGGATTTTAAGAAAGCTTGGGTGAGCAAGATAATATTTTACATTTTATAAATGTTCCTTTGAAATGACCTTGTCTCAACCCAAAGTACTGACTTCTTTGAATATGCTTTAACTCACACATGGAGAGTGTACATGAAAACAAGAAACAAGTGTACAAGAAAGAAAACAAATGAGCAAAAGAAAAAGAGAAAGGGAGAGAGAAACCAAGAAACAGGCTCTTAACTATAGAGAACAAATTGATGATTACCAGAGGGGCAGTGGGTGGGGGAAATGTATGAATAGGCGATGAGGATTAAAGAGTGCACTTGTCAAGATGAGCACTGAGCAATGTATAGAATTCTTAAATCACTACATTGTATACATGAAATTAATATACCACTGCATGTTAACTATACTGGAATTAAAATAAAAAATGTAATGAAAATGAATTAATTAAAAATAGCAGTTTTGATGACACGAGTACATTATAATTAGGTTATTACAAATCCATGAGTAAATAAAATATGGTTTAAAATGTCCTCAATATTTTGGTTCCTAATCAATGAGGTTGTTACTGTTAAATTTTCTTCATCTGTATAACGTACTCTTTGTAGTATGGCATATTTACTTATTTATGTTTATTTATTTTTGAGAGAGACAGAGACAGCATGAGCGGGGGAGGGGCAGAGAGAGTCAGGGAGACACAGAATCTGAAACAGGCGCGGGGCTTGAACTCTGAACAGTGAGATCATGACCTGAGCCAAAGTCTGACGCTTAACTGAATGAGCCACCCAGGGACCTCTGTGAGGAGTATTTATTAATGTAGATTGGAATTCAGTGATGTGCTGGTAAATGGTAAATGTTTAACAATCAGATATTTTAGGATAAATAGCCCTGATTTGTAGTATTATCTGCTCTCCATAATATGTTTACTTGTATTGTGGCCACTCTCCACCTACAACGGCTGACATTTCTGAAAATTTACTAGGTGTTGCACATTCGGAGCTGGCCCACCATCCCAGGGCAACACACCACTTGCACTTGTCTAGCCTTTTGTAGAACACTGAACACTCTTACACAAAATGTCAGTTAATCCTCAAATCCGCACAGTGATGGAGTAACAGCACAGTTTGTTCCAACTCAAAGGAAGGAAATAAGAGGCTTAACGATTTAAGTTACTCAAATCAAGTCAGGCTGCAGCCATCAACATAAAATTTTAAACGTCTACCACGAATCAGGTGCTATATTCTTCCATCTGTAGATTCATAACAATATCCCTACCCTCAAAAAGCCTGTATTCCACTCTCAAAAGACAGAGAAATCAATAAATCAATATATAGGATAAGCTTACTAATTGATAGGAGCTAAGAGGAAAATGAGATTGATGCTGTGGGAGAGAATGTTTGTTACCGGATTTTTTATAGGTTGGACCACAGATAAGTGTTCTTAGGAATTGTCACTTGAATTATTTTTTATATGAAGTGTCCGAGGTATCACAACTCCAGATGGAGCCCTATATGGAAAAGGAAGATTATCAAGGAGTTTCTAAGGTACCACTAAAGATAAAGCAGATACCTAGAAAATGTAGTAGAGATAAGAAGCTGGGAAGGGTTGGCAGAAGACAAGCCTTATAACTAACTAGTCTTATAGTTTGGATTCTATTCTACCTGTGATGGAAATCCACTTGGGAGTTTTAGTCCGGGGAATGATGAGATCTGAAGCATGATGCATATAGTAACCTCACCTGCTCTGACCAGGGGATGAGTGGGGGCTGGGAGAGAGAAACCAAGAGAGTGGGGGCTTGGAGAGAAAACCAACTAGACGTAGTTCAGACTTTGATTAATGGTGGCATAGAATAGAGCAGAGTTTCCCAAGTTATGTGTAGAGTATCAGTTGCTAAGCTCTGAAGTGCACTTTTGTGGATCCGAGCATACTTGTCCTGATTGACCTATGACTTCAGTTGTGAGCCAGTGTTGATAAAACTGGTATCAATGTCTCTATGCCATGGCATATCAGGGAAAGCACAAAAAGTGGTTAGCAGTGAATCTGATTAAGATAAATTCAGATTATGGATATAATTTGAAGGTAGGGACGTCTACATTTGCTGATCACTTCACTGTGGGACTTAAAGAGAAGGAAAAATCAAAGACTCTTAATCTTTCAGATAGAAAACAGATGGAACACTCAAAACAGTAGCAAAAAAAAACTTTAATAAAAGGACTATTTACAAGGCTAAGAACAACTAAAGTGATACCAAAAGAAATTACGACTTACCCTGGGATTCTCAACAGCAGGACTGTGTTACAAACCTTCACCTTAAAAGTGCAATGGAATGGTTATTTTCATTTTAAAATACAACTTAGAAAAGTTAGAGAAACTTCCACATGGAAATTGAGAAAGCCAAAAAGGCTTTGGGTCTGATTGAGAGTGAGGGAAAAAGTAATCTTCTCACGAGTAACAGTTTTTTTTTCCCCTATTTTCCTCATCCTCTTCCTAGTAGGTACGAGATATTTGACACATTACTACACTGATGTCAATATAGGAAAAGTAATCCATAATAGCAAAAGAAAATTTTCTTGTAGATGATTCACCCTGAAGTACCTTAGAACCCTAGGTATGCTTCTAGAAAATATCATAAGTATATACTTTTCCTCTCCCTGATATGGAAGCTTAAGGTTTCAACATGTTGAAAATTCTCAGTCAACTTTTTCTTAATGTAGTGTTTGAATTTTGATTGTTAATCACCCAAATCATGATCTTTCATTCTACATCTGGCATTTGTGTTCTGTTCGTTTCCTTGCTCATTAGTGTAATTTTCCCAACGTGTCTTTCCCAATGTGTCTCTCTTAAATAGAGGTTTAGATAAAGGAGGTAAAAGCAATAATCTGAAATTATAGCCTAGTTAGAGATCAGCAGATTCCACAGGGTAATGATGATTATCATGATGCTTTTCAGTCCAGGAGTTACTTAGGAAGACTTTGAGAATCTCTTTTCCCCCCTGATTCTCACCTTATAGGTTTATATGTGTTTCTTATCCTTCAATTTTTAATTGAACTTTCATTGAACTACATTTATTGTGAGCATATCCATACATCATATCAAATATCTCAAACATAAAGTATTCAAAATTTCCTTGTGTGTTTGGTCTTGTTACTCAAGAAGACAGACTAGTATATATTATATATACATTATATATATATATATGTACATTATATATTTACATATATGTATATGTGTGTGTGTGTGTGTGTGTGTATGTATATATACCTAAACAAAAGGAATACACATTATGTCAGGCATTAAGAAAAATCAAAATGTTGGAATTACAAACTTGTAAGTGTAAGCAAGACACTAGACTAGTTTCACAGATGGTTAAGAGAGATATAGAGGAAAGATAAAGGGAGAGGTAGAGAGAGAGAAATCCTTTGAATTGATAACATTATCTTCAAAATAGAGTGATGAAAATAATCCAGACATGAATGGGTATACTATTAGTGAAGCTCCCAGGTTCATGTTATGGCCGGAATGGAATGTGGCATGTTCTTGTACAGACAGGCATAGTTTTCCTTCCTGTTGAACCTTATGATTTTTTTCCCACCTTCTTGGATGGTACCACTGAAAACATACATCCCCACAATTCTAATTACTAATTTATTTAGTAATTATTTACAAAAATGACTCGTTGATCCCAGTTGCTAAAACAGTATAACTTCTAACTGCGAATGTGGGTCTAATGTCATATATTTTTCTTGGACAGCTCTAGCTAGGGAGATTTCAAATGGGGTTTTAGTTTTCTCATATAGGAGCAAAACATCCGACTCTAACTAAGTTAAGCAAAAATCAGTTTAGAAAAAAAAAAAGAATTGAAATATATAATTACAGAGATACCCCTCACTAAATCAAAGAAATGTCTAAAAACTAGGCTTGGAGGAGGACAGAAAACCAAGAGACCTTATTTATTTCAGCAGGAGAACTCAGTACTTCTTAGTCATGGCACTGACATCATAACTAACCAGAATTAGCTGTTCATAACGTTCTTTCCTTGTATTATTCCGTATAAGATTTTAATGCCTAGGAAGGTAGTTTGATTATCATGATTGGTGCACATGCCAAACATTTAATTGGGGCATGACATTGGAACAGTCTCCTGATATTGTTCCCACAAGAACCATGCCTAAGTGGCAAATTTGCAATGCAAACCTCACCAAGCAAAATCAAAGACAAGTGCTTCTACTAAAGAATAATAGAAGAAAAAATTTAGACATCTTCAGAATATATTATTTTTTCTCAATATCATTTTCTTTCCACCAAAACCTGGAGTGACATAATATTTCTCTCAAGAGAAAAAAAATGCCATTTACTATGAGTAGGCTGCCTGTGTTGAACTTACTGTAAGTGTGGTTTATAGGATTCAAAAAACTAAAAGCAATGACTCAATTCATCATTGCTTCTGTATAAATATGGATCATCCAATGTTAAACCACATTTATATTAAGTAATATATTTGCATATTTATTAGTTTCAGTTTAACCTCATGAAGCAGAGACTTAATTTTCTCTTCTTACTATGCCTAGAGCTGGACTATATTTCCCAGCCTCCCTTGCAGTTAGGTGGGCCATGCGATTGTGTTTTAAAGGAAGTTGAGTACAAGTGGTTGGAGCCACTGCCAGAGTGACTTTTTTAAACCTTCCATATCTCCTTCGACTATGCTCTTCCCCTGCTGATGGTGGAAATGAAGAGAGCCCCTAGAGCAATTCTAGAAACTACATATTGAAGATGACAGAGCTGCCAATCACCAGGATCCCTTAAAGACTGTTGAAGGGGCGCCTGGGTGACTCAGTCAGGAAGCATCCAGCTCTTGGTTTTGGCTCAGGTCATGATCTTGCAGCTTCGTGGCTTTGAAGCCATGGGACTCTGTGCTTGGTATTCTCTCTCTCCTGCTCTCTGTGCCCCTCCCCCACTCATGCTGTCTCTGTTTCTCTCAAAATAAGTAAAGTTAAAAAAAAAAACAGCCTATGTTGAACAACAAACTACCCTCCCACCACCACCTCCTTGGGTTACTGTGTGAATAAGAAATTCCTAAATATTTTTGTGCCTTTGTTTGTAGGAATATTCATTTCAACAGCTATAGTTAACCTACTTAAGGTCTTCATAGGATTTCTTTTACACTTTAAATTTAGCCTTTTCCTAAATACTTAGTTTACTATCATTATAGACTTCTAAAAATAAGAACCTTGTAAATTATGTATTAAACCCAACGAAACCAACTGATGCCCACACTGTAGTGCCCAGCTTCTTGCAGGTTTCCTGAATGATGCCCATACTAGTGGGAATGGTGTATTACACAGGAGTGAACAGGTAAAATTTCTCATAAGCAGCTTTCAGTTAATAAATTTCCAGAAGCCCTCTGTAGTCAGCAGAATCTCTTCACTAATGTTAGATTCCATTACATCTCACAAGTAGAATTTATTTATAAGGCAGAGTAAGAGAGTGAGAGGGAGAGATATTCACACTGTATCTTGCAAACAAATAATTGATTCTCTTACCCCTCTGTCCCTTCCGCCCTGTCATACTTCCCCAGTGGAAATAAGAAAAGAAGAATTACTACTCAAGTAGACTGCAGTATAATATTCTAAAAGCTAAATACACCATTTCTTTTATTTCTTCTTCCTTCCTGTCCTACCCTCATCCCAATTGGTGCTAACGAAATGAGTAGGCCAAACATAAAACCTAAGAGAATAAGGGAGTTTGCACATGGACTTTTTTAACTGACTGGAATGTTATTTATTTGATTATCGAAAGATATACAATATTTATAAATAATCGTATTTCATTGTCTTATTTTAATAGTGAGTTTTACTGGGAGAGAGACTCTGGAAAAAACATAAATCTTAAAGCTGTATCCCTTCCTTCTATATCTTGGCTTCTTCTTTGAGATAAGACAATAGCATTCTTAATATAAACACTAGAGAGGACATTGGAGGCACATGGCTCTCTCCAGCTCCCCTAAATCACAGGACTTCTTGGTGCTGAGTTGAGGAACACCACAGGGTCCCCTAATAACCAGTGATGGCTCAGCATTGAGATACTCCCGGATCCGTACCTGCGTGCTCACATACACTCTTGAGCAGACGTGCTTGGTCTCTCTGGATCTGGCCAGGAACTACCAAATTGAGGTAGCTGAGACTAGGAGAGGCCTAACAAATGTAACTAGTGAGACTTGGAAGCAAAAAACATGTTTCTCTGGCCTCAGGAAACAATCGGCAGTTAAGATCTGGTCTTCGGACTTGTCAAGTGCAGAGAAAGAGCTATGCTTTCTGATGACCATTCCTTTGTCCGATCTATCTAATGACAATCGATCACTAAGCATATGGAAGGAAAAAAATCATACCATCGTTAGAAGCACGTGGAACCACTCGAGGGAATAACAAACACAACCCGGAGATTAAGTTGCTCATGTTGAAATAGAGTCAGTGGAGTCAGCAGACAACAACCTTAACAAAATGACAATATGAACCCTTGAGGACCACCAAATGAGTTGTTAAACTCATGAATAGTGGGAAACTCATTTAAACACTTGGAAGGCTAGGTCATCAGTATTCAGCACCAAGTTAGTGGCTTGGCAGATCGTGTGAAATTAATAGCTCAGAACTCACAGGAAAAAAAAAAAAAAAGATGACATGCAATGGAAATAATTAAGAAGTTTTTAGGATAGTTGTCAGAGATATAATATGAAAAAAATATGTGTTTTAGAAAAGGAAAAAGTAATATATGATATAGAAGAAATGATTACATAAACCAAATGGGGCAATTCATCTGATCCAAAGAATTAAAAATCTCATCAGGTCTCAGACAGAATTAATCGAAAAATGCCTTTGCCATCAAAGTGAATACCTTGAATTCCAAGGATAAAGATAATAATCCACGGACTTCAGTAAATTAATGCAAATTTTTTCTGAAAGAAAATGAAAACATGCTAACATTGGTTTCTCACTGGTAATACTACGTGGTAGAAGTCAATGGGGTAGAGAAAAACACTTAATTTGGTAAAAAATATACTCACACAAGATATAATTTTTCTTTTATGGCAAAAGAAAAATATTTAAAGAAAGGAAATTATTTTTTATTAATGTTTATTTATTTATTTTGAGGGAGAGACACAGTTCAAGAAGGAGAGGGGTAGAGAGAGATGCAGAGAAAGAAAGCCAAGCAGTCTCTACCCGGCGTGGAGCCGACGGACATGGGGCTCAATCTCACAACTGAGAGATTATGATCTGAGCAGAAATCAAGAGTCAGATGATTCACTGACTGAACCACCTAGGCACTCAGAAAAGGAAATTATTTTAGAGAGTATTTTAGTGGCATATTCCATCAGAGGAAAATAGTTGAAAAACTAATTCGACCACTGTCAATGGAACAAAACCAGAAATATCAAGGTAGGGAAAAGAGAGAGACAAAATAATTACGACCAATCAATTTCACACGTTTATCCAACTATATGTTAACAAAAGCACGATTAGGCATTTAAAAACATATTCAGTGCTATGACTGTGTACTAAAAGGGACAACCTAATAATGACTTACACCAACTATTAAGCAAGATAACAACACCTAGAACCTGGATTGGGGTTTGAGGTGAGGAAATAAAAACTCTCTATAGGTTCTCCGTGAAAAGTGGGCTAAAGAGTGGGTCAGAGACAAAAGGGAAATAGAGTGTTTAGTGGAGATAAATAAATAAGTAACGGAAAGTTGCCACTTTTTACCATGAAGGGTAATAAATATCAAAAGGAGAGCAACAATACATGTTAGAAAGGATTTTGGAGAAGCGGTCATTACCGTTGGAAATAGAAATTGTCCAATTTATTGACAAATGGTCTAGCAATAGCAATCACATTCAACGGTGCCCATTTTTTAGCCTCACTAACGTTCATTTCATGGTTATTTATTCTATAAAAAAGTAAAAGATTAAGAAGAAATATACAAAAGTGAAGATGTTTATTTCAGCTGTGTTCATAGGAATAAATAATACCTGGAAATAATCTCAATGCTCAGGAAGAAGGAAATGCTAAAATCATTGTGAAATCACTATGTTCGATTTTCATATGAAGTTCCTAAAGGATTAAATTATACACATTTTTCATTTACCTGAAGATAGACACCAGATAGATACATTTTCATGAAGGTAAATCAAGTATCAGAAGAAGGTATGTATAAGAACTGTTGCTAAGATTATACAGGAACCAGGACTCTAGGTGGCACAGTCAGTTAAGCGTCCAACTCTTGGTTTCTGCTCAGGTCATGATCTCATGTTTTGTGAGTTCGAGTCACACATCTGATTCTGTGCTGACAGTGCAGAGCCTGCTTGGGGTTCTTGCTTTTCCCCTCTCTCTGATCCTCCCCCACTCATACTGTCTCTGTCTCTTTCAAAATAAATAAACTCTTTTTTTAAAAAAAGGCCGTTAAATAGAAAGATTTAACAGGACCCCAAAGGTGGAAAACATGTTTGCATGTACTGTGTGTTTTGTTATAAAGGTATCTGAGTTCTGTAAAAAGAAAATGATGCTAGAATGATTTTCTGGCTTGCATATTTTTGGAATTTTCTGAAACATTATTCTGCTGCATTCCTACAGAAATTTGGCGCTGATAATGTGAAAAGAAAGGATTTTTAGATGGTTTTATGTTACCTGATTTTCAACCAAATTCTTAGTTATTGATTTGTTATTGTTTTCTTAAATGTCTATTTTTTTCATCCACACACAACCAGGCCATACAATTGATTTGGAATGAGGTAAATTTATTTATCAGTATTTAGCAGAAGTAAAGAGTATGTTTAATGTATCTGTATATATACGTATATGTATGTACATATGTTTGTGTGTTTGCATAAAATAACAAAAACAACTAAAATTACTGTGGTACTAATAGTAACACAAGATTGGATTGGACTCAAAATCTTGGCTAACCCATTAAAATGACCAAGAATTCATTAAATTAGGAGGTAATTCATTACTACTGTGATTTTTTTTTCACATTTACATTTTTCAGCTGCTGAAAATTTTCAACAGACTCAATTACACTAATATTATTTAAGTTTAACCGAATGATCTGGATCTGTTCTTAGGTTTTCGGGTGAAGGATTAATGAAAGTCTGTATTTCAATTGATGAATTGTAATCTACACAATTCCACTTTCCACATATAAGAGTAGCCCAAAGTAACCATTTCTAAATTTCAGTGACAATGAAACATGCTTGAACATATTCAATCAAATTGATTGGGCATGCAATTCAATTTTATGAAATAGTATGCATTGAATTCAGTAGAATTAGTTGCTATAAAATTTTCTGACAGGAAGTATGAGCTTTCTTAAACTCTTTATTTTATTGTCTCAAAATTAATTCATATTTTCCCACGAATCTTTTACAGCTTGTCTGTCTTCCTCCCTTTCATTCTAGAAAGCATTTCATTAGATTTTGCAAATGAGTGAGCCCGTGAACAGTGAACTGAAATAAATGTGGTTTGATTCACTACTTCCCTTTCATTAGGCTAACATGTATTAGATTACTTCTGTTAATCCAAGTGTATTGAATTTAAAAAAGGAAAGACTTTTTTTTAAAAGGTGGTAAAATTAAACATAGATTTGAGCCAAACATCCATTATTATTGAAAAAATTAATGCAAGTATAAAAGTGGTCTTTTCTAAAAATGTTTAGTAACATATATTATGAGATCCAGTATTTAAACTCCATTTGTTGGTTTAATGTTTGGTTGCAAATTAATAAAAGACAACTAAATCAAATCTCTCTTATTAGCAGAAATAATTTTTGCATGTTAACTTAATTGCTGTAATAAGTGATTATTTTAAGCCATGTGTGAACATGTTTAGATATAATTAAGAACAACTAATCCTTTGAAAGGGCAGAAATGATTTTGTAATTTTTGAAAATGATTTAGCAATTGTATTCAAAGTAGAACACAGTTCTATTCACAATATTGTGAATCACCATTCACAACAGTGATCTCAGAGTTCAATGAAGAAAGTTGAGTTTAGTCAATTTAGTATTTTTTTTCTGCTTATCTGGAATTTCCCTCATTATTTTAGTGTTTAGGAATCATACTGGAAGGGTGGATGATTCGTTTCCAGAATTCTCTAGTTTGGGATGAATTGAGATATTCATTGGTTATTCGTTTTACTTTGAAAACCCTTTATGAATGTCAACACATAATTTTACATGATACATATATTTAAGTTCAGTATATTTCTTTTTTGTTAGTTCATTATATTTCCCAATATTGGCAACCTAATATTTAGAATTATGTAATTTTAAAAAATGTTTGTTTATTTACTTTGAGGGAGCGGGGAGTGCAGAGAGTGATGGGCAGCAAGAAAATCCCAGGTAGGCTCATGCTGATAGCACAAAGCTTGATATGGAGCTCGAACCCACAAACTGTAAAATGATGCCCTGAGCTGAAATCAAGAGTCAGGTACTTAACGGACTGAGCCACACAGGTGCCCCTAAAATTATCTAATATTTTAAGTTTTTGTAAATTATGTAAAAACTATTTATACTATTATTGATATTTACACTACTATATCATGTTCACTTATTATTCTGAATATATGGTTTTTTTTACTGCACAAAAATGCTCCCTTATTGCTTATATTTGTACATTTCAGCTTTCTTTTATAAAATGGAAAATTATTAGAAAGCTAGTATATCTATCAATAGTTTTCTACATGGTGTTTCATGGGATGGACATGCTTTTATTTTCTCATAATTATATGTATATTTATCTTTGTTCTCTGCTATAAACACTGCTATTGTAAACATCATTGTATACACATCCTTGCACACTACATTTTTTCCTCAGTAAAGGTTTTAATTTCTTAATTAACTGTATAAAACCTTAGTATTCTCAATTTCATATTGCCAGATTACATGCAAAGTACTATAACACATTGCATGACTTAAGCATTGAGTGAGAATACTCCCTTCTCCTTCAGTCTCTGATGGTAAGAGATGTTATAGCTCATTGTAACGTTTGCCTTCTGATGAATGTTAAGTTATGTGTCTTTACCCTGTAAGTGGTATGTCATTATCAAATAGTCATTTTCTTACTATTTCTGAGTTTAGCCTATTTTGTGCCTTTATAGGAACTCTTACGTTTGTCAGAAATATAAACTAGTACTAGTTTTGGAAAACATTTTGACAGTTTCTTTAAAAATAAACTGTAAACTAACCATATGTTTCAGCCTTTTCTTTCCTATGTATTTACCACCACCCTCCCCCCATGAAAATATATCTCTAATGAACACTCGAACAGGAATGTTCAGTGCAACTTTATATTTAATGCTCCAAAACCTGAAATAACACCAAACTTCCTCATAAGCGAACGGATACATTTTTGTATACTCATACAATGAACACTATCCAGAAATAAGAATGAATTACTGACACACACACAACATGAATGAATCCCAAGTCACTATACTGAGTGAAAGAAGCCAAGCAATATCAAAAAACAAAAAAGCACATCTAAGTTATTCCATTCATATAAAATTCTAGAAAATGTAAAAAAATGACATAAATTGGAATAGAGTTTGCCTGAGAAGTGTGGAAGTGTCAGAGCCGGGGTAGAAGGTTTACAATGAAGAAGGAGTAATCTTTTGGGAGTGATGAATATGTTTATAATCATGATTTTGGTGATTTTTCAAAATTATCAAATTTCACAATTCAAATAGCATGATTACAATTACAATTACACAACTACAATAAAATTACACTATTTAAACTACGCAATTCTTATAGTGAAATAAATCTGTTTTAAGAACTTTTTAAAAAAACAAACATAGAGGCATCTGGGTAGCTCGGTCAGTTGAGTGTTGATTCTTGATCTCAGCTCAGGTCATGATCTCAAGGCTCATGAGATCAAGCCCACCTTGGGCTCTGCACTGACAGCACTGAGCCTGCTTGCGATTTTCTCTCTTTCCCTCTTTCTCTGCCCCTACCCTGCTCATGCTCTCTCTCTCTTTCAAAATAAATAAATAAATAAACTTAAAAAAAATAAAAAGCAGAAATAAATTACCCCTTTATATGCTCATTGTCAAAATGTAATCATTCAATCATTATGAAATAATTTCTTTTTGAAAAATATAACTTTATATATTTACATATAAAAATGTTCAGATTTTGAGCTTGAATGGATTAAATGTTAAAAAAATTTTCAAGCCATCTAAATTCCAAAGTAAATTGGAAAAACAATAGATGTAACATTAAGCATAATAAATACATTACTATTTGAGCTATCTTGGCTTTGCAATCAGTCTCAGGATTAGAATCTCAGCTGCATCATTTCCTAGCAGTTAGAATGTATGTAGTCATTTAATTTTTCTGCGGCTCTTTGTAAATTCTGTGGCTCTAATGTAATTGTTGTAAGGATGAAATGAGCAAATATATGTAAAGTTTATTACAGCCATTCCAATAAACAATAAATCAATGCAATAAGTGTATGCTTATTGTTTTATTAGAACTTTTGGTGAAAGTGTATACTATTATCAATTGCTTTGTTCTTTACCTTACTTGTTTTACATGATTCTCTAAGTCGGGCAGTTGGCTTTGGTCACCTCAAATTTTGTCTTCTTATGTACCTTGAGAGGAAAGTAAAATAAAGATATATAAATTTAATGATAGGTTTACATATTGTCTCCTTTTGTTGCCCTAGCACAGTACAATGCAATATACATATAGTATAAAAAGGTAATATAGTTTTGATGTATGCGGATGTTGTCCTGAAGTACCTTCAAGTCTACTGAAAAGCTATATATAGCATTTAATTTAAATACTTTGTTAATTAAACTGCACAACCTATTAACTGTTATATGAACAGATGCTTTTTTTTCCTAACAACAACAAGAAAAAACAATAGTGATTCAGGAAATGTAATTTTTCCAAATCATGAAGGACAAAGAGGCAGATATCAAGACAAAAGTATAGAATATTTGTAAGAATAAGAAAACACATGGATATAGATAATTTAAAGCATGATGGAGCTGACATTCAAGAAACAATAGATGTTGACGAGGATGCAGAAAAAGGGAACACTTTTGCACTGCTGGTGGGAATGCAAACTGGTGCAGCCATTCTGGAAACTGGTATGGAAGTTGCTCAAAAAATTAAAAATAGGACTATTAATGACTCAGAAATTGCACTACTATTTATCCAAAGGATACAAAAATGTTTATTCAAAGAGGCACATGCACCCCAATATTTATAGCAGTACAATCAACAATAGCCAAATTATGAAATGAACCCAAATGTCCATCAACTGATGAATGGATAAAGAATACACACACACACACACACACACACACACACACACACGCACACACATACGCATATATGTACATATACACACGCAATGGAAATTTACTCAGCGATCAAAAAGAATGAAATCTTGCCATTTAACAACATGGATGGAACTAGAGTGTACTATGCTAAGTGAAACAAGTCAGTCAGAGAAAGATAAATATCATATGATTTCACTCATATGTGGAATTTAAGGAACAAAACATATGAACATAGGGGAAGGGAAGGAAAAATAAAGTAAAAAGAGATAGGGAGGCAAACCATAAGAGACTCTTAAATACAAAGAACAAACCGGGGGTTGTCGAGGGATGTTGAGTGGGGGGATGGGCAAAATGAGTGGTGGACATAAAGAAGGACACTTATTGGGATGAGCACTGGGTGTTATATGTAAGTGATTAAAAACTAAATTCTACTCCTGAAATAATTATTACACTATATGTTAACTAACTTGGATTTAAATAAAATTAATAATTAAATAATTAAATAAAGGATGATGGAGACCATCAAAAGAGAATTCACGTATATTCTTACTCCACACATGTCGCCATAACTTTCCTTGGAAATATCAGCAGTATCTTCAAATGGGACAACATCAATTTATCAAAATATTCATGAATTTATTAGGCTATATATATATAAAATATTAAATATTCTGACATCACTTTTACCTTACTTAAATTCTCTGTAATAGTCAAGCCATTCCAAGAGGCTAAATAGATTATTGGGAAACTTAATAAACTTTAAAAAGTTCCATTTGTACTTTAAAGACTATTAAAGCTAGTTTTACTTATGGAAATGTTTATTATGAAGACATTTTTAAGTATAGCCTTATATGAATACCTATGAAATAATCCAGAAAACAATTCCATCAATTAAAATTATAACAAAACTACTTTTAAATATTTTCCTTTAGTTTCTTTCCAGATTAAGAAATTTACACAATCACTTAAAATATATAGGGTTATTATTTAAAATTTTTTAAATAGGAGTGCCTGAGTGGCTCAGTCGGTTAAGCTTCTGACTCTTGGTTTCGGTTCAGGTCATGACCTCACAGTTTGTAACATGGAGCCTCGCGTCAGGCTCTGCGCTGACGGTGTGGAGCCTACTTGGGACTCTCTTTCTCCCTCTCTCTCTGCTCCTCCCTCACTTGTGTTCTCTCTCTCTAAAAATAAATAATTAAGCATTAAAAAAATTTTTAAACAAATATTATGGGATAAGGCAAATAGATGCATTATAGGATAAATACTCTGAGAAATTTAATAATCAAGTTGGGAGATGAAACAATGTGTCCAATTTTAAATATCATAGTAATTAAACTTTCCATTTATAGCTTTCAAATTTAAAAAATGTTGAGCTTATTATAATTATAATGAAATATTGAACACAATTATATGAACTTTAATAATTGATACCAGTGTATCTTCTATGTAACTTTATGGAATGTTGAAAAGAAGTAATTAGAGTAAAGAAAGAGTTTATGTTAGGAGGTTAATGCCTTTAAAACTATATAGAAGACATAAAAATTCAGGGCAATTGTTATTTGACCTTGAATATTAACAATGAGAACATTATTTTATGCTGATTTTAGTTAAAGGAAGAGAAAACTTTTTTTTCAGAAAAAAGATAATAGTTCATTTTAGCAGCTTTCAGTTACAATAGAGCTTGAGTCTTCCAAAACTGTCTCTAATTTGAAGAATTATTTTACAGATCCAAAAACCCAGCCTGCAAAATAAATATCATTTAATAACAACAGGTGTCATGGGACACCTGGGTGGCTCAGTCTGTTAAGTATCCGAATTCGGCTCAGGTCATGATCTCACCATTCGTGAGTTCTAGCCTCTGGTCGGGCTCTGTGCTGACAGCTCAGAGCCTGGAACCTGCTTCAGATTCTGTGTCTCCCTCTCTCTTTTCCCCTCCCCCACTCATGATCTGTCTCTCTTGAACTCTCAAAATGAATAAAAACGTTAAAAAAAGTGAAAAATAACAGGAGGTATTTCAAAAGAATATCGACTGTGTCTCTTCGTTTTTCTAGATAATAGGCACAGTCCAAGTGAATAGCAACAGTGGTATCCATGCAGCAAACTCTCTAGAGACATTCATATTATTGTTCTTTTTTTCATGATTCTGGTCAAACAAAACATTCTTCAGGTTTGATTAGGATTGAAGAAATCACAATTATTTTGTATAGATATGAGAAAAGCCCCAATGGTCAATGTATGATATTTTGAGTTAAATTTTATAATTGAGATAATGGGATTATTATTAGCAATGGCATCATTGTGTGAATGAATATAATAAATAGTAAATAGGCATAATCATAATTGTTTTCTTATATTTGTTTCTAGTAAAGCATAAATTAATAGTCAATATCCTTCTATTACATATCTTAAATATATTATTTAGCAATATGATTTTTGGACACATGTGTCTTTAAAACCTTGGATATGCCCATATCTTTCCCTTTTAGGTGGAATTCACTTGTTTTACTAGATGGTAGTATTTTATTCAATGGATAAAACACCACAATTTGACTGCTTCATCTCTCTCTCTCTCTCTCTCTCTCTCTTTTTTTGCTATTGCAAACAAGGTAAACATGAATTGCTTTTTATACATGTCTGTGAACACCTACCCAAAAATTAGAGTAGGAGAAAATAAAAAGGATTGATGACAGTGTGTTGCCTTTACTGGCTTTGACAATTTGTTATAATTGTAAAGCTAGGTTCTTATGTAAAATATGGTTATGAAAAACCATAATCTGTCTCTCTAGTTTTTAAAATGCAATTATATTCCTTTATTCATTTACATTTTATTCCTTTATACTAGAGAAGGTAAAAAAGATATAGACAGGCCCAATAATTGAAAACAACCATCCTTTTCTTCACAAACAAATCATTCTACAAGAGCAGAATAAAAACTGGATTTACAAAAAAAAAATTAATTAAAGATTTTATGTTAAAAATCCTACTAATTAAAGGGTTGTGTTACATTTAATTATATTGGATGAGATAACCATGAACTCATAACAGGGGGCTATAAGTGATCTATAAGAGGGTTATGAAAGGTACAACCTCCAAATTGGTGGGGAAAGGAGATAGGAGAATGATATATTAGATAATACTTCACATACTATAGAATTTTAAATTTAAACAGGCATGTGATTAGAGGTTTTGTTGCCAAAAACAGTTGGGTGATTAATTCCCAAGAGAATTTTCAAGGGTGCTTTGTTTGCCTGAGAATTTCATTTTGTGCGCAGACAGAAGAATGAGCTTTCTCAGGGAAAGGGCATATTAACCATATCTTTTAAGAAATACAATCAGAATTCCAGTTTACTATTAGACCTTGGTAAATAAAACTGTACAGTGGACCAAAACACAAATGGTCACTTATGTAACCAGTCTTATCTATCTATCTATCTATCATCTATCTATCATTTATCTATCATCTATCTTATCATCCATATATCTAGACTTAGGCATATATGTATGATAATTATTTTAAAATTAGTACATTACTTACTGAGCATTTAATCAGATAAGAGGAGCTAGATAAGTAAATTACTTTAATGACATCAGGTCAAAACATACCCATTTCTGAAAGAGGGATTGAGATACTCAGATTCTGCTGATATGCTCATTTGTTCTGGATAGCGTTTGTGTGGATGGTAAGATTTTTTTTCAGTACCTTTACATATATGTGTGCAAGGTTGACTAGTAATTGTGCATAATACATTCTTCCCAATATGTTAACACCTTCTATTAGGTTAAATTAGATACTGTCTTCCTATCACAGAATTTCTGCTATCGCAATTTTTGTTTATAATACAATTATTTGTAGCTAATGTAATGCAATCTTTATCTAATGTTAGGTCCTCTTGAAAGGCCAAAGTACTGATAACAGATGAATGCTCTCAAAGGTGAAATCAGGATGAAAATTTATTTTACAGATAGACTTAATAGATATATTTCTGCTTGTTTAGGATATCTGGATATGTAAGGAAGATGAGACGTAGCGGAAAACCTTATGTTAAATTTTTCTTGTTTATGATTTGTAATATTTTGGAATTTAAACAATCGGTTTGCCGTGATTTTATTTGAGAGCAAGATGTATAGTGTATCTATTTATTAAAATATGACAGTTATTTTGTTGAATATTTGGTTCTTTAATATTAAGATATATGATATGTATGTTAATGAAATTTCCCTAAACTGGGAAATATGAACTACTTTGTAGATTCACTCCTTCACTGGGAGTCTAAGGCATTGGAGAAATAAATCATCTTTGTTCAGAATGACCTATGGATTTTAGTGAATCACAATATAAATAGAATTTGCTCAAAACATAGATGTCACAAAGATTAAATGATATACATAGACAGCAGAATTATGGGTTACAAAGGAAATGTCTACATTTTTCTTTAGAATAGAGGTGACCACAAATGGTCACTATGAGATATACTTAGCTCCCACTACCATTTTATCGATGGCTTTAGCTTTACTGAGCAATTTTCTATTCCTTAACACAATACGATCACATTTCAGACCGTTTAGTTATCTAAGCTTGAATATTTTACAAACTCTCATCTACCTCTGTGTCAGTTATGGGTCAATTTTTTTTAATGTTAAGCTGAAGTTAAGCTGTTACCTTGTCTCTGAACTCTATTCTTGGATACTCCCTCCCATTACAGGACACTGTGCATATATGTACTGTATTGTAATTAGTTTGAATTGATTAAGAACAATTTAGGTACAAAGATGATCTTCCCCTTTATTGTTTCCTAGAAAACATCACCATGCCTAATACATATTTTTCACTCATTAAACCAAACATGTAAACAAATAAACCAAATGAACATTATTACTGGCTCCCAACTTTTCAATTTTCAAGACTTTGGTTTGATATACATGGCTATTAGCATGGAATCCCTTTCTTGATTATTTATACATGTACATACGCTCTCTTCTCTTTGTCAGATCAAATAAGACATTTCAAGAGATTAAATAATATTGTGCCAGATCACAATTCAATGTCAGAATTGTGGCTCGATTTTAGTAGACTTTAAGTATATTGTCATACATCTTCCTTTATTGGTAGTTAGTAACAGTCTTGAAACTATAGAGAATCATACAGAGTAAAACTTTTGTTTTGCTAACATGCTTATATCTAGCATAGGTTTTGGTAGTTGTTAGAAATGAAACATTATCTAAAATCATAAGTTTAAGTAAAATATATTGCATGACTTAATTTTTCTCTGTGAAACCTGCGGAGTAAATTGTATAACTGCAGATGAAGTTTCTAGGAGAATGTCAACAATTTCTGAGAATATTATGAATAATATTGCCATCATAGGAAACTGGCAACTTTTGGAACTCATGAACTACAATATACAGTTGCTTAATACAATATATATGCATATCATGTGTGTGCGTGAGTGTTGTGTGTGTGTGTTTGTGTGTGTGTAATGGATGTTTTCCTTGTCTTTTGTAGCTAACTTCCACTTACTGTTTCAAGAACTAGACTCATTTCTTTTTCATTTCCCCTAGTCGTCTTTTAAATATGTAATATTCTTGGTATTTCAAAGAGAGACAAATAATTAATATTCAGTAACAGATACTTCCCATTGCTTTTATTTCAAACTCAACTGATTTTTTTCTTCTGCAATTTTGAATTTGTCTTTAATTCCATACAGTGTATTTCTCACCTCAGTTATTATAATTTTCATGTCAAGAAATTGAACTTGGATCTTTTGTGACAACTTACATGGTTCTACTTAAGTTTTGAATAAATGAAATGCAATAATGCCTGTTTTAATGTTCATGCCTGATAATTGTAATATCTGTGTCAGTTATGGGTCAGTTTTTTTTTTTTGATGTTAATAAACATTTTTTTAATGTTTATTTTTGAGAGAGAGAGAGAGAGAGACAGAGAAAGCGTGAGCAGGGAAGGGGTAGAAGGAGAGGGAGACACAGAATCTGAAGCAGGTTCCAGGTTCTCAGCAGTCAGCACAGAGCCCAAAATGGGGCTGGAACTCACGAACCATGCGATCATGACCTGAGCTGAAGCCAGATGCTTAACTGACTGAGCCACCCAGGCGCCCCCTGGCTGGCTTTAAAGAAGCAAACCCCCTTGAATTATGAGGGTTTTCAACTTGGTGAGTAGGAACAGGCAGAGGTCCTGGACCTGTGGGAGTGCCATATGTTTACCCTTTAATGCTTTTGGGTGGTTCTTTCTCCAGCCACGGATAGTTTCCCCAAAGATGAGTGATTTTTCTTCTCCAGTCTTTAGCTTTCTCATATGTCAATAATGGAAGTTGAATTTTATGATCTGTGATTCCATATCAGTTTTAAATAGTCTACTAATTCTGACAATTTCCCAAAGCTGTGGTTGTGATATCTAAAACAATTCTGTTTAGAATTTGTGGCAGTTTTTTAATTGCCTTCAAATACTCTGACATTCTATCATTGAAAGGCAGTGTCTATGTCTCCTGCCTTTGTGCATTCATGGACTTATAACTGTCAAGCAATAGGGTATGACAGAAGTTTTACTGTGTGACTTGTGAGGCTATGTCATAAGAGACTATGCAAATTGCATTTAATTGTGGTAACATTCATGCTGTAGTCCCTCAGCTGCCATGTAAGATATTTAACTGTCTACAAGCTGACATCCAGTGAGGGGTCCAAGACACACGGCAAAGTCTTGTATAGATACTCTTGTTGAGAATTCTAGCTAAGATGCATCTCTATATTATTCCAGCCTGGGCACAAAATATGTGAATGAATCAGACTCCAGATGGTTTTGGATTTCATATAGTCCCAACTGAGGATCCCAATATAATGGAGAGGAAACAGGTATTTCTTTGGTTCCCTCTACAAATCCCAGGCCCACAAAACTTGCGAGCTTGATAAAATGGTTGTTTTATGCTAGAAGTTGTTAGATGTTTTGCTATGTGACAAGAGTACCAGATGAACAGTTATGAAAGTAATTTTTATTATTACTTTATTAAATTGAGATGACATTCTATAGAATTACATTTTAAAGTTTCTTGTTTCAACTGAAAACTACGACTTTTATTCTCAATGAAACTTTCCTAATACTCTTTAATTGCAAAATGTAAAAGTTATACTAAAAACAATAGTATAATGAAAGGGAAATAGCTTACCCACTTTAAGGCATTTTTTTGTCATAAATCTGCAAGACGTGATAGTACCACTAAATATGACATTGTGTTGAGCAGGAAAGTAGGGGATATACTACAGCTATAATGAAAGTTTGGAAGAATTTCAGCTGGAAACTCCTAGGAGGAAAAGATTGAAATAGTATATTACTACAGATATTATCACTATGTTATAAACAACTGGTGTTTCATTAAAAACACACACACTCACTTTATAAAATAGAACCACATCAAAGCAACAGGAAAACATGGAACACGGTTACTATCACACAGTCAATAGAAGATACACCGATTATGTATTGACATTTTTTTATTTAATACTTTGATTTTTTTCTTTCGAAATTTGAATAATGTTTCACAATAATTTTTTCTAGTAAGTGCACATGGAAATTTAAAATGAGTCATTTAATTCAATGAGTTTATTTTAAGCATAAAACTCACAAAGTTTGTAAGTTTATAGTGACTTAAAAACTCAATATGATGATATATAAAGAGTTGAAAATAAATAGCAACTGGGTCGCTGGGGTGGCTCAGTCAGTTAAGCATCTGACTTTTGATTTCGGCTCAGGTCATGATCTCACGGTTTGTGGATTTGGCCTAATTTTGGGCTCTATGCTAACAGTTCAGAGGCTGCCCGGAATTCTCTCTCTCTCTTCTTCTCTCTCTGCCCCTCTTCCCCCATCTCAAAATAAATAAACTTAAAAAATATTTAAAAAAAAGAAAAGAAATAGCACTCTTTATCCAAATGATTTTCTTAGATATCATGGACTTTGGCCAAATTATGAGAGGTCTTGAAAATATCAATACCAGAGAACATTTTTGAGGCCCTATAGAGCTACTAATTTGTATGTGTTTTCTCTTGACAAATTTTAGCTTTTGACTAGACTGAATTTTTTTTTACAGGATATGGGATCTTAACTAGCTTGTTTCATTTCTAGTGCAATATGTCAATATAATACTACAATATATTAAGTGGTAATCATACAGTTTCTATCAATTCTGCATATGCATAATGTATCTAAACAATAATCTAAAGGGCTTCCTTAGATTTTGGGCCATTCAGAGGCATAGTTTGTCTCATGCAATCTTTGAATTCCTGAAAATTTTTAAAAATAGTGTCTTCCACATTTAAGCAACACAGGTGGTTTCACTTGGTTTTCCTGGATAGCTCTCATCAATACATGAGGCATGTATGTAATTAAACTTGTCCGTTTTCTTTTGTTAACCTATCTTTTACTATAGGGGAGTCAGCCTTGAAACAAAAGTATAGGAGGAAAATTATTTTTCCTCCCTGACAATATACTGTTTTTAACTAAAGGAACTTATAAATTATCTGCATAGGAAAAACATGTACATATGAAAATACTACGGTCTTAGATGTTGTTACTTAAGGGGGATATTTTCTGTTAAAAGTCTCTGCAGTTGATCAAAACAACATAAAAAAAGTTCACTAAGGAAATTAAGAATTTAAATTAGATTTTGCTACTGTTAGGCTTTAGTCTACTGCAGAGACAATTTGACAACAAACAAAAATGATAGTGGGGAGATACTTTACAAATACTTTAGTTAACTTAAATATCCCTTATACATAGAGCAAGTTGTCTCCATACTTTTAAATGTATACCATTTCGTAAAGGATGAGAGTTTAATTTTCAAGAGGTTAAAACCAGTTTCGCAAAAGGCCATTTCACGGAAGCACACTGTTTGAACCTGGTCTGTTTTGTTGTAGCAAAAGGAAGTCTCCAGCTGATCCTTTTGATTTCCCTAGCTGGTTTGTTTGATTACCCTCCTATGGATAATTCAAAAACCATATGGGGGGAATTTACTCTTTTAGTATTTGCAACTAAAACCTGCTGGGATACTTAGATCTTACAGCTTATAAGCAAAATAGGGGGAAAGTCATATCATTTTTATTTCAGGGTGAGGAATGAACTTTACAAAACTAAAAATGAAAAGAACGGCATTTTGGGAAACTATAATGTAACTCAAAGATATTTTACTTTTTTAGTTTGATTTCTAGGTCAGTTTCAGTTCTTTGTTAGCTGGTTTACAAAATACCTCATTTATCTTCCTTCGTTTGATAACAGTTCTTCATGAGAGTCTTTATAGGACTCTTACAAACAAATGCTTATTTTTTGATATATTAGTTATATCCCATATGTCCAGTGATAAAAGAGATATCAATATAGAATGCCAGTCCTGAGATTTATTTGTACATTACTTTAGACATTTTATTGCATGGCTAATATTTGTAAAATGAACAAAACAGAAATGTCACTTGTCATAATACATCTGTGAGAGACAAAGTACTTTTCCTATAATTTTAGGTAGAGTGCTGTAGAGAAACAACAAATTAAAAGAATGTTTAATAAATACATCTGTGATTCTCTGACTCCCAACTAGCTGTTTAACAGTGTAATAAACTGCGATGCTAAATATCCTGAGCTATGTAGATCCCACAGACTGCCCCTGCTTCAGATGCCAGTCATAAGTCGTAGGTCATCTGTACTTTTGACTAACTAGCTATGTTAGAGGGGTTCTCATGATCCCCTCCTCAGGTTCAATTATTTGCTAGAACAACTTACGGAACTCAGAAAATACACTTTACTTACATTTACTGAGTGATTATAAAGAATACAACTCAGGACAATCGGATGGAGGAGAAGTGCAAGTCAAAGTTTGGGTGGTGGCAGGTTGCCCAGAGCTTCATGCTCTACGTGGGCCCACCACCTTCCCAACACATTCGATGTGTTCACCAACACAGGAATTCTCTGAACCCTGATGTTTTGGGGGTTTAGATGAAGGTTTCATTACATAGGTATGATTAATGGAATCACTGGACATTGGCATGGAACTCAATCTCTGTTCCCCAATAGTCTCAGGAGGTTCAGTTGAGGATGAAAGTTCCAACTCTCTAATTATGGCCTCGTCTTTCTGCAGACCAGAACCCAGGCTGAAATGCTCAGGAAGTTTCCACCGTCTCATTAGCATACTAAAGATACTCTTACCATTCAGGGGCTTCCAAGGGTTTTAGGAGATCTGGGCCAGGAACTGGGGCAAAGACCAAATATTTATTTTTTTAATTATACCCCAATACGTTAAGAGATGCCATTTTTCATAGGGTGATCAGGAAAGTCCTTTCTCACAAGATTGCTGTCTAGAGAGGCCGCTAACCGAAGGGAAGACTGAAAGGAGACCAGATGTGACTCCAGTCTTCTTAAGCAAAAGAATGGCTTGGATTGAATGACATTTTGAAAGATCACTCTGGCTGCTCTGTAGAACTGTATTGTGGGGATGAAAGAGTAGAAGCTGTGAAATTCTTCTTTTTTTATTATTATTAAACTTTTGGACATATAGATTTAGCACTTTGGGAGGTTTGAATAATGGAAACAAAACTTTTAGCTGAAATGATAGTTCCTCTGGGAAGTCTTCCTTGAATTATTATGCAGAGTTAAGTGCTCACTTCTCCAGGCCCACAGAACATCATTTTCAAATGTCTACTAAAAATAGAACATACTGCATTTTTATGGTTATTTGATTATACATCTACAGCCACCATTAGTAGATTATAAGCCCCTGGAGAACAGATTCTGAGTTTGTACATCTTTCTGCCTGGTGGTTACTATATTGTAGGTAATCAATAAATTCTACTGAATGCGTGAATGGACCCCAGCTCTTAAATATTTCTCTTCTGAGACTTAAATATTTAGCTTGCCACACTACTTAGTTTATTATGGTTCTTTTGCATAAAGAAAGCATCTTTTAAAAATATTTTAAATCTATTTTATTTAGCACACATATTGAAATGTATGTAATTATATTGATGAGATGACTTAGGCAGTAACAACTTATTTTTCAGTGTGGTACATTCCAGCAATTTTATGACCTTTATATCAAAGTTTTTTTACCTTATGGTGTTAATACAACATATTGTAGCACATTGGAATGAAATCTTTATTTTACACCATATGGTAGTCTTCCAATAGCAGTCAACAATGAGTAAAAATTTGAGGAAGAAAAAAAAAACCTAACATATTCCATTTCACATGGTATTATTGTGTTAGCTCTTACTGAGAAATAAACAAACTTAAATAAAAAGTCTTGCATAGTCAGTCAATAGAGAATGCAGAAAACATATTCTGTTCTCATGTTTCAGAATTCCGTAAAACTACATTTTTTTATATACATACTAAAACACACAGTACTATTTAACCTTTTAGAAAAGTAGTAAAAAAAATGTACTTGGGGGGCCTGGGTGACTGAGACAGTTGAGTGTCTGACTTTGGCTCAGGTTATGATTGTGCCATCCAAGGGGACAAGCCCTGCATCAAACTCTGAACTCTCAGCACCGTTTTGTGTCTCCCTCTCTCTCTGCTCCTTCCCTACTCATTCTCTCTCTCTGTCTCTCTCTCTCTCTCTCTCTCTCTGTCTCTCTGTTTGTCTCTCTCAACAATAAAAAAATAGATAAATAAAACAATTTAAAAAATTGTACTAAGTGATAACATGAAACAGGTAATTATAAATTTCAATAGTCAAGTCTCAAATGTTCATTTAAATATTCACTTATATACATATGCTTTTATAATTTATTTTAATCTTTTCCATTGGTACTTTTCATTTGTTACTAATCAATTAAAACAAGAAGAAAATAAACTCTACAAATTGCTTTAAAATTATCTGTCTCAGGAGCACCTGAGTGTCTCAATTGGTTAAGCTTCCAACTCTTGATTTCAGTTCATGTTGTGATCTCGGGTTGATGAGATCAAACCTAGAGTTGGGCTCTGTGCTGGGCAATGAGCCTGCTTGGTATTCTCTGTCTCCCCCACTCTCACTCTTTAAAAAAATTATCTGTTTCAGTATTTTCCTAAAGTCTGTATTTATTTCAATATTTATTTATTTTTTTGAGAGATAGAGAGAAGCAAGGGAGGTGCACAGAGAGAGGGAGACACAGGATCTGAAGCAGGCTTCAGGTTCTGAGCTGTCAGCGCAGAGCCCAACCCTGGGCTTAAACTCACAGAACGCAAGATTATGACCCAAGCCGAAGTTGGATGCTTACCTAACCGAGCCACCTAGGGGCCTTGTAAAGTCTGTGTTTGTAATACATATGAATATGATTTTATACCTTAAGTTTTAATTAGAAGCAATTTCTATTTTAAGCGTATTACTTTGTAAAATGTAACACAAATCCTTGTGCAAAAAACTAATTATTTCTCTTTAAAGACAAGACTGATATAACATTCTCAATGTCCCTAACAATAATGATTATGTTTAGTTTTTTCAAAATCAACATTGGTGTACAATTATCATGTCTGTGTTAAATTTTTAATAAATGGAGGAAAATATTTAAAGAGCATTTAAAATATTGTTGAATCAAGATGTTTATACAAGTGAATATTCTGATATTACCAGTCTGACTCTTGTGATTACACTTAATAGGTTTAATCCCTGTTAATAGGTTAGTACCTGAGTTTGGAACAAAACAACATTTAAGTATGTGTTTTTAAATAAAGATCTAGGTCAGAATGGAAACTATCACTAATAATGGGAATTTAGACCATAAAATCTATTTACATAAATGCTTCTCCCTAGTTTTTAATTCATTGGCAGGCAGTAAGTTAAATGTGCCTTCCCTTCCAGGTGCTAGAATACAACTGGGTGACAAATTTTATGTTCCCCGATAGCTCTGAGAAAGTAAATATCACTGTATTCTTTCACAATATGCAATCATGACTGGTCAGTTATTACATTTGTTTAATGTTATTTTAAATTAAACAGAAAACATTAGATCTAGTCTATTTGATTATCTTTAACAGAGGAACCTTCAGGCAGAATTATAAATTAAACTATTGCTTTCTTTAGAAGGACATTCATTTCTTGAGGCTTATCGACATTGGTCTAATTTAGTTTTAATGCAATGGGGTCACTCAGTTGAAATCACATGGTTTGTTTTTGCATCATGTTCTGCAGGATTTTACCTCATGAGATTAAGAAATCAATTCTTGGGCTGGGTATTCAGTTTATTCTGTCCCTGGAGTCCGTGAGAGCTTATCCATTTCTACCTAGTGAAGCCTGTCGGGATGGCCAGAGTAGTTACTTTTTCTTCAAAGCATTTGTAAGTATTCCTCTGAAACAGTTCTTCCCCAGGGCACAATTAGGATGATTCTTTCCCTCTGCCCAGAACTGCTTTTAATCACTTTGAAGTGGCTGTAATTATTTCTTTCTGACCGCTGTTGGGCCTGTGTGCACAAAGGTTACTGGGAGTGCTCGGTACTCTGTTTTCAAACCTATGTTACATACTGAGAGACTCACAGCATCAGGTTCTCTATTCCAGTGGGGGGTAACATGGAAAGCAGAGAAGATAAACATGGCCTCCTAGACAATAAAGAGATCAAGCTGAACACCCAGGATGTATGATCGTATGATTCCCTTTCTATAGCTTGTGTGAAGTTTAGCAGATATCATTAAAGATCAAAAGAAAACAAAAACTACCTAAATAATCCACCAATCTCACTTTCAGAGAAATTAAAGCCTATTAATAAATAAACATCAATGATTTAGCTCTAATGCCAAATGTTCGTATAAACTGTTTATATTGGCCCAGGAGATTATTTTTAATAAATACTTTTATTTTAATAGAAGTATTAGTGTAACTAATAGGTCAAAGTGACTAAAGAATGATTTTGTGCCCTTAGAAACACATTGTTAAACAAATGTCTCCCACATTTTTGTTTGGAATGCTATTAACATGCTGGTGTGCAACCTTACATTCAACTGTCATTTGGTTTAATGAAAGGCATATGCGATGTAAATTGCATGTATAATGGTTTATACAGCAAGGACAATGCTTGAATTTTATTGTTTTGTATATTTTTGTTTGTATGAAGAGTAAAAAATGTTTAAAGGTTTAACATTTTATAATAGGATTATACATTCTATTATACTGGAAAACATACATATTCAGCCCAAATGAGACAATCTAGATTTTCAGAATTTTACAATTTATAATTAAATTCATGCAGTAGATTTCAGTGCCTTTCATAAAATTCACCTTTTTCTAATCCTGTCAACATAGTTAAGGAAGCATCTTTGAAATTTGGACAACACCATTCTCTACATTACTAAATCCAATGGTCAGCTTCCAAATCTTACTTGAGTTAGTGGTACTTGACAAAACTGATAATTCTGTTTCCTTTGAAATACATTTTTTCTAGATTGAGTGAGACTGTGAATACCTGGATTTTTTCCAACCCTGCTGGCTACTCTCTTAGTTTTTTTTTGTTTGGTTTCTTTTCATTCCCTAATCCCTTAACAACTAGAGTGCCCTCAGGATTCCTTCCTTGATTTTTGTAATTATTATGGAGGAATAAGCTATCCCAAAACTCAGTAGTTTAAAAGAGTAAATGTTGTAGTCTCTGGGTCTAGAGTTCTTTCCTGTCTAGTAAGAAGGTGAGAATCAGGATTAAAATGCTAGTGATGGCTAATGTCCGGGGGAAGGCAAGAGCCCCGATTAAGGGTCCTTGCTCTGTTTTTTTTTAAGATCAGAAGGTTTACAAACATGGTGATGGATTGCACAAAGAGACAATGAAACTGTGAACATTAACTCGTGGACATGAGGGCAAGGGAGTCTTGAAGATACGCGGGGTTCGGGTTTGGGATTTGGGTTAATACAAAACAAAATCCTGGCATCAGGAGGCTGGGCAGAAGGTTGTTTATAGCAGAAGTGAGGCACCACCTCTGTTTATGTAAACTGGTCTAGGGAACAAGAAAGACAGAGTTTGCTACCTCAGGTTCAACAAGGCACCTTTCTTTTGTGAATTAGCTCCACTCTGGGCAACTTCGCTCCGCAGTGCCCTGCAATGGTCAATAGCCCTATTTACCTGTTTTTCTAATTTGGTCCTTCTTTTCTGTGACAGCAACTTTCTGCTATAGAACTAAATTGGGGAGTCCTTCTGCCCTGAATACCTTATCTTATTTACCTCATAAACCTTTGTATTAGGGCCTTTGCCCCACCGTCTCTGTACTGAGGCCTTTACCCCGCCCTCTCTATATGTATTTACTTAATCATGTTTACCCAGACTCGGGTGTGAGCATTCTATGGCTTTCTAATTCCTTATGTCTTGCAAGCCCAGAGAATTCCTAAGCTTATTCCCCACAAGTAAATATGTATTCTTCCTCAGGATTCCATATGCCTACGGAGTGGTTCTGGGATAGGTTCTATTGATTTTAATGCTTACTTTTACATAGGTGTTCAACTGATGTGTTATTTGATGGGTGAATGGTGACTTACATTTCTGGAGGCTGGTAAACTCATTGGCCTGGGCAATAGAGGTGACCGAGCCATGTGATTTTCAACATCCGGCAGATTAACCTGGGCTTGTTCATATGAAAATGATAATCTTCCAAGAGAGAGATCGGAAGTACATAAAGTGTCTAGATGGCTGCCTCGATTCTTCCATTACAGTCTATTGGCCAAATCACATCACAAGGCTGTCCTAGAATCAAAAGGGTATGAATAGATGTCACTTCTTGTTGGAAGGCACTATAAAGTCACATTAGAAAGGCATAGTTTGAAGGAGACACATTTGAAGATAATACTCCCAAGCATTTTTTATTTCTGTTTTTATTTCCTCGGTGATCTTACCGAGCTGCTTAGATTGATTTAAATACTGTGTGGAGAACTTCTAAATTATATCTGTAACTAGTACATCTTGTTGAGATTTTAGACTTAAATAATTGATTTCTTATTTGATATTTTCAATTGGATGCCAAGTAATCTTCCTGCTCACCCTACCAACGTGCTTCTGCATATTCTTCCCTATCTCAGGTATCAAAATCCACCTCCTTCAGGTTATGAAGTCAAAAACTTAAAATAGTGCCAAAGCCTTTTTTCTCCCATACCCTAAATTCAATCCAGCAGTAAATCACCTCTCTAACTGAAAAGTGTAGGGAGGAAAAATGTTTCTCTATCCTTCTTAGGTTATCGGCAGGGGCTCTGTAACAAAACAAACAAAACAAACAAAAAATAAACAAAAAAGCAAAGGTAAGTTTACTAACACGTGTAACTCATATTTAAGTGGAGAAATTCAGGGATGAATAACTCAAGAGGTGGCTTAGAACTAAAGGCTTTAACAACAAGAACAAAGTACATTTGTAAAGAAATGAAAGGAAAAAGAGGCAGTTTTAGTCTTCCAAAAGCTGCAAACTAAGAAGTTAAATATGTTGGGGGAAACTATTGGTAGATAAAGGCTAGTTAGTAAAGTCTGTGATACAGATTCCTCTGGGGCCATCTTTGGGCTGATAAGGGTCTAAAGTTCTCTGGTGATTAACTTTTGTCCTTCCTGGTAGAGAGCAGAGGAGGGACACATTTGTGAACTTGTGTTCTGCTTGTAGGCTGATGGAGGGAGGGCAGAAAGCTTTTCCTATACTTGCTTCTCAATTGCCTTCAGATGAAAATGATCCTTATAAGAAAGCAGCGTATTTTGAGTAGCAAATTCTGCTAGGCTTTAAAAGTATGTTCTATATCTGAGTACTCTCCACTTCCGGTACCTCCATGTCCAAACCACCACTCTCTCCCACTCGTATTATTGAAACCCATCACCTAAAACGCATTCTGTTACAACTTAAATCAAACTATATCAATATTCTACTCAAAACCTTTTGACAGCTCTCAGACCCTCTTATTCTAAAAGCCAGTATCTCTCCAATGAGTCCGTCCCCACACCTTGTTCTATTCTTCACATCACTCTGCTTGGTAATAGTGGAAATCTTGCTCTATGTCAAAGGTGCCTGGCATATTGGTGCCTCAGGACCTAGGCACGGTTATAATTCTATCTGCAATTCTCTTCTTCTGTAGATACAAGACTCCTTCTTTCACCTCTTTCAGGCTTTGCTCACATTTCACATTTTAAATGATGCCTTCCCTGTTCACCGCATTGTAAATTAACACTAGAGTCACACTTTCCCTCTTGCCACAGTCCCACTTACAGCATCCCTCTCCCTGACTTAACTGCTTCATTTGTCATTTAGCACAATTCACCATCAAACACACACACACACACACACACACACACGCACATACACATACTTTGGTCTATCTCACTTCTCAAATTAACAAACTATTTGAATGAAAGGGGTTTGTTCTTTCATTGACTGATGTTTCCTGCATAACTATAAGTAGGCACTCTGCATATTGGTTGGTGAAAAAAAAGGCCAAAGAAAGTAAAATATTCTAAGTGTGTTTTACAATTAAGCCAACTGTAGCAGAAAGATTAAGAGAGAGAGAGAGAGAGAGATATCATGTGGGCAAATAATGAACAATATCTGTGGAATAATATTTACTGGGAAACAAAGTTTTTTGGATACATGGTTAACTAGTGACAAAGCAAAAATCTAAAAATTTGTACACTAAATTGTTAAAAGCTTTAATAATCTCCCCATATGGGGATGAGTGTGGTAAGATTATTAGAATTTGAGAGGAGTGTGTGAGAAGAGTAAATTCCATGTTTTACTCAGATTATTTATGTATTCTAAAGTTCCTCAAGATATTATCAATTTTAATGAATATCTCTAAACATTTCTTGAGTATTCATAATTATATGTTATATCCTAAGTATTCTCAATTATATATTATAGAATGAACTGATATCATTATTATAATATAGTTGAAACTAACAATATAACATTGAACATGCTGGCCAATCAATGCAAATACAGGTCCTGTACTGATAAATACCATTCTGTAAACTGAGTGAATTACAATTTCTTGCATTTTCTTGAGTGTACTAGATGTTTGCGATGTTGCTAACATGTTTTGACTATAATATTTCTAAGCAATTTGTTAGTTTTAATTTATAAGCATTATTATAGTTACTTTAAATAATTCATTAATTAGGTTTCTACTAAGTAGTCTTTAGTCTAAAAATAAGATTATAAAATTGTCTGTCATTTATTTATAAAAGCCAAAGAAATGACAGGCATATCCCATCAGGTTTAGTGGCCTGTCAATAGAAAAGTGGGATATCAGCAAAGCTTTTGAGAGTTGCTGGTCTCAAGAGAGGATTCTATTCCTTTGTAACTATGTTCTCTTTTCTTTTTGAAAGCACAGAAGCACACAATCAACTTTAATTAAGATAAATTTAGAAGCTTCTGTGTATTAAACTGGTAAAAGAAAAGCAAATATAAAAATAATTATAGCTGAAAATAATAATTTTAATAACCATTGTCAATTCAAATGTTATTACAGTTATTTTGTTCTTTTTTTTTCTTACGTTTCACACAGGGTTAGTTTTATTTGAGTGTTGGTATTTTGATAACTTTTTCATAGTTTGCTATTCATCACTTATTGAAATGGCTAAATCACAGGTTCTTTTAAAGAATACTATAATAATACCATTTACTTTTTTCTATCAAAAGTCAATTTTAACTCAGAGGATGAATTAGAGCCTGAATGTTGTGTTATCGCTGATTCAAGTAATCAAACCCAACCTACGAAGGTCATACTTGTTCCACAGTCTATCTGAATTTAAAGCATACACTCTGTTCTCTCATTAGATTTATTACTGCTAGTTTACAAAGTTGGGAAGTAAATTCACATCATCCAGAACTTTGAATTATCTCCAAGATTGTTCATATGCAATTTCTAGAACTTAATCAAAATCATTAGGCATTGAAGACAAAATCTGATAAAAAAAAAAAAAAAAGAGATAAAGCAACTGAAAGAAACAGACTTATAGGAATCCAGAGAAAGGATTTATCAGTCATGAACATTAAAATAATTGGTTAATAATCAATGAAGTAAAAGATAAGATTGCAGAATTTTCCAAAGAACCAGAAACTACAAAAACTGTAGGGGCGCCTGGGTAGCTCAGTCGGTTAAGTGTTCGACTTCAGCTCAGGTCATGGTCTCACAGTTCGTGAGTTCAAGCCCCACATCGGGCTCCATGCTGACAGCTCAGAGCCTGGAGCCTGCTTCAGATTCTGTGTCTCCCTCTCTCTCTCTCTCTCTTTCTCTCTCTCCCTCTCTCTCTCTCTGCCCCTCCCCTACTCACACTCTCTCTCTCTAAAAAAAAAAAAAAGGGAACTATAAGCAAAGTCTAGTACTAAAAAATAAAAGAGTAAAAATATAGAACTCAGTAGCTATTTTTGACATCAAAAAGAAAAGATGAAATTTTCAGTGGACTGAGAGGTAGGTCAAAGAAAACACACAGACTAAATTAAATAGAGACAAAAAAAGGTATAATGCAATAAAATTATATATATAGATTGCTAGAAGCAGGGGAGAGAAGTGATATCTGAAGAGGTAATAGTTGACTTTTGATATTTTTTTTTCTTCTAAAACTAATGAAAAGTTCCAAGTCCCAGATTTGAGAAATCTGATAAATGCCAAACAGGAAAGATAAAAGAGGACCCCACCTAGGCACATCATGGTATCACTATTGAAAATCAATAGCACAGTTTTATAAGCCATTTGATGGAAAAGACCATTACCTTTAAATAAGCAACAAGACAATACTGGAATTTGTCAACGATAGTAACAAGTAATGAAAAACAGAAGAGAAGGAAATGATATTTTCAAACTGCTGAAAAATGCCAACCTAGAAGTCTATATGCAGTAAGTATACCCTTTAAAAATAACAGTGAAATAAAGACTCTTCAGAAGAAAGCAGGAAGGAAGGAAGGGAGGGTGGAGGGAAGAGAGGAAGGGAGGAAGGAAGGAGGGAACAGAAGAAGGGAGGAGGGAATGAAAAAAGGAGAAAGAAAAGACCTAGTGGTTGTTAAATATATGCCAGTACTAAAAGAAATTTAGAGTTCTTCCGATGTACAGAAAAATAAGAGGGTGGTTATAAACCTAAATAATGTACTTGGAACATTTATCAAAACTGCCACAAAAAATATCTTAATAGTTATGTAGTCATATATACATACAGAGCCATCTCATTCATGAACGTAGTTGAAGAAATTCTACTTAAAATATTTGCAAATATATAAAGCAATATATAAAAATAAAAAAAAAATTATTACAAGTATTTGAGTTTATTCCAGAAATACAAGATTGGTGTAACAATGTAGCTGACCAGTTTAAAGAATGAAGAGATATAAAAGCCTATGTTCATCTCAGTATAGGAGAAAGCAGTGAACACGATTCAGCGTCAGTTCATGTTGAAAGAACCTCACATTTCTTATCAAATAGAAGTCAAATGAAATTTCCTTTAAGATGATTTTGTTCTATAAAAAAATATAGACCATATCAAGGTACCATACACATGACAGTAAAATATTGAAATAGTTTCTTCTGAAAGATGCCTGCCCTCACCACTCCTCTGCAGCTTTTTACAGAGAAACCTCACCCTTTGCAATACTGTAAAATAATATTAACAGTGGTAACAATAATAAAAAATGTATTAAAAATTGAAAGAAAGAAATAAAACTGTCATCTGTAACCACATCGTGGTACCTAGAAAAGCCCGAAGGATCTACCAATAAACTACTATAATTAATAAGCAAATGTTCATATCACAACACCCAAAAACACTATGTAAATACATGTACTTGCAAGATAAATATAACATAAATTTCCACAACATATGTAATTTACCATAACTTTGGAATATTAGGGCATATTGCTATAGAATTCAGAAGTTAAGTTTTTATATTTTCTTTTCTGATTAGGTCAACCCTAAAATCATGTACAGTTCTAAAAACCCCTGACTACGTTTGTTCTTCCTTATCACTGCCATACTAGAACACTCCAGTGATTATGCAGATGCTTTATTCAATAATGAGCTTTTCTTCTTCTAGGGATGATATAGACAGTGTAAGTTGTACTACTGATGAAGAGACTGGATGAGAAAAGCAAACATGGTCTGGGAAGAGGTACTATATATCAAACAAAGACATTGATTTTCCTTTGTTCTTTCTGTTTCAAGAGCAAATTTACTGAACTCCTCAAGTTATGGTTGCTGTTTTCTGTCAAGTCTCTTTTCCTTCCAACCACACGCTTTGACTGGCTCCCTTATGTCCCCTCTATATATTTGAGTTGACAACACTTATATCCGTTGGGGAAACTAGCTTGTGTATTGTATTTTGGGGCTGTCATATACTAATTATGCATGCTTAACTAATAAAAGTGTTTTCTTTGTCTGAATTTGGTTTGGGGGGACATTCAATATTAAATTCCCATAACGTTTGTTGTAAATATTGCATTATTTCATTATTTCTTGAGTGACTATGCTATTTCTACCAGGTATATGTAGTAACTGCAAACTACATGGAAGGGATGTAAGTGCCATAAATACAATGATGTTTGGAAGGCAAATTCCTTTGTAATTTCAATGGAAGGTACAAGACCTCATAGGTGTCTTTTTTACGTCTATATATTAAACATTAGTATCAAGATCAGATTATTTTATGCAGCCTTCTTATTTTACACATTTCTTTTTTAGGCAGAATTATGATAACCTTTACCAATAGAATATTATTTCAAATATATAGTCATAAAACATTTATAAGACTATAATAAAGAGTTCACTTTATTTTAACCCACTTCAAATATGCCTGCTATTTAGCTTAAACAGCTTATTTACATAATCATGTCTATATTTTACCACTAATTGTCATGCAGATAACTTTAAAAATTAGTAGACAAAAGAATCTCAAGAAGTTTTTTTTTTTTTTTTTCTTCTTTTTTTCTTCACAGTTCCCTGTCAGTATTAACTCTAAGTCTTAGAGGGGGACATAGGAATTTTATTCTTTACTTCTATTCTTCTAAAGGGGAACAAATGACACAACCTCAAAGAGCAGTCTATTTTAATACTTATTACCATTACTACCAAATGTCTTCATTTTAGTTTTAGTTATTCTCAATTCCTTTTTTCTGCAATTAAAGTGTGTGAGTTTTATTTTTTTCTAGCTTTGGACAGGAAAAAGTAAGCAGCAGACACACTAATAGTGGCAAGTCTAAGGGAGAAAAAGAGAGAGGCAGTGGGTTGAGAGGAGAAAGCTCTTTCTTTGTGTCTTTTATTTTATTTATTTATTTATTTATTTATTTATTTATTTAATGAATATAATTTATTGTCACATTGGCTTCCATACAACACCTAATGCTCATCCCATCAAGTGCCCTCCTCAATACCCGTCACCCACTTTCTACTCTCCCTCACCCGCCATCCACCCTCAGTTTGTTCTCTGTATTTAAGAGTCTCTTATGGTTTGCCCCTCTCCCTCTCTGTCTGGAACTATTTTTTTTCCCTTTCCCTTCCCCCATGGTCTTCTGTTAAGTTTCTCAGGATCCACATATGAGTGAAAACATGGTATCTGCCCTTCTTTGACTGACTTATTTCACTCAACGTAGTACCTTCCAGTTCCATCTTGTTGCTGCAAATTGTATGATTTCATTCTTTCTCATTGCCAAGTAGCATTCCATTGTATATATAAACCACATCTTCTTTATCTATTCATCAGTTGATGGACATTTAGGCTCTTTCCATAATTTGGCTATTGTTGAAAGTGCAGCTATGAACATTGGGGTACAGTGCCCCTATGCATTAGCAGTCCTGTATCCCTTCGGTAAATTACTAGTAGTGCTATTGGTGGGTCATAAGGTACTTCTAATTTTAAAGGCTTCACTACTTCTTTTTGGCTCTTCTTTTAATCTACTGAGATTTCATTTAATCGGTTAAACAGTATCTTGTGACCTTTAACTACCTAATTCCAGTACACCACAAGCGAAGATATTTTTACAGTGGGAATTAACACATTGCTATATGAAATTGAATGCTAATTAGGTAGTGCAAAGTGATAAGCTGCATCTTCATTTTTAGTCTTAAAGTATACATAAAGGTGTTATCATAATGTAAGGAATATGAAAGCAAGCTTTACCTTCACTATTTTGTAGAAATGCTAACACAAAGAATGTAGAAACTATTTACTCTTATCTTTCTGATGGTGGTGTTGCCAGTATATCAGCAATTTTCTATTACTAGATATAGCATCTGACTCTGTACTGGGTGGGTGCTTTTTTTTTTTTTTTTTTTTTTTTTTGACATGTAAACAACTTTCTGGAGACTTTCAGGACTGGAATATATTAACATATGTGTGTTGCTGAACTGTTTGGGCCTGCCCCTTTAACTCTCCTTCTGTACTTGAAACAAGTGTCCTATCTTTTTGATTTCCTCATGTGTTGAATTTAGCTAGGAGATTTTTATCACAAGCTCTATTTTCAACCAGCACAGCAGAGTTCAGCAGATTGGGGCTCAGTAGGACATTTCTCCAAAAAAAGTTTTTTTGTTTTTTTTTTTGTTTTTTATTGAAAGCAAAGTTATATGCTCAAACTACTCCAATTTTTAATTGTTATTGGACAGATAGACACTGTCTTAACTGCATGTCCTTATTATTACTCAGGTTTACAGAAATTATCCCTCCTAAGCAAAGACAAAACAGATTTTAAATATTTACGTGTTTGCTTGTTTAATAGCTTCAGAAGTGTTAAAGCAGCATCGGTGACACTATTTAGCTAGTAGCTGAGAATTCTACATATTTTTACATTTTAACAGACCTATTGAAGACAATTCCTTTGTAAAATAAAGCTAATTTTAGCCTACTTTAGGATATAATTATGCCTTGTCATATAATTTCTCAGTTTCATGTTTAATAATTCTATCTCCATAATTAGATTGTAATGACAAACACAATGGGGATGTTTTATATGCTTAAGGTCTCCTGCAGCTTACCAAACGGTGCTTGTTAATATTTTCATATTAGAAATTTAATAAATACTGACCGATTTGCTCATTGAATGATGTAGCTTTCCTATCTTGGATGATGGTGGAAAAGTTTTGTGATTTTGTTTGTTTGTTTTTGTTTTTGTTTTGCTTTTAAGACATTTACTATCATCAATAAATCTACCCACCATCCACCCCAACTATGCACCGAGATAACCATAGATATATTTGTAATGTTAAAATGTTTGTCAAGTTAAATTTAAATTGGATGTAAGTTAGGTGGATTTGAGATGTATAAGTCACCACCTATAAATTCCTATTCCTGCAGAAAGGTCATCCATGGTAAGAGATGGAAGATTTTTGGGTATGAACTTGGATAACTAACAACCTTCACGTTTAAAATATCAGAATCTTGCAACAGTCATACTTACAGATGCAAAGTCCTGATAAAATTGAAGTTAATAAATCACTATGTTACACAATTCTGAATAGATCACTTTACACCACCAGTCTTTATCTAACAAAAATAGTATTTTTTAAATGCTTCCTTATATCATAAGAGATCAGGTTGTTTTGTTTTGTTTTTTTTTTAAAGTAATTAGAGACAAAAGTTATCGATCTTTCCTTAAGTCTACCTTATCTGTCAAGGTGTGAAGTTGTCTCAGTCTATGAGAGAGATGGTATTTGAGTTTTGTGTCAAAAAAATGATCTCTATGATCTGGAGCCAAAATTAAACACGAACACAGAGTTTAGGGATAAAGAAGAATGATAGTTTTATTACTTTGCCTTGCAAAGGAGCCTGCCGGGGACTAATGCCTTCAAAACTGCAGACTCAGCTGAGGGTAAAGGTTGAGGGGTTTGATAGGAAAATACAAAATATGGGTGGTTTCAGTCAGAATCTGGCACGTGCTACCAGCTGTGTTCCTCAGGTCTTCAAGGCAGTCTCATGACTAGCGCTGTCACCTGGTATCCTAGCCGCGTTGTTACTAAGTATGTATATCGAATCTGTGGAACAAAGGATTCTACAGAAAAACAAATGAGAGGGAGAGGGTGGCATCAAGAATGAGTAAAATTAGTTGTTTAAAGTCAAGCCTTGCTGAAGCATCGGTGTGTCTATCTTAATTTCCATCCATCTCTACGTTTCCATAGCAGTTCCTGTTTCCATATACGCCCATTTTGAAGGATAGATCAAAGGGAAAAGAACATTTACAAAGTTTTAAGCTGAAAAACTGCCTTTTTTTCTCTTTTTTTCTTTTTTTTTTCTTTTTTTGGTGTGTGATAGCTTGCTAAATAGCTATTACAGAAAATAATTTTTGGGCACCTGGGTGGCTCAGTTGGTTTAGCATTGGACTCTTTGGTTTCAGCTCAAGTCATGACCTCCCAGCTTTATGGGTTTGAGCTCCGCGTCAGGCTCTGCACTGACAGCACTGAGTCTGCTTGGGATTCTCTCCCCCGCCTCTCTCTGCCCCTCCCCCACTAGCATTGACTCTGTCTCTCTCAAAATAAATAAACTTAAAAAAAAAAAAAGAAAATGATTTCTATTCCTTTCCTTCTTACATTTCCAACATTAGGGTATGAATTTTCCCCCTCGCATTAAGCAATTCTGACCCTTCTCAGAGTTAGTGCAGCCCCCACACTTTAAGGCCTCAATCCCACAAAACCACTCCCTACTTCAGACTCCAATCACAGATACTGGATCCCCAAGTTACCACACTTCAGTGTAACTTGGATGACAATCAAGGGATCCCAGGACCATTTCTTCAAGTTAGATAATTTGCTGTATTGGCTCACAAAACTTGGGGAAACCCTTATTTACTATAACCAGTTTATTTTAAAGGCCATATTATTGAGTCACTAGGTTCTTGTCCCAGATGCAACAAAGAATTAGGGACCCAAAACCAGAGTGGGGAGATAGAGTTTATTGAGTGGATAAGCCTAGTGCATTGGCAAGAGAGAAAGCAGGCCACTATAGGCCTAAGAGTAGCAAGGACACCCAGAGGCTCTAGTCGCATCCTTTAAGCCTGTGCTCTGCATATGTAAATATGACTTTGACTGACACTTTTGAATGACAGTTGGTGGTTACATTGCATTTTGTTTTTTGCACATGCACCTGCCCATGATGCATTTTAGTACAATTTATTTATGTATTGTATATTTATGTTTATTCCTAGGTATTTTATGGGTTTTGGTGCAAATGTGAATGGAATTTGCGTCTTTATTTCTCTTTCTATCGCATTATTGTTGGTGTATAGGAATGCAACCGATTTCTGTACATTGATTTTGTATCCTGCAACTTTGCCGAACTCATGGATCAGTTCTAGCAGGCTTTTGGTGGATTCTGTTGGGTTTTCCATGTAAAGTATCATGTCATCTGCAAAAAGTGAAAGTTTAATTTTATCCCTGTCTATACTGATGCCTTTCATTTTGCTTTGTTGTCTGATTGCTGATGCTAGGACGTCCAACACTATGTTAAATAGCAGTGGTGAGAGTGGACATCCCTGTCCTCTTTCTGGTCTCAGGGAGAAGGCTCTCAGTTTTTCCCCATTGAGGATGATATTAGCTGTGGGCTTCTCATAAATGGCTTTTATGATGTTTAAGTATGTTCCTTCTATCCTGACTTTCTCGAGAGTTTTTATTAGGAAAGGATGCTATATTTTGTCAAATGCTTTCTCTGCATCTATTGACAGGATTATGTGGTTCTTATCTTTCCTTTTTTTTTTTTAATTTTTTTTAATGTTTATTTTTTTTGAGAGAGAGTGAGACAGAGCATGAACAGGGGAGGGTCAGAGAGAGAGGGAGACACAGAATGTGAAGCAGGCTCCAGGCTCTGAGCTGTCAGCACAGAGCCCGATGCAGGGCTCGAACCCACGAACAGTGAGATCATGACCTGAGCTGAAGTGGGACACTTAACCGACTGAGCCACCCAGGCGCCCCTATCTTTCCTTTGTTAATGGGATATATCTATGCACTGAATTCTGGGGCACCCAAATTTGTAAAGCAACTAATTACAAACATAAGCAATCTTATCGATAAAAATGTGCTAGCTGCAACGGAACTTAATACCCCACTCACAGTGCTGGATAGATCTACTAAACAGAGGATCACCACAGAAACAATGGCTCTGAATGACACATTGGAACAGATGGGCCTGACTGACATCTTCAGGGCCCTTCATCCAGAAGCAAAGGAATTTACATTCTTCTCAAATGCACACGGTACATTTTCCAAGATAGACCATATTTTGGGGCACAGGAAGCTCTGGATAAATATAACAAAATTGAGATCATATCATGCACACTTTCAGACCACAATGCTTTGAAACTTGAAATCAACCACAGGAAAAAGTCTGGAAAACCCCCCAAAACATGGAGGCTAAAGAACAACCTACTAAAAGATGAATGGGTCAACCAAGCAATCAGAGAAGAAATTTAAAAATACATGGAAACAAATGAAAATGAAAATACAAAAATACAAACGCTTTGGGATGTGGCAAAGGCAGTCCTGAGAGGTAAATATATTGCAATTCAGGCTGATCTCAAAGAACAAGAAAATTCTAAAAGCACACCTAAAGAAACTAGAAGCAGAACAGCTAAGACAACCCAAACCTAACAGAAAGAGAGAAATAACAAAGATCAGGGCAGAAATTAATCATATGTATTGTATATTTATGAATGTCTACTGAGCTTTTGTTGTGACCTTAAAAGTACTTAAGGGCAAGATGCACTCCTTGTGGGAATGTTCTGCTCTTAGAAGTCTCTTTGTGGCTCTTGAGCCAGCTCTGTCACTAGGATTTTCCTAATTTGTTAGCCCTTAGAGGTGGCTCTGAAGGTGTGGCTGTTCACCCTTGGGAGTGCCTCCGAGGGTGTGGCCAGCATCTGTTTTATCTGTCCTTGCTGATGCCTAACTGCCTAACAGTTACAACTCAGGAGCAGCAACATGGAAGAGACTCACAGATCAAGGTATGGGGAAGGGGTGCAGAGTTACATGTTAAAAACCCCAAGTGTTCACCAACTGAGCTCTTCAACCCCATCATTTTGCAGTTTTATGGAGCCTTCACTGTGTCTATGTGATTGATGAAATCATTGGCCATTGGTGTTTAGGTAAAACCTCCAGATCCTCTTTCTTCCTTGGACTTTGAAAGTCGGCTTGAAAATTCCAACCCTCTAATTATTCCAGGGTCTTTATGATATCCAAGAGTCACCTATTAGCATAAACTCAGGTATGATCAAGAGGGTCATATGATGAATAACCTGAGACCCCCCTTTCACTCTGTCAACTTTAAATTATCATTATAACATGATATCACTATATAAAATAATTTTTATTCTTGATTTTTTAATTATGTATAAATAATAGTTATAATAATAATTACATCACAAAATAAATCCTTGCTATAATAATTAGATATTCAAATACTTCTACAGGCAAAACTCGGGATTTGTGGTCAAATTTTCTTTTCATATTTGGCATTTTCACCACGAAACATGTATTGTAATTGTATCTAATAACTATGGTGCTAATCTTTTGAGAAACTTCTGAAGCTATCCAGTAAGAATTGAAAATTATGTAGTTGATAAGTCTTTCCCTTAAACTCACATAAATCAATCTATCAATTAGCCTCAAATGGATCCTCAGTGTCTCAGCATTTTCTATACATTGATAATTGTGTGACGTGGATTTTATTTGTATTGCACAAATGGTAATATTTATCTTTGAAACTTCGTTTAAGTCATTTACAAATTGGACCTCATTGTAACATATACTTTTAAATGTATATTTATTTTGATAGAGAGAGAAAGAGAGCCCATGGGAGAGGGGCAGAGAGAGAAGGAGAGAGAAAGGATCTCAAGCAGGCTCTGAGCTGTCAGCATGGAGCCAGACACGGGGCTCAATCTCAAAAACCTTGAGGTCGTCACCTGAGCCAAAATCCACAAGAGTTGGATGCTTAACTGATGGAATGACCCAGGCACCCCTGTAGCACATTTTGAAATAAAAATTTGATTATGTGAAAGGCAACTGCATTTACATCATTATAGTAATATCATTGTGAAAATATACATCTGCCTTGTTCCTTTATTTTATACAAATAATGCATAAGTCTATTCTAATTCAATATTAAAGTGTAGCAAAATGTGTTTAACTTTAATAATGGTGAGACAATCTCACACCTCATGTATCTTAAATGATATTTTAAAAATGTTACTTAGACCTAAGCCATTCAGGACACTGATTTAATTCCAGTAGTCATTGATTATTAGTTTGGCCAACAATATCTAGAGATTGCTATTGCAATTATATGCTGAAATGATGATGGGGTGTCATTTTTTTAATCTTCTGCATAAATTATGCTCTTGGATCAAATTTATCAATTGATGATTCATAAAATGAGTATTATGTTACTTTTAATGGATTAAGCTATATTTGTATACAAATTAGTTGTCTGTAAGATTGCCAAGATTAGTTATCTAAGTCCATTGATGTACTTATAGAGGCTTTTATCTGTAACAGTTGATTGACAGGTCCATATGGACAGCTCTAGGCAATTAGTAGCTCATCATTTTTTATCAAAAAACTGCTATAGACATGACTGCTTCTCAAACCACCTATATGATAGCGTTGATTGTTACGCTGCTATATGTGATCAATCTCCATCTGTACTGAAGCTTTCTTTTAATATAAGGGTTAATGTTTTTTTCAAGTTTGTAAATACTATCATTGGTTTGCTAAGTGGTTGTTTCTATAGCCTTACAGAAGAAATATATTTACTTCCTAGGATTTTATTGGTTTTGCAAGATTTGTTCTTAATAACTCTGGTTATTAGTTAGGCTGGGCAAAATATCACCTGAGATGGGAGTTACCATGGGTAGATTTGTATCTTGAAAATGGTGTGTTGAAGTGGTAATCTCTGGTAGATGGAGATGAGAGAGATGCAGGTGGAAACCGAGGAATGCCAAGTATTGGTGGCCACAGCCAAAAGCTAGGAAGAAGCAAAGAAGGATTCTACCCAGGGAGCATGGCTCTCCTGACACCTTGATTTTAGATCTCTAGCCTCCAGGACTGTGCAATGGCAGTCCTAGGAAATTAATTCAGGAGATAAATGTAGTAGCATCATCAGTTTCAAATGAATGACATGATATAACTTACACTAACTGGAAACAATGAAATCCGAGTCATAAATTCCTCAAAGTATGCACCAAATTAACTTTCAAAATAAACTGAAGTTAGCAAATACTTATTATATGTTTACTGTATGTATAGGTTTATTCTCATTGCTAGGGGACAGAAGGAGAGGCAAGGAAAAGATCAAAAGAAGTTTAAAGAAAAAAGATTTAACCACCCCTTTAATGAACCAAGAACTTAGAAGGGAAATTGTTAAATGTTGTGTAATTCAGAATTATGTAATTGCTAAATAACACTCAACTGATGAATTCAATTTAAAATGAGTGGGAGTTTATGAAAGATTTCAAAGGGCAATAAATGGGCATACAGTTGTGCAAATTAGTAGAAAACTTAAGCAGAAGTGAAAGAAACATATTTTGTAAGTATATGGCATTTTTAGGAATGGTGAGAATACTAGGATATTTCATACATACAAACATATTTGTATATATGTGTGTGATTTTTTCCTCAAAGAATTAGATCTCTAATAACATATGTAATGTTTAATAACATAAACATGCCATATTGACAACCATGTATGCCAAATCTGTTAATACCAATGCATAAGAAGCGAATGCCATTGGTATATATCCATGAATATTGCTCTGTGTGAAGACCTCTTTATTAATATAGTCCAAATGTATTGGTAGAGGCACTGAGTATTGAAACAGTTGCAGAAGCATGTGCTCAAAAACCTGCTTGTTGTGGATGGAGTCCTTAGGATAACTTAATCCAATTTTGTTTAATATTGTATCAGTTAACTATTGACACTTCTGTGCCACTCAGTGGCATACAGTGATTTATGGCTCTTGTGTTTAAAGTCTATTAGATATTGACTGAGCTCTTGGCTGGACTTTCTCACATGTCTTGAGATAGAGATCTGTTGGCCGATCAGGCAGACTTCAGATTCTGCTCTACATGACTCAACTTCTAGCAGGCTAGCCCCACCCTATGATCAGGATGAAGGTAGAGGCTTAAGAACGCAAATGGGCACCTCCTGAATGCTTCCTGAAGCCTGCGCTTGGAACTGGTGTACCATCGTGTTTACCTTAATTGCTTATCTAAGACAAATTGAAGGGGATATCAAAAACACAAAGCTTAGGGAAAGAAACCATTTTCCTTTATCATGAAAAATTACAACATAACATGACAAAGGTCATGGCTACAGGTAAGGATAAAGAAATGGCTTATCATTGCAATCTACCACAAGTCTTCAGTTAACTTCTCCCATTGCTCTGAAGAGTCCTTATCACAACCTTGTTTTGTTTCCATGTAATTTATGTATAATTTTAGTAGCCTGAAACCTATGACAATAATTCCTAGATATAACTAATGTTGTCAGTTAAGTTGTATAAATCTGTTTTATAAGCTGAATTAACATGAATCTTCTCCTAAGAGATGGATTCTATATTTGGATGTTGAAAAAAAATTAGTTGTCTATTCCTGAAAGAACCAGGAAAGAAACTAAAGGAAACTCAAGGTGATCAGTGTGACCCTGGGAGGCACTTAGGGCTGGCTAGCTAGTGTCTCAGGCAGGCACAGCCCACTCCACTCAGGCTTTTGAATGGGACATAAATTTACCTTGATATTTAAATTTCTGCAGCATGTTGCAATCTTAAGATTATTTTGACTATGGAATATTTTCTGTGAATAATTTGGCACTCTGATATATTAGTCTTGGGTATAAAGTGACAATCACAGCTGAAAAAGAAAGAAAATCAGCTACGGCAATCTGCAATTCTAGGCAGTCTACTTTTACCCTTGAGCTCTGATTTGATTCATCATTCTTGCCTGACGTCTTTACCAATGTGTCTTTTCTTTAACTCATGCTTATTTTTCAAATGGCTCATTAAACAGATGTTTCTATGTGTACTGTGACATTTTTCTAAATATTATCTGTTTGATAGAAATCATTTCTATCAATTCAAGTTTTATTACCACGGGTGTTCTCAAGTCCATTTTTTTAAAAAAAGTTATGTACATGTTACACACCACTTTATATCAAATTTGGTTACCTTAGAATTAATTTTTCTAATAATTCTAGAACTAGTAATTGAGAATGAACATCGAAAAGGAAATAACATTTCCCCTCCAAAAAGTAAATCCAAAATGAATTGAAAAAATAATGTTCCCAATCTATATCTCTTTCACCTCCACCTGATTAAAAATAATAGTTTATGATATGGGAGCCTGGGTGGCTCAGTTGGTTGAGCATTGACTTCAGGTCATAGTCTCATGGTCTGTGAGTTTGAGCCCCACATTGGGCTCTGTGCTGACAGCTCAGAGCCTGGAGCCTGCTGTGTCTTCCTCTCTCTCTCTGCCCCTTCCCTGTTCACACTCTGTCTCCCTCTCTCTCTCCCTCTCTCTCAAGAATAATGAATAAACATTAAAAAAAAATAATTGCTGATGACATCATTTATTCACTTATTAAAACGATATTATCGAGGTCTCCCTAGATGCCATGCACTTCCTAGATGAGCAATAATTGTAGGCACGCACAAGAAGCTTTCTATTTTTTTTTCTGTTGTTGCATACAAATAGTTCCAGAAATGACCAACCCACTTTTTTTGAACTTGTTGCTCGTGATCCTTGAATTACCTGTTTTCCTTTCCTGAAAGCTTTCTATTCATTGCCTGTAAAGTTTTCCACAACATTAGTTGTTCTTATTATCTTGCCAGTTTACACTGCAGTGCCTGGAACATAGTGGGTCCCAAATAAACAATAAATATGCAAGCCCTTGAACCGTGTTCATTAATAATTGTCTACATGTTGATCTTCTCCATTACACTAGAGCTGAAAGCAGGAGTTTGTCTTTCATTTTTGTACAAAGTTTTCAGTTTTTGTGCAGTGTTGGTGGTATAGTGTTAAGTAGAGCTGCCTTCCAGAGTTTTTAGTCTTTAACTCAGTGTCTCACACATCATCGTCATTTCCTTAATGCTTGTTAAGTAAATGAATCGATATAATGATTTAACAGAAGCAGAAAAATAAAGCACATTAGTTTAGTTGTGGAGAATTTCTAATTTCAAAGGCTGGTACTTCATTGAAAAAAGATATTAAAACAAAAAGAAAATAATGGTACAGTGTGTTGAAGTCCACGGCATGCTGTGGGTGAATCACAGACTCTGGAATCAAATTGCATAGATTTTCAAAAATATTTTGTTTGGTTTTTTATGATATTCATTTACTTTATAAAAATAATTACTGAGTCCTGACTCATTGTATACCCTTGTAGGCACTAGGATGCACCAATGGACAAAATGCCAAAAGAAAAAAAATATGTTTATCCTTTTTTAAGATTCAATTAGGGTAGAAAACAATAATATCTATCTCATGAACTGTTTTACTAGTATTAGGTTTAATAATGTATCTAAAAGATTAAATTATTATCATTATTATTATTATCTGGAAATTATACATATTTTTCTAATATGTTAAATTTTGCAACTCCCTGGTAGGTATAATTTTCACAATATTTATAACTAGGCAGTAGGTTTAAAGAAATTAAAACCTTCATCCAAGGTAACATGCTATATGACAAATCTGGAATTTATTTTTATTTTTTTTAATTTACTTGTTTATTTATTTTTTTGTAATTTGAGAGAGAGCATGAGGGGGGAGAGGGAAAAAGGGAGGGGGAGAGTAAACGAGAGAGAGAGAGAGAGAGAGAGAGAGAGAGAATCCTAAGCAGGCTCTATGCTCAGCACAGAATCTGATATGTCTTGACCCCCATGACCATGAGACCATGACCTGAGCTGAAATTGAGAGTTGATTGCTCAATTGGCTGAGCCACCCAGGTGTCCCCAACAGATCTGGAATTTAAAGCCTGACTTTGTGATTCCAAAACTTCTCTCATATAACATCTGTCACTGGTCGCTTCACATTTTCTATCCTGCTGCCTTCTCTTCCGTGCTCAAATTTGTTTAAAGCTCTGAGGATGAAAGGAACTTGTTTATTTTTAATGAACTCAGAGCTTCCTAAATCTATTTGACCTTTTATTCATTTATAACTCCTCACATAATACGGAGCACTTGAAGATGTCTGTCTATACACAGCTTCTCATAATGGATGCTGAAAAGTTCCTTCCAAGCATTCAAAATCCTTCTTCTGCCTTTCCTGGAGCACAATCTCATTGGTGTTATTTGTGCCAAGAAATGAAAAGACTGAGGAAAGAAACTTTTAAAACCATGTTTCTTGCATTTTCCTTAAATGATATTTTATTTGTCCTTGGGTACTTGAAATATATGAAAAAAGAGAAAGAGAGAAAACAACACGCTATCACCAAAGTGACATGAAAATAAAATAAAAAAACTAAATCCATGTTTTGATGTTGACTTTTTCTTTCCCTTCCCTTCCCTTCCCTTCCCTCCTCTTTCCTTTCCTCACCTTTCCTCTCATTTCTCTCCTCCATCATTTTTTTTTAGTTGTTGAGTACCAGCTGCATCTGGTTTGTGATAATGAAGTTAATACCCATTACATGATGAGTAGATACATACAGTAATGGCTTCCTTACTAACAAATACTAAGTGATTCCCTGGAAGGATGTACAATAATACTTGATACTTCAGAATAAATTTCAGATATATCTCACTCTTGACATTATTTTGTGTTTTCAGCTAACTTTCCTTTTTTCATCTATATGAGGCATTTTCATTTTAAATCAGAAAATTAGAATTAGGAAAATACAAAAGACTTGCATTTTCCCATTCATTCTGAAGTGTAGGATCACAAGTTCCTTTCTCACCATAAACAAAAGAATGGTGGAAATTAAGAATCCATTGAAAACTACAAACATCAAATTTTATATTTTAGAGTATAGCTTAATAAAACTATTACTTGATGGCAGCAAATAAAATAGGTATACGTATGGATTGACATATTCTATAACCTGCTTTTGTATCTGGAAGTCAATTATGTAATGGAAACCTGCCAAATACAGTCCGTTATGAAGATAAATTTGAGAGGTAAGAGAATGACAACCATCATTAATCAAGTAATTCTATACTAAGAAAACTATGGACAGTTAATTTTCTCAGCAAGAAGTGCAGGCAATGGATATTATTACCTATGAAAATTCATTGCTTCCAATAGGAAGCTAGAGAGAGTTAGAGATCCACAGTTATACTGTTAGGCAACAATAAGGACCAGAACCTATGGTAGAAAATACCTGAATTTTTTGATGATAGATTAGTTGGAATAGTTGGGATAGACTGGTTGAAATTAAAATTAACTTTCGTGGTCAACTCAAATGCTTAGGTGTAGTAAAATATATATAAATTCAGCACCTGCTGACAATTGTCACTGGTTGTCCTGAGTGCAAAGTACTGGAGTGGCTCTAAGACATGGCAAGATAATTTTCCATGGATACGTGAGCTTTATAACTATCCCCATTTTTTTCTTAGGTTTTTATTTAAATTCCAGTGTAATTTTAGATTCGGGGTGGGGGAGTGCACCTTGGTGACTCAGTTGGTTAAGGTCCCACTCTTGATTTCTTCCGCCCAGGTCCTGACCTGAAGGTTTGTGAGACTGAGCCCTAAATCAGACTCAATCTCTTTCTTGGGATTCTCTCTCTCCTTCTTTCTGTGCTCCTTCTCCACTCCCTCCTCTCTCAAAATAAATAAATAAAGAAAACAAATAATAATAAATAAAGTTAAGTATTATACAACAGCTGCCTATTAGAGAGCTCCTCTGTAAAGAACTGTATTTTAATAGAAATATTTTTTTAACAAGTTCACATGTTAAAGAATAATAAGATGGTCAGTACAAGGGAAACCTTCATCTTTACTAATTTTGTGGACGCAAGGATATGGTTACTTTTCATGACACAGTTAAAATATCTGAAGACAATAAATTCCGACTGTCAGTTTTAGTCTTTGGGTTCTTTCTACACACTTCGTCAGGCCTCTTCTGAAGAATATTGTGGCTGTGGCTTTATATACTATAAAGTTTGTTATGATTTATTCACTTTTAATGTTCTGACAGTTTAATAACTAGGTGGCATTTCTTTTTGGTTACATAATGTTGAACAATAACTACTGCTGAACGTTTGCATTTGAGACAGGGTATTAAAAGGAAAGATATGCCTCAGGGCAATTTGTAATAATGCCAGAGTCAAAAGCAGAAATCAGAGAGGAAGAATTGATCTGACACCTTTTCATTTCAGGTGAAAACTAAATATATTCATGTTACTTCAATGAGAAAGTAGATCCAATTTGGGATCAAACTGCGTAGTGTATATAATGTGGATTTTTAATAATTGGAGAGCTTGTGAGGAAAACATGGAGACATACTTTGTGAAATTTGAAGAAAGGCTTCTAGAGACAGTGCTATTTTGGGAAAGACAATACCTCCGTTCTCTGTGGAGATGTGTTGTGCATGCTGCTTTTGTTAGGCTTCTTGAAACTAACTAGAGTCTGAGTGAACTGACTAGAAATGATATTTTACCAAACTAGTATGTTTTTGTTTTGCTTTGAAAAATATAACGAAATGCTCTTTTCTTCTCCCTTTTTTCATTAATTCATTTATTTATTTATAAGAAAATATTGGCATAAAGTCTTGCTGGTTATGGGTAAATGTTAAAAAAAAAAAAAAAGAATTCCAGAAGGAAGTCCTTGGGTAAACTGTATGAAAATACTTGCTAATATTCAGTAGATGGGGCTTCCATGTTCCATTGTATTACTCTAAAAAAAAATTATTTTTTCAGAGAATGAGAGAAAGAGAGAGAGATAGGGAGAGAGAAAGGGAGGGAGAGAGAAAAAGAGCCAGAGAGAGGCAAGGGGAGAGGGAGAGAGAGAGTCCCAAACAGGCTCCACAATGTCAGCTCGGAGTCCTACATGGGACTCAAACTCACAAACTGTGAGATCATGACCTAACCCCAAACCGAGAGTCAGACACTTCCCTGACTACCCACTCAGGCATCCCCTGTATTACTTTTAGGTATTTACTTTTACCCCAGAATAGCAGAATCTTCACAATGACTTAGCGTGAATCGTGTAGTTGGATGCTAGTCCCACAAGACAAGTGTTCTCACTGTCAACATATCCAATGGGTGCATTAAATCCTTTTTATCCCCCATTAAACGTTTAAAATAATTTCTATGTAAATGTTAGATATGGATTTTCAAATAGAATTTTTCTTACATGCTACCTACACACTGTCTTCTCCTGTCTTGGAAAATGTACAAATTTTTTATTTCCCATGATTAATTTAATCAAACAGTTGTCTATCATGCTAACTGATAAGAATAAAAACTAAAGTCATAACAAATCCTAACTTTAGGCCTTTAATGTAAAACTTTAGGTTTAGAAAATTACATGTTTCTTTAAAATTACCAGACTCACTCTGTTGCACTCGACTTTCTCTTTTTTAAGTAATTGGTTAGAAAAAGCGTTCCAGGGATGCCTTGGTGGCTCAGTCGGTTAAGTGTTCGACTTCAGCTCAGGTCATGATCTCACGGTTCATGGGTTTGAACCCCGCATCAGGCTCTGTGCTGAATGCTTGCTCAGAGCCTGGAGCCTGCTTTGGATTCTGTGTCTCCCTCTCTCCCTGCCCCTCTCCCACTCATGTTCTCTCTCACCCAGTCTCTCAAAAATAAATAAATGTAAAAAAAAAAAGAATTAAAAAAAAGAAAAAGCATTCCATGCCAAATATATCTATAGTGAGCTACATTTCACATAAGAAAGGAAGAGATATAAGAAAATATTGAATGTATTATACTAATATAATATGCAATAAGAAAATATACTAAAAGGAAGATAAATAATAATATATTGAATATGCTATATTAAATACAATAGTAAGTACACTATAATTGAAATCTATGAAAGAAAAAATAATTGTACACAAGTTTTGTGCTGTAGCAAATTTGATTTTGTATGTAGTTTAGTATAACAATTCTGAAATTGTCTTAGTAGTATTTTAGAACTGAGAAAATCAGTAAATATACAGTAGATAATGAAATCTAGTTTCTCACTGTCAGAAAAGCTATCAGAAAAACGAATTACAGATAAAAAAGTGAGGATGGCTTGAATGAACCCTGTGCTGTTAGAGATACCAGTATGAACTTGTGGGTTTTGATCAGCACATAGGTTGATATTAAAATATATATGGATGCATTTATGTGCATGCCCACATACACTTCCTATAGTTCCTAGCTCTGTACATGGAGAAGGCCTTGGTGCGATGACATCCCAGTGTCAATAAGCACCATCCCTTTGCTTGGTTTCTATACTTATTCTCCAGTAAAAGAAACCAGGGCTCCTTAGGGAGATATCTGATTGCACAGTTATTATTGTGCTTGACCAACTGATTCTAGTTCATATATATGGAAACTGAATGAACCACTGACCATCACAAGGTTTCTGCAAAGTGAGAACAGTTTAGATATTAAGACATTATAAATTGCAGTAATTAAGAGAATCTGTATTTTGAATAATGATAAACAGATAAGGGGTGCTTCAGTGGCTCAGTCGGTTAGCTTCTGACTCTTGGTTTCCGCTCAGGTCATGATATCAGGGTTTTATGAGTTCAAGCCCCACACAGGGCTCTGTGCTGACAGGGTGGAGACTGCTTGGGATTCACTCTCTACTTCTTTCTTTGCCTCTCTCCTGCTCTCTCTCTTTCAAAATAGTAAATAAACTTTTAAAAACAGGATAAACAGTTAAATAAAATAGAGAATCATCAAGACACTATATATACACATACATATACATTAATACATATATGAAATCACATGTATCTGTATGTATTATATAGGTGTGCGTGTGTGTATGTGTATTTATGTATGTGATATATGTATACATACACATTTAACTGGTACTGTATACCAGTAGAGATAAACTATTATAATTTATATAATCTTTATGTGTGAGCATATCATATTATTCATTTCAAAATTAAACTGATTTTATCACTAAATATTTATTGAAAAATACACACATACATACACACAGTGGGTACTGTAATGAAATAGAGTAATAAAGAGCTAATTTTCATTGAGGACCAACTATGGGCCAAACACTGATCCAAGACTTTTTGCAGTATGAAATACTATCAGAAAATACATGTATGGTTTGAGAGTAGACTTACCAAAGTAAATGAAAGAGAAATATATTACTGCCTTCAGAATGTCAAAATGAAAATAATTCCAGGCATGTATTTTAATGAATGAACTAAACTTGTGGGGTATGAAGACAAAGACAAAAACAAAAACAAAAGAACAGTTGCATGTTTTAAAGCACCTTCTTGATTCAACACTCCTGAACTGGAGAAATATCAAACCAACCCCAAAGCATTAGGGGAGGCAAGATTGACTTAGTCAATAGTCTAATTTTTTATAGATTTTTTTTAGTTTTTAAGTTTTTATTTATCTTTGAGAGAGAAAGAGAGAGAGAGAGAGTGAGAGAGAGTGGGAGAGGGCAGAGAGAGAGAGGGAGACACAGAATCCAAAGCAAGCTCCAGGCTCTGAACTGTCAGCAGAGTCTGACACAGGGCTCAAACTCACAAACTGAGATCATGATCTGAGCCAAAGTTGGATGTTTAACTGACTGAACCACCTAAGCACCCTTAATTTTTTCAAGATTAAAAAAAAAAAAAAACATAATGTTGGTCAAATATAAAGAAATTTACACTGTCTGATGCAAAGTAGGACTTCTGCCTTTTTTTTCTATAATCCCAAAGCCTGAAATAAGAAAGATAGGGAAGTGGTAGATATATCAAAATGCTTTTTTTTTGTTGTCTTGGTTGACTGATTTTGGTCTTTGTTTTATTCTTCTTTCCTGATCCTGTCCTGTCACCCTTTCCTAGCCATTTTGTATACTTCTCCTCTGTGATTTTGATAACGGAAGGGGAGATGGGGGATGTGATGAAGTTGGACAGGTCTCACATACTTGGTGATGTGGAATTACTTCATTTACATTCAGTTATTTCATTTTTGAGTGTTCTGTAAGTGATGAAGTTTTGGGGTGGTGGGTGGTTTGTGGGTCCCAGAGCCAATGGCCAAGAAAGAATTCTTGAAGACATCTTCAGTGTAAAAAGGTGATTTTATTAGGACACGAGGACAGGACCCATGGGCAGAAAGAGTTGCATTGAAAGTGTAGAGGTAACTGTTTTATGGAGTTCTGGGAATAAAGTCAAGAGGGAGTTTCTAAAGAGACTTCCATTACTGAAGATTGGAGGCCTAGTTATTGTCAATCTAAGGTTGTTTTTCCCTCTAGCTAAGCATTAACATTAAGACAGTAGGGAGTTCTTGGACTTTAGGCTATTGATGGAATTGCCTTTTTACTGTAATCTGTTGGAGACCCTTACCTGTCTTTTGGTCTTTCCTGTTTTGGGGTTGCCAAGTATCCAAGGAATATCATACATGTTCCACCTGAGTGCTAATGGTAACTGTTAGCCTGCACTTTGCCCTCGATTTGCCCTATGCTCCCTCAGCAGTAAGGACTTCACCATCTTCTCTTCACAGTTTCTAATTTTGGATCATGGATCCACTAACTGGCAACTTTTAACTCCCCTTGTCAGCCTTGACTTGGGTGGTACACCCATTCCAAATCTCTGGGTAACTTTCACTATCCAATCTGGTCTCTTGACCACAGTTCTTATTAAGAGGATTCAAATCCTGGAATCTTTCTATGAGATGCACATTCAGTCATCAGGACCAAACACTTTGTGCCACCATCTGTGAATACAGCTTGATCCTGTGTGGTTCTCTCTTCATTCAGCCATCAGATGCAACTGAAACCATTGTTTTACCTTGGTATTTTCCCAGGAGGGCCATGCCTTTCCATGTGTCTTCTTCATCCCTCCAAACTCCCAGATACACAGACCAAGATTTCTCAGGGATATTTTGTACTTCTTTCCTCTGGAAGCACCAGAGTCAGCCTAATAATGCAGCGTGAATAAAACCTAAGATTGAGAAGTCAATCTCGCCTCCTCGTAAGCATTTCCATGGCCTACACATGGTTTTCTTGGAATTAAACCACATAAAATAATACAATTCAACTTTAAATCGCATTACTTACACAAGAGTTTGATTATTTTTATGTCAGTAACAGGAACTTTAAGGTTTTGAACAGAATGGTGATGTAAGCAGAGGGATGCTTTTAAAAACAATATTATGCATTTTTATTGTTTCCATTTAAACTTTTTCTGAATTAATAAACTCATTGTTTCTGGTTGAAGAGTAGCAGTTTGCAATTTTCGACTGGCTCTTGGGCTATTCTGAACTTGGAAGTATAAAAATAGCAGAAGCAGTGCAACACAGGAGAGAATTCTGTAGTGATCACCTTGCTTTCCAAAGAGGACCCAAATATTTTATATTTTCACATATATTTTACTTTCTGGTGTAATACAGCTGAATTTTATCTAATTGATGTGAATCGCTACATATTTTCCTTTGATGGATCCACTAGATTTTTCAACATGTATTTATCTGTCAGAGGTTAGACTTTTAACGTTTTAATTACATTTTCTAAAATATTCTAACTCATATGAACATGATTGAATTGACTAGTTTTCTGAGATTATTAGCTTTGTTTGTAATCCTGCATTAAAGCCTTTTGATTTTAATCTCCATAGGGTTTGAAAAATAATCAATAAAAGCAAGAACCCTGATGGCTTGAGTTTAAATCCTTTTTACTATAATTGAATTAGTTCCCCTCTCTTGGCCCAGACAAGCCTTTGTAATTTTTCTGTTAAGCTTTCAGAAGTGGCTTGCATTATGTAATCAGAAAGATAAGAAATAAAATAGGCCCTTTATTTAACACTATTATTTGTTACACACCACTGATTTATTCCATAAGACAGTGTTGACAAAAATAAATTAATAACAATACAAAATTCTGGTTTGAAAGGAGTGATTGCTGTGCTTTCATTTAAATTTAAATTTAGACAAAAATAGCGGTAGTATTATTGCTAAAATTACCTTCTTTAAAGCTTTCCCATTAGAAAGAATGATATTTGCAATTTAAACAGATGAGATTGCAGCCGACATAGCTGAGTACTCTTTAAAAAGTGCTCATTATTATTACAAGACGGTACTGGTACTCTATTTAAACATAGCAATGGAATTCCACTTTTCATTCTGTCCTGTACTTGGTAAAGGAGATTGCACTGTTGTATGCTTCTCCAGACTTCAGACATTTGCAGGACACCTAAATCATCCTGAGGAAAATCAGATTAAACGTGGTGTTTTTGGGGGGTGGTGACCTGGCTCAGTCAGTTAAGCATCTGGAAAGTTGGTTTCAGCTCAAGTCATGATCTCAGGGTTCCTGCATCGAGCTACGAGCTGATGGTGTGGAGACTGCTTACGATTCTCTCTCTCCATCTCTCTCTCTCTCTCTCTCTCCCTCTCTCTCTCTCTCTCTCTCTCTCTGCCCTTACCCCACTCATGCTTTCCCTCTCTCTAAATAAACTGCAAATAAATAAATAAATAAATAAATAAATAAATAAATAAATAAAATACAAGTGGTATTTTTTGGTTCCATCGATTTCCAATCAACCGCATAGTGAGAGTTTTGAGCCAGGCTACTACACAGCCTTAGAAGAACTTCTGCTTGCAAGATGCAGAGATGTAAACATTTTGCACAAACATAAATATTTTATGACCCTGGCAAAGGATAAATTTGGGGGGATATGTGGACACATACAATGATCATACATTTTCACAGATATTTTAACAGAAAAAAATACCATCACTTGCCATACACATTTGAAAGAAAAAAAATGTCTTGGCAAAATTATTTTACTTAAGGTGATGCAATTTTCTAACAATCTTGGATGGGCCATACTCCTATAATTTATTAAAAAAAATCCAAAGGCAATTAATTAGGTCTTAATACATACCAAGTATCAAAATCGGTCGAAGTGGTCAGATAGGTTTATTTCAATAAAATGGAACCGAGCTGGGCAAGGGATAAGAGGAAAAAATCAGACTGAAAAGAATGTAGCTTGCTCCTTTGTGGCAGGCTCACTCTCTTCACTCAGCCATCAGAAGCAGCTAAAGCCCCCAGGGGCACATGCAAGCACACTTACGTGGAGATCAGATGACATGTTAAGAGAGGAATGAAGAAATTACCTTTGAGGAAAAAGTATATAAATCAGAGACGTATGAAAAATGTGGCTAAACAGATGAAGTGGAGTGAGACCTTACAAGTCTCTAGAGAGGTGAAGACTAGCAATAAGAGCACCAAATATTGAAATCAACACATAATAAGTTTCCACAATGGGTCACATACTACACTAAACATCGCTTATGAATGTTCTCATTTAAATTTCATATCTACCTAATAAAATAAATATTATTTTTATCCTTGCTATTAGTGAAGAAAAAGTCTTAGGCATGGTTAAATACTTTCCACAGATACAGTTAGTTAGTATTAATAAATGTTTATCTATGAGTTCAAACTCTTATCTAACCCATACTTAATGGGATGACTTTGGCACATGGTAGATATTCAAAATATTAGCTTCCTTATTATAATTAGTGCTCCTACTATTACACTATTGTTGATTAGTGATGTTTAGTAATAAAACCAGAAACAGAATTTTCTGTCAGATATCCTCTCTAATGAATGAGCTTCTACCTAACAATAAAACAGCTCTCTATAAAAAAAGACTGCTTCTACAATATAAACTATAATAATTTTTATGTCTTTTTCACCTATTATTGGTAACATAAATTACATAGAGAATATTATTAAAAAGTCTATTATAGCAACTCTGTTAGGATATTACCTCCGTTAAAACGAGAGAAAAGGGGCACCTCTCTAGCTCAGTCAGTTGAGATTCACACTCTTTTCTTTTTTAAGTTTATTTATTTATTTTGAGAGACAGAAAGTGTGTATATGAGTAGGGGAGGGGCAGACAGAGAGGGAGAGAAAGAATCCCAAGTAAGCTCTGTGCTGTCAGCCCAGAGCCCAATGTGGGGCTTGATCTCACAAACTGTGAGATCATGACTTGACCAAGAATTGGACAGTTAATCAACTGAGCCACACAGGCATCCGAAGCTTCATACTCTTGATTTCAGCTCAAGTCATCATCTCAATGCCTCTGTTGGAGTGTGCGCTGACAGTACGGAGCCTGGTTGGGATTTTCTCCCTCTCTCTCCTTGTCTCTTCCCCACTCACACACATGCTCTATCTCTCTCAAAATAAATGAATAAACATTTTTAAAAAGATAAAAAATAAAAATGTAACCTTTATCAAATACTTATCAAGTACATGGCACGATGATAAGAACTTCATATGCATTGCTTTATCCTCCAAATCACACTAATGATATTCTTATTACAATGAAGACTAAGACAGTTTTAAATTATGCCTAATGTTACATTGCTAATAAGGCAGTAAATTGAGGCTTACCAAAATTATGCACATGGTATAAAGTAACATAGCTATTAAGAGAATTAGGAAATTGAAGTACAGAGATAGAATAACTTCCCCAGGGGGAAAGTACAAACAGGAAAAAGAGGTTGGATTCAAATCGCCAAGTAACTAATACTAGAGCTGGGACATTTAATGGTGAGAATAAAACTAACCCAAATGATCAAGTTAATGGCCTTGTATTTATGGAATTTATGGATAAGTTGTATGCACAGTTTTGGATATAATAATCCTAAGCGTAACTAAAATTATGTGCCAACAGTAGAAAGAAGACACCTCTGGTTCTGTGAAATGTTGCAGTGGTGGTGCATTCTTGATCAAGGTGGTCAGAGAAGGAAGTCTTCCCTGATGAAGGGATGATCTAGTCAGTTTTGAAGGAAAGAGTAGAATAGGCAGAGAGAGAGGAGTAATTGATGTTTAAAGTTCTTGCTTTAAGGAAAGAATTTTTTTAATGTTTATTTATTTTCAAAAGAAAGAGACAGAGTGTGAACAGAGGAGAAGGAGAGGGAGGAGAATCTGAAGGAGGCTCCAGTCTCTCAGCTGTCAGCGAGAACCTGATATAGAGCTTGAACTCACAAACCAAGAGGTCTTGACCTGAGCCAAAGTGCCCCAAAGGAGAGAATTTGAAGAACTGAGAGAATGCATGTCTGTTTTGTCTCACCATAACTCTCTGCCATTATTTTGAGTTAGAAAGAAAAAGAACTCCTGTTGCGCTAAAATTGGGATAAGTGGGTGGGAGTTGAAGCTCAGGGTAGGCAGGGGGCATTTCTTCTCTCAGCGTGATCTAGCACACTGCTGTCCCCAGGCGAGTTTCTGCTCCACAGAAAACAAATTTGTCAGAGGATTATTTCACCAAAATATATACTCAGAAATCTGTGTGCAGAAAGCCTATCTCTGCCTTCAGGCCTTGACAGTAAAGCTTCTTCGGACTGTTTTTAGGTGTTATTTCACAGACTTTCCATCCGAAATTGGTCAGGAGAACCCTGTAAACCGACTTTTGACATTTCACGCACGGAAATTTAACACAATGGGTTGGGAGACACAATGGTCGGAAGAGATAGAGGGGTTACAAAAGGGGCCTGGGGTGGTCTTATCCAAAGTCCATAAAATACAGGCAAGAACGTTTTACTACTGTTTTAGGAAGCCATGGCCATCTGTGTTTAAGACACTCTTGGCTCCTGCAATAGCATCACGGTTTCTCTTGCTGTCACTGCAGGGAGTGAGCCAAGCACTGCTCCAGGAGCCCAGCACGGCGCTCGGTGAGGATTTACAAGTAGAATGGGGTTGCCCTTGCTCCAGCCCTCGGGGACACCACAGCAGCGGCTCTCATTGGCCAAGTCAATAGAGATACTGCTGGCAAAAGACTATGCACTTTTCCATTTCCCATATTCCGTGGTATGTAAATTAGCAAGAGTACCGATTACCAAACATTTTCAGGGAACATACCAGCAGCCCAAAGGTAGAAATATTCTTTAGGAACAGACCTTGCGAGTCATAAGAAATCTTAGCTGCAAAGATTTTATGGGATATGATGATATTTAACCCAGCTTTGTATGCATTTATCTACTCATGGTACTCTAATTTGGACCTGGCTTAGCTCGCAGGGAGGTTTTTTTGCTCATCTTGTTTGCAGCTGCAGTCATCAGATGAATTGACTGGTGCTGCATGAGCTAAGGTAGCACATTCTCATGCCTGGCAGTGAACCGGGTCAGTTGGCTGGGACACTTAAGTAGTTCTCCATGTGGTTGCTATAGCGGGAGAGCCCTGGAAACTTCACACATTGCAGGTGGGAATATAAAATACAACAACCACTTTGGAAAAGGGTTCGACGGTTTCTTAAAAATAAATGCATAAAATGACTATGCAACCAAGCAATTCCTTCTTTAGGACCCATCTAAAATAAAAGAAAATGATACGTAAAATAAATAAAATAAAATAAAATAAATAAAATAAAATATAAAAAAATAAAATATAATATAATATAAGAAATAAAATAAAATAAAATAAAATAATAAAATAAATACCCACACAAATATTTTTATGAGAATGTTTATAGCAACATTATTCATTAAAACCAAGAAAACTAGAAATAAATGTCCATCTATCGAATTATGGACAAATGAATGTGGCGTGCCCAGACCATGAAATGCTACTCAGCAATAAGGGCAAGCAAAGCACATTCTACCACATGACAAACTTTAAAAATGTTATGTTTATGGAAGAAGCTTAACACAAAACACCGTATTGTATGATTCCATTTGTATTAAAAGGCCGATCTCAAGATACATAATAGGTTTGTACTTTCCTGTCGCTGAGCTGGGAACAAGACATTACTGCAGACTGGCACAAAGGATCTGTTTAGTTGATGAAAATATTTAAAATTACATTGTAGCGCTGGTGACACAACACTAAATCTGGTAAAAGTCACTGAATTATATACAAAAGAGTGAATTTTATTATATGTAATTCAATACCTCTATAAAGCTTTTAAACTTTGGTATCTTTCTTAAGGTAAAAGATTAGTTTGAAGATATCAAAATTCATCATTAGAAGATTTAAAGAAATTAAGCATTTAATAGGATTCAGTTATATTCTTTAGTCTGGCTTACCTGAGGCTAATTTCCTTTAAAATGTGCATTCCTATAATCCAAGAGTTACATTCTTTTATATATAAAGTGATTTGAGTTATAATTATATATTATGTTACATATTTATAATAGATTATAAATTGCAATATTAAAATAAACGGATACACAGTAGAGATGTAATACTGTTTTTTTATGATATTTTACATATTAGTAAGTGGACATTATTTTATACTGTGCATAAAATAATTTTGGGGGCACCTGACTGCTTCGGTCAGTTAAGTATCCTACTCTTAATTTCAGCTTAGGTCATGATCTCACTGGCTCGCATCGGGCTCTGTGCCGTCAACTCAGAACCTGCTTGGGATTCTCTCTCCCTCTGTCTCTCTCTTCCCCTCTCCTGGTCTTGCGCTCTCTCTCTCTCTTAAAATAAATAAATGAGAAATATACCATGAGGAATGTACCATGCATACATACACACACACACACACACACACGTGTGTGGACCTGTATATATATATATATATATATATATATATATATATATATATGATTTTGAAATTAATTTTATCTCAATTGTGTTATCAACATAAAAGTACATTCAGTAGGTTATATTTTATCAAAATACAAAATTGAAAGTAAAATCATATTTCAAAATTAAGGACTCGTAATATCATTTTCCTTATATTTTTATGTATGCACATGTTTCTTAGTAAGTAAAACTGGCTTTCTTGTTTTCTCATTTTTAAGTGGAATACTTCTCGCTGTTAACTAAAGACCTTTTAAATTCTGTGGAAAGTGAAACAAATTAACTTTAATGTTTTTGTTTGTTTGTGTTGTTTTGACTATTGTATAAGTAAGGGAATGTATAAAACTTGGTGATTATAATGCTCAGATTGGCTCAATCTTATACCTGAGGAGGCACTGCTGCAGGGGTCAACTTAATGGCATTTCATAGGATATGTCAAGGTTCCTGTGGTATGTGAGCAGTCAGAAAGCTTTTTCTCTACTTGGACTTACAGTACTTCTTCCTACCACAATGTAATCAGAGCCTTGCTATTGTGAGAGAAAGCAGCCATCCAGGAACTATGGTGAGAGAGTGTGAATGCCATTAATTGGACTATTTCACTGGCCAAAAATAGAGCAACCGTCTATGATTGAAGCCCAAAACAGATTTCTGAGATAAAAGTAGAATGAGATTCTGAAAGGAGGACTTAGGCTGGCCTGGAACAATTATCCTGTCACGTTCATTAAGGAATGTACCATGCATACATACACACACACACACACACACACACACACACATGTGTGTGCACCTGTGCTCATGCACACACACACATTCATACACACTCATGCAGGCAGTATGCATCAGATTAGAAGGAAATTCTTTTAATACTATTATAAAGCACTAATTTAAAGGTTTTTGAAGATATTGCATACTCTCCTTGACAAGGTAAACTCTGGTGTCAAGAATCCACTGCCTACAGCAAGAAAATTGAAGAAGGCAGCACCATTATTCATTCTGACTTGTAGAGTAATATCTCTCAGCGGATGCTTTATTTTAGTACCAGAGCTAAGTACGCAGAGGTTGCACAGTAAATGGTAGCATGTTATGTTTGTGGCTATGTTGTGCCAAACATCAGGATGATAGAGTCGGTATACCCAATACTTTTCTTCTTTTATTATCAAGATATTTATGGCAAAAGATATCTATTTCTTATGTTTTTCAACTGAACTGACCAACCACTAGCTTGTCACTTTAGTGGGAAAGTCAAGAGAACAATTCATGCTGTTATAGCTGAGTAGAAATTATAATAAGATTATCTCAATAATGTTTGTAGGACTACCCAAAGATATCAGCTAGAGCTTGCACAGAGAGCATAGCATGTACATGTCCCATCAAGTAGTCAATAGAAATATTTTCAATAAAAGAGACCTAGTTTTTTTATAGAAATATACATTTCTAAAATAAAATATTTTATAAAGGTAGATACTACCAAATCTCACATTTAAACGTAGGTTCTCTGGGCACCTAGGTGGCTCAGTAGGTTAAGCATCTGACTTCAGTTCAGGTCATGATCTCACGGTTCGTGTTATTTGAGCCCTGCATGGGGCTCTGTGCTGACAGCTCGGAGCCTGGAGCCTGCTTCAGATTCTGTGTCTCTCTATCTCTCGCTCTCTCTGCCCTTCCCCCACTCGCTCTGTCTCTCTCTGTTTCTCTCAAAAATAAATAAACGTTAAAAAATTGAAAAAACTAAATATAGGTTCTCTTTCATTTTAAGAAGACTTTTTCTTTTTAATTTTTCATTTGTTATTTTGCCTCATTGTGAGTGAAAACAAAGTAAATCCATTTTAGAAGATGTGATAGAAAATAACAGCATGTCAAATGTGAAATTCAAAGAGAAGAAAGTTATAGAAAGTTAGAATTAAAAAGTTCTTTCATAAATAGAGCTGGAGAGGTGCCCAAGTGGCTCAGTTGGTTAAGCATCCTTTCTTGATTTCCCCTGGGATCATGATCACCCAGTTCTTGGGACTGAGCCCCATCTCAGGCTCTGTGCTGACAATGTAGAGCCTGCTTGGGATTCTCTCTCTCTGCCCCTCCCCCAACACCCCCCTCTCAGAATAAATAAATGAACTTTAAAAGAAAGAAAGAGCTAGAAATGCAATGCAGGGGTGGGAGCACTGTTAGAACCATTTTGAGGAGCTTTTCAAAAGCACTGAGCCTCAGTTCATGTCCTAGACCAACTAAATAAGGGTTTCTAAAAGGGTAGCCCATGCATCAATATTAGAAATGTTCTCCGAAGGATTAGAATATGTTAGTTGCTTCAGACTCACTTCTTACTTTAATCTAGATCATACTGCATTTAACAATTTAGAATGATATAGTGAAATAGATTTACTATATTTTGGGTACATTTTATCTGATAAATCTTATCTTTTACGCTATTTTTTCTGCAAATTTTACTACAGAGCATTTCCTTTTATATGTAACTGTTATCTATTTTCTTGATGGGGATTCCATCATATCACTCTGCCTAATCTTTAAATGAGATGATATGAGGCTGATGATATATTTATGCCTTTAGTTTTTTTTTTTTTTTTTATGTTTCCTTATTTTTTGAGAGAGAGAGTACAAGCCAGGGAGAGTCAGAGAGGGAGACACAGAATCTGAGGCAGGCTCCAAGCTCTAAACTGTCGGCACATAACCCTATGTGGGGCTTGAACCCATGAACTGTGAGATCATGACAGAGCCAAAGTCAGATGCTCAACTGACTGAGCCACTCAGGCGCCCCTTTAGTTGTTTTTTTTTTCAATGTAAGTTTAAATTAGATAACATTAACAATAGTAGTTCCATCTTGTGACAGAAATAAAATATAATTTGGAAAATATTCCTTATTCCACTGATAAATATTTACAGAATACAGGTCTAATTTTAGAGATATAGAGACAAACGGGACATGTTTCTGCATGGAGTTTTCAGTCTTGATTGACGACAGACAATAAACAAGTACATAAATATTTCAGGTTATAATAAATGTTGCAAAAATTTAAGCAGTGCAAAAAAGTGACACACTTATATACATTAAAAGATAAACTGAGGCATATTAAAAATTTTGCTAGTTTACTTGCTGAAAATCTGACCTCAACTGGGCAGGACCAAACTGGAAATGTCAAAGAACACTACCCCTGAAAGAAACTGGGGGAAAGACTTTTTTTTGGCAAAGAGATAGTAAGCAGAACAAGGGAATTATTTGACTGGCTTTGGTTTAAGCTGTTGATGTCTGGGGAAAGTCTACTTGGCTGTTTGTGACTTTTGTCCTTCTGTGTTGATTTCTTAATTGGGAGGCATTGCAGGCTTAGGTTTTGTTGTGCTTACATAGGTCACAAAGGCATTAAGTGCACCTCAGTTTAATGATCTCCTAGTCTAATTAACAGGTAGTCTGGTTAAGAAAGGTTCATCTGAGCAGGTCACATTTGATCAGATTGGGTTAACTGTTCTAGTTCAAAAAGCTATTATTCAAAATAACCACCTTGAGAAAATTCTGACTCACTCCTCTGTATGGCTTCAAAATACCCATTGACCTGTCAACTATATTCATGTGCTGTCATTAAAGGCCATAATACATGTCCTTTTATTTCCATTATTTTAGCCAAAATAATAGCACTCTCTTAGAAAATGGATTTCACTAGGATTTTAAAACCTATTTTGGAAATAAAGACAAAGCTGTTTTTATGGATTCTAAGCAACATGATCAGGTGAATTTAGAGACTTCTGTGTTGACTTGAAACTCTTGTAGCTCTTGGTAAGCTTCAATTTGGCATCTAGGCCTCTCAATCCTGCTATAAAGCTTAATGGCTTTAGCCCAATTTCCTACTGCTTTATAAAAGGGCAGTTTTTCAGGCAATGATAGGAAACAGTAAGGAATAGTCAAGAAGGGATGGAGTAAAACCTGAAAGATATCCATTAGTATTTAAATAATATTACATTCCATGACAATGTCATCCTGAATATATGCAGCCTACTCTACTCTTGGTCAAGTAATATAGTTTATGCTAAAAAACAAAATGGAAAATAATTATGTTACTGTCATAATATGTCATTACATTATTACTACAAGAATGATTATATTAATTTAGTTAACACATGCAAATCTGTTCTAATCTGCATAATATATGGAATGCATGATCAGTCTAATTCAAATATGTAGATTAATTATGTTTTTTTCTATTTTCCAAATGATTAATTTTCATAGAGTTTGTTGGTATCTTTTCAAAAATTATAGAGATAAATCAGACAACTTTGAAAATTCAGCATAATTCATTTAACATTTCAATTTAAGGTCAATTGTAATAATTTATGCTTTAAGCAAGTAATGTAGTATCAGAGAGGGCAGTCTTCAAAAACAAATGTAAATTTTCTAGAATAACTTAATATGAGATGAGTAAAAAGAAGAAGCATAATAATTTTTGTTGTTAAACATATTTGAAGTCGAACATTTTGAATTTAAGTTTAGTATGAATAGAATTGGTAATGATTAGGGGATGGCATTGCAAAATGCAAGTATAGATGAATGCTTATAAAATGTTTCTATCAAGACACCTTTTAAAAAGTAGTATAAAAGGAAATTGGCAACAAAAAAGCAGCTGATTTGGAAGATGGTAGGGGAAAAGGAAATTAGTTTCACATTTGGGTGTGTTCCGTGGTTTGGATGATTCCAGCTTCTGTGTGCAAGCGACCAAAACAGAGGAAAATCTATACTAACGTTTGAGGAAGAGGTGCCATTTTGTGAGTTAATGCATGAGTAGTTCCTCCTAGAGACAAAAAGGGAAGCAGGCAGTGCATAAGAGCAGAAGAGTAAGACACTGAGGGTGCCGGATCTCCTACAATTGGAAAACAGAAGAAAAAGGAGAAATCCTTGAAGAAAATAGAAAATAGTCGTAGAAGTAGTGGAGAACCAGGATAATGTGATGCTAGGAAAAAAGGAGAAAGGGATTTCAGGAATGGCATGGCAAATAGCTTCTAATGTACCAAATTGCATAAGGAGAACAGTGATTGGAAAAATGTCAGGGTCTTAGAAAATTAATTTCTGAAAGAGTTATCATTTTTATGCATTGTCATCTTTACGAAAACCAAAATCAATTTTGTATACTAAATTATCTTCAATATTTCATTTCAAATAAATATAAAGCTATAAGTAGGATCACCTATTACCGATTTTACCTAAAAGAATTAAAAAATTAATTAACAAAATATTTCCAAGAAGGAAAAGCACTCAGGTAAGGTAGAAGGGGAGAGAACAAATAAATTCAAAACTTTTTGTATTTTTATGTTCTCTTATCTAAAACACTGTGAACTATAAGAACTATAATTTTGCAAAATAAGTCAATTATTAAGATTTGTGCAATTTCCATTGTTGCATATAAGTAACCAATAATTTTAACATAGCATAGAAAATTATTAATTGCAGATAAATAATTAACAATTTGATCATATCTTGTAAGATTTTTAATCTAATTAAAGAAAGCTGCTCTTGGAATTTGGAGAAAGTCCCTGCATCTAGAAACTGGGAAAAAAGAGCCTTGGCAGAGGTATCAACTTTAATTGCCAAGGGTAAAACACCTATTTTAATTTTATCTGCTAAATCAATTATTAATGCCACAATATAATAGTGAATGGATTTGCTTCTCTCCTCCTAACTCTTTCTTTGATTTGGTTATAAATATGAACTACCTATAAACTAGAATAAAGGCACCACTAAAATTTTAGTGGTCATAAGTTTCTTCCCAAATAACCCCAATTATAACAGAATTACAGTTTATATGCTGGGAAACCACTGCATAGTTATATTTACAATTTCAATCAAAGTGCAATAGTAACCACCTTAACTAGCAAAGAGTTTCAGTAGTTTATTTCCAAAAGGATTTCAGCTGTGGTATTTCACTCTCATTCTTTCAGTGACAACGTAAAAACCAAGGGTTAATTTACTTTTAAAAGTTAATGGGGCACCTGGGTGCCCCAGTTGGTTAAGTGTCCGACTTCTGCTCAGATCATGATCTCACAGTTCCTGAGTTCCAGCCCCACGCTGGACTCTGTGCTGACAGCTCAGAGGCTGGAGGCTGCTTTGGATTCTCTGTCTCCCTCTCTCTCTCTGCCCCTCCCTCACTCATGCTCTGTCTCTCTCTGTCTCAAAAATAAAAAACATTAAAAAAAAAAGTTTAAAAGATAATAAAAGTTAAGAGTCCATCTTTGGTTTTCTTTTGCAAAGCTGGGCTCTTAACTTTTAAAAATAAATTAGGGAGTACCTGGGTGGCTCAGTCAGTTAAGCCTCCAACTTTAGCTCAGGTCAATGAGTTTGCTCCCTGGATTGGGCTTTGTGCTGACAGCTCAGAGTCTGGAGCCTGCTCCGGATTCTGTGTCTACCTCTCTCTCTCTGCTCCTCCCCTGCTCTCTCTCTCTCTCGAAAATAAATAAACATTAAAAAATTTTTAAAAGTTAAAAATATGAGTAATTTAAGGGTGACTGGGTGGCTCAGTTGGTTAAGCATCCGACTTCGGCTCAGGTCATGATCTCATGGTCTATGAGTCCGCGTCGGGCTCTTTGCTGACGCCTCAGAGCCTGGAGTCTGCTTCGGATTCTGTGTCTCCCTCTTTCTCTGCCCCTCCCCTGCTCATGCTCTGTCTCTGTGTCTCTCAAAAATAAATAAATGTTTAAAAAAATTAAAAAAAATATGAGTAATTTAGTCATTGCTTTTTACATTTGTCACTGAAATAATAACAGTGAATTAGCACTGCTGAAATCTTTTTGGGAATAAAATAGTGAAATTGAAACTGGAGCACTTTCTTACACCATACACAAAAATAAAAAATGGATAAAAGACCTAAATGTGACACAGGAAACCATCAAAATCCAAGGAGAAAACAGGCAGCAACCTCTTTGACCTAGGCTGCAGCAACTTCTTACTTAACATGTCTCCAGCAGCTAGGGAAATAAAAGCAAAAAAGAACTACTGGGACCTCACCAAGATAAAAAGCTTCTGCACACAAAGGAAACAATCAACAAAACTAATAGACCATCAATGGAATGAGAGAAGATATTTGCAAATGACATATCAGTTATGGGGTTAGTATCCAAAATCTATAAAGAACTTCCCAAACTCAACACCTGAAAAACAAATAATCCAGTGAAGAAATGGGCAGAAGACATAAATAGATACTTTTTCCAAAGAAGACATTGATATGGCTAACAGACACATGAAAAGATGCTCAACATCACTTATCATCAGGGAAATACAAATCAAAACCACAATGAGATACCACCTCACACCAGTCAGAATGGTTAAAACGTATAACTTAGGAAACAACAAAATGTTGATGGTGATGCAGAGAAAGGAGAATCCTTTTGCACTGTGGGGAAAGTAAACTGTGTAGCCATTCTGAAAAACAGTACAGAGTTTCTTCAAAAACTTAAAAACAGAATACCCTATGACTCAGAAATGGTACTACTAGGTATTTAACAAAAGGATACAAAAATGTTTATTTGAAGGAGCACACATACCCCAATGTTTATAGCAGCGCTATCAAAAATAGCCAAACTGCAGAAAGAGCCCAAATGTTCATCGACTGATGAATGGATAAGGAAGATGTAGCGCGCACACACACACACACACACACACACACACACACACACACACAATGGAATACTACTTGGCAATGTTCAACAACATGGATGGAAGTAGAGTGTGTTGTGTTAGAAAAATAATGAATCAGAGAAAGACATATGTCATATGATTTCACTCGTGTGTGTAATTTGAGACACACAACAGGTGAGCATTTGGGAAAGAAAGGAAAAATAAGATAAAAACAGAGAGGGAGGCAAACCATAAGAGACTCTTAAATACAGAGAATAAACTGAGGGTTGCTGTAGGGGAGATGGGTGGGAGGATGGTTTAATGACTGATGGGCATTATGGAGGGCACTTGTTGGGATGAGCACTGGGTGTCATATGTAAGAAATTAATCCCTGTTTCTACTCGTGAAGCCAAGACTACATTGAATGTTAACTAACTTGAATTTAAATTTAAAAAAATAATCTCTCTGTCAAAAAAAGAGTTAAGAGTAATATTTGATTGAAACATGATCTGAGGGGCACCTGGGTGGCTCTATCGGTTAAGAAACTGACTCTTGATTTCAGCTCAGTCTTACGGTTTGTGAGTTCAAGCCTCACATTGGGCTTTGCACTGACAGTATGGAGCCTTCTTGGATTCTCTCTCTCTCTCCCTTTCTCTGCTCCTCCCTGCCTTTCTGTCTCAAAATAAACAAATAGACTTTAAACAATTAAAACAAAATAAAAAGAAACATGATCTGATAAAAACTCATTTATTTAACAAATATTTATTAAAAGTCTGCTATATTTCACGAACTGCATAGTCTTTCAAGATAAACTAGTGCAAAAATGAAAAAGAAAAACTATTTAGAACCTCTATTTTCAACAAACCTGCTGTCTAGTGTACCTTCTACATGTGGCTATACTCAAAGAATATGATGGCCCATTGAGTTTATAAGGGAGGCAAATTTTTCCCTTTACCTTATTAGGGTTTTTTTTTTTCAGCTGAGTTTAGAATTTGACAAAGGACAGATCAACAACCAAGAAGCACACAAATTATTTAGTGTAAGTTTTATGTGACATGAGAGCCTGCATGAGGAATGAAGACTCAAAGAGATGGTGAGATTGGCCTGCTTTGATAGTAGGCTAGATGAAGAGAATTGACTGTGGAAAAGAAAGTAAACTAGTGGGGAAGTGAAAAGAAGAATAGAATAATTTTTAATAAAGTGTTCTGTTAGAATTCTCTTCATCTCAACATCTGATCCTTGATATGAATGTTACACTCCTTTGACACAGGGAAGACATCTTTTATAGGGGGTTTTATCTCCTACTGTCAGGAGGCAAAAGAGGAGGGTCAGAGTGCTTTTCTTGGAACTGTTGTTTGTTTTTTAAGTGCCTCTTGCTCACAATAAGTTTTATGTCAAACAGGCATATTTTAAGGTGATATTCTGATTTCCTTCAAGTTCCAGCATCACATCTTTGATCTATCTCATAGAAAGTAGAAAGGAAGGGAAAAAAAAAAAAAGATTGTGCCCACTTTAAGGACTTTTATTTTATTTATTTATTTATTTATTTTTAATGTTTGTTTTTGAGAGAGAGAGAGAGAGACAGCGTGAGTAAGGGAGGGGCAGAGAGAGGAAGACACAGAATCCAAAGCAGGCTCCAGGCTCTGAGCTATCAGCACAGAGTCTGACATGGGGCTCGAACCCACGAACCGTGAGATCATGACCTGAGCTGAAGTCAGACGCTTAACCAACTGAGCCACCCAGGTGCCCTAGGACTTTTATTTTTTTAAATCTTCTTATAGCCATTTGGACAATATTTAGTCACAAGGCTTTACCAGTACATTAGTGTTGGGAAGTGGTGTCTTTATTCTGAACAACCCAAACCAAAATGAATTCCTGAGTTACTTTCTTAAAGAAGCGTATAGTGGATACTGGGGAACAATGAACATTTTTTAAGTTGTTATCCGATATAAACTGCATTTGAGGACTATGTGGCCCAAGAGAAAAAAGCTTGACGTGGTAAAAGAATGAGAAAGAGAAAAGAAATTGCTTTATTAGAATTTTTAAAAAATCTTTTTGACATTTGATTTGATATCCTGGCTGGTATGTAATGCCTTTAGAAGACGTAGACATTAAATTTTCTTTCCTGAGAATTTATTCACCTAAGTAGACAGGTTGACGAAACCTAGCAGAGTCTTTCTCAAAGTCAAAGTCAAAGTCTACAGATCTCTGGTGGAATAAGAATCACCTGAGGTGCCTGATAAAAAATTCACATACCTATCCTCAACCGTGGGACTACTGAATCAAAATCTCTCAGGACTCGGAAAATGCTCAAGAACAAGAGAACTAAGGGCTTCTCTGGGTAAGCTGGGCTTGACAAGCCCGGATTCCAGAATTTTGCTATTTAGATTCCAAATATGAATCACTAGATTTCACTCACTGTTTCATTACCTAGTTTTACAGACTTGTTACGTCTAGAAAACAAGCATATAAATAAATACTCATGGTATATATCTAAGACAATCTATTTGTCTATCTGGCTCAAAAGGAAAATACTGAATAATTTCAGTTTCCTGAAATACTAAACGATATTTACTTTTTAAAATAAGAATATGTTAAGAATCACTTATTTATATGACATGGGAGTGGCTCAGGGTTTGCCTTTTTAAAATTTTTTTAACGTTTATTTATTCTTGAGACATAGAGTGAGCAGGAGAAGGGCAGGGAGAGAGGGAGATACAGAATCCAAAGCAGGCTCTAGGCTCTGATGAGTCATTAGCACAGAGCCCAATGTGGGGCTCAAACTCACAGACCGTGAGATCATGACCTGAACTGAAGTCGGCCGCTTAAACCAACTGAGCCACCCAGGTAACCCAGGGTTTGCTTTTTAAAATGAGGCTATGTTAAGCATAATTTATTTATGGAGAATAGAAGTGACTCAGTGCACGATACAGAACATAAATTTGTCAGTTTTCCATATGCTTTTCCTTAAATCTAAGGCCTGGGTAATTCTGAACCTATATATCACCTCTCACTGTGCGTTTATAATAGCAACTGAGCAACGTAAAGGTTACACCTAAAGGGCTCCTAGAATGCTGGATAATTGGATTGTTAGTTATCAAGCCCTTCACCTCCATATTAGTTGGCTTAGAAAGGTGCCGTTTCACAGAAATCCAGGTGAGACCATTTGTCTTGAAATGCTGAACTGTTGGAGCCTGACTGCCTTTTAAGATAAGGCCAACTGGACACCTTGAAGCTGTTGGTGCTAGCAACACGAACATTCTAATTAAGTGCCTTTGTTCCTTCCCTCCATTGAAACATGCAAGGTTTTGTTCATTTACACATGCCCCATAAAGCCATTTAGACTCATTTATAGCGATTGTTGGAGGCAGGTTATTTGTGAAATACTGTTGATAATATTTAAATATAATTTATCTCTTGCCACAGATGACCACAATCCTGGTGAAACCCTTTTATTCTTTATATTATGGTTTAGCTTTTTATTCATTTTCATTCTTCTTGCTAGACTAGATTTCCTGACAGTCATTTCAAATTCCATTTAGGGAATAGCACCAAGGGGCATGACCAAGATGAATAAGACTTCCCATCCGTACTCTGAACAGCCTGTATTCAGATGTGGCTTTGAATGAAAGAACACATTTCCAGAAAGTTAATAAGTCATGGGGTACATTTATAATGAAACCACACTATAAAGTTCTTGAGAAGAGTAAAACAAGATATTTAAAATTTTGAAAACCATTACTAAGTTTAACTTACTTTTTTTTTTTTTTTTTTTTTTTTTTTTTTTTTTTTATTCAAGGGAATATGGTCCCCTTTGCACTGGGAAGACCTCACGTTTTTCCTATACAACTCTTACCTTGTATCTGAATTATGAGAATAAGTGATAATTTAATTAAAAATATTTCTAACACTACCAACATACTAAGTCTTATGTATGTGCTAGGGCAGATTCAAAACTCATCAATGTCATCAGGTGAACAGCAAATTAATAAGTTCAGTTTCACCATGTTGTATCTGCCATTGATATGTTTCCCACACATTTCAACGTCAAATAAAAAGATAGTTCTTTAGATCTCCTTCCTTCTCAAGAATGTTCCGAGAGCACATATCTCACCTTTTTTTTTCTTTTCCTTCTGGAGATATGCGTATCAAAAATATGTGAGGATATAGGATGGTCGGAAAAGGAGAAATAGGGGCACACGGGTGACTCAGACAGTTGAGCACCCAACTTTGGCTCAGGGCTTTGTACTCTGTATTTGAATTTTTTGGATTTAGACCTGTCTAGCCTAGATGCCTCATTCTCTTGTTTCTCAATGCAAAGCGCACTACCCAGGATAGAATAATTATCTGAGGAAAATATGTTGAATGAAGAGATGAATGAGGTAGAAATTAAAATAGGTTTTAAAAATCATTGGAATGTAACATGCATCAAATATATGCATATCAGAGTGCACACTTCAATGATTTTCCACAAATCGAACATAGCCTTTTAACCAGTACCTCAGAAAGTTCCTCATGGTCGCTTCCAAACACTAACTGCCAATGTACCTCTATATGAACTTCTAACATCATAGATTTATTTTGCCTTTTGTACTTTTTGTAAATGAAACCATTTGGTATGTTCTCTCTTCTGAGTGGCTGCTTTTGTTCATCTTTATTTTTGTGATATCAGTCCGTATTGTTGTATATAATTATAGTTTGCTGCTATTGTGGCATGTTATTCCTTTGTTCGAATACACTACAATTTATTTAACCAGAATGGATTTTGTTAATGAACATGGAGTAGATTCTAGATTGGGGCTATCAGAACAGTGTTGCAATAAAATATTCTTGAACTTTTTTTTGGCAAATATAAGCTAGATTTTAAGGGAAGATGATGATATTAGTATAACAGGAAGTTTAATAGTATGTTTTATGAATGATTTAAGAGGCAAGAATGAGTTTGTCCGGTTCTGGTCATCTCGCTTATAATTATCAACATGGGTAAGACTTACTTAGAAAAATATTCTGAAAGGCTGTGAAGTTTAAAATAGGGTTAAAAGCATGAATGGCTTATATGACAGCCTGAAATGTTTTGAAGTGTTTCCTTAAGCAATAGTGAATATTTGAGGATTTATGCAAGTTCGTTATACCATTCATTAACTCAACACTTAAGGAGTATGAATGCATTCAAGATAAACGTTGTATCTTATTTATTTTAGTAATCTTAGTACTTAGAATAATGCGCAGTGCTCTGCTACATAATAGGTGTTCAATAAGAAGATATTTGATCATATTTGCTGAATGATTTAAAAATTCAGTCATAATTGAACGAATTACAGAACAAAAAAAAATTAAAAGCATAGAAACTAGCTAGATATCTGTTGCAAAAGTCTTAATATGTTCAATACCCACAGTATGATTTAATTACAGTAACTCTAGGAATCTATCCCAAGAAGAATAATTATAGACAAAGATATCTATGTTGATATTTTCAACAAGAACCAAGTATTAAAAACAGTATGTGTCAAATGATTAAAAAAATAACCTGTATTAAACGGATAAATTAAAACATTCAACCAATAAAACATAAGAAACTGCTAATTATATAAATACAATTTTAAAAAGCAGGCAAATAAATCACTTGACATACCTGATAACTCCAATATTGTTAAAATCTGTATACGTGTGCATTATATATATTATTTTTGAGACTATGTTGAGCTTCTGGTAGTTTTTTTCTCCCTAAACACTTCAGTATGTATTTATTAACAAGGGCGTTTTCTAATGTAACTACACTACAATTATCAAAATTAAGACTTTTAGCATTTTGAGTCATTACTATTAATTTATCCTAGTCATCATACATACAACACTCACAGAGTCCTATTCCTAAAGCCTTTTTTACAAGTTTGAAGTAATGTCAAATTAAAAAAAAAAGAGAACAAACCCATTTATAAATACAAAAATCTGAAAAGAATGAGTGAATACCGATATTTTAGGATGATTGGTGGTTTGTTTTCCTTTCTATCCTTTATCTATATTTCCCTTTTCAATATTTTTCCTCAAAGTGCTAAGAGCTAAACATAGATGTCAAATTGGTAAATGTATATTCATTAAGTTTTCTTGGTGGAGGCCAAGGATAAAGTGATGGAGAGGGGATTTTAAAACCCTGCATAAGGGTCAGCAAACACTCCACACATATTTTCTAATACTTGCCCATTGTGACATTTACTTAAACTCAGTACATTTATCTTTGTATCATAACTCTAAACTTCTGGGCCCCATTTTATTTTAAAATATTGTTTCACACCATTCCCCAACCATTTGATTCCATTTGGTAAAGAGATGATTTGTTCTTTCAGGAGGGAAAAATGTTTGGAAAGTGCTGGAGAACAACTCATAAAAGAAAACTTGATATTTTTGAAGTATAACTTCTTCAAATAACTGTACAATATAAGAAGACACAAATTGGAATTATATTGAACACTACATAGTTTAAAATCACTAATAATTATTTTATCTATTTTTCTTCTCTTGATCAAAGATATAATTTATTACGATGAGTAGCTGAAAGTGTTAAGTATATTTGAAACTTTGTTTTTATTTCATCCTACTATTTTTAAAACATTAATGTTTATTTATTTTCGAGAGAGACACAGAGTACTAGTGGGGGAGAGGCGGAGAGAAAAGGAGACAGAATCTGAAGTAGGCTCAAGGCTCAGAGCTGGCAGCACAGATTCCAACTCGGGGCTGGAACTCATCAGCTGTAAGATCATGACTTGAGCCCTAGTCAGATGCTTAACCGACTGGGCCACCTAAGAGCCCCTAAGCTTTGTTTTTATTTTGAACATTGACAAATTTTAATGATTTGCTTTTATATCCTTGAATTTATTTATGGTTATCCTTTAAAAAATAAAGGTCTACCTCTAGTAGAAATGATCACTTAAAATTTTTAAGAGAGATATGATACAAATAGGATAATTAAAAATGGTTGTTGAGTGCCTGACTCTTGATTTCTGCTCAGGTTTTGATCCTAGGATTGAGCCCTGCATTCAGGAGCTTGAGTATGGAGCTCGTTTAAGATTCTCTCTTCCTTTCTCTCTCTTTCTCTTCCCTCCTCTGTTTCTCTCCCCAACTTGTATTCTCTCTCTAAAAAAAAAAAGATTGTTCATGATAACATTTGATAGATGCAGTACACAGCTGCATGCTTTTGGCTAGATGCAAGATATATCCTCAAATCTTTACATGCAACATGAAAAGACATTAAGGATTTTCAGCACTGAAGCAAGGATAGGCCGAAACATCTCATATAACAAGTGCCAGGATAAAATCTAAACTTATAAATGATCTATAAATAATTAGATTTATCTTGCCTCCAAAACCCACTCCACTTAGAATAAAAGATTCATATTTTTTGTGCTTAAAAATCAAAGTGGTCAACAAACATGTAGGTATTTGTATAGATTAATAGATTCCATAACAGTCATTTTTCCCCGTTTAAAAAAGTATACCATACCTCTGTAAAAGGAAGATACAACTTAGTTTAAAAGAAACTGCAATGCTTCAGAATATGAATGACAATATCTATTACAGAAATAAAATTAAAACAAAAAGTAAATGCAGCTGAAGATGTTTTAAGCTGCTTTAAATATATTCTGGTACCTTTGCTTATTTTTTCAATTATGAGACAAAACTTTACTATGCTACGTTTAAATCGTATTTTCTTCTATCTTTTTCAATGCCTGGAAGTTTTCTTCCTTCTTGGTGATAACCTATTTTTTTCTTTTTTCTTTTTTTTTTTTTTTTGATGAGAAATGAAATAATGAAACTAATGTGTGAAATCTGATTCTGTCTCACTGCTATAGTAGAAATACATTTGGAGACTTCTTAGTCCATAGGAAAACTGAGTACAGAAGTAGGAGCAGCTATTTTATGTCTGGGTGCGAGTGTATATATTAAACACACTTACAATAGCAACACATATATCTTTGCAGAAACAGGAAGGCTGAGAACAATCTCACCTTTATGAAGATGAGTTTTCATAGTTCCAATTGGCTTCCCGGGTTTAAGCCTCTCTTCAGCCATAATCAGGAACAGAGTAAGTATATCATACTTGGCGTCATATTTGTGTTCAAGAATTAAAGTTATGATAAACATAGAGGTGGAGAGTCCAGAGCCAGGCTACCAAATCAGGGTCAGATTTAAAACCCAACACCTGGAAAGATTGTGCGGAGGCAATCTTATAATCTCTATATCAAGGAATACCTAAAGAGGAATATCTTCTGAAAAAAAAAATCTAAAATGGTAAATTTATAGCCCATAAAGAAATCCACATTTCTGAATAAATTTCAACAAATTTAACAAACCAAAAGAGAGCTCCAGGAAAATAAACCACACATTTCAGCGTAGTATACAATTGCATCAAAATATGAGGAAAAGTTGAACTGCTCAATAAATGGGGTCAGGACAGTTTGCGTTCTAAATTGGATAAAAAGGATAATATGAGAACACACCATCATATCCTACACGACATAGAATTCTAGAGGGTGTCATGGCTTAAATGTGGAAATGCAGACTTGAAAACTACCAGGGAAGGGGCGCCTGGGTGGTTTAATTGGTTAAGTGTCTGACTCTTGATTTGGCTCAGGTCATGATCTCACAGTTTGTGAGTTCCAGCCCCATGTCAGTATCCACACTGACACCACAGAGCCTACTTAAAATTCTCTCTCTTGCTCTCTCTGTCCCTCCCCCTGCTCTCTCTCTCTCAAAATAAATAAATTAACTTTAAAAAAAAATCTACTAGGGAGGGGGAAGGGAGTAATTTCTATGATATTGCTCTGAAAGGCTTTTTTAAATAAAAAAATAATTGGTATATATCAGAAACAGATCAATGAATTTAACAGTAGCGGATATCGCTATAAAACATCTACTGCTCCTTCTCATATCTGTCTAAGAAAGGAGAATGTTCACTGGAAAAGGACAACACCATCTAGAACATCAACAATTTATTTATAAATAATGATCAGTGTAAAAAATAAGAGATACATATATTGATCTCTGCTTCCCCAGTTCCTGGCAGAGAGCTCAAAATACCCTTATGAATTCCCAAGTGATAAGATGCTGGAAGGATCTCTTGTTCTGATAGCTGGTCTTTGACCCTGTCCTCGATACAGGGTTCCTAAACCTTTATAAATTCTTAAGTGAATTTATAAATTCTTAAGAGCACGAAGAATATTTTTGTCTAATTAAATGACTCTGAGTGAGCTCCTGGATTGCTCCTGGATGAGAGCTGACCACAGAAAGACCAAGCCTTGATTAGAAGCTTGGGATTTTTAGCCCTACCCCTAATTCTCCAGAAAGCGGAAAAGGGCTGAAAACAGAGTTAATAATTGATCATGTCTACATGAGGATATCTCCATAAAATCCCACTAGTACAATGTCCAGAAGGCTTTCAGGCTGAGAACATCCATACTGAGAGAAGAACATTACCCAGCTCCACAGGGACTTAAACTCCTGGGTCCAGCCCCTCCCAGATCTCACTATATGTATTTCCTGTGATCGTTCATCTGTATCCTTTATCATTCTTCGATAAACTGGTAGACAAAGGTAAATGTTTCCCTGAGTTCTGTGAGCTGCTCTAGGAAATTAATCAAACTCAAGAAGAGGATCATGGGAACCTTCAATGTATAGCTGGTTGGTCAGAAGCACAGCTGACACCCTTGACTTGTGACTCACTTGTAAAGGGGTGGGGAGAGACTGAGGAACTGAGCCCTTAAACTATGAAATCTGACGCTATTCCCTGGGTAGATAATGTCAGAATTGAGTCGAAATCTTGGACACCCGCAGGTTTCCAAGAATTGCTTGTGGAAGAAAAATGTCCACACATTTGATGACCAGAAGTATCAGAAACTAAGTGTTCTGTGTGACTAATTAAGGAGACACACAGGAAAGAAACACACAGTAGGAAAGAACTGGATTTTTCCCTACATAGGAATTGGAAAACTTAGTTTTTCATTTATAGTTAGCATGTGATTAAAAAACAGACTCACACACACACACACACACACACACACGCGCTCATATACACTGAAAATAGAAGAGAGACAGTGAAGTATGAATACTAATCAAGAGAAAAAAAATGAACAGGCTATTATATTCAAAGATGATCAAGTTAGGAGGCAAACAAAGATATTAAAAGAACTACTTAATATGCTAAAGGAAACAGAGGAAAAATTAACAAAGGGGGATGAAGAATTTCAATATTATTAAAGTGTAAAATACACATAAAATTCTAGAATTCAAAATTACAGTAGGTGAAATGAACAATTAAAAGGAAAGGCTATAAGAAAATTAGACACAAACTCACATAGGTTATTAATTGAAAATATCTAGGAATTAGCACAGAGTATAAAATAATAATAAAACAGATATAAGAGATATATTATAAATGCTAAAATGGACTAATGTATATGTAGAAAGAAATCTAAATTGGAAGAGGTAGTACAAAAACAACATATGAATAGATAAAAGCTGAGGATTGTCTGCAAGTAATGAAAAGTATCAACCTACACATTTAAAAAGCTCAGTAAAGTCCAGTAGGTTAAACACAAAGAAAACCAAATCTAGGCACATTAGTAAAGCCGCAGACAACCAAGGTCAACAAAGAAACATTTTTGAAATAGACACTTGTTTATATGTGGAGCCGGGGAACAAGGCCTTCAAAGGGAAGAACAAATGTAAATGACAGCTAACTTTTCAAAGGGTGAAGAAAGCCAGGGCATAATGGAATGACATTTGCCATGTGTTGGAAGAAGAACAGTTACTAATGTTGAATTTTATACACAACAAAAAAAAAACCTTCCAAAATCAGGTTGAAATAAAAACCTGTCAGATAAATAAAACCAGAGGACTTTCTTAGAATCCAGCAAAAAACCTATAAGGTTTGGCCAGGCAGAAAGAAGTAAAATAGATAAAGTTTGTAGCATAGAAATACAGGATGAAGAATATTAGAATTGAAAGGGGCGCCTGGGTGGCTCAGTCAGTTAAGCAACTGACTTCCGCTCCGGTCATGATCTCACAGTTCATGGGTTTGAGCCCCGCGTAGGGCTCTGTGCTGACAGCTCGGAGCCTGGAACCTGCTTCGGATTGTGTGACTCCCTCTCTCTCTGCCCTGCCCCCACTTGCAGCAGACTTCTCTCTCTCAAAAATAAATACACATTAAAAAATTAAAAAAAAAAGAAGTGATATACATGTAAATAAAAAAGTTTAGATATAAAAAATAATTTCCTTTTTATAGAGTTTAAACTATATGTAGAACCAGGGGCACCTGGGTGGCTCTGTTGGTTGAGTGGCTGACTTCAGCTCAGGTCATGATCTCACAGTTCACGGGTTTGAGCCCTGCATCAGTCTCTGGGACGTTAGCCCAGAGCCTGGAGCCTGGCTTGGATTCTGTATCTCCCTCTCACTCTGCCCCTCCCACACTCACTCTCTGTCTCTCTCTCAAAAATAAATAAACATTTAAAAAAATATTTAAACAAATTATAAAAACATAAATGCATGCCAATAAATTTGACAATTTGAATAATTGCAAACTATTATAATTTGCAATACTGTTTTTTTTCTTAGAAAAAGGAAACATACCTGTGTACATGCTAGAAAAAGAGAACATTAAAATCCTATATCTTTTGAAGAAATTCAAGATTCTTATCAGAGGAATTTCCAGGCCCAGATGAGAGCAACAGTGTTTTTTTTTCCCCCAAATATTAAAAGAAGAATTTACATCAGATTTCAATAAACTCTTCTTCAGAAGAAAAGAAGGAAAGGTTTTTTTTGCCCAATTCTAATCTGGATTTCAAAACATGACATACACATTACAAGAAAGGAAATTATAGATTAATTTCTCTAATGAATTTAAGTTCAACAATTAAATTATTAATTTTTTTACATTTATTTATTTTTGAGAGACAGAGTGAGACAGGGCACAAGGAGAGGAGGGGCAGAGACAGAAGGAGACACAGAATTTGAAGAGGGCTTCAGGCTCTGAGCAAACATTCAGCACAAAGCCCCATGTGGGACTCGAACCCATGAACCATGAGATCATGATCTGAGCTGAAGTCGTACACTTAACCAACTGAACCACCCAGGTGCCCCAACAACAATGAAATTATTTATTCTGCTATGCTATCTGTATGTGCATATGTGTATGTTTATAGGTATGACAGGTCTACATATTTCAAATAATCAGGAGGAAAGCATGCCATGACACCTATCCGTAAGTGCCTCACATAGAAGGGGAGAGCAATGGGACCAGAGATGTCAATCCATTAAGTCGCTGCTTTAAGAGTCTGACACCAGTTCAGTGTGTGGGTATTTTTTTTCCCCTCTATACCACCAAGCAACTCTCAGATATGAGCTGAGCGCCCTATAATTCAGTTCAATTCTTACATTAACTGCCTAGAGATAACATCAGATCCTACTGGTTAAGGGCTCAGTCCTACAAGACTTCCCTCTGTCCTTCAGACTCCAATAACACATCCAGGTTTTCACCTGTGCTTCCAGTTAAAGAGCTGTAAGAGTTTTCATGACCTTCTTTTTGGGTTCAATTAATTTGCTAGATTAACCCACAGAATTCAGAGAATATTTGACTTACTAGATTATAGATTTGTTATAAAAGAATATAACTCAGAAATAGGTAGATGGCAGAGATTCTAAAGGGTCACAGAGCTTTCATGCCTTCCCCATATCTCTACATGTTCACCAGCCTGGAAGACCTCTGAATTTCCTCCTTCTGGGTTGTTACAAAGTTTTATTAAATGATCATGATTGGTAAAGTCATTGATGATCGGCGATCAGTTCAACCCCAGCCCTAGCCCCTCCTCAGAGGTCAGGGGATGGGAATGAAAGTTCCAATCTCCAATCACGGTGCTTGAGTTCCCTGACAAGGAGCCCCTATCCTTAGGTTACCTAGGTGCTTTACAAGTCAACCCAGTAACATAACAAAAGACACCTTCCTTTCCCGCTCTCATCTTTTAGGAAATTCCAGTGATTTTAAGGAGCTCTGTGCAGGAAAAGGAACAAAAACTAAATACATGTTTCTTATTATAATCACAATGTTACAAGCTTCATGTGTCATTTTTATCTAAAATAATGTAATTTTTATAATCCTTTATTTTTGTGAAGTATCTGAGTTCTAATTGCTAGGTGTGGTGGAAGGCTTGGGGAAGAGAATTTCAACAAAAACAGCGATTCTCAAAACCCTCAGATATTATCATCTTATTTGGCCCTCAAAATATTCCCAGGAAGGCAAACAGAACGTGTTGTGAATACCTACACAACTAGACTTGCTTCTAATAGGTAAAAGAATACACTAATGGTTGGGTATGTTGGAGTGTCTAACACATACGCATAAATAAAAGTAAAAGTTGGAGCCAGGTTAATGACACCCACATCTGTAGGTATCAGTGACTCCGAAGTGATGGGGTGAGGTGTTTTTTTGAGAACTAGATTGGCATGAGATTTCTTTCATATATGATCTTGTCACTCTTCTGTCATTTTTTTTTTAATGAAGTTGGCATGAAATTCATTGTCCTATGCAGAAGCACCTTGGTCTTGGGAGGCCAGAAATATACTGACTGAAGTCCAGAGAAAGGCTCATGGAATCAACAAATTAGGACTCATTTCTGGTATTTATTTATTTATTTATTTATTTATTTATTTATTTATTTATTACAATTCTAAAGGTGAATTGTCTCTTTTCATACCCTTAGAAGAATGGTAGCAACTAGCTGACTAAGAAACACGAGGACAGGATTTGTGGAGATAGACTGGTTAGGAGTACTTGGTGGTTAGTCCCTGTGATAAGAAAGCAAAGTTTGGTTCACTAGGATCATATATTTACTAATCAAATGATTGAATATGAGAATTATCTTTACCTCAAAACAAAAGCATGCCTGCATGGGGAACAATAGTAGGCAGAGGAGATTCAGAGATGAGAGATCATAGCTATCTGCTGAAAACTACCTTCACTAGTAGAAAATCTCAGTTGATCAATGTGGGGATTGGATTAGTTTCCTCAATACTTAAACAATCAATACATTGCTTAATGGTCCCTGGGGCAAAAGGAAATCTGCAGAATCCTACAATGAACACCCTTAATGATACACTGCTTATACAGTGTACATAAAAATCCACACGTGAAATATTCCATAGAGAAATAAGAATTTCTCCAAAGTACCAATTTCTTATGATTATTATTGTCGTGTATGTCTGTCCTTTCTAAATAAACACATTTTCTTGAGAATAAAGACCCAATTTGCTTAATTTTTCTGTTCCTCCACTATTCTTATTACTTGATGAATATAGTAAAAGCTTAAAATATTTTCTTGAATTGTATTCATTAAGATAATCCAGACCTTGAACTAATGGGAATATTTTTCAGAAGCTTAACTTCTTATACGTAAATAACTGTCAAACTTTTCGATACACTATCCATTCATAGACTTAATTATTTATGTCTTGGGTAATTGGGATTAACCTTTTATGACACATGTAATTAGCAAAAGTAAGTTGTAGAATACTATATAATTGTTCCATGAACTTTTTAAAATTAATTTTCAAACAAATCTGTTCATGGTATACACATGCATCTGTATGCATACTTTTAAGCCTAAATCCCAGATGTTTTTATGGGAATATAATAAACAAAAAATGTACTTGTCTATAACGGTAATATATTGTTGGTTGGAAGTATATCTTGAATAATAATAATGTTACTATTATAAATCAGCTACTATGTGTCAGACATGTCTAAGTCCTTGATGAATACTATAATTAATGTCAGGTCATATGCACCTCTCTGGCCTACCCTCCTGAGGCTATCTTTCAAACTATAGGAAAGAATAGATATAAGTTTCTAAATATTAGAGCACAATTATCTACTCTGCACCTGAACATCTGGTATCTAAACAATATTGATTATTTTAAACGAACAACCCAAACGTTTGCATTTCAGACATGCATCAAAGGATTTAATTATGAATTATTTACAGTTAAGACTTTATAGACCTCGCTTAAGACATAGAAAGAATCTATAATTATTTACCTGGCTACTTGTTCTTCATATTTTCCGATCTACATACCTAGAACAAGCTAACATCCCATACAGGCTCAGACAGATCTTGAAACAAATCTCTTTTCTAATCCTGGGAGATTTAATTTGTTCTACTTCAGATGACTGACATTTTAGCATTTAGAAATGGTGTTCTAATTTCTGTTACTATATTAAGTTTTGTGAGAACGACAACAAAAATCATTTTAATTCTCTGTAGAAATACTTTTGTTCAGTTGAATCAATCTTATATTTTCAGTATCTACAAGCTTCCATTAAAGAAAATGCCTAATTGTTTTGTAAAACAAAATGGAAAATGCCTATTGTCTCCCCTGTGCCCCTTATATAAAGCATGTCTTGTGGGTCTCTTATGTAAGAATCTCATAGCATATTTTGCTGGTCTTCTGAAATGAATCGTATATTTATTTTATTGAATAATATGAGCTACATATAATAACGTATTTATGTTTCCCAATAACAAAGCATTTGTGTCTCCTTATTCATTCATTGACTCTACAAACAGCAATTATTACATAGTAGTTCCTACTATGTGCCAGGAATTGTGTTAATCACTGAGAGTAAAGCAGTCAGAAAATAACAAATACAGACCATTTTTTCATAAATATGGTGTAGTATAGTACATAAAAATAAGCTGTGCAAGTTATCTGAATCAAATTTCATACAATTAGCTCTCAAAGCTTAGGGATTCATAATAGTGTTGCTAGTTAAGGAAGAGCTCTTGATAAATAGAGCAGATATCTAAAGAAGGAAAGTTAGTTAACCAGGAAAATGAAAGGGTAGAGAAAACAATAAAAGGGAAAAGTTTTCTAAGCAGAATATGTAAAGGATCATAAATTTTTAGAAGAATTTTTAAAACATTATTTTCTTTTAACTATGGCATGCAGGGATTGCAAGGAGACCAGGTTGAAGCTAACTTCATAGTAAGGATAAGGGAAGGTTGGATGCCTACTTGAACTAGCAAAGTGTTGAAAGTGGAAAGGAAGTAAAGTTGCTTCGGGTGGCATTTTGGAGATAAACAGATATGACTTAGTGATAAATAGGATATAATATGTGAGGGCAAGTAAGTGTGACTTTCCAGTATCTGTCATATTCATAAAGATGAATAGTGGTATCAATCACTGACATAGCAAATGCTGGAGGAGACATAGTTAATTTTCTGTGGCAGCGAGAATACAGAGAAGAGATTCTGAATTTATTTGGAATATGTTCTGTTCAAAATAACTTCGGCCTTTATTTAGCATATTTTTTAATATTTCACTTTGTGCCAAGAAATGTTTTAGTTCCTATAACTATTAGGTGGACAGTTGGAGATACGAATCTGGAGCTCAGTGAAGAAGTTTAAATAAAAATTTGCAAATCACTGGCATATAGATGATATAAAGATGACCATGGAAGCTATTCATATGGTGAATAGGGAAAGATACAACACTGAGTCTTGAGGAGAACCAGTGTTGAGAGAAATACTGGTGATGATCTATAAAAGGAAATCATAAAGCTAGAGTAGATACAACAACAAAAAACAGAGATAATGATAAATATAGCCTATGAGGCAAAATCCAAGGAGAATATTTTAAAAAGGAAGTAATCAACAGGACAATTAAGAAAATTAAAAATATAGTTGTACGAGTAACACAGTCTGTTGAACATCCAACTCTTGATTTTGGCTCAGGTTATGATCCCAGGATCATGGGATTGAGCTCTGCATTTGACTCCATGCTGAGCCTGGAGCCTGCTTAAAATTCTCTCTCCCACTACCTTTCCTGCCACTTGCATGCTCTCTCACTTTCTCTCTCTCCCCCCCCCCAAAAAAAAAGAAAGAAAAAAAGAAAACTAAAAATATGTCTCCAATTAACCTCCAGAATGATGTCTGGGGTAGAGTGAGTGTTGTTTTGGTGGAATTGTTGGAGCACCAGTTTGAATTGGGTTGAAGAATGAAAAAACAAGTGAGGAAGCAGAGAAAGCATATGTCAACCACTCTAAAGAATTTCATTATGAAGAAGGAAATGACTTGGTAGTTTATGAAAGTTACATATACTTCAATAGATTGTTTTAAAGATTGTACAATGAGCATGCTTCACTGGCAGTTGAAAGATTTATAATAAAGTAGGTAACTGACAAAATAGATTATGTGGAATTTCTGATAAGGACATGGAGGTGACCACTGTTGAGGTTACTGCACATGGGTGATGTATGGTAACACACCCATATGTTTAGTGCTTTCTCTACAGTAGTTCAAATGACCTTGTTTAGAAATGGAGAAAGTAGATGATCAAGCTTTAGAGTTTGCCTCTTACATACAATGAGAATAAAAATGTGAATAAGGTTTAGGGTATCGATCTCAGAACTATCAAAATAATGAACCAAAGGCTGTGTATGGGTGTAGAGGGATATGAGGACAATGAATGAAAATGTGGAATGTGAAGTGGAGGTTCACATGAGGTCAAAGAATTGTTAAGCGGAAATAATTCACAGGTGCGCTGAGAAGGTTGGTACAGAGAGGGCTATGATTAGAAGGTGAGTAGTGGGAGTGCTCTATTGAGTAGAGCGAGCTCTAGTGATGGCAAGTATGTGGCTCAGGAAATGGGGGAAAATCATTGGAGAGGAGGAGATCAAAGAATAGAGTGGCTGAATGTTGGGATGGTCATCTGTATGGAAAGTGGGGTCACCCAGAATGTCGGCAATAAATAGAGTAGAGAAAAATATTGAAGTTAGATGCTGACACGTTACAGATAGGAAATGTTGAAGTGATACAGCATAAGACATATGCCTCAAAGGGCAGTTTCCACAAGATTAGTGAGTACAGATCTGACATTATAACAGGGAGTAAACAAAACATTGAAAAGAGTAAACAAAGTTGAAGTGCGTGTAAGATGTGTGCAAGGAAACAGCCTTTAAAATGGAGTTGGGAAGCCCTGTAGGGGGAACTCCATGCATGAACCACTGGGTGCAGCCTACAGAACTGTAAGAAGAGGTAAGATAAGAATTTTTACATAAGAATGTTATCTACTGTTTTTAAGAAAAGATAGGAAGTTCCTTTCCTGCCCCAACAACAAAGCACTACCACTGGTAACCAATGAAAACCATCACAACCTTGAATCCTTATTCTCCTCCAGTGAACTTTTTTTCAAAACAAGTCTCTCGGATTTCTGGATTTCCTCCCCAAACCTAATGGAAGGTGACCCCCTCTTTGTCTCTTCAGACTTGCCTAAGGTTTGCCATGGCGTGCCTGTCCAAGATTGCAATTCTTCTGCTATTCCCAAATAAACTCATTATGCTAGTGAAATATCTGGCCATTTTATTTTTAAGGCGGGTGGGTGAGAGAACAGTCTCTATTGAGTAGGGTGACAGGTCAAGTAATTCTTAAGGAAAGGGACATGTTTCAGTTAAGGGATGAGACACTAAGGACACATGGATACTGCTTAGGAATTACAGATCTAAAATGGACAGTATTCTAAAGTTTAGGTGAGGAGCAATAAGGTTACAGGATTACCTTATTGAGATGAACTTACAGTAGACAATAGATATCATGGATAAGACATGGGAAGTGTATGGGCTTTTCAGTAAAGAAAAGAGGACACTAAGTGATTATCAGAGCAGCCACTTATTTTTATTATTTTGTAGAGTGCATAAACTTTAAATAGAGGTTACCATCTATTTTATGTGTCATTCCATTTGATGTCTCAAAATCCTGCAAGAACCGTAGGCTTACCTGTCCTGCCCAATCCTTTAGCTTTGACAAAATATCAGCTACGGTGATCAGGCTTTGCTGTTTGGTTGGTTGGTTGGTCGGTTTTCTTCCTTAAGCTAACACGGCATTGTAATTGATTAAAATGGTAACATTCCTTACCCACTGCTTCCAAGCATATCTCACCTCTATTATTTCAGAAATTGATTATTTTATAAAACATCAGATCCTATGCTGGGATACTGTAAGACCAAAGCAAGTTAAGACACAGATGAATTCGTCTGTGCATATTCATGATTACTTCTCATTACTGGAGGCTGCCCATCTCTATATTTTCAAACATAGCAACTCAAAGCATTTGGTATTTGCATAAATAATGTTCGTCATGAAAGAACTAACATTGTGTTAGAAGGTGAAGTAAGCACAATAAGTGCATCTGGTTTAACATCATCCTTCAGCTCATGTTAATTTCAAAAGACAGAAAACAGTATCTTATGTATCTGAAAAATCTGTATAAGGTTGTAATTTTAATTTATCAATGAGTGTTTCTACATTAATTAAATATGCACAGGTTTTTAAAATAGAGATTAAAATATGAAAGAGATCAAGCTATTTACAATCTAATTAGCTCAAAATTGGATGAGTAATATAAATGCATAATTAATCTGGTTTGACTATGACAAACTTGAAAGGGAGATTATAGAATTAGTAACAGAAAAAAATCTCATTAAAAAAAAAAAAAACAACTCTGTACGTGAAGCCAAAATAAGAGGAATTTCCTCAGACATCTTTACTGTAGTTCTTCCATACCCTGTTTTCTGGAAAATTTCTTATCACATATTGATAAATAAATATTGGTAAATCATGAAAATATTTTACTTCCAACAGAATTCCTAAAAAATAATAATAATAAAAGTTGTTGCAAAATCCTTATAAGTTATTTTAATTACACCAAATTTTCTTTTCCATTTTTACTTTTATTTGGAAATAACTTCAAAGATAAATCTGTAAGTAATGTAAGGAATATTTATTAACCTCTTTATCCAGGTCGAACTATCATTAACATCTTATCTCACTTGATTCATCCTTTGCTCCTCTCTCTTCTTCATCTTTCTCTTTGAACGATCTGAACTTACGTTGAACATATCATTGCCTTTTACCCATACTACTTCAGTATGTATTTTCTAAGGATAAGGATATGAAAAGTTATGAACTGTAAATTTAATATCGATATAATGCTTTTATCTAAATTGCTCTCCATATCCCAGTTTGACAAATGATCCAATAATGTTTTCTGTAGCAAAATTTTTCTTCAATAAAGGATACAGTCTAGGATCCTGTATTGGAATGCAGGCCTCCATGAATCTGGAAAAATTTGTCAGCGTTTATTTGCACTTTATTAATTGATACTATTGAAAATTACCATCTTTCTATTTGTTGTTTTAACTTTCATTTTAAACCATTTTTGGGTTTGTCTGATGCTTTTTTTATTAGCAGCTTCTGGTTTTATATGCCTAGACCGAATATTCTGTAAGTAAAATTTGTCCTTTGCAGGGTATCACACCTGAATGCCTATGTCTATTCATTCCCCTTATTAATAATGTTCATTTTTATCTTGCTGTCAAGGTGTTATTTGATATGTTCATTATAAACACGATTTTCAAATTGTATGCCAATACACCCTAAAGTTCCACAATGAACTTTTTGGGGTTTCTAAAGATAATTTTAGTTTTTTTTTTTTTTGAGACACAATAATACTTGACATCTGCCTGGAAATGCAGCAATTATTAGCTCAAGGTAAACTCACAGTTATATTACATCATGCTATGTGCTTTCAACAACGTTGTAACGTTACAAACCTAGACAATGTTCTCTGTGATGAAAACAAGACGACACATAAAATAGCGTAAAGGGTCATAGTCCGATATGATTACAAATTTGAGAATATGTTCACTGCCCAGAAGGGTCATTAAGAATGGAAGAGAATGGCTATTTGTTTCTTTTGATATATGTGTATTTTTTCAAAAAGTCATTAAGCTTTTATATATAATTATTATTATTTGAATCAGTATGATGCTAAGTTAAATAAGCCAGTAAAAGAAACACAAATACCTTATGATTTCACTCATATGTGAACTTTATGGAGTAATACTAATGAGCAAAGGGAATAAAAAAAGAGAGGCAAACTGTAAAACAGACTCGTGACTTTAGAGAACAAACTGATGGCTACCAAAGAGGTGGTAGATAGGGAGATAGTTTAAATAGATGATGGGGATTAAGGAGTGCACTTGTGATGAGTACCAGGCACGATGGGGAAGTGTTGAATCACTATACTGTACAAATGAAACTAATATTACAGTGTATGATAACTGGAATAAAAGTAAAACCTTAAAAGTATATTTAAAAAAATAACATTTATTTATTTATGAGAGACAGAGAGACAGAGCGTGAGCAGGGGAGGGGCAGAGAGAGGAGGACACAGAAACCAAATCAGGCTCCAGGCTCTGAGCTGTAAGCCCTGAGCCGATGCGGGCTGGAACTCAGGAGCAGTGAGATCATGAATTGAGCCAAAGTCAGATGCTTAACCAACTGAGTCACCCAGGCGCCCCCTAAAATTATGTTTTATTAACTAGAACTGTGTGGTATTTCTTTTGGCTCAGATTATTTTTTAAAAAATTTTTTAATGCTTATTTATTTTTGAGAGAGAGAGAGAGAGACAGAGTGCGAGCAGGGAAGAGGTAGAGAGAGAGAAGGAGACACAGAATCCAAAGCAGCTCCAGGCTCCGGGTTGTCAACACAGAGCCCAACGTGGGGCTCGAACCCACAAGGGTGAGATCATGACCTGAGCCGAAGTCGGATACCTAACCCAGACGCCACTCTTTTGGCTCAGTAGATTATTAAAATAATACTCTCACACTGAACTAAGTTTATACATTTTTTCACTATATTCTTACTATTTTTGTCATTGTAAATAATAGGCAATCTATGCTCAGACACTAAAATACTCACTTTAATTTTTTTAATGAAATGTTTATTTATTTTTGAAAGACAGAGAGAGAGAGACTGAGCATGAGTGGGAGAGGGTCAGAGAGAGAGGGAGACACAGAATCTGAAGCAGGCTTCAGGCTCTGAACTGTCAGCGCAGAGCCTGACACAGGGCTCAAACCCATGAACTGTGAAATCATGACCTAACCAAAGTCGGACACTTAACCGACTGAGCCACCCCAACATCCCTAAAATACTCACGTTAATCTTTGGTCTTCAGTATTTAAAATATGGTTGGACACTTTAAATATCAGACCAACATGACCACCCTCAGATTAATACTTTAATGAAGATTATCATCTGGTTCAATCTTTAAAATGTTAATTAAAACATGATAATTTCTATCTCCATAATTTCCTGCAAAATCAACAGTCCACACTTGGCCTTTCTACTGAAAGGGCCTACTTCTCTATCTATCCATCCAGCATTTGTTATAGGGATGGTTTAATAAATTTACAACTTATTTTCAAATTTAAAATTCATCACTCTCCTTGATTATTTTGTTGATCATATTGTCCAGAATTGGTCACTGGAAACCTGTCCAAGGTGGCACCTTGTGACATGGAATTTATTTTTTTTTTTGCTTCCTTACTTCCTGGCATGGCAAGATATTCTGTTCTAGTCCCATTTTGTACTTCCCTGAACCAGTGCTAGAATTAGCTGTCTCCAAGGAACCTAACTTATGTATTTGCATATTCACACACATACATATTTTAAAAATCATCTCTCGATATCAACACCTCCAATTTTAAACTGCCAAAATCATCTTCCTTTATACTTTTCAATATTTGAAATTATTTCTTCTGAAGTGAGGTCCCTGGCTCTCAATACATCAAAATATTTATTCATTTTCTAAACAAACAAAAATACTTTATATATAAGATTATTTCCACATGGGTATCTTAATCATTTGAAATACAGTTCAGTTCACTTGCTTCTGTTAGTCTCCATTTGTAGTTTTTTCCCTTCCTATTATTATTGTAATTTAAAAAATATCAGTAGAATTCACATGCTTCCAAAAGTCAACATTATAAAAAAAATCATTTGAAGAAGTGTCACTCATTCTTATCCACTTTTCCCAATCACACCCCTTGTAGATGACTGACACTGACACTGTTAAGTGCTTTTATCCTTTTTGTTTCTTTTCATAGAAACAAACAAAAATATGGTTTTTATTAGCCATTTCTCTTTTCAACCAAAATGTAGCTTTTTGTCTATCCTATTTTGCAGTTGTTTTTTCACATAAAAATATCTTCTGAAAATTATATTCTTTCAGTTCTGGGATACCTTTCTCATTTTTTTATGGTTTTATAACACTCCAATATGTTCATGTATCAAGATTTATTCAACTATGTCTTATGTTTGGACATGTCGGTAATTCCAAGTAGAAAAATTAATTTATTTGTGGATATGTGTTTTCATATTGTTGGGAATATATATTCAGGATATCATCCTAGGTTAGGTTGAAGAATAAATTTAGACTTTTGTAGAATATTGTCAAATTCCACTTCATAGACATATCATTTTGTATTATCATCAAAGCATAAGACTGTTTCTCCATGACTTTAGAAAGACTACATTTCTGCTCATTTTCCTGCTAAGTGTTGTCTGTATCTTAGTTTTTAGTCATTTTAATTCCTTTCGTATACAGCATAGAATTGTTTTGTATTATGTTCTAATTTGAAATACCTTTCATTTAACAGGTAAATTAAGCCTGGTCTACTATTCATCCTTTAATTTTCAGTAGATTTTATTTTATATTGGGAGCTTCTGTGTTATTTGGTTCATAGTATTCACAAATATTACAACTTCAGTTTGAAAATGCAGTATTTTTTAGCATTATAAATGTCTTTCCCTGTCTTAGTTATTGCTTTGGTTCTGAATTTTATCTGTTATCAGAATTGAAATCTCTATTTTTTTGTTGTAAATCTCTCAATATATTTGGCCTCAATTCTGTATTATATACTTCTCACAGGGGTAAAGACATTAAGAGTACTGATTATAAAATTAACATACATGTTAATTTCACAATACATGTTACAATGTTAACGTACATTACTTGTAGGTAACACAAGAAGGGAAATGAAAATCAAGTTTTCAAAAACAAAGAAGGGAGACCTACAGATATAAACAGAATACCTTCAATAAATCTAAAAATAGTAGATATAAAAGAAAAAATGAAATCTAAAGGAAATGGAAAAATAAAAGCAGAAAACGCTAGGGCAGAAATAAAACTTGATATATCAATAATCATAATAAATTTCAATATACTTAGCTCCAGTTAAACACAAGCACTATCATTATTTTCTCTCTCTCCAGTTCCCCTGCTTTCTCCTAGCTTTTCCTCTAAGATCAAGAACCAAGCAAGAATGCCTACTTTCACAACTTCTATTCAATATGGTATTGAAAACTCTAGCTAGAGAAATTAGGAATGAAAAAAAAGATATAAAAGGCATCCAAATAGTCAAATAGGAAAGGAAGAAGTAAAATTAACTGTTTGCAATTCACTCACCCATACACACACACTCTACATACACACACACACACTTGTTAAAACTAATAACCAAGTAAGCAAAGTTGTAGGGTACAAAATCAGCCTACAAAAAATCAGTTGCATTTCTGCACACTAATAACAGTCCAAAATGGAAATTAATAAAGAAATTCCATTTACAATAGAATCATTAAGAATAAAATATTTAGGGGCACCTGGGTGGCTCAGTCAGTTGAGCATCCAACACCAGCTCGGGTCATGATCTCTCAGTTCGTGAGTTTGAGTCCCATATCCGGCTCTGTGCTCACAGCTCAGAATGGGGCCTACCTCAGATTCTCTCTCTCTCTCTCTCTGACTCTCTTTCTCTCTCTCTGTGCCCCACCCCACTCCAACTCTCTCTCTCCTCCCTCTCTCTCTCAAAATTAAATAAACATTAAATTTTTTAAAGAATAAAATATTTAGGGATAAATATAAACAAAATCATGAACACTCATATCCTGAAAACATTACTTGGAGAAATTTCAGAAAATACAAATAAAAGTAGACATCCTGAGTATATTGACTGAAAGACTTAAAATTAAGATGTCTGTACCACTCAAAGCAATCTTCAGATTCAAGAGGATCCAGTCAAAATCTAAACGTCATTTTTTTTTGTAAATATATAAAACTACATCTCAAAATTCATATGGAATTTCAAAGGACGCACTAATTATAAAACTATTTTGGAAAACAAGGTCAAAGTTGGAAGACTAGCTTCAGACTTTAAAACATACCACAAAGCTGCAATAATCAAAACAGAAGATGTTAGGTTAAAGACAATTAAACCAATGAAATGGAGTATAGAGGCTAAAAATAAAGTCTTGTGTATATGGCGAAATGATCTTCGATAAAGTTCCTAAGACCATTCACTGAGGAAAGAACAGTCTCTTCACCCAGTTGTGCTGGGGAAAACTGTTTATCCAAATACAAGAGCAAGAGGTTGTACCCTTACATTACATTATACGCAAAAATGAACTCAAAAATGTATTAAAGTCTTAAATGTATGACCTAAAACTATAAAATTCCTAGAAGAAAACATAGAGAGAAGTTTTGACATTGGACTTGGTAATGATTTCTTGGCTGTCGGCATCAAATGCACAGGCAATAAAATCATACATAGACAATTAAACAACATCAAATTTAAACACTTTTGTTCATCAAAGAACACAATCAGCATGTAGTAATGGCAGCCTAGCAAATGCAAGAAAATATTTGTAAAGCATATCTGATAGGCGATTAATTTCTAAAATATGTAAAGAACATTTATAAGTCAACAATGGAAAATCAAGTAAACTTATTTAAAAATGGGCAAAGGATTTCTCCCAAGGGGATATATGAATGACCAACAAGCATATGTAAATATGCTTAACATCAGTAAATGATTAAAGAAATGCAAATAAGCACCACAATGGGATATCACCTGACACCCTTTAGATGGCCACTATCCTTCCCCTTCAAAAAGGAAAAAAAAAAGAGAGAGAGAAAAACAAAATAACAAATGTTGGCAAGGATGTGAACAAATTGGAAACTATATGGACCTTTGGCGAGAGTGTGAACAGGTGCAACCACAATGGAAAACAATATGGAGTTTCCTCAGAAAATCAAAAATAGCACTACTAGGACACCCTGGTGGCTCAGCTGGTTGAGTGACCTACTCTTGGTTTCAGCTCAGGTCATGATCTCACAGTTTATGAGATAAGCTCCACATCAGGCTCTGTGCTAATGATGTGGAGCCTGCTTGGGATTCTCTCTCTCCCTTTCTCTCTGCCTCTCTCCAGCTCACATTCCTCTCTCTTTCTCTCTCTCTCAAAATAAATAAATACCTATTTTTCATAAGTAGCACTACCATATTATCCAGTAATCCTACTTTTGAGTACATATCCAAAAGAATTGAAAGGAGGGTCTCGAAGAAATATTTGCACACTCATATCCATAGCAGCAGTATCCCTAATAGCTGAGAGATAGAAATAATCAATGTCCATCAATGGATGAAAAAATAAATAAACGGACATGATGATGATGATGATGATGATGGTGGTGGTGGTGGTGATGATAATGATGATTGGTCACATGCCACAACGTGGATGAACCTTGAGGACACTATGCTAAGTGAAATAACCCAGTCATGTAAATAAAAGTGCTATATGATTTTACCTTTATGAGGTACCTAAAGTAGGCAAATTTATAGAAACAGAAAACTGACTTGTAGTTACCAGGGTGGGCAAAGGGAAAAGGATGTTATCTATTACTTCTAGTGTTTCAAATTCTTAAGAGAAAAAAAAAAGTCTGAAGATCTGTTTCACAACAGTGAATATGCTTAACATTATTGAACAGGACACTTAGAAATGCTTAAGATGATTAGAAAATTACTATATGAAGATACATCTGGAAAATTCTTAATGGCTACTGCAGTAGCTATTTGATACCAGACAAACAATAATGAAATATCTATTAACAGGAACAAAGAAATACACTAAAAATTATTGAAAATATGCACCCAAATAAATATCTGTATACACATTATTTGTTGTAGCACTATTCACAATGTCTAAAAGGAAGAAATAGACCAAATGCCTATCACTGGATTAATGGATAAACAAATTGTGGTATCTGCATGCAATAAAACATTATTCATCCATAAGGAATAAGGAGTGAAATAATGATATATTACAACATGGATAATCTTGTAAAATATTATGCTAAGTATAATAAGCCAGACACAAAAGGTCATATATTCTAAGGTTCCAGTAATATGAAATATCTGGAATGTATAAATTCATGTGCAAATTGGTGATTGCTAGGTCTGGAAGAAGAGAAAATGGGAAGAAACTTTTTTTTTTTTTTTTTAAGAGGTAAGGGCTCTTACTTTACAGTAATGGTCTTACTTTGTTTGAAATGGTCTCAAAGTAGATAAAATTGGTGGCCATACAAGATTGTGCAGTTATTTTTGTTGCTGTTGTTGTTTTGTCTTTTTATTTTTATTTTTTAAAAATTTAGTGCCAGTATAGATTAATATTCAGCTTTATATTAGCTCCAAGTCTACAGTATAGTGACTCCACAATTCCACGCATCATTACTCAGTGCCATCATGATAAATGTACTCTTAATCCTCTTCGCCTATTTACCCAACCCCCTACCCACCTCCATTCCGATATGCTTTATTTTAAAGTTACTTTTCTTTTTTCTTTTACGACAAGAACATTCTTACTTGAAGTGTACTTCAGAATACACAGTCCTAAAACTGTATATATATATATATATATATATATATACATATATATATATATATATATATAACATTTCATCCAAGAAAAATATATTGCACATTTTCTTCCAACACACATAGAAGAATCCCTCTGGTTAAATCACATAAAAAGAGACATAACAGATATTACAAATTTAAGAAGACTGAAATCATACCGAGTATATTTTCCAGCCACAATGGTACAAAACTAAAGACTAACAATAAAAAAGTTGGGAAATCTACAATGTAAATATTAAATATTTAACCTGTAAATATTAAGCAGCACACTACTACACAATGGACCAAATAAGAAATCAAATAGCAAGTCAAAATATGTCTCCAAACAAAAGAAAAATGAAAACACAGTATTCCAAAATCTATGGGATGCAGCAAAGGCAGGTGTTAGAGTGAAATTTATACTATAAATGCTTATGTTAAGAAAAAAGTTCAATGGACAACATTACACCACAAGGAACTAGAAAAAGAAGAAATTAGCTGAAATTTAGTAGAGGAGTAGGCAGCATAGAGGTGGGTCTTGTTTTGTTGTCTATTCTGACACCATGTGTCTTTTTATTGGAGCATTTAGACCATTTCATTCAAAGTAATTATTGATATCTATGTATTTACTGCTATTTTATTACTTGTTACTTGTTTTGTCGTTGTTTCTGGAGATTTTCTCTGATGTTCCTTTATAGGCTTTGTTACTTTTGGTCTTTCCTTTTCACTCAAAGAGTCCCCTTTAATATTTCTTGCAGGGCTGGTTTAGTGGTCACAAACTCCTTTAGTTTTTTGTCTGGGAAACTCTTTATCTCTCCTGTTTTGAAGGATAGCCTTGCTAGATAGGGGATTCTTGGCAGCAGATTTTTCCCATTCAATTCTTTGAATAGATCATATACTACTCCAGTCTGGTCTGTGAAGTTTCTGTTGAGAAATCTCAAGCTAGTCTAATGGTATTCTCTTCCAGGTTAAGGACTTATTTTGTTTTGCTGCTTTTAAGATATTTTTCCTTATCAGTATATTTTGCAAATATAACTACAATATGGCTTGGTGTCTGCCTGCTTTTGTTGATTTTGGTGGGGATTCTCTGTTACTCCTGGATCTGGATGTCTGTTATCTTCCCCAGGTTAGGGAAGTTTTCTGGTATTATTTCTTGAAATAAATTTCTGCCTTCCTTTCTATCTCTTCTTCTGGGACTCCTATAATCCAAATGTTATTACTTTTAATGATGTTATTGAGTTCCCTAAATCTAATCTCTTATTACATAATTCTTCTTTTCTCTTTTGCTCACTTGCATTACTTTCCATTCCTTTGTCTTGCAGGTCACTAACTCATACTTCCGCTTCTTCCAGCCTGCTGTTCATTGCATCAAGCCTGTTTCCAATCTCATTTATTGCACTCTTCATCTCTGTTTGATTCTTTTTCAACTCTTTATCTCTGGGGTAAGGGTCTTTCTGAAGTCTTCTATTCTGTTCTCAAGCCCTGTAAGTATCCTTATGATTGTTGCTTAATTCTCCTACAGGAATGATATTTAAGTCTGTTTCACTTAAATCTCTGGCAATGGCCTTATCTTCTTCTTTCATTTGGGATAAATTCCTCCTTCTTGGCATTTTGTCTAAGTCTCTGCTTATTTCTCTGTGTTAGAAAAGCTAGTTATGGGGCACCTGGGTGGCTTAGTCAGTTGAGTGTCCCACTCTTGATTTTGGCTCAGGTCATGACCCCAAGGTTGTGGGATTGAACCCATGTCAGGCTCTGCACTGAACATGGAGTCTGCTTTAGATGTTCTCTCTCCAGGGGCACTTGGGTGGCTCAGTCAGTTAAGCGTCCGACTTTGGCTCAGGTCATGATCTCATGGTTCCTGAGTTCAAGCCCCATGTGAGGCTTTCCACTGCCAGCTTGGAGCCTGGATCCTGCTTCGGATTCTGTGTCTCCCTCTATCTCTGCCCCTCCCCTCACTTGCTCGCTCTCTCTCTCTCTCTCTCTCTCTCTCTCAAAAATAAACATTACATTTAAAAAAAAAAAATGTTCTCTTTCCCTCCTAGGTGACTTAGTTCGTTAAACATGTGACTCTTCCTTTTGGCTCAGGTCATGATCTCACAGTTCATGGGTTCAAGTCCTGACATGTCAGCACAGAGTCTGCTTGCATTCTATTCTCTTCCTCTCCCAGTTCACTTGCACATGCATTCTCTCTCTGAAAATTAATAAACTTTAAAAGAAAAGATTCTCTCTCTCTCTTCTCTTTTGCCCTCTGCCCCTCTCCCTGCTCCCATTCTCTCTCCCTCTCCTCAAAAAAGAAGAAAATAAAAGAAAAGCCAGTATTATGTCCTGCTCTTGAAGTAATGGCTTTATGAAGAAAAGGTTATGTAGTGCCCAGGGTCTGCTGCTTCAGGAGTATCTCTGGTGTGTGGTGAATGTGCTCTCCTGTTGTGTTTTGCCTGCTCTGTCCTTCAAGCCAGTTATCTGAAGAGACTCTTCTTGCCTGCTGTGGGCAGTGTTTGGTCCCTGGCCTGAAAGTGCTGAATTTTAACTAGGTGTGTTCTGTTCTGCTTATGAAATGAGACTTGACACCAACTGCACCACAACTGAGGTCCTATAGAACTCTGGTTGGAAGACTTGGTGTTGGGCAGAGTTTGTGCTGGTCTCCTGGAGCAGGAGCCTGCCACCCTGAGATGAGGCCAGCTTGACTGAGAAAGGCAGTCCTGCCAGAGTGGAGGGGGCTGGGGTTTGGTGTAAGTAAGTTAGGCAGCCATGTGGCTCTGTGTTTATGCTGAGGGACAGGGGAGGAAATGTTTGAATCTGGCTTTTGGGCTTATGGGTATTAATTACATTATTCTCTTTTCACTTAAATATTTGAAGTTTCTATAATAAAATTAATTTTTCTAAAAGAAAAAATGTGAAGCACTTGTTTCGTATTCTTAATTTTATTTGTAAATTCCCACCAGAAATATGTCTTTACAAACTAAAGGTGAGCTTAAGTATGGTGCGTGCCTTAGTCCTATATGGTGGCAAATAAAATTGCATAAGATTGCTATGTATCTAGATTATTGATTTTTAAAAATTTTTTAAAAATTTTTTAATGTTTATTTATTTTTGAGACATAGAGATAGAGCAGAGCATGAGCAGGAGAAGAGCAGAGAGAGAGGGAGACACAGAATCCGAAGCAGGATCCAGGCTCTGAGCTGTCAGCACAGAGTCCGATGCAGGGCTCGAACTCACAGACCATGAGATCATGACTTGAGCCGAAGTCGGCTGCTTAACCGACTGAGCCACTCAGGCATCCCTAGATTATTGATTTTTTCAAGGGTAATTAAAATATACACTCCTAGAAAAGTTATCCTGGTTAAATTTATAGATAATATTCAGTAATAGCTAGTAATGCAAAATATTGTCTTAGCTGTAATATTTTCTTAGGCAAAAATCAACTTTCCACTAGATGATTAATTCATTTGTCTATACTTTTCAGGAGAGATATTTGTTTACTTTGGCATTAGTTAAAAATTAAACGATCTCTGTTATAAATCAGAATGTCATTTAACAGAAAAATATACATACATATATATGTATTTTTGTACATACATCCATGTGTGTGTATATATATGTGTGTATATATATATATATACATATATATAATTATGACATATATAAAATCAGATTCTAAATGCCTTGGGGTAGGGGGTGGATTTTTTTGTTTGGCTTCTGGCAATTAATTACAAGTCCATAGTTACTGTAGAGCTTAGGACAAGAAAAAAATACACACAATTGGGTTTTTCATGTCTAATAATATATTTCCTCTTACTTTATTATGGGGTTTTGATAATGTTCTATGTCACCTATTTTTTTCTGGGCTTTCCTTATCTTCTTCGATTTTCCTCAGATGCATCTAAATTAATAATTTTTAATATTTTCGAACTCTTGTTATTTATCAAGATAACTATTTTAAAAATAATCAATTCCAGATGACTCCAGTCAAATATCCCGGGAAAGAATCACCTTAATATATATCATCCTGAGAATATTCCTCTGAACTGTATGCATTCCCTCTCACCAATTTCAATTATATGAATTCAGTCAGAATTTAGCAAGGTATGTTCCTTCTCTTCACCTGTGCATTTTGGTCAGAAATTAAAATATATTCATGTTCATTAATTCTTTTACTTTGTAAAATTCTGAACAGGTGAAATACTTAATACGATGAAATGTGTATTTCTTGTGGTTGGATGATACAGCTGTCTATGATTGTGTATGTGCTGTAGACAGGACGTATATTACATGGTACTCATTTTATGACTGTAGATTTTTAATTTTACCAGGCATAATTTTAACTATGGTGACCCAATAAATTAGATTTGTTTTATTTATTTATTTATTTTTAATATTTTAATGTTTATTTATCTTTGAGAGAGAGGGAGCATGAGTTGGGGAGAGGCAGAAAGATGGGAGCAGAGGATCTGTAGCAGGCTCCACACTGTCAACAGAGAGCCCGATGTGGGGCTCCAACTCACAAATTGTGAAATCATGACCTGAGGTAAAGTCATATGTTCAACCAATTGAGCCACGTGGGTGTCCCCAAATTAGATCTGTTTTAAATAGATTGTTTCATCATAGTTTCCATAAAGAAAGTACAGACTTTTATATGGTGCTTTCAAAGATCACTGGAGAGACCTCCAAAGGTAGTTCTGATATGAGATTCTATCATACTTTGTATCTAGGTATTAAAGTACTTTTGAGTTATTATTTAAAACATGATTTTCAAACGATTTAAGTAATTAAACTATGGATGAAAGTAATAAATCTGGGGTCACTAATAGTTCTGATAATGATACAAGGTTTTGACAGGCAATCGTAGTCATTTACATTCAGTAGATGGATCTTGATAACTACCAAAAGAATGAAAGCTTCCTGATAGCAGAACATATGCTGACATTGAACTATTCAATATTTTACAACCTATAAAATGAAAAAGGGTTCTGTGCACTTAGAATAATCCACTCCAGTTCCACGAGGGAGGCAAACCATAAGAGACACTTTTTTTTTTTCATTTCTTAATGTTTAACTTTAATTTTTTGTAGTTTCAAAGTTTTACTTAAATTCCAGTTAGTTAACATACAGTGTAATATTAGTTTCAGAGGTAGACTTTAGTGACTCGTTTACGTGCAATACCCAGTGCTCATCACAACAAGCTCCCTCCGTAATACCCATCACCCATTTAACTCATCTCTCCCTCCCTTCCAGCAGTTTGTTCTCTATAATTAAGAGTCTATTTTATGGTTTGTCCCTCATAAAAGACTCTTAAATACAGAGAACAAACTGAGGGTGTTGGCAGTGTGAGGGAGAGGAGAAAATTGGTAATGGACATTGAAGAGGGCACTTGTTGGGATGAGCACTGGGTGTTGTGTGTAAGCACAACGGAAATCTACCCCCAAAACCAAGAGCACACTGTATACACTTGTAGGTTAGCTAGCTTGACAATAAATTATATTTAAAAAAATGCTGTGCAATATTCAAGGTGTGAAGTATCCACTTACCTATAAAAATTTATATTAAAATTTTCTGTCTTTATCTATCATTTTCATCAACTGAGAATATTATTTGGCTAACAATGAATAGAAAAGAATGAGCTGGCTAGTAGTGTCTTTTATAACTAAAGCACACAGCTTAAAAAAAAATCCTAAATGGAATAGCAGAAAATGTCTAAACACAAACAAGATCATAAATATGAATGCCAATCACAGATAAACCCAGTATGTAAGTATTTTAATATATTGGAATATGAATCTCTCTGTTCTATGTAGTTTTTAAGGATTGGTTCCATTCTACTATAATAAAGGCCGAGAAACCAATGATGGGTCAAATAAACTTGAGTAACTAAGCCACAGCCCAGTATTTTAAGGAATCAAGGCTATAGTTTACTACATATTAAAAGAAGTTCATTAAACAATTTAGAGGAATGGCTTGGAGTTCTGTTGGTAGCTATTAGTATTACTGGCTGTGAAGCAGATGCTTGATTTAATTGGCAAACACTTGTTCTTTTCATTTACAAGCAAAATTAGCACCTACACTCTTGCCAATAAATTAGACATTGTACCTATTTTGAAATGAGAAACACTAACTACTGATTGTAATTAGAGTAGATAACCTATCACACTAGCCTAAGGCCTCTTTTTCTGTGGCTTATCCTCACCTTAGAAAATACAAGAAACTGATATATTTTGATATAGCAAGTTCCTTTGTAAATGTCACACTACTTTTTTTTTAAATAAACACCTGACGGAGTAATGCACCAAATAATCCCTTAGTTGTTGTGTATGTTGAAAGGTGTTCCACCGTGTGTATGAGCATAGATATGCAATATAATATAATTTACTGGAATTCTGCCACCAAATTAGTTTTACAAATATATAAAGCATAGTTTTATTCATGCAGCTTGTTTAAAAAGTTATCAAACCACAAATTTTATTTGTTAATAGTTCACTTATATATTTTTATTAAAAATTAAGATAAAATTAGTTATGTTTGTATAGGAACAAATAAGTAGATTTTGTTTTTTGAGATTTCTTGCTAGCACGCTTCTTAACTTTCACTACATAGAACAGAGAGATTCATATTCTAGCATATTAAAATACTTACGTACTGGGTTTATCTGTGATTGGCATTCATATTTATGAATCTTGTTTGTGTTCAGACATTTTCTGCTGTTCCATTTAGGATTTTTTTTTTTTTACCCAAGCACTCCTTCACCCCCTCTACATCTCCTACCCGCACACCTTTGCAGAAAAATGTGATCTGAGTATACCTGGAAAGATAGGACCACATTTAGAACAAATTTTCTAAATAATGAATTAGCAGATTACTTTAAGTCTATCTAGAATCTACTAGCTAGGCTGGTTCAATACGATTTAGATTCCTTATCTATATACGGTAATACCAGAAGTAATTCTTTAAAGATATTCTAAAAATGAAGATGATAAAAGGTTTAGTGAGAATGTCTGAACCCAGATTCTGTAATAACTGCAAAGAGACCATAATTAAATATTCAGCTGTAAATTACTTTTAAAACTGAAATTATAAATAATTACAATGAATTTCTGATTATGTATGGTCTGCTTAATTATCGGTTTCAAGTTCTTCCTCACCAAACACGGTCTATCCCCAGTACCTGGATTTTTCAATCTGTCAGACCATTAAGTGGGGCAGGGAGGGCATTGAGAATATCTAGGCAAATATTGAGCTGGGGTTAGTAATATTCTTGTTACAGGATCCTGGGCCTAGGATGGTTCCCTACCCCAAGGCAGAGTTACTTGTTTTGCTTCTCCTCTCATCCACCTGGATGGAGGTGACTTGCCTTTCCTAAAGCTGTAGCCAATCCCCCTCTCCCCACCATTTCTACCACGGAAGCAAGCTCTCTGATCTCCTGCTGTCCCCCTTGGCTTTCTTGTGAATACCAGATGGGCATTCTTGAAAAAGAATATGCAGATAGTTGTTTTCTGTGATGCTCTCAATGGTGCCAAGTGTCATAAATGTCCCACTTTTGGCCTTAAGCATTTTGTTTAAAATCCAGCTGATTTCTTCTTGCTTACCTACGTGGTGGCTTATATCACTTTCTACCTTGCTGTGCATAGGTAAAGTAATCTATCCTCGAAAGGTTCTCTTTCTTCCTGGAATTCAGGCAACTGGTTGTCTTGGGATATCAGCTTTTTGTTGGTTTCTAGAAAAAGTATTAACTTTATGCATTATCCTACTCTCTTTTGTTTTAAAGTGGGGTGTGATAGTTTCCCCGATATCCTACCATCCTAGTGTAATCATTTTGATCATTTGATTCCAAACCCTTCACACCCTGAAAGGATTTTGAGTTAAATTAGTATTTTATCTGTGATTTCTGTTAAAGTAACCCTTACTTTGTTTACAAATCAATAAAAACTAAACAGCCCCATGGGGATTTTAATACTTAAACAGTTTGAACTCTGGCTTTATATATAATGGAGAATTTCAAAACTATATAAGAATGTGATTTTATTAACTTTTCTATATACGTTGTTTTCCATGAGGGCTAACACAAATCAGAGGAATCACAAATTCCAGGTTCCATCCACTTCAGGAAAGAAAATAAACCTGATTGTTGACATTGCAATTTTTACTTCATACTATGTTTACAAAAACTTTTCATTTGAAATATATGGCTTAGCTGAACTACTGAATTTCTCTTCTGATGTTAGAAAATGGTCAAGTCTTTACGATGAAGGCTAACATTTTGCACGTTTGATATAATGAATTTACAACACTTCTGGCACAATATTTTGGTTAAAACCTATTGCTCTTACCAACTATTGATTTGTTGAAACAATTCAAGACTATTATATGTCCCCATATTACTTAATTATTCTTATTCCTCACAATTCCTCTTTATATGTGAAAAATGTCACTCGAAAGCCAAGCTTTGTGCTGACAGTGCAGAGTCTGGAGTCTGCCTCGAGTTCTGTGTCTCCCTCTCTCTCTGCCCCTCCCCTTCATGCTCTGTCTCTCTTTCTCTCTCTCAAAAACAAACATTAAAAAAAAGAATTTCACTCAAAATCTTTTTTTGTCTCTCTGAAATACAAATACATCCTTATCATTTCTATTTTGTACCTGTTACATGTTATACATTCTATTCCTTACCCATACTTATTCTTTTATTCTTTATTTTTTTATACTTTAATTCTTGATTTATCTAAACTACCTGTTTCACAAAGCTTTTCCTGATTATTACATTCATATTCTTCTCCATTCCCTCAGTTAGAGTAACACTTTTGTTTGGTCGTTCATAGCTTCTAATGAGTGATCTAATTTGGCATATGGTTTTCCAGTTGTTGAGGTGTTAGTGTTGTCTCCTTGTGCAGAATGTCAGGCTCCTGGAGAGTAAGTAATACATACATTTTCATTAAATAATATAATTCCCTAAAGTAGCTGGTCCATTATTCAGCACCATTTATTAGCTAGTAATTAATTGACAATCATTGGTTAATTATGTGCTGAAATTACATAAATATTTTAATTATGCCATGAAAAAATCTATTCCTGCATACATAATAAATTCGGTCACTGTAAAGATCAAAGTCAATTCAGCAAAAAAGAAATCTAATTTAGAGTAGTGTACTTGCAAGACTCGTATCATGTTCTGAATCGTTATGTGTTTGTTATTTTCAATCACTGATTCACTGACATCCGTATAACCATCATTTGAAATAGGAAAAAAAAGGTCATGACTACTCTGTCTCTAGCTATTTCAATTCTTCAGCTCATTGAACTTTGTGCATTAGAACTAAAGTTCAAATATCAACTGCTCTAGAGGTCAATGGAAGATTATAACAAGGCATTGAAATAATGTAAGCAAACTCAATTTCTTTAGAAGAGTTAGTCATTGTTTTTTTGAATTGATTACAGAAACTACATTTAAGACATACTTTGAGAGTCACTTGAATATAAAATACTTGAATACAAAAAAAGAGATCATTTTACTGGTTTTTACCAAATTTTACTTAATATTCTATTAAACTCATTTCTATATATTTGCATATTTACATAACCAATTTTATCTGCTTATTCGTGTGTGTGTGTGTATGTATATATGTGTATACACATATATATATATTTTTAGTGTAGTTTTAGGCTCTATAGAAGTTTTGAAAATAGTAGAATCCCCATATATCCGAAAGATAGTTTGCTTTATTTTAGCATCTTACATAAGCATGAAGCTTTTTTTTTTCCAATGTGATCTATTACATCACAAAACTTGATTCTTTTTTTAATTTAAATATAAGTTAGTTAAAATATAGTGTTAATATGATTTCAGGAATAGAATTTAGTGATTTGTCACATACATGTAATACCCAGTGCTCATCACAAGTGCCCTCCTTAATATCCCTTGCCATTTAGCCCATTCTCCCACCACGCCCCCTCCCCGGCAACCTCCAGTTTGTTCTTTGTATTTAACAGTCTTATGGTTTGTCTCTCTCTGTGTTTTTAAATTATTTTTGCTTCCCTTCCCTTATGTTCATCTGACAAAACTAGATTCTAACATAAGTTTCTGTGGAAGGAAATGGCTGCGACTTTTAAGCTATGAAGTTGTCTTTAGATGAATATAGTACTTGCCCTAACACATATAAAGTTGAGACTGTGGCAAATAAATAATGATAGACTCAATGCGTATTTAATAATAATAGAGTTAAATGCATTTATCCCAAAATGTCCAAATTATACAAGTAATTATATGTTCAGGAAATATCTTTGCCTTTAACATACTTCTTATGTTTTACATTGTTGCCTTAGTATATATTTTATGATGCTCAATTGTTATTACATCGCAATTGTCTCTGAAGACTGAAGAGGCTTTCCCAACTGGAAAAGACATGCACAATATTGTGTCTTTCTGAAGACAGAGGAAGAGAGGGTCATGAGCCTAAGGATGCAGGAAAATTCTAGAGACTGGAACATGGAAATAAATAGATTCTCCCCTGTAGCCTCTTGAGAGTGACACAATCCTGACAACACTGATTTTAGCTCAAGGCAATGTATGTCAGACTTTCAACCTGCAAGCAATAAGGTAATACATCTGTCATTTTAAGCTTCTCCATAGTTCTTTGTTTTAATAGCATTATAAAATTAATATACTTCCTCATTTAATAAACTACCTCTGCTGATCCAAAGTTGAAGTGGACAAGAGAGTGAAATAAAGCCTAAGAAGGGTCCTATCTGATAGCTATTGACAGCCTGACTTGGAATGGGAGAGCTATCGAGATTTATTTCATGGATTCATGAGAAAATAACCCTTCCGTCACAGAAGAGCTCACTCACTGTTCCGTTCATATGGTTCCATTCACCTGCTCAGTCATTATGAGATTCTTTAGATAAACAATACTGCCCTTCTATCTTTTATCTCTTGAGTTTTCCTCATTGCTTTGATGTACACTGAACACTGTAACTGTAGGCCATCTCCTAATCACGTAGCACACTGCTGATTAGTAGGAGCTATCTTTATGAGATTATGAGAGAGTATGGAACTCACAATAACTTGGTAGTTTGATCAAAAATCACCATTTGTTCCTTTACGTAAGCATAATGCATACTCTATCATGTATATTTCTTTGCCAATCCTACAGAATGGGTAGTTTGAATTATGAAGAAAATTGTCATCTAGTGTTTTGAGATGGAAATATATCCGTTAACGATGATCTGGGTTACAAATTAACAGACTAGTTACCATTGTAGTTATTAAAGGCACTTAATTGGTTTATATTATTAGAGATAAGAGATAGGATATGTCATATTTGACACAGTGCCACAATGTTATTAAGAAGCTAGTTTTCTTAATTATTTCATTCTACTGTATGTTGCTTTTTCTTTTAAATGGTCCATTACAAGGAAAAGTTAAGGAATAGTCCATCTCAAGGAAAAGTTTCTGTGTCTTTAGAAATAAGCAGGAAGAATAGGTGAATATGCATGTAAACTGAAGTTTTTATTTACCTGCCTGTGTTACCAGGAAACTGAATATACCCCAGAAACCCTTTTTTGTTCCATGAGGTTTCCTCTTGAGACTCATTGACAATAACTACACTATAAGAATACTTTATCACACATTGAATGGATATTTAAACTTTTGACAGTGAGTTTACTCCTGTATAATGGTTAATTTTAAAGTGAATATGAAAGAATAAAAATATAAAAAAAGGAATAATCTTGGTGAATGATTACCTCTCATCATTAAAATATGTGAAAAGTATAAAATACAATGTTTCAAAGTCTGTGATATATAGATTAGACAGACCATGCACTCCATAAGAAATAGTCCCCAAATAAGAGCAGAAAAAAATAAATTACATGTTCCTATTTTTAAGATACTATAAAAAGCTAAGACCAAATTCATTATTCATGGATTTTTACATATTCAAAACACTGTCATTATTATTTTGTGATGAATAGACTAATAGTTATACCATCAAGGGCACATAGAAAATGCCTTTTCTTCAAATTAGCTTTTATCAAGTTGACTATAGCTCCAAGACATACATTAGTTTAGGAGGAGATGATTTATATAGATTCCAATAATAGTCTCACTGTCCTGGATACCAATCAATAGAGACTCTTTCTTATATTATTCACTCGACTTTGTCATTTATGCTGACATAGAGACAAAGATCTCTATGTAAGTTTATAAAGAGATAGAGTTTTGGCATGTTAAAATAATGCTTTTAAAAAGAACTTTCAACTTTAGTAAAGTATATTGTAATGACCCGATAGAATCAACTAACAATGTTTTAAATAATAGCAAGAGATCTATCTCTTTTACCTCCTTATTTAAATATTCCACTTCCAAGAGTCTATCTTATTAATTCTTTGCCAGTTTGAACTGGTTACCTACAGAATGCAACTGAAAGCAGATTTTAAATTTCTTCTAGATTTTGGTAGTATGGTAATAAAAATATGCCTGTTATGTATTTAACACCAAAGTCATAAGATTGTGTTCAGGATCTTTTTTTTTTTTTTTTTTTTTAATGAGGTGAATAGTTCAGCAGGGGCAGCAGAAAGGAACAAATTGAAGAGTTTGGGAAATTACATTCTGTCCATAAAACATATCATGTTTTCTTGTATTCCCTTATTTGCATTCTTGCTTAATTGCCTTTTTTTTTTTCAGACAAATCTCATAAGAGATATTTGCATTTAAGATATCAACAAGAGGGGCACCTGGGTGGCTCAGTTGGTTGAGTGGCCAACTTCGGCTCAGGTCATGATCTCACGGTCTGTGAGTTCGAGCACTGCATCCGGCTCTGTGCTGACAGCTCAGAGCCTGGAGCCTTCTTTAAATTCTGTGTGTGTCTCCCTCTCTCTCTGCCCTTCCCCAACTCATAAAAATAAATAAATGTTTATTTATTTATCTCTTTGTCTCTCAAAAATTAATAAATGTTAAAAAAAATTTAAGATATCAACAAGAGCCATTCTTATTAAAAAATAAATTAAATGTTGTTGAATAAACCAATTTGAATTTATTCTATATAGAGGTAGAATAGAAAGAGTTAAGACAAGAATCAATATATTAGTTACCGACATTATTTTATAAAATAGTTTAAAGTAGCATTTTTCATCTGAGATTCAAAATTTTCCGGATTCCTCCCCGTAACTCCAGGTTTACTTACAAGAAAAAAAATCTCTAAATTAACAGCTATTTTAAAGATCCTAATAATCAAAGTAATAACTTCATGTAAACTACATGCATTCAACACAAAATATATAAAAATTATTTTCATAAGAACCAATACAGTAGAGACCAAATAAATGAAAACACAAGAGGACAAACAAAATATGTAATAACCTCCATTTGTGGTATGAAATTCTGGAAATTATTTCATAAAGTAACTTCTACCAGTCTTGGGAAATATAAGTTACTATAAGAAAGAAAAAATATAAGCGTATAGTCCCTGTGGTTTCGGAATAGAATCACCATAAACACTCATGCATTAAGCCAAAAACAACTGTAAAGGATAGTGTAATAATGACATATTCAAGTCCAGATTAGCAATTGATGGGGCATTTTTACTACAGTAGATTTGCCTTTATTTTATCACGGTTGAAAACTTGAAATAGTTTGATAGCACAATTAGCACAGGGGGAAGGGAAATCGGTACAATGCTAAATCTGCCACAAATTATGCATTGGAGGGGCCCCTGGGTGGCTCAGTTGGTTAAGCGGCCATCTCCAGCTCAGGTCATGATCTCACAGTCATGAGTTTGAGCCCCGTATCAGGCTATGTGCTGACAGCTCAGAACCTAGACCCTGCTTTGGATTCTGTGTCTCCCTCTCTCTCAGCCCTTCTCCTGCTCACGCTCTGTCTCTATGTCTCTTAAAAATAAATAAACGTTAAAAAAAAAAAAGAATGCATTAGAAAATTGAGATATCTCTATCTTGCTTCATACACACACACTTTTATGATTTCATGAATTGCTCAAAAATTTTTTTGATGCGTATGTAAAAACTCTGACCTCTTTCTGGAGATGACAGTGATAGATCCCATTTTAAATTAGTGGGTAGATATCGCATATTCCACAATCTTAAATATATTTCAGACATGACTGTTTTACTTCCTGTCATGTTCCCTTTCCCACATTCTCAAATTCCTATTTCAAATCTCTTCTCTGTCTTCAATAGTCCAACACACCTTAAACTCTCCTTCCTCTTACTTGATGCTTTTGCTTCAAAATTAATTGAGAAAATATAAATAAGCATTTAATATAATCACCCATCCTTCAACCACCAAATCTATCAACAAATCAGCATCTATACATGGGGGCCGGGTATATAGGGGGAATCTTCGTACATTCCTTTTAATTTTTTGTTAATCTAAAACCACTCTAAGAAATATCTTTAGAAAAAAATCACAAGTCTGTATAAAGACAGCATTTTGGCTGAAAAAGAGTTGGCTATATTGTTCTACTTCTCCCACTATTTCTTCTTATGTTTTTAAGGGTCAATTGCTAATATTCGCATACTCTATATAACCTTAGAGAAAAGGCATGTAGATTGTGAGTACTGAGAATTTTATACGTACAACATCAAACTTCACCCTCTGTTTCACCTTTAACCCCAAGAGACAGCCAATGTAATGCTCAAAAGATGTTACTCACTCAACAATATGGACCCCTGCACTCATTCTCTCTTAATAGTGCGTTCATTTTATTTTTTGATCAGTCCTTCCCTTCCCAAACTTCTGTAATACTCATGTTAACTTGAGCCTTATTGAAGCTACCATTTGTTAATCTTCAACTCACCTTATGCTCTGAGTGTGATCCCATCTCCACACTCTATTTCCTCTCCTGCGACATTTCCAAACACAAGTATGTACAGTGGAGAACATGTGAGCAAGCTCTCTCATCTCTATCTGGATGACTATTAGCTACCACTGATCTCTCAGGTTATAAACTCCAGCCTCCAACATGTGTCTGAAAACCAGGACCTGTGCCAAGGAAAATGCATCCTCTTCCAGGCTCTGCCACTTTATAAACTCACCAGATGGTGCCATTTCAGTGCTCGATTTTCTTCATCCATAAAATAAAAATAAAATGTTTATTAAAAAAAAAAAACATATCCACAGAAAAGAGACCCTTAGAATGTGACTCTGAATCTGGATCTTTTGTTAATCAGATTGAAACTAGCTTATTGTCAGTGAGACGGTGAAAACCCCTGGCACTCTGTACGGCATCACTTGCAATAGATCGGAATAAGCCACAAGTGTAAAGGGAAGCCTTGGCTTATGCAGAAACTCTAGAACTTGAATAGTATGAAGGCATATTTAAAGACTGTGTAGATCTGACTAACTTAAGTCAGAAGTCTTGAGCAGAGAATGACATGCTCAAACTAGCCAGCTTTCCCGTACAGCATGCTTTGAAGGCTGAAGGGCTTGGATAACAGCCATAGTGTAAAGATATGTTCATCTCCTGCAACTCTACAGAGCAGTATGCTGAAAATCAGGCAGAAAAATTAATCGATAGAGTGGCAAAGTTGCAAAGTAAACCGAATTTTACAGCTCAAGTGTCCTCCAATGGTAAAGTAAGAGTTCTTATATTTGAACGCTTAAAATCAGAATGAAATTGTCTAAGGGTTTATATGGTAATGTTTGCATCTGTATTTCAATTTGCAGGTTAGTGCCAGATGAAGGTAAAACCAGCTGTGCATAGAACTATTTGAAATATTGAGGACATGTTTGATAACAGTAATGATGATCATGGGTGCTAGAGGTTATGAAGAAAGGTTAACATTTACTGAAATATTGGTATGTGCCCAAGTTGTTCCAAACTGTATGCTACAGTGTCATTATAATCCACATTCCATGGATGGAATCTTAAATACAATATTTTGCCTCAAACTAAAAATTTAGAGCCAAGATTACAGATTACTCGTACCACGTAAGAAGAAAAAGATGCTTCATGTAACACAAATGAACTTAGACTTCGATTAAGAATTGTTGAATCCTTCAAATATTTGCAGGAGCTTGGATTTAGAAATTTGGAATTTATTATAGTATTCAGAAAAAAGATATTGTCCTATTTTGGAATATTTATGTGAATACTTTTGTGAAGATGGAAAGAAACAGACGTATTGCAGGGAGCCTTATGAAGTAGAAATCATAGTTTTTGAAGAGTGATTAGATATGGAGTGAAACACAATCATGTGTGATATCCATAGTATTCAAAAACCAACCCAGCATAAGCACCAGTCAATCAGATTAGATGTCAGAGCAATCAGAACAGACAGTAGAAGATTTATCTTCCCAGTGTATCCAGGCTCTTGTGAGCTCTGGGTAAACGGGGAGGCAGAGGTGTGTAGTTCATGTTTCTGGCTTAAGTGAATGGATGGATGGCAACAGTAGTCTTTGGATTGGGACATATCTTTGTACTGAATTATAACATTTTTATTTCCTTCACAAAGCAGTGTTTGTGTTAACTTCTTATAAATTTATTGTGAAGATCGAGTGAAATACAACATCTTGGTTGTTAATTGCTAGGAAAAATGCATCATAAATATTATCCCAATAATTTTGTGTGTGGAAACTGTAATTGGATACTCTTTTAATTTTGTTATTGATTGTATACTTAAACATATATAGCAGGAAATAGACACATTAGAGAAATTTTACTTAGAAAAAAGGTTATTATTAATAATATCAATATACATCAAATTAGACATATCTTCAATGTCTAAATATAGTAAGATATTTTAACAAATTGTAAGTCAAGATGATTTATGCACAAACACTTATTGCCAGAATTATAAAATGTATACACGCACATCAAAAGAAGGTATACATTCATTTTGTAGAAATCAGTGTGTGTGTTAATCATATTACAGGTGGTCTTGCCCCAACCACTTCTCTTCAATAAATGATCTAGGGTAGACATTCAATAGGAGACCATGAAAAAGCTATAGAAATAGAAGGAAAATTAATATTGTACAACTTTTCAGCTCTTTGATTTCAAATGTTAGGATAATACATTGATATAACTTATTTCAGGATAATTTGCCAATAACAAAAACTTAAATGTACATGCATATATATTCAGATATTTGTTCAAGGAGGCCCATCAACAGATGCTCAATATATCTTGATTTTTAATAGTATAAAATGCTAAAATCAGCTTAAGTATACATAGATGAACAACAGACAATGTAAGCTTTGCATGCCTTATCCCAATACACAATGAAATCCAAAAGAAGGCAATTGAAATTAACAAGTTAAATATAATTGCTGACCTGAAGAGATATTCATGATACTGTCAAGTGACAAATGGAATTTTTTAGTATTATATGGTATGAATAATTCCTTTGGTGAAACTGAAAAATGAATTCTATTCTTATGATTCCAAGACTGCACTCAGTTTCACTATACTCTGATGCCTTCCAGTCATATTAACAAAAATTAGCATAAATATAACCCTTGTGCCTTAGATTCCCCTGATACAGAGAACCTCTGATTAATTTCAGACTAGGGCATGGGTGCCTGGCAATATAGATCATCCTTAATTTGACTTATGCCTCTGCTCAATCCCCAGGAGAATAAAATAAAACAATGCTGGCAATTGCATTCATAAGCATTTAAAAGGAAATGCTTACAACACAATTAAGAAAGAACTCTAATTGCAGAAAAACAACATCACTAAATATTCTACTTTTAATGGAATGTTGTGATAGTCTTCTAAATAATCAGATATGTGGGGAAATATTAGAGAAGGAGAGAAGGAAGAATAAATGAAGGAAGAAAGGAAATAAGCAGTGAATGAGGCACTAAGAGTTAATTTTATTTTACAAAATCTTCAATATATGATTCTCATATACATTTTCTAATTTATACCCTACACATGCTTTTTTTTAAGTATGTCATAAACCAATAAACTGAACGGCTTGTAAGTTTCTGTTTTCATGACTTTGGTGTACCATACCCTCTACAGAAATGTCCTTTTTAAAATCTTATCTGACTTTGAAGGGCAACTCAATGACCACCAAGTTGATACGACCTTTCTTGATTAATCTCCCATCCTATCCAAACCCTCACTGGTATAATATATGAACATGTGTAATCATATTTTATCTGAAAAAAATTTTTTTTTAATTTGAGGGAGTGAGAGAGAGTGAGTGGGGCAGTGGGGCAGAGAGGAAGAGAGAGAGAGAGACAGAGACAGAGACAGAGATAGAGACAGAGAGAGAATCTTAAGCAGGCTCCGTGCTCAATGTGGAGCCCAACACAGGCTCCAAGAATCACACGCTTAACTTATTTAACCACCCAAGTGCCCCTTTAATAACATGTACCTGTCCTAATGTACAATATATATATATTATATATATATATTACCTTGTACATATATATTTACTTTGCTTCTAAATAAATGATAGTCTCCAATTTTCATTATGGAGAGGTTAATATTATTTTTCTTTTATTTTTTTGCTATTAAAAGTTTATTATGTCTAAAACATGCTTGCGTTTTCTTTGGAGTTCAAATGTACCATCTGAAACTTCATAAATTTTCATTAGAAGTTTTTACAGAGCTATAACCAAGTAAATTGTGATTGTTGCTTATTGAAACAATTGCTTTATGGTGTCATATGCATATTATATTAAAACAAATTCTATTTTGTTTTCAATATCAACATCACTGCTTAAAAGACATTTCCACACAAAATCTTAACTTGATCTTATTTATTCCACAAATGTCACTAAAATTCTGCCTTTAGGAATTCTAAGGCCCTACTATAGGCATAAATCAAAGTTGTCCTATATATTATTATAGAAATTGGGTTCTGAAGCTGCCTCTAAATATCAAAGAGATTGACCTAATTAATACACATTATATAATATTATAATATTCTACATTAATATTATATACTATATTTTGTATATTATAACATGTTATATATAACATATATTATTAAATGTATGTATAGTTATGGGAATAACTATCACTCAGCATGAGATGTGATGCAGATTATAATGGCTCCACGTGTCAAATCTCATGAACCGAGATCACGACCTGAATCAAAATCAAGAGTCTGACACAACCGGCTGAGCCACCCAGACACCACATTTCTTCCTTTAAAAGTTAAATTACTGTATACTAAAGACAGTGGAAAATAGTTTGATTTTTATACACAGAAACTCTTAGATCCGGAGACAGAAATGTAATTATTTCAGTAAGAATGCTGTGGCTACATTTGCTGCTCATTGAAAAAATGGGTACTGGAGATTGCACAGCTTTGCATAGATTGTGCAAGGAAGGGCACCATTTGGATTGGCCCACAGACCAGAGGAAACACAGTTGCTGCTCAGTAATGATGTAATGACTGCTGAAGGAGACTTAACTGTAGCTACTTATGTAGCTTTTCCAATTTAAATCGAACTCTGAAAGAAAAACAGGGAGAGTGAGAGAAGAGAGAAAAAGAGAGGGCAAGTTACTTGTAATAACTTCTTTTCTTAAAATTTTTAAATAAATATTTATTTTTAAGAGAGAGAGACAGAGACAGAGCGTGAGTGGGGGAGGAGTGGAGAGAAAAGGAGACACAGAATCTGAAGCAGGCTCCAGGCTCTGAGCTGTGAGTCAGCACAGAGCCCAAGGCAGGGCTCAAACTCACTAACCAAGAGATCAGGACCTGACCTGAAGTCTGGTGTTCAACCAACTGAGTCACCCAGGAACCCCACTTGCAATAAATTCTAAGCCTGGAATATAGAAGTTCAGACAGGAATGGTGGAGGGTTAGGGGAGGCAGAAAAAGAAGACACAGACATTATGTAAAATACAAATGGATATATACTGATGTGTATGTATCTGTTTAAGTGTGTATCAGAGGTGTGAAGAAACAAAAGAGGAATTTAATTTAAAAATCACATTTCTTTTTTGAAATAGCACATAGCAGAGGAGAGGAAAATAGCCCCTGAACTGAAAATTAACTACTATTACAGACAGCTGTCTTAGGTGGCTTGCCCAGTTTTTGAGTGACTAAAAGAAAAGTTATAAACCATAATACTTCACCTGTTTATTCATATGCAACTTTGGTATTGGAACACAGGACCTGTTTTTATGTGGATAAAATTCACAAGTTTACTCATTAAAGTCTTCAGGGAAATTAAGCTACCGAAGATTATTATTTTGATCATAATTATATGATTTTTAATTAAAGAATGAGAAATATATAGAATAAATACATGTTATTTATAATAAAATTTTTTATACAAAAACCAGTCTTGAGCACATGTAGTTGTAGTATGTATAGCCTTAGATAAAACCTTGATGTAATATATTCATTAAGATGATAACCAAGGTACAAATATGAATCATTTTGTTAATGAGAACTATCATATAGCTAAAAAAAATTATTTAGTTTATAAAATGTCAATTTAAGCATTGTTTTTTAATTGATACCTTTTTATAAATATATTTTTTATCCCTTTGCGCACCATTATGTATAGAATATTTGCTCATGTACTACTAAGATTCTTCATCAGTTGGATACTTCTAAGAAACTAAAAACATGAATTTAATCACTAAGACTGTTCTGCTGTTTTTACTTAGCGAATATTAACTAGAACTATAAAATCTGTAAGTTTTATCAGTATATTTTCAACTACCAAATTGTTAAGTCCAACATTCATAAGGTGATTGTTTAGATTTCTTTTAGATTTTGAAGTATTTCCTGTATATTTCTTTAATGGCTAAAATTCTTCTACTGATAAGAAGCCAGGTGAAATAAAAAGAATCCTTATATTCCAGGCCTCCGGGCATTACATTTCTTTTAAAGAGAAATCCTTGGGGAACCTGGATGACTCAGTTGGTTAAGCAGCCCTCTTCAGCTCAGGTCTCAATCTTACAGTTCATGGGTTCAAGCCCCGTTCCCGGCTCTGTGCTGACAGCTCAGAGCCTGGAGCCTGATTCGGATTCTGTGTCGCCCTCTTCTCTGCCCCACGCTGCTTGCACTCTGTCTCTCTGTCTATCTCTCTCAAAGATAAATAAACATTAAAACAATTTTTTTAAAAAAAAGAAATCCTTATCAGAGTGCATTTCATTTATGTGTAGTATCAAAGTTAACAGCATGAATATTTTATTTCAGCTCAAGTTTATGAGGGAAGTAGTAGCTATTATCCTAGCTCAAAAATATTGTTTTCTCTTCCATTTCTCATTTTGGTTTTTGAGTCTCTCTCTCCCTCGTTTTTTTTTCTTAGTTAATGGAATTAGAGCATTCCCAATTTTGCTTATTTATTTATTTATTTATTTATTTATGGAAAATAGGTATTATTTCATTACTTTCAGTGTTATGTTATTGTTCATTATGATCTCTATTTTATTTATTTCTGATTTTTCTTTATTATTCCCTTCCTTTACTAACTTTCAATTAAGTTTCTTTTTTCTAGTTCCTTGTGGTATAATTTTGTTTATTTGAATTTTTTTCTTAATAAAGGCATTTTTAGCAGAAATTTCACTCTAACAACTGCTTTTCCTGCCTCCCATAAGTTTTGGAATATTGCATTTTCTTTTTCTTTTGTTTTTTAACATATTTTGATTTGTCATTTGATTTCTTATTTGGCCTTTTGCTTGTGTGTGGTATGCCATTTAATATTTACATATTGAATATTTAATATTTAATTGTAGATTTTCCAGCTTAGTTTTATTGTTGATCTTTAGTTTTATACCCTTGTGTATCATTTCACAAGGTATCATTTCAGTCTTCTTAAATTTGTAATGTTTGTTATATCTCTTTTTATGTGATTTAATCAGGGACATTCTTCTGTGTTTACTTGAAGAAAAAGTACATTCATTTTTTCTTGGATACAATGTTTTGTATATCTTTTAGAACTATGTATTCTGAAGTAGACTTCAAGCAAAAATGTTCTTGTTGGAAAAGAAAAAAACAATAACTTTAACTGAAGGTACTTGTTTAAAATAAAACCTATCACAGGATGCCTGGGTGGCTCAGTTGGTTAAGCATCCAACTTCAGCTCAGGTCATGATCTCACAGTTCCTGAGTTCAAGCCCCAAGTTGGACTCGCTGCTGTCAGCTCAGAGCTTGCTTTGGATTCTCTGTCTCCCTCTTTCTCTGCCTCTCCCCCATTCTTTTGTGCCATCTCTACCTCTTTTTCAGAAATAAATAAACTTTAAAAAATAAATTTAAAAAAACCTATCACTAAGGGAGGTGATGGCGGGATGGGTGAAATAGGCGAAGGGGATTTAAAATACATTTATCATGATGAGCACTGAGTAATGATGCATGGAATCGTTGAATCACTGTATTGTCGACCTGGAGCTAACATAACACTGTATATTAACTATACAGTTCATTAAAAATTAAAAAAATCATAATAAAAAATGCTAATCCTGAAAGAAAAAAATGCTTAATGAATATTTAAGTACTGAATTTCCATTTGTTAGAAATAATAACAGTTGTTGATGTATGTGCAATCTGCAAAATTAGTGAAAAGTCATCACAGCCTATATAGATGTTTTAAGAAACAAATTCGTAGAAGATGCATTAACCACTACTTGAAAGTTAATCTTAATTGTAGAGCTTTTGTGCCTACAGAAGACAATTTAACTAGTTCAGTTGCAAAAGTGCATTTACCCATTACTCTACAAAATACGGCTTTTAATTTAGATCACAATATACCTCTAAAATAGCATTGCTCATTTTCAAGTCTAAGTTTTCATCTGCAAATACTAAAAGGAAGTAATATCTTTGCTATGCCAACTCCTTTAGGAGAAGACAAAATATGTAAACTTATGTCGCCGTCATCAAATGCTTCAAATAAAAAATCAGTTTCAATCATGATTTGAGATTTTTACTTACCTCGATTTGAAAAGCATTTGGAAGTTCATTCTATCAGTACATAACACCTGATATTATTAGGAATGCGATCGTAAATTTAATTAAGATACTCTCAGTTTGTCAGGAGCCATGATGGTCTCACAGGTTGAGAAGCCTCCCTGTGTGGATAAGGCAAATGTTGCAAAGTCTCCTGCTGACCAAATGGCACCCAATACTATCTCCTTCTAATAACCTTTCAGGCCTGGACTTCTTGAACTGCTCTAGTTGACCTCAAAATATGTAATGCTCTTTGGTTTTATGGCATATGGAAAAAGGGACCTGGAGTGGGATGCCTTCATGGATAACATCTGAATGAGAGTAACCTGACCAGAAGTAACCTCAAAGTTGCCTCTTGGGGATAGGTTACATAAGTTGATCATACAGAATAGCAGTTGGCTAAAGTTGGTGTAACTTATGTAGACGTTAGGCCCTATTGTGTAAATACACTCACGCATGAGTAAAAGAACTTAGGCAGGGATAAGAGAATTATGTCCTTGCCAAGTAAGTTACCCTTCCCCCATTGTAGTTTAGGAAGCTAGACAAAGGGACTCCTGACCTGTCTGTAGAGGATTACCATGGGTATTAAGGCAACAATGTATGTGCCACCTGCTTGCTCAAGGTTACACTAACCATCCTGCTTTCTTCCTGGCAAAAACTGTATATTCATTAGCTTATGAATAGAATTTTAAAATAGCTAAAATAAGACTCTCCTTCAAGGTCTGGGGGATCGACATAAGACACACTGTCTTCTTTCTTTAACTATCTTCTAAGTAAAAAGAACTGTTCACTGATGTAATGTAACTCACTACCTAAAAATAAAATACTGGGTCCAGAAAAGCAAAGTTGTCTGCTGGTCCCAGAGACCAAGCAGCTCTCCCAAGTCATTCATCGCGCCAACACCGTTCAACTTTTGGGGACCCCTGGACTAGCTGGAGCTGGACTCTGGTATCAGTTGAAAACAAAATAATTTATTTTTACACTACAATATAAATAACTATTTTGATGATAACATAAAGAACCATGGAACAGAAATGTCATTGGTTTGGTGTACACAAAATCTGTGCTATTTCTAAATGAACAGTAGTTATATACCACTAGTAATAGAAGATATCATTATCAAAATGTATATATATATAATGTATAAATGGAATAACTGAACTACACATTTTTGTGTGAAAATATGATATCAAATTCAAAATGAATGTTTCAGCATGACAGTAAATTGTTTGCTGTTTTTGTGACCAATCATTAATTTAGATGTGTTTGAATTTGTATTAAAGAATTATAAAATGAAAACAAAACAAAACAAAATGAGTGTCCTATTATATTTGGCATTTTGTAAACAATTCCACTAAATTTGGCCTGTATTTTTTTTTTTCAAAACTACCTGGAAATCTTTAATCAAATATTCAAACAATGGAATAAAGGTAATATTTTCAATTTTGGGGAATGTGTTGATACGCAATTAATAAGAGCAGTGTTACAGGAATGTATTAGAACATACATGTGAACATGGAAGGGACAAAGGAAGCAAATGATGGAGGAAAATTCTGTGTATGTTTTTTATCTGGAATTCCATATTCACTTCAGTACATCTCGACCTGCCAGGATGATGTTTTTGAGGAAGCTCCTATGTTTAACTGATTAATATTTCATTCTATATAGTACATTAACATCAAATAAAATTTATAAAGCTTTTAGTTTTTTAACCAAATTATAGTTTATCAAATATTCTAAAGAATCATAGACATGATATGTAATAAATTTTATTGTAATACTTGTTCAAGAAAGCTACTCTGAAATGAGGCAAAAGCGTATGCATGAAAATAATTTGTTTGAAATATATATAACATTTCAATATAAAAATGGAATTAAGAATACTTCTTATTTTCAGAATTTTCTCTAAGCTTACCAGAGATCTCAGTCATTATAGAGTGAGCGTTGGTTCTGATAAAATTAGTATTATGTTTGGAGTGTTGAAATGGCCAAGTATATCAAATTTATTACTTATAAAATAGAACTTTGGAGAAATTGTAGATAATGTTGACAAAATTAAAAAAATAGTAAGACAATACAAAAAAGATGTCATTTCCAGAGAAACGCATAAAGGATAAGATGTTAAATGGGGATACGGTGAAGAAGTAGTATCTAGTACAAGGATATACGCCAAGAAAATTTTCGTCCTAAGTAACTTTAAATGGAGAAATTTTTACACATATATTTTATATATTAATAAATCATTCTATTTATAAAAATAATTTAGATAAAATATTCTATATGTCATTCAATAAAATAAACCCTATATAAAATAAACCCCAGAAAACCAATAATTCAAATATTAGCTACTTCTCAAAAGTATTCAAAGTTGCCTACATGCAGCTATTTATACAAAGCTTTTGGGACAATCATTTTCTCATGCTTTTCAAGAGGGGAAAAAGTGGGCCCTCTTCCTAATTTTGAGAGACAATCCTACTTAGAGTGTATTTTTCCTCCAGAAATGAGCTCAACCATCTAAGGTTCTAAACAATGAACAGACTTCACTCTGAGTATACATGGATGTTGTATACACTTCTCAAACTTGAGATGAGCTTGATGCTGCTCTTGTGTAAGTTCTATTTGGTAAGTGCCCATTGGCTTTCCAACTCAACCCCATCAGTGTCCACTTGAAACCTCAAGTCTTCAATTTTTCAGCCTCAGGTTTCCATAGATTGATGTTTCTGGTCCTGTTCATTTCTCAAGGTCAACAGTATTAAAGAAAAAAAATATTCTGGTGTGCTTAGGTGACTCAGTTGATTAAGCATCTGACTTCAGCTCGGTGATTATCTCATGGTCCATGAGTTTGAGCCCGGCATCGGGCTCTGTGCTGACAGCTCGGAGCCTGGAGCCTGCTTCCAATTCTATGTCTCCCTCTCTCTGCCCCTTCCCCACTCACACTCTGTCTCTCTCTGTCCCTCAAAAGTGAATAAATGTTAAAAAATTAAAAATATGTGTATTCTGACCCTTGTTAAAATAACAAGGAAGACTTCGTTCAGGACTTTTGTGATAGGTATCAAGATTTTCACAATAGGAGAGAGAGGGAGATTTGCCTCAACTCTGAATACAAAAAAGACAGGTGAGGATTTATAACCAGTGACCAGAGTCAGAAAATCAAGGAGATGGAACATTAGACAGCTACAGTTGGGAGGATTCTTGCTAAAGGAGTTCAGCAGGATTATTGCTGAAGGAAGGCCAAGGACTCATATATCAAAGGTTAGGGATAAGGACTTTGTTCAGATATCAAGGTGGAAGTTCTCTTTCTGCTGACTCTGCAGGATTTTGCTAAAACTGGGCTGGGCAGACCAAACACAGGACAGGGGCTAACCTGAGGCCTATTTGAGTAGAGGGGTCAGAGGAGCCTGACTAAAGTTTGATCAAGGATAGAGCCTTTATTAGAAGTGATCAATATGTTAATGTTTCAGCATTGGTCTTAATGTATCCCCTTTAACTTTAGGGTCATGCTTGCCTCCGTGAGGTGACAAGATGGGAGGCCACAGGTTCCAATGCATTGACTACCTCAAGTTTCTCTGGTTTTCTGAGACCACCTTCTGACCCTCAGCTAGACTACCTGAGCTTCTGATCTACTGTCTGGGTCTGTTCATGTTGGCATTCTTTCTAAAATGTTGATGTTCTTAAGAGATACTAATAAGAGGGAGCATTGCCTTTGCAATCTCTTCCTGACAGTCTCATTACGCTCTTCTGCTCACACAGTGCCTGGTCCTTTTTCCAAAAATTGTTGCTCAGTATACTTAAGGATACTCCATCAACTACATGCCAAAGACAGACTACAATTTGTGGAGGACAGAGAATACCTTTAGGGCTGCCTGCAGCTAATGAGCTATAAGTGGAATTCTAACATCTAGCTTTATTTATTTATTTATTTTTTAATTTTTTTAACGTTTATTTATTTATTGAGAGACATAGAGACAGAGTGTGAGCAGGAGAAGGGCAGAGAGAGAGGGAGGTACAGAATCTGAAGCAGGCTCCAGGCTCTGAGCCATCAGCACACAGCCCGACGTGGGGCTCGAACTGACAGACCATGAGATCATGACCTTAGCTGAAGTTGGCCGCTTAACCGGCTGAGCCCCCCAGGCACCCCTCTAACATCTAGCTTTAGAAGCCTGCAAGTAGCATACTGGCATGTCTGCAATTTACTAGAACACGTTTTTACTTCCCTTGCCACTATGGTCTGACCTACCATGTAAACTAACTGTTTTTTTCCGATTGTCCTCATCGTGTTGAGGAAGCAGCCACTTTCTTCCATATATCCTTTACTTTTGTACTAAAATTTTATAGATTCAGTAGTTAATAGAATACTAAAAAGGAAATAAGGTCAGTCATTTCAAAGACGTATCATTGTATATCTATTCCTATTTTGATGAAGACAAAATTATAATGTATGAATTAGAAATTCCTCAGTCCAACACCTGAGTGTCAAAATCTCTAACTGAATTTCAAATACCAAAAGTTTTTAACAAGTCTTCTGTTGCTTTATATTATTTCTGGTCGCTATGTCATTTAGGATACTTTCAGATACAGGTAACAGTAAATACAAAGGAAAAGGTTTTCTAAAATCTTAAAGAGTTTACTTTTTCTCACAAAAATAAATTCAGGTATAGGACAGGGTGGCAGATAGACTCTAGAGTCTTCTCTGTGTTCCTTGCTGCCTGGTGTTTATACCCTGCACGAACCCCTTCCCTGAGTATGGACAAAAACTGTGTTCTAATCAATAGCATAAGGCAAAGGTGATGTATGTATGTGATTAGATTGCATGATATAAGACTGTAAATCACCTAGCTAGAAGATTATCTTTTTAATGGAGTGGAGGAAGAACATAGTCAGGAATGGAAAATAAGGCAGCCTCCAGCTTATAGGCAGTGGGGAACTGAGGCCCTTAGTCTGACAGTCCAAAAGGAATTTAATCCTTCACCACCATGTGAGTTTAAAAAACACATCCTTGGGGCACCTGGGTGGTTCAGTTGGTTAAGCGGCCAACTTCGGCTCAGGTCATGATCTCACGGTCTGTGACTTCGAGCCCCATGTCGGGCTCTGTGCTGACAGCTCAGAGCCTGGAGCCAGCTTCAGATTTTGTATCTTCCTCTCTCTCTGCCCTTCCCCTGCTCATACTCTGTCTCTATGTCTCTCAAAAATAAATAAACATTAAAAAAAATAGAGAGAATTAAAAAGAAAAAAACACATCCTTCCCCAGTTGAACCTCAGATGAGACCAGTCTTTATTGAAACTTTAAGAGACTCTGGAACAGAGGACCTAGTTATGCTATGTGCAGATTCCTGATAGAAACTGTGATATAATAAATGCGTGTTACTTAAGGTGCTAAGTTCATGGTAATGATGTTACATAACAATATATAAACAATACAAGTAGTTGGGAATTTGGCTGATTGAGTAGTCTAAAAACACTGCTTTAGCTGAGTAGAAGTTACTGCTGCAAAACCAACCACCTAAAACTTAGTGGCTTAAAACAGCGGTCATTATGCTCACGATCTGTGAATCAGGAATTTGGACAAGGTTGAGTTATGTGATTCTTCTCATCCATATGCCACAGTGGTATTTAGCTCATGATTGGCTTGGTCTAGGAGATTCAAAAAGGCTTCCCTCATATGCCTTGTACCTTGGCAAGGAGGGCTAGAAGGCTGGAAGACTGGGATTAGCTTGACCAGTTTCCTTCCTCTCTATATAGCTACAAGTTCTGTCCCTTTGGTCTCCCCAGCAGGTCATTAGATTTTCCACATGGCAGCTAAGGGCTCTATGAGCAAGTGGTGGAAGACACAAGAGCTACTAGTCTCTGAAAGATCCCGATGGGTCAAAGCAATTAGAGAATCCACTCAAATCCAAAAGAAAGGTGGTGAGTCCTTTGTTATGGACGGACTGTTTTTGACCCTCCTTTGAAATCCTAACTCACAATGTGATATGATTAGGAAATGGACCTTTGAAAAGTAATTGGGTTATGAGAGTGGAACCCTCATGAAGGGACTAGTAACACTGTCAGAAGAGAGACAAGAGAGCTTGTTTTCCCTTTCTTTTTCCTCCATGTGAGGATACAGCAAGAAGAGAGCTATCCAAAAGCCAAGAAGTGAGTCATGCTGGCATGACCAGAACTCACTCATGCTGGCACTCTGATCTTGGACGTCTTATCTCCAGAACTGCAAGAAATAAATATTTATTATTTAAGCCACCCAATTGAAAGAATTATTGTTATCATAGCCTGAACTATGACAGCCTTTCCAAGGTATGATTGTTAAAGAAATTTTGGCCATCTCTAATTCACCACCATAACCATCCTGGCTATTCTTTCAAGGTCAAAAGCTGTCCTCCAAGTGCCTTCTTAATTATACAATTACAGTCAAAGAAGAGGAAACTCATGCTTTTGGTTTCTTACAAAGATGGAGGAAAGTATTCCCAGAAGTAGGCATTAAGTTATATGACATGCTCAGTCCTATAGAAATGGCTGTTAACATTTGGTTAGGTTAATATCATATGTGACTATCATTTAACTTTCATAAAATCTAAGTTAGGGACTCTTATCATGCTAACATTATAATTTTGTTCCTTTTAAGTGTGCTAATTCCTAAAAGTCTGTGTTGAAGGCTGTATTAGCTGACCTTTGTCAACGTGGTAAATAGTCACTACCTAATATGACGGGAAGGTAATCATGAAGTATATAATGCTCTTATACAGTTTACTTCCTTATGGCAGGGTATAAGCAATTAACATACAAGTAAATAAATTATTAAATGCTAGAAGCTGTGGAAAAAACAGGGAGACAAAGAACACATCATATATATTACTGATGCTTGCCAGAACAAAAGACAAAGCAGTTATAAAAAAGTAATTTTAAAACACAGAATTACTTTCAGTATACTTCATTAGTGTTATACGTAACAAAATAAGTAGAATATTCTCCTTTCCTAAGAAATGAGATACAGTGTAAAAACTGAATATTTCAAATTATTGAATTTATGATTCAGAAATATTTAAAAACCTATGATTATATGTACAAGAAATATGACTGGAAGGTAGCTATATGCTTCTAATTAAAGCAACAAATGGTTATGTGCTGGGCCCACATTTATCAAAATCCTATGCAAAAGATTGTGTATTTTGCAATGCCGAAAATATACATTGGTGAGAGAATGCTATTTTCATCTTTTAGTGCTAACATAATAAACTAGTATTTATTTTCCCTGTTAAATATTGAAGCCAGTGTACTTTTTATGGAATAATTTCAACATTTTTAAACTGAAGTGATGAGAGACCTTTATTATTATCAATCTTCTCCAGGCGTAAGAACTTCAGTATCATCACGCCATGCCCTATGATCTGCCTCCAAGCGGCGCGCTGCATTCACGACATGACATTTGTGGGGGCTGATACAAGGACATAAGACAAGCATGAAAAACAATTGTTCATGCTAATATCCCACCAGATTCATGGAAAAATATGACTGCATCAAACAAATTTTTCCGTTTTCACTCTTGCCATAATATGAAATGTTCTTTTTCTCCTTCTTTCTTTTGTTCTTCCCCTACTCCCTGCCTTTTTTTTGGGGGGGGGGATTATTCTTGCATGGCTTTTCATAATGGGGAAACAAACATGCATGACATTAAGATAAAATATATCTTCCACTTTTTTCCCCTCTCAAATACATGCTCCCCCCCCTTTGCAGGTATACCTAAAATGTTAAGTCAATGTAATGTACAATTTTAATAAAATATTATGGATGTAACACACAAGATTACATTATATGTAGACTTAAGTAAATGTCCTTTTAGATTTTTTTTTTAATTTTTATTTTGAGAAAGAGAGAGAGGCAAAGCATGAGCAGGGGAGGGGCAGAGAGAGAGGGAGACACAGGATCTGAAGCAGGAGCCCCAGTAAATGTCCTTTCAAAGTGATATCCATTCTAACTTATCTTTACCTTGCCTTGGATGTAGGTGAGATTAGCTTTTACAATTTCTAGCAGTTTTACCCAAGGAAGCACGTATAAGGGAAGAAAAAGAACCCTGAAACCAATAAAGATTATTATTATTGTCCATTTTTACAGTATCTAAATGCAAAACTGCTCTTTCCAGAGTCTATCAATTCACTTACACGAAGGTATGAATGACTAATCAATATAATTTTTTTTGGTATCACCTAAGGTAACTACATTTAATGAACCCAGAATTTTTCCTAAAAATTGTTCACAGCACATGAGGCATTGATGAATAGGGCGAACAGATTTATGATGCTTTTTTTGCAGATTACGAATTGGAGTCTTTTGGGGGCCTTTGAAATCACATTATGCATACACTTATCTATTCATAATACTGACAGTGTCTAGAAATGGAACAACTGCTCTCCTAATGGAGTTGGCATAGAGAAATACATCCAATATTAATATTGTCTTTTAGGTCAGTATAAAATGTTTTCTAGGTAACCATATTTGGAATTTTGTATCTCCTTTTTGACAAAGTGAATCTGTTGACAATACTCCTTTAAAATATGTAATAGTTGGGGGTGCCTGGGTGGCTCAGTTGGTTAAGCATCCGACTTCAGCTCAGGTTATGATTTCGCAGGTCCATGAGTTCGAGCCCTGCGTCGGGCTCTGTGTTGACAGCTCAGGGCCAGGAGCCTGCGTCAGATTCTGTGTTTCCATCTTTCTGCCTCTCCCCAACTCGTGCTCTGTCTCTCTCTCACTCTCTCAAAAATAAAAATAAAAGATTAAAAAAATATATGTAATATTCGAAGGAGAAAAGAATCCTTAAATGTTAATAAATTTGATGTTTTCTGTAGATTTTGATATTTGTAGTATCCAATTGCATAACTAGTCTAAAAGAAAGATATGTATAGTTAAATAAAATTAAATTTATTCAGCCTTTAATATTGATCATTATTATAAGGGTTGAATTAATGTATTTTATAGAAATTGAGAAAACCCTCTCATCTGATTTCTTTTTTACTTGATTTGACTCTTTGTCTAATAAGAATTCTTATCAAAATACAGACCTATTTAACTCTGACTAATAACAATACTTATTAAGATAAAAACCTACTTTATGTTACAACTTTCTACTTATGTGCTATTCGAAATAAAAACTTGAAATATTTCAACTCAGTTACATCTTTTATTCCTCTATTATTCTGGGATAGTTGATGATTTCTTTCTCCCTTAGGGATTTGAATGTCTAGGTAAGATTTCACACAAAGGCAAACAGCCTTTTCAAAATTTCATCTCGGAGCCATCGGCCATGACCTTTTTCTGACATACTATGAATTTTCACATCTCAGATACAACTACAAGTCCAATGTTTTCAACTACTGAATCCAAATCACTACCTTTTTGCTTTAAATCAGGGAGCTCTGCTACCTCCTAATAGGAAGTCAACAAAAATGACCATGGTGGGCTGTCGGGAGGTTTAATGAAAAGACTGGGAGGCAGGAGCATCACCCTGAATTGTGATACTGAAAATAAAAGAAAGAAGGATGGTATGGAAGAAACACGTGTGGAGAAAGACTGGTTTCCAGGATTGGGTAGATGGTGAGAAGATCTGAGATCCAGTACACAGACAAGAACACAGACATTTGACTGACTGTAAAGTCAAGGTCCACATACTTTAGAGAGGAAATAGAAACCACACTTCGTCTCTTTCCTAAATGATTCACACGTGCTTCCTCCTTTTTCCTTTTTCTATGTATCCTCTCTATGTATTTGTTCCTGTCTCTGCTGACACATGCCCTGTGATACTCTTAGTGGTAAACAGTGCCAGACTTTCGTTAAAGTAATGAAAACAGATTTTACTCAGGAACTGTTGACAGGAGGGGAAAGAGCTGAGATCCATTCTGACTTGCGCCACGGTGACTGCCTTTTTAAAGGGAAAAAAGGGCAAGGGGATGAGATCTGTGTAGAGTCGGGGTAGTGTAAAAGTACAAAGCGTTGGCCAGCGTAAATGTGATGAGGCCAGCAGCGTCTGTAGCTGGCACTTACCCAGGTTAGCATTCTGTCCTCCCACACACCGGGGAGAGAGAGGCCTCATCCTTCTTAATGATTACATTTCAAAGGAATGGTTCTCAGGTCCTTGACAGAGATGCTTCGGAGTTGCATGAGACACGGATTCACAGCTGTAAGCTCTTTTGAATACATGCTCTGAGAAAGGGAGGTCAAGGGCCTGTCATAGGTGTTGCTAGAACACATAGTAAATTTTCCTGCAGCATTAATCTTTCTTAGGCAAGCATTTTTTGGGGGGATGCGCTGTGTGTCATCCAAGTGACAAAGGCTTATGGTGTTAGAAGCCACGTCAGACTTTGGCCACATCTCTTAGTGCAAAGTCAGGACGAACTTGTCACGTGCCCAGAGTTCTGCAGTTCTTAGCCCTTCTGTTGTCTTCCTTCAAGAGATAGAGGGTAGCAGATTACCTAATTGCTGGCTTCCTCAGTGCCTATGTAGGAAAGGAAAGGTGTCAACTGAAATTTTAGTAAGAAGATATAATGAGGAAAGCATGTTGCCAATAGGCTTATCTGAAATTTGATCCCTTCATAATAAATTTCCTTGAATATACAAGCCTGATCCTAACCTGTGATTGTATCTAGAAATGACCACAGCTGCATGCTTACTGACACTGGTCTTCTGTTAACCATTTCAGTGCCATACATTTTAAGGCAGTATTTTAATTTTCTTCTTTTTTAAAAAAATTTTTAATGTTTTTTTTTTTTTTTTTGTATTTGTTTTTGAGAGAGAGAGACAGAGCATAAGCGGGGGAGGGGCAGAGAGAGAGGGAGACACAGAATCCGAAGCAGGCTCCAGGCTCTGAGCTGTCAGCCCAGAGCCCGACGTGAGACTCGAACTCACAGGCTGCGAGATCATGACCTGAGCTGAAGTCAGGTGCTCAACTGACAGAGCCATTCAGGCACCCCCTTAATTTTCAGTTTTTTTTAAACTCTTTTTATTTATTTTTTGAGTATTTTATTGTCAATTTGGTTTCCATACAACACTCCATGATAATCCCAACAAGTGCCCTCCTCTGTGCCCATCACCCCCTCTCCCCCTTCCCACACCCCTCTCTCCCCTCAGTTTGTTCTTAGTCTTTGAGAGTCTCCATTGTTATGTGTTCCTTCCTCTCTGTGGCTTTTTTTTTTTTTTCCTTCCTTCCCCTCTTCCCCTCCCTCCTGGTTTTTTGTTAGGTCTCCGAAAGCCTGCCTATGAGTGGGAACATACAGCATCTGTCTTTCTCTGCCTGACCTATTTCACTTAGCATAATATCCTCCAGTTCCATCCATGTTGCCACACATGGCCAGATTTCATTCTTTCTCATTGCTGTATAGAATTCCATTGTATATATATACCACATCTTCTTTATCCATTCATCAGTTGATGGACACTTATTCTCTTTCCATGATTTGGCTATTGTCGAAAGTGCTGCTATAAACATCGGGGTACATGTGCCCCTATGCATCGGCAGTCCTGTATCTCTTGGGTAGATTCCTAACAGTGCTATTGCTGGGTCATAGGGTAAATCTATTTTCATTTTTTGAGGAACCTCCACACAGTTCTCCAGAGTGGCTGCACCAGTTTGCATTCCCACCAACAGTGTAAGAGGGTGCCTATTTCTCCACATTCTCTTCATTCTATAGTTTCCTGATTTGTTCATTTTAGCCACTTGAACCGGTGTAAGGTGGTATCCCAGTGTGGTTTTGATTTGTGTTTCCCTGATGATGAGTGACTTTGAGCATCCTTTCATGTGTCTGTTGGCCATCTGAATGTCCTCTTTGGAGAAGTGTCTATTCATATCTTCCACCCATATCTTCACTGGATTATTTATTTTTCGGGTGTGGAGTTTGGTAAGTTCTTTATAGGTTTTAGATACTAGTCTTTTATCTGATATGTCATTTGCAATTATCCTTTTCCATTCTGTCGCTTGTCTATTAGTTTCGTTGGTTGTTTCTTTTGCTGTGCAGAAGCTTTTTATCTTGATGAAGTCCCAGTAGTTCATCTTTGCTTTTAATTCCCTTGCCTTTGGAGACGTGTCGAGTAAGAAATTGGTGCATCTTAGGTCAAAGAGGCTTTTTCCTGCTTTCTCCTCTAGGATTTTGATGGTTTCCTGTCTCACATTCAGATCTTTTATCCATTTAGAGTTTATTTTTGTGAGTGGTGTAAGAAAGTGGTCTAGTTTCATTCTTTTGTATGTTCCTGTCCAGTTCTCCCAGCACCATTAATTAAAGAGGCTGTCTTTTTTCCATTGGATAAATTTTCCTGCTTTGTCAAAGATTAGTTGGCCATATACTTGCGGGTCCATTTCTGAGTTTTCTATTCTATTCCACTGGTCTATGTGTCTGTTTTTGTGCCAATACCATACAGTCTTGATGACTACTACTTTGTAATAGAGGTTAAAATCTGGGATTGTGATGCCTCCCGCTTTGATTTTATTCTTCAGTATTACTTTGGCTATTCGGGGTCTTTTGTGGTTCCATACAAATTTTAGGATTCTTTGCTCTAGCTTTGAGAAGAAAGACAATTTTGTAGTAGTGCAATTTTGATTGGGATTGCATTGAATGTGTAGATTCCTTTGGGTAGTATTGCCATTTTAACGATATGTATTCTTCCAATCCAGGAGCATGGGATGTTTTTCCATTTCCTTGTGTCTTTCTCAATTTCCTTCATAAGTTTTTTTATAGTTTTCAGTGTAGAGGTCTTTCACATCTTTGGTTAGGTTTATTCCTAAGTATTTTATGTTTTTTGGTGCAATCGTGAAAGGGATTAGCTTCTTTATTTCTCTTTCTGCTGCTTCATTGTTGGTGTATAGAAATGCCACCGATTTCTGTACATTGATTTTGTAACCTGCAACTTTGCCAAATTCATGGATCAGTTCTAGTAGGCTTTTGGTAGATTCTGTCGGGTTTTCCATGTAAAGTATCATGGCATCTGCAAAAAGTGAAAGTTTGACTTCCTCTTTGTCAACCTTGATGCCTTTTATTTTGTTTTGTTGTCTGATTGCTGATGCTAGGACTTCCAACCCTATGTTAAATAGCAGTGGCGAGAGTGGACACCCCTGTCATGTTCCTGATCTCAGGGGGAAGGCTCTCAATTTTTTCACATTGAGGATGATATTAGCTGTGGGCTTTTCATATATGGCTTTTATGATGTTTAAGTATGTTCCTTCTATCCTGACTTTCTCAAGGGTTTTTATTAGGAAACGGTGCTGTATTTTGTCAAATGCTTTTTCTGCATCTATTGACAGGATCATATGGTTCTTATCTTTTCTTTTGTTAATGTGATTTATCACATTGATTGATTTGTGAATATTGAACCAGCCCTGCAACACAGGGATGAATCTTATTTGATCATGGTGAATAATTCTTTTTATATGCTGTTGGATTCGATTTGCTAATATCTTGTTGAGAATTTTTGCATCCATACTCATCAGGGATATTGGCCTGTAATTCTCTTTCTTTGCTGGGTCTCTTTCTGGTTTGGGAATCAAAGTGATGCTGGCTTCATAGAATGAGTCTGGGAGTCTTCCTTCCATTTCAATTTTTTGAAACAGCTTGAGGAGGATAGGAATTAACTCTGTTTTAAATGTCTGGTAAAATTCCCCAGGGAAGCCATCTGGTCCACGGCTTTTATTTGATGGGAGGTTTTTGATAACTGATTCTATTTCTTCACTAGTTCTGGGTCTGTTCAAATTTTCTATTTCTTCCCGTTTGAGTTTTGGTAGCGTGTGGCTATTTAGGAATTTGTCCATTTCTTTCAGGTTGTCGAGTTTGGTGGCATATACTTTTTCATAGTATTCTCTGACAATTGCTTGTATTTCTGAGGGATTGGTTGTAAATACTCCCCTTTATTTCACGATTTTATCTATTTGAGTTCTCTCTCTTTTCTTTTTGAGAAGCCTGGCTGGAGGTTTGTCTATTTTGTTTATTTTTTCAAAGAACAAGCTCTTGGTTTCATTGATCTGTTCCACTACTTTTTCTGTTTCCATATGATTAATTTGTGCCCTGATCTTTGTTATTTCTCTCTTTCTGCTGGGTTTGGGTTGTTTTAGTTGTTCTGCTTCTAGTTCTTTTAGGCATGCTGTTAGAATTTGTGTTAGGAATTTTTCTTGTTTCTTGAGGTGGGCCTGGATTGCAATATATTTCCCTCTCAAGCCTCCCTTTTACCGCATCCCAGAGCATTTGGATTGTTGTATTTTCATTTTCATTTGTTTCTATGTATTTTTTAATTTTTTCTCTGATTGATTGGTTGACCCACTCATCTTTAGTAGGTTATTCCTCAGCCTCCATGTTTTTGGATATTTTCCAGGCTTTCCTCTGTAGTTGATTTCAAGTTTCAGAGCATTGTGGTCTGACAATGTGCACGGTATGATCTCGATTCTTTTATATTTATTCAGAGTTTCCCTGTGGCCCAGAATGTGGTCTATCTTGGAAAATGTACCATGTGCAGTTGAGAAGAATGTAAATACCTTTGCTTCTGGATGAAGGACCCTGAAGATGCCTGTTAGGCCCATCTGTTCTAATGTGTCGTTCAGGGCTATTGTTTCTGTGGTGATTTTCTGTTTTGTGGATCTATCCAATGCTGAGAGTGGAGTGTTAAGGTCCCTTACTATTAGGACATTTTTATCAATAAGGTTGCTTATGTTTGTAATTAGTCGTTTTACAAATTTGGGTGTCCTCAAATTCGGAGCGTAGATATTTATAATTATTAGCTTTCCCGCTGGATGGTCCCTGAGACTATTATATAATGTCCTTCTTCATCTCTTATCACATCGTTCATTTTAAAGTCTAATTTGTCTGATATAAGTGTGGCTACTCCGGCTTTCTTCTGACTTCCTGTAGCATGGTATAGTTCTCCATCCCCTCACTTTCAATATAAAGGTGTCCTCAGGTTTAAGACGAGTTTCTTGAAGACAGCAAATAGATGGGTCTTGTTTTTTAATCCATTCTGTTACCCTGTGTCTTTTGATTGGCGCTTTTAGTCCATTTACATTCAGTGTTAATATTGAAAAATATGGGCTTACAGTCACTGTATTATCTGTAGGTTTCATGTTTGTAAGGCTGTCTCTGGTAGTTTGTGTTCTTTGCAACGTTTCCTTCATAGAGTGCCCCTCAGGATCTCTTGTAGTGCTGGCTTATTTGTGATGAATTCCTTCAGTTTTTGTTTGTTGGGAAAAAACCTTGATCTCTCCTATTCTGAATGACAGGCTAGCTGGATACAGAATTCTTCATTGCATGTCATTCCTGCTCATCACATTGAAGATATCCTGCCATTCCTTTCTGGCTTGCCAAGTTTATTTAGATAAGTCTGCTACTACCCTTATGTGTCGGTTTTTGTATGTTAAGGTCCTTTTGTGCCTAGTTGCTTTCAGAATTCTCTCCCTATCTTTATATTTTGCCGGCTTCACTATGATGTGTCATGCAGAAGGTTATTTCAAGTTACGTCTGAGAGGAGTTCTCTGTGCCTCTTGGATTTCCAAGCCCATTTCCTTCCTAATGTTGGGGAAGTTCTCAGCAATGATTTGTTCAAGAACCCCTTTGACTCATTACTCTCACTCTTCTTCCTCTGGAACTCCTATGGTACGGATATTGTTTCGTTTGAGTGCATCACTCAGCTCTCGAATTCTCCTTTCCTGTTCCTGGATCAGCTTCTCTCTCTTTTTATCTGTATTCTCTTTTTCAATGATTTTATCTTCTAATGCTCTTACTCTCTCTTCTGCCTCTTCAATCCGTTCTGTGGCTGCTTCCAATTTGCCTTGTATTTCATCCAAGGTCTTTTTTAATTCTTCCTGTCCGTTTTTAAGGTCCTTGAACTCTGCCGCGTGGGACCTCTTGCATTCATCTATGCTTTTTTCAAGCCCAGTGATTAGTTTTATGATTATCACTCTACATTCATGGTCTGTTATGTTGCTTATATCTGTTTTCATTAATTCTTGAGCTGTCACTGCTTCTTGTAGATTCTTTTGAGGAGAATTCTTCCGTTTTGTCATTTTGGCTAGATGTGTTTTGGATTGTTTCTTGAAGTTGCCCTAGAAAGGAAAACGGACTGACAGACAAACAGAAAACAGAAATACTCAAACGTACTGACAAATGATACAGACAAGCAGTTCACAACAGAAAAAAGAATAACAAATGACTCTCTGAGTGCAATGACCTGAAGTACCAGCTACACATTAAGGGCAGGGTGTGTAGTGTGCTGGTGGCAGAGCATATACAGAAAGAATAATGACAGGTGCGGGGAGAAGAAGGAAATGGATTTTGCCCAGGTAGAGTGACTAAAGGGCTTAATCCAGACTGATAGAAATCAGAATAAGGATGGATGCAAGGAAAAAGGAATGAATATAGATGTTGCACAGATGAACTCTGTGGCCTGGTTATTACAGAGAGAGAGATAGGAAAGAACATAAGGAAGTGTAGGACATGCCTTGAGAGAGTGGGTTAAAAGAATGTTTAGGGGCGCCTGGGTGGCTCAGTCGGTTGAGCAGCTGGCTTCAGCTCAGGTCATGATCTCATTCTCTGTGCGTTCGAGCCCCGTGTCGGGCTCTGTGCTGATGGCTCAGAGCCTGGAGCCTGCTTCAGATTCTGTATCTCCCCCTCTCTGCCCTTCCCTTTCTCACTCTCTGTGTCTGTCTCTCAAAAATAAAAAAAAAAAATAAATAAAAAAAAAAATTGTTTAAGCCAGCCAGTACTGTATAACCAGCTCAGGGGTGGGGATCAGTCAGAAGGAGAAAGGGAGGGGTAAATTTAAACAAGAAAAAATGACCCGGAGTTACTCCAGGCAGCAGTCTGTACTTGGCAACAGTCGTTCCTGCTGATAGGTGGGGAGGGGCATGGTTTGGTGTAGGTGGGTCCTGCCTCCACTGCTGCAGGGATGGCTTTTGGCGTGACTTCCGGGCTTGAGACAACAATGGCGTCTCTCCAGTCTCTCAGCACCAGACCTAGAGTCTCTATTCGCCTTTTTATTTCTGTCCGCTCTCCACCACGGGCACTGGCATAGTGCTGTTCACTGGGCGGTGACACGGCCGTCTGCTACATCGATTTCTCTGTAATTGTGCCGGGGTTAGAGGTGCTCTGCAGGTGGCGGTGACTCGGGCTGACTGGGTCCCCGCTGCCAGTCCTGGCAGCCCGGGACTGTGGGGGGGGGGGGTGGGCGGGACCGGCAGCCTCTGGGGAGTGCTGCTGTTTGTCACTGAACTTCTCTTCAAAAGCCCTGCATTTAGGGGCTGGATGGTGGCAGTCTCACCCTCTCTGGCCCTCTCGTTCAGATGTTGTTTGATTGGCACTTTCCCAGCTATCTCTGAAGATGCTCTCAGTCCCCTCAACTCAGCTCCCTGAGTTCGTTTTATCCGTCCCAGATTAAACTCACGTTTTCCTGGGAGTTTCTGGTCTGCCTTCCGTTCCTTGTAGGCTGCAGCGCCTTTTCTCCCCTATTCTTGGAGTTGAGAGAGACTTTGGTTTCAGTAGTTCCCAGTTTAAAGGACAAGCGAAATACTGGCTCCCCCTACTCCTCCACCATGTTCGAGAGGATTCTGTAATTTTCAGCTTTTTAACTTACCATTTATGTAAGTGTATATGTGTGTGTTTTAACAATAAAATTATGGCTAATAATATTAAATCATAACAAATGATATATTGGCATATTAGCACTTATATTTAAAGTATGGTTTCTCTTTTGTTTAAGTTCTGATAACAATGATGAACATAAGAGGACTAAATAATAGGCAGAGTAAAAGAAATAAGTTATAACATATAAAGGATTAATAGCTCTTCTTTCTCACTTTTACTGATTTTTTTTAAATTAAGTTTATTTATTTATTTTGAGAGAGAGAGCATGAGCCTGGGAGAGGCAGAGAGAGAGGGAGAGAGAGAATCTCAGGAAGGCTCTGCACTGTCAGCACAGAACCCAATGTGGGACTTGAACCCATGAACTGTAAGATCATGACCTGAGCTGAAATCAAGAGTTGGACGGTCAACCAACTGAGCCCCCAGTTGCCCTTTTCACTTTGTCTATTTTAAAACTTATCTTCTGAAAATTTTAAAGGGATGGGAGCATTGATTAGTCAGTCTTGTATTTATGTGGGAAAAATCACTTATCCTTGTGATATTTTGCCATATTAACCTGTGATGTTCATTCCAAGGGAACATATCTATAGTTAAAGATTGGTAAAATGCAAAAGAAATTTAATATTTGAAAATTAACTGATGTTGACTGTGAGTTTTGGTTACATTAGAGAGCAAGATCTTATCTCTTAAGTGGACCTTCCATTTGGGAATCTTTACTTGCCTTGGCTGGCTTGAATAGCTCTCACCAAGTTAGTCTTAGTTTAGCACATTTTACTCTCTTCCAGATGCCGTCACAAAAACTGCTTCCTATTTGTTCCTGACACTGGTTCAGTTCTCACTTAATCATCAACTTGCTCCAGATCTAGTCAGCAAATTCGTATTTGTCTTTCTTCTGTTCGTCACTTTATTCGCTAATTATTTATTTTATGAAACATCGTTACTCTGATCTGATGAGCATGGCATTATTGCACAGTTTTAATATAAGGATTATCCTATGGGATTTCCATGCAAATCATTTAATAATGCATGCTATTTTCTAGCTGCATTCCTCACTGAAGAATTAATTCATCCCATTTAAAACCTGATGGCAAATTTCCTTTGCTTTTTGGCAAGCTAGCAGGCAGCGAAAATAATGTGATTCAACATTTATGTGGTGCCCATGGTTCATTAGAATTTAGCGTTGTAAGTAGTAGGATTCTGAATGCTCTATGATGCTCTTTTCCCATAGCTGATTACATCTGAGAGTTTTACAAACTCGTCTTCGATGTTATACCAAGAAATGAGTATAAAATGCATCAATATTGCCTGGTGTTACAAAAGAAAATAAGCAACAGGATTTGTATTTTATGTTAAGGCAGTAACAAGAGGATTTGCTTTGTGGTCCAGATGATATCTTATAAACTACTGTATCAATTTGCAAAACAAAAAAATATAATGCTCTATTTTCTAATTTGGATAAGTATTATAAATGTTCAACCTGGTATCTTCTTAGTTTGCAATAGTATCATACAATTAAAACATTACTTTTCACCATAGTTCAACTTAAAATATTTCAGGCATTATATTTTTGTCTAATTAGTTGTCAATGGTTATACAGATAATGGATATAACGAATACTGATACATTCATGAATATAGCTTTTATCTCACACATAAAAATCAGGTAGGAATAACACATGTATTACACAGACCGGACAGGATAATCAAGTGTGGAACACTTTCTGTTGGACTGAAGGCATTTGTAAGGCCTATGTGTTTTATAACACATATGGTTCTCCTAGTGTTTTCCAGGACCCCATAGTTCTCAAACCTCTTTGTGATCTGGTGTTGCTAAAACTATTATCGTCATAGTAATACTGTGATATTATTTGCCTTTTTCACACTAATTCTCTTACAACTTTTTCCCGATGCAACATCATATCTAATATCACAGTGGTTTGAGTGAAAAAGTGAAGAACATTCAGCTGACTTCCCTAAGCCAGTCATTAAGGATGTGCAAACCCATAAGGCCATACCTTTCTTCTTACCTTTTTACTGTCTAGAATATTATAGTTATTTTTCATTAACGTGTAATGGTTTTATGACTGTTGTAATAGTGGTTTTAATTACTGTTTGTAATGTTATTACAAATAACTCATTTTAAATCTCTTAGTTTTAGTTACGAGTGTAGGAAATATTAGCTACATAAAGAAAACTCTTTGGTACCTTTATAGTTTTAAGAGAGAAAAGAGCTCTTGGGACCAAAATATTTCAAAAAAGCTGATCTAGAAGACACCAAGGGAAACAGGTTATTTTGAAGTCTCAATTAAAATTTTTTTTAATGTTTATTTATTTTTGAGAGAGAGACAGAGCATGACCGGAGAAGGGGCAGAGAGTGGGGGAGACACAGAATCAGAAGCAGGCTCTAGGCTCTGATCTGGCAGCAAAGAGCTCAATGCGGGGCTCGAACTCATGGACCATGAGATCATGACCTGAGCCAAAGTCAGACGCTTAACCAACTGAGCCACCCAGGTGCCCCTCAATTTTCTTTGAATACCTAAAATACTACACCAATACCTCTAATAACAATAACAACAACCTGCTTTTCATCTGTTCATTTTAGTCAAACATTGATTCATTTTATTTCATTGAGTTTTTCTTTCGCATAGTAACTTTTGTATTGAGAGACACCTATTTTAGAGTTTTTGAATATGATTCCATAGCAGTTCACACATATTTTTTTCTGGCTTATCCTAGGATTTGATTTCGTCAGGAAGTACAGAGTGCTGCCTCATGGATTTGAGGTCTGCTGTGGAAACCGTTTGACAAGTGTTGAGGGAATGGAAGTCTAGTTTCTGACAAATGTCTAACAATCTGTTTCTGCAGCACCTGTCTTTATCAATCTCTTCTGTCATATTAAAATTTCCACTAGTACATATTTTCTTTTTAAAGAATAAACGATGGCTTCAATTTTTAAAAAGTGCTTCTATTTAATTGGTAATTAAACTTCAAATATACTATGTGACAATAGATGCAGAAAGTAACCTGACTAAACAATTCGATTATATTTTACAAGTTTAAAATGTGAAATATTCACTACTGATTATTCAAACATAGCAGAAATTCTTCCGACTCACACATATACTACAAATGACACGTTACCAGGGTTTTGAATTTCCTTATTTTGTGACTAATTAAAAGTAATTGGAAGTCATTAAATAAGCAATCGATTCTGCTGACAGCCTCCTGTGGAATTTCATTTTTTACTGGCCCTTTCAAATGAGAATAGTAAAATTCAAGAGTAATTGGTTATGAGAGATATAATCTAAGTCCTTTTTCTTAATGCATTAATAAGTTCAATTAAAATAGAGTTTATAGTCTTTTAAAATGTTTAACATTAAAAAAGCCTAGGTGAGACGAAGAGAAGACGGCCGGGCATATGATGAAATAGCAAGAACAGTAGGTGCCGGGGACATCTGGAGTTGGTAAGTGATGCATGAATTCTTTTTTCGTGACATCCTCTCCTGCCATTCTGGGAATTCAGGAACAGTGTTGAATTTGACTGGGGAAAAAAACCATGAAAATTGCATTTTATATGACGAGATCATTCACTCACAATTTGATTCTAAATGCTACAAAGTAGGAATATTGCTTGAGATAAAGAATGTCGGTTAATACAAATGGAACATAAATAAGCAATTTATAAATATTTTAACTATTAGTTAAATATGTAAGCTATATTTAACATAACACAATATTTATCAATATTTTATTATGTTTAGTTATATTGATTACTATCAAGCTCATGTGTGTACCTACTAACATAGATGCTCATTAAAGTTGAATTCCAATGAGGTTATTTTTAAGGACTCGATCACATTTCCTTTTTTCCTGTTGTAAGTATGTAAAATGTTTCAGTGTGAGTTAAAAAAATCAAGACTTCCTTTTACAATATTTTCACATTTCCTTCTAACAATCGAACTTTATTATTGGAAAAATAAATATCCTGGTAAAATTTCTTATAATGTTCTTTCAGTTTTCCTTACTTCAGCCACAATAGCTTTCCTATTATATAAGTGGGAACATAAACAGAGAAAGAAACTATACAATTCATCAGTTTCTAGCCTCTCTTGTATCCTACTTGATAATTCTTTTTTAAGTAAAGCAGTTTACAGAAATCACATTTACATGTGGATCAGAAAAGAGACAAAACTTCTGACTTTACAGATGGCTGTTTTTCTTAATTATATGGGTAACCGTTTAGGAATAACTAATTGGTCATGCCTGACAAGTAATAGCAATTTTTCCAAGATAAACAAATGTTCACATTTTTCATACTTAATCAGAGACTTTATGTGCAAAAATGACCAAATGTATCATCTATTCTAAGCCTCCTGTGTTGTTTTGTAATAAACGACCATCTGTACTTTGATTTGACTGAGTTTGTCTGTGATGACCAGAGAATCTGATTAAATGGCAGATGGTTTGGGGAAAAGAACTTGTCTTTTGAGAAGGATGTAGGCAATCACTTTTCAATATTTTTGTCCATACTTTCCCAACTCGCATCTGCTACCTTGGATGTAAAGGTAAGATCGGAACCATCAGAGTCATCTTTTTCCTTCCCTGAATCATACAAATTGGGAGGGAGAGCTCAGAAGTAGCATACCCACCATCGCAGGCAGACACATATCAGAATGTCAGGCTTATTAAGAAGGGAAACAAAAGAACGCTTCCATGATTGTAGACTTGGTACTTTTAACGTGGGACTTAGGTCTGCCTCTCTGCCTCTCAGTAACAAGATCGTACTCTGCATTCTCTTAGGTATTCACACTGTTGATGCGAATTCACCTCTCGGTTGTCAGACGCTCTCCAATGCAAGACTGGCTCAGAATCAGAAAGTGTTTAGTCAGATAAAAATATATTTATGTAATAAATAATATACACTTTTGCACAATATTTTGACACATTTAAAAATGATTTCTGGAATTTTTTTTTGATCTTCCTAATTATCCTGTACAAGAACTACAGGCTCTGTCACTACCTTTCACAAGAGGCTGAGACTTTGAGAGAACGAGCTGCTTATCACAGGGCCATCATTTATTAACTAGCAGGGCTGTAGCTACACCACAGGATAAAAAGAACTATTATTTTTTAAATGCTGCCCCCCTCCACTGCTACACAAACACCTTTTTGATGAAATAATTGTTGTGTGCAGTAGGTTAGTTTCAATTCCTAACAGATGTTGCACCAAAGCAAAAAATTAAAACTCTGAAGTTTTTATTAATTTTCAAAAGTGGTATTTTTATTTTCCTCTTCATGTATTTTTTTTTATCTCCTCTTTGGTTTCTGGTTGACACATTCATTGCTCAGTAGCAGGTTATTTAACCTCCATCTATCTGTGTTCTTTCCAGATTTTGTATGTGTGTGTGTATGTGTGATTGATTTCTAGTTTGTTACTGTTGTGGTCAGAAAATATGTATGATATGATTTCAGTCTTTTTGAATTTGTCAAGACTTGTTTTGTGGCCTAACAGGTGTTCTATTCTGGGTCGTGCTCCACATACATTTGAAAATAATGTATATTCTGCTGTTTTTTGGATGGAATGTTCTAAATGTATCCATTATGTCTATTGAGACCAATGTGCTACTCAAAGTCACTGTTTCCTTGCTGACTTTCAGTCTGATTTATCTTTCCATCCATGGAAGTGGGAGGTTAAAGTCCCACACTATTAGCGCATTACTGTTAATTTCTTTCTTTATGTTTGTTAATAGTTGCTTTATGTGTTTAGGTGTTGCCATGTTGGGTGCATAAATATTTACAATTGTTATATCCTCTTGTTGGATTGCTCCTTTTATGGTTATGAAGTGTCCTTCTTTGTCTCTTGTTATAATTTTTTTATTTAAAGTCGTTTTTGTCCAATAGAAGTATTGCTACCTCAGCTTTCTTTTTGCTTTCATTTGCATGGTAAATGTTTTTCCATCCCTTCATTTTCAGTCTGCATGTGTCATTAGGTATGAAGTCAGTCTCTTGTAGACAGCATATAGATGAGTCTTGCCTTTTTATCCATTCTGTATCCTAATGTCTTTTGATTGGTGAATTTAGCTCATTTGCATTTAAAGTAATTATTGAAAAGTATGTATTTATTGCCATTTTGTTAACTGTTTCATGGTTGTTTATACAGTTCTTCTCTCTTCCTTTCTTTGTGTCCTAAAATAAAATTTTGTCTGCTGTACAGGTTTGTGGATAATGCCCCCAAGGAAATTTTGCTGGGAACAGAGACTATTTCTCTTCCTGTGACTTGTGTCCTAAATCTTAAGAGTCTGACCTTGATGATATGACTTAATTGTGAATATGTTTCCGCAACCAGTAATCACATTAGAGGTATAGAACTGTGCACCAGTTGAATTTAGTGCCAAATATTCAAAAATAAGACTGTGACAGCAAAATCCAGGCTATATAGGCATTAGAATATTACAAATAGCTAGATATATTATATTCTAGATATATACCTCAGATAATGAGTAATGATTTAATGATTTGATAATGATTAAATATTTATCTTATTGGTGGTATTAATTAAGACACCATCTGGATAGCTTAAGAGAGAAATATCCGAATGTGTAATATTTTAAGGCACATTGAATCTAAGGTACAAAATATTTTAATGTTATATTGAAGCTAAAAAACTAAGACTTCATGTCAAGAGGAGAGTTTTTAGCTCATACGTTATCTTTTCCACAAATAACTTATGCAACAATTGAAGAAAAATGCAAATATAAGTTAATCCATAGGATCACGAGAAAGAAGTAATTGTGACAAAGATGATAAAAAAAAGTAAGCAAATTTGTAAGCTTTAAAGCAGTTGGAATAAGATCAACAAAATGGAGCAAAGAGACAAAGACAGGAGAGAAGTAAGCTGTTGTTTATTGATTTTCCCTTAAGAATGCCAGAAAAAGTAAATATCAGCAAGTTAACAGAGTACTTAGTGGAGTCGTTAAAGTGGGATAAACATTGCCAGTGTTTAATTGATGTACTTGGAGGATGTAAAGTAACTAACTAACTGTAAAGTGTAGTTCCCTCTGGGCATTGGCATCTGCCACATAAGTGCCCAGTGCAGGTATTTTTGTGATAGAGAAGGCAGACAAGACCTCAAGGAGCTCCATCTCACCACAGTAGTCAGTGACAGAAAAATAGATTCTGGACACCGGGTAGAGTAGAGAATCCTAAATTCTTCTACCGTGACAAAATTATTTAAGTTCTACACAGTCAGCTTGAGGACAAGACCATAGTCAGGCAAATTCCGGAGACAGAAGGGAGCCACACAGAGATATGCTGACATTCTCAATGCGGGTGCTTGCTGCCTCTCATCCTAACTCTATTGATCAAACATATAAAAACATAAATTATAAGATAAAATTGAGAAAATGCTTAATAGAGAGTTTAGAAAAGATACAACATAGAAACAAGAAGGATAGGGGCTATTACAGAAAAAAAGACAGTTTCTCTGAGCTGAAGAAAATCTTAAGATTTTTGGGTCAAAATGTTCCACTGAGTGTCATGAAAGAATATTAAAGGAGAAGGAAGAAAGAGGTGCATAGATACATAAAAACAGCTACTTGAATATGCTTTTTTGGCCAAGTGACCATAACAAGTACAATGGAGATAGTTATATTAATGAAACTATTATGTTCTTATCTATAGCACTTACATTAACAAAAGAACTGACAGACTATAAAATGCATAGTCATGAACTCCAATAAATCAGTGCCCATTAATCTGACTCAGTTTGAAGGATATTATGTTCAATTACATACTTATTAATTTTGAAATCTAGATGAAATGGAGTTTTGAGAGAATAAATGAATTATGCAAATATGTATAAAATTGTCTTAGAAAGACTAAATGGATCAACACATGTGTAACAGGAAAAATAGTCACACTAACAGAAGAACTAAGATGTCCAAGTCCCTCTTACTTTTTTAACCCACAAAGGCAACTGCATGAAGATTTTCTGTAAAAATTGAAGTAAAATCAAGGACAAAACCATTTCTTTGCCCCTGGAAACTTCCAATGCAGAGATAAAAGTTACATAATTTCCCAATCCTTTCTATCTTAGTATTATATAAACAGATAGTCCATATCCAATGGAAAATACTGAACAAATTAGGCTTATCAGCCCGGAAATGACAATTCTAGATAAAATAATTGTGAATCACGACAGTGCGCCATTGCAATATTTAATACAGCATTATCCTAGATGTAACTACTGTTTCCGACTGTATTTTCTTTTCCTTATATTATTTTTAACCACTTGAATCAGTTCTTCACTATTCTATTTTTCCTTCAATTTCGTAAGTGTAGAATACATCGATATTCAGTCCTTAGAGGTTTTTCCTTGGTTGATCTATATTTTCTCCACAGTTAAAATCCAATGTCCTGACTTGCCATATTTATCTCCAGAGTTGCTATTCCTCTTAAAATTCATTCTCCACTATCTCATTTTTTTTATTTTTTAAAAATTTTTTTTAACGTTATTCATTTTTGAGACAGAGAGAGACAGAGCATGAGTGGGGGAGGGGCAGAGAGAGAGGGAAACACAGAATCCGAAGCAGGCTCCAGGCTCTGAGCTGTCAGCACAGAGCCGGACGTGGGGCTCGAACTCACGGACCATGAGATCGTGACCTGAGCTGAAGTCGGCACTCAACCGACTGAGCCACCCAGGCGCCCCTCCACTATCTCATTTGTTCCTGACCTCTTTTCCCACACAAAATCCATTTGACATATTGTAAACAGATACATCGTTCTAGAAAATGTCTTGCCCATGACATTTCTCCAGATCACATGATTTCTGCATCTTTCACTTGCTTAAAAAAAAAAAAAAAAGCAAAACATTCTTACCTTGACCCTCAAAATCATTCTCAATGTGGTCGGTATCAGTAAATGCATAATTATTTCTCCATATGATTTGCAAAAATATATTTATTCATACAGGTTGATTGATTCTTATTCTTCAAATGTATCATGCTCATTTACCACTCTTCTCCTTTGCCTACACTTTCCTTCTCACTTGATATCTGCCTTCCTTTGCATTCCCATTTTATAACCTCAACTTCAAGTCCTAATTCATAATTGATTCCCTTTGAAATCTTCCCAAGTTACTTCATATTCTCTTCTTATTTTTTTCATGATTAACATGCAAATAAAGATAACTTCTGGATGATAAAGTATATCTAGTAAATAGTTATTGAATGAACGTATACAAGATTTTGAGGATAAAAATTTAATCTCCAACCACGAAATAACTGCAGTAAAAATCAAGGAAAAATATAAGCAAAGGGAGGATGTAGAGATGTTTTGGTTGTCATGGCAATAAATACATAGGAAGCAATGACTTATGAATTTCTTCTTAGTAAATCAAAGAGGGGAGAAGGGTAATAAGAGGACAGAACCATTTTTTTAAATGTTTATTTATTTATTTAGAGACAGAAACAGTGCATGAATAGAGTGGGGGAGAGAGAGAGGAAGAGAGAGAGAATCTCAGGCAAGCTCTACATTGCCAGCACAGAGCCCTAAAGCGGGGATCAAGCCCATTAACTGTGAGATGGTGACCTGATTCGAAATCAAGAGTCAGAGCTTGAACGACTGAGCCACCCAGATGCCCCAAAACAGAATTATTAAAATAAACAGAAACTATTTGGACAAAATTTTATGCATGTAATTGTTTTCCATTTAGACCTTATGAGGCAGTTTTGTATACAGCACTCTGTCATTAGTATGATAATAATTCTCAGGCATCCAAATACACATAAGTTACCTTCAGTTCATTCCTTTAAAGAAATTATCTCAATGGCAATGAGAAAAAATGAAATCTGGCCATGTGTAGCAACATGGATGGAACTGGAGGGTATTATGTTAAGTGAAATAAGTCAGTCAGAAAAAGACAGATACCATATGTTTCCACGAATAGGTGGACTTTGTGAGACTAAGCAAAAACCAGGGGGAGGGGAAGAGGGGAAAGGAAAAAAAGACACAGAGAGGGAGGGAGATAAAACATAAGAGACTCTCAAAGACTAAGAACAATCTGAGGGTGAGGGAGGTGAGGAAGGTGAGGGAGGGGGGAGAGGGGGTGACGGATATTAAAGAGGGCACGTGTTGGGATGAACACTGGGTGTTATATGTAAACCAATTTGAAAATAAACTATTATAATGAAAAAAAAAAAGAAATTATCTCAGCAATACTGATATTCTGGGTGAATAATTCTTTGTTGGTAGGGGATTATCCTGTGCTCTGTGGAATGGTGTGAGCCCTCCACACCCTCTACCCAACAACTTCTTTCCCTCGCCCTGACTCCCACCGCTGTTGTGATAATCAGACATGTCTCCTGATGCTCCCAAATATTTCTTGGAGGAAAAATAATTGACCTTGTTTGCAATCTATTCCTTTAAAAAGGATCTTTAGGAGTAAAGTACACAGAGAAGATTTTTTTTTCTAAAATCTCTTTGCTTCGTTTGCCTGGATAATAACTACTATTGTAATAAAAGTAGTACAAGACATTCTTTAGTGTTTTTTTTTAAATCATTTTAGGAAGAATGGCTAAATTTGAACTATAAAAAATCAAATAGCAACATTCTATAATGTATTTTAAGTCCCATAATAGATCATGTGATTACTATACAAATTGGAAGAAAAGTTTTTCTACATTTTTTTAAGTCATACTCTTGCTTTGATATTGAGTAGTGATGACCTATATTTAACTCTTCCACTGCTCTAGTTTGCATGTAAATTCATTTCTCTGTATGGTTTGAGCTCAATACTGAATTTATATTTCTGAGAATCAGTTCCTATAATAAAATGAATATAGAGAATTGCATTGTGCATCATCTCATAGAGGGGAAATTATTACAAAAGGTAGGAATAGCTTTTGCATTCATGGGGCTTAACAGAGCAAATCTCCCTTAGACACTAAACCCAGAGGAACTCTTTCCTCTATTCTTATTTTCCAGGTCTAAACAGCTATTTCAGGAGACATCAAAAAGATATACTGTTGGCTAGTAGGGATGTTTAGCCCTTTGGGGGTAATTTGGGTGAGATTAAGGTACACTAACTTCAGTTGAGAGTCCCATTTCCTCCTGGGGTTAAAAAAAATGCTAAGAACGAATCTTTTATATTCATACCACAGGCAACTAAGAAATATAATCTGGAGAAAAATCTCAGTTTTAAGACTCCACATTAATGCAGCACACTGAGTCTCACACTACTAGCATCAGACACAGCTAACCTGCGGGTTAACAGCAATGCCCTTCACTTCTGTGATATTTCAAGTCCAATTATATCCCAAAGATCCAGTGATTATAGCATAATTCCTGTACGTTTTTAAAGAAGTTTCCCTCAAAATCAAAATTGAGAAGCAGCTAAAAAATGCATTTTTTTCTTTTTACAATTTTCTTTTATTTTTCAGTTATATCTTTTTACCAAAACTATCTTTTGGTTTACTCCTAATTCCAGCAACCCAGTTTTCCGGCAAGATTTTTCTACCCCTAAACTGTGTAGGATGCTATGCCACTATGCCAGAAACGCTTAAAGTCCTTCTCCCCTTTCTAGTATCTTCATGTAATGCATGCCCTTTGGTACATCAAAAGAATCATTTTGTGAAGAATAAGCCATAAATATGGTGAGATTAGAATGGTCGTTAAATTCAGCCTGAAAAAAAAAATGAGGATGAAAAGTTAGGAGAAACTGGGCTTATAAATGTCGCTTCATAGTTGGTGATTACATTTGCTGTTTCGTATTTCTAATCTATTGGAACTCAGTGGAATATCAGGTGGAAGTTTTCAAGTGATGAGGAACTAGGAATGGTTTAGAGACCATATACACCCTGCCTTATTTAAAAAATTTGGAAAAATCTCCAGAGATACATAGGTTTTTGTGCAAAAATTACCATGAATATCAGTTAAGCATATCAACTTGGATAGGCTAAAGTCCTGGTTTTTCAATTAAACACTAATTCACATGTCATTCAAGTTCATGATCAGCTGACTTTAAGAGCATTATCCTAGATAATGTGAGTTTTCTTTGTTCAACCAATTGAAAGGCTTAAGGAATAGAAATGACAGCTTCAACTCACACTGAGAATTTGATCTTGCCCTCCCTTATGGCCCATTCTATTGATTTTGCATTTGGCATCCACAATCATATAAGCCAATTTCCTTCATTAGCTCACTTTGCATGTAACAGGTGAGAATAAAAGAAAAAAAGAAGTTCACCTAAGTGAAATTTCTAGGAGTTCAATGCTCTGAAGCATGTTGAGATATCCTTGTAACATAAAATATGTTAGCCCAGCCAAAAAAGAGACAGAGTGCCTAATATAACTCTTCAGATTTTAGAGGCAACATATTCTTCATGAAGTATGCTACTCTGGCCCATTACAAAGTGACCTGGGGAGCTGCTACTTTAGACAAAAGTCCAGAAGAGAAGACTCTGTGACAGTGGCAAGCTTCCTTGTAAGCTGATTTGCCACTTGGGTCATATAAGCCACTAGATGCAGTGGTGCTTTAAATGTCAGTGGTAGATAGAGATGCTGATTAAGACTGTGACAAGCACTTACAAGTGAATCACAGAGAAGACCCTGAAGATTTTGAAGGAAAAGACCATCATCCTCCACAGATAACTACTCTCCTATAGTTACTGTCCTTTTGAGAAACGGCTCTTGACTTATTACTGAGTTTTAGTGAAGACTGACTGTTTAACCTTCAGCCACCAAATTACAGTGCAACTTGAGCTGCCCATCATGAACTGGGTATTGTCTGACCTACTGAACAATAAAGTTGGGCATCAGCAGCAGCACTCTCTTTTCCAGTAGAAGCAATCTATGATATCAGACTAGAGCAAGTTCTAAAGATACAAGCAATCTATGTGAGAAGTGGCCTGAATGCACAGAGCCCCCACTCCTACTTAATAGGTTCTCTTTCTCAGTCCACACATAGGGCCTTCTATGATTAGCTAACTGAACAGGAGAAAACTCAGGCATGGTTTCCAGAGGGTCTTGCATAAAATGCAGGTCCCATCTGAAAGTGGACAGCTGTAGCACTCAAGCCACTCCCCGAGACATCTCTGAAGGACAGCAGTGAAAGGAAATCCTCCCAGTTGGTAGAACTTCAAACAGTGAGCCTGGTTGTACATTTTGTTTGGAAGGAACAATTTCCAGGCATATAAGTGTATATTGATTTATGGGCTGTGGTCTGTGGTTTGGCAAACAGTCAGGGACTTAGAAGGAACTTAATAGGAAAATTGGTGACAGGGAGATCTTGGGAAAGGTTTATGGATGGACCTGCTGAATGAGCAAAAACTTTGAACATATAATATGTTCCATGTGAATGTTCATCAAAGGGTGATCTCAATAGAAAATTTTAATAATCAAGTGGATAAGATGACGTATCAGTGGATATTAGTTTCTTTTCTTAGTCACTCCTGTTATTGTTCAAAGAGTTCATGAACAAAGTGGATATAGTGCATGGATGGAGGTGATTCATGGGCCCAGCAACATGGACTCCAACTCACCATAGAGAGTTGGTTACAGTCACTGCTGAGTGTCCAGTCTGCCAGCAGCACGGACCAACAATGATTTCTTAGTATGGCACCATTCCCCAGGGTGACTGGTCAGCCACCTGTTGGCAGATTGCTTACTTGAGCCATGTCTATAGTGAAAGGAGCAGCTCTGTGTTCTGTGTGACACTTATTCTGAATATGGATTTGTCTGTTCTGCACATAATGCTTCTATCAAAATTACCGTCCATGGACTTACAGAACATCTCTCCACTATCATGATAATCCAGAGAGCATTGTCTCTGATCAGCGAAGCAGTGATCACTTCTTAGAAGCATATTTAGTTTGGCAGTGGGGCAATGCCTATTGAATTATCAGTCATACCATGTTTTCCGTCGTTCAGTATAAGTTGCCTTTATAGAACAGAGCTATGGCCTTTTGAAGACTCATTTACGGTGTCAGATTGGTGGCAATATTGTGTGGGGCTATCGTAGTCTCCTCTAGCAAGCTCTATATGTTCTAAATTAGTGATGAAAAACAGGGCTGTTTGCCCCATAGCTGGTATTCACATCCAGGAATTAAGAGGAGGAAATGGGCATGGAACTACTACTGCCTCTAGCAAAAATTTTACTTCTGTCCCTGTGATTTTACACTCTGTTGGTTTAGAAGGTTTACTCCAAAGGGAGGAATACCTCCACCACTAAGCCCAACAATGATCCCATTGAATTAGAAGTTGCCAACGTCACTGGCTGTGTTGGTCTTCTATCTCTGAAGCAGCAGACAAATGAGTTCCTATATTGACTGGGATGATTGATCCTGACCATCGAGGGGAAATTGGTTTTCACAATTTTTACTCCACAGTAGAAGTAAGGAAAAATATGGCTGGACTATAGGAGATCCCTTAGCTCATTTCCTAGTTTTGCTATGTCTTGTGATTAAACTAATAAAAAGCAACAATAACCCAACTAAGGTAGGAGTGCTAATTGCCCAGACCCATCAGGAATTAAGATTTAGGTCATTTCACCAGGCCAGGAAATGTGACCAGCCGAGGTGCTGGAGCGAAGTGGGAATGCGGTTATTAATAGTGATATGAACTCATGACCAGTTGCAGAAATGAGGACTGTAATATCCTTGAGAATTTATTTCTTATTTTGTTATGGATATGTTTATAGATAGATAGATTAAACATTTTTTCATTTTCTTTTCATTCATTCCTTTATCACCTAACGTAAGAAATATTAATAAATCTTAACTTTATACCATTGTATTTAAGTTACAGGATATTAAAGGGAATGGCAAACATCACACGAAACTGTGCATTCTCCTCCAGGGAAATAACTGGTGCGTTTTGGTTGTGCCCAAGATAGTCATATCATATTAGAAGAAAGTATAACTTTGTTATTGTTTGTATCTGAAGAGTAAACATAGTTTAAGAAGATGTGTATGGATGCCAAGTTGACAAGTGTTGGACCTTAGTGGTCAGTTTGGCATGGCTATATCCAATTACTCAAATACTAATCTACATGTTGCTGTGAAGATATTTTTAGCTGTGATTATAATCATAATCAGTTGACTTTAAGCAAAGGGGATTATTTTAGATAATCTTCATGGGCCTGATTCTTGTTTTTCAAGTTTTTATTTAAATGCCAGTTAGGTAGCCTACAATGTAATATTAGTTTTAGGTGTAGAATTAGTGTTCATAACTTATATGTAACATAACTTATATGTTCATCACTACAAGTGCCCACCTCCCTTCCATCAAGCCTCAATTTGTGCTTTATAAGAGACTGTTTCTTGGTTTGCCTCTTTTTCCCCTCCATATGTTTATCTGTTTTGTTTCTTAAATTCCATACTTGAGTGAAATCATATGGTATTTGCCTTTCTCTGACTAACTTATTTCACTTAGCTAGTATACATTCTAGCTCCACCTGAGTCAATGAAGATGGCGTGATTTCATTCTTTTTGATGCCTGAGTAATATTCATATATATATATATATATATATATATATATATGTATGTATATATGCCACACCTTTATAATATTCCATCATATATACATATATATGTGTGTATACACAAACACACACACACACATATCAGAATATATCATACCTGTATCCATTCATCAGTCCATGGACACTTGGGTGCTTTGCATAATTTGGTTATTATTGATACTGCTGCTATAATCATTGGGGAGCATGTAATTCTTTGAATCAGTGTTTTTTTATCCTTCAGGTAAATACTTAGTAGTGGAATTGCTGGGTTGTAGGGTAGTTTTATTTTTAACTTTTTGAGGAAACTCCTTACTGTTTTCCAGAGTGGCTGCACCAGTTTGCATTCCACTAACATTGTAATAGGGTTCTCCCTTTTCCACATCTTCATCAAAACTCGCTTCCTATATTGTTAATTTTGGTCATTCTGACTAATGTGAGGTGATATATCATTGTCGTTTTGATTTGTATTTCCCAGGTGATGAGTGATATTTAGCACCTTTTCATTTGCCTGTTAGCTATCTGTATGTCTTCTTTGAAAAATGTCTATTCATGTCTTTTGCACAAATTTTTTAACAGGTTATTTGTTTTGGGGGTAATGAGTTTGGTAATTTATTTATAAATTTTGGATACCAACCTTTTACCAGATATGCCATTTGCAAATATCTTCTCCCATTCTGTAGGTTGGTTTGTAGTTTCCTTGATTGTTTCCTTAATAGTGCAGAAACTTTTTATCTTGATGAAATCCCAATAATTTATTTTGCATTTGTTTCCCTGGCCTCAGGAGACACATCTAGTAAAAAGTTGCTAATGCCAATATCGAAGAGATTAACATCTGTGTTCTTCTCTAGGATTTTGATGGTTTCTCGTCTCAGATTTGGGTCTTTCATCCATTTTGAATTTATTTTTGTGTATGCTGTAAGAAAGAATTTCATTCTTTGGCATGTTGTCACCCAGTTTTCTCAACAGCATTTGTTCAGACTGTCTTTTTTCCATTGGATATCCTTTTCTGCTTTGTTGAAGATGAGTTGGACATATAGTTGTGGGTCCATTTCTGGGTTTTCTATTCTGTTCCATTGATAGATGTGTCTGTTTTTGTGACAGTACCATACTGTCTTGATGACTACAACTTTGTAATATAGTTTTAAATCTGAAATCGTGATGCCTCCAGTTTTGTTTTTCTTTTTCGGGATTGCTTTGGCTACTGTTTTTGGTTCCACACAAATTTTAGGATTGTTTGTTATAGCTCTACAAAAAATGCTGTTGGTATTTTGATAGGGATTGCATTAAATGTGTAGATTGCTTGGCTAGTTTAGACATTTTAGCAATGTTTGTTCCTCCAGTCCATGAACATGGAATGCTTTTCCATTTCTTTGTATCATCTTCCATTTCATTCATAAGCGTTCTATAGTTTTTAGAGTATAGATATTTTACCTTTTTAGTTAGGTTTATTGTTTTTGGTATGACTGCAAATGAGATTGATTCTTTCATTTCTCTTTCAACTGTTTCATTATCAGTGTATAGAAATGCAACAATTTCCATACATTGATTTTGTATCCTGTAAGTTTATTGAATTTTGGTATCAGTTCTAACAATGTTTTGGTGGAGTCTTTTGGATTTTCTATATAGAGTATCATGTCATCTGAAAATAGTGAAAGTTTTATTCTTCATTGTCAATTCAGATGTCTTTTATTTCTTTTTGATATCTGATTGCAGAAGCTAGGACTTCCAGTACTATGTTAAAATACAGTGGTGAGAGTGAACATCCCTGACTTGTTCCCCACTGTAGAGGAAAGCTCTTAGTTTTTCCCAGAGAATGATATTAGCTGTAGTTTTTTTTTTTTTTTTTTTTTTTTTAGCGTTTTTATTTTATTTTTTTGAGAGACATAGAGACAGAATGTGAGCAAGGGAAAGGCAGAGAGAGAGGGGGACACAGAATCCGAAGCAAGCTCCAGGCTCTGAGCCATCAGCACAGAGGCCGACATGGGACTCAAACTCACAGATGGTGAGATCATGACCTGAGCTGAAGTCGACCGCTTAACCGACTGAGCCACCCAGGCACCCAGTTGTAGGGTTTTGATACATGACCTTTATTATGTTGAGGTATGTTCCCTCTATCCCTACTTTGTTGAGGGTTTTTATCATGAATGGATGTTGTACTATGTCAAATTATTTTTCTGCATTTATTGAAAGGATCATATAGTTCCTATCCTTTCTTTCATTAATGTGATATATACATTGACTGTTTTGTGAATATTGAACAATCCTTGAGCCCAGGATAAATCTCATTGATTGTGGTGAATGATTCTTTTGATGTTCTATTGGATTCAATTTGCTAGTAATTGTTGACAATTTTTGCATCTATTATCACCAGGAATATTGGCCTGTAGTTACCTTTTTTAGCGAAATCTTTGTCTGGTTTTGGAATCATGGTAGTGCTGGGCTTATAGAGTTTGGAAGTTTTTCTTCCATTTCTATTTTTTGGAATAGTTTGTGAGAAGAATAGGTATTAACTCTTATTTAAATGTTTGACAGAATTCCCCTGGAAAGTAATCTGGCCCTGGACACTAGTTTTTTGGGACAATTTTCATTACCGGTTCAATTTCAATTTTCCTGTTCCAATTTTCTAATTCTTCTTGTTTCAGTTTTGGTAGTTTATATGTTTCTAGGAATTTATCCATTTCTTCCAAGTTGTCCAATTTGTCGAAATATAATTCTTCATAATATTCTCTTATAATTGTTTGTATTTCTGCAATGTTGGCTGTGATCTCTCCTCTTTCATTTGTGATTTTATTTATTTGGGTCCTTTCTCTTTCCTTTCTCATAAGTCTGGCTAGGGCTTTATCAAATTTGTTTTTTGTTTTTTGTTTGTTTGGTTTTTTTTTTTTCAGAGACCCAGCTCCTGGTTTCATAGATCTTTTCCACTATATCCTTAGTTTCTATATCATCGATTTCTGCTCTACTCTTCATTGTTTCCCTTCTTCTGTTGGCTTTGGCTTCACTTGTTATTTTTCTAGTTCCTTTAGGTAGAAAGTTAGGTTGTATATTTGAAATTTTTCTTGCTTCTTTCTTGTTATATACTTCTCTCTTAGGACCTCTTTTCTTACTTCCCAAAGGTTTGGACTGTCGTGTTTTCATTTTCTTTTTCTTCCCAGTATTTTTTATTAAGTATTCTATGATTTCCTGGCTGACCTATTTATTGTTTATCATGTATTCAGTATCATGTTGTTCAATTTCCATGCATTTGTGCTCTTTCTAATTTTTTTTTCTTGTGCTTGACTTCAAGTTTCATCGTGTGGTCAGAAAATATGCATGTTATGATCTTTTTGTACTTGTTGAGGTTGATTTATGACCTGGTATGTGATCTATTCTGGAGAATACCTCATGTGCATCTGAAAGAATGTGTATTCTGCTCCTTTAGGAAGAAATGTTCTGAATAGGTTTGTTATGCTTCTCTGGTCCAGTGTATCATTTAAAGCTATTATTTTCTGTCTTGATTTTCTTCTTGGATGGATCTGTCCATTGGTGTAAATGAGATGTAAGGTCACCTAGTATTATTGTATATTATCAATGAATTCCATTATGTTTGTTATTAATTGTTTTATGTATTTGGGTGTTTCAAGTTGGGGGCGTACATATTTATGATCATTAGATCTTGTTGGATGGTCCTGTTTAGTGATGTAGTGCCCTTCTTCCTCTCTTGTTCCATGTTTGACTTAAAATCTAGTTTGTTTGATATAAATATCGTTACTCTGGCTTTCTTTTGCCCTCGATTTTCATGACAAATATTTCTCCATCTCCTCACTTTCTTTTTTATGTTTTTACTTTTTAACATTTTTTATTATTATTGTTATTATTATTTGATAGAGAGAGTGCAAAAGGGGGGGTGCAGCAAGAGAGGGAGACACAGAATCTGAAACCGACTCCAGGGTCTAAGCTGTCAGCACAGAGTCTGACAAACGGCTCAAACCCATGAGTTGTGAAATCACAACCTGAGCCAAAGTCAGACACTTAACCAACTAAACCGCCCAGAGACCCCATCCATCTCCTCACTTTCAGTCTGCAGGTGTCTTTAGGTCTAAAAGGAGTCATTCTAGGCAGCATATAAAGGCATTTTGTTTTTTGTCCACTTTGACACTCTATGTCTTTTGATTGGAGGGTTTACTTCATTTACATTCAGACTCATTATTGATAGTCATGTATTTCATTTCATTTTATTACTTGTTTTGTTATGTCATTGTTTTTGCAGATTTTCTCTGTTCCTTTCTAGTCTTCGTCACTTTTGTTCTTTCTTTCCCACTCAAAGAGTTCCCTTTAATATTTTTGCAGAGCTAGTTTAATGGTCACAAACTCCTTTAGTTTTTGTTCATCTAGGAAACTCTTTATCTCTCTTTCTGTTCTGAATGATAACCTTGCTGGATATATTATTCTTTGTTGTAGATTTTTCCAGATATCATTCCACTGCCTTCTGGCTTGCCAAATTTCTGGGGAGAGGTCTGCTGCTAAGCCTACTGGTCTTCTCTTATAAGTTAGGGACTTCTTTTGTCTTGCTGCTTTAAGGATTTTTTATCGATATATTTTGTAAATTTAATGACAAGATATCTTGGGGTTTGCCTGCTTTTGTTGAATTTGATGGGAGTTCTCTATACCTCCTGGATTTGGATATCTGTTTCATTCCCCAGATTAGAGAAGTTTTCAGCTATTATTTCTTCAAATAAACCTTATACCACCTTTTCTCTCTCTTCTTCTGGGACTCCTATGATGTGAATGTCATTAATTTTGATGGAGTTACTGAATTCCCTAAGTCTATTCTCGTGATCTCTAGCTCTTTCTCTTTTTTTTTTTTTTTTGCTTCCTTATTTACCAACATTCTATCTTTTATGTCACTATTTGTTCCTCTGATTCTTCCACCCTTGTGGTCATTACATCCAGATTGTTTTGATTCTCAGTTATACTTTTCATTTCCACCTGCTTATTTTTCAACTCTTTTATCTCTGTGGTAAGGGTCTCCCTGATGTCTTCCATACTTTACTAAAGCCGGGCAAGTATCCTTATGATTGTTGCTTTAAATCATCCAGCTGGCATATTATTTATATCTGTTTGGATTAAATCTGTGGCCATGACCTTTTCTTTTTCTTTCTTTTTTTTTGGGGGGGGGATGAATTCCTTCATCTTGACATTTTGTCCAGGTCTCTGTCTTCTTTGTGTTAGAAAAGTCTGTTATATTTCCTGTACTTGAGGGTAATGGCTTTATGAAGAAGATGTCATACAGTGTCCAAAGCTTGGTGCTTCAGGCAGTGTCTCTGGTGTGTGCTGCATATGCTCTGCTCCTATGTTTTAGCTGCTTTATCTCTTGGGTCAACCCTCTGCAGAAGTTCCTCTTGCCTTTGGTGTTTAGTGTTTGGACCTCACACAGAGTGTGGTGAGTTTAGCTAGGTGTGCTCTGGTCTACTTGTTAAATGAGACCTGATGATATTTCCACTAGAACTGAAGTCTTGCAGAACTCTATAGTCGATACACATGGTGCGTGCAGAGGTTTCTGCTGGCCTTCAGGGGAAGGGGTGCTGTGGTGATCCTTAGGCACAAGTGCTGGAAAAAAGCAGAATCAGCAGAGTGCAGCAGGCGGGACTCGGTATAAGCAGATTAGGCAGCCATTGTTGGCACTGTGCTGTTTACTGAAGTTGTTTTATGCTAAGGGACAGGGTAGGGGAATGTTGTTAGCTAGCTCCTTTGTCCCCAGAGAGGGAACTCTGTGCTTGATGCTCTGAGTGAAACACTCACAGAAGAGTGAATAATATCCCTTCTACATCCAGGCATTTTTCAGATTTTTTTTTATGCTGTCTGTCTCTGGGTCACCTGACTGCCAGGAGCAGCTCAGTGCAATTTAGCCTCTATCCCAGAAGAGGCTGTTGACTTTTAAAACTCCAAACTTTAGGAACATGCTGCGATGGGGACCTACACTGGTATTCTGGAAGAGGGTCTTGCCACACTGGGACTGATGCAGGTTTCACCGAGAAGGCAAGTTGCGTAAGAACACAGAGGCATTGAGTTTGGAGTCAGTAGGCTCAAAACCCAGTGTCCTGGTTAGCTGCGTTCAGCTGATGTCTCTGCACATGTGCTGAGGGGCAGGGAAGGCTATTCTGTCACCATGTTGGTAATTCTGGAATGCCACCTCTCACATATGTGCTCCAAGAGCTAACATTCTCTCTCCGTGCACCTTAGGTGACCCTCAGATTGTTCTGTCTGCCCTGGGTTGTTTGAAATGCCTTCTCTCCTAGAGTAGGGCTCTATCCTAGCCACCAAAACTCTAGTTGTGCCCCACGAGTTGCAAAAACTCATGAAAATCAGCCCCTCTTGTTTTTTTTCCCAGCCAGTGTGTTCTCTTTGTTCATTTCCTTGTGCACTCCTCTCTCTCCCCCTTTTCTCCATGACCATTGCTCCTTTCTCTTCAGCACCCATGATCTGTTTCTTCTCCAAACCATGTGTCCGCACTTTCTAACTTCCTCTGTGTTGCCCCTTCTCTCCCTCTTGTTGTGCAGGTTGTTCCGTCAGTACTCAGGTGGATTTCTTGAGTATTCAGAATGATTTATTATTTACCTATCTGTGTTTGAGAGATGAAGCAAGCCTAGGGTTTTCCACCATTTTAGCCCCCCCTCTCTTGGGTAAGCTTCGTACAATTAGTTCAAAGCCCTTAAAACAGAACTAAAGATTCCCTGGAAGAAGGTATTTGTGTACTGCATCTTTAATGCCTGAGATTTTCACTTTTCCCTTCCTAACAACCTACCCTATACTGTTTAGACTTGACCAGGTAGCCCTCACAATCGTGTACATAACTCCTTATCATAGATTAAAACAAATGAAATAAATCTGACATAGTTAATTTGCTTTAAAAAACCATTTCTAGAAAGGCATCTCATTGAATCAAATTACGGCAACTGAGGAATGCTTTGGAAAAGTGCCATGCAGGTTAAGTCAGTCTTAATCTTTAAGGGTTGAAAAAAATGAACCACTTATGTGAGGCCCACACAACACTGTAACATTAAGAATGATAATTATGTAATACCACCTCTGAGATTAAAAAAGACATAGCAGGAGAATAAAAATTAAAACTGAAAAGAAATACACAAACAACATTGCAAGTATCTATAGAACGTGCATTAACAAAAGAACTTATGGGCTAAAATATGTAGGTTCATGAGCTCCAATATATTGATGCTCCTTCATCTCACTCCCTTTGAAGGCTATCACATCAAGAACATCTCAAGAAAGAAATGCTAATCCTCTGACAGTCAGTCTCTACATTTATTTGGAATTTATATATGAACCAAGGGGGATTTCGCAAAACGCAATTCCACTCACTTTTCTGATCATAATTCAATATGGAAATTAAAAGAGAAAAAGAAAAAAGACTATAAGGAAATCGAACTAGAATACTAAATAGAAAGAAAGCAGGTATCATCCTCAGAAACAATAACTACATCTTGAAAGGCAATATGCTAATTCTTTGTATATTACAGTGTACCTTTTTTCCCTTAAACACCGTGAAAGCAAAACCAAATGATTTGCTTTGTGCACCTGGCATCAGACATAATTAGTCATTTCTGAGTATCCTTAGGAAAGCACAGCTTTTTTCAGGGATGTTAATGCTTTCGGCTCATTTCAATAAGGGACATTTCTGTCCTGAGGCATCCCTTTTTTGAGACCGTGGATTTGGAGCATTTAGATAAAAACAAACTCCCTCTGCTCAGAATGTGATTAAAGCCGCTGTGTGGGCAGCGAGCAGAGAGCACAGGGGCCCTAGCCATCAATCTGAGTCTTGCGATATGGGCAGTTTAAAAGGGAAACCCAGGTGATGCTTTTACATTTCACAGGCCAGTTGGTAAAGATGAGAATCCCTCAACAAAATGAGGCTGCCTGCGTTCCCACAGTCTGTTCCAGCACCGGCACCAGGCTGGAGACCCAAGTACACTGAATTGCTAATTAAGTTAGTAGTATATGGAAATTTGGGCAACCTCTGTTGTACGGAATACAATAGGAGAAAAAGCTTATGAACGCACAGGAGAGTTTTTGTTTAGCCATCTCTCAAAAGTGATGCAATTAGATATTCCTTTTGTTTCTGTCTGCCTCTGAATTATGAAAACAGCATTCTTGATTTTGCACAATGTCTCTTCCTCTACCACGAGCGACGTGGCGGATTTTATTAAATTCCTTGTCTTTGGCAACACCTTGAAGCAACTGGAAATTTTGGCTGTTTTGCTTTTTTTTTTTTAATTTGTGTTTACTTAAAATGTAACACTCTTCAGAGAAAAGGTTTCTTTGAAATCTAAGATCATATTCAAATAAACAATCTGTTTCTACTTTTTGCACAGTTAAGTATAATATCGCAATCAATAAAGCAACAGGTGGTTAGTGCCTGATTATCACAGGAAAAGTGATGTCTTAGCTGTGCGTATCTCACAATATATATTGCTAATACTTTACTAATCTAATGCAAAACAAGGGAAGGTATAAAGTCTTATATAAAGCAATCATGGAGGGAAAGTAAAATGAAAAGGGAATGTGTTAAAATATTTGTAATTCAGAAACACTAGGGCAGATTCTCCCAAACTGTATTCTCAAAATTATACTAGAATATAATTTTCTTAACCAGCCCCCTAAGGATCTGTAGGTATTTCCCAGAGTGACTACATTGGAGAATGGAAAATAATCAGATTTTCTCGATGTTCTCCTTTCTCCAAAAAAAAAAAAAAAAAAAAAAAAAAAAAAAAAAAAAAAAGGCTATCCTCAAATACAATGATCAAAATCACCCTCTCAGAGATTCACCTAATGGCTTATTACAAACTCTGATAAGTCCTGCATTCAGTTATAAAATAGAACAAAAAAAAAAACCATCAACCAAACTTTGTGTCAGTTTTTTTAAGTCGATGGGCCTCCAATTTATGTGACCACTAACACCTCTTTACGGAAATCTATTTTTCATCAAACAAAATATTGTTTGGAGAAAGCTACACTGGACTGTTAGCTTCACACTGTGGATTTATTTTTTTAAAAATCAGTGTTGTTGTTTTTTTTTAAATGAAGTTTGTGGCTTTTTAAAAAATCATTGTCATTTTGATTTGGAGACCCCATCAAACTCCATACCCTCGTCGCACTCAGTCCTCTACATATTGTATTCCCTAATCGTGTAGATAGTTTGTACAGAGTTCACATTTACATCGGGACATTGTTCATCATTCCTCTAAAGACTATTTCACATTTTCTTTCTCCTCACACCTTCCCCTTCTCTCTTAGTGCTGGTGACTTTGATTTTTTTTTCATTGAGAAAATAGAAGAAATCAAAACAGACCCGTTCATCTTTCCGTGAATAAATCTATCCATGTACCTGCACTCATACATCCTGCTTTTCCACCTGTTAGGAACAATCAAATGTGTAGAAATGTTTTCAACTGAAACAGAAACCTCTTTGATACACTGTGCTCTCATATAACTAGTTGCTACCACCTACACATCTGCCGTTCTTTTTTAACACAAACACTAATTTTGACTGAGAAGTTCAATACTAGTAAGGAACTACTATGGCAGATGTTACCAAAACCTTCACTGGCCAACCCCAGTGATTAATTTTAGCCAACATCATACAAATATTAATCTTTTTATGCACTACGCTCCTCCTTCTTTCACGAAAACTTTTCTTTTGTGGATTCCTAAATAAAAACCTCTTCTGGATTTCTTCCGTCTGAATGAATCCTATTCAGTTTAATTAAGGACTTATTCTCTAGTTCCCAAAGTGTATGTGCTCGCTCTCAGACCTTTTCTTCTCTCTTTTGAGTTGACTACACTCATTCCCATGCATTTGAATTCACTGTATACACTGACAACCCTCAAATGTATATACTGAGTTCATGATTTGATATTTCCACTTCTAAACATCTTCATTTAAGTATGAATTTGGCACACAAAACTTAGCATAGTCAAAATTGATTTCCTGACTCATAAGCCTGCTCCTCCAGTATTCTTTGTGTCAGCGAGTGATACCCAAACCCCAGGATTTATCTTTGCTCTCTCAGTCTCTGAACTTGCACATACGGTCTATCAATCAACTGGTTGCTCAGCTATCTGCGAGTTGGTCGCTTACTGTCTGTAAGCTTAGCCGTGAGCTTTCAAATGACTTCTTCTAACCCCTTCTATTGCTACTAGTCTAAACCACCGTCATCTCTTTTCCAAATTACTTTTAAAAACCTATGAACAAGTGGGTCTTTGAAATTTCACCTGATTTATTACTTACATTCTGCACACAATCCTAAGTAATTGGATTCTGATTCTGATTCAGTCCCTCTGGCCTTACTGTTCTTGCACCCACAGAGGTCATTCCTTTCACAGACCTTTGTAATTGGTGCTGCTGTTTTTTAACTAGAAATGTCTTTCCTCTCATCTCTATTTGGCCGCTTCCTTTATATTTTTCTTGTTTCTTCTCCTTTGTTATAATTCCAGAAATTGACATCTTTTCCCAGCAGGCCTGCTACCTAATCTCTGCCTTCTTCCCTCACTCTGCGTTCCCACATCTTGCTTTAATTTTGTGTATGCCACTGTTCTGAATAATAGTAATAATTGACGATATCCACATTTTTGGTTTTGCAAGGAAACCTTCCTTAATTATAAGGGAGAGGGAATATAAAGAATTAAACAATTATCATAAACATAAAGAGGGAGAGAGAAGGATGGAGAAGAACAAAGAAGGCTTAATATATCAACTCAGGTATTCATAACATCCAACCTTCTGGCTGGGGAAGAGCCGCGGTGAACAGCAGGATTGGGGTCCTGACTGAGGGTCCTGGGCAGAGCGTCCTCCTCTCAGGTGAGGCTTCCAACTAACTTTTCCCTCCAGGGCAATGTATATACTACCCATGTGCCATTTATGGTTAGTCATTAAGTTTGCCTAAGTGCAGTCCCGAGCGAGCTGGTTTTTCAATGTTTTTCTTATCCTATCTCATAATCTCAGGAGGAGCCAGGGTGTCGAATATTTCTCTTCCCTCCCTGATCCATTCCAGGGGGCCAGCCTGGTCTGGCTCAAGGAGAAGAGGAACAGAAGGCCCAGTTCTGATCCCGAGGCCAGCTACAGAGTACAAGCCAACTCAGGCCCAAGACTACAAACATGTGATTCTGGGCAGAAGTGCATGACAAGTCACAAAACCAAGTTCTATACCCATCAGCCATTTATCTTTAACCTAAAACTATAGTTTAGGTGTGTGTTTATTTCCTGTATTTTCCACTAGAATATGAACTATAAACAGCAGATACTCTGCCAGTTTATTTCTCTATTCCACTGTCTTTGGACAGTTCCTGTCACAAAATAGATTCTTCAAAATATTTGTTGAATAAAATACTCACATGCTTCCTATGGCACATGCGCCATGTGCTATATGCTTGTTTCTAATTTTTTTTAACGTTTATTTATTTTTGAGACATAGAGACAGAGCGTGAGCAGGAGGAGGGCAGAGAGAAAGGGAAACACAGGATCCGAAGCAGGCTCCAAGCTCTGAGCTGTCAGCACAGAGCTCAACTCGGGGCTCGACCTCACAGACCGGGAGATCATGACCTGAGCCGAAGTCGGCTGCTCAACCGACTGAGCCACCCAGGTGCCTCATATATGCTTATGCTTCAAGTGAATGACATAAGGTCCCGGAAGGAGCTCACACCCAGCTGGATATCCTGATGCAAAACAATGAATTGTCAGGGTTCCTCCTATTATTGTACTTAAAGGTTTAGCCTAGGAAAACACCGTCAGGTTGTTTTAGTTTTTCCTTAAAAATGTTAAAGGACTTATTTGGTAAATAATGAATTAAGTAGGATTAAGACAATTGCTAAAAGTCCTAACTTAAGTGGTTATTATAATTATTTTTATTTATTTTCCCAACATTCCTAAGATTCTTTTCTCTTTCAAAACTTCTACTTCATGTTCTTATAAAAAATATTATAAAGGTGGCCTGAACTTAGTGTTTTATGAAGAAGAAAAGACATTTAGAACATATGCATAAGTTAACACATTCTAGAATATATTTTTGGTACAATATGATATAAATTAAGAAAGAAAATAACTAAATGCTGCCTATGGAAGTCAAGTTGAGTTTCGCATATTAGATGGTGGGGTTCTTGAACAGATGTTAGGAATTAATGTTACAGTCAAGGCTGGCTGTGGACTACCAAACATTCTTTGTCCTTGATCAGTGCCCACAGTAATAGTTGTTGTATACTTCAATGTATCACCTCACTACAGAAAATGGGTGGAGACTTCCAAAGACACCTAGGTATGATAAACATGGTACATGGATACAGGTGTAGACTTATCTCTATCAGGTGGATTTAAAGAAAAACTAGTAAGTTCTGAATTCAGAAATTAAAATTTACAATTTTGTAGCATCTGGTGAAATAGCTTTGTCTTTGAACCTGTATCAACTCTCTTGGTGTCTCATCCAGTCTTCTGGCTGTAAAGGTCGTCTACACACTGCCAATTCCCTCCTTTTTTGTCTCCAGTGCAGACATCTCCCTTGCGTTCCTGGGCTTGTGTGTTCCGTGGTTTATTTGAGCTCTCCACTTGAATGTCTAAAAGTTAATACCCAAGTCCCTCCAAATCCTGCCTCATGCTCAGTCAGCTTTATCTCCATTATGGCAACTCTTTCTTTCTAGTTTTTATCCCCGAAAGCTCACCATCTCTTCTCTCTCTCTCATTTTTTTTAAATTTTTATTTTTGAGAGAGAGAGAGAGAAAGGCAGAGTGCAAGTGGGGGAGGAACAGAGAGAGAGGGAGACACAGAATCCGAAGCAGGATCCAGGCTCTGAGCTGTCAGCACAGAGCCTAACGTGGGACTCAAACTTGCGAACTGTGAATTCATGACCTGAGCTGAAGTCGGGCACTTCACTGACTGAGCCTCCCAGGCGCCCACCATCTTTTCTGTTTCTCTTACATCGAATATTCAATTTTTCAGGAAATATGCTGGATATATATTACAAGAATGTTAAAAATGCAATGACTTCTCAGCACTTCAGCCACTGTCATCCCAGTCTAGGACACCGTCACCTCTTGCTGGAGTTTTTGTAATATTCTCTGTGATATTTGTCTCCTTCTATGTCCATGATAGGATTCCTCTTTTCTATTCCCTTTGAAGTTAGATGTGACAGTGTGACTTGCTTTGGTTAATAAAATGTAAATGGCGGTGACACAGGAACCATTGAGAACTGAGGCATGTTTTGCTACATACCCTTTTCTACTTTGCATATTGTAGGAACCACCAAGACAGAGGTTCTTCCAGTTTAAGTTTGACAGCCATGTTGAGCAGAGAACCCTTGTAAACCTGTGTCGGGCACGAATGCATGAGAAGTATAATTTATCGGGGTGATTTAGTGAGGTTATGGATTGTTCAATACATCAGTAGGACCTAGACTATGCTAACCAGTCTGAACTCCTAATTGGAACCCATGGCTGTCCCAGGTCTACTCTTAAAAACGCAGCTGGAGCAATTCTGATATAATGTAAATTAAGCGTTGCCACTTCTCTGTCCAAAACCCATGTATGACTCCTCATTTCTTTCCAAATAAAAGACAGATTTTTTACAATGACATCCAAGGCCCAATGTGATCTGACCCCCATTCCCTCTCTGACCTTATTGCTTTCTACTATTCGTCTAGCTCACTCTACTCCAGTGATAGTCACTTTCTTTTTGTTGTCGCAACACCATGACAGGCATGCTCCTAACGCTGAGGCTCGTTCCTCTCCCTGAGGTGCTCTTCTGCTCACATTCCTGATGGATCTCTCCCGGTGTTCCTTTAAACTTTCCCTAAATGTTACCTTCTCAGTGAAACTTTTTCTCTACCTAACATTTTTTCAAGTTGCAGTCTCTTCCTCACATGCACCGTGGCCATAAATGTGATCTAGTTTTCCTGGCACTATCACTTAATGAAATTACTCTGTTAATTTATGATGTGTGTGGATCCCTGTCTGACATTCTACAAAAGAATGTGAGCTTCACAAGGGCAAGATTTATTTTGTCTGTTTTGCTCAATGGTGTATCACAAGGGCTAGACCAGAGCTTGACACCATTGAATGTATTGCTAATTAAATGACGAATGAATACAATTGAGGAAGCACTTATTTTTAGCTCATTCTATTTTACATGTCCCACTGAATACCTTATTAAGTAGAATATTATTGGAACATCGACATAGCCCTGATCCTTAAACAGGAAAAAGAATGTGAGCATATCTTTTTATGTGAATTTCTGCTTAGTAAAGAGCTATGTGTTGAGGGTGGTCCTAGATGGTGATGTAGGAAGATCCCGAACTTATCTCCTTTCACAGACACACCGAATCTGCAGCTACATGTGGAACAATTCCTTTGAAAAATACCTGAAAACTAGCTGAAAAATACCTGAAAACTAGCTCCTTCACAACGAATGGTAAAAGGGCCACAATGGAGAGGCAAAGATGTGACCTTGCCAAAACCTCACCCTTGGCATGGAAACCCACAATCAGGAGGCATCTCACAAAAACAATTTCTCCCTTAAGAGTGAGAGGTTGTTTGCCTCATCAGGCACTCCAGGACTTGAGACCTGCAATAAAGAGATGACCCCTCAAAATGTCTGGCTTAGAAGACTAATGAGCCTCATGACCATGAAACCTAAAGGGCTGGAGGGAACCGAAATACGTCTTTTGGAAGGCTCACTTTCAGATTCATTCATCCTGGAGACCAGGGCAAAAGCAGCAGTTAGAAAAGCTCCTAGACTATATGAAGAGGAGATTCATTTGCTAAGCTTAAAGCATCCACTAGAGGGGTGGAGGCGCATTGGATGGCCTCAGCAGTAGAGGTACTGGCAGGGGTCATTTATGAACTTTTCCTCTGCCCTGAGAGTGCTATGAGGCAAGCCCACACTCTGCCGTGACCCTACAATAGCCAGAGGGCACACTCCAGCTCTGTGCTCTCCACTGCCTTTTTAAAGCCTATAGAGGAGAGCAGTCCACACATGGGACATTCCCTGATGGCCCGGCTCCAGTGGCCATGAGGCTTGCATTCCTGGGTCCCACAGTTACAGGACTGTAACTATCAGAGAAACAGTTCTTGACAGGCTACCAACTGCCCGGCATGACAAAGGCTGAAACACACCGCCAGTCTTTCTATGAAATGAGCCTATTTACTTGCCCTGAAGCTTTAGCCTGAGAGACAGAAATCAGGTTTGCCATGTATCTAGAAACTATGGAGGTGCTCTCAGGGAACATAGACGAGAAAGACCTTGTTTGCTTCATTCTTCATTATCACTTCAGTTTGTTAGTATCTACCAGAAGGTAGCTTACACACTCACCTGAAAGCCCCAGTACCTGCAACTGTCATTGGAAGGGGAGACCTTCAGATTGTCTGGTCTGGAGGCCAGGAAAATTTAAGAATGTTTTTACATATAGAAAGCCCAAAGATTGCACCCAAAACTGTCAAAACTAATAAATAAATTCAGTAAGGCTTCGAGGTATAAAATTAACATACAAAAATCTGTTGCATTTCTAACACTAACAATGAACTATCAGAAAGAGAAATTCAGAAAACAGAATCATTTATATTTGCATCAAAAAGAATAAAACACCTAAGAATAAATTTAACCAAGGCGGTGAATGACCTGCACACTGAAAACTATAAGACGGTGATGAAAAGAATTAGGCATACATAAATGGAAAGACATTTCATGTTCACGGGTTAGAATATGGGGCCTTTGGGATGTAATTAGGTCAATAATAGAGCTCTCGTGAACGAGATCAGAGCTTTTATGAGAAGAGACTCCAGAGAGTTCTCTCACCCATTTGGACGTGTGAGGACACAGTGAGAAGATGGCCGTTTATGAGCCTGGAGACAGTCTCTCCTCAGACACCTAATCAGTTGGTGCTCCATCTTGGATTCCCCAGCCTTCAGAACTCTAAGCAATCTATTTCTTATGAGTTACTTTACTTACAGTATTTTTGTATAGTGACCTGAATATACTAAGACAGACACCTTCAAAAATATTTAAGTGAAGCATCAGCTTCCATAAATAAACTGGCTTCTTAAAAATAGTTCCGTGTTATATTTGACCAAAATATAATCTTTTTATTATAGGTGAACTATCTGAGACCCAATCAGCATATTATTTACTGATAGTTGTGACACCAAATTTCAATGTCAAAGTTACGAACAGAATTCAAATTTATGGACTTCCGGTAGTTTACAATGTGATAGTGGCTCTTAAAATTTATTAGTCAAATACTGCATGTGATTTTTTATGACAGATTATTTTTACTAATGCTATTACTAGTCATTTTTGAAAAAAAACAAGTTTATTACTACTTAACAGAAATTTAGAGCTTACTGTGATTTTGAATGTATCAAGACTTAAGAAACGTAACCTCAGAAATCACTTAAGCAACTATTCATCATACAATGGACAATTAAATTTTAAGGTACACATTTCCAAGTCCAATCCTGTGGAACCACTTCAGTAAACTTTTAATAAAATAAAGACATTCACTTATCAGTTTCTACAAATCACACAGTTGTTGAAAGCTAGAATTTGATTTGGAAATTTATTACTAAACCATGAAAAATGACATATTTATCTCGTTTTTATAGTTGATTATTAAAACTTTAGTTAAACTCATTAAAGATAAGTGACCAACTAAGAACCACTTTTAAATGTTTTGAAGATGTTAAGTAGAATTAAATGAAAATTACTTGAGTAAAAAAACATGATTCATTCTATGAATTTGACTAGTCTTATGTAAATTATTAGAACTGGTGGACTTATTTTGAGTTTTTTACTTATTTGTATTAAATGTGTTTACAGAAAAACATGCCAGTAATTATATTCCAAAATAAAAGTAACTTATGTTAAATAGAAACATGGTAAATAACTGTTTTTCTTAAAAATAAAGCAATCCAAAATAGGCAAAATTCAGGATAATACAAGTAAATTGTTAGTTTGTAATACTTTTATGATTATCTCTTTAGCAAGAAAAACTGAGAAATTAACAAGCAAGTTCTAAAGCTATATCTATATTCTGCTAAACGTTTTTCTGCACACATAAAAATTATTATACTTTATTCTTAACAAAGTTTCAGCTTTACAGAAAAATTGAACATAAAGTACAAGGTCCTCATATAATCACTACCTTCTTCTGCCTCTCATTTTCCCTATTACTACCACTGTGCAGAAGTATGTTACATTTGTTATGACTGATGAACTAATACTAATACATTATTATTAAATAAAGTTTATAGATTATATTAGCATTCTTTCTTTGTGTTGTACAGTTCTTTTTTAAATTTTTTTTAACGTTTATTTATTTTTGAGAGACATAGAGACAGAGGGTGATCAGGGGAAAGGCAGAGAGAAAGGGAGATACAGAATCCGAAGCAGGCTCCAGGCTCTGATGAGCGGTCAGCACAGAGCCCGACGTGGGGCTCGAACCCACAGACCGTGAGATCATGACCTGAGCTGAAGTCGGACACTCAATGGACTGAGCCACCCAGGCGCCCCCTTTTTATTTTATTTTATTTTTTTTTGTGTGTGTGTTGTACAGTTCTGTGGGTTCACCAGATGCATACTGTCCTGTATCCACCATTAGAGATTTACACGGAAGAGTTTCACTGGCCTGAAAATCCTCCGTGCTCCAACTCTTCATCCCTCTCCCCTGACCACACCCTCAACTCCTGAAAACTGATCCTTTTACTCTTTCAATATATATATATATATATATTTTTTAAAGCTTGAGTTCATTCTTTTGAGAGAGAGACAGAGAAAGAGTGAGAGCACGACTTGGTAAGGGGCAGAGAGAGAGGCAGAAAGAGAGGGAGGAGGGAATCCTAAGCAGCTTCTCCCTCTCAGCAAGAAGCCTGATGTGGGGCTCAGACTCACAAAACATGAGATCATGACCTGAACTGAAATCAAGAGTTGGTTGCTTAACCAACTGAGGCACCCAGGGATCCAACATATTTTTATTTTATTTTATATTCATTGCTTCTATTTTTGTTTCTTTTGTCTTTGTTCTTCTGTTTACTTTTAAATATATATTTTTAAGTTTATTTATTTTGAGAGAGAGAGACTGAGAGAGAAAATCCCAAGCAGGGTCCGTGCAGTAAGCCCAAACTCAAGCAGTGGCCTAGAACTTTTAAAAGACTAGAATTAGTTTTTATCGGCTCTGACATTACCAGCATACTACCAAGCTCTGTACATACAGCTGGCTTTTTCTTGACCCCAAAATCTCTCCTTGAAAATTCCAATGAATTTTTAAGTTCTCTGAATTCTGTATCTTAAGTCACTACTGACCAATCCTGTAATTTTTGCAAATGTAATTGCATTATTTATTCATCAGAGATTGAGCTCAAAACAGTCTCTTAGTACCCATCACCTAAGGATTGCCAAGATCCATATGTATTTTTTAAATGTTTATTTATTTTTGAGAAAAAGAAAGAGCACAGCTGGGGAGGGGCAGAGAGAGAAGGGGACAGAGGGGCTGAAGCAGGCTCTGTGCTGACAATAGAGAGCCTGATGTAAGGCTCATCCTCATGAGCTTGAGCCGAAGTCGGACTCTTGACCAACTGAATCACCTAGGTGCTCCAAGACCCATATTTTTTTATTTGTTTCTCCCATACCACCTTAAATCCATGGAGATTCTGAAGGACGGTGTATGTTGCGGCATTCTATGTCTGAGCTTTTCTTTTCTCTTTTTCTTTCACTCCCTCTCCTTTCTTCCTCCCTTCCTTACCCCCTCCCTTCCTTCCTTTATCTAAATAGTGCCCAAAGTCCTCTAGATGCTGATCTTAAATATCCTTTCATAGCACGTTCTTCCTGCAAATGCTCTGAAATAATGATAATAGTTCACACTAAAGCCCTATTTTGGCTGCAGCGATATCTGCTTCCGTGACAACTACTACTTGCTCGTTTGCTGTCATCTCGCTTGAAGTGCTTCTAAGATCTTGGCCAACTCTTCGTTGCACCCTCAAAGTGTATTTCTGTTGTTGTAGTTCTGTAGTTGAGACTTTACCAGAATTAGTACATGAAAAACAAACCAAATGAACCAATAAGAAGTTTGGAAGTGGTTACTGAATTACATTCAATTGTTTTGAGAGCAGGTTGTTTTAGTTTGAGCTACTTCCATCTACTAATGGCCCCAGAAGTACTAATGTCGTTTCTCCACTCTAGTAGTATGTGGTCAGGACTGTATTGTCTGGAGTCTCCTATTTCTACACATAAATAGGTGAGTACTTATGAAGTTACCTTGTACCTCTCACCCAATCTCTACTTAAAATAGAAAATTCAACAATACCTAGAATTTAGTATTTAGTACGCTGATTACTGAGGGGTCCTTTAAAGTCTTTTAGTACAGAGTTGGCTACAGATCTTAAGGATTTATTCAATATTTGTGATTTTGCAGCCTCGTACTCCTGCAGTTCATATCTCTGATATATCTGAATGTTCATGTCTCATCAGAATTCACATGGTGAAATCTTCACTTTCAAAGCTTATGGTATTAGGAGGTGGGGCTTCTGAGACAAGCTTAAGTCATGAGGGTGGAACACTCATGAATGTGATTAGTTACTACCTTATGAAAGAGGGTCCAGGGAGATTCCTAAACCACTCTGTCATGTAAAGATACAATGACAAGTCTGTGACCAAAAAGAGGGTCCTTACTCGATGACACTGTATTCCTCCTGTGTCAGCCCCCTACCTGTGAGCAGTAAATTTCTAATATTTATAGAAACATAAACAATATTTTATATTATTGTGCTATTTTGTGATAGAAGCCTGAACGTACGAAGACGTATCATACTTTGTGAGCCCTAGCCATAGTGAAAATGCTCCTAAGGTCACTGGGATATTATAGATGAATAAAATCTCAGCATATATTAATGGTTTGTTTCAATAACAAGAGGAAATAGTTTTCCCAAAGGCAGACGGTAGTGACCAGGTATTTTTTGTTTGTTTGTGTGTTTGCTTTTTACTTTTTTTTTTTTTTTTTAAGCTCCATGCCCAACATAGGGCTCGAACTCACAGTCCTAAGATCAAGAGTCACATGCTCCACAACTGAGCCAACCAGGCACCTCTATCACCTGGTATACTTTCTGAGGTAGTTACATTTCCTGACTCAGATGCTGACAACACCACTAAATATGCTAACTAGTTATAAAAATACTTGAGAGCGCTACTTTTGAAGATTGCAACAACATTTTACCACAGATTTAGAGTATTAGCACATTCTGACTCTTGATACACATAACTTGCTTTGTTTTCCTTTTGTTTTTGCTTTTTGGAATGCTACATTACAAAAGAGAAATCCAGCCATTTAAGTTATCAAAATGGGAGTCACATTTAAATGAAAAACATAAGTATAATACTTGTATATTTTAATCCATGGTAAATCAGTCTAAGATTAAGATTCAGAGAATATAGATCTGAGTTATGTTTTAATGCTGAATGGAAATACAATATTTATTGGAAATGAATTACTTGTAGTATAAAATTATTTTTTTCTAAATTTAAATGTTCATATAATTGAGGAATGAATACACAATTATACTATCTAAATCTAAATATGTTTTGGCCCACCTCTCATTTTTCTACCGTTTTTTTTTTATTACTTTGAATTGCTTAAAAAACAATTGTGTCCTGATAATAACAATATTTTGAACTAACGGTAAGACTCAGTTTTTTCTTATGATTTCTGTGATTTTCCATATGAGTCAAAATAAACTACTCTATTTTTACTGTAAATATTTACTTCCTCAATAAGAATTTTTAAAATTCTGAAATAAATTCCATGTGGTTACTTTTTACTCAATCATTATTTTGAACAGATTGCAATGAGATTTAAAAAACTCGTATTTCTTCCAACCATCAATTGAAATTTAAAGCCAAGAGTAAAGATACTGTTTTTAATAAATCCTTAAAATAATGTTTTTTTTAAAAAAATATGTTGCATTTATTTCTTTTATCTCTTGAAAATGTGAGCAAACAGACTGTTATACAGTAAAGGAATTGGAAAAACTCCAAGAATATTGAAAGTAAACATTTTTTTTCAGAACAGGGTTGTAATTAGCTGACACACTAAAGAATTCCTTTTGAAAGCATCTTGCAAAACTTAGGAGATTTTCTCTTAAAATATATTCATGCCTGCAGATAGAGATCTGCCTATAGGTATTTATCCCCCTGTTTTCACTGAAAATGAAAGGAAATGAAGGTTTTTTGTTTTTCTTTTTCTAGCAGTATACATTAACCTTCTGTTGCCTGAAAGACGTAAGTCTGAAAGCATACGTACCTACGGATGGGAATGCGTTAGCAAGAATTTTCTGCTGAAGGCCAGTATCAGTAAACTAGACTAGACCATGTGTAAGTCGGGATAATCAGGGGCATAAAACAAATGATGATACTAAGTATAAATTAATAATACGTCACTTCACACAAAAAGTTAGAGAAGTAGGTTTTGCATGCTTGCTTGTTTTGTTTTGACCTTTTCTTTAGGATTATGAGTTACATTCTTAGTATTTAATGCATTGGATTACTGATTCCCCTCCACCGACGACACAAATTAATAAGGTATATAAATCCTCTAAAACTTCTTTCTAAGGAAAATATGTTTCTTTTTTTTTTAAATCAATTTATTTTCAAATTGGTTTCCATACAACACCCAGTGCTCATCCCAACAAGTGCCCTGCTCAGTGCCTGTCACTCTCTCTCCCCCTCCCATATCCCCCTCAGCCCTATTTGTTCTTAGTATTTAAGAGTCTCTTATGTTTTGTCTTCCTCCTTCTCTGTGGCTTTTTTTCCCCTCTTCGCCTCTCCCATGGTTTTCTGCTAGGTCTCTCAAAATCCACCTATGTGTGGAAACATATGGTATCTGTCTTTCTCTAACTGACTTATTTCATTTAGCATAATACCCTCCAGTTCCATCCATGTTGCTACACATGGCCAGATTTCATTCTTTCTCATTGCCACGTAGTATTCCATTGTGTGTGTGTGTATATACACCACATCTTCTTTATCAATTATCCAGTTGATGGGCAGTCTCTTTCCATAATTTTGCTATTGTCGAAAGTGCTGCTATGAACATTGGGATATATGTGCCCCTATGCATCAGCACTCCTGTATCCCTTGGGTAAATTCCCAGAAGTGCTATTATTGGGACATAGGGTAATTCTAGTTCCATTTTTTTGAGGAACCTCCACATGGTTCTCCAGAGTGGCTGCACCAGTTTGCATTCCCATCAACAGTACAAGAGAGTTCCCGTTTCTCCACATCCTCGCCAGCATCTATAGTTTCCTGAGTTGTTCATTTTAGCCACTCTGACCAGTGTGAGGTGATATCTCTGTGGTTTTGATTTGTATTTCCCTGATGATGAGTGATATTGAGCATCATTTAATGTGTCTGTTGGCCATCTGGATGTCATCTTTGGAGAAGTGTCTATTCATGTTTTCCGCCCATTTCTTCACTGGATTATTAGGAAAAGATGTTTCTGAGAGAAATGAAAAATTAAATAGCAAAACAGCAACTTTTCTGCCTAAGGGTTTGGTTGAAATGGCAACACTTTCACTCACTAGTTTCAGAACAGACACCTGCACTGAATCTAGGATCTGACTCTCCATAAGAAATTTTCATAAGAGAAGGTGGTTATTTTCGTAGCACCCGAATACTATTATACCTAAATCTTGTCTCAGTTTTAGCACTTACATATTGGTTTTAACTAACTTCTCTAACCCTATATCTCACCAAAGAACTTCCCAAATGATGATTTAAAAAGACAATTTATGCCACCCAAAAACATCTCTGTGCATTTCTGTGTTTATATCTTTAAGCTGTCACAAAATCTATATGTTTATCTGTCTTTCAATTCGCAGCACAATTCTCATCCCACATCATGCTCAGGTACTCCACATGCTTCCATCATCCACATATAACCCGCCTGTATATCCACATCCATAAGAGTCCCGCAGACACTCACTGTATTTGCATATCCCCTTAAGAGTTTTCAAAGAAATAAAGGCTCATCATCTTGTTTAGTCCTTAGAACAAACCTCTGAGGAGAGTTTTACTGTACTCAGTTCAGAGAAATGAAAACAGTGTTTTCTAGAAAACTAAAATTGCAGAATAATATTCATATCAAATAGCAGAGCTCTGATTTCTAAATCATCTAGCAACCATTTGGTGGAGGAGCCTACTCATGAAAGCTTTGAATGCTAGTGTTGGCTGTGAATTCCAAGGCAAAGTGCTATATGATTTTACTCTTAACACTAGTGTATCAGTATAAAATGGCAGGATACAGTTCATAGGTGATCAAGCTTGGCACAGCAGATGGAAAAGGGGCAGTAAGTAGATTAAGAATAAAGGCAGAAATGCAAATTGGACTGAAGAGGGAGAGAAGCTGGTTCTAGGAGATACTCCGTTTCCACCATGGCTTAAGGTCTTTTCCTTTCTTTTCTTTTATCCTTTCCCATCCTTTTCCTTTCTCATCTCTTCCCTTCCCTCTCTTATCCATAGTGGTCTGCCTATTTCTTCATTCTGCTCTTACCCTCTATGTATGGGACCAATTTCATATTTAGCTTGGAGAAGTCCTCAGGTTAAGAAACCAAAACACCATAGAAGATGGCCCTGCTCCTAGGACACATACACAAGATATGTCATTGCGGGCGCCTGGGTGAATTGGCCAGTTAAGCCTCTAACTCTTGGTTTCAGCTCAGGTCAAGGTCATGGTCTCACAACTCTTGAGTTCAAGCTCACATTGGGATCTGTGCTGACAGCATGGAGTCTGCTTGGGATTCTCAATCTCTCTCTCTCTTCTTCTTCTTCCCCACTTGCTCTCTGTCTCTCTCAAAAATAAATAAATAAACATTAAAATAAATTAAAAAAAAATATCTCATTGGATTAATCTGGGAATGGACTTAGTGTATTGTTGATTATGAACAATTTCATCTTTGACAGATGATACCAAAATACTTTCCAAAGCTATTATACAAACATGCATGTGTACATGCAATATATAAAATTTGCCATCACTAATTTTTGGTTATTATCAGACTGTGAAATCAGAATGCCATGGCCTTTAGAAGAATGGACAACCTACTCCATTTCAAATTCGTTACATTTCTGTAAATGATATTTTCATTCTCCTCCTCACTTTCTATCTTGCTTTAGTTAGGTAAGAAAATCTGGCATAATTTTAATTGTAATTATACCATACAAATTTTTTATCCTAGTTTATTTTTTCTCATCGTACATTTATTATCTTTGACAACTCTAACAAAATGTATGTACTAAGATGTTTTTGATTTTTAAAAATTCTTTTTTCTTTGCTGTATATAGATTTCCTGTAAAGATGTCTGGTAGATACTAGTAGTTCAATAAATGCTCACTGATTGAATGAATAAATAAATGCAGATATATTTAGTAAATCAATTTAAAACAGAGATATAAAGATATCTTAAAATATGCAGTTATGTCTGAAAGGTGGTTTAATGGAGTTTAGAAGTGATTCCAATATTTTACCACTATAAGTATTTACATCCTTTGCAGTATAAGTTTGCAGTAATACAATTCTTTTTTTTTTTTTAACAGCAGGCAAAAGTTTATTATAATATGAGATTAGAAAAGAAGAATTGTAGTAAAGCTTTCTTTACAGAGAGAGGACATTCGGAAGTGAATACCCCTGTAGTAATACAGTTCTGACTCTGGTTTTAGAAATGCAGTTTTCTTGGGTCAATAAGATATTAGTCAACTTTTACCCAGCAAGATTTACAAAGCACTTCAGTGATTGCATTTGCTCTCACTCGAGCTTTCTGCCTTTTCGATGATAGCATGTATGGGCTACTTTGGTGAAGGATGAAAACATGTGGAATAGAAGTGAATTGCCCCAGTTGTTACAGTCAAAGCTACTTAATATCAAACAAGAGCTGACTGGCCTTACATATGTGAGTAGAGCCAGTTTTTATCAGCATATTTGCCTTAACGGACTATTGCTGATTTAGAAATACGGCAAGGCACAGATCAGATCAGACAAACCCAGCCCAGATGTACCCAATCTTATTAACTCATGAGCTAAATAAACTTTTGTTGTTTTATGTCACTAAGACTTAATGGCTATTTGATTTGCATCATTATTTTAGGAATAGATAGCTATTACCGAAGATAATGCTACTTGGAGACACTTTTATGACCACGGGAGAGTGGCAGTTCAAAATCAGGATTTTGAGTCTGAATTTCAGGCCTTATAAAGTCAGATAGTAGGGTGTTACTAATTATTTGTTGGGTTACCTTAGCACAATGGAGCACTTTCATGAGCTAGCATTGAAATGAAGGTGCGTGAGCACTCCAATCCAATATAGCTCTTTTCCAAATAGAGAGGGAAACACCAGAAATATGGTCTGAAGCTTATTGCTATAGAATAAAAGCAAAAATAAAATTACATTTGAAAAGTTAATGCAGTTTTTTAACATACATAAAGTATATGACTTGTTTCTTGGCTATACAGAGTCTTGGTTCATATCACACCTTCTACAGATCGACATATAGTATAACTGGTAACACATGTACTGTAGTCTCAAACAGCAAATATGCCAAGATTTATTTTTATTTTATATATTCACACACACACAAGTGTGTATATGTATTGTGTGTACATATGCACATATACACATACATGTGTATGTCTAAGGATCCTTTTACCCTTAGTGTACTTGGACTAGAAGGGAATTTATTACTCTGAAATAATTTATCCAGAATAATACTTATAAATATTCCCAAACATCATTCTTATAAGTATTCCCTATCAATTTGACTAATCAGACCGTAACAGCAACACAAATCAGAAAAGCTGTCAACAGCAGTGACGCACCATTGATAGTTCTGAGAAACGATCAAAGATCAATCTTCCAGGAGCGGGCGAAGATAAAACACTGTGTAATGAAGTCTCTCACCCTGCAGGATACCTAGGTCAACTTTGGCAGAAAGTGTAAGCCTGGCACACAGTGGTAGACTATACATTTAAAACCTGCAGTCTGGTTCTTGAGTTTGAGTCCCACATCGGGCTCTGTGCTGATGGCTCAGTCTGGAGCTGCTTCAGGGTCTGTGTCTCCCTCTCTCTCTACCCCTCCCAGTATCATGCTCTGTCTGCCTCTCTCTCTCTCTCTGAAAAATAAATAAACATTAAGAAAAAACAACTTGGGGCGCCTGGGTGGCTCAGTCAGTTAAGCAGCCGACTTCAGCTCAGGTCATGATCTTATGGTCTGTGAGTTGGAGCCCCGCATCGGGCTCTGTGCTGATGGCTCAGAGCCTGGAGCCTGCTTCAGATTCTGTGTCTGCCTCTCTCTCTGCCTTTCCCTTGCTCACTCTGTCTCTCTGTCTCTCAAAAATAAATAAAAGTTAAAAAAAATTAAAAAAAAAAATAAAACCTGCAGTCCTTTAAATGTGCCCAGTCTCTGATAGTAAATGTGTTGCCATGTCTGTTGCAAGATGGATTCAAGCTGCCAAGGGGGCATGGTGAGTCATGTAGTTTCCATCAACAGCTTGATTCTGGTAGACGTCTTCGTAGAAAAGGTCCACATGATGAACATCTACATGAGAGACTCATGGGGTTCAATCAGTATCTGTGATATTTTTCCCCACATTTCATGGAATCCAATAAAAGGGTGTCTTTAATCATTACTCTGTAGTTTTCCAAAGAGCAGACCAAATCGCTAGTTAGGCTATTGCCAACATTTCAAGCTTCAATAAAACTATCATCAGATTTATCAAGGGGAACACAAGTCAGTGCTATGGGAATGTCCTTGAATTCTGTCCACAGAGTAGAGCAACTATTTTCAGACCTGCCTAGATGGCCATAACAGCTTAGTGGACATATTCAAAATTCAGTTTTCCAGATAACCAGGACCAGGCATTTAGGAGACATCCTGAGTCAAGAGTTTTGCTTCAGGTAGTTTAGTGGGGAACAAGTTTCTCCCAAAGGAACAACTGCTACTTTTTCATGTAAAACTGAGATGCCAGGTAGAGCCAGGCTGAAACCATTCACACATCATTCAGAATAGAAAAGTAAGAGGAGGGGCACCAAGGTGGCTCGTTGGGTTAGCCTCTGACTCTTCATTTTGACTCAGGTCATGATCTCATGGTTTGTGAGTTCGAGTCCCACACCGGTTTCTGTGCTGACAGTGAGGATCCTGCTTGGAATTCTGTCTCTCCCTTTCTTTCTGCCGCTTCCCTGCTCGTGTGCATGCTGTCTCTCAAAATAAATAAATAAAATTAAGAAAAAAGAAAAAAGAAAGTGAGAGGAATAAGATTTGATTGGGTCATAGTTTGGAGTTCGAAAACATTGGTTATAAAATATATCTTAAACTGTTCAGAGAGCACGTTATTTCCTCATTTTCTGAACCATACACATATATGTATATATGTGCATATATACACACAATACATATGCAAACTCGTGTGTGTGGTGTGTGTGAATATATAAAAATAAATCCCGGCATAATATTTGCTGTTTGAGACTACGGTGACTCATTTTTCTTCTTTCCACTGAAGTTTAAAATTTTTAAAAATATTTTGACAGGTTTTTTTCAAACCCTAAATATAAATAAAGCTTTTCTGTTATAATAAAATCAAGCCTGACATCTACAATTTTTTCTCTGTTTCTTTAATTTCTTTATTTAGATTTCTCAAATCATTTATGTACCAAATGGCTCTGTGCTAGGTTCTGGCATACGAAGATCATACTTAGCGTCATCCTCACCTCCACTCTATCTGCTGTTCTCCAAGGCTGCCCCACTGTCACACGGCAAGGAGCCCATCCTGCAAACTAAAATATTGAGTCTTAGCCTCACAATAAGCCCTCAGGCTGAAGTTCTCTCTCTCGTATATGCTACTGATAATCCCTTCAAATTCAGTGAATTTTTTCCTTGTACAATCTGGGAAATAATGACATATGCCCTGGCTTTCCGAGGAGAAACATTCTGTTGAATATTAGGAATGCCATTTCATGTCACCACTGTCACATTGTGGAACACATTTCGTGGCTATTCTAGAATTCTCAAAAGCACTCAAGTTACTCTCCACTAAGAAACAGGATTACTTATTTATTTTCTTTTCAGGACTATTTATTTATTTGTTTATTTATATATTTAGTTTAATGTTTATTTATTTATTGTTGAGAAAGAGAGAGAACATGAGCTGCGGAGGGGCAGAGAAAGAGGGAGACACAGAATCTGAAGCAAGATCTAGGCTTCGAGCTGTCAGCACAGAGCACAGGTTCTGAGCCACCCAGGCTCAGAATTATTTATTTAAATCATATTGTAGCTTACCATTCAAACTTTTCATGGGTTAGATGACTGGATCCTTAAATCTACTTTCACAGACAAGCCTCGGTAATTAGCCACAAGCCATTTCCACACTACTTCGGGCTTCTCACACTAGCCACGCATCCTTAAAATCATTTTAACGTCCAAAACGCTTCATAATGCTGTCTACAATGACCAATCATCAACTAATAACCTGACACTTCTTACAATCTTCTGTAATATTCCTTTTTTGTCATGTTTATGTTTTTATTTTGAGAAAGAAAAAGAGCACAAGCAGCGGGGGATAGTGAGAGAGAGGGAGAGAGAGAGAATCTCAAGCAAGCTCCAGCACTGTCAGCACAGAGCCCAATACGGGGCTTCAACTCAGAACCATGACATCATGACCTGAGCCGAAATCAAGACCTGGGCGCTTAACCGACGGAGCCAGCCAGGTGCCCCTCTTCCTTAAGATTCTTAAATACAAATGAAAACTATTTTCTCCAAATTTCTGCTTCACATGTATCTTTCTCAAAGGAAGGTTTTTCATCTCCCATGCTACATGTGAATCAGTTCATTTAAAGTTCCCTTTCTTCCTTCACTCCCCCCCCCAACTCCCCTTTTAACATAATCTGCTCTCAGACCTTTGCTCCTCAAGAGGTCCAGTCTCATGTGCCAAAGTTTTGGTTGCTCATGTCATACACTGGAAGACTTGAGGATCTATCCCAAATACGTGCGAACATTATTTGAAGTTGTTATCTATAGCACATGCTCTAATGTTCAGTCTTCTGCCTCATGGGGTCTTCATTCTACTGATGCTCTACTTTTTCCTGTATTCATCAGTCAATTTCCATACTCGTTTTACTCAATCTTTAGATGTTATTAAATATAAGTTTAGGTTAATCTTCCACCATCTGCCTGTTTGTCCTTTTGGCCCATGTGTCTCATAAATTCTTAACTCTAGGCAAATTCAACTGCCTTCTTTGCTATACATAAACAGGTGAGTCTTATTCCAAACAGTAGATTGGTACCATTGGGACCACTGTCGTTGTAGGGATGCTTTGGGTATACCGGTGTTACATAGCTAGTTACATAGGCTGTCAGTGCTACCCATCAGTCCTATTGTAATGATCACCCCACAGAGAGGGGAATCAATTCCCACTCCCACATCCGGAATTTGGTTTGGTTGTTGAAGTGGATGATACCAGACAGGCATCAAGAGAGTACGGAAGTTTCGCTAGTTATAAAATTCTGCTCTCTGGGAGAGAGCAGACCAGGACTCTGAAGCTGGTCTGAAAATGTCTCAGGAGGTCAGGGAAAAGAAGCCAGTTTGAGGTTTTCATGGTGGCTAGATAGTGGGTCCAGGTGACACTTCCGTATGTATTTTAGACAGCAGTTAGATGATTAGACTTCCCCACAAAGTCAAAGGAGGGAGTACCCAGAATTCTGTATTAGCTTGGCATATGGGAATCAGAAGGGAAAGAGGGAGGAGTGTGGCTTAAAAGCTGTCAGTAGTCAAATACCAAAAATGAGTCAGACTCTTCATTACACCTACTATCTGCTTAATTTTTTATTTCCCATAATGGTCAGATCTTTCCTGTTTACAAGTTTCACTATCCTTTATCTGAACTTTCAGCTTACTCTTAATTTAGGAGGGGAAAAAAAAAAAAACAAAAAACAAAACTAAAGTTACCACATACGAACTCTTTAAACATCTTACTATTCTCCTCTTGCCTCCAAAAATACATCCGCCTGCATTAATATCCAGTTGTTGGTTTTGTTTTTGTTTTCTTTCTCTCTCTTAGCTTTGACTGTATTCTATTTTACATTTCCAGGGGCCTGGTTTTGTTATCCCCTCTGTCCTATCAATGATTATATAATAGTGAGATTTTTTTTAAAATTTCCTTCAAATGAAGCACAGGGAAAATAGAAAAGTACATGAAAGATATTTATAAATGGTTGGGATTATCACAAAGGTGACAGCTGAATAGCCACCAGGTAATGAGACAGAACACTGCCAGCATGTCAGACCCCAATCACTGTGCACTCCTCTCCCCCGAAGGCGACTGCTTTCCTAAACCCTGATCGCTCCAGGGTAGTCTTACTGGTTGTTGAGTTTTAAACAAATGTTACAGGTATGACATATTCTTTTGTTATAGTTGCTTTTCTCTTCATTTTTCTTCTTAGGGTCTAGTTAGGGATTCTCCCTTAGCCAGAGTGATGGAGATATGTATCATCATATTATTATTTGTTTATTTCTAATGGTTACCAGACAGTGGTTTTGGTGTGTGATGTGAGACAGCCTCGAGCTTAAATGACAGAAATCTAAGCTGTTACAAAATTCATCAACACGGACCGGAAAAAGAAAATGACTATGATGAAAAGAAGTAAAGAGGTACAACAAGAAGGTAAATTTTGATTTGCACCATGACTCCTCAGGAAACAAGATGGCAACGAGTAGTAAGGAAGTGCCCAGTGAGAATGGTTACCCCCAGTCTATGTGCTGATGGAGAGAGTGGTACCATTAGAAACTGGCAAAACCCGTTTTTGTGTCAGAAAGGACCTCTGACAAGAGTAGAGTCTGTGCGCAAACTCTCAGGGTGAGGTTTTAACACCCTAATGCCCACTCTGAGCTTGGCAGACAGAAAGCGGAGGAGACTAAAATCCTGACCTCTCCCCATATTAACTGATTTCCTGCCAGGGAAAATTCTACCTGAGACCGAGATGGTCCACTGGAAGACACTGTAAGTTCAGAGTACCACCGAGATGGTCACAGAATCTTTCCAAAGGTCAAAACAACCAGCACGAATTGTAATGGAAATACTAGGCAAACGGGCAAAAACGAGGAGAGATTTGCACATGGGAAAACTGAAGGAACAAAATTTCTTGAAAGAATAGCAAATACAATGGATCGCATGAAATGACTGGCCTATTAAACAAAATCAGGATATGGATATGGAAAAACAAGCCAAACACGTGGGGATCCAGGTAAGAAAAGAAAACGACCGAAAAGCTAAAATGTGTGAAATCCAATTTATATGTTTCATATTTTATAGAATGTTGCATTTAGTGATCTCTGTGTAAATCATATTTGAGTTCTGATTGGTAGGGACTTTACTAGAAATGGGAGCAACAGAAACAGTAGGAAGAACTCTGCTGTGATGGTCCCGGCATGAGCCAACTACTCTCTGCCAAGGATAATTGGCTGTAGAAATCGAAGCTATCAATTGAAAAGAAATTTTGGAGGACAAAAGTTCTTGGCATTTTTGAGGTCCTAATATGGTAGGCGAGGAAAGAGAAAGAAGCATATTTTGGGGTGAAAATGACGAGTTTACTTTTTAGATAAGTCACAGATGGAACTGAATGGAAAATTGTGACAGGAGGCTATCTGGTCTGGAGGCAGGTTTTGGAATTGTCTCCTGGTAGGTGTGTAATCAGAGTGTACAGATTCTCTGAGGGACTTATTATAAAGAAATGTCAACAGAGGGCCAAGGAATGAACCTGCTCAGGTGTTCACAAAGCATGGAGTCCTGAAAATCTGGTGAGATGGTAAGTAGTCAAGTTTATCAGGTAATGTTGGGAAGGCAAAAACAAATAAGGTAACAGTAGAAACAAAACAAAGTGTAATGTAAAAAGTGAAATAATTGATATCCCATGTATTAATGCATTTATAAATTAAAACAATTTCATTAATTTCCTCTAGGTTGAAAAGTGTTGTACTAGTTTAGCCCCTCCCTTATGAGACATGTATGCGATGGTGGAGAGATCAATATATAATTGTTGTGAATTTTTATTTTAGAGAGTATCTCAATTGTGCTGAAATTAATAAGTTGCTAATCTACTAAATAAATCTTTACATAAAAGGAATTTATATAATTTCATTTTACTTAATTTGCAAATTTACTATTTTCACTAATCGTTCTCATATTTATTGTAAGTTTTTGTGATAACAGGATAGGATCAGGTGCAAACTGAAAATTCACAGCTGACTTACTTATTTAGATTAATTTCTCATTTATGAGGTTCCGAACAGGTTTTTATCATATCACTTAATATTTACTAGACAGAAAGTATATCACAGAAAATTTTACAATTTCAAAAACAAAGAGAACATTGGCAATGTAAACTTTAAAATAGTATGTTTCCTTTTTTAAAAAGAACAATTATTGTTTTTGGACATCATCACAGTTATATGTAATGCAGAAATTATATGTCAGAAATTATATGCACTGGGAGGACCTGGGTGGCTCAGTCAGTTAAGCGTCTGACTTCAGGTCAGGTCATGATCTCACAGTTTGTGAGTTCGAGCCCCACATCAGGCTTGGTGCTGACTCCTAGGAGCCTGAGTCTGCTTCAGATTCTGTGTCTCCCTCTCTCTTTGCCCCTCTCCCACTCTCTCTCTCTCTCTCTTTCTCTCTCTCTCTCAAAAGTAAAATAAATATAAAAGAATAAAAATAGGTTAAAACAAATTATATGCATTGTACAGCATCTATAGGTAGCAATTGTTTAATGCATTTCAAAAATTATAAATCTCAATTTATTTAAAAATAATATTTTCATTCATTGCCCATCATTTCCAGTTTCTGAATAGGAAGAAATATTTTATCTTTCTTTTGAGAAAAAAAAAGAAAGTTTTTAAAAACAACTAACGATGTACACATATTTATGGTAACTTGGATTTTAATTTATAATTTCCTAATTGGTAATAAATTGTATGCATTTTTATGGAAAGATGAAAAAAGACACCTTGTTACTGTTATGGAAACAATGAAATTATGATGACAAATAGAGAAATATTTTCTTAGAGAGTAAGCCACATGCTTAAGATAATTACTGACAGGTAATAACACCCCATATTGAAAAGATTTACTTAATATTAAGTTTATTTATCTCAAAATTTACTAATTAAAATTTTTTTACATTTATTCATTTTTGAGAGACAGAGACAGAGCGTGAGTTGGGGAGTAGCAGAGAGAGGGAGACACAGAATCCCAGGCAGACTCCAGGCCCTGAGCTGTCAGCACTGAGCCTGGCGCAGGGCTCAAACTCACAGACCGCAAGATCATGATCATAGTTTAAGTTGGACGCTTAACCTAATGAGCCACCCAGGTGTCCCATTTTTTTTCTTTAACATTTGTTCATTTTGAGAGACAGAGTGTGAGGCGCAGACAGGGAGGAAGACACAGAATTCAATTTACTATTTATAATTCTCAAAATGATTATAAGTGTAGAGAACTTATCTCAAGTCATTTTAAAAGACTATTACTTAGAAATGACATGATGAAGCTCTTTTTAATCTTTTCATAGGACAAACACAGATACAAAACTAGACATTATATGGTTGTTATTTGCTAAACAAAGATTAGAATTAATGAGATGTGTTTACTTTGAATTTTTTTGCTTGCAAGAGTAGTTGGTAATTGCTTATTTGTTTTTGCTATATAATGTGAGAAAAATATGAGGAGATTAAATTAAATTAAACAATACTCTCTGAAAAACATATCGTTACATAGATTTGGGACAAGAATTTGATTTATTCATCTTTTGTTTTTGTGTAGATTCTTTAACCCTCTGCTAGTACCTGGATCAATATATGCATATTTCCACTCCCATATTTCTCAAAGTATTATTTTGGAAATTACTTTTCTTAGTGTTTTGTGTGCACATGTCTGTTTTCTTTTGTTACACTGAGATCTGCATTCTTCAGTTTACAAAGTGTTGTGCTCCTGAAGGAAGCCAATGTTTTTGATAGCATAACAGAGTTTTTAATCATTAAAAGTAATTTTTATTGTCTATAAGGAAAGCATTAGGATAAGGAATATATTAACAATAATCTCCTATCTGATCGTTCTTGGGACAAGCTAAAAAAGTGAGAAAAAAATACAAAAATCTGAGTTAAAGAGGATTGGAGGAGAGTCAAAGTGGAGGAAAAATGATTAATGCATGTAAGAAACACTGAGGTTGGTTTGTGGAATTCTTGTCTTATTTTGTAAGAAATCTGTGCTTTTCACCATACTTGAGACAATATGTGTGAGCTCCAAAAGCTGTTCTCTTATCTTAGTCCAAACTTTTCAGAACTCTACGTCTTACGTAGAATGTAATTTGGTGTTAATCATTTTTTTAAAAATCTCTCTCTCACCCCCTTTTTGTCTCTCTTTGTGTCTTTCAATGTCTCTATATCTCTGAAAAGTTTAAAACAACCTAATGCACTGTTATGTCAGCATGCAGAACAACAAAGGATCTGTCACATTGTTGGTAACAACATATTTTGACACGATCACTTTGGAACGAATATTTGGTAGTACTTAGAAAATTAAAGATAGCTATATTTTATGAGCTAACTAACCTGCTTCTAGATATATAACTTTAAAAAAAAGGAATGCAACTAAAAATAAAAGGAAGTGGTTATGTCCACCAAAACAACGTATAAAGTGATCATAGATGATAATTTTAATAGACAACACCTACAAACACCCCAAGATCCAACAGCATTAGCATTAGTAATCTTTTCCTTTCCTTTCCTTTCCTTTCCTTTCCTTTCCTTTCCTTTCCTTTCCTTTCCTTTCCTTTCCTTTCCTTTCCTTTCCTTTCCTTTTTCCTTTTTTCCTTCCCTTCCCTTCCCTTCCCTTTCCTTTTTCCTTTTTCCTTTTCCCTTCCCTTACCTTCCTCTCTTAACAAAGGAATACTACACAGACATACAAGTATATATAAAATCAAAGAGAAAGCTCACTTCATAATATTTTAGTTAAAGAAATCAAACACATGAGAATGTATTCTGTATGAGCCTACCTATATGGAATCAGAAATAGGCAACACTAGGGGCGCCTGGGTGGCTCAGTCAGTTGAGTGTCTGTCTTCAGCTCAGGTCAGGATCTCATGGGTTCGTGGGTTTGAGCCCCACCTCGCGCTCTGGGCTGACAGCTCAGAGCCTAGAGCCTGCTTCAGATTCTGTGTCTCCCTCTCCTCTCTGTCCCTCCCCTGCTCACAGTCTGTCTCTCTCTCTCTCTCTCAAAAATAAATGAACATTTTAAAAAAACTAAAAAAAAGGAGTGCATGGGTGGCTCAGTCGGTTAAGTGGCTGACTTCAGCCCAGGTCATGATCTCGAGGTTGGTGAGTTCCAGCCCAGCGTTGGGCTCTGTGCTGACAGCTCAGAGCCTGGAGCCTGCTTCGACTTTCGCTTTCTCTCTGCCCTCTCCCACTCACAATCTGTCTCTCTCTCTGAAAAATAAATAAACATTAAAAAAAATGTAAAAGTAAAACAAGAAAAGAAATAAGCAACACTAACCTATGATGATAGAGGATTGTTTACCTGGGGCTAACACTAATGTATGTGAAGGAGGCTTCCAGGGGAGTGTAAATATTCTATATTTTGATCTGTTAGAGAAATGTATGTGCATGTAAAAATTAACCAATCAATACACTAAAGATTTGTGGATTTTACTGTAGTCAATGAGAACTGCACATTTTTAGGACATAACTTGTAGGCTCTTTAGAGAAGTCCACACATATAGCATGGTATCAGAATAAAATATTTTTTAGTTGCTCAACGTTTATTAGAAATGGATTCGTTTAATTTTATCATTTTTGAAAGATTTTTCCTATAAAATTACAGTCTGATTTTTTCTTTCAGTATTTTAAAGATGTTATGCCTTTATTTTTTTACTTGGATTGTTTCTGACAAGAAATACACTGTCATCTTTATATTTATTTTTGAATATCTAATTATTTTTATTCTCTAGCTGTTGTTAGGATTTTTTATCACTAATTTTGTGCAATTTGTTTATGATTATGCTATGGCTTGATGTAGGTTTTGTGTGTGTGTTTCTAGTGCTTAAGAATGTTGAGATTATTGGGTTATAGTTTTAACCAAATTGGGAAAAATCTTAAGCACTATTTCTTTTCATGTTTTTGCCCTTCTTTCTCTCTTAGATACTCAAGTGACATATATACGTAATTTGTTTGGAGTCGTTCATGGTTAGGTGAAACTCAGTTAAAATTATGTTTTTGGGAGGCACCTGGGTGGTTCAGTTGGTTAAGTGTTCGACTTCGGCCCAGGTCATGATCTCACAGTTCACGAGTTCACGAGTTCAAGCCCCATGTCTGGCTCTGTGCTCACAGTTCAGAGCCTAGAGCCTGCTTCTGACCCTGTGTCTCCCTCTCTCTCTGACCCTCCCCCACTTGTGCTGTCTCCCTCTCTCTCTCTCTCTTTCTCTCAAAAATAAATTAAAATATTAAAAATTTAAAAAAATATATAAGTTTTTGGTGAGGGGATTCTCTCTTAATATTTGGATTGTTTCCATTGGTATACCTTCAAGTTTATCAGTTTTTTTTAAGCAATGTCTGATTGCTATTTCTATCTAATATAAAGAGACATTGCAATTTTCATTACTAAAAATTTGATCATGAGATGTTTTCAATATATTCTCTGTCTGTATTTAACATATTTTCCTTGTTATTTATTTTTGAGAGAGAGAGACTGAGCACAAGCAGTAATATTCCATTGTAACATTATATGTATACTACATATGTATATTCATATATCTATATATATGTATATACATATATACACTATTTCTTTACCCAATCATCAGTAGATGGACATTCGGGCTCTCTCTATAGTTTGGCTATTGTTGATAATGCTGCTATAAAAATTGGAGTGTATGTACCTGTTCAAAATTGTATTTTAGTATCCTTTGGGTAAATAGTTAATAGTGCAATTGTTGGATTGTAGGGTAATTCTATTTTTAGTTTTTTGAGGAATCTCCATACTGTTCTCCAAAATGGCTCCATCAGTTTGCATTCCTGCCAATACTGCATGAGGGTTCCCATTTTTCCGCATCCTTGCCAACACCTGTTGTTTCTTGTCTTGTTAATTTTAACCTTTCTGACAAGTGTGAGGTGGTATCTTATCATGATTTTGATTTATATTTCCCTGATGATGAGTGAAGTTGGGCATTTTACTATGTGTCTGTAGCCATCTGGATGTCTTCTTTGGAAGAGTGTCTATTCATGTCTTTTGCCCATTAACTGGGTTGTTTGTTTTTTGGGTGTTGAGTTTAAGTTCTTTATAGATTTTGGAGATCAATCCTTTATCACATATGTCATTCGCAAACATTTTCATGCATTCCATAGGCTGCCTTTTAGTTTTGTTAATTGTTTACTTCACTTTGCAAAAGCTTTTTACCTTGATGAAGTTCCAATAATTCCTGTTTGCTTTTGTTTCCCTTGCCTTCAGTGATATATCTAGTAAGAAGTTGCTATAGCCAAGGTTAAAGAGGTTGCTGTGGTCTCCTCTAGGATTTCGATGGTTTCCTCTCTCACATTTAGGTCTTTCATCCATTTTGAATTCATTTCTGTGTCTGGTGTAAGAAAGTGGTCCAGTTTCATTTTTCTGATGTCTGAAATCCAGAGTCAGGATGTCTCCAGTTTTGTTTATCTTTTTCAGGATTGCTTTGTCTTTTAGAGTCTTTTATGGTTTCCTACACATTTTTGGAACATTCGTTCTAGCTCTGCAAAAAATGTTGGTGGTATTTTGATAGGGGTTGCATTAAATGTGCAGATTGCTTTGAGTTGTGTAGACATTTTAACAATGTTTGTTCTTACAATCCATGAGCATGGGACAGTTTTTCATTTCTTCGTGTCCTCATCGATCTCTTTCATAAACGTTTTCTAGTTTTCAGAGTACAGGTCTTTTACATCTTTCATTAGGTTTATTCCTAGGTATCTTTGTGTTTTGGTGCAATTTTACATGTCTTGGATGCCTTGATGTATTTTTCTGCTACTTCATTTTTAGTGTACAGAAATGTAACAGACTTCTTCACGTTGATATATCCGGCAACTTTGCTGAATTCACGTGTTAGTTCCAGCAATTTTTTGGTAGAGGTTTTTGAGGTTTCTACATAGAGTATCATGTCGTTTGCAAAACAGTGAGAGTTTGACTTCTTCCTTGCCAATCTGGATGTCTTTTATTTCTTTTTGTTGTCTGATTGCTGAGGCTAAGAATTCCAGCACCATGTTAGATAGTAATGATGAGAGTAGACGTCTTTGTCTTGTTCCTAACCATAGGAGAAAGGCTCTCAGTTGCTCAGGAGTGTATATATCCTTTCAAATGATCATGACCCTTCCTTTGAGATCTAGAGATAGCTAGTTCTCTATACATTTTTACTCTTTCTAATACCTCTCTATACTTTGCCCTGTGATCTCTAGCCATCTTGATCTCCTGATTCACATCCCCATTTTTCCACCTCAGAGAATCATTCTAGTTTTGCCTTTTCCTATTCTTGAAACTTGGCTTGAAAATTCATGGTGTAAGCTTGGGAAATTGTAGAGCTCATTTAGTTTGTTTTCTTCCTCTTAGGGATCACTAATTTTCACTGCTTGATGGCCATTAAACTGTTATTTTATATAATTTGTAACGTTTTTTTTAATAGGTGTTTCACATATGAGAGTAAATGTAGAAGCAGAAATCAACATATGATATTTAGGAAACAATTACCCTAAAATGCAGTATTTGATAAAAATATCATAATTAACCTAAATAATTCTAGAAGATAATTTACTGAGTACTTACCTCATATCTAAGAAAGCTTCTATAAAATACGCAAAAGCACATTAGGTACAAATCTTTTATTCTAGAGTTGGATTTTAAATAGGAACAGAACTCCCACTAGGGGTTCATAGTGTTTTCAAAGGCATTGTTTGTTTTGTTTTTATTTATATCTATGGCTCACTGTGTTTTCAGTTTGGAAAGTGCTTTGGAATTATAAAATATCGATTTTAATCTATTTACTCTCGTAATCTCTGAAAACAAAATGTGCCTGATATTTTACTATACTTTGCATCTCCTTCTATCTCTTGAGAATTTTTAAACTTTTATTTCTCTGTGAATTTCTCTGTAAAGCTTTTCTGACTTATCATCCAAATTGCCTAGTTTCTCCCTTATAATGTTTAATATGCTACTAAATGCCTTGATTAGATATTAATTTGGGTTTTAATATTTTTCAAATATAGATTATATGTTTTATTATTTTTATAGTAGTCAATTATCTTATATCCTAAATAAGACACTGTTTATATCCTGCAATTTCAAAAACTTAATTGTTGAGTAAATAGTATTTGTAAAACATGACATATTCTAGTTGTCTGAAGATAATATACTAAAAACTGAGTATAATTTGAATCATGTTTAAAATTAGTGACTAAAATTTACTACAAAGTCTCCTTATTTAATATAAGCGTAGTCAAACATTTAACCAAAATAGCTTCAACAAAGTTATGTATGAAAAAAGTAAGAAACGAATTTAATATATGTTATGTTAGTTTTCTATTACTGCTGTAATAAATTCCCAGAAACTTAGTCACTTAAAAAAAAAACAAATTTATTCTGTTCCGGAACAGAACTAGTTTGCAGTCTTGACTTCATAGTAACCTCCTCATAACTCCTGTGAAACTCAGCTAACTTGTGGTTTAAAATAAGATAAAAAGGATTTTCCTAAGACTTAGCTGAGGAAGGTTTTTTAAAATTTACATTTCAAGAATGGTTCTTTGTATTTTTATGGATATTGGCAAACTAATTCTAAAGTTTAAATGGAGCCCCCCCCCCCCCCCGGGTGGCTCAGTCAGTTAAGCATTTCACTTCAGATCAGTCCATGATCTCATAGTTCATGAGTTCTAGCCCCATATCAGTCTATCTGCTGTTCAGTACAGAAGCCTGCTTTGAATCCTCTGTCTTCCTTTGCCCCTTCTCTGCTCACATTCTCTCTCTCAAAAAAATAAATAAGAATTTAAAACATTAAAAAAATTAAAAATTTAATTGGAAAATCAAAAGACCCAGAATAGCTAAAACTATAAATATTGAAGAAGAACAAAGTTGGAAGAATGAGGCTACACAATGTTAAGATTTGCTATTAAGTTACAGTAATTGACTCACTGTGGTACTGGTGAATGAACAGACAAGTAAATCAATAAACAGAATGGAGAACCCAAAAATAGACCCACATAAGTATAGTCAACTGAACTTTGACAAGGAAGCAAAAGTAATACAGTGGAGCAAAGACAACCTCTTCAACAAATGGTGCTGGGACACCTGGACATTCACACGCAGCAAAGTGAATCTAGACACAGATCTTACACCCTTCATAAACATTGACTCAAAATAAATAATCTTTTTAAATATAAATGCAAAACTATAGAACTCCTAGAAGGTAATATGAGAGAACCTAGATGACCTTGGATACAGCAATGATATTTTAGATACAGCATCAAAGACACAATCTAAGAAACAAATAATTATTAACTAGAGTTCATTAATTAAAAAAAAATTCTGCCTTTCTGTGAAAGGCAATAGCAGAAGAATAGGACAAACCACAGACTGGTTTGGAAAAAAATGCATTTGATAAAACACTGTTATTCAAAATATACAAAGAACTCCTAAAACTCAACAATAAGAAAACAAAAAACCCAGTTAAACAATGGGCTACACACCTTCACAGGCACTTCATTAAAGAAGATATACAGGTTACAAATGAGCATTTGAAAATGTGCTTGACGTCATATGTCATTGGCAATGAAAATTAAAACCACAGTGACATACCAGTTGGAATGATCAAAAGGCCCTTTAAAAAGATCTGTTTGCAATGATTTTCGTTCATTATTTTAAAGCCTGTTATTTTTAATTTAAAGAAGATACATGGGTACACTCTTACTGAGAGGTCCATTTGGACTACTTGTGTTCAAATCCTAATACCAATCCCAAATACTTTTGAGGGATTGTGTGGCCTTGTACTATTTAGTGGGCTTCTTTAAGCTACAGCTATTCCATCTGTAGAATGGAGATAATAATGGTACTACCTCACAATAGTATTATGATAATCTACATAATTTGCCTGGTGCCTAGTATAATCCTGATTTATTTTCAATATTTATTACCAAGGGAATTTGAAAGTATGCTTTTTGATTAGTTTTTAATCCTTTAAAACCACTTGAAGCTGCCTCTGCCTCTTTCTGTTACACAACCTCCGCAAGCATATGCAAGTGATTAATTTAACATGCATATACTGTGATCCAAAAATCCGTTTGTCTGACGTGTGCAATAGAAATTTAAGGTACACAAACAAAAATATCTATTATATTCTTTACGTTTGTTAGACTGAACCACTTAGAAAGACAACATGACTTACATCATTGCAGTATGGTAAACAGGAGACTCTCAATATGGCCTAGGGTGGAGTTGGTTTATTAGAGTTGTGTAAAATACTATGCTCTTTTTGATAAATATTAGTAAATAAATTTTTTAAAAATTTTAAATCTTTATTTTTGAGAGAGAGAGAGACAGAGACAGAGTGTGAACAGAGAATGGACAGAGAGAGAGAGGGAGATATAGAATCTGAAGTAAGATCCAGGCTCTGAGCTGTCAGCACCGAGCCCAGCATGGGGCTCGAACTCACAGACTCTGAGATCATAACCTGAGCCAACTCAGACACTCAACTGACTGAGCCACCTAGGTGCCCCCAGTAAATAATTTTCTTATTAAAGAACCAATAATATGCCAAATTAATGATTTCAGCTGGTTAGCTAACAGTAATGTGATTAAATGTTTGTTGAGAATGAAATTGAGGAATGACATTGCCTTTTTCCTTTAATTCTGATTAAACTGAAATATACCTTCAGCTCTACTGAGCTGTTTTCCATGTCATCCAAAAAACATGTATTTAGAAATATAACTACATTGTTTTCCCTCAGCCAATCTTGAGTGTCTTCTGCCTGGGTGGTTCAGTCTTTCCACTATATAGGATAAAAAAGGACTATAAAAAGGACATTTGTATGAGAGGAAGGACAGAAAAAAAAAAGAAAAAAAGGTATGCAGCTCATTGTGTCATGAGAAAACTCAACTTCAGGTAAAACTAATCACCCTTAAAAATATACATTTCTTTCATACCTTGAGGTCTTAATTGCAGAAGTTAAAATATGAACGAGTCAAAATAAACAGAAGTACAATGGTTTCTGTAGGTGGCTAGTGGGCTTCTCTTTTATTATTTTGATAGAGTTAGGAGAAAAAAAGTATTGGTTTGAATTTCTTCTCTCTTTTTAAGGGATTTGTATTGGTTATAAATTTATAACAGTGAACAGGGGGCTGGGGGCTGTTGGGAGGCTTCTTACCTTCTTGAAAAGTCAATAATTTTAAAAACAGGTTTGGGATGTCTTGTTTTATTACCATTTTATTCTTGTTAAAAGCACATGAAAATGTTTGGCCTCTCACTGGAGTTCTGTTTAAAAAAAGAAAAACACATTATGAACATTACATAACATATGTACTTTCCTTCAACCTAGAAAAGCTTTTTGTCATAAAAAGAAAATGAGGATTATTATGAGGTGCTACAATAAAAGGATGAACTAAGAAGCTGCTGTTGGTTTTATTCATGTAATCTCATTTTAAGTAATGGTGCTGGAATCAGAATGAAGAATATAAGCAGGAAAGCCTGTGGTATTTACTAATGACTAAGCTTCAGTCAACCTCTCAAATCATCCTGATATTAAATTATGAATCTCTCTGATAGATGTTCCTATCCCAGCTCTGACAAAGATCTTAAAATAAAATACAGCAGTACCACAATATTTCCTCATTGTGACCCAATTTCCCTGAGATAAACAGCTTTATGCCAAATAGAATAAGAGGGAAGAAGACAGTGTTTATAAGCAAAGAAACAGAAAAGATACAAAGGTGTTTGGGGAATCCGATTCAGGGTGTATTTATATGGACCAAAAGTATACTCTTAATCCTATTTATTTTTTTCCTTCTGAACCGAGAAGACTACAGGTAGACGTGTAAGGAAGTATCGTTATCAGAACAATATACTGTGACTGATTAGTGCTCAAGTTTCTAGGAGTGACCCAGTATAAGAAAGGCAATACAGCATTTTTTTTCCCCAGTACATTGATAAGACCAGAAAATGTAGCACAAGTGACTGGATGCCTAATACTATTAACAATATACTCTTGATCACCATAGTATTAGCAGCTGGTAATGATGGGGGGAACTGCAAAAACTATTGTGACCTCTATATCAATTTGTTGAGTAAAAGTGAGAAGGCATCATGTAATGACGTGAGAATAGAAAAAAAAATATTCATGAACCTGCAAGAGACCAAAGAGGAAATTGTATATAATGTGGTTTAAATTTGGTGGGGAATCAAAGAAAATAACTTGTGCAAGGGTTCCACAGAAATTGCTTTAATCTTTAAAATATCACTTGAAACATTTCTTATGATGTTACCCTATATGCATACATAATATGCAAAATAATACTAATTTTCTATCTGGTATTTTATTTTGAGAAAACTAATAAAGTTGACAAATCTAAAATAAAAATTTTGTGGGTCAACATAAAACTGGACAGCAACATGCAGAAGAATGAAACTTGACCACTTTCTGACACAGTATGCAATAATACACTTAAAATGAATGAAAGACGTAAATGTGAGACAGGAAACCATCAAAGTTCTAGAATAGAAAACAGGCAGTAAACTCCCTTTGACCTTGTCCATAGCAAATTCTTAATAGACATATCACTGAAGGCAACGGAAAGAAAAGCAAACAGGAATGATTGAGACCTCATCAACATGAAAACCTTCTGCAGAGCTCATAGCTAGGCATTGGGTACCAAAATCCTTCTGCAGAGCAAAGGAAACAATCTGAAAACTAAAAAGTAACCTACCGAATGGGAGAAGCTATTTGCAAATGACGTAAACGATAAAGGGTTGGTCTCCAAAATCTATAAAGAACATATCAAACTCAACACCCAAAAAACAAATAAACCACTTAGAAATGGGCAGAAGACATGAATAGACACTTTTCCAAAGAAGACATCCAGATGTCTAACAGACACATGGAAAGATGTTCAACGTCACTCATCTTAGGGAAATACAAATCAAAACCATGATGAGATACCATCTTGCATCTACCAGAAAGGCTAAATTAAAAACATAGGAAACAACAGATGTTGGTGAGGATGTGGAGAAAGGGGAACATTCTGGCATTGTTGGTAGGAATGCAAACTTGTGCATCCATGCTGGAAAACAGTATGGAGGATCCTCAAAAACTAAAAACAGAACTACCCTACAACTGAGTAATTGCACTGCTAGCTATTTATCCAAAGGATACAAAAATGCTGATTCGAAGGGGCACATTCACCCCGCTGTTTATAGCAGCACTGTCAACAATAGCCAGATTATGGAAAGAGCCCAAATATCCATTGCCTACACACACACACACACACACACACACACACACACACACACACACCATGGAATATTACTCAGCCACCACAAAGAATGAAATCCATTTGCACCAACATGGATGGAGCTGCAGTGTGTTATGCTAAGTGAAATAAGTCAGTGAGAAAAAGACAAATATGATTTCACCCATATGCAGAATTTAGAAAACAAAAGAGACGGACATTTGGGAAGAGAAAAAAAAGGGAAGAGAGCAAACCATTAGAGACTCTTAGCTATAGAGAATAAACTGAGGGGTGATAGAGGGATGTGGGAGAGGGAAGGGTTAAATGGGTCATGGGCACTGAGGAGGTACAGTGTTGGAATGAGCACTGGGTGTTATATGTAAGTGATGAATCACTAAATTCTACTCGTGAAACCAATATTATACTCTCTGTAACTAACCAGAATTTAATAAAAACTGGAAAAAAAAACACAAAAAAGAAGTCAATAATGTACATAATGAATTAGATCCTTCCTTGTTTCTACCTCACTATCTTTCATTCTTTATTTAAGAAACCTCCAATGAGTGTTTGCTCATAGCTAGGCACTAGGTGCCAAAAGATAATGCATGGATGAGGACATTGGAGAGTAATGCCAGTGAAATAGCTGCAGTAAAGTGCACTGTACTCGGTATAGAAAACAAATTGCCTCAGGGCTAATTTTATTATGAAATTATGAACACAAAGTTCCTGGAGAGAACAGCCAGCCTTTAAAATATTCCCCATAATAATTCAATTGCATTTCTTTCATAAAATATAATACTAATCAGCAACATTGCAAATCTTGGTCAGAAGATATTATAATATATTATTGGGAGATGTGAGCTAAAAATGGCTAGACTCTTGTAGCAATAGGTATAATGAAGGCATTTGGGGAAGCTGGCAATAAGGAATATTTAATGAGAATATTGAGTATTTGGGCAAGTATCTAGATAAGCAGTTTTCCTCTACAGGGGAAATAGAGTATTATTATTGTTATCGTTTTTTAACATTTACTTATTTTTGAGAGAGAGAGAGAGAGTGCAAGCAGGGGAGGGACAGTGAGAGAGGGGGACAAGATCCAAAGCGGGTTCCATGCTGATGGAAGCAAACTCAACGCAAGACTCAAATCCATGAACCATGAGATTATGACCTGAGCCCAAGTCAGGTACTCATCTGACTGAAACACCCAGGTACTCCTGGAGGAAGCAGAGTTTTGCAATGAAGTCAAGAGCATTATGTTTTAATGAGATTTGTTATATGAGACATGTGATTGAAGAATATGTATAGTATTTTTTTATAATTATCAAATAATCTGATTTCTTATCTGAGGTGAATAGTACATTATAATATAACCACAGTGATAAAAAAAAAATCTGTGAAATCCTTGGACATTTACTTTCATTTTATCTTTGATTATGTTGCATATAAAGTTTTAATTTTTCTCATTGTTATGAAAATTCCACCTTAAAATCTAAGTATTTTATTACTCTTGGTTTAATCTCTCAAATGCCATGACATGAAACTAAGCTGATAACATTGATTACTATTAGCCTTAGAAATACCAAGTTCTCTTAATTTATGCACTGTTTATGTATATCACTTAGGATAACTATAAGGTCGATAGACATAATGTTCTTTAAACACTGTGGTGAAAGTATTGACTACATCTTAATAGAGACTTAAGATTTTAAGACTTATTACATAGCTTCAAAAATGTCATTTTGCCAATGAGATGGACACATAGATCGAAGAAGAGAAGAGAGAACCCAGAAACAGAACCACACATTTATGCTCAACTTATTTTTTTGACAGACTTAATTTTTTAGAGCAGTTTTAGGTTCACGGAAAAATTGAGTGTAAGGTACAGAGAGGTTCAAACATGCATCACTGAATATGTGTAAGGTGCACGGCATGATGGTTTGGTTTACATATATTGTGAAATTATCACACAATAGTTTTAGTTAACATCTGACATCTATATAGATACAATAATAGAAATAAAACTAATCTCCTGGTGATGAGAACTCTTAGGATCTTTTCTCTTAACTACTTTCCCATATCATGCAGTAATGTTAACTACAGTCATCATATTGTACAATATGTTCCTAGCACTTATTTAACTGATAACTGAAAGTCTGTACCTTCCTCTAGTTCTGCCTGACGCTGGGGTGGGGGCACTGGATAATATTCCTTGCATATATATGTATACCATATCTTCTTTATTCCTTTCATCTCTCAACACAGATTGTTTCCATATCTTGGCCATTGTAGATAATGATGCTATGATCATGGGTATGCAGACATCTTTTCTGAGGTAACTTGTCATTTCCTTTGGCTATGGCTCTCCAATGAGAGGGATTTTTGGATCATATGCTGGTTTTACTTTTAATTTTTTTGAGACCCATTTGATATTGGCTTTTTATACTCAGTATAAAATTCCCTTAAGATACATCAAAGTTGCCATGTGTTTTAATACTTTATTCATCATTGTTGCTGACTAGTATTCCATGGGAGGAATGTACCAGTTTAAGAGGTAGAGCCTGTATACCTCCCAATATGACAAATGCACAGCCTCCTTCACTCCCAGCAGCTCCCACAAGAGCACTACTTCTGTTATAACCAATAAATCTACATTGACACATCATGATCATTCAAAGTCAATAGTTTACACTAAGGTTCACTCTTGATGTTGTATATTCTATGGGTTTTGACAAATGTATAATTACATGTATCCGTTATTTTAATATCCTACAGAATATTTCCACTGCCCTAAAAACACTTAGTGCTCCACCCAGATTGTTTTGGACAGAAATGGAAAAGCATTCAATTCAGAAAGGAGAGCCTTTGAAACAAATGGTATTAGAGTAATTGGATGTCCACAGGTGAATAAAGGACTTGACCTAAACCTCGCACCAAAAAAGGGAACTCAAAATGAATTGTAGAATTAAATGTGAGATGAAAACTTTAAAATTTTCAAAAGAAAACAAAAAAAGAAAATCTTTGGGGTCTTGGGCTTGGAGAACAGTTCTTAAATTCGATACCAAAAGCAAGATCTTTAAAAAAAATCAATACATAGGATTTTATTAAAAACAAAACAAAACAAAACAAAAAGTTTGTTCTGCAAAATCTTATGTTAAGAGAATGAAAAACCTAGTTACATTCTGGGAGAAAATATTTATAGAGCACATATTTGACAAGGGACTCATACATAGAGTATATAAAAATCTTTCAAAACTCAAAAGTCAAAAAACAACAAAAAATCCAAGTTAAAAAATGGGCAAAAAATGAGGAAACATTTTTTTTTATGAAGAGGATATGTGGATGGCAAAAACCACATGAAAATAGGCTCAATATCACTGCCCATTAGGAAAAATACAAATCAAAACAAGGAGAGATCACTACAGCCCTATTAAAACAGCTAAAACAAAACAAAGCAAAACAAAACAGTGGCAATAACAAGTGTAACAACACAACGTGGAGAAACTGGATTTCTCCTACTTTGGTGTTGGGAATATAAAATGATACAGCCATTCTGGAAAATATTTTGGTAGTTGTTTTAAAAAAATAAAACATACATGTACCATGAAACCCAACCCCGACTTTTTTGGGCATTAATTCTAGAAAAATGAAAGTTTATGTCTACAGAGAAGCTCGCAAATGATTGTTCCTTTGAGTTTTATTTGTAATAGACAAAAACTGGAAACCATCAAAAAGTCATACTATAGGCAAATTGTTAATCAAACTAGTATATCCATCCCATGGAATACTAGTCAGCAATAGTGATGAATTAAGTATTGATACATACAGGAACTTGGATGTATCTTAAGGGAATTTTATGCTGTGTATAAAAAGGTAAGGTCAAATGTGCCTCAAAAAATTAAAAATAGAACCAGCGTATGATCCTAAAATCCCACTCATGGGAATATAGCCAAAGGAAACTACAGTTAACTCAGAAAAGATATCTGCATAACCATGATCCCAGCAGCATTATTTACAATGGCCATGATATGGAAACAATCTTAGTATATATTGAGAGATGAAAAAATAAAGAAGGCACACACACACACACACACACACACACACACATATGTATATATTATATATATATATATATGGGTATATATATATATATGGGTATATATATAATATATATATAACATATATATTATATATATATAATACAAGGGAATATTAATCAGTGCCTCTTCCGCCCTGGCTTTTAGACAGAGTTGGAGAAAGGTACAAACTTCCAGTTATGATTTAAATGAGTGCTAGGGGTGTAATGTACAATATGGTGACTGTAGTTAACATCACTGCATGATACATGCGAAAGTTAAGTGAGTAGATCCTAAGAGTTCCCATCACAGAAAGAATTTTTATTTCTTTTATTCATTGTATCTATATGGGATGGTGGATGTTAACTAAATCTACTGTGTAATCATTTCACAGTATAGGTAAAACAAACCATCAGGCTGTCTGCCTTAAATCTGTACAGTAATGTATATTGATTATTTCTCAACAAAATTGAGCTGCTGCTGAAACACACACACACACACGCATGCGCATGCACACACACACATATATATGTGTGTACATATATATATATATATATATATATATATATATATATATTTAAGTTTATTTATTTATCTTGAGAGAAAGAGAGAAGGGGAGAGGCAGAGAGAGAGGGAGAGAGAGAGAATCTCTGTACCGTCAGCATAGAACCTGACTCAGGACTCAGTCTCATGAACTGTGAGATCATGATCTGAGCTGGAATTGAAAGGGAACTCAGCCACCCAGGTGCCCTTGAAACATTATCTTGTAAACATAGCAAATTTAAAGTCCCAATTTATCTTTCAAGGATAAATTAAATAAAGGTTATAAGAAAAACAATGTACTGAATGAATTCATGCATGTAACATTTTCCAAATGACAAAATTGTAGAGATGAAGATCAAATTAGCTGATGCCAAGGTTTAGGGATAGTTGAGTGAGAGGATAGATGTGACTGGGAAGGGTATCATGAAAGAAATCTTTGTGATGATGAAAATGTTCTGCATTTTGATTGCAGTCTTGGTAACATGGATTTATACATCTGACAAAATGACTTGAGACTATTCATAACATTTGTTACAATGTCAATTTCCTGGTTTTGATATTTTGCTATAGTTATGTGAGATGTAATCATTGGAGAACCTGGGTGAAAAGAACACAGGGTCTCTGAATCTCTCTGTATATCTACAATTATTTTAAAACAAAAAGTTGAAAGAATACAGTAAAATATATAAAATTAATTTTAACATTTAATCCAACGACACAAGTATTATTTCATTGTACAATCCAATAAAAAATGCAGCAATTAAAAAAACAATTTTACACACCCTATTTGGTTCTATTTTTGAAATGTCTGACTCCATTCCATTAATCTATGTGTGGATCTTCTCAACAATATCGCACTACTGATTATCGTAGATTTATACTATATACTGGGTAATTTATAGTGATGATAATTCTTCTACTATGGGTGGATGTTTCAATTTCTCCAGTCAGAAAACTTTAAGACACTAGGGAAGATCAGTTATACTTCATACCTATACTTTGAAGTATACTCTGTATACTTCATACCTACGAAGTATATTCAATGTCTTCAATTCACTTTCCTTTTTATTTGTTTTCTCTGATTTCATCTAGTGGAATTGTCCAAAATTGCTCACTGCAAATTCTGTCATGAGGCTATAGGACACTATTTACACATTTTGATAATGAAATTCAAAAGATAAGTAGATAACACATCACAACGAAGAAGATACGGACCACCTTTTAAAACAGACTACTTCCAATTCTCAAACTTCCAAGAAATGGTTAGTGTGGAAAAAAAAAATTAAACAAAACTCCAAAACCATAGAATCTTTCCTCTTGTGAGTTAAATTTTAAAGAAATGTGGGCAATGAGGCCATATGTTCCTTGAAATACCGTTGTGATACTGCTCAGTACAGATTGGTACTTAGTATCATACATGTAAATCTTAAATTCTATCCAAGTGAGAGTAATCACTAAAATCCCAAAAGAATATGATGTATTGGTTTATAAAGTACTCTTAAGAATTAAAATAGTTTCCAATTCCCTTTAAATTTAATTTTACACACATACATCAAATATAACTTATGAATAAATAAATAAGAAATAAAAATTTGTATGTGAATTAAAAAAAGAAGAAGAAATGAAATTATTTTTTACAGTAGGGGCATATTCTGTTTTCTTTCCTGGCATCCTCCTATGAAGAGGATTTTCAGCTTTCGGTCTCCTGAGATCCCTGTTGGTGATAAGACTGTGATAGTATTTTCTGGACTTTAAGAACACAAAAGTATGGGAATCAATAAATATAAAATTAAAATGGGTTCCTAACAATTTTAGTGACAAAATTATTAAAATTTTAGTACTGCTTAAATATATTTATCAATTCCTTTGATATTCTCTCTTCTGAGGAAACAGCAAATTATAGACATAGAATATAGCACATGGTATATAGCACAGTCCTGAATACAAACAGACAAAAAGGATACTGAAGTCAATGATCTTGGAATATTAAACATTTGGGTATCTGGAAGAAATTGTAAAAGATAGCCTTGAAGAATAATTCAGTAATTATTCTATATTATTATTACTTCATTTATTTATAGATCAATGGGAGAGAAGAGAACCAGAAGTAGAATCTGACAAGTAAGCCCAAATGATTTCTGTCAAAGAATGAATAATCTTCTCAACAAATAGTGCTGAAGCAATGTGATGTTTGTAGATAAAAAAAAAAACAAACGAATGGTTGTATTTCCTCCTACAGGAGATATGCAGGCCTAAGCACTGCAATCTCTGTTTTGATTTACCATTTATTGCCAATTAGATTGCTTTTAGTTATAACTAACAGCAAATGCAAGTAAATCATCTGAAATGAGCGAGAAGTTTTATCGAGTCATTCAACTGAAAGGGCTAGATGCAGTGCAGAAAACAGATTTCATTTGATCTGGAATCTGGCTGCCCCCTCCACCCACCACCCTCCAGCCAAATTCCACGTGTCTTTCCCTGTGTGGATATTGGCTTCATGTTCAGCTTGGATCTCTCATAGTTGAAGATGTCTAGAGAGAACATCCAGTCTGTACTCACTACTGTGGAAAAAAGTTTTCAAGCTTTGTGCTTACTGAACTCATCATTCAATGCCCGCAACCTCTGGAATGACCTGTGGTAATTAGACTGGTCCTGGTTAGTTTAATATTCTGATTGGCCAAGATCCCAAGTGCCTGGGGCTCCACATCATTCCTGAAAATGAACGCGAAGTTAATTCTAACCAACTGCTTGTTGTTACAAGGAGTGATTGTTGTGATGATATATGCTGGATATTTTGGATCTGTTTCTCAGAGAGACAGGGTGAGCCACGAAATTGGGACAAATTATGAGTGAGATTCGGTTGTAGTGCTACAGCTAAAATCCTTGAGCTCCTGCGTGGATAATTTTTTTTTTATGTAAAGAATTGGGAAGATATAGATGAGAAAGAAAAAGAAAATAATGTGATTGAAAATACTGTGTATCTCAGTTGCTGGTGCTGTCAGGATTTTGTGAAGAACATGTTATTTTTAAGAACATGTTTATGAATATTTGATACTTTATATGAAACACTGACAGTACACTGAGACTAGTAGAACAGATGAAAAGTGAACCAGGCAGAAAGTGAAAAAAGAAAAATCTTGACTCAACTGGGCATCGAAAATAAGCACACATATTTCAATAAAATATGATACACCCTCCTGACTCCCACTATTCCCTCACGAAGCTATTTAGGTATAAACAAGTTGCAACAACATAATAAGGGCACGGATTTTGGAACAGAGGCAGAAACAAAGATGATTTCATAACGGTCAGTATAAAATATTTAAATAATCAATTATATCGGAAAATATCATGGAGCTAGAACAGGGCTTAAGAACTGAACTGAACACTTCTTTCCCGCCCTTAGAGTGCAAGGAAATAGAGATGAGGGTCATAATTGAACGTGAGGCAAGGTAGGAAGTTCAGAAGTCCTTTATTCATATTCAGCATAAAGATAAAATGAGAATGAATGTGTGGGATCAACAGAAGAAGGAAAGTCCGAAAGAGCGCAGAGCCACCAAAACACTAAAGAGAATTTTAATCTAAAGACATTCTGGGGATACTATTTGTTTTTGACAGGATTCAATGGAAAAAATTATATATATATATGTTAATGGACCGAGCATGTTGAGTTACCTCTTTGAATTTTAGAGCCAGCATGCCCCAGGAACAGATTTGTTTCCTTCCATCTCTCAGTCAAAATCCTCGACAGGCTTTTTCTATTTTAGTAGTTGACAAAGTGATTCTAAAACATATATGAAAATGATGGCTAAGAAGAGTTTGAAAAAGAAAGCAGCTGAAGGATTCTGCCACCATATTTCAAGACTTTCTATGAAGCTACCGGTTTCCAATGGTGAAAAGACTGACAGATCTACTAATGGATCCTAAGGGCACTCAGCACACGCTCGCTCATATGTGGCCGTTTTTTTTAAAAACAAAATTACGCTAACTTAATTGTTCCCCATTAAGGAAAGGGCAGACTTTCCATCAAGAGGTAACAGGTAAACTGGATATCTACCATATGTTTAACAAAAAAGGAATATGAACCTGTATTTCATATCATCAAAAAATTAAGTTTAGGTGGGTCATATAGCTAAGTGTAAATTTTAAAGGTTCCAAAAGAAGCTAAAAGGCAATATCTTAGTTAAGACACAAAAAGCGCTAACCATCACTAAATTCTATTCCTGAAACCAATATTATATTCTATGTTAACTAACTAGAATTTAAATAAAGACCCTTCTTTAAAATAAAAAGCACTAAATCAACAAGAACAAAAAAGAAATAATGTATCAGACTTCAACAAAACTAAAAATTTGTTTTTCTGAAAGTCTATGTTAATAAAGAGAAAAGAAAAGCCATATACTAGGGTATAATAGCATGATATTTACCATATAAATATCTTATTAAAACTTGTATCCATAATTTATATATATATATGTATATATATGTATGTGTGCATATATATGTATATACGTATATATATATAATCATCAATAAAATGACAATCCTATAACACAGATAATTATTTTGAGAAAGAAAGCTTTCAAAAAAATTTATAAATTACCAATGAAGAGACCCTTGACACGATTAGTCTATAGGGAAATTAAAAGTAAAACCACAATAAGATTATACATGAGGCCCTCGAGAAAGTCTAAAATTAAAGGGACCAATAATACCAAATGTCTTAGCGGATGTCAGAGCATAAAATTATAAAAGTTTGGAAAGCAATTTAGCATTTCCTCACAAAGTTAAATATATATCCGCGACATAATCCAGTAGTTCAATTCTGAAGTATTTACCTTAATGGAATGAAAATATAAGTATAGAAATGTTCATAGGAGCTTTAAGCATAGTAACAAAAATCGGTGAAAGACTGACTGTCTATCTTCAGATAAATGGGTATATTTATCTAATGGAATATCACCTAGCAATAAAAAGGAGCAAACTACTACTTTTCTAAAAGCATAAATTTAGTTGAGTAAGAGAAACATGACATATGCTAAAATGTGGAATACATATTTACAGTTAATATTAACTTCTGAACCAGCAGAACTAGAAAAATATCAAGTCAGTGGTTTCCTGGGGTTGCGGAGCAGAGACACAATTCAATGGGGTATAAGAAACTTTTGGGGAAAATGGGCAATGTCTGTATCGTGTTGTGGTGGTGGTTAAATAAAGGTTTATATTTGTCAGTATATACTGATCCGAAAACTTCAGATCTGTACACTTTATTTTATGAAAATCATAGCTCAATGAATTGGTTACAAAAATCAGGAAAAATAATCTAATAAGACTTAAGTTTTGTGAATTATAGAGCTGTAATTTTTTGTCACATAGTAGCCCAGAGGGATCTTACAAAACTTAAAAGAATTGGAAAGTTTGAAAACAATGAATGTTAGTAGGAAAACAAACGTTTTTACACATTCTAGTTTATAAAAAAGTTAACGATTATTTTCACATATTGTGACTTATAGAAGAGTTTCAGAAGCTTGAGACTTTTAGGATGGCATCGTTGGCAGAGGCAGAAGAAAAAAGAGAAATACATAGACTAATAGGCTTTATCTTTGCTTTGCTTTATAAATCACTTTGTATTGATAACATGAAAATAATATTAATAAGAAGAATGGCCAGAACTTTGGAATTATAAGAGAAAGACCAGCTTTGTACTTCAAAACGTGCCACGCTTGACTAAGAATAAGGGAACTTTAACAAAAAGATCAAGCTTATTTTGAAATTATGACCTGGGAAAAGTATGAGTTTTATAAAAGATGTGTATAGACTACGCACATCTCCGAGATGTATCTCTTTCTCCCTCTTTTGCTCTTTTTCTCCTTCTTTCTTCCTCTTTTTATTAATAACATAAATTCTTATCCTTAAGTTGGATTATCTCCTGTGTTCTCATTTGAATGCAATGTATATATAATATGCTATTATTTTTAAAAGACAAACGATCCACTGTCACCAATTATGTTTCTTGTTTCTTTTGGTCCCTGGAAGTTAATTTCTGTTACTAAGGATTTTGTCTTAGTTAACCCCTGACAAGGCAAGGCTTAGAGGTAGAAGCATCTGTAAGCAAATTTCTTGAAATAAATTTCTGTCTGTAGGCAAAGATCCTAGAGCAATAGTCTATGCACAGTCTATGACCACATCATCAAGATACATATTGCTAGACAATGAAAGCTGATGGATATACAAATGTTTGCAGTACTTAGGTAGAGTTTTGGTCAGGGGTATTTTGACCCCGGCCATCTGGGTACAACTTATAAATATGTATGTAGATTCATTTAAAATATATTTTTGCTTTCTTACTTTTCAGTAAGAAAGGTATTCAAAAGTACACAGTCTGCTTCCTTTAAAGGCTGCTAATACAATTTGTATTTAAGTTGCGTAAGTAGTCATGAATAATAGATTCTAAAGGCTACAACATTTTGATTGATGAAATTGAAGGTTGCTTTCATGTTATTTTGGTGGTCTTTGTGTGTTGGGGGTATGCATGTGCATGTGTGATTTTAGAGTATCATATTCTACCTGAGAATAACACCCTATTTTTATATGAACAATTTGAAGCTACTATTGTTGTGTAACACACCAGCTATTATGTAACTATTGCACAATGTCTATGCTCTAACCAAACAAATAAGCATGTAATCCTTTAAAGTAACGGCATAAACAGATATTATCCTCTCTTAATCTGTGCTATGAGGGACATTTATTTTTAAGACTGCCACTTTTTTTTAAGTTTATTTATTTATTTTTGAGAGAGAGAGAGAGAGAGAGAGAGAGAGAGAGAAAGAATGAGCAGAGGAGGGGAGAGAGAAAGTGAGAGAAAGAATCTCAAGCAGATTCCACACTGTCACCTCGAAGCCTGATGTGGGGCCTCAAACTCACAAACCATGAGATCATGACCTGAGCCGAAACCAATCATCAGTCGCTTAACCTACTGAGCCACCCAGGCGCCCTAAGGCTGCCACTGTTGAAATACACTGAATCTAGACAAAACACCACCACTGAAACGATACTTTGTAATTGTTAGTATCTGCTCTAAAGCGCTGTCTTCCATCATATTTAAATAAAATTGTCTTCTTGCAAAATTAGATTATTATTTTCCCAAGGCCTGAATCCCAACCTTTGTGGTATTTTCACAATATAATCGTTAAGAGAAACTTCATGAATACTTCATGAAAAAGAGGTATTTGCCTCATATAAATACCTCCTTTCTTCTGATCCGTATTCGGTGGCTCCATTACCATCTGGCAAAGGTTTCACTTGACTGAAGCTGAAGCAATAAATTAATACAGTAAAAGATGCTACCAACAGTTTTAAACCAATTAAAATGCTTGAAGCAGGCTCAATGCATGTTAAAATATTATGTCTGCTTCTGTCAATAGCCATGTATGAAAGAAATATAATGAGTCAACCATAGCTGAAGGGAAGGTAGCAGAGTTAGGGGCATTCAGCAAAGGGTCCCATAATTAGAAAGTAAATACTAGCATAAATACTAGCAGGTGTCCACCCTCCTCACCACATTATCCATAATCTCAGGAAAGGGTACAAGTTACTTGACGAAGTTTGATATTCCATGTCTCTTTGACAAATCTCTGCTCATTGAGATCTATTAGTAGAAAACTAAAATTGAATTTTGAAAATTTCCAGATATCATTACTGGAATAAAGAGAAGACAGATAGTGGCCACAAAAATGACTTTCAAAAAATATCGTTTTCTCTAGTTTATTAGTTATTGCTGTGTCTTAAAGCTAGTTTTTATTTTCGAAAGCAAACGGTTAAAAAGAAAGCAAGTGAACATTTTATAAAAGCCTTTCGAAACATAGATGATTCCCATAAGGTCATTTAAGATTGGAAAAGCAACGGATTTATCGTGTTTCATATACAAGATAGCAAATGTTATCTCTTGGTACAATTTTAAGTCTTTGTAAATATGAACGGCCATGTAAGCTTACATTTCTAAGGCTGGTAGTATGTACCCTAAATTCTGATTATTAAATAAAATGGATGGATCTTACTGGTGGAAGTTCAGTTGTGTGGCACTTCTGAGAGGTGTACTCTGTTTGATGGGCTACTTGTGCTTATTATCATTATCGGTAGTTAAATTTAATTACTGCTGACGCTTGAACAACATGGGTTTGAACTGAATGGGTCCACTTATAGGCAGTTTTTTTTTCAAATGCAGTATAATATTTTCTCTTTCTTATGCGTTTTAAGTAAATTTTTTCTAGCTTACTTTAAGAATACAATATACAATACACGTAACTTACAAACTATGTGTTATGTGACTGTGCCATCAGTAACATTTCCAATCAATAGTAGGCAATTATTAATTAAGTTTGGGGGTGAGTCAAAACTGACATTTGGATTTTTGACAGCACAAGGGGTTGGGGCCCCTAATCCCTGTGTTATTCAAAGGTCAAATGTATTCTTAAAGCCTAATTTGTTGGTCTGGTCTTTTGATTATGTGGATGATTTTAGAGACACTAATATACATGTAAAAAGCTAGGAGTTTCTAAATACCATTTTATGTATATCTATATATCTATTATGTGTCTCCTATCTATCATCCATCTATACCTATCTATTTTTTTTCTTTGAGAATGGCTGCCAGACAATGGAACATAGTTTCAGGTAAACAGCTTAGTGATTTGACAGGTTTATACATTATGCTACGTTCACCACAAGTTTAACTACTATCTGTCCCATTGCAGTGCTATTATAATATTAATGACTATATTCCTTATGCTGTGACTTTTATTCCCATGAATTATTGATTCCAAACCTGGAAACCTGAATCCCTCTCTCTTTCCGTCACTCGTTTTGCCCCTCCCCCCCCCATTCCATCCCTTCCAGCAGTCATCAGTTTGTTCTCTGTATTTATAGGTCTGATTCTGTTTTTGTTTGTCTAGTCATTTGTTCTCTCTTCCAAAATGAAATTTATGAACACTATGTTGCTGACACAGACTAAAAGATCAAAAGGCTCTGAAAGCTTGCCTGGACAAGCTTGCCTCTCATGCCGTCTTCCCTGACTAGTGGAGCACAAGGCATGGCCGTATCTCCGTCATGTGTACGCAACCGAAACCAAGGGGTCAGACAGGGTAAATGCCATCAAAACAGAAATAATCTTGCTCCCCAAATGGGGAAATGTTACCCCTTGGGAAAACAAAACAGTTAATGTCCAAGACAGCTCTGATTTGATGCCCCCTTTCAACTCACCTTGTTTTTAGTTTCTTAAACTTATCTCTAGATAGAATTATTTATTTGACCAAAAGAACTGTAATTACATGAATGGGTAAGATACACAGGATGGTGTCATACTTCCATGACTGCTCTGTGACAGCCACCAGTGTTAGCGCTTATCTGACCCCAACTATAATCACAGTAATCGGCAATTCTAATAGCAAATATTTATTAAATGCTATGCGCCACACACTTTTCTAACCATTTTGTCATTTTTAAGAAATATTTTTTAATGTTTATTTATTTTGAGAGAGAGAGAGTGAGAGAGAACGAACACATCATGGAGTGGCAGAGAGAGAGGGAGAGAGAATCTTAAGCAGGTCCTGCACTCTAAGCGCAGAGCCTGATGTGGTATTCAATCCCACAAATCATGAGATCATGACCTGAGCCAAAATCTAGAGTTAGATGCTTAACTGACTGAGCCACCCAGGTGCCCAAGAAAGAATTTTTATATTAAAATATCTGGAGGAAAAAAAAAAAAAAAGATTTGGCTTTGAATTGCTCCTCCTGATTGGAGCTTAACATTCTAACTTTTTATTGGGCACAAATTCCATCAGCTTGTGATAGTATTTAAATGAAATACAGAATATATACAGTTAGCATAATATCTGGTATATGATTAGATCTCAGTAAATGTTATTCATTAATATCAGATATGAAGTCAAGGTTTTGCATAATTATGTTATTTGTTCATTGCCACAAAGGGAAAAGATAACATGGCTACAATTTTGTCTGTCTGACTTCAGAATTCTTATTTTAAACATTTCATTATTCTTCTCAGGGGCCCATTATTAATGAAATAGACTTTCTATTATATTTAAGTACAATCCAGTAAGTCAGAATTTTTATGCAGAAATACAGCAGGATGTATAGGAAGCTTAGCTGCTACTTTCCATATGATGACATTAAGCCAGAAAATATTCAGTCTCATGCCAAATATCACAGAATTGGCTAACAGACAAATTTAAACCAGAAATTAGGGCTCTTATCTCACAATTAAGTACTTTAAAATGATGTTATATTGAAAAAAATGAGACAGTATGTAACATATATGTGGCTTCTGAATCCGCATAATACAATGAAAACGAATACCAGTGATTCGCAACAAAATTTTCAAAAGAATATGTTCAATAATATTGGAATTACCACCCCCCCCCGACAGACATCGTTATTTTCCTGAATTTTACAACAGCTTGTTTTTTTTAAAATGTGTTTACTAATAAGTTTTGTCTATGTGTTCGGTTTTGCTTGATTTTGAACATTTTATAAATTGCATCAAGCTACTAAATATTGTTAGTTTATTATAATTACAGAAGACCAGATATGTTACTCCTAGCACATCAAAGATAGATCATAGAGAGATAAAAAGAAGCTTATTCCAGAACTCTCTGTAATGATGCCCCTTAACTGGATTTGTCAGTCTCTGGGCATCTGTAAAATGCTGGAGCAGTGACAAAGAGAAGCGTCAGACAGGATATTTACACTAGGAGGACGAATGTAATTTCTTAAATATGGCAACTCACTTTATGAAATGAACCTGTTGGTTTCAGGTAATAATCATGAATACAACTGAATGGAAAAAGATCCCCTAGGTGAAAATGAGGCACTATTAAGATATAAAATATTAGCTAGCGTGAATGCTTTTATACGACTGTTGGCTCTATCAAGAAACATATGTGGAGTGTTAAAGACTGGTAACTCACCGGAACAAAAGTAGAATCATATTGTCAAACAACGTGACCCCCACGATATGTCCATTTCCCCCTCACTCTCAGACTCTTCTCTATGTCCCCTATCAAATCCTTTCTTTATACCCCATATCAATTTATGTAATTGATTTCATCGTCACTTATTAATGTGATGAAGTAAAATAATATAAATAACACGTTTTCTTCTCTATCAATTTCAATACATTTAATCATGTATACTTGAAAAAACTCAAAAGGTATGCAAAAGTAAGATTACTAATATAAATACTGTGCTCCATCCTTAAACACTTTTAGTTTCATAGAGGAAGTCCTCACTAGGTTCAGCCAGGTAACTTGATGCATTCGCGGTACTATTCTCCCGCTTCTGCCTGAGATGCTTTACACCCATTCAACAATTTCACTGCATCCAAGCATTACCTTCTCTCGAAAAACCAGCCTTATCTTGGAGTCAGAGAAAGAACCCCTTTCTCTATGAACCCATAGCACCCATTCATGTATCTGTCATGAACCCCAAATATTGTGAACTGTGATCATAACCTATTTGACTACAATAGGTTGGAAAGTAGGACGTATGTCTTATTTATTCATTCTCAACATGAAGCAAACTATTACCCTGATGGAAATACATTTGAGGACTGGAAGATGAACTAGTGGAAACAGTTCAGGCATAACTAAGAGAACAGTTCCTCAGTTCCGCAAGAATAGTCATATGTTCTCTTTTCCTTGTCTTTTTTTTCCAAATTTTGCTAATAATATTAATACTTCTTAACAGTTTGGGTTAGATTACCTTTTTAAAAAGATATTAACATCTCTGTTGCAAATTTGCTAAATAGCAGTATCTTCAAATAGGATATATACCCCCATTATCTTCTGTAAATTTATTGAACTTATCTTATTATCACAGACCCACAATCTGCATAGCTTTTAGCCAACATGGCAAAAGTTTAGCAGACTTTGAAGAGAAACAAAATCAATACAGTGGGGTAAGTGGAACACCTTCAGAGGGACAATAATCAAATAATAGCATAAATTTAATATTGTTAAAATTGAGACTATTAAATTGGTAGAAGAAATTGTTGATTTAACCTCTTTATATGAAACATAACATTGTATTTACTTGCATTCTAATAAAAGCCCCCTCTTAGATCACATCACTAACATTAAATGTATGAAGCAACAATATTCGTAAAGTAACTTTTGAAAGGGATAAAAAGACTCTACAGATCAGGAAATGCAAGTTTAATCACAACCTTATTTATTTTAAAGTTTGAAAAACATATTTTAATTCAAAATAAAGACATTCCATTGAATGCTAAATGATTGACATTATGCAAATTGGATATAGACCATTATAATAGTGCTTCACACAGGTGTACTATATTTCAAAACTACCACCACAATAATCTACTTAATTTATTTTTGATGAGCACAGAACCTGTATTGTAAGCTTGCCATGCTTTGAGATTTATCACTAAAACACTGTCTTTAAAGCATTTTTGAGTTGCAAATTAATTATAATGAAAGCATCATTATGAAGTTACTATTGTCAATGCACTTTATATACTTTGCAGAGTGCTTTTACAAAAATAGTCATGTTTTTAAGAATCATCATCAGACTCATATTCTGATTGCCAAAGAAAGAGTAAAACAAATAAAAGAGTCAATTATATTTGGAATAGAATTGGAATTAGGTACAGATGAAATTGACTTAAATAGTTTATAGCACATGTGGAAATTTTGGTAGTACAATAATATTCTTGATAATAATGATAACTAATATTTATTGAAAGCTAACCAAATATTATAAGCACCATGATAAGATAAGCTGGATCTGAATTTTCTTAGTGTTTCTTATGTTGCTTGAAAACTCTTTGTGTCTTTTTTCCATTAATAATGCATATTAGCGCTGCCTATTTGGAGATGATGGATATAGATGGATAGGATGGATGATAGATAGATAGGTAGGTAGGTAGATAGTTGGTCTTATTTTTGTCTTATGAAAATACTGGAATTTCTTAGGCTGAGAAATATACACTTATGGTCTTCTAATATATTGATCATCACTATATACCAGTATACTAGACATGCATAATGAAAATAATTGCTCCCTGAAATTCATTTTACACTGTTGTGTGAGTCCATGTAGATATAAGTGGAGTGTCTTCTTGCTAATATATGGACTGTAGACATATTTCGTCATTTGGCTTTTTACATGCCGTTGTTAGAAGTAAATACATTAAAGTATTCTTAAAATGTGTTATAATATAGTTTTCATTTTGGCCATACAGTAAGCAAATACTCTACAGTAAGCAAATAGTCTACACTGAGACCTTAATAAAGCTTCTTTAGTAGTTGCATCATTTATATGTTATCGCCTAGCCAAACTTTACACACTTAGTGTTCTAAAAACAATTTTTTTTTTAAAATCACAGTTCTGTGGTGTGGAAACTTGCAGAAGTCAGCTGAAATGGCTTGTCTCTGTTCCAGGTGATGCTGGGAAGGCATATTCCTGTGTCTGAAGTAAGATGGCAGGCTGTCTGATGGCTGTCTGATCCCGGATTTCTTTATTCATATGTGTATCAATTGACTGAAGCTGTCAATTAAAGTATCTATGTATTTTCTGCATGTCCTCTACAGAAGCTAAGCTTAGGATTCCTCATGTGGTCACTGAAATCCAAAAGGACAAGTCTTGATAAGCAGGAGGGTTCGTTAAGACTCTACCTGTGTCATCTTTTCCAATGTCTTATTGGTCAAAGTGAACTAAATGACCAAGCTGAGACTCACTATGGGAAGAGACTACACGAGGTTCAGGAAAATTGAGAGGCGTGGTCTATTGTTGGATATTAATGCAAGAACCTACCATAGAATGTGACCCTAATATTCACAGCCCTACTTCATAGAAAATACACTTAGTCATTCCCAAGATACTTCAAATCTCAAACACCAATGCATGAAGACTAAATCCTAAGATTTTAGGATTTGGATTACAACAGGAGACAGATAAAGCTCCTTGTATATAGCTCCTTGAGTATTTCTCCTCTTCATACATGCACTTTAGAATTAAAATGAAAAGGTATTTGCCCCAGGCATTCTGATGCAAAGCTGAGACAGAGACAAGGTAACAGATTTTTGCATTTATGTTAAAAAATTAGAAGTAATGGGCAGCACATAGGAACACTGGTTCACAGCAATTCTTAAATTCAGTCGGATATATTGTCAGACTCCCTATTCTAGGGGGAAGAAACATTTTCCTTGATTAGGTCCAAGTTCCAGTCATTTGGTGAAACTCTCTACCCAGTTACTCTCCATGGTGCTTGAATCTGTTATAGGCTGTTGCCTCTGCCCTCTGAGAGATCCTTCCTTTTCTGTAAGTAATGGCCCATGCTTGCAGCAGAATGCTTCCTGATTATAAAATATCGGAAAAACAGAGGACTTCCAAAATTGGTTTCCATTTTGAATCATCTCAGTTTCTTACAGTCCAATCCTTGGAAAATCTTTTGTTTATTCATTCATTTATTTGTTTGTTTGTTTATTTATGAGGGAGAGAGAGAGAGGGAGCTCACATACAAGCTGGAGAGGGGGTGGTGGGGGTGGGGAGAGAGAGAATCTTAAACAACTCCACGCTCAGCACGGAACCTGATGTGGGGCTACATCCCACAGCCCTGGGATCATGACCTGGGCTGAGATCAAAAGTTGGATGCTCAATCAACTGAGCTACCCAGGTGCCCCTCAGATGCTCTTTTAAAATGCAGTTCTCTTAGGGAATTATAAGGTTTGTGAGGGGAGCAGAAAAACTTGAAGTACCTTATTATAATTAAAATTCCCCTCTGTATTGGGTTGAATAGTGTCCCCTGAAAAGATAGGGCCAAGTCCTAACCCTTGGACACTGTAAATGCAAGCTTATTTGAAAATTGAGTCTTTGCAGATGTAATTGAAGAAGCCTCCCTAAATGAAAACGATCCTGGATTAGGATGTCCAGTGAAGGGTGTCCTGATAGGAGCCAGAAAAGGAGAAGACACAGCAGGAAAGCCTGTATGAAGATGAGGACCCTGATTGGTGCTATGTAGCTACAAGCCAAAGAATGCCACAGGTTGTCGGCAGCCACCACAAGCTGGAGGAAAAGCATCAAACGCATTTTGCCTCAGTGTCTACCTAAGGGATCAAACCTGCCAACTATTTGGCTTTGAAATTCTGGCTTCCAGAACTACGAGAGAATAACTTTCTGTTTTATTTCACTCAGCGTGTGTATATGTGTGTGTATGTGCGTGTGTGTGCACTACAGCAGCCCTGGGAAAGTAATACAATTAGGTTTAATTTTTGTTGTAAACATATGTGTTCAGTCCCAGTCACCTGTCTGACACCTTGGCATTAAACCAGAGGAGGAAGCTTTCTGCTGTGTGAGAAACAGGGGAAGGAAACCAGAGCCAAGTCGTTTATAGTCAGTTATCATTAAAGGTTCAACTCTATTTTGACTTAAAGCACATTTTATTATAACTATTAAATTTTTGAATTTATATAGCAATCAATGCTTAGCTATAATCTTTATAGAGGAAAAATGAATTTAACTTATTCTTATCTTTGGTGTTGCTGTGATGATAGTCTTTTGATCCATAATAAGTTCTCAGATTTTTTATGTTGATACAGTTTGCAAGAAAACCATTTTTAATTGAAAACGTATGAGCTGATTTTTGTTTGAAGGTAAACAAAGAGAAGAGTAAATATTTTCTATAATTTCCTTTGTCGTTCCTTCATGAGAAAATATTCATCACTAAATGAAAAAATGAGAGAAATAATATACGTACTGAAATAAACTTTCTTCAAATAAGTGAACAGAAATACTATTTCAAGATTTATCCAACATTTTGATTGGTAGTTACGCAAATTTTCCATTTAGCAATATATTCTATAGACATTAAACTTTATTTCATGATCATCTCTGCTAATTTTTATTTTAATAGCATTTTAATTTGACTAACGGTGACTATTTGGAAACTGCGTTGTAAACGACTGACCAAAATCTGCTGTCCCAGTGCTGTGGACTGAATATTTGTGTGCCCGCAAAATTCATATATTGAAACCTAACCCCCAGGGTGATGGTAATAAGAAGGGGGGTCTTTTGGAGGTGATTAAATCATGAAGATGGCACCCTAATAAATGGGACTAGTGTTGTTATATAAAAATCCAAGAGAGCTCTCTTACTCCTTTCATGACGTGAGGTTACAGCGAAAGGAAGGCCATCTGTGAACCGGGAAGCAGGTCACCATCAGACACTAAATACGTTGTCTTCTTGACTTTGCACTTCCCAGCATCCAGAAGTCTGAGAAATAAATTTCTGTTGTTTATAAGCCACCCGTGTATGGTACTCTGTTACGGGAGCCTGAGTTGACTAAGATACCTAGCTTAAAAATATAGCTTGTTTTTCAAGTTCCTAGCAATTTTTTATAAAGCCTATAATCACTGGGCTACATGAGATTATGTGCTGCAACAGAGACTGACAGTTTCCCACAATTACTCATTCTGCTCCTTCTTTTCAGTTGAGTATGGAACTGTGATGTTGAAGACTTTATTTCTGTCTCTTTGTAGTTAGATGTGGGCATGCTACTAATTATAACAAAGTAAATGAAAATGGCAGTGATGTATATACTCCCGGAATGTGTATTTATAAGGATATTATTTAATTTCTACCTCCTACCTATTCCTTTTTTGACAGGGATATAAACATGATGGTGGGAGGGGAGCACCTGAGAAGGACACCCCCAGGGATGGCAGGGAGACAGGATGGACTCCTGTGTGACAGGTGGTGTGGAACCAACCACCTTGACCAACTGCCCCACAGTGTGCTACGGAAGAGACCAAAAAGTGCAATTCTATTGCATTTGCACCACTTCATTGTAGTATATTTTCTTGACAACAAAACGATAGCTCACTAAATAATGAGCTCTATGAACACTAGCTGAATTACATCCCTGGACATTACGTGAAACAAGTGAGTCTGACCTCTTGAAAATTCAGAAGTTTATGCCCATGTTGGAAATTCTTTCCGATCAAATTTATTACTGTGGTGTGTGTGTGTGTGTGTGTGTGTGTGTGTGTGTGTGTGTGTTTCCAAGTATCAAGAACACAGCAAATTTAGACTGGCAGTCACATACTCGCTGAAAAGTTAATGTGGATCACTGCTTCAGACAATTTCTTAAACGAAAAGACATGGTTTCGAATTAGAGGGTAGAAAGCTTTTAAAAAGTAGAAATCAGAGAAAGGTGAGGGGTGGTAATGAATGAAACAGGAAGTGGTAGTAAAGTGCCACTGAGAAAAAGGTCAATGTTATTTTCAAATGTACGTACAGAATAGCTTCTTGTAAAGTAGACGAGTTAATATTTGAGAAAATAGCCTTATTCCAAGGGCATCTACACCTCATTATGACACATTATCCTTCTGTTTCAGGAGACAAAATAAACCTCAAAAGAGGAAAATAATTCTGGGCTGAAAACGTATTTGCTATATTCAAAGTAGGTTATCATGTTCAAATTCATCAAATATATTTCCTCTTCCTTAAAATGATCCTTTTTTTATTGTCAGTATAAATATCCATTTTGAGTCAGTAACACCCTGATTTTTAAGGAAAAATAGAATTTAATTTACATGTGATGCCAACATAATATATTTGATGCTCACTATGTAATTGAATCAGTGTAGTCAAATATTTGAATTTAAAATAAAAACAATTTTGGTGTACTTGGGTGGCTCAGTTGGTTGCACATCCAACTTCTGCTTTGATCATGACCTCGTGGTCTGTGACTTCAAGCCCTGTGTCGGAGCTTTCTGCTGTCAGCATGGAGCTTGCTTCAGGTCTCCTGTCCCCCTCTCTGTGCCCCCCTCTCAAAATAATAAAAACAATTTTAACATACTATACAAAAGAAAAATAACAAAGTACATGTAGTAGTATTTAAAATACTTATCTCATAATCAAGCAAGAGTACTTTTATAGTGATTTGAATTGAAATCTAATTTAGAGCTTATAATTCAGAGAAATCTTTATAATGTGACATGGATATACAAGTTGGCAAAGAAGATAATAGGCTAATAATTTAAAAGTCAGCCATCTACCCTACTGTTCCTACTCCATTCACCCAATCCCCCCCCCAACACACACACACACACACACACACACACACACACACACAGGGCACTTCATCCATTTCAATTAGTTTACCATTGGTGATGGTTTTCGTTTGAAATAAACATCTGTTTAGTTGACCTTATGTGCAAACACAGGTAAGAAAATTCTCCCCAATCTGTCTGCTCAATCCTTCTGCTGAAAATCTGAACTGGACAACTTCCCTCAATTTATGCCAGGTTAGAAGCCTTGTTAAGATATGTGACTCTTTCACCTGGGACCCCATCCAGTGATACTTCATGTTTTATGAACAATAACTGCTCTATCCTAGTGAAGGTAGGTGTATTTTCCAAACTCGAAATCAAATCTCAAAAAGCCACGAGGTGTTGACAAAACTGTCGGGGCAAAAGCATGGCTGGATTCATGTTGCGCCTGCAGTAATGGAGTTTCCTCACCTTGGCAGATAACTTTTCTCTGTGCTGCTGTCATCGATGCCTCAAACTAAATGACAATGACTTCAACTATGCTCTTCACTCCCTTCCCCACTGAGAAATACTGCTCTCCATAGCACTAGAACATTCTGTTGTGTTAGTGCCCTTCCTAAGGGTGAACTGTTCACATCCAGTGTTAACGTGGGGAATCTGAAAGCAGGCAGAGTAGAGATGAGTGAAGTGTGCACAGGGCAGCATGGTGCAGACAGAGGCTTGGTAGAACATCAGAAACAAAACTGGGAGATTTCTGTTCTATCGAATATTTATATCAATTCACCTCACCAGAAAATTTAAAATATATTTAGTGGATGGAGGTAAGTCCAGAACAAAGAATAAGGTTTGGCGTGATCAGAGCACTCTTCCGGGGAAGTGCGTGCCAGTGCTGGAAAACCAGTTCTTTCTAAGCATGTAGTCGGAGAGATCTTTTTCTAATCCCTCCTCTCCTTTCTTTTCACTAAGTATTCGTAGACTAATACGTCCGGGGTTTTGTTTCTGTGCTTTAAATAGATGTTTGGAAATGTTTTAAATGCAGTGTTAGATTTGGATGGAACCTTAGAGGACACAAATATTAACCCCAGCATTAAGGTTAGTCTTTCCTGACGATTATTCTTTTGTGCGGTGCTTTGGTGCACACTGATCTGCTTTCCTTTGATGTTTCTTTCAGATAGGCCATGTATATACCTCTAGACTCAGCCAGAAAGCCAACGACCCTGGGAAAAGCAATCATTTTCCTCCAGGCTGAGTTCGATGCTCCTCGCTGACCTCCACAGCAGAGTATGCATCCCTTTATGATGACAGGTTCCCACGGCTTGCAACTGTCACTTACTTCTCACTCTATTGTAAAACTTCACTGAATTGCTGTTTTCTTTCATTCTGAGAGTCTCAGGTAACTAGTTCAAGTGTGTGGCATCTCTGTGTCCTCAACAACTGTTTATTGAACTATTCCATGAACTATTCATTTTATACATAAATTGTAGCTCTTATTGATTAAGGGTCTCATGGTTATTAAATTACTTGCAGAATGAAGACATGGCCCCTGCCTCTTAGGCCAAATTGCTTGCCGTTTCAAATTATGTCCTCTGAGAATCCGTTACTTTCGCCTGTAATTTCTCTGTATTGTTTCAACGTCTGTTTATAACTATGAGTATTTTGACCAAGCAAAACTTTAGCTGGGAAAGTTAAGTGCATAAAGAGCAATTGCTTAAGAAACCGTTTACTTTTGGGGTGCCTGGGTGGCTCAGTTGGTTAAGCGTTATGATCTCAAGGTTCATGGGCTTGAGTCCCTGCATTGGGCTCTTTGCTGACAGCTCAGAGCCTGGAGCCTGCTTTGGATTCTGTGTCTCCCTCTCTCTCTGCCCTTACTCACTCTTGCTCTGTCTTCTTCTTTCTCAAGAATAAATAAATATTTACAAAAAAGAAAGAAAAACAGAAAGAAAGAAAGAAAGAAGAAAGAAAGAAAGAAAGAAAGAAAGAAAGAAAGAAACCATTTACTTCTGTTTTATCTCTCCATGATTCGCTGCAGCAGCTGTTTATAAGTCTTCCCTAACTTTGTATCACATTTGTAGGAAACTGTAGGGAAAAAAAAGGTGTAAAACACGTTTCTTAGTTTGGTGAACAGCAGTCTGACGAGACAGTGCTGAGGTGCACTTAGGTTGTGTCACAGCAAAACATGTAAAATGCCTTGAAAGAATTATGGGTGCAGAGTTCTTAAAGAATTAAACATCTGCCAATTTCTTACTCTTTCTCTTTCTGATTCATAAGAAGATTACAGAGTATAGACCTTAAACAGATTTAAATTTTTTTTTCTCCTAAGAGAAAAGGTGGACTAATGAATTATTTTTCATTCTGGTTCAAAAATCAACTTTTCTAATACAGCATTTATCTACAGCACAGAATGAATTTTAGGGAAAAATACATATTGAGATCATTTAGAATTGTCCTTCTTTTTGATACATGGCAATCGAGGCTCAGAAAAAGTAAGCCATGTGCCTATGATCACACTAATTATGGGCTAATAGAACTCTAGTTTCCTGACTTGAAGACTAAATTTCTTTTCACTATGTTAGCTCCTTTCACAATTTCATGAAAATAAAATTGTCATGCTCTTTAAGAATTTTCGTTGAAAAAAATCTAAAACTTAGGTAATATTGTGTTTGTTCTGGATCAACGTGAAACTTAGAAATACGTGTTAGTGGTTCTTAAAGTTAGGTAAACCACACAATTAAAGAAAATAAGTTTATTTTGAGGCGGGGAGGGGCAGAGAGAGAGAGGGAAGGAGAGAATCCCAAGCAGGCCCTGCCCTGTCAGCATGGCAGTTCTCAAATTCCTGAACTGTGAGATCATGACCTGAACTGAAACCAAAAGTTGGACCCCTAACCGACTGAGCAACCCAGGTGCCCCAAACCACACATCTGAAAGTTGGATATCATTCAAAAATGTCAAAAATAAAATTAGGCGGGGTTCCTTTTATCATTTTTATCTTGTGATAATTTCTATTTTCGTCGTGTTGTCAATTATGATGCATATGCAATTCTACTTGTGCTTTTCAAGTTTAACCCTCCCTACACACTAAATAAAGTTTTAATTGTCAGTTGTTTTAGGTACAACATTTTTACATGTAAAGTAGAAATTAGAGATATTCCATGGAGATGTTAGGGGTTTGGTTTCAGACAAAAACAAATATCACAATAAAAGTTGTCAACTATGTAGAGACTGCTTTTAGACAACAAGTTTGAGCAATGAAGACGGAGGAAGGTAAAAGGGCTCTCGGTGACCACCAGGCTGAGTGCAAGCAGACTCATTAGATGATCCACCTCGAAATATCCATAAGCCTTAGCTGACCAATGGGCTACTTGCAACCAGGCACAGGTACTGGAAAAGGAAAGTTCCATAGGCTTTCATACCTCCCCCCTCTTCTCCATAACTACAGCCCCACCACAGTTTCCTGACAGTCTTCCCATAGCTGTCTTGTCCCCTGCTTCCTTGTAGGGTATTCCATAAACTTATATCTCTTTTGTTCTGTCTTGGATGAATTCTTTCACCAGCTGTGCTGCCAGACTCTACCCGATTGGCTCACCCCACAAAATGCATTTTTTTTGGCTCCTAACGCATATAAAAGTTATGTTTACACTGTACTGTAGGCTAAGTGTGCAATGGCATTTTTGTCTAAGGAAACAATACATATCTCATAATTTAAAAATACTTCACCACTAAAAAATGCCAACCATCATCTGAGCTTTCAGTGAGTCATAATCACTGATTACAAATCACCACAACAAACAGAATAGTAATAAAAAAAGTTTGAAACAGTGTGAGAGTTACCAAAATGTGACACAGAGATATGAAATGAGCAAATGGTGTTGGAAAAATGATGTTAACAGACTTGCTCGATACATGGTTGCCGGAAATCTTCTGTTTGTAAAAAACACAGTATCTGTGGAGTACAATAAATCAAAGCATGCTAAAATGACGTGCTCTTCTGCTTTCCGTTTTCTAAGACAGTAAAATCTCTTCTTGTCCAATCGAATGTTCTGATTCAAATTTAGAGTTCTATGGAGAGGTTAAACTTAAAACAATATATGTATTATTCGGTAGAATTCTATCAGAAAAGGTATACTGTATTTTATATAATTTAGGAAATGAATTAGTTTGCTTAGGCTGCTCTAAGAAAGAAACTTAGAGACTGGATTGATTAAACCACAATATTTATATGCTTATAATTCTGGAGACTAAAAGTCAAAGATCAAGGGGTAACCAGGTTTAGTTTCTTTTGAGGTTGCTGCTTTCATTGGCTTTCAGTTGACTTCTCTGGTCTGTCCTTACAATGTCTCTCTGTGTGCAGGCACCTCCGGCATCTCTGTGTGTGTAAATTTTCTTTCCTGATAAAGACACCAGTGAGTGTGGATTAGCCCCTACTTTGAACACCTCATTTTAATGTAATCACCTATTTCAATGCCCTGCATCTTTCTTCCTTTTTTCTCCCTTCCTTCCTTTCTTCCTTCCTTCCTTTCTTTCTTTCTTTCTTTCTTTCTTTCTTTCTTTCTTTCTTTCTTTCTTTCTTTCTTATTTTGAGAAAGCAAGAGAGAAAGAGAGTGGGAGTGCGAAGGAACCAAGAGAAAGGGAGAGAGACAATCCAAAGCAGGCTCCATGCTCTCAGCACAGCGCCCGATCAAGAGCTTGAATCCACAAACCACGAGATATGACATGTCCCAAAACCAAGAGTTGGATGCTTAACCAACTGAGCCACCGAGGTGCCCTCAATGCCCTGTTTCTAATTACAGTCACATTCTGAAGGATCGAGGTTTAGAACTTCCACGTAAACAATTTGCAGGGAATGCAGTTCAGCCTGTAACAAGCAGCATATATTGCCAACATATTAAGGAATAGGTTCTGCAGTGTTAGGAGGCAATGATACTATGAAAGCTCTCTGGTTTAAGAGTTAATAGTTCTGAGTATTAGACCTATCCCTGTCTACCCTTGTATGAGTCAAAATCTTTCTATGCTTTGATAATCTCATAGCGAAATTAAAAGGTGGGACCAAAAGACTCTTAAGGTCCTTCTCACTAAAGTTCAATGATCCATGAAATTTTTAAATATGTAAAAATTCATTTTGAGTTCATCCTACCTCTGATATTTTCCATAATACAAAATAATGAAGTTCCGATTTCTCAAGGTTCCAAGGTTCTTTTAAAATAAGAATATAACTCTTTCCACTGTGTTGCCTTCAAAGTTTTGCTATCAGGACTATGTTAAAAATGCAAAATGAATTTTTAACAGAGCATTGACACTTGCATTGTTAATGTGCCTTCAGGCATGTAATTAGCTGAGAAGTTTAATCTTTTATATTCCAAAGTTTGATCAGAATGCATAAGCTCAGAAAAGCTATAAAGTATTGACCAGCATCTTTGATAAAAAAAAAAAAAAAATTCCAGCAAGCACTTGAAGGCTCTTTCTGAGAATGCAAATGCTCCTTGTTGCTTCCCAATAACCGTACTATTAAATATAATAAGATGATTATTTTTCCTTTTTGAATATCAGCCAGAAACAAAATGTCTACTATTTTTCTTCATTTTTTTGAGACATTTACTTTGCTTGGGAATATTTGAAAATAATCATGTGTAACTTTCCAACAAAGGATTAAGATGAATGACTCATCTTTAACAAAGTCTATCATCCATTAAGGAAATAACAAAAAAAAAGTCTGCTAGGTGAATATATTAAATGCCATTATAGTATAGGCTATTTAAGTAAATTTAATATGTTTCCCATTGATTTATGTTGTATAAATACTAACACACTTTTATTTCTGAAACATTCAGCTTCATATTAGAACAGGTAACAGTTATTTGAAATAGGAAATTGAAAGACATTAGGATTGCACTGGAAACTGGTGATTCAGTTGAGTAAAGACCAGAAAAAGGAACCTTCCCTAAGAATTGAAACATATCTAAGTTGGAGATAATTAGAGATATTAACCACATCAGTCTGGAGGTAATTTTATTTCATTTGAAGAACGTATGCATAAGTATACACTCTAATTGTTCAAAAGCTGTCACTTTAATTACTTTTGTATCAACTCATTGTTCAGCAGAGAGTAGGTGGTAAGTAAATCTTGTTAATTAAAAGTTGTGCTGGCCTAAGAGGCAGATCAGATTTAAATGGTGTTTCTGCTTTAGGGGAAATGTGAGATTAGCTCTGCTGTGATTATGCTATAATTATGTAGTATTCAGGTAAGCACAGTTAAGTTTGGAATAAGAATAATGCAGATCATTACAGCAAGAAGATATAATATTATCACAATATAAAGTAAACCTTAGTGGTAGGAGAAGTATATAAAAGATAACTCTTTTTGGAAAAGGCCACTCCTGTGACTGAGATAATCCTGATCTCAGTATTTTAAAGTTTAGTCATTTATTTGAGAGAGAGAGAGAGTGGGAGAGAATGAGCAAAAGTTGGGGAGGAACAGAAAGAGAGGGAGAGAGAGAACCCAAAGCCAAGCAGAGCCCAACATAGGGCTAGAATTCACGAACTATGAGATCATGACCTGAGCCCAAATCAAAGGTTAGATGCTTAACTGACTGAGCCACCCTGGTGCCCCTTGGTCTCAGTATTTTTTAAATGTATATTCATTTACTTTTGAGAGAGAGAGAGAGCACAAGCTCAAGAGGGGCAGAAAGGGAGAGGGAGACAGAGAATCTGAAGTAGGTTCCAGGCTCCAAGTTGTCAGTGCAGAGCCCCATGTGGGGCTTGAACCCACAAACTGTGAGATCATGACCTGACCTGAAGTTGGATGCTTAACCAACTGAACCAACCAGATGCATTTGATTAGTAGAAAAGAGAACAGATCTTAGAGGATGTCCTATCATGGTAGCGTGTATTTTATTTTATTTATTTTTAATTTTTTAAATATTTATTCATTTTTGTGAGATAGGGACAAAGAGTGAGGGGGAAGGGGGAGAGAGAGGGAGACACAGAATCCAAAAGAAGCCCCAGGCTCTGAGCTGTCAGTGCAGAGCCCGATGCAGGGCTCAAACTCATAGATCATGATAAAACTCATGAGATCATGACCTGAGCTGAAGTCCAATGCTTAACTGAATGAGCCACCCAGGTGCCCCAAGTGTTTGTATTTTATGTTTTAGGAGAATAAGAGTCATTGAAGAAATTTAGCAAGAGAGGAACTTAGTAAAAGACTCTCAATTATTTATTTATTTATTATTATTATTATTATTATTATTATTATTTATATTTTGACAAATAAGCACTGATTAGAATATTGAATTGAGGAAGTATAACACTTGAAATTCATAGAAATTATGTTGGAAACATCTGGAAATGCTCATCATGGCAATGATTTCAAAATAACAGGCAATAAACAGCCGCAGCAGCTAAGGTTATCATTTAACTATGCCAACTGGAAAGCTGACTCCAGACTTTTAAATTACATTAACTAGCAAGGGACCTGGGCATCTGCATTGCAGCAAGCGTCGCCAAGTTAATCCTTTGTAGGTGGTGGCTGAAACATATTTCGATAATACTGCTTTATTATCTGAGCATTGTTTCAGTGGATCAAAATAGATATGAAGGGAACTGAGTTTGAAATCTGGCTCTTCACCAGGAATAGTGAGTACAATAACACACAAGGGTATTTGTGTACACACACATTTATGGGTAGAGGTGGGTTGCTTCAAAATCCTTAAAGTCACTGTCCTATTTTATCCACCCACAACCCAGCGATTAATGTGAGTTAAATACTGTCGTTTTCTTGTTTTGTTTTGTTTTTGTTTTCCTATTTTAAATGAGGAAAGTCTACTATAGTAGACAAGAGACTTATTTCAAGTCACCCAGCAAGTAAGAGGCAGAGGAGAAAACAAATCAAAATCTACATGATTCCTTAGTTCATTGTCATTTCTTCTCCATCTCCCTGCGGTTCATAGCCTCATTAGAGGACGCAAGCCAAACTCTTGATATTTGTGATTCGCATAAATAAAATGGTCAGTTGAAACCGGAAGTTCTTGACTGCTGGTAGTTTTGTTCCCAAGGACACCATTGGCAACATGTTTTGGTTTTCACAATGTTGGGGGAGGGGATGCTACTGACTTCTGGTGAGTAGAGGCCAGCAATGATCCTAAAGAATCTGCAAGGCCTCAGAAAATGACCTGGGCCCAAATGTCAACAGTGCCAAGGCTGAGAAATCATGATTCAGATTAAGTACATACTAAGGCTTTTTCCAGCTATAAATTCCAATAGGACATTTTTGAGAAAGTGTTATTTTTATAAGTCTCGGATTTCTCATTGGTTGCCTGAATACTATCAATAGTTCATAATCTCTTAATTTCTACTTATTCCTGTTCTCTTTTAGGCTCAATATCTGTAATCTGTTGAAATTAAAGAATATGTTAAGATTCACTGACTTACTACTATGTGTTAGGTAATTTCCCATATGTTGATGAACTTTATCCTTAAAACTATGTATGGCAATTGACATTATTATCACAGCTCCTCTTCTTATATATAATGAAACAGTCCCATAATACTGGACTTAGAAATAGTGGTTTGGTTTTCCTTGGCCAAGAAATGAATTGATTATTCTTGTCTACATATCTTTTTAATAGAGACGTCTGGTTAAACCTTCTGAAATTTTGCATTGCCTCATACTGTGCAGGATTTTCACTGGGCTGCAGAAGTGAGATTTTCAGAGAGAAAGGCAGGTCAGCATATGTCTCACAGGATGCCAACATGAACATTGCAGAGAAACAGAGAAAGCAAAGCCCTTGTCATTTTTTATGAGGCTCTATCAATAGCAAGCAAAGAGCTTATTCTGCAAATGAAAAAAACTCAGCAGATTTAGTCTATAAAACCAAGTATTTACAACTTCAGACTTGTCACTAATTAGCTATGTGATTTGGGGAAATTCAATATCTTTGTTCTTGTTTCCTTAAACTGTTAACTATAAGGTTGGAAGAGAACATTTCTAACATCTCTTCCAACTTTATAAAATAATTGTCGCTTTTGTAATCACTCATATGGAATTCACTTGGAGAGGTTCATATTTGGCAACCATCCTTGTAAAACTTAGAACAAAGTATGTATATATATGGTGTGTGTGTGTGTGTGTATGTGTGTGTGTGTGTGTGTGTGTGTGTGTGTGTGTGTATTTTAATTTCCTACAACTGGTTAAGGTCTTATGGTTTAGAAAATGTACCTGTACTTTTTAGTTTTAAACAAACTCAATTGTCCAGCCTCAGTGAAAATATTCTTAAAATATGTGGTAATTTTGATTACCAGTTTTTAGTTACTGCTGGAGATAATGTTACATATCTAATAAGAAAATAGGAAAGGCTGATTTGGGATAGAAACATAGACATACATGATACTTCAAAATAACTCGGTTCTATTTGGAAGAGACCAAATCTAAAGAAGCCATGACTTTTTAGAGCCTTCCCTAGCTATCCCTTCTAGGAGGTTGCCAGTTATCTATCCATGCAGGTGTATTGGGGTAGTCGTAGTGTGCATATTGGATTAAAACAGAAAAAGAAGACCAGAAGACTGAATTTTCATGGTAAGTCCAACAGCTTCTGACTCTATTTGCTATTACTACCATTATGGAAAGAAAGTAGAGTAATTTTGCTAGTTCCTCTCTTCCTTCCCTTTTCATCCAGCTGGAAACTCACCTGTGACCTTATTGCTTTTTAAGGTTTTATCATTTTTTTAAATTTAAGCATAATTGACATGTAACATTGTATTAGCTTCAGATGTACAACATAGTGATTCAGTATTCATAGATATTATGAAATGGTCACCATAGTAAGTCTTGTTATAATTTTTCACTATAAAAAGTTGTCAGATATTCTTGACTATAGTCTGTGCTGAACATTGTATCTCTGTGTCTTATTTATTTTATAACTGGAAGATTGTACCTCTTAGTTCCTTCACCTATGTTGTCTTCCTACTCACACCTCCTTCTTCAGGCAACCATCAATTTATTCTCTATATTTATGATCTGTTTATGTTTTGTCTTGTTTGTTTTTCAAATTCTACATGTTAGTGAAGTTGTATAGCATTTGTCTTTGTCTGTCTTATTTCATTTAGTATCTCTAGGTCTATACATGTTGTCACAAATGACAAGGTTCTGTTCTTGTTGATGATTGGGTAATATTCCATCGCATATGTTTGCTACATCTTTTTTTTTTATCCATTTATTTACTGATGGATATTTAGGTTGCTTCTTTGCCTTGGCCATTATAAATGATGCTGTGATGAACATACAGGTACATATGTCATTTCAAATTAGTGTTTTCATTTTCTTTGGATAAATACCTACAAGCAGAATTACTGGATTATATGACAGTTCTGTTTTTAAGTTTTTGGAATACTGATGGCACACATAATTGCATTAGTTTCAGAAGTACAATATAGTGATTCAGCAACTCTGTACATTTTGCTTGCTCACCGCAAGTGTAGCTACAACCCATCACCATACAAAACTATTAGTGTACCACTAAATAAATTCCCTATTCTCTACCCTTCATTCGTGTGACGTATTCATTCCATAACTGAGAGCCTGTACTTCCTACTCCACTTTAACATATGAATTTATTTGGAAACAGGGTCTTTTCAGATATAATTAGTTGAGATGACATCATACTGGATTAAGGGTGAACACTAAATCCAATGACTGATGTCCTTATAAGACAGGAGAGAACACAAACGTGCAGAGAAGAAGGTCATTTTAAGATGGAATTAGGCAGAGATTGGACTTACGCTACCACAATTAAAAAAATACTTGGGACTACAGAAGTTGGAAAATACAAGAAAGGATTCCTTCCTAGATTCTTCAAAGAGAATATTGTTTTTGCTGACACCTGGATTTCAGAATTTTATCCTACAGAACTATGAGAAAATAAATTTCTATTGTATTAGGCCACACAGCTGGTCATACAGTTATGGCAGGTCTAGAAAACCAATGCAGATTTGGGTAATCAGAAGTAGAGTACTTTCCTATCAAATATTTTAAAATATGGAAGTTTCTTTGGAATTGACTCATGAGTAGAGACTGAACGTATTGAAACTTAAGATAGAAAAAGTCTAGGTTTCCTTGAAGAGACTACTGGTGGAAATATGGGCACGAAAGGTGCCTTTGTTGAAGTCTCAGAAGTAAAGGAGAAATATGCTATTTGATCTGGAGAAAAAACAATCTGTGTTACAAAACAAAACAAAACAAAACAAAAACAAACAAAGAAACAAAAAAAACTTGGCTGAACTGTATATTACTGTTGAGCAGAAAGCATAACTTGTAAGCAATGAACTTGAATATTTAGCTGAGGACATTTTCAAACCAAGTGTTGAACTTGTAGCCTGGTTTCTCCTTGCTGTTATAGTAAAATTTGGGAAGAAAGATAAAACAAAGAAGAATCTATTAAGCAAAATGGAACCAGAAATTGATGCTTTGGAAAATCAGCTTATTTTTATTAAAAAAAAAAAAAGAGGGCTAAAGTACACTTTGGAGAGGATGCCAAGAGTAAGGAGAACATTCTATTGTTGGAGATATTAGGTTTGTGACTTATGGATCCAATAAATCATCTCAGCAGAGCCAGAAGCAGAGACGTGGTTGCCCAGAAAAGTTCATGGAGAACCCTTGGTCTAATGGCATGGATCCTCTTGACATATACAAGCAAGAGACAAGGTTCTTCAGCATGTCACGCCGGCAGAAACACTGCAAATGGATTATACATAGAGTCTCACCCAGACCTGATTTAGATGATGTAATTCGGGACTTTCTGAGCTAAAGGCATTCAGAAGAGATTTCGGACTTAGAGTCGATGCTGGAATGACTAAAGATTCTTGAGAATGTTGGGCTGGACTGAATTTGTTTTGCAGGTGGAATGAATGTGAGTTTTGGAGGAACAGAGGGTGAATTATAGTGGGTTGAATGGTGTAGCCCAAAATTCATTTCCAGCCACGCAATTTGTGGTAGTCTGTTACGGCAATTGGTTTATAGAGGGGTGCAGGAAATTACCTCAGAAAGATTTTCTAAGTTTGAAGAGGTTGTTATTCCACACCATACACATTTGTGATAATACTCTTCTTCATTTGCCATCCAGTCTATTCCCAAATAGATGACATTCTTCTCAACTAAAATAGGATTTAGATTAGCTTTTAAGCTGGTATGTTGTGATTGTCTGCCTGAGTTGAGTTCATACACAGTGCTAACTTATTGTAGTTAGTCAAAATTCAACACTCTCTCCCAAGAAAATATATATATGCAACATCTGGGGTGTGGTCCAAAAAATAATTTATCTAGGGGCCGCCTGGTGGCTCAGTCAGTTAGACATCCAACTTTGGCTCAGGTTCTGATCTCTCAGTTTGTGAGTTCGAGGCCCCCATCAGGGTCTCTGCAGAAAGCTCAGAGCCTGGAACCTGCTTCCAATTCTGGGTGTGTCTCTCTCTGCCCCTCCCCTGCGCTCTGTCATTCTCTCTCAAAATTAAATAAACATTTAAAAAAAAAGCTATCAAGGACCAAACTTTTAAATATTTCAGTTTTAGTCGTGACCTAAAAGAATCAGTTGACGTGAGACCCACAAAGTATACTTAACGGTACATTATGCTTTGTAATTGGTAATTTTTATTCATTACAATACTTTATGTTCATGTCTTCACTTCAGGTAACTTTAAATCTGTCTAAAGTTCTAATTTAAAATAATCCCTTAGAAGTATGGTAAACAGTGGGGCACCTGGGTGGCTCAGTTGGTTAAGCTTCCAGCTTCGGCTCAAGTCATGATCTCACAGTTCGCAAGTTTGAGCACCATATCAGGCTCTGTGCTGACAACTCAGAGCCTGGAGACTGCTTCAGATTCTGTGTCTCCCTCTCTCTCTGCCCCTCCCCTGCTCTCTCTTTTATTCTCTCTCTGTCTCTCTCTTTCTCTTTCTTTCTGTTTCTCTCTCTCTCTCAACAATAAAATAAAAACATTAAAAAAAGAAGTATAGTAAACATCTTGGTTACTTTTGTAGAACCTTCCTGCTTCTCAGATATATTGGACACAAAATTGAACACTTAGTATTCCTGATAGATGATACTGAAAAAGAAATCACCTAGGTCATTGAGTATACAGTCTCTTAAAATGTCTTTCATATGTGTGTAAAGCAACAAGTAAATGCAGATTATTTTTCTCTTTAAAATTGATTTCTCTCTGATTTTCCCGATAGTCAAAGAGATTTCAAAATATTCCTTTCTTAGCTCAAGCAGAAGAACTACAGGCTGTTCTAGGACAGAAAATAAATAGTGATATAGATGTGAAAAAAAAGTTTCAAAGCACAGAAAGAGCTAATGTAAAGAACTCTATAAAAGCAGAGTATATTGTATGACCTGTACTATAAATAATAATCCTACATAAACTGAGAATAGAGTAAACTTCTTTATCCCTTCAAGAACTGTCGACGTCCTTAGAAATCAGGAGATCCTGAGGCTAGCTCTGTGTGCCTTTAATTGTAAATGAAATGTAAGGTAACTTACTGACATGCTAGCTCTTTCTTTTGCTTTGATTTGGCAATAAAGGGCAGGTATTTAGGTATATTATGCAATGAATAACCGACTAATATATTTCAATATTTTATTCTATTTTCAGATCTTTGAAGTAAACTGTATGCAAATATACAAACTATTATGAATAAAAGCAAAATATAAAATAAATCATGAATAATATCATATATATTTCATCCTTTATTCCAAAGCTCAAAGCGTGTCTCTTAAATCACATTTCTTTGACCTTACTCCATGCCAAGTCTCACCGACTTGGAGGTATGTTAACAACCAAACACTATAGAGAATAGAGTTTGAGAAGACAAAAGTTTATTATTACAAAAATGCACCGATTTCCAAACAGCTTGAGGAGCACAGCAATTATAAATATACTTATTTCACCTACTTGTTATTTCATTTTGATAAATTTCAGAGTATTCTACTGAAGATAGAGTAATATGTAAATACAGTCTCAAGGCATAGATTGATATTGATGATTGATAGATAATAGATATAGATAGATATATAATAGATGATAGATGGGTAGATAGATGATAGGTAGATAAATGATAGATGGATAGATAGATAGATAGATAGATAGATAGATAGAGTGCTTTCAGGCTTGAGAGCAGGAAAGTCAGATTTGGTGTTGGTCAAGATAACTATAAATGGAGATAAAGGGAAGAATATTTCTGATTTCAGAATCCTCTTATTCTACTTGAAATTTTAACTTGTCAGTTAGTTTTATATTGTTTGAAAGAATATCCTTAATGAAAATAAAAATGCCAAATCTGTTAGTATCTGTAATTATGTCCTGGTGTCAATATAAAAAAGTAGTTGTCTTTCCATGATTATTAAAGCATGGTTTTACAGATTTCCGGTTCTTAAAATTATACATTAATTGGTTGAGTTAGTTGATATTCTATTTGTGTGTAAAGAGGTATGTACTATATGTACTGGGTGATGATCAAAGTTTCTAACCAAGAGCATTCAGTGCAAACATAAAAGGTATTTTGAGGTTTTAAATTTCTACCAATATAAAATATATGTAAATATATATACCTACATATACATATACATAAAAATAGGAATGTATATGTATATACATATACATAGGAATGTATATATGTATATGTATATGTATATGTATATACATATATATTTGTATTGTGTGACATAGATATAATTCTAAACTAGATACTACAGACCTACCTATGACTTAGGACAATGTTGTGAGGACATTCCCAAAAGTAGTGTTTATGTCTATTTAAATGTTTTATTTCATTTCAAATTATACACATTTCAAAAAATTAAATGATGGGCAATGGTAAGCTTTTGAGAAGTCTGGTCTCAGATTTATGAGAGCTTCTGTATACATTCCTCTTTCTTTTCTAAAGGTGGTCAAATTAAGTAGATATTTATGATAGTAGTTTTTACATCACCTTGTGTTGAATGATATGCCAAAATTGAGAAAGGAAATGACTTGACACCCAAAAATACCGGTATTTTTGTCAACCTTATCTTGGACATGAGGCATGCTTAAAATGGCGTGTGGCTTTAATATTGACCTGGAACACTGCATTCTTTTTGTTTTCAATTTTGTTTCTTTCAATTAGTTAGTTATTTTACATTTTTCCAAATTTTTTCTTTCTCCAAATTTTTATTTAAATATGCAGTATAATCTGGTTTCTGGCGCAGTATTGTGATTCGTCACTTACATACAACACCCAGCGCTCATCACAAGTGCCCTCCTTAACCTCCATCACTCATTTAACCCATCCCTCCACCTGCCTCGCCTATGATAACTATCAGTTTGTTCTCTAGAGTTAAAAGTCTTTTTCTTTGTTTGCCTCTCTTTTTAACTGCCTTTATTCATTTGTTTTATTTCTTAAATTCCACATATGAGTGAAATCTCATGGTATTTGTCTTTATCTGATTGTCTTATTTCTCTTACTCTCTCTAGCTCCATCCATATCATTGCAAACGGTGATAGATCATTTTTTATGACTAAGTAATATTACCTTTTATATGTGTCTGTGTGTGTCTGTGTATGTGTATACATACACACACGGTCACACACACATACACACATACACACTTTATCCATTCATTAGTCAACGGACACCTTGACTCTTTCCATAATCTGGCTATTGTTGATAATGCTACCATAAACATCAGGTTGCCCATATCCCTTGAAACTCAGTCACATAATATTCATGGAAATTTAATCATAGGTGTATCATCGAAATCAACCATATATTCAGCATGTTTGCTGATAAAAAGCAGTCTGCATGCTTTGGTGGGATAATTGTCATGCAATTTTTTGCTAAAAGAAAGTGTTACCTAAAGTCACTAGGAAGTTTCAGCACTTGTATGTATATGAAAGATGATTCATCTCCAATGAAATGCTTACTAATAGATTATGAAATAAATTTCAAAATGAAAGAGAGTTATACATCCAGAAACAATATATTAGAAATATATTAGGTAATTTTACAGATCAATTACTTAGATCCATTTAAATCAGGTGACTACAATATGTCCGTGTGAACGTATGTATGCACACATATGTATGTATCTATATCTTGATAAAAATATATTGAGGCATTTTCTATCTTTGAAGAGTTTTGGGGTTTATTGAGAAATCCAACTGTTTAAAAACTGTAGCCAAACTCCGAGTGGTCTATATCTAGCTCAGTGAAATGCATTTCATTCATGAAATACCTTACGTCTTGTAAATATAACTTGGCAATCTGAGTACAAGTCATATGAATATCTGATGTCGAGGTCCATTATTGAAAAATTCACACACACACACACAATTTTTATTTAACTTACTCTCTCAGAATAACAGTGAATGACTTTACTTAGCACAAACATTCTTGAGCAAGGTATCTGGATTAAGTAGATACTTGAGTGTTCAAAGGATACTGGGAATTCATTTCCTTGTAAGCATTTTCCATTTTTGTAGTATTATTGTACTGATTCTTTCTGTGATAGATGTGATATACTGGTTTTATGAGTTTAAAGTTATCTGTTTTATACACCCACAGTGATATCAAGAAATTGATGCTTGAATCTTCAAATTAATAAGACATAAAGTAAGCGTTCTTGTAAGAGGTTAGCAAGCACTTAGATCCATTACTTAATGGTTGAGTACGGACAAAACTTTATAACACGTTAATTGTCTAGGTTGCAGATTTTTCAATTCCTTAGCTTCTCTCATTTTCCCTGTTCTTTTCATTTGTTTCATTTTCATTTTACTGGTGCTTTTAACTTCATTTAATGTGATACTATATAAGTTGTAGCAGCGCATGCCTGTAATATTTGCCAATTTCAATAAATAGAGTGGAACACAGATTGATGCTTACTGAATGTCTGTTAAGGAACAGTTATCACTGACATAATTTTTTCGTATTTCTCAAAAACCAGATCTACTATTTCACTGCAAAAAATGCTAACCTACTACAATCAGGAATTATTCTTAAAATGAGAGATGCAAATCTTTTCAAATTTAGAAATTTGAGAGTTTTGTAGCATATATTCTCCAGATATGGCTATCAGTTGTTTGTCCCTCCTACAGGCAAAGGTGTCCTTATTGCTATTCTAATAGGATTCTGTTTGTTATTTTCAATAAATTAAAATTTTATACATTTTTTATTTTTGGGAAACTAGAAGGACTAATGATAATCTTTAAAAGAACCTATTAATTTAAAAATTTTAAATGTTTATTTTTGAGACAGAGAGAGACAAAACATGAGTGGGGGAGGGGCAGAGGGAGAGGGAGACACAGAATCCGAAGCAGGCTCTAGGCTCTGAGCTGTCAGCACAGAGCCTGACGTGGGGTTCAAACTCAGAAACCAAGAGATCATGACCTGAGCCAAAGTCGGACGCTCAGCTGACTGAGCCACCCAGGCGCGCCTAGAACTTATTAATTTAGCAAGTCTTAACTTTACTTGCTTAAATTTATTAATATTTAGAAGAAAACAATTTGAGTGGCGATTCAATTCCTTTATTTATGATAGTGTATATCTAAGAAAATACACCTATCTCCTAATAAGCATGCATTTGTTTTTATTTCTTTTGTTGCATTTCTTTTACAAAAGCAATTAATCATTGGAAAAATACACTTAAATTACTTTTATGCTTATGAATAGAGATATTGAAATAATTTAATATATTATCTTTCATAGAACAATTATCATCAGATTGTTTTTTTTTTTTAGCCTTCCCTTTTGTACACTCTGTAATGAACTTAACAATAACCAGAATAGGAATTTACACATACGCTGTTTAGAAGCATGGCTCTTTGAACAGGAAGGAAACCATAAAAGTGTTCAGAATCACAAATAATAATGGATGTATTTATTAATGAAAATTTGGGCAAGAGAGATCTGAATATGTGGCATTCTAGACAATAAATTCTTCAGTCAAGATCAGTCAGTTAATCAAACTAGTCAGTTAATCAAACTACACATTTTTACCCTTGGGTTAAAAGTATACATTATAGTGTTTTATACCTGTAACAGAATAAGGGAGCAATATAAATAGGCCTTTACAGGAACCAATTGTGGCCCAGGTCTCTGGAGAGTAAAGTTATAGTGTTTTCTGGAGAAAATGAAAAAAATGTATGTTAGGTGAAAAATTTTGGATCCCAGCAGAGTCGTCCAAAATGTATAAACAACAAATACCCGGCAGGCACCAGTAGCTTTTTTCACAAACGGAGAGGACAGTAGTTAAATACAGGGAATAAAATCCTTCTTTTTCTCACTATTAAACAGATCTACCTCTGATTTTTTTAAAGTAATCTCTAGCCCAACAGGGGCTCAAACTCACGACCTCAAGATCAAGAGTCACGTGGTCTACCAAGTCAGCCAGGCATATTCGAATTTGAATTTGGTGTTGAGATAGGATATGCAACAGCACTTGACACACGAGTTAGCAAAACATTTATTTTTCAGAGCAAAATCTCTAAGCAGGAACCAGCAAACCATTGTTAGAGAATTTTTCAACTAAACATGAGGCCAGGCAGTTTAAGTTAAGTTTGTCTGAAGTCTTAGCTTGTTATTTTCCCCAATGAACTGATTATTTTCACTGGAATTACAGAAAGGATACGCCGCCACTTCCTTTCCAAGATGAATGCAAATATATTCTGCCTGCTGGAGCAACATTCAAAATAATCCACAAAATGATCTATCAACCCATTTCAAAAACAGTTTGAAATCTATTCTGAATATTTTTCTACAAAATACACATGCAAAATCATATGGCAGCTAGGAACTTCCAAAGGTCATGGAATATTCTAGCTTTCACATTTTCTGAACGGGAATGAACAAATCCCATTCTTCATTATTTTATTCTCTAAGTTTCAATGAATAAAATTCATTTCTGCTATAAAGTTCTTTTGTCAAATGAGTCCGAGAATGATAGAGCTGATTAGCCATTTTTAAATGTTTTTATGCAATGTGATAAATGCCAATTTTGAAATCACTACAAAGCATAATGGGACTGCTTGGAAGGGAACTTAATTCTACCTGGGAATTGGAGTAAGTTTCACAACATTTTAGTTGGATCTTGGCAGATGGTGGCATTTACTGGGGAAAGAGACTTTCTGAAGTATAAATATAGATGTAACCATGTTTTATTTCTATTTGACAGTAATGCCATGAAGGGATCTATCAGACTTTCTGAAATACAGACTTCTGTTGCTAAAGTATGAGTTTTACGGGACAGCCTTTGGATACTTGGTCTATGACTACACCCATGCACCTGAACATAACATTTTAGACACTCCTAACCCATGATCTCTTCCATTTCCCTAGGGTCCTGGACAATCCTTTCATATCTTTGTCCCCTATCATTTCTACTGTTTATTTTTTGACACTTCTTTCACAATCCACACTCCCAGTTCTCATTTCATTTTCTATTTCATTGAGAAAATAGAAGCAATCAGAGAATGATAGATTAACTTCTACTGCTATATCAAATCACTTCTTATTTTCACTCCCATATGCTTCATCTTTTTCTCTCATTCCAAATATAGTACCATCTACGTTCTTAGCCAAAACCAATCCTCACAGCTCTTCATGGAGACACATTCTCGCTAATTCCTCAAGGACATTTCTCAAGGTTATCTCCCCATCTCTCTCTCTTACATCATCATGTTTCCCTTTTACTATATCATTTCTTTTAGAATACAAATACCATTTGACTCTCTTAGATATAAATGATCTTATTCTTCTCCCATCCTAAATATGAATAAACCCCATGGTCTCATTTGCTCATAGGCCATTTGATTCTTCACTCGCCTATAGAAAACGTCCTAGAAAGAGTTGTCTATAAACACTCTCTTCATTTTCTTTCCTCCTTATCCCTTTTGATTTTACTCTAATTAAATTTTCACATTCAATACTTCACTAATAACCATGTTACTAAAGCCCTTGGCCATTTTTCTGTCTTCATTTACAATTAATTTTGGGTAGCACTTAACTCGGTAATTCTTCTCTCTTCTTTGAAACACTTTCTTAGATTCTATAAACCACACGAATGTGTTTTTCCCACATTTCTGGCCACTCTGTATCAGTCTCTTTTGCTGCTTCATTAAGATGTCCCAATACCTAATTAATTTAAAATATAAAAATAATGTTTAAAAAATCAATCAAAAAAGACAAATTATCGAATAAAATATCAAAGTGACAGAGATGAGACTTTTTGGTATCAAGTCAATAGAGGATCGAATGTTTTAAATAGCAATTACTCAAACTTCGGTGTTATTTTATAATTAATTAACAGTATAATTAATCAGTTTTCTGAAAGATATCAAAATTCCCATTCCAAATTTAACATTACATTAATTTTATTAAACAGATAAGAAATTCTTGTATTTAATAATTTTTTGAAGTAAAAAATTATTACCTTTGCACTTTGCAATCTAGCGAAATATTATAATATGAATTATGAGAATTCTCTGTCCAAATTAAATATTTATCATAAAGACCACAGTAAAATGCTATTAAGCAAGAACTCTAAATTTCTCATATAACTAATTTTTCAGGGAAAAATTATTTAATGTGGTCTAACAAAATTAATTGATGATATCCACAATATAGCCAAAGGTGTATTTTCAGTTTTATTAATTGTCCCTTCTCTTTACTCCTCTGGGGAAAAAAAGGAAAAGGGAGATTTGATAGTCTATTTTCACCATACTGTATTTCATAAATTAAATGGCAAATTTGGAATTTGACAAACTATCTGCACAGAATCTATTGTAGTCATAACACAGAGATCTCAGTTCTATTAAAAGAAAAACAGAAAATGAATAAATTGATCAAGGTAAGTTTTGATGAGGAAAATCTAAAGCAATTGACCTTGCTAAACTAAGTGAGGACACAGTAAATGATTCACTTCAATAAATATGAATATGAATATTAATCTAGAGGTGAAAAATATTAACTAATTCTTGCCATATGGTTACGATTATGCTGGTGCATTCTGTTTTCAAATGCATGAGGATCCTAAAACTCCACGAAATATGGACCCAAAACATAAGTAGTACCAATAGATAAAACAGGATATTCCTTTGGAGCATAACCTTGACTTCGTCTGTGTCAGTATCATATAACAAACGTCCCAGCAATGTGTGAGAAGCAGAACGCTGGACCAGCTGCTGACTGAAAGCAAGAAGTTTTAACAGAGAAAAGAGGAAAGCCCTAGACATAGGATAATAAATAGACGCTCTGGAAAAGCCACAAACACATGTGAGGACTAAAGATGAGACTAAATGATCCCAGATCCCACCCACTGATGCTACTCATTCTTCTCTTAAACTCATCTAAATACCTTACCTTAAACATGCTTTTTTTTTCCTCCAAACTTTATACACTTATCATCCTTTTTAGTTGTTTTAGCACCTACTTGAACTGAAGACAAAAAATTTAAATATGATTAACGGCGTGTTTGCTGCATCTTGAAGTTCAAGCGCACGGCATTTCTCTGGAATTCCCTCCAGCAAAATTTGATTTTGCTGGCTCCACCAAAAACTATAAATTTTAGGCATTTTTTTCTGTTTGCTCTGAAAATTTTTACACCTTCTCTATGATTTCCTGGTCATTTCCTTCCTTTGATTTTTTCACGCCACCACTTGCCTGTGGAGCTGTGAATTTTACATCCTTCTGGCTTAAATCAGAGGCCTTAGCACACAAATATCCGGGAAAGGAAGTTAGAAACTAAATGTACTCACTCTTACTAGTGTTTCATTCCACATTTTAAAGATTTTAATATGCTCAACCTTGTGTGTGTTTTAGTGAATTAATGGGTAAAAAAAAATGGCTTCAGAGCTTTCATTGTATTCAGTTAAGAAACAATAATCTTAATATTGTTAATTAATTCCTCTCTTAAGATTTAGAATTTAATGATTTAGCCTTGACTCTTTACTTTTGTTACTTCATGAACTGGAAAAGATGATAGATTAATAATCCTGACCTATTAGCATTCTTCAATTTATTTTGCAGTTAAATGTAATGGGCTTTTGTGAACCGATTTTATTTGCATAATTGCCCTAGTACTCAAAACTACATTTTAGCCTTCATCTTCAGTTTTTATCCATAGTAAATTTTCTTCTTAATTTCTTGATATTTTTTCCTTCTTTTTTGTGAACTTCCTATGAATAATATCTCTTTTGCTAATCAATCCCTCCAATATGAAAGGACACCCTTTTCTGACATGTGCAGGGAAAAATAACCAACTAGCATTTGGTTTACTCAGGGTTTGGTAGGGTTTGGAAGGAATACTCTTTTGTAGTCTGTTAGGTTTGATTTTGCCTAAATCATGGTTCTTATATGCTGGGTATAAAAAGGTACACGTCAGTTGTTAAATATACATTGACTTGCTTCATGTCACTTCTCCCTGGCAAGTCAAGTCCATTGTCATATTCACATCTCATCACAGAGTAACCAGCAGAAATTGTGGAGAAATGACTGAGGATTACTCCCGTCTCTCCCAATAGCTCAACCAACCCAGGGAGTCAAACTGTCACCAAGACTTTTTGATTTTACTTTAAATATTTCTAAACATCATCCAATTGCATATATCCTAATGGATAACACCCACCACCTTTTGTCTGTCTGTCTTTTGGTTTGTTTCCTTCTTAATCAGTTTTACTGATTCCAACTTTGATATTGTCATGTCCATTATCATCATTATAATGTCAGTTATAGTGCTCAAATGAGAGTAGTGGTATTTCTTTCTAAAATGTTTAAATACTGGGACACCTAAGTGGCTAAGTCATGTAAGTGTCAGACGTTGGCTCAGGTCATAATCTCATGGTTCAAGGCACGCATCAGGCTTTCTCTGTCAGCACAGAATCCACTTCAGATCCTCTGTCTCCATCTCTCTCCCCACTCTGCCACTTGTGTTCTCCGTCTTTTACAAAAATAAATAAATACTTAAAAAATAAAATTTTGAGTATGATTCTTTTTCACTTTAGATCAAGCCCAAAGTCTCTATTATGGTTTATGCAGCTTTTAATTAGGGAACCTCTATCTTCACTGTTCTATAACTTATTTCACTAAAATCTTCATTTCGGGCACCTGGGTGGCTCAGTAGGTTAAGCAAGCATCTGACTTCGGCTCGAGTCATGATTCTGTGGTTTCCAGCACTCTTGTTTTCACACTTCCTGTCAACTTGACACAGTTGTCATGTCTTCTACATGCCTACTCTTCATCTTTCCTGTACCATCTGAAACATTATACTCTACCAACATCATTGCAAAATTAAGTAATGCAGTGTTCATCACATTTTATTCATATTATTTGTCTGAGAGAGATACGAAGATATTGTGTGCTTTCCTTTTACCACCATCAATTGTCAACACTTAGCACCATTCCTGATAAATTGTAGGTGGTTAATAAATATTTACTGAATAGTGTTAAATGGAAAGGATAGAATTTACAAGATACTTGGTTGGGATAGTCCTGGGTTATCTATCAGCAATAAATTATTAAGAGTTTGTATCTAACTTTAGGCCACAACTTGAGTTTAAGCAAAATATTCTAGTTAACAAGATAGAATACAGGTGAGTGTCTGTAGTATACAGACTATTCATATGATTCTAACTGGCTCTAGATGCACAAAGTCCTTAGCGGTCATTTAACTATTGCCCATATTAGACTCTTTTCTGTAGTATATTTTTCTTTTCCCAGTAGATTAAAATTTAGTTCATGTGACTAATTCAGAGGACAGCCTTATTGGTACAACAGCAGGGATAGTTTAGCCATCCTCTTCTATTTTTATTGCCTATCACCACACTAATTCAGACGATGCTTCTGAGTCACCTGGACTTCCACATTAGTTTTATTACTAGTTCTCTACTGTCACTCTGGCCCCTCTGAAATCATCTTCATTAAGCCATAGCAGCTTTGCAGAAATGTAAATCCAATCTTATTAAAATCCAGTTTAAAAATGTCTCCTGCTGTTCTTTCTCACATAATTTTGACCTTTTCCTTCACACATGTCTTGCACATTCACTTCAGAACGGGCATTCATAAACATGCATGCTTGTGTAACTTGTTTATATATCTCCACAACTACAGTGTCTATTTTACCAGGGCAAAAATTTCATCTATCATTTTGACAACTATATCCCCAGTGACCAATACAGAGCAGGTGTTCAGTAAGTCCTAATGAACGGGGGTGCTTGAGTGGCTCAGCCAGTTAAGCGTCTGACTTCGGCTCAGGTCATGATCTCATAGTTCCTGGGTTTGAGCCCCGCATCAGGCTCTGTGCAGACAGTTCAGAGCTTGGAGCTTGCTTTGGATTCTGTGTCTCTCTCTTTGTTCCTCCCCTGCTAGTGCTCTGTCTCTCTCCCTCTCTCTCAAAAAATAAACATTAAAAAATGTTATAAACATCCCATTGAATGAATTTACTAGGTAAACTATTCTACTTTTATTAAAAATTTTTTAATGTTTACTTATTTTTGAGGGAGAGACAGAGTACTAGCAGGGAAGGGGCAGAGAGAGAGGGAGACACAGAATTTGAAGTAGGCTCCAGGATCTAAGCTGGGCTACTAAGTACCTGAATGAAATAATTGAAAACAATTTAAAAAATTGGAAATTTTGCTCTTTTAAATTATCATGCTTTTTAATGATGTATTATTTTTTTTTCCTGTGGATAAAATCTCTTTCTCAATATGGCTTCAAAATAATTAATTTGATAGTTTTCGTGACTATTATTACCGTGTGTTTGTGCCAATGTTCTAAATGTATTTGGAGCATCAGGTTACCAGTTTGTCACTATTAGAGGGTGAAGGATATTTTATCTCTGGTATCACATTATAGTATGTATGTGTTATAGGACTTAAGTAGGGATGAGCTTTAAAGAGTGAAGTTAGGGGCACCTGATGATTCGGTCAGTTAAGCATCCAACTCTAGATTTCAGCTGATGTCACGATCTCATAGTTTGTGAGTTTGAGCCCTGCATTGGGCTCTGCACTGACAGTACAGAGCCTACTTCAGATTCTCTCTCCCTCCCTCTCTCTGCTCTCCCCACCTTTCTCTTTTTCTCACTCCAAGTAAATAAATATACTTTTTAAGAAAAAGAGACATTAACTCATTAATCTTGTACCTTAAAATTTGATGACCCATCCTTAATTCCTTTCTCACTGATTCTAGCCAGACATCCTTAAAAAATAACTCATCCTATACTCTAGCTTTTAGCTCACAGTCTTTTCATAGAAAGAAATGAGGCTTTGTAGTTAGATAGCTGTGATTCAAACCCAAGCTCTGTCATGTCCCTTGTTACCTTCAGAAATGGCTTTAAACTATATGTATTTCTGGTTCCTCTTCTCTAACTGGGATACACTGATGTGTACCCAGAGGGTTGCGATTTAGATGACAGTACATATAAATCAACTAAGGTTAAAAGCTATCGTATAGTATGTGTCAATGGACAGCAATTGTTTTTACCTTATTTTTTAAAAGCAAAAACATTTTTCACACTGTCACATAAAGTTTATATACATGCAGTATTAAATACACCCTGAGGACTTAACTAAGTTTCCACAAGCGGTACAGCACAAGGCCATTTTAAATCTATGTTGATTGTTTACTTTGGACTCTGATACTCCATCTAGTTAGTTACTTCCATGTTTAAATCTCTAGCACATTTTTTCTCTTTAAAAAATTTTAACATTCCCTTCATTCTATACTTCATAGTTAAAAGGACTATATATACAAAATAATACTAATAGTAGCTGATACTGTAATATTAGGCATTCACTTTTCACATACACACTTTAAATTATATATTTTAAATTCAAAGACAAACAAGGACACTTCGTAATTATCTCAAGATAGGAGAAAAATGTAGTTTTATTCACAGTACAATTTTGTGTTTTCACATGCAACAGAGAGAAAGAGTAAAATAAAAGGAGTCCATCATAAAATTAAAAGAAATTGGTTGTAATAATGCTTGGCTTTTAAATCTAGGGAAATAGCAATGAAGAATCACAGTAATCAAATTTGGCCTGAATAGAGCTCTGTGTAATTAGTACATTACACATAATGATAATGATCTTGTATTTTATTTAATTTTATTTATTTATTTATAAATGACTACCATATTGCACCTGAATCCTTTGCAATAATTAAAATAATTTAAAAGTACAAAATGAGTCTTAAATGAAAGACTCACCAATTTCCCAGACTGATAAAATAACTAACTAATTAAAAGCCAGAACTCTTATTTTCAGCTTGCTCTGGATTAGGAATCTGGTACATCGATTCATAGCTAAGTTCGAATGATGTTCACCCACATAGGGATTTTACTAAGACTTGTATTTAAAGAACCAAAATTCTAAGTGGTAGCAAATTTTAGTTGTGAAATGCGATTGTAGGAAAAATAATGATAAAGATACATATTCTGGAGGGGTCGTTCTTTATAACTTCCTAAGTAAAATATGTATGGAGAATCTGCTACATAGAGAATGTTATCCTCAGGTAGCAATAGGCTGTTTTCATCTGGCATGGTTTTCCTGTCATCAGTATACTAAAAGTCTTATAAGAAAGATGAGTAGATAAAAGTATTTCTCCATATCCATGTCAGCATTTTTTATCCTTCATGTTTTCAATGATGGCCATTCTAACAGGTATGAGGATGTCTCATTGTGGATTTCATTTGCATCTCCCTAACGACTAGCTTTCTAAAGCATATTTGCATGTGCCTGTTGGCCTTTGGTATCTCTTCTTTGAAGAAACGTCTTTTCAGGCCCTTTTTCCATTTTAATGGGGTTATTTGTTTTATTTCATTTTGTTTTGTTGCTGTTGAGTTGGATAAATTCTTTATATTTTTTCCAATATTAAACCCTTATCAGATTCATGGTTTGAGGATATTTTTCCCATTCTGTAGGTTGTTTTTCACTTTGTGATGGTTTCTCTGCTATCAGGGAGCTTTTTACCTTGATGCAGTCCCAGGTTAAAAAACATAATTTGAGTAGAGATGACACACAATGTTACATCAGTTTCAGGTGTACAACATAGTGATTCAATTTCTCTATATGTTATGCCCTGCTCCCCACAAGTGTAGATACCATCTGTCAGCATACAATGCTGTTATATCACTGACTGTATTCCTTATGCTGTACTTTTATTCCCACGACTTATTCACTTGATAACTGGACTCTCCTACCTCCCACTTCCCTTCACCTATGTTACCCATTCCCCACACCCCAGCCCTCTGATAACCATCTGTGTCTCTGCTTTATTGGTCTGATTCTATCCTTTGCTTGCTCTTTCATTTTTTTTTTGTTCTTTGTTCTCTTCCCCTTCCCCACTTGCTCTCTATTTCTCTCTCAAAATAAATAAACTTAAAAAAATAAGTTGAGAGAAAAAAAAAGAAATATGTATTTAATTGCATTTTATTTTTATGACAGCTTTTTAAATCAGTTGAGGGAAAAAAAGGAAAAGAAATAAATATTTAATTGTATTTTATAATTATCTAATTATCCAACTTATGCTGTTTGTTCTGTATGGGGATTGAAATTACTGCCTGGAGTCGCTTGTTTCCAGTCTAAAGAAATCTATGTAGTATTTGTGTAGCTGAGTGTGCTGACCACAAATTCACTTAGTTCTTGTTGATCTGGGACCTAATTTTAGCTTCCGTTTTGAAAGATAGTGATGCTGGATTTAGATTCTAGGTCGATAGTTTTTGTTTTGTCACTTTACATATATTTTCCCACTGCCTTTATATCTCCATTGTTTCTGTCGAGAGGTTGCTTATTAATATTATTTAGATTATCTTATATTTGTAGCAGTTTTCTTTTTTTAACTTTATTTATTTATTTATTTATTTAATCTTTTTGAGAGAGGACAGGGTGCTAGTGGTGGAGGGGCAGAGAGGGGGGAAAGAGAAAATCCCAAGTAGGCTCCACACTGTCAGGGCAGAGGGCTTGAACTCACAACTTGTGAGAACATGATCTGAGCTGAGATCAAGAGTCAGATGCTTAACCGACTGAGCACCCAGGGACCCGATTGTAATTTTTTTGCTTTTTTTTTTTTGTTGTTTGTTTTTGTGTTTGTGTTTTTGTTTTTCTCTCAGGATTTCTCCTTGTCTTTGGCTTTCAGCATTTTTACTATGATGTGTTTCTTCGTGTATCTCTTTGTCATTATTCTACTGGGTGCTCATTATACTTCTTGGATGAACTGATGAATGTTTTTCATTAAATTTGGGAAGTTTTTTCTGAATTTTGTTCTCCTTTCATTCTTTCTCTCCTGTACTCTCATATGTATGTTGGCATGTTTAATGTTATCCCCTGTTTCTCAGGGGTTTTGTTTATTTTTCTTTCTTTTATTCTTTTGTCTCACTGTTTTTCACATTATGTAATTTCTATTAATCAGTTTCCAAGTATGCTGTTTTTTGTTTTGTTGAACACTTCTAGTGAATTTTCTCTTTTAGTTTTAACTGAGGAATTTCCATTTTTTAATTTTTTTCTCTTTATCGATATTTTCTATTTTGAAGTGGCACTGTTCTCATACCCTCCTTTGCCTGTTTAATCAGGGTTTTCTTTAGTTATATGAGTATATTTATAATATACTTTGAAGTCTTTCTGTATTAACTCTGATATATGGTTACTGTTACACGAAGTAGCTATTTTCCGCTTTTTTCCCTATGTACGGGTGGGCAATTCTTTTCTGTTTGTTAAATGTCTCAGGAATTTTCATTAGACATTTTACCTTTTTTTGCTTATTTTTAAGATTTTATTTTTAAGTAATCTCTATACCTAACGTGGGGCTTGAACTCATAACTCTGAGATAGATCTAGGGTCACATGCTCTACTGACTTAGCCAGCCAGGCACCCCTCATTTTTTATAATATTCTGCTACAACTCTTGGCACCTCTACCTTAAAGTTTTTTAATTCTTATTTGTTTGTTCGCTTTTATTTGCTTTCTGAATTATTAGTCAACTTTATCTCTCCCTCCATTTCTGGGGAGGGGGGAGATTAAAGCCTTTGATGCTGCTCCTCTGGTATGGCAGTTACCTGGGGAGGATAGTGGTTTTGTCTATCTTTACCTTGACTCGTTCTTTTCCTGACCAAACTCCACAAATTAGTGGCAGATTGCTGTATTGCTTTCAACAGTACTTTGGGGGTACCCATTGCTCTACAACCAAATCCAATCCAACTCACATTCCTTTGAAGAAATAGTTCCTCAGGTCAGTTCCTGAGATTTGTTCTCAACCCTAGTAGGTCTCCTTCTAGTTGTTTCCCTGGCTCTCTTCTGCAAACTAGCTGGTCTACAGTTTAGCCTATATCATCAATACCTTTATCAATTTCCTCCCAACTGCCTTTCACTACAACCTTCAGTAATTTTGAGACAACCATGAGGTTTGAGCTGCCCCACATTCTCGTAAATGAAATCACTTCTTTGGAAAAAGATAGTAAATTTTCTCTTTTATGGCCTGCTTCTTTCCCCAGGCAAACTCTCTGAGCCATGGCTCTAAGGCTAGGAACAGGAATACAATGGCATACTTCTCTCTGAATGACAGCCCCACTTTAAAACCAGAGTGCTAGGTGGTAAGACAACTGTGTTAGAGCTTCCCATGCTTGTGACTCGTGGAATGGAACCATCGCCTTACAAGTCAGAAATTTAGAAAAGTAACATTGAGGACATAGTTGATTTATAGCAGCACAGTAACTGACCTGGATATGTGAAACCCAAAGATACACAAAGATTATAATACCAGTGGGGATATAATTCTTCAACCACACTCAGTTCTGTAGCATATGATAGTCACCAATATATGTACAATGTTTACTTAGTTTAAAAGTGCTAATGCTGATGTTTCTTACCTGTCCCTTTTGAATTGTATGAGCCTGCCCTATTGTCCTAATATAGGTTAGGAGAGTGCGGTAGAGAGGCTTACATTGTTTTGTTTATTTCCTGGATTTAGTAAATGACAGAGCCAGAATTCAAACATAAGCCATTATTTCCAAATCCTGTTTTTTTTTAAATAAAACTTGCCTTTTTGGGCAAAGGTAAAATGATTAAAAAAACTTAAGAATTAATAACAGTATCAATTTTATGTACTATTTTAAAAGAGAAAATCTCTGCTCATGAATTAGAAGGCAAAATTAGAATATTTGTACAAATCAATTAAAGATATAGATATTAAAGATATAGTAAAAAAAAGATATAGTAAAGATATAGTAAAGATAAAAGATATAAAAGATATAGAACTCTACTAGGTCCAATGTTTTAAGACCAGCGTAAATGACAAACTCTGAATTTAACAGTATTCCCCCATTTTCAAGAATTAATCAATATTTCAGGGATAAAAATGATGTGAGTGATGTCTTTAACTCTTCTAAGCTTATGAACAGAGACGATACTCCCGTATCCATTCTACATCTAGATAGTTTCATGCTACAAATTATGCCTGATTTAGAAAGCGCATCGGGGTTGGGAAAGGAGGTGGATCTAAAATGGGACAGTAGGAGAAGGACCCCAGCCTTGCTTCATCCCTCCGACACAACTAGCTAATTATCAAATCATTTTGAATACCCAAGAACTCGACCTGAGGACTGACAGAGAAACCTGCACACTAAAGGGAGAGAAGAGGCCACATTCAGGAAGGAAAGGAGTGTGAACACATGGTTTGGGGGAGAAATGGATCACAGGTGTTGCAGAGTGGAGGGAAACTTGGCTGCAGAGAAAGGCAAGAGAGAGAGAGAGAGAGAGAGAGAGAGAGAGAAGAGTGCATAGAGATACACATAAGCCATTGGCTGGTAAAATGAGAAGGCTGATTTTTGTGAGTTTTTGCAATAAGGAGGGCTCGAAGACTGGAATTTTAAAGGTTGCTAGGCTTGACTAGTATAATAAGCCCTGAGAGCACTGACCTACTTCTGGACAGAAGGCAGGCAAGCAACCAGTAGCAGACAGTGCAATATGAGGATCACCTAAGGTGCCCAGGGAAAGCTTATTTGCTCTTCTTGGAGCACATCTGTGATAGGTAGCCTTCACAGATTTGCCTCCAGGAACAAAAGAGCTGGCAGCCACCATTCCCCTCCCTTTCTCCTCAGCATAGGTGCAGAGACACCCGCTGAGGGCAGCTAATCCGGACACTGGCTATTTAGCATGCTTTGCTCCAAATCCCACCGCCCTGCACTCTGGCGTGACTGCCCATCTCAGTCAAACCCGCATCCGTCCCAATGCGAGGAGATCCTCTTCCAGAAGACCAGCACTGGCCTTCGCCATAGTATGTCTCTAAAGTTTGGAATTTTGAACGTCAGCAGGCTTGGTGGGTAGAGACCAAAGTGTAATGAGCTGCTTCTGGCAGACGAACAATGCAGAGAAAGACAGCTTGAAAATAGCAATCTGAAAAGTGCTTAGGACTCATGAGGGAAGAGTATTTGCTCTTTTGGGAGTGCTCCCCTGAGAGCACCCTGCATTGGGACCCTCTCTGCAGCTGGGGGCACCATCTATGGGGCAATGTTGGCTGGCACCATTTCCCTCACCCATCCCTCAGCATAAGCCCAGAATTACCTGCAGTTAACAGCACAGTGCTGACACTGGCTGCTTAACCCGCTTACACCAAGTCCTGTCTCCCTGTGCTCCACTTGTGTTACTTTTTCAAGCGTGCCTAAGGACCCGTGCAGAGGGTCATCCCCAGAAGGACAGCAGAAACTTCTGTATGTGCCACCTCTACTGAACCATCGAGTTCTGCAAGTCCTCAGTTCTAGTGGAAGTAGCATCAGTTCTCATTTAACAAGCTGACGGGAACACACCTAGTTAAAACTCGCCACACTCTGGCTAAGGTCCAAACATTGCCCACTCCAGGCAAGGAGAGACTCTGAAGAGGACTGATCTGAGGGACAGAACAAACAAAACACATGAACAGAGTGCAAGCAGCACACACCAGAGACACTCTCTGAAGCGCCAGATCGTGGACACATAAAGTCGTTACTCTCAGGAGCAGGAAACATAACAGACTTTTCTAACACAAAGAAGACAGATACCTAGACAAATATCCAAGATAGAGAAATTTATCCCAATGGAAAGAACAAGCAAAAGTCATGGCCAGAGATCTAATTACAATAGATACAAGTAATATGCCCAATAGAGAATTTAAAGCAATAATCATAAAGATCCTTGCTGGGTTTGAGAAAAGCATGGAAGGCATGAGGGAGTCTTGAAAAATAATCAAGCAGGAATGAAAAATTCAATCAGGAATGAAAAATAATCAAGCAGGAATGAAAAATTCAATATCTGAGATTCAAAACCATCTGGAGGAATGACTACAGGGATGGAAGAATAAGAAGAATAAATATATGATATAGAAGATAAAATTATGGAAAATAATGAAGCTGAATGAAAGAAGAACTTTAAAAGATTATGATATTAGACAGGGAACTCAATAACTCCACCAAACATAATAATGTCCATATCATTGGAGTCCCAGAAGAAGAAGAGAGAGGAAAGGGGTTAGAAGATTTATTTGAGGAAATGATAACTGAAAACATCTCTAATTTGGGTAAGGAAACAGACAGACATCCAAATCCAGGAGGAATAGAGATCTACCACCAAAATCAACAAAAGCAGACCAACACCAAGACATAGTATAGTTAAGCTTGCAAAATTTAGGGCTTAAAAAAATCCTAGTAGCAACAAGACAAAAATGTCCCTAATTTACAAGGGAAGACCAAAAATGTTAGCAATTGCTCTCTTCACAGAAACGTAGAAATCCAGAAGGGAGTGACATGATACATTCTACATGGTAAAAGTGAAAAATCTGCCCAAGAATACTCTATCCAGCAAGACTATCATTGAAAATAGAAGGAGATATGAAGAGTTTCCAAGGCAAATAAAAACTAAAGGAGTTTATGACCCTAAAAAGCCCTGCAAGAAATATTAAAGGGGACTTTTTGAAAAGAAAGGAAAGACCAAAAATGACTAAGATTAGAAAAGAACAGAGAAAATCTCGAGATACGATGACAAAACAAGTAGTAAAATTGTACTAAATAAATATCTACCAGCAATCACTCTGAATGTAAATGGACTAAACACTCCAGTTAAAAGACATAGGGGGTCAGAATGGACAAAAAAAAAGATCCATCTATATGCTGCCTACAAGAGACTCATTTTAGAGCTAAAATCTCTATAGATTGAAAGTGAGGGAAGGGATGAATATTTATCATGTCAGTTGAAGTCAAAAGAAATCCAGAGTAGCAATATGTGTATCAGACAAACTAAATGTTAAATCAAAGACTTTAACAAGAGATAAAGAAGGGCACTATATCATAATAAAGGGGACCATCCAGCAAGAAGTTCTAATAATTGTAAATATGTAAATATTGTAAATATGTAAATATGTATGTCCCCAAATTAGAAGCACCCCAAATATTGAAAACAATTAGCATTAAGTAACTCATTGATAATAATTTGATAACATTAGGGAGCTTTAACATCCCACTTACATCAATGGGCAAATCATCTAAGCAGAAAAACAAGGAAATGATGACTTTGAATGACACACTAGACCAGATGGACTTAACAGATATATACAGAACATTTTGTCCTAAAGCATAAAAATATACACTCTTTTCAAGTACACAGTGGACATTCTCCAGAATAGATTACATACTAGGTCCAAATCAGGGCCTCAACAAGCACAAAAAAGATTGAGATCATAGCATGCATATTTTTAGATCATAGTACTATGAAACTTGAAGTCAATCACAAGAAAAAAACTGAAGAAACTACAAATACATGGATGTTAAGTAACATGCTACTAAACAATGAATAGCTCAGCCAGGAAATCAAAGAAGAAATTTTAAAAATACTTGGAGGCAAATAAAAATGAAAACAAGACTTTGAAAACTTTTCAAGGTGCAGCAGAAGTGGTCACAAGAGAGAAGTTTGTAGTAATACAGGCCTGACTCAAGAAACAAGAAAAATCTCTAATACACAACCTAATCTTATACATAAAGAATCCAGAAAAATAGAAAAAGAAATAAAAAGAAGCCTAAAGCCTGCAGAAGAAGGGAAATAATAAAGATTAGGGAGGAAAGAAATCATAAAAAAACTAAAAACAAACAAACAAACAAAAAAAAACCAGTAGAACAGATCAATGAAACCAGGAGTTGGTTCTTTGAAAAAATTAATAAAACCAATAAACTATAGCCAGACTTATCAAAAAGAAAAGAAAAAAGAGCCAAATAAATAAATAAAAATGAGAGAAGATAAATAACAACCAACACTACAGAAATATAAACAATTATAAGAGAATATTATGAAAAATTATGTGTCAACATATTGAACATTCTGGAAGAAATGGATACATTCCTAGAAACAGATAAACTACCGTATTGAAACATGAAGAAATAGAAAACTTGAACAGGGTGATAAACAGCAAAAACAAACAAACAAACAAACAAACAATTTATTACTAATCAAAGTTCAGCCAAGAAACAAAAGGCCAGGCACAGATGGCTTCCTAGGGGAATCCTAGCAAACACTGAAAGAAGAGTTAATTCCTATTCCTCTTGAGCTATTCCAAAAGATACAAATAGAAGGGAAACTTCCAAACTCATTCTATGAGGCCAGTATTACCCTGATTCCAAAACCAAACAAAGACTCCAACAAAAAAGAACATTACAGGCCAGTATCCCTGATGAACATGGATGCAAAAATTGTCGAGAAAATAGTAGCAAATTGAATCCAATAGTACATTAAAAGAATCATTCACCACAATCAAGTGGGTTTTATTCCCAGGTTGCAAGATGGTTCAATATTCACAAATAAATCAACGTGATACAGTACATTAATAAAAGAAATCATAAGAACCATATGATCTTTTCAATAGAGGCAACAAAAGCATTTGACAAAGTACAACATCCATTCATAATAAAATCCCTCACAAAGTAGTGTTAGGGGACACATACCTCAACATAATAAAGGCCATATATGAAAAACTCACTGCTTAATATTACCTTCAATGAGGAAAAACTGAGAGCTTTCCCTCTATGATCAGGATGTCCACACTTACTGATGTTTATTTAATATAGTGCTGGAAGTCCTAGCTCAGTAATCAGACAACACAAAGAAATAAAAGACCTCCATATTGGCAAGGAGGAAGTCAGACTTTCACTATTTGCAGATGACATGATACTCTATATAGAAACCAAAAAGACTGTACAAAAATATTGCTAGAACTGATACATGAATGCAGTAAAGTCGCAGGATACAAAATCAGCACACAGAGATCTGTTGCATTTCTATACATCAATAATGAAGCAGCAGGAAGAGAAATCAAGGAATCAGTCTCATTTACAACTACACCAAAACCATAAGATACCTATGAATAAACTTAACCAGAGAGGTAAAAGATCTGTACTCTGAAAACTAGAAAACACTGATGAAAGAAATTGTAGAAAGCTTGTCAAGCTCCTGCATTTATATCTCCCCCATTCGTTTGCAATTTGAATGAAGTTCTGTATGAAATAAAATTTGCCAACTGGTGCACTGATGTTTGGTGGGCGAAGGGCATTAAGATGAAGAGGATATATCAAAACAGTCTCAGGAGCCACCTGACCACCCCCATTTCAGATTCTGGAACACTCACATATACATATGGAAAATGTAGTTCATTACTTTGACAAAGGGAACATTTGGAACATATCTATTAAAATGAATCTCAAATGCTTTCCCACTCCATCCCACTCCCTTTCACATACATAGTCTTTGATAAGCCATCGGAATATAAAAAAAAGTGATCTTAACTTTTGTATCTAAAAATTGTGTTAACCCCATCCCCAGCACTGACACACAGAGAGAAGCTAATTGAATAAAAATGTATGTTAGGAGAATTAGCTTCAAGTTTGAGAAAAGTAAGACTTTATTTCGAGAAAGAAATCTGCAAGAATATTTGTGGGATACCAACCAAATGATCCATAATGTCAACTCTATTAGTTGTTTTAAAATTCATACATTAGAGATTTTCTTTTTAATCGATTGGCCAATAAAAGTTGAAGTGGCCTATTTGGGAAATACTAGCAATACAAATATTAGGGATATATAAATAAAAGCCATTGAAAGTTAGACCTGCCTATAGATAGAAGGATTCACTTTTTCTTGCTTTATGAGATAATAATTCCATAATTGATGATGTGTTATTTGTACATGCTTAATGGAAGTGGCATTTCCAAAAAGAACTCTATAAAAGATATCAAAATAGGAAGACACTACCGTCATGGGGAAAAACTTGAAAAAGAATAAGGTAAATTATGTATATAGACGACAGATCAGTATGTGTCTCTGGGAAAGGAAATATAGCTATATTGTACTTGATGGCTAGAAAACATTGACAAAGGCAGTGTCAATTTGTGTGGAGACCAAAGCCTATTCAGTTTTTTAATGTTTTCTTCATTTATTTTCTTCATATGATTTTGGAAATTACTGACAGAAAATTAAAAAAAATAATTTCTAAGAAAGCTATCTTTCTTTTCTCCCCTCCCCTCCTCATATTCTTTTCCATACAGTCCCAACCCTCGAGAACAGTTCAATGGTGTGTGTGGTGGGGTAGCATATTACAACGCAGGATAATGTTTTTATAAAGCAAAAAGGGGGAAGTGATAGCACTTCCTTAGCAAGTCAGAAAATGTTTCCCTGAAGAGGTGATCAAGTTTACTCAATGGCAGAATTTAAACTAATAGCAATCATATTACTTATACATTCATGTTCCATTGTCCTTTCTGCACCTTCTATTTATATATACCATTTATGAGATCTTCACATGATTTCTTGTCCAAGGTCATTCTCTTGGTTTGTAATGGGACCACAACAAGAAACCAGGTCCCTCGAATTTTATTCGGCAGCATAATTGTTGGCTTATTATGGGGACAAAGGAGCTATTATGTGCACTATTCAACCTAACGTGAAAGTTTTCAATTAAAAACAATTAGTTTGGAATCATTAGGTAGCATACATTCTTAAACACAAAATGAGTATGTGGAAAGAAATGATGTTAACCCAAGCTTATTGTATTTTCCATTTAACAAGGTGCTTTTCTTGTATGTAGGTGATATTTGTTTATTAGTAGGAGCTGCACTCCTATTGAGCAAGATGTCAGAAAATCATTATCCTAGCAGCTGGAAATTCACTCGAATTGGAATTTGTCCAGAGAAAATAGTATACTAAATAATGACCCAATCTTTTCCACATAAATGTGGAATGAAGGGATAGCAAAATGATTATTTCCTATATTATGATTAAGGAAAAATATGAATCCTGTAACTTCAATGAATGAATTAATCTAGTAATGATGCTTTATATTTTTGGTTTTTTGTTTTATTTTTTGCATAGTGATCTGTATCATTTTTTTAAGTAGTAAAAAAGTACTACTCCTATTTTGTAAGTGAAATTTGTATTTGATCTAAACAAGTTTAAGAGGGCTTGTATAATAGAGCAACTAAGTTAGTTATAAGATATAAAGCAAACCCAATACTATTTATTTAGGACAGTATCAAGGTATAGCATATGTTTACTTATTCACAATAGCTACTGAATTCATAGTACATTAACAGTGTAAGTACTCACCATCACCATAGCACTGTCTAATACCCTACAGTCATTGCAAGTTTTTGATAATTTGACAAAAATATTTCAACACTTTCTTTAAGATGATTACAGATCACTAGAATATGGATTAAAAATGAACAAAAATAAGGGCGCGTGGGTGGCTAGGTGGGTTAAGCATCTGACTCTTGATTTTGGCTCAGGTCATAATTCCAGGGTCATGGGCTTTGCACAGAGCATGGAGCCTGCTTAGGATTCCCCCCCCCTCTCTTTCTCTCTCTCTCTCTCTTTGTCCTTCTGTCTTGCTTGCATGTGCTTTCTCTCTCTCTCTTCTCAAATAAAATATTAAAAACTGAACAAAAATATAGTCTGTTAAATTTAGAGTATATAATATAGCGTTTTATGAGAACAGTGATACTTAAAGAGTCCCAACAATCTTAATTTTATTATTTTCTACTATATTTTCATAGAGTCAGTTTTGTGTATATATCATGATACTCGGTATGATTGCAGTTTGTAGGGAATATTTTCTGGTCCCACAAAAACCCATCCCCTTTTGTTTCTTTTCCTCTCCTCATCTTTCTAATATAGTCATTTCTGATATTCATTACTTTGGTTTAAACCGGACTTTTTTTAGATTATTTATTTATTTTGAGAGAGAGAGAGAGAGTTAGAGAGTGAGCAGAAGAGGAGCAGAAAGAGAAGAAGAGAGGGAATCCTAAGGAGACTCTGCACTCTCAGTGCAGAGCCTGATGCAAGGCTCAAACTCATGAATGATGAGATGGTGACCTGAGCTGAAATCAAGAGTAGGATGCTTAACCAATTGAGCCACCTAGGAGCTCCTCATTCCCCACTTCTTGGTATAGTAATGGTCTCTGTTAATCTCTGATTAGAGTTGCTTGAGGGCTTCAGTCCTAGGCTCTCATGGATGCCATGGGAATTGATATGTATTGCCTTCTGCAGTAATGGAGCAAAACACTCATCACTGAATGGTACCTGGCCTTGGTAAGTCGAAGATTCTGGTGAATAAATAGATTATGATGGGCAGTGACATGATGATTGTTTTGAGTATATTTTCCCCATGTTTCCATAGAATCATGCCCTTGGCCAAAAACAAGTTCAGAAAACTGAATCTTGTTGAATTCATAACTTGGAACTATAGCAACATACTCTTTCTTCCCTTAATTGTTCCTTCCAAGCTTAACAGCTTAGCTTCTATTATAAACATCCAAGGTTAGCAAGTATATACATTTTTCATTAATAGTAAAAGGCTTCTCCTATTCTCATGGGTGTCTACTATTTTTGCATCAAAATGGATTATCACCACTCCCTTTAAGAGCGAAGCAAATTTCATGTCTTACATTTGATTTCAGTCCTACTGAAGAGAACCAGATAACTTTATAATTATTTTTAACGTTTTTTTATTTATTTTTGAGAGACATAGAGACAGAGTGTGAGCAGGGAAAGGGAAGAGAGAGAAGGAGACACAGAATCCAAAGCAGGCTCCAGGCTCTGAGCCATCAGCACAGAGCTCGACGTGGGGCTTGAACTCACAGACCGTGAGATCATGACCTGAGCTGAAGTCGGCCGCTTAACCAACTGAGCCATCCGGGTGCCCCGACCAGATAACTTTATATGTACCACAAAACAGGGGAATTAAAAAAATCAACAATAAAAAATGATCAAATTTCATTGTGCATCATGATAAAGGTAAAACAAATATTTTATGTTACTTATACTAAGTGCGATTGAGATTTTCAAGTAGTTTCTTGGGATTCAAACAGGAAGAAGCTAATAAAAATGGGACGAAAATCAAACAAAATTCCATTTTTTCCCCTTACTCATAGAAAGCAGGCTAAATATAAGTTCTTATTAAGGATATTGTATTGTAATTATTTTATGTATTTATTCAATACAAATTATTAAAAATGTTTTATGTATCAGTAATGCATTCTTTGCTATTAATATAAGGATAGGAAATCTTTAGCTGAATTTTTAAAGGAAACATGATAAACAGAATAGCCAATATTCATTGAATATTTAATACTTTTAAGAAACTCAAGTGTATTAACTCATTTGTTCTTCAAAGGAACGCTATACTGATGAGAAAATTTACCCTTGTCACATAAAATTGTCAAAGGCAAGGTTCTAAACCATGTAGTCTGGTTTCAGAGCCCTGAATTTAATCATTTCATGACCCTCGTAGTAGGTGATTACTGAGGGTGCAGTGTTCATGTAAAAGAAGCACCTAATCACAACGAAGCATCAAAAATAATTTCCAATATCAAGAGGGGCTAAGTAAGTTAAAATTTGAAGATTCAGTAGTTAACCATCCTTAAAGAGCTCTGGATATAATATGTTTAAGCGAATCGTAAGTTGATTTACTATATTAAGGACATGAGATATAAAAGAACTAATATGTAGAGGCTCCTGCATAAAACAGGCCCAAGTTTGTTTGTTTATTTGTTATGGAAGACTTGAAAAACGCAAAATATATTTGTCTTGCTTACTTTAAGGCTTAACCTACTGAGCCACCCAGGTGCCCCTAAAATCGATTTTTAAACAAAATTTATTAAGGCGCTATTAATTAATGCCATTAAGACGGGGTCCGGAATTGTTGTAACTCCATGATTACGACAATGCAAAACCAATCTTGAAAAAATTAATTAGCTTTAGATCATAAAGCATCCCACTCAGCTAAAGAAGATATTAGCCGAGATTATAAACCATTTAGAAATTCTAGTGTATTTAGGCAGTCAGACTCTGTTGAGGGGAGGTTTTGAAAAATACAACAGTTGCTTCCTTAGGCTTCCAAAGCACCCCATGGAACCATGGTTGAAATTGTCACTTGAAAAGTGTCACTTTTGCAGCACTTCAATAAATTTGATGGGAAAGTGATTTCACAGCAAAGATTGAGCCCACTCCGTATTCCTACCTTCCTTCACTTGCTCTATCCTACAAATTTTAGGAAACTAGGTATATTTGGGGCCTAAGAGTATACTGCAGGCAGTTTGTCAATGACTACCCCAGTATTGTCAGAACTCTTTGCAATATCACTTATGACTAGTTCTAAAACTACATCTGTAAACTCATGACCATGGCCTATAGTGCCAACAGTGGCTCAAAGACCATGACTCATTTATTTGTTTAGAAACAGTGGTGTTAAGCCTATATGTAAATTTTAAGAACATTCATGATCTGACAACTTAATGTTAATCTTTTAAATTCACCCTTGAATTAACATCATTTAACAAAATAGAGCAGACTTGGCAGACTGTTATCATTATATTAGTGTTATATTTAAGAAACTTCCAAGAAAATAAATAATTCATTACTACAGGTCTATCTAATAGCCTGGCTATTCTGGTTACTATTGTATAAAAAAATACCCCTAAAAAGTAAATGCTTAAAATGGTTATATATATTGCTAATGATTTTGTGGATCAGGATTTGGTAAGATCTCAGCAGGATCCTAGTCATCAGTAGGCTCAAAGAGAACTCGGTATTTAATTTACTTTACCCTTATGGCAGGAATTTGATAATGGCTAATGGCTGCTATATGTGGCACAGTCAGTATGTTGGTCTTAGGAGAGTCAGACTTTACACATGGAGGTCACCTTCCCCCAGAACAAACACCTTCAGAGAACCAAATGGAAGCAGCAGTGACCTTCTCTGACCTAGTCTTAGAGTCTCCTGCCATCACTTACTCCATCGGTCGAAGAAGTCACAAGGCCTGCCGAGGGAAGGGAATTGGATTTCAACTTTTCATGTAAGAAGGGGAAGATCACATTGTTAGAAAAGAAAGAAGAAAAGAAAAGAAAAGAAAGGAAAAAGAAGAAGAGAAGAAAGAAAAAAAAGGAAAAGGAAGGGAAGGGAAGAGAAGAAGAGAACAGATGAAAGCAAAGTAGAGCACATGAGATTAGAGGTTATCTCTAATCTCTAACATAATGGCTAGCTTTATGGCTAATGTGAGCTAATTTTACCATTCTTGCCCCACAAAAGGCAAAAATAATTATTCATTATTAGAGTATTGATTCAAATATGGTATCTCATAAACAGGTTGTACAGTAGGTAGTAATGTCTAAGAAATACCAATCCATAGCCCCATATATATTGTGTGATAAATCTGGATGCAGGAAAGGACTAATTAGGAGGTAGTTCTTCTGGCTAAATATATTAATGCACAGAAGGAAGAAACAAATAAATTAAATACTTGTATCTAAAGCATATAGAAGCAAACATTGCTCATAAAAGTAGACAATTTAAACCATTTACATCTTTAATAACTAATACTTAATTTGCATTTATTTATTTATTCATAGCCTCCAGTTTAGAACAACAGAATCTTTGAAACCTACTGATGGATCAAATTATTTCACTCACTGAACCCAAGCACACCTCTTAGTTGAAATCTGAAAACCTCCATTGTGGAAGAAGTGATATGGAAAAGGCTGTAATCTATTTATGGATTATCTGCTGGGATCTAGTCCCTTTAAAGTGACATTTTTTAGTTTTCCTAATGAGAAGAATTTAAAATATATGAACTACTCCCTATCATCCTCAAGGGGATCTTGACTAATTTGAAAAAAAATTCAAACACAATGGGAACTACTTTGTCATAAGTAGAAAAGGCAGGAAAGTGAGTGCTGAGTTTCCTATTAGAGGCATAAATGTGTCCTAAGAGAACACAGCTTTATCTCTGTGGATGTTCCTCACCAACCCTTTTGGAGAAATCATCAGTGGGAAGATGATAAGTTTCTAAAGAAATGAAATTATTAGGGAAAAAAAAAACTATAGCAATACCTGAAAATTCGATCTAGGCTAAAACTCGCCTAAGATTTAAAAAAATATTTTTATATATGGTTAATATATATTTCTCACTATAACCTTATGAGATAGGGACTATTATCACTATTTATAAACTAGAAAAGGAAAGCCTAGAGAGATTAAGTAGCTGTCCCTCACGTAAAGTTACTCTGTGGGAATCCAGTATGTGAAAACAAATGGTTTGTCTACAGAACATCCCAAATAATTTGTCACTACATTCTACTCTCATTTCCCTCTCTTAAAACTTTGTTACATAAACCTCTGCTTTTACCTATGTTTTGCTCTCTTTTATTAAGTTAGATACTACATTTCTCAGTTTCTGATTAGATGAACTATGGTTATATCAGACAAATATTTAAATTGAGGATACACAGGAAAGAAAAATGCCTTGAATTATGTTTTTCATATGGAAATTGTGTTGGGGAAAGGTGGTTTTAGTACTTAATGGAAAGTGCATTGCATTGCAGAGTTAAAGTTTATATAAAACCTCTCTCCTTATGATATGGAAAGGGGTATGATGCCACACCATTTCAAATTCATGATGGATCATAGTCTGCATATATACCCTAGAGATGCCAATGATATAAGACCCTCTAGACTACATTTGGGCAGATGTAAGATCGAGTTATGACCAATTCCCTAGATACCAGGATTATACCAAGGAATGATGGGGGCAAAAGACAATGTGTTTGAATCTCAGGGAGAGTCACATATTACAGTCACCTGGAAACAAATCCTGACATATTAGGATTTAGAATGCTTACTAGAGAATGCTCTTTGGATCAACATCTGTGGATAGAAACTGATTGGTTAGAGAAAGAAGTTGATGTGTGAAGCTGGGACTGAACTAACATGTCAGCAAAGGGTATGACTGACCTAACACAGAGCTTGGAAACTGGAATGACCTTTCAAAATTATCTACAATTGAGGCAGAAGGTAAAGCCTTCATAACCATAGTCACCTCTTAATTGCCTGGAATCCATGGTTATTGATTTTGGACTACCCCACAAAGGAAACATGAGCTCAGGCTAGATAATTCTCTTCGGTCAAGGCAAACCCCAAAGCAGGCTGATGACTGAATTCCACTTGCCAATGGCACTCGGATAAATAAGTCTTTCATACCTGGAAGAAGATCTGGGCAGCTCATCACAGAGTAACCTAGGAAGACAGTAGTAAGGAGGGCAAAGAAGTCATGAAGTCAGACTTCAGTAAGGGACAGCATGAGACACAGGCTCATAGCAAACAAGAACTTCCCATCTCGGTCCTTGGGGACTGGAGCCAGACTTCCTAAGAAGGGAATGGTCAGCTGAAAAGTAAAGGAGTCAAATAACCTGCGTGATACACAACATAAATGTTCTAACTACAGTGTTTTAAAGCAAAACAATAAAGCAGTATTCGCTCAGCTAAAATGTGACCGCTCTGCCTGTGTGTCTCTACAAGATGGAAAACACCTGAGCAGTGAAGTATATACTGCTGAGGCAATGTCAAACTAAATACAAGACTAGTTTTCTGATAATTTTTGGTAATCCTTAAGAGTTACACAAGGTGGGTAAGGATGTGTTAGATAAGGTTTATCATCTCAAAAAAGATGACAGCAGCTGTAGCCAAGCGGTACACTGAACAAGGGACTCTGTTTTAAGTTTTCCTAGGTGAAGTATGCTGGAAACAAAAGTGAAATTCTAATGGCTAACCTTGAACTTTCAAATACTTTTTGTTTTAAAAATGCTATGAGAACAAATTATGTTATTTGAAGATTATTAAAATAAGCATAGATTTAGGTTTTATTATTAATCAAGAAAAATATCATTATGCAGCACTCAAAATGACCTTACTGAATTTGACTTAAGAGTAATATTTATTTTTTATACATATTTTAAATTTTTATTTATTTATTTTAAATTTTATAATAGTTTATTTTCAAATTGGTTTACATATAACACCCAGTGATCATCCCAACACGTGCCCTTTTTAATGCTCATCACCCCCTCTCCCCCCTCCCTCATCCCCCTTACCCTCAGTTTTTTTCTTAGTCTTTGAGAGTCTCTTATGTTTTATCTCCCTCCCTCTCTGTGTCTTTTTTTCCTTTCCCCTCTTCCCCTCCCCCTGGTTTTTGCTTAGTCTCACAAAGTCCACCTATTCGTGGAAATATATGGTATCTGTCTTTTTCTGACTGACTTATTTCACTTAACATAATACCCTCCAGTTCCATCCATCTGGCTACACATGGCCAGATTTCATTTTTTCTCATTGCCACGTAGTAGTCCATTGTATATAAGTACCATAACTTCTTTATCCATTCGTCAAATTTTTAGAGACAGAGCGAGCAGGAGAGGAGCAGAGAGAGGGAGACACAGAATCCGAAGCAGGCTCCAGTCTCTGAGCTATCAGCACAGAGCCTAAAGTGGGGCTTGAACCCAGAAATGTGAAATTATGACCTGAGCCAAAGTCAGACACTCAACCGAGTGAGTCACCCAGGCACCCCAAGAGTAGTATTTAGATATATCTCTTTCAATTCAAAGTTATGTAAAATTTCGTTCAATGTAACACTGCCACAGAAAAAATGGAATATTCACTTATCCTTTGTTTTCACATAGCACACAATATCATTCAATTATACAATTTTTGATTAAATGACTAAAATAGAAAACTGCTTGAATCAAACATAAAATATTTGAAAGAAAAATGAAGACTCCTTACTTATAACAAAATTACTTTGTTGCTTGTATTCTAATTTAATGTAAAGAGAGATTTCATTATGTTTTCAGATTAGAAGTTATTGGATTTTATATTTTATATGAATGGGAATGAACTACACTACCACATTAAAGGGCATCAGTCTCTTACCGGTCCTTGGAAACTTAGCGGTACCAAATCTGGAAGTTTTTAACTCAGTCAAAAATTCTCTTAATATGTAGTTTTTAAATAATGATATTCTTTCAATTAGTAATTTAATAGTTCCCAGACAATTTCGGACTTAGGTTTCTGTTTTTCAAATGTTTCACTCTGTCCCAAATATTAAATAATTTTTGAAATGCAAAAATTCTGTTTTTGTTACTACTGCTAGAATATAGTCTACTGACATAAACAATTATATCATTAAACAATTATACCTATTTGGTGACACTTTTAGTACATTATGTGTTTCTCTCAGATGTCATAGTGAAACCATGAAAATAAATGTTAAAAATAAGAAGGGAGGCTGGACTGGAGTATGTTGTGAATTTTATTTACAATCAATGAATTGTGATAATGGAAAATGTCAACTCACAAGCACATTTATTTAAAAAATTAAATAATACCATATCTTGTGATATATTAAGAACTTTAAGTATTTAAATTACCATTTTGAAGGATACAGGGATCTGAATATAATCTAATTGCAAGCATGAAAAGTGAGTGGACACTCTTCCTATAATCTCCCCCTGAATAAAAAAAATCTATCATTAGTCTAATCTTCTGTTACCTTTATTTACACAGTTAGATCTTAGAAAAAAGATTTAAAATTGGGCTTTGGCCTGCATTTTCTAGTAATGTGCTCTTTTCTCTGCGAGTGCTTTGGAGATGCAAATTAAGAGTGGAGCAAGGCCTCCAGTCTCTATCCTCCATTAACCAGAAAAAAAAAAAAAAAACAACCCTTTTATATATATTTTAATAACATGAGATACCGGGTGTAATTTCATTTGAAAAAAGTTCTCTAATGTTGGCAGGAAGAAGCCAACTATGTGATTCATATGGTCTACTGAACAACATAGACTAAGTCAGAGATGTTTAGAAATGGGAAAATCTTCAGTGATCTCATTCAGTCATTTCAGGACATGAACAGCCATCTGATTCAAAGAAAATTTTCATGAAAAGATAGATATCCCAAGCTCACTTCCAAGAATTTTTTCCTTCCTTCCTCCCTTCCTTCCTTCCTTCCTTCCTTCCTTCCTTCCTTCCTCCCTTCCTTCCTTCCTCCCTCTCTTTCTTTCTTCCTTCCTTCCTTTCTTTCTTTCTTTCTTTCTTTCTTCCTTTCTTTCTTTTTCTTTCAGAGAAAGAGGGTGTGAGTGAGGGGCAGAGAGAGAGAAGGGAAATAGCTGTCTCACCCAAAGTGGGGCTCATGTTTTACATGAAGTGGTGTTCGTGTTCACCCAAAGCAGGGTTTGAGCTCACCCAAATGGGGCTTGTGCTCTCCTGAAGCAGATCTTGATTCACCCGATATAGGACTCGAACTCACCAACCATGAGATCATGACCTAGGCCAAAGTCAGATGCTTAATGAGTGAGCCACCCAGGGGCCCCAGAATTGTAATTTTTTAAAAGCTTGCATCATGAATTTTGGTCCATCCCGTTGGAAATAATTGAGCTAGGCTTGTCCCAAGTTTTAGAATTAAAATGAGAAAAGGGATACTATCTAGGTGAATGTCTCCTGCCCCGAAGCCAATGCTACATACTGTAGAATTTTCTCTTTATATTTGATTGTAGAGCACATGAAAGTGATATGTTAATTTTCCCGAGTTAGATAGATGTTTCTGTAGTGCAAGATAGAGATTTTATAAATTAGTTTTAAATTAAATATTGTTGATATGCATCTAGGGCAAGAGTACCAGCCAATTGTTTAATTCATAGACAAGAGCCTTCAGGGTTCTACTGACATTCCAGAGTTTGGTCATCTCTTTCTTTCTCCTATTGTTATTTGTTGGCATCAACTTTTAAAAGAAAATATAAAATTTGGAGAGAGAAGACACATGTAGTATTCTAAAAGATCACGTGACATACGTTTAAAACACTTGCCATTTATTCCATCCTTTCATAGATTTTTCAAGTGTGTTTTCAAGTATTGGATTTTTCCAGAATAATTCTGAGGTATATTGATGCTAAGTTAAAAGGTATAGTACCTAAAGGAGTGTATGTGTGTGTATAAGTTATGTATATACACACACATATATGTGTATATATATGTGTGTGTGTATACACACACATACATGTGTATATATATATGTGTGTGTGTTTGTCTAAGATATGTGTATACACACACATATATGTATACGTATATGTGTACGTATATGTACACACACATATATATATATGAAGGTAATAAGTTCTTACAGATATGATCGTATAGGAAGATCAAAAGTTACTGCTTTGTGATGTGACAAACAGGATTTTAAAAAATGATTCAGGGTTGCTAAGGAATCAGAGATTTATTCCCTCTACTTAGAAAGAGACTACACTTAAATTATCACAGGATTAAAGATTTCACTCCCCTGGCTAGAGAAATTATAACTAGATGATGAGAACCTGTTTTTCAGACACCTTTTGTACCCAAATGCCCAGTACCCAAGAAGCTATTTTTTTCTCCCACTGGGATTGCTCTCATACATATAGATAAAGGAAGTGAAAAGAAAAAAAAAGTATTTATCCATAGACATGGAAAAGCCACTGTAGGTCCAACAGACTGCACATACATTACCGTGCTGCTCAGTGGGATAATGAAAGAACTGGTGACCATATGCCTCCTTTATTCTTATTGAATCTTTAATGTTAAGTGCATTCCTTAATCCATTTCCAATGACATGGCTAAATTCACCCAAAAACTGTTAGGGGACAATTGCTTTCACAAAGGAATCATACATTTTAGAGAGTCGTATTTAACTCTTTCATTTTTTAGTGCTGTATAAGAGAAAAAAAAAATTGAACTTTCAGGAGAACAAAATGCCACATGGAAATTCTGTCTTCTCCTAAATTCAGTTCACAGTCTCCCACCTGTTCCTATGCGGCAAACTATTTTAAGCACTATAACCAGATTTTCCTTTCTCAGCCCTTTGGAAAATCTGACACTTTTTCACAAGAAAAAAAAAATTCTACCTTTTTATACTAGCAAACGGCAGCAAGACAGATTTGAGTCTGAATCAGAAGATTGTTGGTTCTCAGTTGAAGCTCAGTTGTTTCAGAATAAGAGTGGAGATTTGAATGGTATTGTAGACTTGAGACTTGGGGAAAAGTTGGGGCACCTGGGTGGCTCAGTCGGCTAAGCCTCCAGCTCTTGATTTTGGCTCAGGTCATGATCTCAAGGGGTCTGTGAGATGGAACCTCTCATAAGCTGTCAGCACAGAGTCTGCTTAGGTTTCTCTCTGACCCTCTCTCTGTGCCCCTCTCCACCTCACTCACTTTCTCTTAAATAAACATTAAACAAAGAGTTGGGGAAAAGCACTCTAAGTGTTTTCCTAACAATTGTGATGACAACAACTTCTTTATTTAATCATTCTCTTCTAATAAAACTGAAGATCAAGACCACCTTTCTCAGCTGACCATTAAAATTTTCCCAGAAATAATACAAGCCTCCTTTTTAAATGAATTAATACATTGGTCTTGAATTCTGTAGTTTCACTATTTAATTTTCATTTGCTAATTGCAAATACTGAAAATAAATACCATTGCCTGTTATTTAAACAACTCAGGTTGTTGGGCTTTTGGAGGCAGTGGTTAACAGGCAAATGGTAGATGATATATCATTTTTACTCTCGTGAGTCTCATGGATTAACTTTGCAGACTCTGTGTCCATACGCCTCCCTGGACACAAGCTAAGCAGTTTCCTTTCAAATATATGAACCAAGAACAATTCAATACACATGTTTAGTCTCTCTCCGGTTTTCTGGGTTCATCGCAATCAGGAAGCTCTCCAAGGCCTACACCGGATACAGAGCAGCCCCTCTTCGAGGAGCCTCTGTGACGGGCCCCCTTAGGGAACTGAGAGGAGCATCTCAATTCCAGGATGCAAATTGACAGAAGCCTTTTCAATTGATCTCATTGAACAACACAGAGTTAAAGCTGATTTTCCTTATCTCCCCTGCCGTCCTGAGAGGATTCAGGTTCTCTAGTATATCCTCTAAAATCCAGAAGCTTCTTACATTTCTATTGTGCTGAAGTTTCAAAAAAATGAGGCAATTTAACCTTAAAGTTAACAGTAGGACATTTGGTTGCAATCATGCTGTCTTAACCATTAATTTGATACAACTTTGGTGAAATCGCTGAACGTCTCTGACAGTCTACTTATGTATAAAATGAGAGGACTGAATATTATTATTGACTAAAGGTGCACTTTAGATATAATAGTACTGAAGTCCACTTTAAATTTAATATTACTCATATTTTAACAATGCATCGACTATTTATAGGTTCAGCCTTTCTGTATTTCCCTTCCACAATTCTCACAGTATCTTAATAGCCACATGCTCTAACTTTCTCCCATTCCAAGCTGTTATTCACAGTGAGTTCAGAAATATTTCTATAAGGCAATTCTGATCATGCCATTTTTTCCTTCAAAATATTTTTGAAGTGCTTATTATTAAGAGAGAGAGAGAGAGAGAGAGCGGGGTAGGGGCAGAGAGAGGACGGGGGACAGAGAATCCCAAGCAGGCTCTGGGCTGACAGCTACAAGCCCGGTGAGGGGCTCAAACTCAGGAACAATGAGATCATGACCTGAACTCAACTAACTGAGCCAACTCGTCGCCCCTTTTCAAAATATTTTTAAAGTTATTGGTATAAGTTTCAATTTTCAGATAGAATCAATCTCAAAATTCTTTATTAGCTGATGCCTGATTACACATATAAATACTGAACTGCTTCATATTGCTCGGTAATTCCATCACATCTTTTCCCCTTGCTCATGGTCTTTGAGGAGGCTCCTGATTACATTCAGAATGTTTTTGCCCTCTATCTATCATTTGCCTAACTCTTACAGTTCCATCAAGATTCAGCTCAAATATTATTTCCTGTTGGGAGTAACAAACTTCTCTAAAACCTTCCATTTTAGTGGGAGCTTAGTTACTTTGTTATGTATTTATATAGTACTTTATCTTTTACTCTGATTACTGTCATTAGTGTTATTTTTGTTTTTATTTTCTTCCAGTTTTATTGAAATATAATTGATACAGAGCAGTGTATACATTTATAGTTTATGACATGATGACTTGACACACATATATTGTGAAATGATTATAAGCATATTTAACCTCTATCACTTCATATGGCTATGATTTTTTTCCCTTTGGGTGAGAACATTTAGGATCTATTCTCTTAGCAACTTTCAAATGTATCGCATGGCAGTGTTAATTATCGTCACCATGTTATACATTACATTTCTGTACTTATTTATCTTATAAATGGAAATTTGCACATTTTGACAAACTTCACCTAATTCCCCCATTCCCCACCCTAACCCTACATCTCTGGAAATCACAAATCTGATCTCTTTTGCTGTGAGTTTGTTTTTTTAATATTTCACATATAAATGAGATCATGAAGTATTTGTCTTTCTCTGACTTATTTCACTTTGCGTAATGCCTTCTAGACCCATCTGCATTCATACAAACAGCAGGATTTCCTTCTTTTTTATAGATGGATAATAAATATGTACACGTAAATGCATTCACATAGTACTCAAAATAAAAACTTAGTCGAAATTTATCAACTTTTATAATCTTTCAGTTACTAACATAAAAATGGTTTTTAAAAGGTAGATAGTCTTATTTTGACTTTAATCTCATTGACATAGCACTATTTTCTGACCAATAAAAATATACATATTACTGACTCTTGAATAGAATATCAATAAATCAGGAATATTATTTTTCAATTTATATAATTTACATAACAATAATTACACTTATTTTATGAATATCATTTTTGGCCAGCCATAGAGTGAGTGATTTACACATTTAATCGAATCTAATTGATTCAATAATTCTTAGAGATCTGTTCTATCATTATGCTAACTTTATAAAATACACACACACACACGCACACACACATTTATGTGCACACACAAGCAGAGCATTTAGGTTGCACAGGTTACATAGTTAGTAACTAGTAGATCCCAAATTTTGAACTCCAAAAGGAACTTAAAAGTATCCGCTCTTACACATGAAGACCTGTTTTCTTGGTTTACTAAAAAATAATAATAGTAACACAACACACATTAGTGAATTTTGAGATGGCCCATATTAAATTTGAGAAACGTCTTTTCAAGAAGTTCCGTGGTAAAACTTACACAATTACCTCTGAGATGAAAGAATCAAGGGTGGAAAAATTAGCCTCCCCAAGGGCTCAATGCACACCGTAACACATCTCCCCGATCCAAAATAACTTCAGGATAAGTAGCACAATGTTACCGGTAGAACTGACAGGTCCAAATGTAGTTTACTTTGATTCTCAGCAGTAAGTCCTATAATAGTTCATCCAAAGTGACAACAAAGCAGACTCCTGTGAAGCTGATGCATTTGAAAGGAGTCGGTCATTTGGTAAAGAGGTCAAAACTAGTTATAGCTAAACTCACATCCCTGCCTTAAAATAATTCAAGTTACTCTAAAAGGCACTAAATCATAGAGTGGAATTTGAAATAACTTTTATATGTTAATCTTCATCAGTGATCAGTTGTTGTACATGCAGTAAAATCTATTTCTTTGAACCAATGGCAGCATATTGAAGGTTATATTCGGAATACTAGTTCATCTACAACACTGAGTTTCAGACCATGATTGACTTATTAGGCTTCTTTTTAAATTAGAAAAAAATTAAGGAAATTCTTATTTTTGAGAGAAAAAAAGTAGTTTGTATTTGTGTGATTAGTAGCTACAGGTAGTTTGTTTTTCTCTTTTCTTTTTTTTTTTTTTTAAAGTAGGCTCTATGCCTAAGATGGGGCTTGAACACGTGACCCCACAAACAAGGGTCACATGATCTACAGACTAAGCCAACCAGGTACCTCTATGTAGGATTTTTTTTTTTTTGAAAACTTTTTTGAAAACTGTTTCCAGTTTAAAGAAGTATTTGTCTGCAGGCAATGGCTTTTTACTGGTGTAAGCACAAGTAAGTATAAGTGTTTTCATTTTTTACACACAAGACTAAAAGTAGCCATTATGGGGGTGCCTGGGTGGCTCAGTCAGTTAAGTGTCCAACTTCGACTCAGGTCATGAACTTGTGGTTTTTGGGCTCAAACCCAGCATCGGGCTCTGTGCTGACAGCTCAGAACCTGGAGCCTGCTTCAGATTCTGTGTCTCCCTCTCTCTCTCTGCCCCTCCCTCCCTTGTCTTCTGTGTTTCTCTGTCTCTCAAAAATGAATAACTTAATTTTTTTTAAAAAAAGAAAGTAGCCATTATATATTTTGGTTTCTTCTGAAGAAAAGAAAGTTTTGCTGGAAGTCTGATGGGATACTATGCTACTATCATTTTTTAGTCATTATTTATTATCATTTATTTGAGATAATAAGGCCTTCGAGGTCAAATATACATGCCTTTCACTCTACTCTTTAGAGTTTGTGTGAATTTAGGCAAATTATGTCTATTCTCATAGCCTCTACCTCATCTTTTGGGGATGAATAAAATACTTAACATTGTAATTGATATTTTTAAAGGATATAATGTCTCAATAGATCTAACATATAGAAATAACTTTTCAAATGTTAGTCCTACCAGTAAGGTAGAATCTATAAATTCATCCATTTCAATCTTTTGAATTTGCATATAAATTAACTTTAGATCAATGAGTTATACTCAGACTGACATATCACAATAAAATATAAAATGTGATAAAACTGAACTCTTAGGAATCACTATCCCTGAGAAGAATGATTTGGTAGCATTCAAGAGATATTGATTTAAGGATTCATTGTCATATTGTGGTGAAATCATTAGAACACAACTTAGAGTTTTTGGTTCTCAGTCTCCTCATCTATAAAATAGAGAATAATAACTTTCATGATTACTATGATAATATTTGTTAATGCACATTTCATAGATAAATAAATTAGTAAAAATATATACAATTTTTAATTTGAATTTGAGTAAATATTCACTTGAATATAATTGAAATAATGATAAAAATCATAAAAAGTTTTGATGCAAAACATATTGTCATTCCTGTGAGTTACATCCCTCCCTAAAGGCATTTAACTGGCACTCAAACCCTGGATTTTGATTTCACTTGAGAAAAACTGGATGAATTTCTTTCTAGGTTTGAACCTCATTTTTTCTTTACCCTTCATTATTGGTATACTTTCCACATCATTATAAAGGTCAGCAGAACCCACAGAGTAAAAAGGAAATTAGTGGATTTTGAACCAGGTAGGAAAAAAAAACAAAAAAACACTGAACTTTACTCAGAATTCTTTTGTGGCCCTTTTCAGTACAGTATTTCAGGGAAGAACTTGCCAGTGAAATTTGCAGAAGAACTTATGTAAATAGGGTAAGGTGTTTTTATGAAGTGAGTTTTAAACATTAGCTTTCTCTTCTCTCTAGTTCAGTATATCGAGGTAAGAGTCGCTCACATACTCTCTGTCTCTCTTTTTTCCTATCTGTGTGTGTCTCTCTTTCTCACTTACACATATTCTTTCTCATATCATATGTATATTCCCTATAAAGAATGTGTAGTCTCTATCCTAGATATTAATTCATACACAAAGACGTGCATATATCACATATGTGTATATATATATACAGACATATGATGCATATATCATATATCATATACATGAAGAGATATCTTATTTATGTTATTTGTTTCTCTTACAGGAAAATGGCACTTTTCAATCATGCAACATCTCGTAGCGTTCGTGAAAGTAAAGTATATCTTCAGCCACAACTTTATTTTGACAAGAATATCAGTAGTTATGAAATGCCGATTTGTGCTAATGTGTCTTTCTCTGCCCAATTTGACTGTCTTTTAATATTCTTAGCCATATTATACCTCACCTGCTCCTCTTTCTTACACTTTAAAGTGTATTATTAATATGGATTTCTTCTTCTCACCCTTTTGTTCTGAATCATAATCACATTTCTACAAGAGAAACATTTATGAAAAAAATTCAATTTAAAATGCACATGTGCCCATTATTTTTTCTAAAACTTGTTTTGCTGAAAAGCATCAAAATGTATAGAAAGTAACTAAATATAAATATAATATTTATATCTTTTAAAACTATAGAATCATCAGTACTTTTTGATTGTGAACCTCAAGTTTGCATAGTGTACGTTTAATAAGAATCTTATGTTTTTTTAATTTTATTTATTTTTATTTGAGAGAGATAGCACAAAGGCAGGAAAGAGAGAGAATCTTAGGCAGGCCTCACACAGAACAAAACCTGAGAGAGGGCTGGGTCCCATGACCCTGGAATCATGACCTGAGCTGAAATCCGAGTTGGACACTCAACTGACTGAACCACCCAGGCACCCCAAGTATTTTATGTTTAAAACTCCAAAATGTATTTTGGAAAACAATTATTCTCTCCAATATAAAATGTATCATCAAATGGATTAAAAAAATACACCTATGAGGCATCTGGGTCGCTCAGTTGGTTAAGCGTCCGACTTCAGCTCAGGTCATAATCTCATGGCTCATGAGTTTGAGCCTCGGGTCAGGCTCTGTGCTGACAGCTCAGAGCCTGGAGCCTGCTTCAGATTCTGTGTCTCTCTCTCTTGGTCCCTCCGTTGCTCACATTCTGTCTCTCTCTCTCTGTTTTTTTTCCCAAAAATAAATATTAAACATTAAATATTAAACATTTTAAAATATATAGACATGAAACTATTGTTCAATAAGTGGACTTTCATTATTTTTTTTGTTTTTTTCTAAGAATTTCAAAAGTGATTTATTTCTGTCAATACACATAGATTTGAAGCTAATTTAATATAAATTATAATATAATTTAAATATAAACTTAAATTATAATATAATTTAAATTAAATTGACACTTTAATCTTAACTGAATTGATATATGTAAATCACTTAAATTGTGTGCAGAGCATTATTTTTAAATAGACACAAAAGTTACATTTAATATTCTAATGGTATAAAAGCTTGATTTGTTTGCTACTACTTGTTATTTATTTTTCAAAAGTGTAAATATGAAATCCAAGGAGATAATTAAAAGAATATGTAAATATACTCCCATGGCTTAAAAACAATATTTCTATGCTCACACTAATTCAAAGTATATCTTGCAACGCCAATTTATTCATCATTAGCACTTAATGACTAAATATACCTTTAATAATGGTCAACTATATGGATGAAAATTTTTCTTTAAATGTGTCTTTGGTTTACATTCTGAGCTTTTTTTTTTTTTAATATTTATTTATTTTCGAGACAAAGAGAGACAGAGGATGAGTGGGAGAGGGGCAGTGAGAGAGGGAAACAGAATCCGAAGCAGGCTCCAGGCTCTGAACTGTCAGCACAGAGCCCGACGTGGGGCTCTAGAACTCATGGACCGCGAGATCATGACCTGAGCCGAAGTCGGACCCCCAACCGACTGAGCCACCCAAGCGCCCCTACCTGTTGAGCTTTAAGATTCTCAGAGCAACACATATAGAAATGTACTTGATCTTTATGTAACAGGTGAGAGGAGAGACTATAATATTTTTCCCTTAAATGTTGAAGAATTCCTTCCTCAACAGTTACTAAGTGTGACAAGATATTAGTAAAAACTACTAAATTACATTGTACAGCCCGGATTTTCACAAGGATAATCTTATAGATACCAATTTTAAAAAATATACCCGAGAAAAATGGTTATTTTTGACCAAAAATGGTTATGACCAAACAGACAATTGAATTCCCATCACTCCTGATTCCCTCTAAACCCTCAAACTAGCTTTACATGGCCGTATTTTGCTACCAACATTTGCAATTTTAAGGCAACTTTTCTTTAGCAAATTACAATCCTAAAATGGACTGGGCAGTTCTATGATGCTGTGTTATTCTTCAGATAATCGTTAACATTTCCAATTTGCTTATGATGCTTCAGCTGAAGTACATAATTTGGGGGATAAATTGGCATGATGGCTTCCTCATTAGCTGTTGCTAAGTGATGTGATTAGTAAGCTTTATCTCAGTATTTGTGTCAGCATTCATTATCCGATTTTTTCATGACTGATTCCAATTTATTTCTTCCCCAAAGTTGGCATTGCTATAATTTTTCAATGGGCAAAATCTCACAGAAACTCAAATATTTAGGTATACTGAAGATAAAATATCCTTTTAGGTTTGGGGAATAAATGTTAATTATAGGAATCAGAATTAATTAAAAAATAGGATATTATAATTAGTTTACCATTTTCACTAATAACATCCTCAGCATATTTTATCTTATTTTATATTTTAATCAATTTACTTCATCAGCATTATATTTCCTTTAAATTGTCAAAATTTAATTTTTGTGCCTTCTTAATTTTTGAGATCTAAAATAAATAATATTAATTATCTGGATGTTTATAATGAAGATCAATAAATGATTATGTGTTTATATTTTAGAGATTGTTTCACTTTAAGGTTTTTGTTTCTTTTCTCTTCAGTAAGTGCACAAACCAAAATATAGTTTCATTAGATAATTTCAATATCTGATTTAGCAGCAACATTAAGGCAGAAAAATATAGCTCTCATGTTTTGATCCATATATAAATTCATTATCATTCCTAATCAAACATAATACAAAACAAGAATAAGTTAATATCATTAATCATTTTTCCATTTCCATAAAGTCTAAACCACAAATTACATTTTTAGTGTCATTTTCTTAGATACTAAATTTTGTCTCCATTGCAACTCACATACAATTATGCACATGGGTTTAATTGTAAACACAATAAATTAGTTGCTTATTTAATTCTATTGTCATACCACATATACTAATTCTGAAAATGCCACGAAGGGCATAAATATATAAATTTTTATAAAGCAAGTTGTCATTGACATTAAAGGTAATTTAGATAAACTCACTTAGTGAATATAAAGTATAAAAGTTAGACAAAATATGAAAATTTTGTGCTTGAAGCAATTATTGGGTTGCTAAGAGAGATTTTTTAATACTCGGGGGGAAAAATAGAAGGATTATCTACAAAGAGGACAAAAATTAGAGAGATAAGACTAGTATTTGGAGCCACTATTCTGACTTTTAAGGAGAGATTTCTGAGAAGCTGGTTAGCTAAGCAGTACCTTTCATGGGACCAAGGGAACAGATAAAAGAGCATAAGCAAACCTAAGCTGTCTTGGGAACAAAACAACATAATCTTAGACCTCTAATTTTATATCCATTGATCACACTAAATCTCAAACTCAAAAATCTAATTAGTCATAAATGAAAATAACATTACAGAATTATAAAACAAGAACGAGTAAATAATAGAGACAAGCCTACATATACCCAAGTATGAATGGAATGGAATTATCAGGCATAGATTGAAAGCTCACTCTACTTGGGACGAAAAACAAAAAGACTGTATACTGTAAAAATTAACAAATGGGTATTTTAAAATTAAAATATAGTGAATACATTAATACCTAAAAGGATGGCTTAATATCAAATTAAACAGGTTAAGAATCAGTGATTTGAAATATGAGTCAGAAGAACACATACAGAATGAGTCCTAGAGACACAAAGCAATATAAAATAAAGAAAAGAAAGTAAGCAAAATAGAGATATAGTTAGAAGACTTGAAGTCCGGATGGTAGATGAAAGAAGAATGGGCAAGAAGCAGTATTTGAATAGATAAAGACTAATAAATATAATAATGGGAAACAGGTAATAAATAACCAATAGTTTCATGAAACTCTCACAACTCCTAAGAACAATGAAAATAGAAATTCATGCCACAGTGCCCAGGGTAAAACTGTTAAAATTCAAATTTAAAAATAAGATTTCTAAGATATACAAATCAAAAATGATTTCCTTCAAAAATAAGAATTAAGGTGAAATATCACACTTTAACCAGGAAATGAATGAAATTCATGTCTATGTACCAGTCTTTATCTAATAAAATTTTCCTTCAAAAATAAAAAGGGACAAATATTTCTCACAAAATGTTATTACATTTATCACTAGCAAAAGTGGACTAAAGAAAACATTAAGTACTCTTCAAGCAAAAGGAAAAAAAAAACCTAGTGGCATTGTAAAAATGCAGGAAGAAATGTAAGGCTGTAGAAAACATAAATATATGGGGAGCACCTGGGTGGTTCAGTTGGTTGAGTGGCCGACTTCGGCTCAGGTCATGATCTCACGGTCTGTGAGTTTGAGCCCTGCATCGGGCTCTGTGCTGACGGCTCAGAGCCTGGAGCCTGCTTCTTCAGATTCTGTTTCTCCCTCTCTCTCTCCCCTTCCTCTGCTCATACTCTGTCTCTATATCTCTCAAAAATAAATAAGCATTTAAAAAAAAGAAAGCATAAATATATGTATAAATTTAGATAATTTTTGACTATATTAACATGCCATATTTTGGGATTAGAATACACGGTGAATTAAAATTCATTTGAACAATATTGTTTATTTGAACAATATAAAATCAAGACCATGGTGAATAGCAATAAATTCAAGTTATTTTAAATATCGATAAAGTAAAATTGAATGTTTTAATCTCTTATTAATCATTTAAAGAATAGGACAAGTAGGGTCAGTAGGCCATGATTCCACGGCTGGTGAGTTCAAGCCCTACATTGGGCTGAAAGCTCAGAGCCGGGAGCTGGCTTCAGATTCTGTGTTCCTTTCTTGTTCTGACCCTTCCCTGCTCATGCTCTGTCTGTCTGTCTCTCTCTCTAAGAATAATTAAACATTAAACATTGTTTTAAATAATAGGACAAATATATCGCTACCAAGCCAGAAACATGAAAAATTGAATGATAAAACTATGAAAATCAGTGCAAAAACGGAAAGAATAAAAAACATAGAATGGTTGGGGGAAATGGATACCAGACTGTAATACAATATTTGAAGTAAATATATATCAATTTTATATGAAATGAAAATGGTTTATAGATTATAATAGAATATAAATATCACTATACTGGTTTAAAACTAGCAAGGGTATTCAGTTATTTTAAGTTTAAGAGGAACAGGTAGTAAGTGTACAAAACAAATAAACAAATTAGTTAAGGGAAAGAAGGAAAAGCACTATAACGTATCGTTTGATGATGATATTGCTACTGTTATCTTTTTTAGGGTGGTGTTATGTTTCCTTTTCTATGACACAGGAACCTTCTCAGAATACATTTTCTGAAACAAATGTAGTTCTTAATTTTCTGATTTATTCAATAATTGATGCCATTTAGCAAAATGGAATTCCCAAAATTCAAAGTGCGTTCTGAGATAGTATGACTTAAAGTATAGTTTATGTCAGTGGAGGGCACTGGGAGCACCTTAAAAAGAATAGAAAAAAAAAAAAGGAATGCATGATTTCAGCTCAAACTGAGACGCCACAAAGGCTTTTGAGACTGTGGATTCAAGCACAGCCTTAAATATGAACTTACCATCTGAAATCACGAAGACAGAAAAATCACATTGTTGGGTTAAATATGAAAATAAATGGGTTTCTCACATGTTCAACCATGCCATTGTTCATTCCAGGTAACAATGAATACTAGAGGAAATTTATTCATTTATGAAGTCTAATGTTTCTTCCAAAGAAATCTGTGAGACCAGCCAGTTTGGAAATAGAGGAGATAAAATAGGTATAGTAGAAAAGTTCATACAATAAGGATATTATAATGTAGAAACAATACCTCTATCGTCCCATCACAAGTTTGTCCAATATCCAAAACCATCAGATGACTTACAAATACTCATCACTTTCATTTACTCTCTTCAGTTACCAAGAGTACGATACCCATGTCTTACAAGTTATGATTTATCTATAAGCTCTACTGTGTCTGCTTCTAATTAGACATATTATCATATACAGTTTTTTACTTTTTCATTTACCCCATGTATTAGGTTGATCAATTTTGAAGGATCTGACTTTCAACCATTCAAACAACATTTATGGTGTAAAAGTATTATCATGATGAAAAAAGTTAGTACTTATATAAACACATCTGAAAGGATTATTTTATTGATTTGTTTGCTATTATCGAACCTAATACACAACCCTCAGAAATTAAGCAAATATGACTGATGAATACTGCAGTAGTTGTTGGAATGTGGGGGACGGGGATGAATGAATATCAGATGAAGTAGCCTAGAAAGCTTCAGAGTATGGAGCATCCCATGGCTGGGATAGTTGAACAGTCTGAGAACAAAGGATGTAAATCAGGATATAAAGGGAATGAGAAAAACAAAACAGAAGACCGTGTAGTGACCTGAACACCTAACTTTGATTAGTCCAGTGATGTCGTCTCTAGTGGACTATATTGTTAAGTAGATTGAGTCTACTCATTGAGTCTAGAAATCATTTTGTGAAGAGAACATTTACTGCCTAACTTTTAAAATAATTTTGTAATTCTGGAATAGTACTTTTGGATTTAATTACATTTGGGCTGGATATATATATATATTTAATTATATTTGGGCTGGATATAGATAGATAGATAGATAGATAGATAGATAGATAGATAGATAGATAGATAGATATAGTATTTTTAAAATGCTGTTTTAAAGCTTACTCATTTTTGAGACTTGGACAGAGACAGGGTGCGAGTGGGGGAAGGGTAGAGAGAGAGACAGAGACACGGAATCTGAAGCTGACTCCAGGCTCTGAGCTGTGAGCCCAGAACCCCACATGGGGCTCAAACTCAGGAACCATGAGATCATGAGCTGAGCTGAAGTCAGAAGCTTAACTGACTGAACCACTCAGACACCCGTATGGTATTTTTTATTTGATTTTTATTTTTGCAAATCATTGCTTTTTCAAGGCTAGTGTGACCGTAAGAATGTAAAAAAAGCTAAATAAGTCAACAGTGTGACAGACTCCACGGCAAAAGATTAAAGTAAGATAGTTTAATTGAAACTGAAATAAGGCCTTGAAACTATATGGAAACCATTGTAACCAGACTGTTAAAGAAAAATTGCACTGCTCCTATCTTAACAAAACTACCAGAAAATACACTCTTCACTCTGGTTTAAGAAGGACCAATTAAGAAAATGCAAAACTGTTTGATGTTAGATAAAGAAAATGATACTTCAGATCTATGATAAACACATTTCAAGATAATGGTTTGCAGATTTGAGGTTTCTGAAAAGGGAGGCAGTTGCTTGATGAACACGGTACCTAAGAGAGTGACTACCACCAAATTAATCTCAGAAGAGAAGGTCTTGTCCCACGGTTGATCCATTCTGTCCTTCGCATCTTGTCAATTTATCTGTGCAAAGAGGAATCGTATAAAGATAGGCTCTTATCTCGAAATATATCATAGAAGGTAGGAGAGAGGCAGAATGCAGAATGAAAGCTATAGGACAAAATCATCAATCTTACGTGTGTGTGGATTAGCATAGGTGGCAGAGAGCACATCAGGAGGAAGAAAGCTGAGGTACTGTCAAAGAAGCAGCTTCAGGAAGGAAAAATCAGTGTTCAAACTAACCATCTGGGTGGGGGTGGGGACAAAGTAATTACTTGTAGACTATTCATTATCTGGTACTTTCTATTTTCCTTTTACGAAAATTGAAAAGATGGTAATTTATACTGATTTGCTTTTTTTCACAAACTCATTAATAAGTCTTAATAAGACACTGCATTATTAATGTCATGTATATACTGCTGGTCGAATTTATACATGAATACATAATTTGTTGTGATTTTCCCGTTTACTACAATTATGTTTATTATATTTAAAATACTTTGGTGTATTAGGTTAATATGAACCAATTCCTTTTTCTTAAAAGATAGTATATATACTCTCCTAGAAAATGTAAAGTAAAAATATTTGGGTATTTATTTTATATAAAGAATTGGAGGAAACAACATTCTCTATTACTTATTTTAGTATGAAATTGCCTCTCAAAATCTAGTTAATACTTTCTTAAACTCTAGGTCTGTGGCTAAATGTATAAAACCACTTGGGCATCTTTATGCTGAATAAATATGTCTTTCATTTCCATTTATTCAACATTAATCAGCAAGATAATCTCTCCCTGGCTACGAGAATAATTTGACAATCTTTGTCACTTTGGTTGTGGAGCAAAAATATAGGTTTGACTAAGAATGATTTATTGTTCCATTGCCATAGTGTATAATATTGTGTAATACAGTAGTCTGGTTGTGATCACCATGTTTATATTATTTTACATCAAGTGTAATCCATTGGTCTATTTTTATTACTCTGTCTCACTATTTGTACACCTTATATTCATGTCTTATAAACCTGGAACATACATAACTTTTGTCTTATTTTTTGTACTCATTTTATACCAACAGTTGTCTCCATATACATATACATATGAATATATTATATGTGTGTATATATATATATATATCTCCTTCTTTATAAGGGAATCAAAAAATTCAGAGGTGGGAACTGACCTTTTTGTTTGCTTGTGAAGAACTATGGTAGGTATTTCACATGTCTACAGTTTTCCCTAGCTATAAAACTGAGTAGTTAGAGACACAGCATCCATTAGAGAAAAGTAAAGCATCCTAACATATTGCTTTTAATATTAAGGCTGCACAAATATCTGTTTGAATACAGAGACACACACACACACACACACACACACACACACACACATTACTAGTACATTCAAGACTATTTATATAATTACATAATTTGTGAACTGAGTGAAAAATGATGGAAGGATAAAAATTATAATCTTCTTTGAGTTTTCATTTCCTTAATTACTCATAAGACTAAGTCAGTGTTCTGTTTGATTAACCATTTGTTTTCAGTAACTTGCCTATTTATGTCTGCATATTTTTATATTGAGGTAGTCTCCTTTTTCATTTTATATTTGAATGAGTTCAAAATGTTATTATAGATACTCTTTATCTTTTATCTGTATTACAAATATTTTCCAGTATCATTTATCTTTCAGCGGTGTTCTGTCTTTCTTGTACAAATTTTTCTTTTCCGGTTACAAACGTAATATGATTTTTTAGTGTAAAAAGTCTGGAAAAAAGCACAAAGTAGTAAAAGAAAAAGAAAAAAAAAATTGCCGATTGCATTATCTAAAGATGTAACTTACCTTATAAGGAACTGCAACAACCAAGAATTGTCTTTTTCATTGTATTATCTCCCATCTTTCATCTTTCCATTCTATTTTCTCAAGGCAACAAGTCATGTTATTTATTTTTAACTTCGTCAAATCCTCAGAGTAAATAAGTTCATGGAATTGAACTCTAGGGCATTGAAAATAGCCAGGAAGTCATTTGCATGGTGACATACATATATAGCACGCATGGATTGGAGATTCTACAAATGAGAGCTTGAATGGGATCACCACTATATGAGGTCCCTCTGCGTAGAGTTATACCAGTATTAACTCATTGACCCTGTAATGCAAACCCTTCTTCTACACTCTGCCTGGGATGCTGACGCTGGTACTCTGAAATCCACTTTTCCCCTTTGCCAGTTGATTTACATCAGACTTTGCCCATCGTGGGTACAAAAGGAGTGTTACAAGGATGGGAGACTTAGAAGGGTTCTGCTCTTCCCAACTGGCTTCTCAATGGCTTATTTTTGCTTTCGGTTCCTATGATGACCGCCCAGCCACACTTCACTCCAAGAGAAGCGTCCTTTTCAAGAGCAGCAGGAGAATACAGTTTTCAATTTTTCCAACACTTAGGAGAACCAGCTTGCTGCACTCCTTTTTGGTGATGGGGTCTTGGCCCTACAAGACCTCTCTTTCCCGCTCAGAGACATCAGCTTCGGATGATCAGTGCCATTTTCTCAGAGTTCTGAAGCCAAGCTCCATAGTACCTCCCTTTAAATTTCTACATTTTGACGATTTAGCCTAGTCTCTTCTTTTCTCAGCTCTCAGGGTGATACCTCTGCCAATAGTGTGATCTCCATAGTACTTATTGTTTGCTTTTTTTGTCTTATAGTCATAACTTTCTTCCTGGTTAACAAAGCATTTGTAGAATATATTTTCTTCATTCAAATTATCTGTGTGACTTATTTCTCTTATTTGGGTGATACAGACATGTTCCTGGAATCCTACATTCACAAAGGTCCCTCCTTCCTCTTCAAATTGCTTGAGTTCTCTAGCCATTTCTCCCATCCCATTCTTATACTTGTTGTCCAGGCTTTATCGTGATTTTCATGTTGACACATGACCCTATGAATCTGTAAACAACTGCTGATTTGTATCCTCTTTTTAACCATATTCTTGAAGGCACATAAAGCCACAGTAAACATGGCACTTTGTCACACAGCACTTGTTCTTTCCTTGTCCTTTCTCTCAGTGTCAGCACTGTCACTGTTGTAACTCCTGTCACCACAATGAGTTGCGACTCTTCACCAAAATACTCAAAATAAATTACAAGAAAAAGGAGCCAAGTGAAAGACGCAGGATTATACAGAACACTTGACTCAGCCAGGAAGGCATGTTATATACGTAACCAATGTATAAAGAAATAAAATAATTTCAGACAGCGATGGAATCAAGAATAATTTTAGCAAGTTGGTGGGCAGCAAAGCCAGCCATAAATAAAAGCAGTAGCAAGAAGAGATTGGGAAGGGGTTTGCCATTATATAGTATGGAACCACTGCTTTGGTTCTAGGTGCAGGAAAAGTAGGGCTTTAAAAGTAGGAAAATGACACAAGTTCTGTTTGAAACTGTCTAAAACGGGGGCACTTGGGTAACTCAGTCGATTAAGTGTTGGACTCTTGATTTTGGCTCAGGTCATGATATCACGGTTCCTCAGTTCAAGCCCCGCGTCAGGCTCTGAGCTGACAGCATGGGGCTTGATTGGGATTCTTTCTCTCCTTTTCTCTCTGCCTCTTCCTCATATCCTCTCTCTTTCTCTCTCAAAATAAATAAATAGACATTAAAAATACGTATAAAAAATAAACTGTGTGAGAAGTATATTGAGCTTTCAGAAATAATCATTTGGCATTTAAACCTAGGCTTCTGGGGCACAAGAAAGGGGTCAAAATTGATGATAAATGTATATATACATTTCATCAAGCAGTTAACTAAGTGTAGATATACAAATGACTATAAATAACACAGAATGTATTTCTGATATTGGTTTCCAACGCCCTGCCAAAACGACGCAGTTGGATTGTTTCCACTGTGGTGCAGCCTAAACCCGTCTTTCCTTGTCCACGCTTGGCGGCTTTCCTCCCAGGTGTACAGCACTATTGTCATTACATCAGCCTAGTTTGGATTTTTGTTTCCTTGAGACAGAACCACTATCTTACTTGCATAAAGAAGAAAAGATGATTGCAATCTCTAAAAGTAGGACCATTATTAATAGTGTCACCGAAGAGGTATTTCTTTCTTTTGATAATATGTGATTTAAGCCTTTATTATTTGAATCTTAGATTTTATGTTTTTATAGGCTCGGCTTGGCTACATAACTATGTCTCTGTGGTACTTTGGGATTTTCCCCATGCCAAATTACAGAGTCAAATTACAAGCATCTCCAGTGTATAAGAAAGCCACTCCTTGACTGAATCTGTAGTGAAAAGCAATTCCCGTTATTAACCAGGATGACATTTATGATATTTTGTCTGTTTTGTTATTAGATTTCATGTATGCTGCCATCCTGTGCTTTGCTATGTAATCACTTCATATAGTAAATGTGGGTTCTATTATCCACAAAGCCAGAGCAAATAAGTGTCAGCAGTAGCTAAGCAAATATACATGGTGGTGGTAAAATTGTAGACCTAATGTACCATGAGCAGTGATCACAGTTTAAACATTCAGATACCCTGCACTACTTCCAGGCACTGAAAGAAACAGTGTAAAAATAATTAGAGAATGTGGGAATATTAATGGACTATCTGACAAAAAAAAGAAAAAGAAAAAGAAAGGTTTTTTGTTGTTGTTCGTTTGTTTCTTTGTTTTTTCTTTTAACAGCTTCCTGAAAAGAGCTAGTAGTTTTCCTTTATACACTCCTTATCAATTGACATTCTTCTCAGTTGTAAGATAAAAGTCTTGGGCCTCATTATGAAATAATATACACATGCGCACATCCTAATCCCACCACAAAGGGACACTTTTGTAGATGCTAATTTAATTACTGTCAGACATAAAGGATTTTCTTCCCACCCTTATTAATCAGATGTTAAAAAATTGGCAACAGACAATAAGCCTTACCACTTTTTAATCTAATTTTCCTTGAAAAGTGAGATAGCTTGTATGCAAGATTTGCTGTCTGCATTAAAAAAAAATTGATTCACAGCTGCAAATATGGACTTAGTTTCCTAATATTTCTTCGTATATGTCTACATAAAATAAGGAAATTATGAAATATATAATGTGCTGTGCTTGCATTTATTTTTATTCTATTTTTAAAGTTTATTAAAATAAATGTGAGTAGAACAGATTGTAATTTTCATGCAAGAACAGATGCTACAGAGGAACAATGATAGCCTTTAATGAAACACCTTTGTGTGTGTGTGTGTGTGTGTGTGTGTGTGTGTGTGTGTGTGTGTGTGAAAATATAAATAAAAATACTTTCATGAATTTCCATGTAATGGGCATAGGAGCTCTAATACTTACATCCTTGGATAAAATAGACACAGAACATTTGTATCTTTGTATGGTGTAAAATTTTTGCTTTTGATATGAAATTGTTCTGCAATATGTTGATTTGTTTCTTTCGGGTTTATTTCTTTCAAATTTAATGTATGGCTGGTCAGCAGAATATTCTGTTGAAAGTAATATGAGGTTTTCAAATCTGCAGACTATCATAACAAGAAAGTTAGCCTTTCTTTCCTATTAAATTATTATTCACTATTATTTTATATCATGTATCTGCTCCATTCAGTGTTCGAACAATTCTGCCATTCAACCATTTTGGTATTTCTTTTCACTAAGGCAGAATGTTGGAGAGTAAGGTTCATTTTCTTAGCTTTAGTTTATTTTAAAATCAGAGAGAAGTATAATAGGTAAAACTTTGTTTCAGAATATATTTTAAATTATTTTGACAGATATATCTAGAGTTGAAGAAGAAATAACTCAGAGTGTCTCATTGCAAATCATAGGCTAGTAGTTCTTAGGAAATAATTTATTTCAAAAAAGTCATATTAAAATAGTTACTTATTTGAATGAGACAAATATTACTCGTTCCTTTTAAATATATGATACTGGTTATAAAAACTATTCTTAATGTAAAAATATATGTGAACATCATAGGCTGTTCCAAAAGACTTTTCACAAATGTGAAAATATTTAAATATGAGTTCTTTAAATTTGATTATTATAATCAGAACATATTAATAAACAACACAGTAAATTCTTAACTCTCCCAAAATTGCCTTTCTGTGTTTTGTGTTTGTAAATCATTACAGACTTTTGTAAACTTTTTGTCATTGATTTTGACAAAAATGTCAATTATGTCCTTTGCTTGTAAAAATCTGTTACATCAACAGATGCTGAATTGTGGAATTCTCAGTAAAGAGGCACAGGCAAAATTGAACCCTACCATCTTCCCCTGCTGAGGAGATAATCAGGGGAGTGTATGTGGGAGGGCCATACAATGACAAAGATGTCTATGTTTCAAAAGTTCTAAAAACCATAATCTCATATTTTTATTAAAATATTATAGAAGATTTTAAAAGTAAAAAAGACTGGATATAAGGGGGAAAATCTTCAACACTTTCAACCACAGCAGTAATAAATGTGCTAACATATTCTGAAGTAAATGATATACCAAGAGTTGTGTTAGAATCACACTTAAAATGGCATGCCCCCAATGACTTTGTCTCATGCAACATGTTGCTTTGCTATGGTAGCCTTAGTGCAGGTAGAGAACAAAACTATTTCTCACAAACCTGGTTATTAATCCGTGACTTACCTGCATTATAAATTATCTACAGATGCTCAGAGCTCTCTCCTTTAGTAGCCAGATATCTGAGCACATATATCATCATCTTAAAGATTTAATTAATGCTGACTTGGGTAGGCAGAATTTTAAAGTGGTCTCCCCAGTGAACCTGGACCTTGTATAATCCCATAGGGTTTGGGTGTGGATAATCCTCTGAAGATAATGAGGGATCATCCCTAGGATTTGGTTAAGTTATAAGGTAAAATTGACTTGAAGATAAAAAGATTCTCTGGAAGAGCCTAATGTCATAATTACCCTTTAAAAAAGAATGCTTTCTCCAACTTGCGACAAAACAAACAAATAAATGAAATCATAATTATCTTGTAGAAAAAATATATTTTGAAGCCATTTGATTAATGTCACATTTTTTAACTATTATAACTTAAGTTACCTGTGTACATCACTCTGTCATTTACAGCATATTGTCACCGTAATGTAGTTCATAAAGTGTTTCTGATAATTTATATTCCCCAGAGGACCTAGTAAAAAATCTACAAAGGTAACTGATGATAATAAGATATTTATGCCAAGCTATTATGAGTTATGATAAACGTTTACTTCACAAGTGTATATTCATATACAATTTAGACATAAACACTTACAGAGTAATCTTGATAAAAATGTTTAATTAAATTGAAAACCCTTAGTATTACATGTCATAAACGATAAGCTCATATTACATGTGACACATGTTCATGTGAGCATAAATATATATGTATATATATTTTTAATGAAAAATAGGTATCTTTAATTAACTTTCCCAATTTTCCTGTCTATAGTTTCCTATTGAGAATTGATGCTCCTGTCCCTCACTAAATACTGCCAGCGTGACAGCCACCTATTCCGCTGTCTTTCTGTTGATATGATATACAATGGCATTCAGTAGCTCCTACTCACAAGATTGATGATATTGTAATTCAGGATTTTTTGCAAGCATTTAGGTTATAAGCTAGATGGGAAGGACAAATCTACCCAGTCTATTACCTCAGCACATGTGTTTTATAGCTATAACAGTCATAATGCTCTCCAAGAGGCCATGTTCTTTTACGGAGGCTGACTTGACAAGCTGCAGAGAATTTGCTGTGATGTTTGGATTTCTGATTTCAAACATCGAGGTGGACTTTTAGTAGTTTTAATAGTTTTTTTTTTCCTTTATTATCTTTAGTATGTTTAAGATCAATCTAATTCTAAAGTGCTTTTCTTTTATTGTATTCCATTTCAAATATTTCCTTACTGTGAGAAATTCTTAATTCCATATATTTGCATAATAGTCTATAACAACTGTATTCGTGTTACTTTTTCTGCCCAATAATGCTCCCCTTGATATTGAATTGATAACAGTGGGCTAAAAATTCCCATTTTTTTGAAAAGTACAATCTACTCAACATGGGACTCAAACTCACTATTCCAAGATCGAGAGTCACATGCTCTACTGACTTAGCTACTTCAGGCGCCCCAAGATTCACTGATTTATTATTGATCATCTGTGTTTCCTCTTACATTCAAAAAGATGTTTGATAGTCTGAAATATTAGATTAGTGTTTGTAGCATTTAAAACTTCAATTTTCCCATTTGGATTTCTTTTACTTTTCTCTATCGCTTCATCTTCTGAATTAGACATTACCTTTTTTCCCTCCTTTCTTTGTTCAGTGTTAGAACAATATTACAATCTCACTTTATACCTTGATTATTTCAGTCATATTTCTCAAATTTCAAATGCCATTTGTCTTAGTCATCATATATCTATTGAGTTTGACATTAAAAATCTTTGCTCTAAGGGTGCTTGAGTGGCTCAGTTGGTTAAGCATCTGACTCTTGATTTCAGCTCAAGTCAGGATCTCACTGTGGGTGAGACTGATCCCTGCATCTGGCTCTGCACTGACAGACTGGAACCTGCTTAGTATTCTCTATTTCCCTCTCTCTGTCCTTCCACAGCTCACATTCTCTCTTTGTCTCTCTCAAAGTAAATAAAAATGTTTGCTCTTTAAGACATCAAGCAGAACATTGATAGTTATAATTACTATTATTCTTATAATTATAATTTAAATATCCACAGTTCTTTACAAATTATTCTCCCTACTTCATGTAATCCCATTTTCTTTTATAATTCCTGAACAAGAATATTTTCTTCTAGTCAGGCCATTTTAATTACCTCCTGAACCAGTCAACTTTCTTTGTCATTGCCTTAATTCTTACTATTGCTAGTCCTTCATCTTGAATGTTCTCTGCCCTTTTGTATACTTTATCCTTCCAACCACCCAGGTAGTCTGCAAACAAGCACTGTAGATAATATTTCATCCCTTTAGGAATTGTTCTCTGTTAACTCCTGCACCAAAATGACTCATTTTACTTTTTATTTCCAAAATTAACTTTTTGAATACCATGTTTAACTGTTTAAAACATATGCAGCCTTGATGTATTATATAGTGAATCCATGTTATATATTTTATCCTATGTCTCTACTATTCTCATCTCTCCACTCCATAACACATGTGAGCTAATGAAAATCATCTATACTTCATGCATATGTTTGAGTGTGCCTCTGTTACTAGAACAACACTAAGGGCAAGTCTATATATCCTGAAATAAATATTAAGCTTCTTTTCTTCTAAATAAGGTGTTGACTTTATATTGAGCTTTCTAATTTTTTTCAACTGAGAACTTCCTCAAATTTTTATTAGAAATATAGACAAAAATCTTTCAGTGTGTCCAATGCCCTTCATGCAACGGTGGAAGAAACTTTGCTGTAACTAGATACTGATGGAAAATTTTATTACAGAAAAAGCTATTTTCAGTAATCTGATATTTTTGGTATTAAAATTTACATGGTTCTTGAAGTGAGATTAATCATTGGTTTTAAAGAAATACATATATTCTATAAAAATTTTGTCATGTCTAGTCAAAGAATTGAACCAATCTCTAAAACTCTTTTAGATAGTCAGATATATTTGAAATCCTTTGAATTCTAGAGAGATATTAATCTAAATCCACATATGATAACACAGTTAACATATTTTTGAAAACTATTTTGAAATTTAATCAGAGCAAACCTAAGAATATTTTCAATACCAAATCTTCATTTTAAAAAATAATTATATTTTAAAGAAGCAACCATCGATATAAGAGTTGTTAAACAAGGTATATTAGATTTTGAAACTTAGTGATAATATTAAAAAAAAAAAAGCTCTACCATAAGAAATGGCAGAGTGAATTAAAGGCGTGACAAACATTTTTCCTATTTTACTTTGTTAGGGCTTCAATTCAGTGTATAAATTCTTTGAGATGGCATTTTTTAAACAAAAATATTATTTGCCTTGAGAATCTGATTAAATATTTTCCTTAGGGATATTAAGAATCACTGGCAGGGAAACGTGGTTAGTCTAAACAGTACAAGGTGCACTAAATCTTGATGAACAACAGTCTGTGCTTTCAAACAAAAAATGAAATATTTCAATTATGGATGCTAAGTTCATTTATGACTTAAAAAATAAAAATCATCTTAATTAGGAAAAATCAAAGGTATGAAGACAGGAATGGTTAACTTGGTCAAAGCATATAAATAGCTCCACCTCAGGGAAGGTAATATAAGATATCCAGTCCCACTAACTTTCAGAATATTAATTGCTCATAAATGTTCATGAATTTATGTGTCATGTTAATGGACTTGTTTGAACATGCACAGATTATTCATTATTCAACTGCCAGTAATTATGCTGGAGATTTTTCATTCTATACTTCTGCACATTATGTAAACTAACCAATTTGAGCCCTTGTCACTGATTTAGAATTCTGCATTTAAATATAAGAAAAGTAGTTATTATAATAATTATAATTCACCATTTCTTTATTTTCAAAGCAAGGAAGAATGCAAGATATATTAGACAAATTGTATGCAATCAGTGATAAGTATGAATATATTTCAAGTGCTTCTTGTTGTATAAAAATTGTTTAAAATTTGAATTGTTGCCTATCCAACAGTATTTATGGTTATTATGAATTTTTAAAGGACGGAATTTGAAAAAAAATCCTGTTAATTTAAATATATATGAAAAAAACAATTCAGTGAACTACTAATTAGGATATTTGTTATTACATTGTTTGTTTCTATGTATACCAAAAATTGTTTTAAAATCTTCCTATCTTAAAAAATCCTATATGTATTATTAAACATTTAAATAAAGAAGAAGTTTGAGGAAGTATAAAAATAAACATATTAATATTTGTTTGCTTTTATTAAGTGTCAGTCATACGTAGTAAGTTGATATGAACTAAAGCAATAGGAATGGTTAGTCCTATTTATGACATTATTTTAATAAGTACGTGTCCATAATGTATAAACTACCCAAAAGTTGTTTTTGTTTTGTTTTTGTTTTGTATGTTTGTTTGTCTTTTTGAGAGGATTAGTACTGTTTATATGTTTTCACAGTCTTTGGAAATATGAACTTGAATCACTTTAGTAATCCTAGAATTGAGGAAAATATAAGACCAATCTAATGACTCTTTTTCAGAAGAACCCTGTTGAACATAATAGTACTATTCTGTGTTATTAAATTGTAGAAACATGCTCAGAGAGGTTTCATTCTGCGTCCATTGAAACAGCGTGGTCAGCTACCATATTGCTAAGAGATTTATTTGATCAATTTTTTCTGTCTTTAGCCTCCTGAGGCACAAATCTTGTGCCCTCTAGGTGCTTCCCTTGTAAGTAGTATTCAAGTAAAACCAATGTGTATCGTTAAGGAAAACTGTATCTAATGAAGATCTCTGTATTTTAATAAAAACAATGTTAACAAGCCATAAAATTTTATTTCTGAGCCAATTACATGTAAGACAGTTATTTTGTTTATATTAAAATAGTTTGGGGTCCATTTCTTATGTTATCCATTGCCACTCCCTTGTCCCCTGCCGATTTAAAAAAATCTAAAAAAGTAGAAGCTACTTAATTAGAAAATTGTGTTTTAAATATAGGATGGCAGGCAGACTATGTAATATTTAGCAATTAGTATTTATTTTCTCTACCATCCTTATTACAATAAAAACTCTTTGAGGGCAAAGAACTTGTCTGTCTTGCTCTGCACATTAGCTCTGACACAACATATGAAAGCAATAGCTATTCCTGAATCAAATAATTACCTTATGATAATATGTGCTTCTGATATTACATGAGATTTTGATGTATTTTGTCAATCTTAGATTTTCTTTAGCAAGAGCTATGTCCTGAATGTGTGTCATGAAAATTCATATGTTAAAATCCTAATATCTGATGTGAAGGTATTAAGAGGTTGAGTCCTTGGGAAGTGCTCAGGTTACGATGCTCAGGCTCCCATTAATAGATTTTGTACCTTTGTACAAGAGACCCCTAGCCCCTTTCACTGTGTGAGGACACAGCAAGAAGGTGCCAAATGCAGACCAGAAATAGGGCTCTTACCAGAATGTGACCATGCTGGTGCCTAGACCTTGGGCTCTAAGCCTCAAAAAATATGAGAAATAGGGGCATCTGGGTGGCTGAGTAGGTTAAGCGTCAGACTTCAGCGTCAAGATCTCATGGTTTGTGGGTTCAAGCCTCGTGTCAGGCTCTGGGCTGACAGCTCAGATCTTGGAGCCTTCTTAGGATTCTGTGTCTCCTTGTTTCGCCCGATTGTACTCTGTCTGTTTCTCTTTCTCAAAAATAAATAAACATTAATTTTTTTAATGTGAGAAATAAATTTTTGTTGTTTTTAAGTCATGTAGTTTGTAGTATTTTATTACAGCAACCTTAACAGACTAAGATAGGAAGTATTTTCCATTTATAAATAGAGAGCCCCACTATTGAACATAAAATATTCTTGAATTCAGAGTTATTTCTTTGTGATTTAAATACTATACAATATTTTTATGACGCATTTTGCTTGTTCGGAATCCAAAGCAATAAAAGAGGACATTATAAAAATAATAGTCCCTGAATAAAATTTTGGATTATGACACTAATTTCCATAATTCTTCTTGGGATGTTACATTCCTTTTTAGACTACCATTTTGCTTGGACATAAAAGGAGCACAAATTGTGATGTTTCCACTTAACTCAGCAATCCAAAATTGTTCAGGCTTCCAAGGTAGAGGTTTCATCAGTTATTACTCATTATTATTTCTATATAATTCTGAAACAGGAAAGTGGTCAAGGATGGATTTGAACTCTCTCTGTATCCACTGTAGACAGACAGATGTGGTCTCTTATCTCCTCCTTTTAGAATATAACTGGATCCCGGAACAAATCAACCATACTGGAAGGAAGTCCAAGCAACCCTGTGAAGAGACTGATGGAGAGGGATGGAGGCCCATGACGATTGCCCAGTCTGAGCTCTTAGTTGACGGCAACTATCAGTGTACCAGCCTTCTTAGTGACTAACCTTGGACGTGTCCATTTTAGTCCTAGGTGAGCTACCTCACCTATCATGCAAATGCTGCATGAAGCAGAGACATAACATACTGCTTTGCCTTGCCAAAATTGAAGATTTGTGAATAAAATTAGTGATTATTACTGTTGTAAGCCACCATATGTTGGAGCTACACATGAATAGATTATCGAAACACCTTTAATGCCTGTAGCCATTTAACAGGTATTTAATGACTGCATTAGAGAAAATGAAATTTGACTCTTTATTGGGATTACTAGATACTGGCTCTGAACTGATACTAATCTCTAGTGATGACCATGACACCACAATCTAGCAGTCAGCACTGCGGGTTATGGAGGTGATGGCTACAAGGCTTTTGGAGGAGACTTGGGGAAAAAGTCTGAGTATAGACTAGCGGCTGCATTGTGGGTGAGACTAAGCTTTTCTTTATTTGAGGGGCTATAGAAACGTAGACATTACATTCAGGCAATGTAAACAGGCCTCTGGAAAAAGAAGCCAAGACTCTTCCATATAAACTGATATAAAGAATCTCATCAGGCCTAGGATTTATTCATCAACATTTCTTAATAAGTTTTTTCCCATCCATCAAAATACCATATTTACTAAGTCTTTAATTTTAATTTGTTGCCGTAATGATTCCATTTATCTGTGAATGTTAGGCATCACCAATAACCCCCTGTAATTCTTGAATCCCAGTAATTCTATTCAGATAAGAGCACCCATTTCCATGTCAACATCCTCTTCCCTAGTCTCTTTGTGAAAGTAGGCAGCATAAAGGTTTCCAAGGATGTTCAACCAAGCATCCATCAATACCCCGATGAGGGAACTGTTTGGCCATAACTCTCAGAGTTGTGATTATGGGACAACTGAGCAATCTGAACATTTTACATGTCCATCTCCTTAAATCTCCGAACCTTTCCTCCGAACGCTCTCTCAAAAAAGTCTTAACGTTTCAACCTCATAGGCTGCCATCAAATATTTTGTTCAAGCTTTACAGCCAAACTGGTGGAATATTAATGCCACTCCAACATGCTCAAGCCAATATCCTAACATTAATCCCAGATGAGTAAATTCATATTGCATTTGTTTTTGTGCTGAATAACAAAGTACCACAAACTCAGTGGCTTAGGAAACTTGTATTTGTTATCTCAAGTGTTCGAAGGGTCCTCTGGTTCCTAGGTTCTTACAGGCTATGGCTGGAGGTTCTGCCAGTTGCTAAAGCCAGACAGCAGTCCGCTGCCATGTAGTGCTCTCCACTTCTTCGTGGTTAGTTCATAACACAGTGTTTTGCTTCTTTAAAGCCAGCAAGAAGAACCTTTAGTGCTCCAGGTTGTTAACATAAATTTTCGCATAAGGCAACCTAATCAAAGATGATCTCCCATCATCTTTGTCTATTCGATTATTTGGATAGAAGCCACAACTGTCCTCACAGGCAAAGGAAGGGGGTTTTACAAAGGCGAATCACTGGGCATCACCTTAGGGTGGCTGTCATTACATACATCAACTAAAGGTTTTCTTGTTAACTAGAGTTATAAACCCCATGAAAAAAGAAAAGTAGTTTGTTGAATAAATAAATAAATTCAACAAAATACTAAGAATTTTACATACTGTAATACATATGTGCGCATTATATCTATTTGAACCTTAAAAATTATATGCATAAGAAATTGTATGCACATTTTAGGAAACCCAGAGTGTCTAATTTTCGGTGAGAATAATCTTATAGAGCTCTGTTTCTTATTTTTATCAATATATATTTATAATATATAAAACATAAGAACAAAAATAAAATTCTGATTAGATGAGCAGTTGCCGGTTTTTATCAAATTTTCTCTGGTATTCATTCCAACAGTGTATTTCTCTCTGGCTCCTGACATATACTTTATTTCAATCTTAAAACATCACATATTTTAGCAGGAGTTTAAAATAGTTATCTTCCAGTCAGGATGCAGGCGGTGATGGATGCAAGTTGGTTCCCTGGGGACCTTGTTAGAGAAAATCACTCATATGTTCAGTGAGCATTTGAACAAATGGACCTGCTGTTCTACCTAATGCTAGTGTAATTCCTTGATATATGGTCACTGTGTGTGACAATTGACGCTGTCACTTAGATCGTAAGCATAACATTTCTAAACTCAGTCATAAAAGCTGCATATTAATGCTCCTCTAAGGGTTATCACAAACGAGACAAATTCTGGTCTAGGCAGTCAATTAAAAATAAATGCATGTCCTTAGTTGAGGAAATTAAGACAATATTCTGTTTATTTATATTTCTTTGTATTAAGGCATTGTAGAAAGCTCTAGTTGAGCATGCTTCTTGAATAGATTGTATTTTTCAGGTAATAGCTGTTTCATTAGACAGCTTTGCTACTGTGGGTAGGACTATCCAATCATTGGAGAGAATGAATCTATTTATGGCTTGTGTAAAGCTGCCAAAAATAACTTTAATCTGGCCTTCATGACCTAAACTAAAGCATTTAGATTGATTTCCGTAAATAAAATGATACCAAAGATTCCAGGAGACATCTTTGTGGATTAAGCCTAGTGGTTGCTCAGGTGTTTAACACAAAAGTTGAAAATACCAAAGTACATTTATACACAATTTCTCTCTTTCTCTGTCTATATATTTCTCCCTCTCTGTAGATACACACATATATCAATGCACAGTTTCTCTATTGACATTCTTTAAATGGATCCAAATAATACTTAATCTGATTTCAAAAGGAAAAAGTTTTCTAAAATGTGTTTCAAAGATGTTATATAGCTATTTAATACCATATCCAGTATTCAAATAAGGAATTAGAGAATAATCTAATTTTATCTACATTAATAAAAGTGAATAGCAACCGAATAAACCAGAAATTTAAATAATCCAAAAACTAAATGTGTTTGGCATTAAAACTTGATATATTCACTTAATTTAAATAAGTATTTCTTGAATTCTAGAAATTGAGTACATTACCATAGATTAAATTCAAAGTCTCATGAAGAACTTACTTTAGTATTAAGTGATCAGCTTTTTTCCCTTTCCAATAAGTACATTATAGTTTTTGTTCTAGTGGGTTTCCTCTTGTTTTGAAATTTTTCTCTCCTAAATATTGAAGAATTAAATGTATTCATCCAATAAATATCAGTAACCTCTATACTAATGATTAACTTTTATGCAATAAAATGTGTGTATAAAATATTAAATAATCAGGAAGCAAATACATAAATACGACTAATCTCTTTATTAAAATATTCAATGTATATCTCTAAATGTGTTTTTTAAGTTCTTTTATTTTGAGGAGAGAGAGAGCACATAAGTAGAGGAGGGCCAGAGAGGATGGAAAGAGAGCATCCCAAGCAGGTTCCAAGCTGTCAGCACAGAGCCTAATGAGAGGCACAAACCATGAGATGACAACTTTAGCCGAAATCTAGAATTGCACGCTTAACCAGCTGAGCCATCTATGTGCTCCTAAGTAAACATTTTTTAAGCCTGATTTTTCTAAATTCCCAGTTTAGTAAAAAGAAACATGATTATTGAATAATAACACTAAATAAATTCCACCGCATATTCTATATATATGTATTTAATATGTTTGTGAGATTTAATAACTCTATTATACACAAAGATGTATAATTTCCTAAGTAAATTGAAACATGGTAAGAAGAGGAAAAGAAAACTTTCATATAATATCACTGAAAATCAAAGAAAGAGAAAAATTATGCTTTTTCCTCTCTTTCAAAAAGAATTTGGAATGCCGGCTTGAGTTTGATAGACCACTTTAACTAGAAGAAGCAAAGTAAAGTTGGCAATATGATCAGTTAAAGGACAGGAAACAGCACCTCGTGTCTCAGATAGATGAATTCCAGTAAAGAATGAAAGAACTTTCCCAATTGTTCTCCAGTCACAGATAGAGAATATCACTGAGATTTAAGAATCAGTGAACCAGGCATGAACTTTCTGTGATAAGGAGACGATAATCACACAGCACATGTTGTGAGGTATACAGTCTAGACTAGGGATCAAATAGAGGATGTTCCTGAAATGGAGAGGGTTAGTAGTGATTCTGTTCACTTCTGATGAGTACTCCTTTGGGTCTTAACAGATTGTAGTGACCACCAGGGCTCGATGGTGCTAAAAAGACTGAGCAGGAAGTACATCAGACCTTCAGTAACAGAGTCAATGAGGACAGAGGTTGCTGTCCAAAAACCAAGTGAAATGGCTTAAACTCAACTGAAAGATATTAGGTAATATAAAATATAAATAAATAAATAAATAAATAAACAATTACACTAACAATCACATGTAGTACATTACCTAAATGCACTACAGAAATTTATCCTTTGTGGCATTAAATTTGTTTTTATATTTTATACATATCATCGTTTAAGAGTTTACTCAGGTACTTCCAGTAAATGGTAAATTATTTAATAGCTTATTGAAAAATATACTACATAAATAATTTTTACTTAAGGATGGAGCATTGAATTCACAGCTTGTTCTAATTGAATGAATAAGAATTATGTGGCAGGTTTATATCATTAATAGATATAAAATAATGTTAGACGGTTTTTCTTTAAGAAATCCATTTATAACATGTCCAAAAACTATTGTAAGTATACTAACCATACGGATATACAAAGTGCAAACTTCTTTGAATTTAAATCATACGGGGGCACCTGGGTGACTCAGTCGGTTGAGCGGCCTACTTCAGCTCAGGTCATGATCTCACGGTCTGTGAGTTCGAGCCCCACATCAGGGCTCTGTGCTGACGGCTCAGAGCCTGGAGCCTGCTTTAGATTCTGTGTCTCCCTCTCTCTCTGCCTTTCCCTTGCTCATGCTTTCTCTCTATGTCTCTCAAAAATAAAATAAAATAAAACAAAAAAACATTGAATTTAAATCATATGTACACACACACACACACACACACGGGAATCCTCCAAATAATGTAAACTGCATATACAGATATTTAAATCAATTTTTATAATTGCCATTGACTAGAACCAAGATTATATTACTATTCATCCTTCATTTACATAAATTATGAAGACATGGTTTATAATGTTGGGAAATAATTTTCTATGCATCTCTCTCATTCTGAACATTTTGCCATAAGGTGTAATGACAGCTTTGGTTCTGGACTATTGCTGCAATGATATTTGTAATAGCAAACATCCTGGGTAGATGGATGTAGTGTTGTGTACAAAACAGAGAATAAGTGTGTGATTCCAATATCTTCTGCCTACATCTATGAAATGTGGCAGGCTAACTTATAAACATGCAAGCAAGGTACAACTCAGATCCTTCACCGTTCTTGATAGGCAATTAAAATGGAGAAAAGCTTTCCTTTCCCCTATGTTCATCTGTTTTGTTTCTCAACATCCACATATGAGTGAAATCATATGGTATTTCTCTTTCTCTGACTTACTGATTTTGCTTAGCATAATACTCTCTAACTCCATCCATATTGTTGCAAATGACATGATTTCACTCCTTTTTGATGGTTGAGTAATATTCCGTGGTTAGATGTACCACATCTTCTTTATTCATTCATCAAAGTTGCTGAAGAGAGGTGGGCAGGGAGATGGGTTAAATGGGTGGTATGAAAGAGGGCACTAGTGATAAGCACTGGGTGTTATATGTAAGTGATGAATCACTAAATTCTACTCCTGAAACTACTATTATACTATATGTTAACTAACTAAAATTTAATTTTGTAATGTTTGTTTATTTTTTGAGAGACAGAGAGTGAGTGGGGGAAGGACAGAGAGAAAGGGAGACACAGAATCTGAAGCAGGCTTCAGGCTCTGAGCTGTCAGCATAGAGCTCGAAGTTGGGCTCAAATTCACATACCATGAGATCATGACCTGAGCTGAAGTCAGATGCCAAACCAAGTAAGTCACCCAGACACCCTCTAAAATTAAAAAAAAAAAAGAAAAATGATTTATAAAATTGGAGAAAAACTGTAGGAAAGAAAAAAAAAAAATCCAGGCAAACTTGATATCTACAATAAAAGATAACCAATGACCCTATCATAACTTGGATCACTGCCAGTAACTTTCTAGCTCATCAGCTGTCTTATTTAGCTCACATATAACAAAGTGAAATGTTATTGCTAACTTATTCGAATATTTGTTTCACCTGGGTTGCATGCATCCCTTCACTTATTATCCTGTGCCTGATAAAGACACACAAGCTGTTTCATGTTCACTAGTAGTCATACCTGGTTGAACCATAAGGTATTCAATACCTATCCCTAAATGGATGGCTAAATACTTAATGAATACAAACACAAATAGACAACAACAACATAACATTTTATTTTAAAGTAACATTGAATCACATGAAAATTTTAAAGTATATAAACACAATGAGAGAGAGGCACCAAACTCAAGAAACAAAAGAACAGACCTGGTAAACAGGATAATACAAAGAGAATATGATACTCAATAGAATTAATATTCTCAAAAATTTGAGAGCATATCATGTCCATGAAATGAGCAAAGGATGTTATGTAATATGCTCATAATAGCAATGAAGATTAGCACATCCGGAAATTAAAATGTGATATGAATAAATTAACATACGTAATAGACTGAATATGTCAATTAAAATCATCAAAAATTCGATTATGATATATGACCAAGCTAAGAAAATCAAAGATCCACTGATAAAAGTCAAAGTGAAGGAACATGAAGGAAAATGGAAAACGAAAACAAGTATCCCCAACTGAGACTGTTTTAGAATTCTCCACAATAGAAGTTCTATCCTGAGAAAATAGAGGTATTTCAGGAAAATATAAGATAAATAAATAATGGAAAAACTTTTTAAGAATTGAAAAATAAGCATGCCTTTAAAGAGACTTAGAGAATGTCAAGCAATATTGGTTAAAATAAAACAATTGGAAATAACAAAAACCCATAAATAACTCATTTGAAGGAAATAAATAACATGGGAGACTCTACCAGATATTGGTACTCATTTTAATCAAAACACAGTGATTGTCTTGTCTAACATTTATCTCATGCACTAAAATCAACCTCTTTAACTTTTGCTTATTACAATTGCTCAGTCTAGTCTCTAAAGAAACTTTACATCTTTGTTTCAGGCATTCTCTTTACCTAAATGAGTCGATATGCTCATTTTGAATTTGCTGTTAAGATGAAGGAATAAAAAGAGAAGAGAAAAAATGTAATTTTCTCAAGATTGTCATTGTAACGTGGGATGGACAGGCAACGATCTCTTCTAATGCCATCCAGCTTCTGCAGAACTTGTGGGGCAAATCATCTTTTAACTTCTGTGATGTAGTAGTAATGACTCTTTCCCAATCTGTGCTGTCTAATTTGTTTTTCACAGTTTGCAAAAATAGGAGGCATATGGCCATTTTTAGAAAGTCCATATGTAACAAAATGCATACTACTATATGAAGAAATAAGTAATCCATTTTTAGAAACAAATATGTATACTATGTTAAATTTCTGTCTATTAGTCTTTGAATTTTCCATTTTCGAGATGATAAAATATATGATATAGGTTGACATATTTATCTGTGTAAAAATAATCATCATCCACCTCATTTAAAATGTTGAATCATTTAATTTCTATATAATATTACATTTTAATAAAGCATCCCATAATTTGTTTAGTTATTTTTAATTCTTCAAATTTAAGCTTTCAATATTATATAGAATGCTCCAATCAATGCCAGTATAATGCTATATCTTTTAAAAATGGTATTAAAATATCACAAGATAATTAATGGATTAAATGATAAGATGCTATGAGAAACTTCTGATACACATTGATAAATTGTTTTCAATGAAACATTACCACTTTACAATTCCTGAAACATTTTATAGGCATGTGCATTTAAGTGTATCGTGTCTACTGTTGACTGTTCTTTTATTATAAAAATCATTCAAGTATATAAGTAAAAATTCATGTCCCCATTTTAAATGTTATCCCTCTGATTATCACTGAGTTTGCTATATTAAAAATGTGTATTGTCAATGTTCATATTATTTTACACCTTTTTAAGTTAACGGTAGTGATTTAGATGTGTTTTTGGAGTCAGGTAGATGAAGGTTTTATTGCAGCTACAGATTAAATATGTCACCTCAGGTGACTTACTTAACTTTCATAAAACTCGTCTATAGAGTGGGGACATACAGGAAGGTAGTTTCTAATATTGAAGGTATATAGTCTTTTGAAAAGATTATTTCATACAATAAATATAGACTATAGAGTGGACAGTTTGGTATCGTTCTGGCTACAGGACCCACAGCAGATTGAACGGTGTTCGGTTTTAGAGATTCTAGCAATTGTGGGGAAATGGAGAAAGTAGGCAATTATAAAACATTTAAAATAGAAACAATAGATCCTGGAGATATGGTCTGTAGGGGAAAAGGTAAAAGACAAGTCAAAGATGATTCCTAATTTTGTAACTTACAAAACGTAGTAACTTCTTTATCCCTCTCTGAGAAGTAACATAGTGGAAAATCACAGTTCAGAGTAAGAAGAAGAGAAATTGGTATTGAGCATATTTTGCATCCTTTTTAATAATTTAGACCTTTGGTGCTGTAGATTAGAGAATAAGATAGTACACTGGTATAAATTTGTGAGGATTTTATGTATGAGTGGCAAACAATTCAAGGACACATATGAAGACGGCGTGGGATCGAGTATTGAGTTCAAGTAGAGAAGACCCTAAAACTTCAGTAAAAACGTGAATAATTGATGAGTTGAGGAGAATATGTTTAAAATAAGAAGGAAAAATAGTTGGAGAGTAAAAAAAAAAACTATATGTGATATAAATGACGGAATCATAGTTGGCTCCATGATCTTTGTGCCAGTTTTACCGTGATTAAGTGACCATATGGAAGAAATCATGGATGAATCTCCTTTGTTTAGATTGCCTTATATACCAAATGGAAAGGATTTTTCAGATATAATAAAGGCTCTAAATCAGCCAACTCTATGTTAGTGGAAGGAGATATTATCCTAGTCTTGTTCTAATCAGGTATCTACAAGGATGCTGTTTCAACAATGGCCTCAAAGAAGCAAACAGCCACATAGTAAATCACTTATGGAGAAGGAGCTAAAGACCCCAGTCCTACAAGTGTCAGAGAAGTGAATTCTGTTGACAATCATGAAGCTCATTTATAGTTGAGTTCCAGAGGACACTACAGTCTGGCTGACATCTTGATTGACTGCGATGTTTTGAGATCCTTAGCAGAGGACCTAGCTAAATTCTGCCCAGACTCCTGACCTACAGAAACAGTAACTGAAAAAGGTAATGTTTCAATCTGCTTGTCTTAAATTTGTGGTAGTTAGTTTTACAGCATAGAAAATACGTATGTAAGGGCAAATCAGGACTCCAAAAGACTAGGATGGACCAATCAATCAGGTCCCACCCCTCACTAGACCAGCCCGGACCAATTAATCAGGTTCCACCTCTCACCAGACCAGCTGGGACCAATCCTAGAGCACCTGTATCCCCTCCAAATAGATACACCTGTTTTCCGCTTTGGAAAGGAACAGGACCCTGACCCTTCCTCAGCCAATTGGCTAGGGCCACGACCATCAGACCATCACCCCTCCCACTACTTTAAAACTCTTGTGCCTTTGGAACTTCTCTCTCTCTCCCTCCCTCTCCCTCCCTCCCTCCTCCCCCCCTTCTCTCTCCCTCCCCACTGCTGCCTCGGTGCAGGTATGAGATTGAGCTCGAGCTAGCTCGAATAAAGGCTCTTTGTTCTTGCATCGGGCTCGGCTCCCTGGTGGTTCTTGGGGTTCCCGAATTCTGGGCATAACACATACATAGTGGTATCTCAAAAGTCAAACAAAAATATTTTAAGGAAAATGTGATGAATAATTTCGCAAATTACTAACAGGACAAAGATGGTTGGGAATGACAAATAATCCTCGCTGAGTAATGGGGATGTCATTGATAAATTTAGCTAGAGCTGGTCTGGTGGATGACAGGAGTGCAAGGTAGGTTAAAGTGGGTCAAGAAGGGGGTGAAAGAAGAGTTAATAGTAATTATGAAGTAAACTTGTGGAAAGGTTTCATTCAGAGATCTAAGGAGATTGTCAACGGGGGAATTAATTTGGAAAGAGAAGATTTGTTTGGGGTTGTCAATATGTTCTTTTTTAAACACAAGAGACTTGGAACTTTTTAAAGGTCCTTTATAGATTTAATTGAGGGGGCGCCTGGGTGGTTTGGTCAGTTGGGCTCAGGTCGTGATCTGCAGCCTGTGAGCTCAGGCCCCACATCTGGCTCTTTGCTGTCAGCACAGAGCCCATTTTGGATCCTTTGTCCCCTCTTCTCTCCTCCTCCCCTACTTGCCGCCCCTCTTTCTCAAAGATAAATAAACATTTTTTTAAAGATAAATATTTAATCGAGGAGTGACTAATGTAGGGTGAGGTGACCTCCACAATAACTTCACTATCTCGCTAAATATTTGCGTATTAGATCAAATATTGTCAGTGATTACTCACTTAACTATAAGCCTCTGAGAATAAAAAATTAAAAAAATAAAATAAGCTTTGATTTATTTTTTTGTTAAAAAATGCTTTATTTATATAGTTTTGTTTTCTGTATGTATATAAGGACAGATTTTGTTCAGGTGTCTGTCATGATGAATTAACTTTTAAATTTTATGTGTAGCTATTTACAGTTGATGGTATCATAAAGATGTTGCAGTGCCTTCTGTGCAGGTTGACCTGAAATTTATTTTTTAAGAAATTCAAGTATTTTAATCAATAGATGACACATATACATTTTTTTCTCTCAGCTGTTAGTGACTTTGATAAAAAAAAAGTCACCTTACCTGAAGCGATCACTTACCTTTCAAAGTAGAAATGAATAAAGCATAAGGAATTTATCATGTTTTCAATAGCAATTGTTTGGACATTAGTAACATGATAAGGCAATTACCTATATGTTCAGAGTTATTTACGGATGAGCTTAGAATATATTTTTAGGGGCACTTGGGTGACTCAGTCGGTTAAGCATCTGACTTCGGTTCAGGTCATGATCCCACACTTCATGGATTCAAGTCCTGCATTGGGCTCTGTGCTGACAGCTCAGAGCCTGGAGCCTGCTTCAGATTCTGTGTCTCCTTCTCTCTGTGTCCCTCCTCCATTCATGCTCTGTTTCTTTCTCTCAAAACAAACATTAAAAAGTATTAAGAAAGGAAAAAGAATATATTTTTAATAGTAAACCCAAAGGCCTCAAGAATTTTTCTCAGACATTGAGAAATGTGTACCAAACCTTTAAACACATGTTCCCCTCCGGTAGTTATTTCTATAAAAAATAATCGTTTGCATGGCAGAAATTTTCAGAACCCATAATAAATAGTAATTTGTAATATTTCAGAAACTTATGGTGAACAAAAAAAATAACAATATTTAATATTTTCATTATAATGAAATAAAAAGGAATTAAAGGGACAATTGCTATGCTTTTGTCTGACCAAAGAAGTAATAGGGGAAAGAATACTCATAATCTTTATAGATACATTCTAATATATATAATATACAATTTTACACATTTTACACATGAACATTAAGTAACTAGGGAAGCATTAATGAAATAAACTGTTGTTTAAAAACCTATACAACATGTAGAGGTGTGTGAGTTCACAAGGTACTGAGAAGCATGGACAGTGACTATTCCTTTCATATCTTTTCTTATAAAAAATTTAGGCTTCGCATAGTGCCACTAGAAATCTGACATGTTCCTTCTTCCTAATTAATTGCTAGGTGTCATGTATCTTGCTTATTAAGATTGTTAGAGTTTTCCATATCAGCAGAATATGAAAATAGTTATGCTTCACTGCTTTGCTCAATGTTACGTGCCCGAACTATGAAAAAATGGTTAAAATATATCCTTATCATGATATTTGTTGAAATACACAGGAAAATCTATGCCTCAGACCCAACAAGGAACATGTCACAGTTTGATGGCATTAGTATTCAGGCGCATGCAAGCAGGAATGTTCTTGGAACTATGAGAAGGTGCCTTGCTCCACACAGATGGCACAGCGTATTCAGCATTTGGGGCCTCCAAAGACATGTTCCTCAAGTTTTCTTTCTTTTAATAAAATGAATACAGAAGGGTATCTCAAGGTCTGTGAGATCTAGAAGAAGGCTAAATTATGTGTGAATATTAATACTTTTCTAACACACACACAAATGCGTGCACACACACACACACACACAGACACACACACACACATACCTCAGGTGGTTGAGCTGGTTTCTGCAGGGATGCATTTATCCAATCTTTTGTTTTCGGTATAAGGGTTAAATCCGATTTATCATGACCTCTAGAATTACAGAATATTTAAAAATCCAAGCAATTCAGCCTGTAAATGAAAGCTGGGCTAAAACTTGAAACACAGGAAATATTTTTATGATTCCAGAACTGTTGGGACACCTGAGTGTTCAGTCAGTTAAGCATCTGACTCTTGATTTCAGCCCAGGTCATGATGTCAAGCTTCCTGGGTTCAAGTCTCGCATCAGGCTCCATGCTGCTCCCCCACTCTCTCTCTCTCTCTCAAAATAAATAAATAAACATTTAAAAAAATTCCAGAACTGTTTGTAGCACAACTGCAGTGGTTAGTAATAAAATAAGGCTTAAAATTATTACATGCATACAATTTATTAATCGGTTTTGTGAATTTATCCTTTGTTTGTCAATATAAATACCAGATGCTTAATTTATATTTCTACTTGTAGTGTTTAAGTAAAAGAAAAAAAAGTTTCTTGCATTTAACTCATTGTTTTACTTATAGTTTAATGCTGATGGTATGGGTTCTTAGCCAGACTTCCTGGGACTGAGTCATAGGTCTTACCAGTGACCTTGAATTAGATACTTAAACTCCCAGCTTCTCACTTTTTCAAGTGTTAAATTGAAGATAATAGTAGCATATACTTCACAAGGTTGTTATAAGGATTGAGTACTTTAATATATGTGAAGTGCTTAAAACTGTCCCTGGCAGATATGAGGTGCTTTATAGGTACAGATATTAGCACTTAACATGGGGCCAATTGAAACCACTTATGTTCTTTCTTAGGCAATACAACTTCTGGAGGGCTTTATTCACATTCTGATCATGTAAATATATTTTTATGTCACGGTTATAGATGCATAAGCCTAAAAGCATTTAATTAGCCCCAGTCATTTGCCAGATTCAGATCTGAACTGTAAGTAAGCTTATCAAATCCATTAATGTTTTTGGCCCATGACTCATGATTTCCCTATATCTGCCCACTAACAACTACGCAGTGCTTTATTTCAGGAGAATGGTTCAATAACACTGAATATGTGTTTTAGTAGTACTTATTCACATGTTTTAAACTTTTAAGCAGATGAATGCTGTGCAAAGTTAACTGAAAAATATGAGGATAAATAAAAGTTTTAAAGAGTATATTGGCCGGTATTAGTAAAACTACTCTATCTTGTGCAATTCCATTTTGCTGCAAGTAAAGATTTTCAGTGAAGGTCCTCATTAAGTATTCATGTGATTGTAAGTTTTGAAGAACTTATGCACAAAAGTCCAAATGGCAATAGTAAGAGTTGAAAAGGAAATGCAATGGATAGCTAATTAAAAGTGTGCCAACGTTATGGATGTTTTTCAGCAATTAATGAATCAAACTAATTTGAGTTCATATATATATATATATATATATATATATATATATTTGCAGGGAGAAGTTCTCTTTCCTCAGATTCTGCAGTACCAAGCTGCTATCTTTCAGTGAAGTAGGACTTATCTACTAATATGGGCATGTGCAATTCAATCCATTTTAACTCTTTCCTCCAAATATTACATGTGTTATTGTAGTTTTTTTTTTATTTTGCTTTATTTTAATTATTTTTTCTGTATACTATGCTTGCATGCTGGTATAATTAAAAAAACAATATTAATATAATACTCGGAATGCTTAGGGTAGTTTTGAGAACGTTTTGCTCTATTACGACAAATCATTTTTGTGTTGATTTTTAGTTATGCATTTGTATTTCTTCTTCTTAAAGCTTCTCAGTTTCCTCCTGAGGAGAAACATCCTCTTCCACAATCAGTGCATGGGGTGTGACTGATGTCACTCTGCGCTCCAGAAGTAGGCACGTGTTTTAGCGTGGCGTGTTAGAGCACCACGCACCCACCCATGATTTTTCATGGGAGAACATGTTACAAGCCTTGCTAAACAGAGCCGCATCCAAGGAATTTACTCAAACCATTTGGAGAGAAGGGATTTTCTTCTGGCCTTACTAAATCAGAGCTCTCAGTCACAACGTGAAGAAGGCTATAAAGCCAGCTTAGAGGAAAGCAGGGTGAAAGTTGGAGAGTGACGAGAAGTGTTCTGATGTCATCCCACAACTGAATCCATCTTTGTGAAAGTTCCAGTGCATCTTTTCAGTTAAGTAACCTTTAGAGTTGCGTAAATGAATCAATTTCTTTTGGGTTTTAGCCATTCGAATAAGGTTTATAAAACATAATACAGTCGGTATTTATATGTATGCTTTTTATTTTTATTTTTTTAAGTTTATTTATTTACTCTAAGAAAGAGAGAGAGCACAACTGGGGGAGGCGGCAGAAAGACAGGGAGGGAGAGAATCCCAAGCAGGCTCTGTGCTGTCAGTGCAGAGCCCAATGTGGGGCTCAAACCCAGGAACCCACAAACCCACAAACTGTGCAATGATGACCTGAGCCAAAGTCAGACACTTAGCTGACTGACCCAGTCAGGCTCCCCTTTATGTATGCTTTTTAAATAGATTCCCACTGCTGTGCAACCAGCACCACCATCAATCCCAATAATCTGTAAACTGAAGCTCTATACTTACTAAAATTTCTTTGTAGTGAAATAGAAAGGCCAGAAAGCATTACATCTCAAATAGGAATGCTCAATCTAGATGTTGATTACAGGGATAAACCAATATGGTATTTTTCTCCTTTCTTTACAATGGCCTGTTATAATTAAAACAATAAAGAAGATGCAGTACATTATCCATATTTCAGATCTTCTTCCATTATTTAGGAGAGTATCTGAGGTGAATTTTCTTATATCAACCACAGAAGAGATGATACAGAAATACATTGAAATACCAGTTTTATTAACTACTAAAAACACCTAGTCAGAACTAAATCTTAAAATTGGTCATTCATAAATAAATTTTTTTCAAATATATATAAAATTTGAGGTGACTGGGTGACTCAGTTGGTTGGGTGTCCAACTTTGGCTCACATCATGATCTCACAGTTCATGAAATCGAGCCCCGCGTTGGGCTTTGTGCGGACAGCTCAGAGCCTGGAGCCTGTTTCAATTCTGTGTCTCCCTCTCTCTCTGCCTCTCCCCGGATCATACTCTGTCTGTCTCTCTCAAAAATAAATAAACTTAAAAAAATTTAATATATATATATATATATATATACATATATATATAGGTAGATAATTGGACTATCAACAATCAACTATAATAATATTCATGCTTTACTGAACCTTCTAAATTTTTTCACAGCATCATAGAAAGTCTTAGAAATTCTTTGTTTTCCATATATCAAATGTGAAGGTAAAATGTTGTATACCTTTATTCTAAATGAAGTTTTGTGGTGACCATGACATTAAATATGTGTACCGATATGCAAATGTAAATGTAAGATTTCATATTTACCAAATCAAATAGATAAAAATATTTGTTTATTTATTTATTTCGAGCAAGGGAGAGAGAGAGAATGCAACTGGGGTAGGGGGCAGAAAAAAGAGAGAGAGAGAGAGAGAGAGAGAGAGAGAGAAAATTCCAACCAGGCCGGCGCGGAGTCCAGTGCAGGGGCTCAAAGTCACTAACTGTGAGACCATGCATTGAGTGGAAATCGAGAGTTGATGCCTTAACTTACTCAGCTACCCAGGTGTCCCAGATTTGAACATTTTTAAAGAATGATCCGTATCTTGAGGTTATTGATTATTATAAAGATAAATATTCAAAATGTCTGAAAATGTTGGCATATTTAGTGTGAAAACATAATTAATAGACTCTTTTTGCCTTTTGCATCTGGTCTATACTTCACAACTTGGCAGGTAGCACCAATTATAAGGTGTTATTTTGGAAGAGTGGAGACCAAGAGACCCTTTTCTGATATAGAAACTGCTGTGGTGGTTGAGGTGGGGGATGTGGACAAAGAAAATCTTTGTTTGCCTCTTTACAGGAATATTAGAAACAGTAGCTCTTCTTACTCCAGATAGAAAGTAGATTTCTAACACATTTTTATCTGAAGACTTGGGTTATGTGTGGCTGACTTCTCCTTCCCTATACTGCAGACAAGATATATTTCTCCACTGAGGGATGTTTAGCTTGGTAAAGTGATTTCATTAGTTCACTGTAACATAGATGTAATCTGGGCAGAAGTCATCGCGGTGTTCGCACAGCTGTGTAGTGGTGTTTATTCCTGGAACTTTAGCGATCTGCCATGGGAACCTACAGCATGCCCCTGTAGAAGCTTCCCCTTAGGCTGGGACTACGGGGAAAACCGGCTACAAAACGGAAGCGAGGTGAGTTCAATCTGCCGCTTCAAGGAAAGCACTACCAGCCTACAGACTGAAGCACAGCCATCTAATTACTAAACCTACTCAACTGAAGTCACTCGTTCTACAGAAACTGCATGTGATAATGGCATATCGTTGTAAGCCACTGAGATTCGGAGTGTGTTTTTACACAGCACCATGACAAGAATTGATTTTCACAGGTGTTGATACATAGAGCCCCAAACTAAAATTTACAACATTAGCTTTGGATTGACAACTGGTGGAAAGGAAACTCATAAGAAACATAATTTCTATAATTTATAGAGAAGAACAGGAAAACTAAGGCAGGATTCCTTTGGTACAGTCTTGAGGTGGAATTCCTTACGCAGAAAAAAACTCTTTTTATACTCTTCCTTCCTTCAACTGAGTAGGTGAGGCCCACCTCCATCATACAGGATAATCTCTAAAGCAATTAATTGTAAACATTAATCACATTTACAAAATATCCTTATAACAATATCTAGACTAATTGTTAACCAAATAATTACACCAAACACCATAAGAAGTTAACAGAAAAAAAATTCAACCATCACAGTAGCCATAATTAAACAAAGAAAAAGAGGCATATCCTGAAGAGGTGTGGTTGCAGTTTTTCAGGACATGGAGTTGACTGGTATAAAAGGGGATTTAACTTTCAGAATTCTACACATATGTTAAATACTTGGGAATTATCATGTGATAACAATATCAATATCAATTTTGTTATTGATGACAAAATATCAAATAACTTCAATATTTATTGAAGAGACTACAAAAGTAAGTCTCTTCAATAAAATTTATTGCTCATAATATATAGAATAATTTCACTTTTTTAAATTTATTTTTTAAGTGTTTGATACTGACTTGCAGTTTCCCCTCCGTGATCTCCTTGTCTGCTTCGGTATCATGATTTGGCTGCCTACAAATGTGAGTTCATGATGTTTTCACTATCCTGTTTTCTGGAAGAATTTTTGTAATTTCGAAATTACTTGTTTGTAAATTTTTGTTGGAATTATTTGTTGAAGCCATTGTGTCTGTAGTTTTGATTATGGAAAAGGTTTTGTTTAGATTTTAAATATTTAAATTACTATCCAAATTTTCCATTTAATTGTGTTTCAGTTAAATTGTATTTTTCTAGTAATCTATGAAATTTAAATGTTCATTTTCTGGCAGTATACTTTTCACAATATTAACTATTGCCATTTTAATTTCACAGGATCATAATCATGTCCTCTTATTTTTTCTTGTCAGTGGTTATGGCACCTTCAGTTTTTACTTTTATTAATTTTGGTAAAGAGTTTCTTGAGAGAATCAGTTTTGTTTTTGATGACTTTATCCAATTTTTAAATTTCATTAAGTTATCTCGTATTTTTACTACTCTTTCCCCTACTTTCTGTGGGCTACTAACTTTTCTAGATTCTTGAAATACATCCTTAGGTTTTTGAAATTCTTTCTTCTTTTATAATATATTCATGGCAATAAACTTCTCTCTGAAAATGGATTTAGTCGCTTACCACACTTTTGGTTTCTAGTGTTTTCCTTATCTCCCAGTCCAAGATATTCTAATTTTCAGGATGTTTTCTTCAATGGCCCGTGAGGTATTATATAATATACAAAATATATCTTATATATTAAGTTGTAAACATATGGCAGTTTTGTATATACATTTTAGGTATGGGTTTGCAGCCTTTTTTTTTTTTTTTTTTGTGAGGCAGATGTTTCTTTTTGCTTTACCTAAAATCGTATTATTAAAAGCATAGATTTTGGGGCTGCCTGGGTGGCTCAGTTGGTTAAGTGTCCGACTTCAGTTCAGGTCATGATCTCACAGTTCTTGGGTTCAAGCCCCACATCAGGTTCTGTGCTGACAGCTCAGAGCCTGGAGCCTGCTTTGGATTCTGTGTCTCCTTCTCTCTGTCCCTCTCCCTGTTCATGCTCTCCCTCTTTCTCTCTCAAATATGGATAAACATTAAAAAATTGTTTAATAAAAAATAATAAAGGCATAGATTTTTAACATTTTATATATTCGTCATGAGTAGATTCTGTTATTATTATGGCATGTACCTATTTGTCTCTAGTAATGTTTTTGGCTGAAAACCTTCCTTATCAGGTACTAATATAATCATTCTAGTTGTTTTGTTGCAGTTATTATGTCACTTTGTGTTTACATGATTTATCAATTATCTGCTGTTGCATAACAATTTATCTCAAAACTTAGTTGCTTAAAACCATGATAATCATTTATTATTTCTCATTTTTTCTGTAATAGAGCAGCTTAGCTGGATATTTCCAGCTGGATATTGTGTATCTCCCAAAAGGTTGCACTCAGGATGTTATTTGAGGCTACCACTGTATGAAGGTTTGACTGTGGCTGGAGAATCAGTTTCAAAGGCGATTCTCCAAATGACTGGAATTCTGTGCTGACTCTTGTCTGGGGGCTGCAGTTCCTGTTCATGCTTGCCTTCCTGTAGGTCGCTGAAGTGCGCTTGTGACCGAAAGGCTGCCTTTGTCCAGGGAAAGCAATGTGGAAGCCATGATCTAGATCTGGACACCTCAACATCATCTCAGAATAGTATGGAAAACACCAATCGGTTCTACTCAGTATGGCATCGTAGTGTACAATCCAGCGAACACCAGGGAGTGAGAAACACTGGGGGCCTTCTCAGAGGTCATCCACCAGAAGGTACGTCTTGTTCCATCATTCTACTTCCAAACTGATTTCGTCCTTACATTTTATAGATATTTTAATAAATAGAATATACTTTTTAATCCAACCATCATTTTTTTTTAACTTGGGCATTTAGTTAGGCAGTTTACACTTAATACGATTTATGATTGCATTAGCCAAAATCTGCTAACTTCCTTTAGGTGACTTATTGAACTATCAGTAATTCTTGTCTTTCTTTGGATTGATGTTGTATTGTTGTGCACTACTCCTGTACTAGCTTGACATTTTTGTTGTGTGTGTGTATTAAACCTTTTTTTTTTTTTTTTTTTGGTGTTTTTTTCATGTTAGTGTACACGATGCATCATGCTTTCTTGATGCTTTCTTGGCTAACCAAGTTCTAATATTACTCCGTTCTATCTTTTTCCTAGATAAAACAGTCTTTAATAGATGTTTTAATTCCATTTACTACATTTCTTAAATTACATGCAATTATTTTGGCGATTTTAATTCTGACATATGCATGCCTTGTTTCATCCAGTTAGCCTTCTCTTAAACCAGCCCACGTGTTTACCCTCCTGGAGCTCGGCATTCCTTTCTGCTTCTCCGCGCTACCATCTGGAGATTATTTTTTCTTCCCAAGGAACGACATTTAATATATCTTTTTGCATATGCTTATTGGTAGCAAATTCTCTATAATTTGTTTCTCTAAAATTGACTTTATCTCACTTAAATTATCATTACATACTTTTTTAGTTCATATTTAAAGTTCGACAACTTTGTTCCATTAAACATTGAATGCATCATTCATTCCACTATCTTCTGACTCCAGTTTTTGCATTGCTATTAGCTTATAAAAGCTGGAGTTCTAATTATTGCCTTTATAAAAATAACTGGTTTTTATTCCTGGTTATTCTTGAGATTTTCTCAGGGTTTTCACTTTTCAGCAGTTTTACTCTGGTACGGCCAATAATGGCATTTTTGTTACTTTGTGGTGGATTTTTTTTGAAGGAGGGATATGAAAAGTCCATGTTCAGATGCTTTTATGGATTTGTTTCCATTACTTTTTAAATTGTCGATAAGGGTCATTGTGCATTTGCCTAGTTCTATCTGATTGACTGAAACTCTACAGAAGCATGTGCAGAAATAATGAGAGGCACAGGATATTACAGGTTTTCTCAAGAAATGATTTATATTTGTTTCCCAGGATCTTCTTATTCAAATTTCAGAAATTAAGATGTTTCACAGTCAAATTTAATTTCCTTCAAGGGATGCTCTCCTTCCAAGAGCAGTTCATCTCTAAGTCTAGATCCTCAAGGGCCAAGGGTAAAATAAGAGAGCTTAGGAGGGCCTGCCTCCCTTTTTATATTCTACCCAATTTGGGGCCTGTGACTCTCTCAGAAGCATTTTTGATTTTACTATCCTAGCAGACACCCTTGAGAACTGGCAGACTCATTCAGCGATTCAGATGATCCGAAATGCTCGACTAAGCCTTCATCTTTCCATCTTCTCCTGATCTTTGTCTCCTATTTTTTTCACTGGTTTATTGGTCATTAATATTTAATAATTTTTATTAGTTTAATATAAATATTTTAATATTTAAAAATATTTTTAAGTATCAGCTTTTCTTTTAGTCCCAGTGGGTAGTTGTCAGAATTACATAACCCAATATTACTCCACTTGATTTTAATAAAGAAATAATTAGATACCTCATGATGATTCTCTCATGTTATCAGTATATTTCTTTTAAATAAACGTGCTTTCTTTTCCTTATTTCATGTGCATATAAAATATTGTCAAATTAAATGTGCTAATATTGTTTCTTAAAGAAAAAATATAAATTAGAAATGTGAACTAAGATCCTATTTTTAAAACACAGTGATTATGATTTTAGTTACTTATTATGGTAATTTTAAAAGGAAACTACAAATATGAGTACTTTTTACCAACAATTTGCATGACTGTATTGAGATGTTATGAAATATTTTATATTATTTTATATTATCAGTAAATTTAAACACATTTTTTCATCACATCATAAGCTTATCCCTTTTTCCATATTCAATAATCAATCAATAAACCTTATTAGCATCTTAATGGTAGATAAAAAACTATTATGTGTTATGTAAGATTAATTATTTTCTCATTGATTTTGGCTACAAATCTAATTAGTAAAGAATCTTAGCACATACACTACAATAATATCGTGCACATAAACTTCTCTACATATTGATATTTAGTTATCAATACGACTCCCCAGAATACTGTAATTAATGTTGTATAAAAACATTAAATTTAATAATTGGAGGCTTAGGGGCTTCTGGGTGACTCAGCTATCAAGCATCAGACTCTGGATTTCAGTTCGGTCATGATCTTACACTCGTGAGATTGAGGCCCATGTTGCGCTCTGCCCTGAGTGTGGAGCCTGCTTAACATTCTCTCTCCTCTCTCTCTTTCTTTCTCTCTCTTTCTCTGTCTCTCTCCCCTGTCTCTCTCTCTCTCTCTAAAATAAAATTAATAAATTAATAAAATAATTGTAGACTTCATTTGTAGTATCCAGTAGAGTTCCATTTTTTATGATCATTAACTTTTTTTCAAAAGATCTCAGAGGGGGCGCCTGGGTGGCTCAGTTGGTTCAGCATCTGACTCTTGATTTGTCTCAGGTCATGATCCCAGAGTCATGGAATCCAGCCACATGGCAGGCTCTGTACTGAGAGTGGAGTCGGCTTAAGAGTTTCTCTTTCTTTCTCTCTCTGTCTGCCCATCTACCCCACCTGTATGCCCTCTCTCTCTAAAAATATAAAAATTAAAAAAAAATAGATCTGAGAGGGATTATTTCTTTAGTTTCCTCTTTTTCTCCATGATCACAGTAAACTGGATATGTGAAACAAAAACCAAAAGACAAAAAATAAAAAAAAACTTCGTTAATCGATTGTGTTTTAGTACCCCACGTTGAAGTATTTTTAATCCCTAATTATTCCAATTCAATTTAAAAAAAGTAGTTACGGGGGCGCCTGGGTGGCTCAATCTTTTGGGCATACAATTTCAGCTCAGGTCATGATCTCATGGTCTGTGAGTTCCATCCCTGTATCAGGCTCTATGCTGACAGCTCAGAGCCTGGAGTTTTGTGTGCGTGTGTGTGTGTGTGTGTGTGTGTGTCTGCCTCTCTGCCCTTCACTCTCTCAGAAATGAATAAACATTAAAAACATTTAAATAGAGTATGTATGGAGAAAGAAGCAGAAAATAAGGATCTCAAAAAATATTTTCTTCTTTAATTTAACTGCTAAAGGACAGAGTCAGTGGAGGTTGTTTTTTAACAATATTAGGTGAGTAAAATTCTAATGCTGAATTATGGTATACAAAACTTAACATCTTAGGTACAATATAAAGCTTTTCTTGTTTGATTATCTATTTTTTCTTTTGTAAAGTATATATTTTTAAAAATTTCATAACTAACGCAGCCATTCTGGAAACCAGTATGGAGGTGCTTCAGAACATTAAAAATAGAACTACCTTGTGATCCAGCAATTGCACAATTAGGTATTTAGCCAAAGGATACAAAACACTGATTCAGAGGGATACATGCACTCTGATGTTTATAGCGGCATTAACCACAATAGCAAACTCAGGGAAACAGCCCAAGTGTCCCATGACTGAAGAACGGATAAAGAGGATATATATATTATATATATATACAGAAACACACCTACACAATGGGATATCACTTAGCCATAAAAAAGAATGCAATCTTGACATTTGCAATGATGTGGATGGAGCTAGAGTGTATGATGCTAAATGAGATAAGTCAGTCAGAGAAAGACGAATACCATATGATTTCACTCATATGTGAAATTTAAGAAACGAAAGAGGCGAACATAGTGGGGAGGAAAGAGAAAACCAAAAAATAAAAAAAAGACTCTTAATTATACAAAACAAGCTGGGGGTTGTTGGAGGAGAGGTGGGCAGAGGGATAGGTTAAATGGGTGATGGGTGTGGTAAGTGATCAATCACTTACTTCTACACCTGATACTAATATTGCACTGTATATTAACTAACTGGAATTTAAATAAAAGCTTGAAAAAGGAAAAAAAATTAAAAATGATGTTTTAAGTTACTTGTTTGAGTATCATTCAGAGTCACAGGATACATGCTCAGTACAAGATGACATTTCTGCTACAAGTATTCTTATAAGGCATTCCAGCCAGAAAGTGCTAGAAATAAGTACATGATATAGAAGTCCATTAGAGTGAAATCGTCATGCATTTTAGTCTACTATCTATCTAGTTTGGAGGTTTATGGATAACAAATGTTATCCTCTACTTACCCTCTTGTGAATGGGTTATTATAGAAATAGATTTTCTAAATGTAGAAAATAAGAATGCATTTATGGATCAAGCCTAAGAGTTTAATTATTACTGTGTGTGCAATCTTTATGTCACAGAAGAGAAACACATTTGTACATGCGAGCTAGTATAATGATATCTTAAAGCAAAGAGCTATTTTCATAGCACATTACATAATAGACTAGGTGTGAAATTAGTTTTATGGTGAATGGGTACCCTGAAGGTTGTTAGCTTTTTATTATGTACAGCTTTTTGTACACCAATGCATTAGCATTTCTTCTTATAGATAACAAAATTAATATATTTAAATGATTGAATAACTCTTAAAGTGCACTCACCATCCCTGTGTTCCCAAATACTAATTCCACTTTTATCTTGCAACAGTAACTCAGAAAGAGTTTTGCTTCAGGTTTAGCCACACATATACTTTGCATAATTATGAAATGAAGTAAAAATAGGAAAGACAGCATTTTCCAAATAAAGACTCTGAGAAAAAATAAACACATACCAAATTATATAGTTATAAACATTTTGTGGCTTGAGTCTAGTTAAGTTTTCAAAGTATCCGAAGATAGCGATAAAGTTGTGTGTGATCAAATCTAAATTGGAAGGACAAAAATGAATTAGGAACATCTGTATGAAAAAATTTAGCAGCACACAACTGAGGGCACTGTGTTTTTTCGTTTTGTTCTGTTTTGTTTTGTCTTTTCTTTTTTTCCCTCTGAACTGAGCTATTAGCTTAGTGCATGGCAATGGTAACCAAAAAAAAAAAAAAAAAAAGGAAGATTAAAAAAAATGTACTTTCTTATACATGGATCTTTTGGGGGCCATGGACCTTAAGTTTGTCTGTTTGCTTGTTGAGAAGAAGAACTGCAAAATTAAAATATTTTTATTTCCTTTAAAATTGCATACATGTCAAAGAACTAATAAACTGTATCTGAAATTATCAGGATAACCAACTTCCTATTTGTTGATTTTATTAACATTTATTTAGCTCATAGGTATGAAAATTAGGTATTTTTAATTCTGAATAACCCTCACAGCATTGAAAGATGCTACTACATTTCAAAATTTTATCTTTAAAGCTATCCATTTATGTAGGGAAATTATCAAACTACAGTTGGAAAGAAAGGGATCTATAAAGAGATTGCTTTAGGCATGAACCATCATGAATATATATGCCATATATATTGAAAAATATGGCATTAAATGAAATTCTGCTCTCTTTTCTCCTGAATGTCATTCAGGTAGAATTTTTTCTGAATAAGCCACATATATGGTCAGGAAAAATATATTTTTTTCTTAAGCAGATCTTCCTTTATAATACACCATCTTTACTATCTTTTAATGAAATTACAGGGAAATTTTAAAAATTGGGGCAGTCAAAATATATTTTATCTCACAATCAGACAACCAGAGAATTATTCCAGTCCACTCTCATATACGTCCTTTTTCAATCATTTAAAAACAGCACTTATTTTGCTAGGTGGTATCAACCAAAATATCTACATAGGAGGAATAACCAAGGTTTATTGAGTTCTTAATTTGTTTCCATTACTAGGATAAGTATGTTAGGCCAATTGTCTACTTTTGTCCTCAAATATTGGAAATACATACTGAAAGTATTTTTATTTCTTATATAAGGTAACTTGAAGCTTAGTGAGTTTAAGTAGCTTGCCAGAAATTATATGACCAGCATGTGGTAGAAAAAGATATGAAAACTCTCACAGAATGGATTGTGCTGATATGAGTATAAAGTAAAAGTGGGGACCCCAATCAAAAAGAGAGTAGTAAAGGAATAAGGAGGAAAGTGACTAAAAGAGGAAAACAAATTCATTTAATTCTTTGAATAGGATTTTATCTCTACTTGAAAAAATTCACTTTTTAATATTGTGCAAAGGATAAGAAGAAAAATACATATAATATCCAAAAATATGTAAAAACATATTTAAGATAGTCAATTAAGCTAGGCTATAAAACCAAGTTTTTCTCACTCATTTTGAGTGGAATGTTTTAATAACTCCCAAAAGCAGAAATTAAATTATTTGCCTTTGTCTGAAATGCATTTTATATATACAATATTCACCAAAGTAATAGGTTACAATTACCATGAAATGTAAAGTATAATTACAAGAATGATTTATCAATATTTAAAAAGTTGTGGTATAATAATACTGGAATCGATAGAGAACATGATAACTTTTTAATATTCTTTCCACATTACCTATCAACAATACAGAAATACGTGACCATGTGAAATTTATGAAAAATATATGTTTGCTATCATTTTTCTAAGTCTTCGATTTTATCAGTTAATTTAATTCAATTGCAAGCCTCAGAAACAAGCTTTGTCCAACTGAAGCCAAAGGAGATTCATTGGAAAGATAACAGGACACATCTTAAGAAAACAACAGTCTTGGGGCGCCTGGGTGGCTCAGTTGGTTAAGCGGCCGACTTCAGGTCAGGTCATGATATCACGGTCTGTGAATTCGAGCCCCACATCGGGCTCTGTGCTGATGGCTCAGAGCCTGGAGCCTGTTTCAGATTCTGTGTCTGCCTCTCTCTCTGCCCTTCCCCTGCTCATGCTCTGTCTCTCAAAAATAAATAAATGTTTAAAAAAATTTAAAAATTAAAAAAAAAGAAAACAACAGTCTTTAATAGAGATTCATTCATCTAAGTAGCAAGAGCTGGCAAATTTCTACTTTGAGTGCCTCTGGTAGAATTGATACTCCCTAGTTGGGAAGAGAGGGCAAAGATGGGTCTGGTTAAAGGTTCACAAGCACTGAGCATCATTAAGGAAGAAGTGTTGAGCCAAATGAAAATGAGAGTAATACTAATGAAGGAAAAGTTAGTACATGTAATGCCCTTATATAAACTCATCCAAACCTATACTCCTCTAGTGGTGATAATAGTTACTTTACATATATATATATATACATATATAGGTTCCCTCCTTAAAACTAGCATAGCTAGACTACTATCAGATTACTTACTAGTCTACTCATTCATTATATATTTGGGCAGGAGAAATAAACCCTTAAAATGAAGAGCAATGAGGAATTTGAAAAAAATAATGTCTTTTGAGCCAAATAACTGTATCTGCACATTTATTTCAAATACACATAAATGCATAATGAGAATTCCAATAATATAATAAATATGGTATCCAATAATTTAATTTCAGAGTCTTAAACTCCTAGATTGAGCATTATTTTTATGAATTTGTTATCACATATTTCATTGTCATATCTATGGGCACATATTGGGTGTAGACCAATTTTTTATTTCTTTTTCTCTAATATTTCTTTAATTTCTTTATATATTTCTTTCCATGATAACAATACTTGAGAAATTAAAATTTAATAATTAAACATATTGCATATATACATACATCTATAATATGCATATTAAAATTGTGTATTATATAATGGTAAGTTTCAATCAATTCATTAATAAAAGAGACTGTGATCAACTTACATACACTATTCAACCAATATATTATAAATTAGATTTAAAATGGCCAAAGCTAATGCCTTGGTTTTACTTAGACTACATCCTTATGAATATCAAATGAAAATATCAATATAAAAATCGATCACCTTTTATTTGAAATATAATATTGAAAATTACTATGACATATAGTATATAGTTGCTGTAAGATGTACTTTTGTTTTAGAGAATAGTTGTTTAAAATATTTAATAATAAAACAAATTGCTTTAGTGATCTGTTGAGTAAGAAAAAAACTAAACTTGAAATTGTGTATCACTCCTACCTGAAGACTTAGCAATAACATAAAATGTTCACGTTGTAGTAACTTTCAGGACCAAACGAATGATTAATATTCATTCTGAAGTTATTAGCTCTAGGATGAAATATTTTAAATAATATGAATTTCAGGTTTTATTTAGTCATAAATAACTTTAGGTAACAAGTTCCATATTGTTACTTTACTTTAGCTTCTAATTTTACAAGAGAAACAGTGTGAACAAAACATAGAGCTCAGATGCTGAAACAGTAGAACAACTATAAACTTTCTTTTATTAAGTGAGAATATTTATCTGAAATTAATACAATAATTATGCTTCATTTACCTGGCATCATTGGGAAATAAGCTATTTCACAAACATGAATTATCCAAATGACTAAAATTTTCCCAGTTGCTAACTGAAACTTTCATTAGAACTGCTCTGTTAGAAATCTTTCAATAACTTATGACACACTTTTCTGACTCATTTTATAGTAGAGTGAATATAATTTAGCTTTTCTTGTTGATTCAATCAATCATTTTAAATGCTATTCAATTATTCATCAAATATTTACTGAATGCCCACTAATTCAAAATCTGCTAAGGACTGGGACTAAAAGGATGGAACTCGAACATTAATTGCCTACTGATAGCCAGTGGGAAGCTAAAATGGTTTTGCTTTCTTTCATAAATGACCCCCTTCCACGGAAGGGTTTCGATTTTTCCTTCTGTTTTCTGCAAGTATTGGATGGTGGCTCTCGAATCTTAACACAAACAAAAACATCACCTTTTAAATGCCACGTTGCAATGCTTTCTTTCTGAGAACTGAACCCCTATCCTGACACCGCATCTACGATTCTTTTGCAGTTTCCATGACCACCTTGATTATAGAAACATTATTTTATAAATGTTGTCATGGAATGAAAATATTAAAAATGAGCATGATGTGTAGGTCTATTTTCCCTTCTCTTAGATTTCTCATTGACTTTTAACTTAAAGATTCCCTATTTCTAAGGAATCTTCTCTCATGTCACTTAAATGAGTCATTATTCTTTAGCATCCGCCAAATAATAAGAGTATATTTCGTCTTATATATTGTATAAGACAGGGTCATTAAGCACTTGGCATTCTGTCGCATCTCCTCCTGAACTTCTGTATAGAGGAAGGACCTGAAAGCCCAACAATTCCAAGACTCCCTTACAGCTAGTGCTAAGGTCAGGCTCAATTGCTTGTATAAACAAAGCTGTAAAGACATTGCTTTGGTCTTAGGTCTTTTTTTGTGGTGTGTGTGTGTGTGTGTGTGTGTGTGTGTGTGTGTGTGTGTGTTTTCCTGAGGTTGACACCCAGGTTCTAGCCTCTGATTTTTCTATATGAAAGAGAGGTGATTCAACAGCAGTAACATGGTGATTCTTCACAGTTACAATGGTGGCTGACCATTTTTCCTGATTCTAGACTGTGTCTTACCTAAGCTGTTATTTGACATCGATATTCCATGGGAAGCACCTGATTCCTTACTTAATGAGTTCTACAACATGCTAGGAGAAACTTGTGAATGCCCAGTCTATGCATAGTTTTTCTAGCTCCTGCAATGATTTTTCTAGCAATTAATTCATTTTCTGCCTAAAACCACTCTAGTTTTCCATTTCCTGTAGTGAATTTTAATTGACATTCATAAAATATCAGTTCTCTGAAGCAATATGATGAAAAATGGATACAGAATGATACATGAGCATTTTTGGCTAGTTTCCTCCTAAATCCAGTAGGTTTCTTTTTACTTATTTGTGCATTGATGTATTTCTCTATTGTATTATAATTGGTTCATTAATATACTGAAGATGGATAAAGTAATTGGATTGCAATTTAACTCAAGAATAATAGATACTAAGAATAAAGAAAACGCTGGAAAATATTCTCCTGGGAAAGGTGTAGCTCTTTGGTACTGGTAGGTATAAGGGATACAGAAATAAAATTTTGAAATATGAAGCAGAAAATTTCAGAAGAACTTTCAACTCACCAGATCATTTAAATTCCTAGGGCTTAGGCCCTGTCTGCCTGTAAAGCTGGAAAGCCTATTCTAGAAGAAGAGAAAAGAAAATTCATGAACATGGAACCAATGACCATGACAGACTGGAAAAGAACTTTAGGAAATAAGAGAGGATAAGGTGGCAATAGGATGCTGATTAAAGACTGTGTTTGAAGTTCATAGGGATTGAACACATGCTTAAAAGTCTACGTAAAGTTTGTTTCCTCTAATTGCTAAAAACAAAACAAAACAAAACAAAACAAAAAACAGTTGTTTTATTCCCAATAGAACTGACCAAAACTGGTATCATGTCCATTTCCTGGGTCTTTTAGTAATAGGAGCAAAGATTAAATTCCTGACCACATGGGAAGACTAAATTCACTATACGAATGAATTGCAACCATAATTGACTCATCGAAATCTGTGGTAATGTCCATAAAAATAAACTAGTTTGAAATTTAGAGAATAAAGAAATGCTTGCAAATTGGTCAGAGATAATGACCTTACTAGAAATCTAAATAAATGATATTTTGTTGAGAAATGTATGAGTGAGGGAGCCCTGAGTTCTTCCTGAGAACTGTCTATCTTGGACTTTTAAGCTAAGTCACCAAAGTAATAGGGCACTTATAGGAATTCAGTTTTATTTTGCTTTTGCTTTTGTTTGTTTTTGGTCTCATTTAAGTTTTTCTTTCCAGATGAAAGGAATGAATTAAGTAGCCCAAGACCTTTTGTGTCTTATTATTATGCCATTATCTAAATGACAGTAAACACACACAAGCAGATGTGATATATGGCGGAAAATGTATCTATGCATAGAGAAGGCTAAATTTATACCTGTTCCAATGTTCTATTTCATATCAAATAATCCTCTCTGTTGAAATCATTTGAGTTTTCTGCTAGCAGGGGCTTGTTTTTTTTATTTTTTCTATTTTTTTCACATGTAAAAAGTCATACATATTTAATATATGCATCTTGATTTATTTGGGGATAAGTATACACCTATGGTAACATCGCCATCATTAGGGCCATAAATATATCCATCACCTCCCACGGTTTCCTCCTGTCCCCCAGGTGATGATGATAATGATGTGTTAAGAATATTTAACGTAAGATCTACCCTCTAAGGAAATTTTAAGTATACAGTATTTAATCAGGTCTTCAGCTAACACATTTGTATTGCAATACTCTTGTCCGAGACCCTTCTCTCACCAATTTCTTTTCCATCAGGCTTTCAATTAAAAGGCATAAATGAAGAAATACTCCATGTAATTCCTTCCTGGGGAATAATATCTCATGTGAGACTTTGAACCCTGTACTTGATGGTTTGGACTGATTCGTTTCATTCACTTATAATTCTTGTAAGTATCATTTAGGGCAGAGATTCAGTTTGAATTCAGGAAGATTACATTGAAAATGTATGCCTGGAAATAAAAGCATAGAGCTTAATTAAACTCATGGATTAGGGATGAGGACAAAGTTATTTAACAAATATGAGTATGTTACTGAATGTGTCTTTGAATTTGGCTCAATCAGTTAACTTGTGTTCTGAGATGTTTTACTGTAATCGGTGATAGAGAGTTGGAGGAAGCAATGTTAAAGTAGACATATAAATGAGAAACAAGCCAAAAAAGACTCAGATGCCAATAGCCAATAATGCAGTTCAGAATGAAAAAAAAATTAAAATGTACCTGTTGAAAATTAAATTAAAAAGAACACTATTTTGCCTGTGCAGGGAACAGAACATTTCTATTTTGTTCCAAGGTATGTATTAGTATGCAAAGAAGTAGGGAAAATGTCTCATTTCAGTGTCTTAGGATTCATCCACAGGTGAGGGGTAGATAGTTGGAATATTGCTAGAAGCCATTATGAAAGGAGCCATATACACAGGACATACTGAAGTGTAGATGATTGCTGACTCTTATGTAGTGGGCAAGAGAAAATGGAAGATAGAGGGAACTCCAAATAAGGTAAATACAATATATTATCACACAAATATTTTCTGTTGTTAGTACACAATTTTGATATTCACCTTTCTATGAGGAGACATTTGTAAAAAGATTTTGTAAATATTTGAAAATCTATATAACTCTGAATTATATAATATTGTCAGAGGCGCCTGGGTGGCTCAGTTGGTTAAGTGTCCACCTCATGGTTTCTGCTCAGGTCATGATGTTGCACTTCATGAGTTTGAGCCCCATGTTGGGCTCTGCATTGGTGGCGCTGAGCCTGCTTGGGTTTGTCTCTCTCTCTCTGCTCTTACCCTGCTTGTGCCCTCACTTGCCCTCCCTCTCTGTGTCTCTCTCAAAATAAATAAATAAGCATTAAAAAAAGATATTCTAAAATAACATTTAAAAATAAATTATAAATATTTTGTGAGAGCATTCTCTACAAAGATTGAGCATTTGCAAAAGTACCACACTCCTATATTAGCCAACATTTTCCTTTTAATTTGATAAACCTTACAAATTGTATTTCAGCAGAGACGGCCAGGACCTATTGAAGAGATAATCAATAACTAGCTTTTAAAAACTGTACGAATTATTTCCTGCATGTGTCCAAGGGCTGTTAAGATCTTGGATTCCCTTATAATTCATACGCTGATATTGTCTACTTTCCTACTAGCTTATATCATGAGGAAAATACAACCCAAATCTAGGGACATATGCACGATGATAATGAGGGTTGATTCTTGGGGGCTCTTAAATCAGGCCTTGTGTATATCCTTAGGTTTTGAATATCATTAACCATTATCAGCTTCAATGAAATACAGAATGCAGGGAGTCACTTCAAGTTTACGCTAAATATGTGGCCCTGATGACATGGGGATCCTAAACACGGGTTAGTTACTACTTTATTTTAAAAATCAGTGCCATTTCATCTATTCATTTAGAGTTTTCAGAGTGGAGTTAGATTTTGTGGAGAATCTTGTTTACACAATATTTTAAAAATTAGTCGATTTTCTTGCATGCATCTTTACGAGATTGGCATCATATCATTGGATAGGAAAAATAAAAGTCCTTTCAGCCATTAAAAACATTTATAACAAATATTTACTGATCTGGACTTGTAAAGAATTGAACTGACCATTTCAACCAAGTTTTTATTTTTATGTCTCTCTGATAATTAAAAGAAAATGTTATCAATACATATTCAAATAGCTACATTTTACATGTATTCAGATATACTTCAGGCTATATCATATATTGTAAATAAATGATACTGTTAGTATAGACGTGAGCTAGAAGACAAAAACCCATTGTTTGGCATCAGCTAAGTTATACAGTGTGTGTGTGTGTGTGTGTGTGTGTGTGTGTGTGTGTGTGTATCCATTAAACATTCATTAATTGCATGACTTTTCCATGCTAATCACAGGCCTTTCCACTGAGGGATTTATCGTTTAGTAAAGGCAGCAGATAAATAAATAGAACATTTTATGGGAACAAGGTAAAAGCTATAATAAGGGGAAATGTAGGAAATATTAGAAAGGTTACGGTCAGGAAAATCTGACTGGGGTCATAACATTTATGTTGAACACTCAAGGGCAAGTACACAGATAAAGGCTGCTGGAGAGGGGTTTTTGAAAAAACAGCAGCTTTTAAAAAACCTTTTCAGATAGCATTAATGAACATAGACTAATAGCAGCTTTATTTTTTTAAAGGATAAGAAGCACTCTTTTAATATAAGAGTAAGCTATTAATTGCCTAGAGCTAAATTTTTTTTTTACAATAATTGATGACATGGATGTTTTCTTTTTGATTTCCACCATTAACATGCCAGAGTATTTAAGTTCCTTTCTTCACTTAGCAAAGCATTTTCTGGGTTTACATTCTGTTTTGTAGCTTTGGTGCATCAGCACAATAACAAGAATTGAATCATTCTGAAATTCATTTTTTTTTCTGTTTGTTTCATTCTCCTGGATTAAATAATAATTAGATTTAAGCTTTGTTATTGTTACAGTTTTTCTAATGTTCTTGTTCAAATATATTATTCATTTGATTTGAGTTAGATTTATCATTGCAGTTGGGTATTTTATACTTTGTCCTCTGGTGTAAGCACTTCTTAAAATTTTTGTTTGTTTCACACACCTATTGTGGTGATTTTATAATCTGCCATTCAAACCATTACATTTTGGGGAGGAAAAAAAGGGCAGTGTGAATAATTTGGCTGGGATGCCAAATATAATCTTTGACTGTCCTGGATGAATTTATAGCATGCTATGTCACTACTTTGAGTAATACTCTTTATATTTAACCCTCACTTTATCCGGAATTTAGTCTTTAAAAAAAAGAGTATGATTATGCTACTACATAGTTAAATGATTGTTTTCAAATTCATATTGATGGAGTTAGATTTTATTTTTATTTTGTAAAGGATGCTCATAAGTCAGAAAAAGAGATTTGTACCATTCTTATGATCTATTAATCTAAAATGGTAATACTAAATCATTTAGAGTTTATTTGACCTTCACAGAATATGTTTTACATTAATTGATATATGAATCTCACCTCCAATAATGCTTAGCACTTTGCTCCTGAAAAAGTGTTTAAACTCTAAGATGCTAAACTTCCTCATTTGTAAACTATGGATATAAAAGCCGGCCCTGCTGTTTCAGTGAGGATTAAATGAAATATCATAAAATATAAAAGAACTATCACGGTACTTCATATATTATACATGTATATATTACTTTATTTTCTTCCTTTCATAGGTATTAAATTGACAGAGTTCAAGTCTGATGTATTGATAAATTGCATGAAATAATTTTGCTTCATGTTTCACATTATTTTCATGTAGATGTTTTATAGATTTGAACAAAATAACAATTTCTATTTCTACAATTTTGAAAGCTTTCTAAAGTTGTTATTCACTTGTTCTGGTTTTCACTTTGATTCTTGAACTCCAAGGTCAAATGCTTTCTTATTTTCATTTATCAACTTGTTTGGACAACTTTGGCAAATGCGTTTTTATCCTTTGCATTTTCAGACAAATTTCTCTCTTGAGAGTATGTAGACTGTATTGTAGAATAATATACATCTCTTCTTAGTTAAAAAAAAATATATATATATATATATAGGATTAAAATTTAGTGTTTGCTTTAAAAAGGAATCAGATTTATTTTCAAGAAACTTATAGGAGAGAAATCATATATACCTCAAAACCAGTGTAAATATGCTATTCTACAGTGATTATGATACTTAACTTGGAAAAGAAGTTTTTAAAAATAGAATCTGGATTATATAGTAGATCAAGTTGAAGAGATGTCCACAAACAACCTTAAGGTAATCATATTCTGTTCTTTATCAAAAGTTAAGTACAAATCTTTGATTCTAATTCTCCTTCCATTCAATAAAGGAATAAAATCTGTCTGATACCAAACTTCCTGGATGCATTTCTTATGTATGCTTACTTAAAATGAATCTTTTCTGTTTCCAAAAATTAAAGTTTTGTATAGCGTGCCTTAGATTAATGTGAGTAACTATAAAATTAGGTTTCCATAGGAAAGAGTGATAATTTATAAATTATATTTATTTAGATGTAAATGATATTATAAGGAAAGTATGGGTTATCATTATCGTTATTATGATAAGGCTAGCTAAAGTAAATTTGCTAGTCTTCAGTGTAAACACCAAAGTATATATTGTTTTTCCCTATAGTTGTTTAAGAAAAGAGTGTTTCTGAATATTTCTGGTCCTAAAACATCGAACTCTTTCATTTGCTTTATACTTTGACGCCTCTAGCCATTTTATATTTTTACATGACTGTCATCTAATCTCTCTGTCTTTCTTCTCCTTTCATTAGACAAATTCTTCTAATGTCTTATTTGTCTAGTGGTGTTGTAGATGGTTCAATCATTCTATAAGAAATTAAATATTATGTTATTTTCTTTAATATAAATTTGTTTTCATATCTTGACCCTAACAGTATAGCTGATATTTTGTTTCCTTTTCCATAGCGACATCTTTGTAGACTCAAAGACAGAATTTCCAGGAACCTACAGGCCGGTTCTCCAGTTGGCTCTTATTTTTCATTGGGGAAAGTTAAGGTGATCTAAGAAGTATGATGGACTAAGAATGTGGAGGTGGTGCCAGATTTAGGACAATGTTTAGTTGTGAAGAGGAGAATCAATCTGGAGAAGAAAATGGCTGAGGAACCTCCTATATGATTGCAAAGTGAGCAGGATTTTGCAGATCATACAAGTATGAAGTCCATATGGTTTCATACTCTAGGACAATCAAGAACTTGGCAAGATCTCCACAGAGAAGGGCTTTATGTGCATACAGGGAAACCGAACAGCATGCCAGGTCCCTCAAGTTGGACCGATATTTTTTTGTGTAAGCCTGGTATTAAACTTAAAAGCATCCACTGCCAATGGGGTGAGAAATACTGGATATGGGGCCAAGTTTATGAGTGTGCAACCTGGATGATTGTACAAGACTCGGCTCTTGGAGTGGCATCATGTTTGGTTTAATGTGAAACCACACATGATTTTTTTCAGAGTTCTGTGGGGATTTATTGAGAGTGTCTTTCCTGTACCAAAAGGGTACACCATTGCAGGTGTCCTGGCTGGTGGTCCTTTTCTTTCCACTAGCTGGTGGCCAGACTGCAACAACCATCAAAGCCTCAAGCAACAATGAAATCACCGTTATAAACTCACAAGTTGTTAAATTTCTGTACACCATATTCACATCTCTGGTTCAGTGTAAGGTTTCTTATCTGTATTCTTAACCAGGTCAACAAAGTCATCAACTATCTTGTTTTATGCATGCAGCCCGTTAGCAATTTCCTGCCCCATTTGTTTATGGTGATTTTTGATACAGGAAAGGACATGAAGGTCCTCATCCTGTTCTTACATAATTTTCTGCCGCTTTTGCAGGATTTCATCAAAACCCAAGCCTCCAGTTCCCCCTGCCTCCTCAAGGAGTCAAAGGTTGGGTACTTCTCCATTAGCTTCTTTACTCATCGGGTGTACCTTTTTCATAATGATTGTTGAGTGCTCTCAACAATGTCTTGGACAACTGGAGAAGTAGAATCCTAGGTGGAGAACCAAGGGCCAGGGGCCGCTGAGCTCTTCGACTGTACATTTGATGCTTTCTTCTGGCAGCAGGAGACTACAGGGTCCATGAGGCTCACACCCCATAGTTTGCAGGCACACACAGGAGACGTCTGGGGTTTGGTGATATCATCTACTTATTGATCCGGGGTGTTATATAGGTCTTTTTATTTGGTAAAAAGTTATTGAGTTTTGTGTATGTTTGTCTTCAATGAAAAACAGTTACTGAAAAAGGCTATACTCTCTCTTAAAAAGAGATTAAGAAAAGCTTATGGACGTTTGAGAGAAAGAGCCTACTCTAAGGTTGAGCAGGGTCAAGAAAGGGTTAATTCAAGTAGTGTCTGAAGGTAGGTAGGAGCCATGGGTAAAGATCCAGTGGTAGAATAATCCAGGTGGCGGGAATAGGGTGAACAAAGGAGAAAGAGTGTGGGGAAAGGCAAAACGTTCAGTGTGGCTTCAGGGCTTCAGGGTTGGGAACTGGTAGATTAATTAGAGGAAAGACAGCCACCTTGAATGGAGCATATTCATCGTCATCCCGTTCACATACAGCATGTGTTATGAGCACAGACTCCCAGTGAACCCACAGGGTGTGGGAGTTCAAGCAAGTCTCAGCAAATATAAGGGAAAGAAGTAACTTAGGTGGATGACTAAATGAATGGGTGACAGCAAACTAGAGACTGAGCATTTTCTTCAAACCAGACTTTTCTTTGCACACAGAAAGGATCAGTAGTGTTCTCTGAAACACCCAAGAAATGTTAACATATTAATTTTAGCTGTGGAAACTAACTAACTAGCTCTACTAGCTACCTTAATTAAGTTGAAAGTGAAGTGAAGAAAAAGATAGGGCCACCTATAGTTTCTTTAACTTTAGGTCATTTATTTTTCTTCAGTAGCAGGGTAGGTAGAGCATGTAGGTAGAATACGCATGTATCAAGGAGTGAAGTATAAAGAGTTCAGTCAATTTTGTGTAGTGTTTCCACTCTTCTGGTAAGAACAAAATACATACGAGAGTACTGACTAAGACATACAAATTGTGTAATTTCAGTGATTCTGCATATGAGTCCAATGCTCTTATTTTTGCATTTGAAACTGGCATTTCACCATAAAAGCAAACAGTGAAATTCATGAAGAAAATTTTAAATTGAAAATTTTCTTTTGTAGAACATTAATTAACACTAATGATAAAAAGCGACAAGTCAAGAGAGAAAGAGTGGGAAAAAATGTTTATATTTCATCCCTTTAACAGCATATTTTTTTTTTTTTTACCTTTTGAACAAGTGTCTCTACATTTGCTCTTACACTGAGTCCAGCAGAGTATGTAGCCCCATCAACCTGAACACTAAGCTTATCGTTGTCGCCCATTGTATACTTAGAAATTTGGGAATATGTAAATTCCCCAGAATAAACGGAAGGCCCTGTGGGCAGAAGACATTAACACCACTTGCTAAATTTTATTTCCTTCTAACTAGGGTGACTGCATCTTAAGGGAGGCTTCATATAATGTTGTGGAGAAATATTTGTTCTAAGCACCTGTGGTATTACATATTTTTTCTGAGTAGTCCTTAAGTTCCTTGAATGATAAAATGATACTTCTCTTATCTTAAACTGTGTATTGAAGTATGTCAGTGCTCCAGGCACGTGCTCTGGGAACTCCTTACCGTTTGTGCTGTGCCCTAGTCAAGAGATGTTCTCATGAATGCTTTGTCTGTGTTTGTGGAGAAAGGAGTGCCCTGGAATATACACCTTCCATGGATAGAACCTAACCACTGAGGAGGGCATTGACACTCTTAACACCTCTGCAACTGCTTGAGATACCTATGGTTATTACCTACCTTGCCTTTAGAGATTCCCTTTGGAATTGAGCAGAAATTACTCTCTTTGAGATGTTTTCAGTCTCACAGACACGCTTAGCCATTTTCCTTTTCCTGACTCACTTTCACTTTCTACTGCTTGCTTCCGGAAAACATCCTACTAAATTCCTTTTATGCACGTCCTTGTCTCAGCGTCTGCTTATGAGGAAACTCAACTTAAGACTCTCAGAAAAATTAGACTATTTGACAAGAGTAAAAAACAGCTTATAAATGCTTATTGAATTCAATTGAGAAAAGTGTGTGTATAGACAGGTAGAACTCTGCATATATTTAAATTTATCACTATAAGTTTTCCTATGAGCCCATAAATATGATGGAATCTAAGCACTTAAGTGGTTCATTTTATGTAGGGTTTATTAAGAATGTGCTGGCTGAATTAACAAAATAAACAGATATCATTTTCAGTTATTCTGCATCCCATACACATACCTTTAATTTTTCTAAGTGAGTAGAAATTATACTTCGTATAATACCAAAGAAAATGTAGGCATTTAATGATTCGAATGGCTTTTCATATTTACATATTTACATATTCAAAGGCTTTACATATTTAGTCACATTTAGCTATAAATAGAAAAATTTTACATTCATCTTCCATCTTTAACAATTTCTTCCTTTTAAACTATCTATATCACATAACATGAGTTTGTAGTATCTTTGAAGAGATGAAAAGAGAATTGACATTAGCAAGTTTAATGAAAATTTTGTGACAGAAAATAAGTTTGGTCATAAAGAAGGGAAAAAATGAAAACAATTAACTGAAATTTAAATAAAAAAACAAAAAAATAAACATGTGGGTACACATCAAACTAAAAAGTTTTTGCTCAGCAAAGGAAATCATCAGGAAAATGAAAAGGCATCCTACTGAATGGGAGAAAATATTTGCAAATCATATATCTGATAAGGGCTAATATCCAAATATATAAAGAACTCATACAATTCAGTGACAAAAAACAAATTAAAAAATGAGAGAAAGATTCGAATACACATTTTTTCCAAAAAAGATATACAGATTGTGAACAGGTACATCAAAGATGCTCTCAAAGTCACTCGTCATCAGGAAAATACAATAAAGACCACAATGAGATATCACCTCAGAAACGTTAAAATGGCAAGTATGAAAAAGACAAGAGATAGTGTTGGTGAGGATATGGGGAAAGGGAACTCTTGTACACTGATGGTGTGAACGTAAGTTGGGGCACACCTGTGGAAAATGGTATGGAGGGAGGTTCCTCAAAAAATTGAAAATAGAACTGCCATATGATTAAGCAATTCCACTTCTGGGCATTCATTTATCCAAAGAAAATAAAAACACTAACTTGAAAAGATGTATATGCCCCTATGTTCATTGCAGCATTATTTACAATAGCCAAGATATGGAAACAATGTAATGCCCATCAATGGGTGAATGATAAAGAAATTGTGGGGTAGATATACAATGGAGTTTCAATCAGCTACAGAAAAGAATAAAATCCTGCCATGTGACTGCAGGGATGGACCTTGAGAGCATTATGCTAGATAGAGAAAGATAAACACCATATTATCTCTTTTTTTATGTGGATTCTAAAAATATCTATATATGTTTAGGTTGAGAACCAAACTCGTAGATCTTGGTGGTTGTCAGAGGCAAGGAGTTGGGGTGGGGGAAATGGATGGAATGTGTTTGTTTTTGTTTAGTATAAATAAATAAATAAATAAAATGAAAACAAAAATCAACAGTGGAATTACTTGACCCTGGAGATACATTCAGTTATATCTATTCAACTATATATTATATATAATATTACAATATATGATTTGTGTTATACATAATATACAATGTATTATGTAACATAGATATTATATAGCATATGTGTATTAAGCATAATACAAGTTATATATTAAATTGTATATGTATAAATATAAATACATATAAATATTATATACATGTATAAATATTATATGTGCATATATATAATTGAGAGGAGGGAAATAAAAGAATAGAGAGATCAATTAAGCACTTAATTCTTAAAAATTTTTAAAAGTCACTGCAAAACTCTACTTTTAAATGTGAGTTTCTCCACATTTTCCCTATCTGAGAAGATACAGAAATATGAAATATGTTTACATAAACACTTTTTTTCATGGTAAGATATTTTGAAATATTATATGTGTATAATAAACATGCATATATAAAAATATATATGCATATACATATATGTTTACATACCTATATATTTCCTTTAGCACTGTCAGGTCATAGATCATGCCTCTTTTTATTTTTTACTTTAATTTTAGAGTGTAGCCAAGTTTATAAAACTGGCTTAATTAGTAAATTAAGAGCTATTGGAGGCATTGAGCATTTTGTTTAGCTTTTGAACTCATCCCAGTGATATGTGGAACAATAATTGCTAACATTTTGATTTATATAACAAATTTTTATTAAATATCCAATATGTTCCAGGAATTGCTCTAAAGACTGATGAGTAATTTTTCTGAATAATGAGAAGTAAAAAGTAGGGGTTTCAAAAATAGTATGATTGGTGAGGGGCTATGCAATTCTCCCTAATCCCAAATGTTTTATCTTTATAATAAAAACTAATTATATTTTATTCCCTTGGCTCTAAATCTTCCCAGTTTTTAAGAGTCATTACTTAAAATACTATAATTCCTTTAAAAGATAAAACGTAAAGCATATATTAGTGAGTACAATGCACCACTCATTCAGGACAAGAAGGCGAAAAAGGTCACTCGGAGATAATTGGGACTACAAGGGAGGTAATCGTATTGCAGGTAAACTGGTCAATTTGCCATTTGGCCTGTGATTGGCCCTTTCTTTTTCAAGGTGATGAAGTGTGTTTCTGTGTCTGTATATGTGCAGGGCGACATAACTTTATCTTTTCAACTCTAACTTAAATTACATATTTTATAAAGGTCAATTTTGTTGATGTCAATTCTCTTTATTTTATCACTTATTGATATGCAAATCAGAAGTTAGAATATTAAATAATAATCTTAAGTAACACATATTACCCTTTCCAGTAGAGCTTAATGTTCTTACCAACCTGTGAAGCACACCTTATAGTTCTTGGATAAGTAATATGGTTAGTAAACAAGTAAAATCATATGAAAAGATGACCTTTAAGAACTTTCAGCAGCTTTAGTTCAATGGCAGTACAATTTATTTAACCTTTTAGGAAGTAGTCATTTTTGACACTGATTTTACTTTTCAAAGTTATGCAATCAGTATGTTAGAAAATGTAGTTTATATTTATTCATAAGCTCATCTATATAGTGCAAGGTTTCAGGTTATAGTTTATTTAAAACTCTAGAATAAGTTACAGTTTTTGTACGTAGTTTTTATTTAGGTTATATAAATACATTTATATTATATACCCAATGACTATATTACTGGTTAGATATGTGTATATATAAGCTATGTAAATGGTATTTATGTTATATATATATATATATATATATGATATGTAACATAAAATATAAACAGTAAGAAAAATATTAAGTCTGTAAATATCCAAAATATATAATATGTGTATAAGTATGAGAAAGATTATATATATATGTATGTATGTATATATATGTATATACATATATATGTATATACATATATATGTATATATATTATTTATATATATATAAAGATACATAGCTGTCACTACTTTTTTCTTGTTGAAGAATAGATATTGAAAAAAATATACGTGTTTCTCCCTTAGACTGTGAACCCATCGAGGTCAAAAACTCTGTCTAATTTTTATGTTCATTTCCACAACCTGGCACGATATCTGCTTAAATTCGGAATTTCGTAAATGTTCATAGAATGAATACAATTTGAAACAAGTCCCGTCAGTTGCCCCATATGTTCTTATGTGAAAAGTGAGGAGAGCAGTGATTTGAAGTGGCTTAGATCAGAATGACAAAGACTTTAGCAATCCTTAGTAAAAGATCCGAGGGCAGTGAGTATCAAGTTTAGAAAATAATGACGCACTTGCAGTACGACTCAGGAATATTTAGAACATACCATACCTCAGAGAAGCAATTTGCATGTTAAATATATTATATATATTTGTATGTTTATATAAAGTCGTCTTTATATAGTCCAAATAAAGATCTCATATTCAGATATTTAGACATATGATTTACCTAAATGAATGGCAATTTGATAAATAGTTAAAATATTTTTTCAATTTGGATTTTATTTTAAAATTCAAGACTTTATAGAAATTTCTGATGCTTTTTCTCTATCTTTTAGTAGTTACTTTCGTGTACTTAGATGATGCATTTTTTGCTTCCACTCTATAAAGATTTTTCCTCATATTTAATATAATTAAAGATAATTCAGAGTTAATATAAAATGACAGGTGGTATCTTCTTCTTAACTTCCCCCATAATTTTAATATACATCCTAAATTATTACAATCTTACAATAAGTATCCTAATTAAAATAGTTGTACTCTACCTGATTTATTATACTCCAGAATTATTGCATGTAGTAAAGATGACTGAAGTCTTTGGTGCATATAATGGCTTTTATTGCTATATTTTTTTCAAGTTGTACTTTAAGCTTATCATTAATTGGGTTTAAACACCTTCACTATTTGGAAAAATTGGCTATTGATTTTTTAATGCAGAAAATTGATATTGCATTCATAGGAGGGGTAGGGAAAAGGTGAGTCTAAAACCTACAGACTCTAATAAAAATGTCCGATGATTGCTTCTCATTATTATAGGATGATTAAACTGAGCACTTTAGAACAATGTGTTATTCTCCTTTTTTATTATCTTAGGAAATATTAAAAAAATAAGTGTCATCAATTTTTAAAATTTCTCCAAAATACATGGAAGGAATCATACTGATAGTACTATTCTGACTATTTCAAATGTTATTATTGGAAATAATCAAATAATTATCAATGAGCTATATCTGTTATTACATTTGCTTTTTCATAAAATATAAATTTAAAGGGAGTAATTTTAAAAGAAAAAGATTGGAGTAGAACCTGGGTGGTTCCATCGGTTAAGCATCATCTTTGGCTCAGGTTTTGAACTCAGTTTGTGAGTTTGAGCCCCGCGATGGGCTCTGTGCTGACAGCTCAGAGCCTGGAGCCTGCTTCAGATTCTGTGTCTTCCTCGCTCCCTGACCCTTCCCCGCTCATACTCTGCCTCTCTCTCTCCTTCAAAAATAAACATTAAAACAATTTTTAAAGAACAAGATTGGAAATTATTGGAGAATGCCACACTAGAGAAGTGAAATATTTTCAAAATGCAGGTAGAGTATGTACACTTACTCTTTTCTCCTCCATACAGGGCAAATGGACTGTTCTGGTTTAGTCTTTCCTTCGCCATCACCCAAAGTTTAACTGGCATTTGAGATATTAATTGGATTCAATCAGATCCAATTACCTGAGTAGACCTTGGACAGTTAAAAAAATATCCATTTGGATTTATGTGTATTCAATCTAAACAATATTGTGCATAAGATTTTGTTTAACATTTCATAAGCATCTTGTTCAAGTTTTTCATTGATTTATCTCACAGTGTAACCACTACTTCTTTGCAGTCAATTAACTCTTCTCTTGAAGTTATATTGTCTCCATGCTACACAATGTCCAGGGGACTCAATGTCAAACCTCGCTTCTTCTCATAAGTTTTTGCTATTTACTCATTTCTTCAAAGGAAAGTCCACAAACATTGAAGAGGCAGGCACTAATAATCGATGATTATATAATGAGAAATGAGGGACTAAAGTGAAACAAAGAGCCAAAGTAAATCCATTTAGTGCATGCAAATGCACACACACACACACACACGTGCAAAACTGGCAAGTTCAGAGTAGGCATGGTTATGTTTTCAGGGAAAATTCCATTAAGATCTACAACTAGCAAACCAGGGATGGAAACCAAGATATTACATCAGAATTCTATTTATTTTAAACCATGCAATGATGCATATAAATAAAATTACATCATCTTCATTTTCTGAATGTAAAATAATGCATTAAAAATGTTTTGTTAATTACATAAGTTTACTTTTTCAGTGATGATTTGACCAGAAACATTGAAATAATTGTAGAAGTAATTCTATAGTGATTATTAAATAATATTAAAATGAAGTTATATCTGCCCACATTTTATCCCGATTCAATTATCATTTATTCAGTCATAAACTTGCATGTCAAACAATTATTGGTTGAACACCTAGTACTCAAGAAGTGCATGTTAAGTGTTATGCTTGCATAGAGAGAAAAAGATGTACTCTTTTTTAAGTCTAGTGGAGGTACACACACATACGCACACACGTACACACAGAAAGAGACATTAATATTAAATAAAACATTAAGCACATAGACACATGCACATAGGTGTATATATAAATGCTTTCAGGTGGAAAACACTTTGGAAGTCAAGAAAGCCACTTTGAAGAAGCGATATTTAAGCTGAGAATCAAAGAATGGGAGAACTCAGCCAGACACAGATCTGGGATTTGGGGAGAAATCTAGTCTACTAGTTATCTCAGAGAAACTGTAAAATTATAATACTCACAAGTTTCAAGTGTTGGAAACCATTTCAGGCAACTATACCGATCTTTTTCCAAATGAATGAAGACATTATTAAAGAAAATAGTGCTCATCAATGCTGTCAGAATAATATTAGAAACCCTAGCTTTATGTCAAGTATAAATCAATCCTTTCAACACGTACATCTTCCAAAAATCTCCAAGGCAACACAAATCCATCAAAAGTAATAGTGCCAGTGAATGCCTGGAGGGCAGCCATTTTATTCTGTAGTTTTAAAGAAGAAATTGCAAGTGCGTGTGAGAAGTCTGACTTACTCAGCATTGACAAAATGAGCCCAATAAAAGTTGTGCATCTTCATGCTCTATTTCAGATGACTGAATTTCTCTGGCTTCAAGCTCTTAGTAGGTTTAACCAGATGTGTCACTGCTCTCAGAGCCTGCTGTTTCTGGCGGACATTTGATTGTTGCTGCAGATGTTCAGTTTTGCTGGCTCTGTCCGTCATTCACTTCTTGTATCTCAAACTCTGAATTATTTCGTCCTAACGACTGTGAGTTCTTTGTTCCTTTGAATCTCAAGCAGTTAATTCATTGGCTTAAATAGTGTCTCAATTTTATTCGTGATTCGAGGACCGCTCGCGGAGATGAAGAAGACAAAATCATACAAATAAATTGTAAGAAATAAATAGTAGTTTACAATCATGAAATATTAGTGCTGGAGAAAATTGAGAAACATTCTGATGGAAGTATTTTTATTTAAATGCAAAGCATCTCATGCCAGATTAGTCAAGATGTTAGCTAGGAGAAACAAGATTAAAGCAAGATTTCTTAAGTGGCCATTTTGGGAAATTCGCAGCACATAACCACAATTATCCGACTCAAAGGTTAGCAAATTATGGCTTGTGGATCAGAGCCACTCTTCCGCCTGTGTTTGTAATGCAGTTTTATTGGAGCACAATCATAGCTATTTATGCCCACTTTTTACCTATATCCTAAGATTCTTTTCCAACAACAATTTAAGTAGTTGTGGCAGAGACCCTGCGGCCCGCAAAGTTTAAAACATCTACTGATTGTCTTATGCAGAAAAGGTTTGCTGTCTCCTGATCTAACCCATAATTATAATATAAATAATTGTGCTCAACTTCAACTTTCCTAAAGACGGTTTGAAATATTTTGCTGTATAATAATAATTTTCGGGTTTGATGATTATCATAAAACTGCAAACTGTCATGGTTGGAACAGGCTATATCGGACATTTAATTCAACTCCCACTCGATGAAAAAAATGCCTTTTATTTCAGTTCTGACAGATGCCAATTTAAGTTTTGCCTGAATAACTCCACTGAAGGGAATCAGAGTACCTGTGAGATCGGTATACCGCATGGATGGACAACACTATTGTTGGAATAAACTCCCATGTTTTCAATCAGAACTGATATTTGTAAACTTTATTGATTATAGTCCAGTCTGCACATACATCAGAGAGCAAATAACAGCCTCCAAACACCAGTCTTTCAAGGGATTTCACTTTCTTACATGGCAAATCACATTCATCCTTCTATTTTCTAAGAAAACATATTTCATTCATTCCCCCTGTCGGATCACGTTAACATCCTGGGAGGGTTCCCTGGATGCTATCTTAATTGGCGAGATGTGTAGTTTAAACGTAGCACCCCGAACTGGAAAAATCCCAGCCTCATACGAGGTATACCCTTTTGGTAATAATTCCTTAATATCTCTGTATTATGGTGATCAGAACACATGTCATACGGTGGTATTGTAGGAATAAAGTGAGTTAGTATCTTCTGTGTTAAGTACACTGCCATATATATAGTAGCCACTCAGTCAGTGCTAGTTCTTTCTCTAGCATTTCCCTTTCTTTTTAGGAACGGGTTGGCATATGAAAAAAAAAAAAAAAAGAAAGAAAGAAAAACCAAATAGGACATTTGCCTTGTTCCAAAGTACTTTATATTCTGTTAGGGAAAATTAGTACCTAACCCAAATACCTGCAGTGCAACAAAATAAATTCTCCATTATAAAGTCCTAGAAAATATAGTAAATACATTTTAAATATATGAAGACTTCAGATGAGTTTTATGGAATGCTTTAGACTTAATAATCTATGCTCTTTTTTAAGTTCCCAAACTAGGTAGCTTAAAAATTCATTTTGTAAAATATTTCAGAAGAAAAAATCAGCTTTTTATGTCTCGTTCAATAAATATTGTGTTGCCTCTGGGATCTAATGAAAATTGTATATTATAATCATTAGTTTGATGACAATGTAAGCGCAGCTTAAGACGTAGAATGGCTTTTTGATGTGGCTTCCAGCAGTTTGGGAACTCATTCTTACAATAATTAAATACCTTTTAAAGTGATAATAGCTCTTTCAGAGTATAGTTATTCTTTAGACAAGTAGAGTTATTTGCTCAGTATCCAGTAGCTTCAAAAGCTAATGAATTTTTCAAACATATGAAACATATTCTAAGAGTTATGTTCTATAGTGAAAGAAATGGCCCCAGTGGCAAATCACTTTCCTCTTATTTAACAATTACCATTTGCTCAGTTCAGTTTAATTTTTTTTTCTTCGTTGGCATTTTTAACATTTTAGATAATTAAAAAAATTTACTAACCTACGTTTGTATGTAGTGGCTCATTGGTTCACAAAGACACAATCCTGTCAGGTTTACTAAGTGCTTTTATTTATACCTATTATGCTCAGGAAGTGGAATAAAGTGTTAAGGGGGAAAAAGAGGGATCATAGTAGGTGGAATATTTCCATCTTATTAAAAAAAAACTGTTGATCATTTCGCATATTTGATAACACCTGACCAAATCACTGAATCTTTTTTTATCTTTAGAAATTTTGACAGTTTTCAGTGTGACAAAGAAATGTCCTCAATCAAATAGTGATGCTAGCTCTGTGTGTAGAAAAATGATAAATCAATGAAGTTATTATCTCATAAAGCAGAGTATATCCTGTCAAAAATCAATTACATAACTTTCTGTGTTTTACTGCAAAAATCCTCTTATTGTAAGAATTATATCAAGTTATATATGATTATAAGAAAGGGATCAAACTGAAAAGATTAGAGGAATTTTAGATTTTAATGATGTTGTATCAAGCAGAACACCTTAGGAGTAAGGATGTGGATGTCGTCCACTGGGTTTAAAAGTGTGCATTCTGATGAGCACTTTTTTAAAATAGAAACATTTTGCTTTTTTTTCTTTTTAACTTTTCATTGTTTCCATTTTAATTGTCCTCTAAACATCATAAAAATTTAGGCATTATTAGGAGAGATCCAATCATTTTTCTTTGCCCCTAATATATAGCTCTTTGTCCATAAAATATTTTCCTACCTGTCCCTTTTATTTATTTTTGATAGGAGAGAGAGACAGAGCTTGCACACACATATACATGAGTCGGGGGGGGGACAAAAAGAGAGGGGGATAGAGGATCTGATGTGGGCTCTGCACTGACAATGATGAGCCTGGTGTGGGGCTGGAACCCACAAACTGTCAGATCATGACCTGAGGCAAAGTTGGATGCTCAACAGACTGGGCCACCCAGGCGCGACCCCCCCCCATTTGTCCATTTTAAGCTCTTCACATCTTGTGACATTTCGATAGATAGGCTTTAACTGAATTCATTAGTTTCTCTATCATGCCCAGCATCAGTAGATCAGATGAGTAATCAAAAGAACTGACCCTGTATATTAATATATCATACTCGCTGAGAAATTAATAAATATCGTCTCTCCTTCTGGGAAAAAAAAGAATATATATGTTTTATATTTATTCCTGGAGATTTCCTATCCTCTTAAGGTAGCCTTTCCATACATTGAGATAATATTCAATAGATTTGATGGTCTTTCTGGAGGGAAACTGACCAACCAGGTAGAACGCAATTTGGCCATCAACCAGTCATACTGGATGCTGACATAAATACCTCTCACAACAAAATTGACCAAATAAGCAGTGCTTGAGTGACTCAGTTGGTTGAGTGACCAACTCTTGACTTAGGCTCAGGTCATGATATCACAGTTCACTGACCGTGCAGAGCCTGCTTGGGATTCTCTCTCTCCCTGTCTCTCTGCACCTCTCTCTCTCTCAAAATAAATACATACACTTAAAAAAATCAGCTAATTAAAAGTACTGCCCCTGGGTCCAGGAATCCTACTTAAGAATCCTGATTGAAGAAAAGATGGAAAATGTACTGTCCAAAATTACATAACAATTTTTAATTAAGGAAGGCAAACCAACAGCAGAAAGTAACATTTCTGAATGCTGTAAAGAAGATAGTACTCCAGAATCGGGCGCTTTATGCAAATGACCAACATTTCTGCTGGAAAACAAACGAAACAAAACAAAATGGATGTGATGACAAAAAGTTATTTAATGAGTATGGAATGGGCAACACAAAATCATAATTTATACTGGCTATAATATGAAGTCAGGTTCTGAAAACCCCACGTGGCAGACAATAGTCCTTTAATGGTTGAACTATAATGCGAGCGTTTAATAGGTCTCAAAAGAGTATTCCAGGCAGCTGATATCGTTGGTGTTGGTGGGGACCTTGGGGGCCCAAGAACAATAGCTATTTTTTAGCTAATACAGAAGCACTTAAGTATACTAAGTGTATTAAGTATATACTCTGTATTAAGTATACAGAATGACTGTAACGATTCCAGTCCTACCCTCAGCCTGTAATACAGCACTTAATTTTCACAGCTACACTGAGAGCTACATAATATTAATACCAATTTACATATAAAATGTGACTCTTAGAGAAGCCGAGTGGCTTTACCATGGCCACACATTAGTGTCAGATATTTTAAATCTACATCCTTTAGATTCCAAAGTGAGAGGAAAAATCATTCCAAGTAACTCTCCAGGTTTTAAGAACGTATTTAATTTCTCACTCATTAAAAATTAAATTTTATTTGAACTTAAAAGATCGGAAGTGTATTAAATTTTATATTAATAATGTTTATCCTTGAATTATAGAGTCAATGTTACATTGTGTTTCTCTTATATTCTTTTGTACTTTTTCACATCTTCTAGCTGGATGCTATATTTACACGTAGTGAATATGAAATGTATAGAATTTGGGATTGTGGCAGAGAGAAAAAGTGAGAGAACTACCGGATACTCCATATTAGGACCAATAACAGTATTTATGATTGGATAAAAAAGATATCTCTTCTTTCATTCTGACTCATTTACTAATTAGTATCTCTACCCCTATGTTAACTGGTAAAATAAATAATTATGAGCAAGTGAATTGGGAAGTATACTGAGGAAGTTTTGCATCTACATGGCCAATGTTTCAAAGAGACTGCTTTTTTTTTTCTCATAATATGTTAATGAAATAAGTCAGTCAGAGAAATACAAGTACTGAATGGTATCACTTATATATGGAATCTAAGAAAAACACATAAACTATGTTTTCACATATAGATAGATAGATAGATAGATAGATTGATTAATTTCCCCAAATTAACAGACTATTTCCTTGCATTTTATTCTCTTAGTTATCAATACCTTATGAAAATCACTCCAAATCAATTATTAGGAACTTTATTTTAGTAGCTGTATGGAATTTCATAGAGTGCTTATATCATAGCTAATTCACCCATTCCACAAATCTCTAGCATCAGAGTTAGAAGTCGAGCCCAAATTTTCAGATCCTTCTTCGCTTTTGAAGGCTAAGGAAAACAGGTCTACTCAGGTAATTAACTGTTAGACTTTCTACAAAACTATCCAAATCTCTGAGATCCAAACTCTGTTTTCCTCCTGTACAATCATTTACACCATCTGTAGAGTACAAAACCACATTAATTCTATCTGTCCCCTCGTATGAAGCCCAACATATCACTAACATTCTGCCGTGCATAAAAACCACCACAGCTTGATTCAGGAGAAACAGATTTTCATTTATAGAGGAGGAATAGGAAATCATATTGAAACTTCCAACTTTCCAGAATCCTTGTCTAATAGGAACCATTTTATCAGGCTCTTTGGGTGTTCATATATCCAGGGGTCAACACTTTGTTTAGACAATAATCAGCAATAAAGCACACACAGCACAGGAAAAAGTTGGAGGTACTTGCTTCTACTTTGGAATTCTCTCGTGGCTATTATGCCAGATAGTCACTGCCCACTTAGACACTTATTTTGATTTTTTCTGATGCCTGAGATTTGTATGGCAAAATATTATTCCAGGAAAATATAGGACTTTTTGCTGCAGAAATATATTTTTACCTATTACATAAAGATTTGGGCCTACATTGCACAAAACATCAGGGTAAAATATTTTCCCTTATAACACCAACATCTATCATATAGCATAAGAGAGAGTCTGTCAGAAAAATGGTCCCTTTTTATATTCATCCAACCCTTCTTGGTTTCAAACAGTTGTCTAAGATTCTCCAACCTTGTTTCCAAAATGTCTGTCTCCTAAACACGTAAGGTTATGGAGAGGTAATTATTCATGCTAGCATCATGTTCATTGCATTATTTTGTTCACTATATAAGAGAGGCATAGCTAGAGTTTAAACTGATAGGAGAAACAGTATAAATAAAAATTGACTTGGAAGGCTAAGATTCTAAGATTTAAAACTCTTATATAAAGACATATCCACAAACTAACGGATCAAGGTGTTTTGTTTTTGTTTTTGGTTGTTGTTGTTGTTGTTGTTTTACTCAGAAAAAAAAAAAAAACTGAACAGTGTCTTATTCTGGTATTTGGGACCCAAATAACTTCATTAAATTTGATAATTTTCCATGGAAAATTTATCTCTTCTATGTATATTTTCTCTACTAATATAGAAACATGACTTTGATTTTAATTTATTACCTGTATTTGTAATTGTCTGTTTTGACTTTGCAGAAGTACACAACTAAGAGGTACAAGGAGGTGTTGAACCCATTTCATGGAACTCATATATAAATTTGATGTTTTAACATGGAGAAGCGTGACAGACATTATAATCATATTAAATAAACCATTAAAAGAAGTAATTAAAATCAACACTACCAAAACATAATATACCATTGTATATGTCATTAAGAATTTGGATTTTATCAACTGAATTTCATAATATTGTGAGAGAGGTTACATCTAGCTCACCTTCCAGTATCTACCATTTAAGCATTATACCGGCATTGAATCATATATTGAGAGACCTAAATTTGTGCTATTTCACATTCAATCTGTCTCTTGTTATTAGTAATATATATTTTCTGAGTTTTATAAGCCAAAGAAATATTAGCTATAACTATAAAACCATTTGCTTCTTCTGAAATATTTAATTTACTGTTTCCTTTCCATTTCCTGGTTTTCTGACCTGATACCCAGCTTATAGTACACTTTACAATAGACTCTATTTTCAGTCTGCTAGAATTCAGGGACACATCAAGATCAAATTTTGGAAGCAAGGATTTAGTTGCATGTTTCAATACCTCTTTGCAGAAGCGATAAGCTATCTGCCTTGGTAAGCTTGTGGGTTCTCCAATCAGATGTGGCACTCAAGGAACAACAAACAGCCTTTTGCTACAGAGATGGAAGGCTATGGGACATTAACTCCTTCAGTTTATATGGTAGTGAAGTATTTCAACATCAGGGAGAGAAGATAAAGTGAAAAAAAGATTCCCGTTAAGCTTATGTGTGTAAAGTGCATCAAGAGTTATTTAGGAACTACTGCTGATCAACAAAAAAGTAATATCATTGAAGATGATTTTAAAATTTGATGACCAAAGGGGCGCCTGGGTGGCTCAGTCTGTTAAGTATCTGACTTCGGCTGAGACCATGATCTCACGGTTTGTGGGTTCGAGTCCTTTGTTGGGCTCTGTGCTGACAGCTCAGAGCCTGGAGCCTGCTTCAGAATCTGTATCTCCTCTCTCTCTGCCCCTCCCCCACTTACACTCTGTCTCTCAAAAATAAGTAAACATTAAAAATAATTTATGATTTGATCACTAAAAACAATTTGATGATATACCATGGGCATTTACTTTATAGGACATGAGGTAGGTACTTAGCAAAATCCCTACATTTAGAAAAAAACCTCTTAATCATAAATGTAATTTTACTTTAGGAAAAACTAATCATTAGGTTTTTTCTACTTCCTCAGAATGTATCTGAATTTAATCCTAAATATTTTTTTATAAAGTGATTGTTAACATATTTTACAACTTGGATGGTGCTCGTTTGTTTAGAAATGAAAGGCTTTTGTTTGTTTGATTCTAAATGGACTATACTCTTAAATTCTGTGTAATAGAAGGCATCTATTAACATAATATACTTTTTAATGTTTTTTAAATGCTTATCCATAAAACTTTTTATGGAAGCTTTTCATGGTTTATTTTAATCAATATTCGTTACAATTTTACTGTCCATGAAGAGATGTCAATAATTCAAAAAAATTTTTTTCATGGGTACACAAGCCTCCAAAATCTGAGGCCTCTAGAAGGCCTGCTGTTTTATCTCTCTTAACTCTGCCTTGGAGAAAATAGGTCATGTAGTTGTCCTAGGTGCATGACCTTCTTATACGGAGAGAGATTTATTAGTTTCAGAATTAATAGATTAAAATTTCAAACATGTGTAATTGTTCTCATATCCATCTTTTGACTGAATCTAAGTTTACATTGCTATAGCTTCTAAAAATGTCCTGTTTCCATGGAAAAATCTAGTCTCCTGTCAACATACAGTCTCTCCATATTTGTCCATATTTAAAGTGAAGGCCACCATGTACCCTCAGATTTTTCCCCATTAAAAATTGAGAGTTTCAATGTCTTCTTTCCCTATACAATTATTTTGAAGTCTATATATTCTACTACATGTGCTTCTAGGCTTTTATTCATTGTCAAATGCTTTTCAAGTTAAATTAAAAATACAAAATAACCTTAAAAGAGAGAGTAAATGACATTTTGTTATTCTTATAATTAAACTTCTATTTTATGATACTGTAGTTTGGGTATACTCTAAAATGTGCCAAGAATCTAGTGTCTGTGAAATGCAGGAGCAGTTATAAGGAAAGTAGGTGAATTAAGCCTGTAGGTGAGTAAATCATGAAAATCATTTAAGGAAACTAAAACTAAAAGAGGAAAATGTATTCCCATGAGTTTGGCAATAGCCACACTTTTTTTACTAATATAATGGAAATAAAACCATTATTCTCCTCTATAATTCCAATATAAGATGCAGAAAAACCTAAAAGATTGTTTGATAGACTACAAACTGAGTGAATTGGTTAGGGGAAAGAGGGTGGAGTGGAGGGGGGCTGGGCAGGCTTGCCGGGCAAGTACTTATGTTACAGCAATGTGTGATCCCCATGCAATTTCACAATTTCGTAAATTACGGGCATTATTTACTACATTAGAATATTTTCATTAACTAAGAGTAAAGTTGAAATGTACTCATCAAAAGCTTATTTGTAGTATAGAAGTTTACCTTCATAATTAAAGAGCAACACAGAAATAAATAGCACGATACTCCCTGCATCCCTACAGCAGTGGTTTTGCTGGTTTTTTTTACTGGGCAAAAAGAAGAGGCATGATCAGAGTACTTCAGGTGAGAACACTTGCTTTACATAAAGGGACGCCACTTGGGGCTCAGCCAGGCTGACAAAATGGAATGATGATGTGATGATTTTGTATATCCCTTACTGAAGGCAGACCCAATGATGACAGTCTATGATGAGGAAATATTTGGTGACTTGATTTAGTAATTTGAAAGTACGGTATATTTTTTACTCAAAATAGAACTTTCTATTCCCCCCATTCTATGTGAAGTATATTATTATTAAAGTGATGTAAAATACTATCCTAAAAAGTCTAAATTTAATATATTCGGTTTTAACAACCAAGACTATTATTGCTTAAAAATCAAGCTAAATCCCATTAACTAGTGAAGCAAATAATTGTGATATTTAGAAAATAGGTTGGCACAGAAGAAAGGAGGAAAGCTTATTTATCTTCTCATATGAGAATCTTTAAATGTAATGAATTAAGGTAAAATTTTCTGCATTCCATCTGTAAGCTATCCCAAGTGAGTAATTGGGCTCTTACTCCATTCAAGTTTTGACAGTAATATGATTTGGCAAGAGGAGAAAGGATTATTTTTCTTTGCCTGGAGGCTATTTTCTTTAAACACATGTTATTTCCAAAGGCTTCACAGATGTATTTTAATTTAAAATTTTACTAAATCTTTAATTTAAAAACTAATGCCAGATAAACATTAAAATTCTCAATATATACACTTCTTCGACCAAATCCAAAGCTAAGCTCAAAGAAAGTTACAAAGAAGTCATACAGATATTGAAATAGAACAGATTTTTGGTGTGATCTTATCCAAATTTCAGGTTAAATCTAATCGTGATTAGTTTATCAAGCTTGAAATTTCATATTTTGTTTCCTTCGGGTCCATGGTTATAGATCATCAGATCATTTAGTGTTAAATATAAAACCATGATTCTTCAAACGATTCAAAATTTTATCTGATAATTTCAATTCTATGATAAATCAAATGTTATAGGTAAATTCTAGAGTCCGTCTTAAGAATGTATGAGCTATATATACAGTTCAAGAAGAGCCACATTTTACAGTACCAAATGGAGAATGAAATATGTCAATACTTTGTAATGAACAGTCTCTAATAGGTTATTCAGGAAAGATGTGAGTCACATGCCAACAACCCACATACTGTTTCAACTGTTCTAATGCACTATCTCATGCCAGTCAAGCTCTTGATCAAGTTTTTGAATCACAAATATCTTAAAGAATTTTTTATATTTTTTAGGACAACTTGAAAACTCCCTTTCAGCTAATGTTGATGAATGTTTTCAGACATGCAAAATTTCTTTACTGAAACTGAATTGTTACAATAAGGAAGCGTCATCCTAAGTACTGTTCTTCGAAACTCAGGTTCCGTGACCTCTTTTCGTGTAATGGTTACAAGACCACTTTATTAGCCAGCATCTGACATCATCTTTATGGTGCAGAAGACAACTATTATTTTTAATTCAGATGTGTCCGTTGAAGACTTTTTTCAGCTCTGTAAGGAATATTGCTCTCCATTTTTCAACTATTTTTATTTTTATCATTACACAATAATAAGGAATGAATAAGTTACCTAGGTCCTCTAAGGACAATACTTCCAAAGTGCACATTGCAATTCATTAACTGTTGTGAAATTTCATAGTGAGGATTTATAGAGTGTGGAGATCAGAATGATTTTTAATTAAAATTAATAAAGAATAGACCAGATTTTTTAATTAAAATAGAAATAGATTAGAACGCAAAATTAAATATTAGAAGTCTTCACCTAAAGTAAGTATGGTTTTGTGAATTCTGGGTCATAATATAAAGACAGTCTTAGTGAAGCCACTAGAAAACCAGAGAAAAAAAGTAAAATCACCAATCTAGAACGTGTACTGAAGGGATTTCGTGTGCTGGAAAGTACTGCTCATCACAATGAATTGCGCGAACAAACTTACGCACGCACACACACACACGCACGCACAGAAATACAAAAAGATACAAAAATACTTTCAATTTAAATATTCAACTGAAGGAATGAAGTTGACTTTAAGAGAGTATCTAATGCACTGGGGATTATGCTAGATGCTTTAATATATTTAGTCATCACGTTTATCCAAAATGTTATCCAAAATGCTTCCAGAATTTCAAAGTGAGGCAGAGAGAGTCAGATAGCTTATGCGAGTTACAGACTTCCTGATTTTCAAGGACATAAACCTAGGTGTGTCTCTATTGCCCTTCCTACACTAGTCTGATGTCCAACACATTTATTTCTCTGCCAAAAGCTTGATCTTATTGTTGGTCCCAAGCTCACCAACGTCAAGTTTGATCACTGCCAGTAGGAGGCCACTAGGCTCATTTTCATACAATGCCCTTCCTCTCTCAGTAGATACCTCTTTTAAACAAATAAACTTTATATGTATCATCTTTTATAACTGAGAAATTAGACAGGATTTTCAGTATTAGCAATTAACAGCATAATTGTTTTTAAAATCCAACTGAGGGGCACCTAGGTGGCTCAGTTGGTTAGGCATCCAACTTCGGCTCAGGCCATGAACTTGTGGTTCATAGGTTCCCGCCCCACGCTGGGCTCTGTGCTGACAGCTCAGAGCCTGGAGCCTGCTTTGGAATCTGTGTCTCCCTCCCTCTCTGTTCCTCCCCTGCTTCCACTCTCTCTCTCTCTCTCAAATGAATAAAGATTAAAAAATTTTTAAAAATAAAATAAAAACCAACTGAATAGTATTAGACAATGAAGTAAATCATTATAAAGTACTTAAAAAATTGTTTGGCACCTAATAGGTTAAACAGTAAAACTTTAACACCCTGTGCAATCTTCTATATATAATAAGTTCAGGTAAAATATAAATGTTTGCTGCCTTTCAAATACAATCAATCACAGATAAGTAAGAGTGCTTATAGAGGGGAAAAGGGCAAAAAGAGTAACAGGGAAAATTTTGATAATAATATGCTCTGGAGATTAGGCCAATATATTTTGTTTTTGGACCAACAGTTATTGTCTTTACATACTCTCATTTTAAAATGGCTTATTGTGCAAATTTCAAACTGGAGTTTTATTTAGTTTTAATTACGAAAGAGAAAACTGAATAAATTCTGGAGCCAAACTCTAAAGCAAAGTTTCACATTAAACTAAGAAGTTTACCCTTCTCTTATTAAATGGGAAATTGTTCTTTGACCAAATCTTTACAGTATCTTGTATCAACAGGATAACCCATAGACATGCCTGAGGAAAAAATTGCTTCCTGAATCAAATAGACAATATGTGGATCCAAGAGACATCCCAAGGTGGCATCCCAGGATGCATTTCTACCGTACATAAATCCCTTAGTATTTCCCCAAATCCTTCAAGATAAATACATGTTATTAATCACAAAACCTTTTTGTTACTTCTGTGTAGCTCTCTGCCTTTATCAATGACCTATTTTTGAAGTATAGTGAGTTAATAACTGACTTCTAATCCCATCCGCTTCTGATCTCCAGCACATACTACCTGCTTTCCACTCCTTTACATGTGTTTATATAATAGTTCCTCACCCTTCACCATTCGTTTAGGTTATCACTTCCTCCAGAAAATCATTAAGGGCCACTTTTTTAAAACACCAAAATTAATAAACAGCCATAGAACCTTCATTAGCCCTAGAACCTTCGGTGTTTACCAGTGTCACACCATATCGTTTGCCTAAATCTCCATCTAAACCAAAGGTTCCTTGAGGACAAGGACTATTTCTTGCTTATATTCTTCAAAACCTAGATCATACTTTTAAAGAATTGGTAAATATGCCAAGTAGTTACTAATGTTCCTTCTACCACAAAAACTTCCTCGATCCTGAACTGTCTCTCCTGTACACTCAAATATTTCAACAGAGCCAGACCTAGTGAAATCAATAGGGTATTTTATTGTTTTCGATAAAGTATTTTAGATGCATCACTTCAAAGAACCACACGTGTGTGGCTATATATGTATATATACGTATATATGCAATCTGATTTAATTTTATCTAGACCCAACTATAATCAAAGTGCAGCTTTAGTTTAAATTATCAGAATCATCACTATAGATGGTAATATCAGGGTGATTGCTCAGGCTTTATGCTATTACGGGAAACGGCACCTGCTCTAACTAATTCAGAGAAGTATCAGGTAGAAGAAAGGGATTCTACCAGGTGGTGGTAATTAGAACCTAAGGAAGGCAATCATGCTTAACTGAACGGAGGCATGCTTCTAACCATAAAAAAATTGAGTTCAAGGCCACACTGCCCAGCTCCCCAGTTCTGTATTCAACTCCCCCATTTTCCTGATTCTTCCTGTTTGCAAGATGATTTATATTTCTTTTTAATCGGATACTACATTTATAGAAAGAGTGCACGTTAGGAGCAACTCAGAGCATGCTTTATATACAAGAGATATTCTTGCCAATTAAACTGAGTTTTAAAAATCTGTTCAGTTTGGTCTCCTAAATGTAGTTTTCTTCTTACTTCTTCACTATGGCTCCTGGTTCTTAGAGGTGTTTTTCCCTCTTACCTTGTGTTGAAAACTGCAATGAGGATGCCAGGGAATATGACCATCTTGGGAGCTGAGAGGCTTTTTGTTTTTGTTTTTGTTTTATTTTTTGTTTTTTTCCAGTTTACTTCTTGTTTATTACTGGTTTGGTACAAGGGTAATTTTAAATCTCAGATATTCATAAGCCCCTTTTTCTCCAGTTTATGAATACTTTGATGATGCAATTCTCACAGAAATGTAGTTAGACTCTCAGTAATTTTATTAAAGTTAGCTCCATGTTCTAATATTATGTCCTATGTAAGTGTCCTTTTTAGATATAATTCCTGCATTTTCTATATTCCTTTATTGCAACCATGCACCTCTCTAAACTTAACTATACATGGCTTTAGCATATAAGATTTCATGGAAAAGCCACATAATTTTACCATTTTACCTATGCATATTTTAAAATTAAAAGATTTACTGACTATGAAAACCTTAATAGAGTATTGAAGTTGTTCGGAATTGCCATATACTGGACTCCCAGGTTAACAAACTCCAAGGTTCTCTTGTCTGCAAGCAGGATTTTTGAAGAATGCCCTAGGAAAGGACACCATTAATGGGCGGTGTAAAATCAAGTTAATATTCTCCTAATCACACTACCTGCCACCACTGTCCCTTCTAGTACTTCATTCATACATAATGATAAAAAGTGCCTCTTTAGGGGCCCCTGGGTGGCTCAGTCGGTTAAGCGGCCGACTTCGGCTCAGGTCATGATTTCACGGTCTGTGAGTTCGAGCCCCGCGTCGGGCTCTGTGCTGATGGCTCAGAGCCTGGAGCCTGCTTGAGCTTCTGTGTCTCCTTCTCTCTCTGCCCTTCCCCTGCTCATACTCTGTCTCTATGTCTCTCAAAAATAAATAAACGTTAAAATTAAAAAAAAAAAAAAAGTGCCTCTTTGATGATTCATACTATTTGGATATGGACGCCAACATTTCCCTTTCCTAAATCCGGTCATTTGTTGAACTCATAGTTGTTATCCCGAGTGGAAACAAATATTTTGATAATTGGTCTAAAGTAATTTTACTCATGTCACAATTTGGCACCAGTGTGTGTGATCTGTGTATTTTAAGGTTTATCTATCCAAAAATATGGCCTCTCAGTTGAATTCCTCTTTCTATGCCACCTCATTCATTTTAAACCATTTCCATGGTTGAAATTTCATAACAATGTCCTAATCTCAATAAATTAAGTATTTTTTTTTTGTATAATAGAGATAATAGAAACCATCACACAGAAGGTTCTCAAACTTTCAACTAACCTGATAATGAAATCTGAGTCATATGTCCTATCATGTCCTTCTTCCTTTCTGTTAGAAAAGAAAAATTATTACTCCTCTAATTAAAAACAAATTTTGCTTATATACTATCTTTGCTCTATAATCAAATTTGAACAAACACACACACACACACACACACATCTTACCTTTTTCACCACACATCTAATTCAGTCTACTTCTATGTGTCTCCTCATTCCATGCCAACTAAACTACTTGATAACCCAATATCACTAAAGTCAAGACACATTTACCATTCTTAAACTTATTTTAACTTACAAGTGCATTTAAAACTACTGTCCACTTTTATTTTTGGAAACGTTATCTTATCTTGAATTTTGGGTTACCATATTCTGCTGCTTTCCTTCCTGCCTTCTCAGTTGAATTTTATTCTCTCCCTCCCTTCCCTGGTCATTAAATACTGGAGAAATTAAATGATCGATTCTAAGTCTTCTTCTCTGCTTCTCCATTCTCTCCTTAAAGAAAATATAAAATACGATGGAACTTCATTACTACGCATACCAAATTGCTAATATCTTTTTACTCTAGACTATACTTGGCTTCTGGGTTTTAGTTGTATAAATCTATCTTCTTAATCACTATATTAAAGTATTTCACAATCTTCTTGTTTATTATTCTATCCCCAGCCAATATTGTTCCATAGTTTTTATTTATTTATTTATTTTTAAATTTTTTAACGTTTATTTACTTTTGAGAGACATAGAGACAGAGTATGAGCAGGGGAAGGGCAGAGAGAGAGGGAGATACAGAATCTGAAGCAGGCTCCGAGCCGTCAACACAGAGCCCGATGTGGAGCTCAAACTCACAGACTGTGAGATCATGACCTGAGCCGAAGTCGGCCGCTTAACCAACTGAGCCACCCAGGCGCCCCTCCATAGTTTTTAGTATCCCTGAATTTTACTACCATGCATGCTATCATGTTTAATTACATATTTAGAATGATCATTACATATATGTTATTTACCATTTTAAATTTTATATATTCTGCACTCTTTACCTTACCTGATTTTTTATAAATATAATATATTGTCAAATTGGCTTACCTACCTGATTTTTTAAAAGCTATTTATTTAAATTCATGTTAGTTAACATACAGTGTACCTTTCCTGCTTTTAATCTCTCCATTTTCCAAGAACAAAGCAATCTTGAACAAGACACAGAACACAACATCTTTGCATGTACTATTTCTCTGCTTGAAATACTGACTTCAAGTTTTCTCTCCAGTCCATGGCTCTTTTAACCATCTCTACAAATTCAATACCATTCAGTATTTCCAAGAACTTTATTGTAATTTCACCCCAAACTTCCCCAATTATACTCTTTTGAAGTAGCACAAATATTTTGTCTTAATATAAAATTGTATATTAATTACTTGCTTAATCATCACTCCCAAATCACAGTGCCATTTTAGGAAACATTCACTAAGTTTTACTGAAAACTGTATAATATCATTTATATATTTGGGAAACATATGAGTGTCAAATACTAGTGGAATAAATAAATTAATACATCTTCTGAAGCAAAAATAATTATAAAGCAGTTGGAAAACCAAAGGCATTGCGTATGACTACAGTATACATCTTGAGAAGTTTGGAGATGCTACTGGACTATGCTAGCCTCTAGGATATGAAGAGCTTCTTAGTCCAGTTAGGAAATCTGGACTTTGGGGCGCCTGGGTGGCTCGGTCGGTTAAGCATCCGACTTTGGCTCAGGTCAGAATCTCGTGGTTTCTGAGTTTTAGCTCTGCGTCAGGCTCTGTGTTGACAGCTCAGGCTCTGTGTTGAAACCTCCTTCGGATTCTATCTCTCTCTCTCTCTCTCTCTCTCTGCCCCTACCCCACTCATGCTGCCTCTCTCTCTCATAAATTAACTTAAAATTTTTTTAAAAAATTAAAAAAGAGAGAAAATATGGACTTTATCTTGATACTAATGGAAAATTATGAGGAAAATTTAAATGCAGGAGCTTGCTAAAAATGATAGCTTTCCAGAAAGTGCAGTCTAAAGTGTAGGAAAAAACTGACTTAAAATACTATTAGAATATTCCAGGTGATAGTTGATTATGTCCTGAAACTGGCAGTAGAAATGGGATAGAATATAGAAGAATACTGGGAAAGGAGGACCCACTGCACAGACAATCCTCATTTCAGGTAGTAGGACAGCATCGTTAAAATGACCACAAAAGCTGAAACCACATGTAAAATTCAATAATCAATGGAAAAAGTGATAATAGTTAATGACCTTTACATTTTTTATCACAATATTTGAATAGTATCTCACTATTATAACTATAGGAGAAAGGAAAAATAATAAAACTAGTATGCAATATATATACAGTGCTCTATAATTTATAGCATTGGAAACATTGATAGTTAAAGTATATCATTTCTGTATAAAAACTTTAAGAGTAATTTGTGCAGCTCTTGATTTCTCCATATCTTGTAATTTACAAGTATACCAAACATTTTTCCTATTTCTTGAAGAATTCCCATGCTTATGAGAATTTTGAGTCATCTTCTACCATTAAATCCTTTGTGTATCATTCAGTGTCTCAAAAATACCTCGGAAGATTCCTTTGTTTACTTATTTATTTTATTTTTTTAATGTTGATTTTTTTAACGTTTATTCATTTTTGAAGGAGAGAGACAGAGGGTGAGCAAGGGAGGAGTAGAGAGAGAGGAAGGCATGGACTCTGAAACAGACTCCAGGCTCTGAGGTGACAACATAGAGCCTGACACGGGGCTGGGACACATGGATCATGAGATCATAACCTAAGCCGAAGTTGATGCTTAACCGATTGAGCCACCCAGGCATCCCTATTTGTTTGTTTGTTTGTTTATTTATTTATTTCTTTCTTTATTTATTTATTTATATTATTTTTATTTTTTTAAGGTTTATTTATTTTTTGAAAGAGAGAGCAAGAATGCAAGTAAGGGAGAGGCAGAGAGAGAGGGAAACACAGAATCTGAAGCTCTGAACTGTCAGCACAGAGCCCAATGTGGAGCTCGAACTCACAAACTGCAAGATCATGACCTGAACTGAAGTCGGATGCTTAACCAACTGAGCCACCCAGGCACCCCTATTTATTTTTATTTATTTTGAGAGAGAGAGAGAGAGAGAGAGAGAGAGAGCGCGCGCACACGCGCGTGAGCAAATGGGGGAGGGGCAGAGAGAGAGAAGCTGGAGCAGGCTCAGGGCTGTCAGCACAGAGCCCGATTCGGGTCTCAAACTCACCAATCCCAAGATCATGACCTGAGCTATCCAGGTTCCCCAGAAGTTTCCTTTAACGAGAAATCGTGTATGGACATCACTTTTTTCTGGGATATCTTTATTATTTTAATCGAAAACAATTTTCTCGCTTATGTGTAAGTTCACCTTTTCTAAGATCCCGAGGCTGTGTATTTAGAGTCTCAGACAGGGTGGTGTCAATATTCCCTCTGACAGCTATTTCTTCTACAATTTCATTTACATTCAGTTTGAATTTCACCTCCAGCATTGTCTTTTTAAAAAAAACTCTCTGTTGGACTTTCATCTTGCTTGACTAGTTCTCTTTTGGCTACTCATTTTTTTTTTTTTTTTAGTGTCAGACCGGTTTATTATTGAGACTCATGCTTTGTTGTCTGTATGTGACCTGAATAACAGATGTGCAGTGACTAAGCACCAATAGACTTTGAAACAAATGATGTGATTGGTCACTAGTCATGCCATGTATGTTAATTCTATTGTGATTTGTGGACCAAAGAGCTTGCGATGAAATTTGTACTGTATGTACTTTTGATGGTTAATACCAGATGGTGTCTGGAATTTGAACCATATTGTTAGGAAACTAGTGTTATTTGACTCCACCGTAAGTAATCTTCATATGTAATAGGATAATGCAAAGTGAGAACTTTCTGTACCTGTTGAGTGATTGAATTTGAGGAAAAGGTAGAATACAGAAAGATGCCGAATGTACTTTCTTACGGGTGGTATTCATTGCTTAGATGGGAAATACAACAAAAAGAAGATTTACAGGAAATTCTTATGAATTCAATTTTTTAAAATGTCAGATTTCTTGTTTCTGTCTGAAACTCACATAGAAATATCCAGGATCAATAGGTCTGGAGCTCAAAAGATCAATCTGTACTGGAAACAGAAATGGTTACTTTATCAAGATACAGATGGGGCAGATTAGGATAGAGAAGACAAGACTAGAAGGACTTTAAGACAAAGTAGCCAGAGAATTCAAAGGAAACCATTGTTTTTTCACAAAATCCAACTGATAACAGCTTTGCATTAAAAAAAAATGGAATGTAGAATCACATTGTTCCGATGGATAAAGACGGTTGTGAATTGGAAAGTAGCCTTTTTGATTTAACAAGGAAGTTGGTGAAAAACTGTGGTTTGAGACAGTGAATCTGGGTACGTATGACTGCTTCCCAGACCAAACTTCCCCTCAAGAGGGTCTTTCCAAGCTGAAGAATAGGTGAAAGTGAACTTGTGCTTGTGAGCACTTTTAAGCTGTAGTGTCCAACTAACTTTATCAGAAATAATGCTAATATTTTGGTCAAAACCTATTTGAAAACGTTGTCAATTTATCAATTGGTTCAAATGTTAGAGGAGGTTTAAGGGATGGTACAATCAGGAGCTTCCACATCACATTCATTATTTGGGTGCACCTTGTTCCATGATTCATTACATCCTAACAGGAGGACTGGGTCAGCGCTATCATTATGTATGGCATGCCTGGTGGTCTGAGAATCACTCTTGGTCAATAAAAGGATGAGATATGTTAGCAGGTGATTCATAATATGCTGTTTAATGTTCAAAATTTCAACCGAGGACCCCATACTAGATTGTCTACCTTGTTTACAAAAGTATGGTTTGATGGTTCACCTAGTTTAACTGGTGACACAGCCTGGCTTTAAGCAGCATGACTAATTTGGTTATCCTTACAAAAAGCTCCTTTTATCAAGGTTACAATGGCACATACCATCTGCAACTAGTAATATATGTGTGAAGCAAACACAATTTCCTAAAAAGTAATACCTGACTTTACAGAATACTAGATTTACTGTAGGACTCAACAAATATATAATGCGTCCTTATTGTATTCCAGGAGTTTTTGATATACCCTGAAGATTTAATGATGTCAAAGGTAGATATACAAAATATGAAAATTGTATTTCATTTGAAAGATTTACAAATTAACTTAATTCATCATATAGTAACATCATATATTTCTTGATTTTCTTCAAAAACCCTTAAATTATGTATATATTCACATACATACCTGTGATAATATTCTATTATGTAGTAAATGGTCCATTTTTGATCTTTTCAACCTCTATGTACCTAAATTTCACCTCGATATCTTATGATAAAAACAATCATAAGTGTAAACAAAGCTATACGTGCAATGATATTAGCACAACTTTACTAAAATAGAACTGATTTAAGTATAGAATAAAAGTCAACTTGTCAACTTTTTAACAGTATACTTTTATGATGAAAAAATGAGCAGGTATTTAAAATAAAAATATACAAGATTAGTGACATAGGAAATTTCCACAATTATTAAGACAGTGGGAAAGAGCAAGCTGAAGAATGGTGATTTCAGATAACTTAAAATGTGTACATATTTTGGGGGGCCTGGGTGACTCAGTCAGTTAAGCGGCCGACTTCGGCTCAGGTCATGATCTCACGGTGTGTGAGTTTGAGCCCCGCATCGGGCTCTGTGCTGACGGCTCAGAGCCTGGAGCCTGCTTCAGATTCTGTATCTCCCTCTCTCTTTGTACTTCCCTTGCTCACGCTCTGTCTGTGTCTCTCAAAAGTAAAATAAAACCGTTAAAGAAAAAAAAATTAAAATGTGTACATATTTTATTTAAAAAGCCTATATTATATAAATGTTTATATTTATGTTTTATGTTGTGATTATATACCTTCAATAAACATTTAAAATTTTTATCTACTATACCTAAAAACCTAAATGTAACATTTTAAAAGCAGACAATGAAATAGAAAATTATAAAGTTTTTATTTTAAAGAGAAAAAAATCTGGCTTTAAAAATCCGAACTTGGAGAGAACTATGTTGAGATTTAACAAATAATTTTACATGCGATATATTCAACGGATAGTTATTTTTTATATGTATTTTAATATCTTTACTAAAGACATAAAGAAATATATTTTATTTATCTTCAACACTATTGGAAAGTTTAATTACAACAAAAGACAGGAAATTTGGGGAAGAGAAAAGGACTACTATGATAAAACTTAATATTGACATCTTCTGTTATAATTTATGTAAAATATTGATAAATAAGTCATATTTTTAATAAGTATTAATAAGTATTATTCAATTCAATGTGTAGAATGAGACATTTTATGATCCCTTACTTTTTTTTGATGTACAGTATGTATATCATATTTAATTGCTCTATAGACTAAGGATTCCCTCTCTCTGAAATGTAATCATCAGCTTAATGGAGAGAACTGTTCACTAATTAAATTATTAGTCAATCTAATTCAATTGCTATTCAAGAAATATTTATGAAACTTAAAATCATAACGATACAGTTATTAGCAGGATATATCCTCACAGCCTCATCTTTACATAAGCACTTGAATGGTTGTTGATGTTTTCTCCCACACTGTGTTCATTTAAGAAGAAAAAATTACTGCTTCCAAGAAAAGAATCTGTTTTCATTGGGTCTTTCTTATTTCCCCTGTGGCTCTGAAATACATTATGAATTATATCAATTTTTTTTTTTTTTTTTTGCCAAGCGCAGAATGAATGTTGTTGGCTTGATTGCTTAATGTGATACCTCTAAAAAGGGACCACTAGACTGTCAATAATATTCTGTATTATGAGACTCTAAGACAAAGTAGAAATACAAGTTTCTGATATATATCTTATTTCTTTTTGAGGGCAAAATAATCCGTGTTTATGTATTTTATAATCCAATAGAGTTTTCCTTTGCCAATATTTATTCTTTAAAATAGATATACTTTTAATGTTTAGTCTCCATTCAATGGTTCTGTAATTCTTCAAACTAATGATCATTAGGCACTCTGCATAGTTTGTATGTAATGAGACTGTGTAATATTTAATCCAGTAGTCTGTGAGCAAAATAGTATGTTACTTTTTCCCAAATCACAACACAATTTTAAACAACATGATAGGAAAGTATAGAATACAATTAAGTAATAACTTTAAGAAACAAATGGAATTTAAATTACACAATTAAGAATTATTTTGCAGAAAACTTTGTAGTTTAATCTGTCAATCAAATTCATAAAAAAAGAAAGGATAATAAAGAAATTGAAATTTATGTATACTCAATATGTTACATGTAATTTCTTAAAATCTGAAAAGCTTTTGCAAGCAGATTTATTTATTATACGTTTTCCATGTATAGATGCAAGTATATATATATATGTATGTTTATGTATTTAAATTAATTGCTTGATGGAGCTTACCTTTAAATTATGTGAATCAATAACAGATACCAGCAGGGCACCTGGGGACTTAATTGGTTAAGCGTCCGATTTCGGCTCAGGTCATGATCTCACAGTACGAGTTTGAGCCCCACATTGGGCTCTGTGCCTATAGCTCAGAGTCAGGAGCCTGCTTTGATTCTGTCTCCCTCTCTCCTGCCCCTCCCCCACTCATGCTCTGTCGCTCAAAAATAAATACACGTTAAATAAAATTAAAAAAATAACAAACACCAGCTTTTTGTATTTCATGACATGGGTAGAAATATATTAGTCCTTTAACCAAATGAATTACAAAATGTGTGATTTAAAATATTTACAGTCTTGATTTATATTTTGTTATTCAATATAGGAATCTCATAAAATCCTGAAAATTTAATCACTCCAGTACACACACTCACACTTAAGTTTTTTCTGTTAGTGTAATTACATGAGTATACTTTTAAATATCTTTGTTATAAATGACTCAAGAAGCACTGCAGGGCTAAGAGTAGTAAAACAAAATACACTGTGTACTCGAAACTAGTTATAACTTTTAGAGAAGCAGTGACTAACATATGTTTCTCAGCACAGAAGTCCCCCGAGATATGCTAAGAAAAATACAGTCGTGACATCAAATGCTTTGGAGACATGTTGCACAGAATATAAGTGAGTAAGAAAGCAGATAATCATATTAAATATGTATCAAAGATATTTAGGAGATATTTAGTTTGGTGTCTGACTGTCTATGCCAGTTATCTCTTGGTTGGCTTAGCAAAATGACCTCAACTTTGAATAAAGAAGAGTTGAGATCAATGTTGGAGTGGACGGCAGGGAAAGATAGGAAGATAGGGTAAAATGCATTATTTTAGAAGATATATATTCTTGAACATTGCTTTATATCAAATCTAAGAGTAAGTAGGCACATCAGAAATCTTGACATTATTCATATTATGAAATCTCAAACATGGATTAAATACTATTAGAAAATCACATTATTGCAGCTTTTAATCTAAATTAGTAAAATTTGAAATTTAACATTATCATAATAAATTTATTTTAAGTATAAAAGGTTAGCCATAAAAATAATGGATAAAATGGATGCTCACTATGTCTAGATACCATCCAATTAACTCTTTAAATATTCACGGCATCAAAAATCATTTTGCAAGTCCTATTCAATTATATCTTGCAATATTATATTTTCCACACCATTTGTGCACTTTATAACTTTTTCAAAATGATGTTTTAAAAGAATTACCTTGGCAATCCTTGTTGATATTACAAAATTATTATCAATAAATGTGTAAAGTAGGTAGAAGATTCACACATTTATCTTAGCCAAGACTAGAATAACTGATCCATAAGCACAATGAGGGGAGTACAAAGGGTAAAATTTAAAAATACAATTTTAGGAAACCAGGCAGCCTTAAGAAAACAAGCAATAGAAAGTGATCACAAATCTGTAGTGTTCCCAGTCTTGTTTGAGGCTAATCCTCCTAGGGAGTTGTGGTAATAAAAATGCCTCTTTGGATGTTGTATGAAACTGTATATTATAAAAAGTACACATTTTTAGCTAAACATCTACCAAATTCACAGAACCAGGATCCGTAGAATTTAACTAGTTTCTATGGAAGGAACACTTGCAGCCGGCCATATAAAAATTGGGGGAAATAAATTGAAAACTGCCGTTCTTTCAGGCTTCCTGTTTTCTGAGCACTTGATAACCCCAGAAGAACAGAAATAGTAAATACATGTATTCTAACATGTATGGAGATAGTTTTGCTCCTGGGTATGGCTGCAAACATAGAAATGTTCTGACGTGATGCATTCGAGGCTTTAACTCTCTTTTTGTTGTTGTTGTTGCGCAAATATTTATTTTAGAGAGAGAAAGACAAAGTGAGAGAGAGAGAGAGAGAGACAGAGAGAACACAAATGGGGGAGGGGCAGAGAGAGAGGGAGACACTGAATTCAAAGCAGGTTCCGGGCTCTGAGCTATCAGCACAGAGTGGATGTAGGGCTTGAACTCACAAACCACAGGATCATGACCTGAGCTGAAGTCCACGCTTAACCAACTGAGCCACCCAGGTGCCCCAGGGCTTTTACTATCTTTATACCCAGGTTTTTTGTTCAAGTTTCTGGGTCTGTTGTTAGCATAGGAATCTTCCCCTCTCTTCAAGCTCCCTGAAGCAAAGAATAACCTTTTCTCATTTTAGTGTATCAGGAAAATCTAATGTGAATTTTGAAGTAAGATATGAACTTGAAGCTATCAGTGTTAACTTTATACATATTTCAGACATCCAAATTCTAAACTTATTTTTCTAAACTCATTTTTCATATATAAGGGGTTTGCCACAAAACATTTAAATCGTAAAAGATTCTAGATCTGTATGATCATGGTCTTCAGTTCCATGGGGTGGGGGAAATCTAATGGATAAATATGTACAGAAAACCTCTCCTGTGCTCCCAAGAAAATCAGGAGGACCTTATAACCCTACTATGTAATACCGAATAATCTATTCCTACATGTTTTAAAATCTCTGTTTAAAAATATTTGACTCTAAAACAATAGAATACCTTATACTTTAGAACAATGTCCTTTATAAGGATGTATTCACCCAAAACAGTAAACTATGTACATTAGAAAATAAAATACTTCTTGTAATTTTTTTAAAAAATAAAATATATTCTATTTTCATTTCCTTAAAATACAATTGTTGGATCATACAGCAGTTCTACTTTTAAATTTTTGAGGAACCTCCATATTGTTTTCCATAGTGGTTGTACCAATTTGCATTCCTACCAGCTGGGCACAACGATTCCCTTTCTCCTCGTTCTGGCCACCTTGTCTTTTTGATGACTGTCATTCCAATAGGTGTGAAGTGATATCTTACTGTGGATCTGATTTACATTTCTGTAATGATTAGTAATATTGAACATTTTTTATGTATCTGATGATCATTTGGATGTCTTCTTTGAAAAAAAAATGTTTTAGTTCTCTGTCGGTGTTTTAACTGTTTGTGTTGTTGTTGTTGTTGTTTTGTTTTGTTTTGTTTTGTTTTCTGGTATTGAATTGTATGAGTTCTTTATACATTCTGGACATTAACCTCTTATCTGATATATGGTTTGCATCTTAAATTAACCCAATGTTACATGTCAACTATATTTCAACAAAAAATGAAATAAAATTTATGTATAATAAAACCATGGCTATTAGGTGCTCAGTTTCATTGGTTGTAACAACTAGACAAACTGTGTAAACTAGGTTTTGATAAAACAAAATATTTACTACAGTTTATTTTTACTCTTTTTTTCCCCAAAACAGACTTGTCTTATTTATACACAGAACAACTTATTTATAATCCCAGTTGAGGATTATAGTTTAATTATAATATTGCATGCTTTTTTTTTTCCAAATTATTTGACTGTCACCAATATGTTTTACTTAGTAACTAAAAATAGACAAAAGTACTATAATAAGTGTGTAGTGTGTGTTTTAACATGAGAATTAATTTGAACTCAAATATTTTAAGATACATATTAATAAAATTAAATGAGCTAATGCGAACAATTATTCAACAGGGAAAATGCAAACTAAATTATTTCATTGTAGATTTTACTGAGTTACTTCAGAGGTGGAACTTAGTAATTTAACATAACTTCCCTTCTTAAATTCATTTTATTCAGGCTTGCAGTTTAAACTTTTATTTTAATCTTTGTTTGAAACATTTCTATATCTTTTCAAGAATGCCAAAGTGTGAATACCACATTCTACAGCAAACACATATAATGAATATAAATACTGACATAAATATTTTCTGCATGTATAAATGTAATATTCTAACATTAAATAAATGTTAAAAATATAATAAGTTAAAAATGAAAATGGAATAAAAATTAAAATATTTTTGAGAAAGAAAAAGTACTGATAAATTAACCCAAATGTTAACTCAAAAATTTGTTTTCCAATTTTTTATATTAAGTATTATTTTAGAAAACCATCTCAAAGTTCAATTTTACCATTGACAGATGATTGGCAACATAACCTGGAGACACCAGGATGTATACATTTTAAGGTACATAAAAATCTGTGTCAGAACCAAGAAACAAGATATAGCTAAGCTTCTATTTTGGTAATGATAGTCTAATCATAATTGTTATTATAAGCAACCGCATAGATACCGTACTGTGTAGTTTAAGAAAATTATACTTTAATCTTGATGTATAGTCATTAATATAACTCTACCAAAGAACATAGTAAGACTTGGATAAATTGCATTTTTAGGAATATCATTCCAATCCCCTTCATTCAGGAAAATCACTATCCACAGAACATGATTTGGATCGTCGGCGGTATTTATAAAGCAGTTGGCAGATATTTGAAGCTGCCAATTTCTAACTCTGATTCTAATGAGCAAGGCTTGTGGAAACAAAATACACAAATATGTATCTATCTCTTCCCCACATCAAGCTGCTAATTGGGGATTAATTTATTCTAAGAAAGACATTTTAAAACAACTGAACGCAATTGGAGGGGAGACTAAGTCAATCAATCATTCAAATGGTAATGTGAAAGCATTTAATTAAAATTTAAAAAAAGCTTAACTGCCAGCAGCAAAAAGTCCTCAGCAGTGAGGTATATTAATCATAGGATGTAGAATAAATAATTCCCAGGAATATTCCTTTTACTATTTTGTTAAAATTTCCAGCCAACAAAGACCTTCTCCCGAGCTGCTTTCCATGCTGGGATTATTAAGGACAGGATAAACTGGCATTATGCATCCTTTTCAAATGTGGGATATTAAACATTCCTTTACTGTAAACACTGGAGACGTAGATTCTGGGTAGGAATTGGGTTTTGCCAATTAAAAACAAAAATGTATATTTGGAAGGTGGAGTGAGACAGAAACATTTTTGCCGGGTTTTGTTTTGTTTTGTTAAATTTTTGAGTGTAGTTGAGGACATAATGTTACATTAGTTTCAGGTGTACAATATAGGATTAATACATTTGTAAGTTTATATGTTATGCTATGGTCACCACCAGTGTAGCTACCACCTCTCACCTGTTACTATTATTATTACTATTACCATATCATTGACTGTATGTACTAGAGGCATTCTCTTTTGGTTTTACCTGCTTCCTGCTGGTGAACAAGGCCCCGGAGTCATTGGGGTTTTCAGTAGGACCATTTTGGTGTTCAATCATAATTAGATTTGTGACCATTGACAGAAGTTCTGGGGACAAAAGCCTCCAGATCTTGGGATCACAACTGCCACCATAATGTGGTCCTGAGGTCCCCATTGCCAGGATTTGCTCCAGACTCCCACCTCCCCTATGAGGCTTGCTCCCCTGGGAAGGCCAGGGTTTGCAGGGTTCTTATGGAACAGTCATTGAGACCTAAGTAAGAACCAATTTTCCATCCCTTCATCCCTCCCAATGATTTTATAAGAACCTGAATTATTTGTGTTTCAAATAGATAGAGTGGTTTTTGTTCCCTGAAAATAAATCTTGATGATTCTGACATATGTTTTTTTTTTGTTTGTTTGTTTTTAAATTTTTAATGTTTATTTATTTTTGAGACAGAGAGAGACAGAGCATGAGTGGGGGAGGGGCAGAGAGAGAGGGAGACACAGAATCCGAAGCAGGCTCCAGGCTCTGAGCCGTCTGAGCACAGAGCCCGATGCGGGGCTCGAACACACAGACTGCGAGATCATGACCTGAGCCGAAGTCAGACGCTCAACCGACTGAGCCACCCAGGCACATATGTTTTAATTAATAGAAGTTAGACAGTAAGTACCCATGCTTTGTGGCAAGACTTTTGAATCAATCAGAGTAGAGAATACCTCCTGGGGACTTTCTTCAGTGTATAAATATTTTTGTATTTACTCTATCCCATGCACTTTGTAATTTAACCTTGGCTTGGCTCTCTGTGGCTTCATCCTGTCTACACTATTACTTAAAGTTTCTCAGATGTGTACTGTAAAGTGAAGAAACTAATAAAACTACAGTTTGTAGATTTAACACTGAGTGAAAGAGCTAAATCAACTCAATAACCGTGATGGCCAAATTATTATTTTTATATGGTTGATTGTTTTACTTGGTTTTTCATTAGGCGTGACTGTCACAGTTAAAACAACAGGAGTCACACAGTGAACGATTGTTGTAGGGCATGCAATTTCAAACTCTTAGCTATAGTATGAAAGAAATTGGCTGACGGTAAGACACATAAATTGGAATGTCTGAGTCCAGTCTGTGACAACGAAATACCACAATACCATAAACTGGGTGGCTTATAAACAATAGAAATTTATTTTCTCGATTGTGGAGGCTAGATGTTCAAAATCAGGGTGCCAGAATGGTCGGGTTCTAGTGAGAGCCCTCTTCCAGGTTGCAAACCTGGTACATTTTTTACCATTTTCTTCGCCATTTAAAAAAAGTAAAATTCCCAGATAATCATGTTTCTAGACATTCCAATGATTTTATAAAATCCTAAATTCATGGGGGGCCTTAGCAGCTCAGTCAAACATCTGACTTTGGCTCAAGACATGATCTCAGGCTTGTGAGTTCGAGCCCTGCATTGGGCTCTGTGATGACAGCTCAGAGACTGGAGACTGCTTCAGATTCTGAGTCTCCCTCTCTCTCTCTCTGCTCTTCCCTTGCTTGCGCTCTGTCTGTCTCTATCTCTCTCTGTCTCTCTCTCTCTGTCTGTCTCTCTCAGAAATAAAACAAACAAACAAACAAACAAAAAACTTAAATTTGTTAGTGTTTCAAATAGCTAGAGTGAGGGAGTTGACCTTCTGATTTTCTCTACTCACGCCCACTTCAGGCTTGGCTTTTAGTTCCTTTCTCTCACAATTTTTTAAAACTTTTTAATATTTATTTATTACTGAGAGACAGAGAATGACAGAGCATGAGCATGGGAGGGGCAGAGAGAGAGGAATCTAAAGCAGGCTCCAGGCCAGAGCCTGATGTGGAGCTCAAGCTCACAAACTGCGAGATTGTGACCTGAGCCAAAGTCGGACGCTTAACCAACTAAGCCACCCAGGCATCCCTCCCACAAAATTTCTGACCTTCAAGCCATTGATGGAACAAATATATTATTAGTTCTCATCTTCCTAGGCTTATATGTATGTACCCTCATTTTTTCACCTGTAGTTCTTCTCTGTGTATAAAACTGAGATGCTATACTTCGTGATGTACTCTAGTATTCATAAAAAGCACTATAACTACCAGCAGATTTCGTAAAAAAAAATACTTTAAAGTTTAAAGTTTTATGAATCTGCTAAAAGGCTATCTATCTACTTAGGAATATATATTCTGACATAAAGATAGAGCCTTATTTAGTACAGATTTTTATTATTCCAGAAAAGATCCAGCTACATAGCTTATGGTACTTAGCTCCTAGTCTTGATGTTTTCTTCTGTAGTTAAGGATACAAAATGAAAATTACAAGAAAAAATGGCACAAAAAACTATCTTTGTGTAATCTTCAGTCACTCAGAGTAAAATTTAGCTTCTTCATTTCCCTAAGTTATTCTCTATGAAACATTTCCTATTTAGACAATAAATAAATATCTTACTCTGGGATGCCTGGGTGACTGAGCCTGTTAAGTGTCCAACTCTTAATTCTGGCTCAGGTCGTGATCTCGTGGTTTGTGAAATCGAGCCCAGCACCAGGCTCTGCTCTGCACTGTTAGGATTCTATCCCTCTGCTTAAGATTCCCTCTCTCCCTCTCTCTGTGCCAGTATCGCACTGATACTCACAGTACTCTCTCCTCTCAAATAATAAATAAACGTAAAAAGCAAACCAAACAAAACAAACATGTCTTACTCTGACTCCAAACAATGATACCAAAATCTAGGTTTCAAATTCCATGCTGCTACTTTCTAGCTATATCAATCACATCAGGGTGGATAACTACTTGTCTTCATTTTTGTCTTATTACTTATATTCTAGTTAGTTAACTTACAGAGTAGTTTCAGGTGTACAATATAAGAATTCAACCCTTCATAATATAATAGTTCAACACTTCCATAAACACCTGGTGCTCATAAGAGAACTCCTTAATCCCCATCACCTATTTCAACTATCCCCTACATCAGGCCACCTCCCAACTGGTAACCATCAGTTTGTTCTCTATAGTTAATAGTCTAATTTTTTATTTGTCTTTCTCTCCCTCTCTTTACCCTTTACTCATGTGTTTTGTTTCTTAAATTCCACATATGAGTCTTATGGTATTTATCTTTCTCTGACTGACTTATTTCTCTTAGCATAATACTCTCTAGCTCCATCCATGTTGTTACATCTGGCAAGATTTCATTCTTTTATTTTTTTCTTTTTTTATCATATTGCATACATATACCACCTCTTCTGTTTCATTCATCAGTCGATGGACACCTGGGCTGTTTCTATAATTCGACTATTGTAGATAATGCTGTTATAAATATTGGGGTGTATGTATCTCTTTTAATTAGTATTTTTGTATTCTTCAGGCAAATACCTAGTAGTGCAACTGCTGGACTGTAGAATAGTTCTATGTTTAGCTTTTTGAGGAAGCTCCATACTGCTTTCCAGAATGGCTGTACCAGTTTGCATTCCTGACTCTAATACAAGAGGGTTCGCCCTTCTACATATCTTCAGCAACAACTGTTGATTCTTTTGTTGTCAATCTTAGCCATTCTTACTGGGGTGAGGTGATAAAACATTGTAGTTTTGATTTGTATTTCCCTGATGAGGAGTGATGTCGAGCATCTTTTCATGTGTCTGTTGGCCATCTGGATGTCTTCTTTGGAAAAATGTCTATTCACGTTTTCTGCCCATTTCTTCTTTGGATTATTCATTTTCTTTATGTTGAGTTTTATAGTTCTTTATAGATTTTGGATATTAACCCTTTAAAAGATATGTCATTTGCAAATATCTTCTCCCATTCTGTTAGTTGCCTTTTAATTTTGTGGATTGTTCCTTCACTGTGCAGAAGCTTTTTATTTTGATGAGGTCCCAATAGTTCATTGTTGCTTTTGTTTCCCTGGTGTCAGGAGTTATATCTAGTAAGAAGTTGGCTATGGCCAATATCAAAGAGGTTACTGCCATTGTTATCTAGGATTTAAATAGTTTCATGTCTCACATTTAGTTCTTAAATCCATTTTGAATTTATTTTTGTGTATGGCATAAGATAGTGTTTCAGTTTCATTATTTTACGTGTTGCTGTCTAGTTTTCCAGCACCATTTATTGAAGAAGCTGTATTTTTTTCCACTGGATATTCTTTCCTGCTTTGTCATTGATTAATTGAAATATAGTTGTGGGTTTATTTCTGGGTTTTCCATTCTGTTCCATTGATTTAGGTGTCTATTTTAGTGCCAGTGCCATGTTCTTTTTGTCACTGCAGCTCTGTAATATAACTTGAAGCCCAGGAATTGTGATGCCAACAGGTTCCGTTTTCTTTTTCAAGGTTGCTTTGGCTCCTCGGGGTCCTGTACTTTTTCTATTTCAGTTTCCTGATGTAAATGGGGCAAGCCCACTAATACGATTGTATGGACTCTGTGAGCTGTTAAATAAAAGTTGATTAGGAAAGTCCTTGGCACATAATGTGAACTCATTAGACATTCTTGTGTTAACAGGCACGCTATTAATCAGCGCCACCTACATCATTTAGCTATTTCTTTACATTTCTCAGAAGGAAATCCTAGTTATACCCAGGTATCAACTCTTACCTGAAAGCGTCACATATTTTTTTTTCCCACCTCTCAAAACACTAAACTGCTTTCAATGCCAAATTAAATCTTCCTTTCTGTATGTCCAAGATTACAAGCATAATGTATTTTACTGAATTAAATAATTATGCAATACAATTTATATTTCAAATCAAGTTTGACATATATTTATATGAATTTGCAACTCTAATTTGGGGGTTTAGTTTTTTTTTTTTAATGTTTATTTTGTTAAACAAGTTAATGTGAGCAGGGAAGGGGCAGAGAGAAGGAGGCAGAGGATCTGAAGAGGGCTGTGTGCCAACACAGAGAGAGCCCCATGCAGGCGCGAACTCACTAACAATGAGACCATGACCTGAGCTGAAGACAGATGCTTAATCGACCAAGTCACCTGGGCGCCCTAGGGTTTAGGGTTCTATGTGTGACTATATTTGCTGATTGTATTATTAAACATTCTAAATACCCACTGAACCCACGTGTGTCCCTGATTCATGTTATCAGTATCTAGGAAAACTGGTTTCTAGCACAGTTGTGGATTTGCCCACTTTCTTTGTGATTATGCTAATTTTTGCTGTATATTCTACCTGCCTCTTGAAATATTCATCTTAGCAGTAAGCATTTAAAAAATTCACTTCAACTCCGGTACATATTTACTTTAAAAAGTACTCTAATATTATTAAAACTCTGCTACTTTTCTTTCTGTTAATATTTACTAAAGTGAATCTTTTTAATCTAATTTCCATTTTTCTGTTATTATGTTTCTGTCTTATAAAAATAGCAAGAGATGTGAAAATTAAAATCTGAAAATACCTCTTTTAATTAGCTACTTAAATCCATATTTATTGATGATGATTACTGATAATTTAGGCTTGTTGATTTTGGCTTATTTTGCATTTTCTACTTACCATGCCATATTTGTATGTGTGTGGGGGGGGTGAAGGGCTATCTCATTTCTTTCTTTCCTGATTCCTATTGTTTTGATATTCTTTTTTAATATGTTGGAGAATATTTCCTACTTCCTTTAGTTTTGGAGTTAAATATTTTAATATATTATTTATCTCCTAATATTTTAATATGTATATTTGACTAAAAATAAACTAACTTCTGTTCTCCTTTCAAACAGTACATGAATCCAGATACATTGGAATGCCAATATCCCTTATCAGTCTTTTTTTTTTATGTTATTATTTTTGAGACAATACTGCCTTAACTATGCATTTAGTAGTGTCCCTTAAAAGGAAAAAAAAATGATTTTTACTTAGTTTCATCCAAATATTTAGTTTCATTTTCCATCTTAGCATTATAGTTTGCATCTCAGTTTTTCTGTACAATAAAGTTCCTAGTGTTTTATTTTCCTTTTCTTTGTTTTGTTTTGTTTTGTTTTTTACAATTTCAGGAAAGATCTGGAAGTGTTAAATCCAATGTTTGCTGAAAATATCTATTTGTTTATTGTTTAAGACAATTTAGCTATAACATTGGTTACATTTACATGTTTCTTTGTTTTTGATCTTCTTAAATTCTATACAAAATATATACCTGTAGATTTGTTTCTATTTCTGTTTGTCTTATCTTGACCAGAATGCCTTTGCTTTCCTCAACATAGGAGTGAAGTGCTATCTGTAACTTGCAAATCCTACAGCAACTCTGGAGTCTCTCTTCCAGGTCACTGATTCTTTGATGTTTAATTAATCTAATTTTAATTTTGAAGAATAACCTCACAGGAAAGTTATGTGTGTTTTTTCCTTCCATTTAATTGGATAGATCGTTAACCAAACTTGAGATTTCAGATGAATATCTCCGGCTTTTCCTCTTGCCTATTTCTATAAGTTATGTTTTCCTCTTCAATTTTAACATCGTCTGTGCCATCTCTTGCCCTCTTCTTCTATTTAAATCAATATCATGACTATCGATGTCGTTAATGTTTACAAAATTTTTTTGGGGTTTTTATAACACTTCAGTATTGCAATTTTTTCTATTCAATGTATGTCTGTGTTTACTTATATTATCGTTTCAGTGTTGCTATTTTCTAATATAAGGATTTAGAGTAATTTGTCGCCCTCTAATCTCTGCTGCAAATGTCTCTTACACATTTTATACACACTCTTTTCAAATTTCACTTAGTGAATTTCCCTTATAACTTCTTTTACTGATGCATTTTGAGATGTCTTTTCCTTTAATTTTGAAGTGATTTTAAGATTCTTTTATTTTCTATTTTTGTTTTAGGTAATTACATTCTGACCAGCTACTCTGGACACTGATTCTGTGACATTTGTTAATATTTTATGGTCAGATATGTTACTTTTCTTACAAGTTCCCCAAGAGGACCTGATAAAAATTTTATTTTTATTATTTTATTTACTATTTATTTATTTATTTTTATTATTTTTATTACTTGCCAATGTTAAGAGAAGTATTGTATATCAAATTTGTTATCTCTATGGTCCTATTAATATGCCAAGTCTTCCATGTGATTGTTTTTTGCTTTGCTTTATTGGAATAATTTATCTATCAAAAGCTGAGGAGTATATTAAAATTACTCTTTATGAAAATATATTTCCTTGTTCCATTTTCTAAGCATTTTGCTTTATAGTTTGAATTGTTGGATATATATAAGTATACTTTGTTAAATACACTTGGTAAGTTGAAACTTTAATTGACATGTAGTGACTCTCAATTTTATGTAGTAAATGCTTTTTTTAAAAATTTTTAACGTTTATTTATTTTTGAGACATAGAGACAGAGAATGAGCAGGAGGAGGGCAGAGAGAGAGGGAGACACAGAACCCGAAGCAGGCTCCAGGCTCTGGGCTGTCAGCACAGAGCGCGACGCGGGGCTCGAACTCACAGACCACAAGATCATGACCTGAGCGGAAGTCGGCCGCCCAACCGACTGAGCCACCCAGGGCGCCCCTAGTAATGCTTTTTAAAAGAAAATTCATTGAAGTATTACATAAGACAGAAAATCGAAAATAAAAAGTAAACAGCTAATAAATTTCACAAAATGAAAATATTCATGTAACCAGTATCCAAATGAAAAAATAGGATAATACCAGCTTCCTGCAAACTTGCTTACAACAACAGGCACTGCTGTTAAGAACTTTGAGAGTGAGATTTTATAATTTTTGCAAGCTATCTTTTTTCATTTCAGCCATTTTTGAGGGTGTGAAGTCATATCACATCTGGTTTCAACATGCACATGTTGAACAAACTAAAGTGCTTGACAATGAGCACTTTTTAGTTTGTTAATGGCTCTTTTACTTTGTCAGGTTGTTTTGTTTTGTTTTGTTTTGTTTCATGTATTTGCTGTGAAATGCATTTGGTTTGTAGATCAGTTTAGGGACTGTTGAGAGTTTTATAATATTACTAGTTCAATCAATGGATATCTAATATCCTTAGTTTATTTTTTTATATTTTCTCGTGAATATTTTATAGTTTTCATTATGTAGATTTTGAACATTTTCTTTTATTTATTTGTAGGTATTTGATATTTTGATACTATTTACAAGTATATTGACATTAAATGCCAATATGTATTTATTTGTTAGTATATAAATAAGTACACAAATTTCATAGATAACTTTGAATCCACTATCCTAAAAGCAATCTTAAAATTGACTCTCGGGGCGCCTGGTTGGCTCAGTTGGTTGAGTGTCCGTCTTCGGCTCGGGTCATGATCTCGCGGTCTGTGAGTTTGAGCCCCGCGTCGGGCTCTGTGCTCACATCTCACAGCCTGTAGCCTGCTTCTGATTCTGTGTCTCCCTCTCTCTCTGCCCCTCCCCCACTCATGCTCTGTCTCTCTCTGTCTCAAAATAAATAAACATTAAATAAAATTGCTCCTCTATTCCAATAAGCTATGTGTAAATGCAGTGAAATTTTTATGTACTCAATTATGTCATCTACATAAAAATTTATTTTATCTACAAAATTATATAATATCATCTTTTCTTTATTTTACTGTTTAGAACTTCAGTAAAATATTGAGTGGGAATGAGAATAGAGAGAATTGTATTTGACTCTCAGTGATAATTCTATATTAATATATGCTCTTAAGTAAAATGCTCTGCCAAGAATTCTTATAATTTGTTAGGGTAAGAGAATGTGATTTATCTCAGTTTAAGAATCATGATCTTCACTAGGTTCTTAAATTTTGAGCAAAACCTCATTCTGCAAGTCTTTAGATATGGTGAACTACATTGATTGATTTTCCAAAGTTTAATGAACCTTGCTTTATCTGGAATGAAACCAATTTCATTCTGATGTTTCATCTTTGTTTAAAATCTCTTGACTTTTTTTTTTCTTTTTCTATTAACTAGAAGACATATTTTCTTGCTTATTTGAATGCCTAGTATTTTCTTAATATGCTTTGAAAACTATATACATAACAATAATAAAAGTTCCAGATAACTGTTTTTTTCTCTTACAAAAGTGTTATTTACTTCAATTCCATCAAGAATGAGCTAACTCGGGGCTTATTTGACATTTAGCAGACTAGGGTTATTTCTACTTTGTTTCTGATTCTCAAGCAATATTCTGAAAAACTAGGAAGATCTAATTTTCCTCTAAAAATATTCTACCATAGATCTTCAAAATTTTACTAAATCTAAGTTCAAAATCTTAGAAGTATCCTAAGAGGAGATCCACCAGTTTGCTGAAGATAGATTCACTCCATAGCAGGTTTTGTTTCCTAAAACATTAGGAATCTGGAGGAGACTTCATTCCCATTAGAAGATTTTGGCCTTGCTCATTACCATCCTGAGCTGTAATAGACCTCGTACCATGCATTAGTGTCTCACCTCAATCGGAGTAAAATCCAATCCCTTGACAAGATGAATGGGTTTGTCAATTCTCATCCCGTTCATTTCATCTGCTGCTTTCACCACCCTTCACTCTGCCAAGTCGCCCTGTCCTCCTCAAGGGTCCCGGTAACATGCAGGGTGACACCTTTTCACCCCCAACAACCATGCTTGTGGGTTTTCTCTTTTCAGTAGGTTACTTTCTCTAGATCCCCTCCTTCTTTGAATGAATTTTTTCCTAAGTACCATATAACCTTGTGTTTCCATCGGCATTCCCTATCTCTGTGCATTTGCACCCTACAAAGTTTTTTATATTATAAACTTATTACCAATTTCTCCCAACTAGAATGAAACTATATTAGTGCATGATTTTTTTTAGGTTTTGCTTTCTGTTAAATTATTTGGCCTAGCATATGTTGGTTAAAAGAATAGACAAATGGTCATTTAGTTGAGATGATTCCCTTTTGTTCCCTAAAAAATTGTTACATGATTTACTTATAGAAAATTTTCTCAACTCTTTTGGTCTTAGGATCTCCTTAATCTCTTAAACTATATCTACTAATAAGCCATTTATTATATATTCACACACGTTTCCAGATTCAGTAGTATATAATACCAAACATACTATCTGAAATTGTGACTATCAGTAAAAAATTTATTAAAAAATATGTACAAATTAATTGCCTATTCAACTTCTATAAAATTTTACAAAACATATTATGATGTTTTCCAATAATGAAATTTTATCTGCCTGATTGATTGGTTTTATGTAGATGTGGTTCTGATTGTTGAAACTTACAGAGTGAATGCAAGAGTCATGCTCAATATAACTGGAAATTTAAGAAACTCTCTTTTTTACATATGAGCTTGTCTCCTTTCTGAACGTTAGACTTTGAAATATGCATAAATCTATGCTTCAATTTCTGAAATTCTAACAAAATTTGCATCACAAATTCAGCTGAAAACTAAAATATCATGCACTTTATTCCAAGTATGTGAGATGGAGTAGGTAAAAATATAATCTCAGTCCCCTAACGGATTAGAACAAAAGTTATAGAAACATGTAATCGAAACATTTTCTCTGAGACACATCAGATTTAACAATCTTTCAAAATAATGCACTGGCTATACTAAGGAATGAAATTAAAATCACCTCAGGTAATATCAGACCTTGAATCTGGTTCTAAGCCAAAAGAAATTGTAACCTTAGAGGTAGAGAAAGCAAGCACATAAATGCTAATACAACCACAGCTGCCAACTTCTAGTTTATCCTGTTTTCCTTTCCCTGTTTCTCTTGCATCTCTTACTGCTCAGGTATTGAGGGTTTTAACAATGTGGTGGATTGTTTTTCCCTCTATTGATGACATTTCATGATTAATAACATCCATGGTGCCTTTACTTTAAAAGCTAAGGTGATTATACTTGTAATTTTTTGTGTAACAGCTTGTATAAGGTATTAGGTTAAAAATGGATAATCAAGGAAATGCCAGATTTTGCAAAGATGAAAAATAACCCATAAAATTATGCTCAAAATGAGAGCACATTTGGAGACTGAATGAAGTGTGATCAGGTCTTGAGGGAATGCGATGCAGTTCCCTAACGTCAGGTACATATTCCAAAGATTTTCATGTCATTTTAAGCCAATTCTGTATAATTCTACATTTTAAGTGGGAAAGCTATTTTAATTGTTTTTCTTCTACTTTTGGAAGTGAGGACTCACAGGTGATTTCTCTACGCTTTAGTCTTTCTCTCAGCTTGGAAATACTCGAGAGGGAGCAGAGCCATGGTATCATGTGGCAGTTTGAATGACCTGGTGTAAAATAATGAAGGCAGGTGATGAGGAATCACCAGAGACCTTGCTACCTGAAGGCAGAGACATGGCAGTAACCTGACCTTGCTTCAGTTATGGGCAATAAAGTTTACTCTAGAGCAAAATGAAAATATTTTTACTGCTTTCTTAGGAACGTATGCCAGGGTTCTTTCAATGAATTTTTCTTTAAAGTCTTGAGAACAGCTGGCCCCAGCAGTGTAGTCCCAACTAAAGCAGCGTGGTCTCTCCTGGCAGGTATCTGGGCAAATATGGATTGTTGTAAGTGGTCATTTTATCCAAATTTAATCAGTACCATAAGAAACATGATAGCAGACAAATAATTAATGTTCCAAAGAAAATATACCGAATTAAACCCAAAGATGTATTCCACCTTTTAAATCTCTTTCATAAATAATGCTGCATATACTATAAAAGTTACCAGTAATTACCACCAAAATAACTTATGTTCATTGGATCACACATTTTTGATAAAATACCTAGTATTTGAAGAGTTAAAATTTAATAAAGAGACCAAGTTAATTATCCTATCGTATACGGTTTTTAAATAGGCAAATCAAAGCCTTCAGTATGTGAAACGTGTGTTTGCTTATATAACACTACCGATAATGTTCTACTTAATGTGAAAATAATATTTTATATATATTAGAAGACCCACTTTAATATTGATACACATGAAAATTTCCAAAAGCTTCCCTTTTACTTAAAATTCTTGCTAAAAAGGTGATGGGAAAAATAGAAGGGCGATTTTATTTGTTGAAGAAGATAAAGGTGGTAAGAATTTGTTATTTTTATTTTTATTTTTTATATTCTGGGATAAATGCACAATTAATAATTTAAAAGTTTTAAATATGGAAAATACCACAAAGCTCTCATATCTTATGACACATATTTTCACAATACAAAGCTGCAATTGGTGTCCAAATTTTACAAATAAAATTATACATGTAAATGATCTATCACACAGCATAGAAAATGTAAAGTTAAAATTAGTGCACCTCCTAAATCGAGGTCAACTTATAACTGGCAACTGACTGTTCACACCCTGATTTCAAATATATGCATGCTCAACTCACAACAGTTTCTGTCAAAATTTAAAATTAGAAGCAGTAAATAACACATCATGAATTCATAAAAGGGTAATGTTGTTGGAAGGCTAAATTGTCACCAAGAAAAACCAGTAAAGGGCTTATATTTATTATTATCATATTTACATTTTTTAATCGAGGAAAATGTCATTCTTTAAAAATATTTTCCCTTCTTTTTTTTTAATTTTAGAGACTGTATGAACAGGGGAGAAGGGCAGAGGGAGGCTCTATGCTCAGCACAGAGCCCAACAGTGCTCACTCCCAAACCCTGGGATCATGACTTGGGCCAAAATCAAGAGTCAGATGCTTAACTGACAGAACCACCCAGGCGCCCCAAAAAAGAACATTTTAAAATTAATGCCATAAAGAGCTCTATGTTATGAATACTTTAATATGACACCTTCATAGAAATGACACAGTTCATTCATTGCTTCTTTTTTTCTCTCTCTTCTACCTTCTATCTCTATCTCTCTATCCCTCTATATGTCTTCTTTGGATTTTAAACAAGATAAATAAGACAAAAAAATAGGTACTAAGATATGTTAATCATTTTTAAAATTTAAGAATTTTTTTAAAAATAACAAAAGTCTCTTAGGTGAGTAATTTTCGACCAAACTGAATTAAATAACATCACATATTCATTGGAGGTTAAAATTACTCAACTTAGTCTTTCAATAATAGAAAACCCCTGAAAAAAAAAGTTCAAAAAATGCTATCTTTTCTGCCTAAGCAAAAGTAGTAGCAGACGATGTTAAAAAGGCAAGGTGGACTTGATTCAAAGCTATTGGAAATATGTAGGAAAGCCAGATCTCAGGATCAGCTCTGCCAAAACAAAACAAACCCAATGGCAAGAATGGCTTCATCACATGGCACTTCATTTTTAATTTTTTGACAAACCTCCATACTATTTCTGTAGTGAGGCTGGAGTGAGAGGGAAATAATAGGCTATCAGTGTTTGCCAATTATATTTGCCCAATAGAAAAGTAGATTTCCCATATCTTCATGACAGAAGATAATTTTGCAACTTGGAGCAAGGTGCTTGCTAATGTTAGGCCTCTACCCTTCTATAGAAACTAGGAGATTGGGGCACTATCTTCTGTGATAATTACATTTCAAAGGGATGGCTCCCAACTCCTTGCGAAGATATGCCTGGCTTGCAAAGCTAGCCAGAGACTAGTGGAAGATTTGTACATCTAAGGAGAAGAGAAAGAAGTTAGAAGTTCTCTAAAGTAAATGCTCTAAAAAAAGGGAGGTCAGGGCCTAGGGTTAGGAAAAAGCTTGCTTAAGGCTTAGTCAAGCTGACGGTACCAGTAAGGCCTTTTTGATCATTTCAAAAATGACCATTATGATCATGTGTTTTGAAACAATACCTTTGCCTTGATTTAAAATTACCTCAGTAGATAGTTCATAAAGATTTAGCTGTTTACAAGAGTATAATTTTTTTTTCTACACTGTGAAAAAATAAGTGTGGGCACGTTAGCAGCTATATGAAAACATATAATACACCAAATGATGGACGTAAATGGTAGAATGACTCTTAGGAAGTGTAGGTAGGGAGCAGAAAGAATGAGACATATATTCTTAGGAAAAAAAAGGAGTCTCTAGATTTTGCAGAATGCCTACAGGATGATTCGTGGACTCTATATCATGTTAGTGATTTCAAGTTCTAAGCATTAAGAGAGAAATACAAGTACATTTTTCAGCTGGGAGAAAATGCACCATTTGTCAGATGTCTTTTAGTGTTATCTAAACCCATAACGTAATGTTAAATGTTACACTCAATAATAAAATAGAAACACAAATCAGTAAATACTTTTTCATGAAACTTACCATACCAGTGTATGGAAATTTTACTGGTAAAATTTAATTAAATTCATCATATTTTTTTTCTGTTTTCTGCTACCCTTCTAATATATAGTGTGAATAACTTTTTCCAAGTCTTTCAAATTATCACTTAGTTTGAAATCATTTTAATTTTTATATGCCACCCTGAAATTATAATGAACGATCTATGAAATGTCATTTATTCTGAGAACTAGATAGTTCATTTAGTTCACCATTTTAATGCTTAGCAGGATTCAGTCTCATACTGCAATATGTTTCAGTATAATTATTAAAAATGGCAATACATCTCTTCCACAAATCTCATTATTTCAACAGATATCACATTAAATTGAAACTCGGTGAAATCTAAAAGACTAAAAGTGAGATAAATTTTAAAAGAAATTAAAAACTTTAATGATTTACAAACTTTTTTTCTCTTTCACATTCCAATTGTGAGTTCAAATTCTTCTGTCTTAATTATCTGTCTGCTACTTACTTTTGGAATTTTATTGTTAGTAATATTAAATTTGTTCCCTAGCAGCAGCAATATACTTTAGAGTTGCCCTAATGAGTACGAATGAAATAAATATGTGATTTTACTTGGTTTTATTTTGAAGTTATAAATCATTGCTTATTAGTTCAAAAGATGTTGAAAGTAACCTAATAAAGAAACAGAAAAAATGTGAGTTTTTGTTTACAGATGATTTTCTTTATGAACAAAATTATGTCCATATTTTATTAGATATAAACTTATTTTCCAATTTAAGGTTATTGATTAATAATTAACTAATTAATGGTTCACTGTACCGATAATGTTTCTGTATGTAACAAATAATATGTATTATAAACATATATGAGCGATTGTTACTAAAAACTCTTTCAAGCCACATATAGCATATGGATTGTTTATTATATAAAATATAATTTTATATTTTAATATGTAAAGGTAAAAATAATTTGCAGAGGCTATTAATCTACTCAACCTATTGATGAACACTTCCTAGACACAGGAAAGAGTTATCTAAACTATAAGAGCTCTTTTTTGTTAAGTTCTAAGTACTTTAATCTCAGTAGTTCCAAAGAATGATTACGACATGATTTTATATTTCTGTGCCAGGCATTAATATAGTAAGATTTATTCAACGTGTCTTATTTCCATAATATCACTGCTAAAATTGGTAATTACATACTCCTGAAATGTAATGTTCTCTTTCTAATTAAAGTCACTGCCCTAATGCAGGATTTGGTCTTGAATTAAGTGTTTGCACCTTTCTGTCATCTCTATTCTCCTTAAAAATGGGCCCAGCTCTAGAGTTGCTCTGTCATATTCGTCCAAGATGACTCTTCAGATTTGGGTGAGAAGCAAAGAGAACTCTCATTCACTGCTGCTGGGAATGAAAAACGATACAACCGCTTTGGAAGACTGGCAGTTTGTTACAAATCTAAACATGGATTTACTCTACAATCCCGGATTAATGATGCTAAATATTTACTCAAATGAGGTTAAAAATGTCTATGCAATGACCTGCACAAAAGTTTTTACGGTAGTTTTATTTTTCATAATTGCTAAAAGTTGGTAGGAACCAAGATGTCCTTCAGTAGATGAGTAGATAAACATCCAAAAACTAGAGTACTATTTAGTGATAAACGAAAATAAGCGGCGGGGCCATTGGAAGACATGGAAGAACATTACATGTATGTTGCTAAGTGAAAGAAGCCAGTCTGAAAGGGTGCGTTCTCTTGGTTCTGGAAATGTATGATAATCTGGAAAAAGGAAAACTATGCAGACAGTAAAAGTATCAGTGGTTGCCAAGGTTTCAGGGGAAGGAGAGAGGAATAAATATATGAAGCATGGGGGTTTTTAGGGCAGTGAAACTATTGTATATGACACTGTAATGGTAGTTACATGGCATTGCATGTTTGTCAAAATTTACAGAGCCGTGCAACAAAAAAAAAGTGAATTCTAACATGAATTATGACCTTTAGTAATAACAGTGCATTGATATTTTCCATCATTTGTTAACAAATGCACCACCCTAATGAAAAACATTTATAAAAAGAGAACCCGTGTGAAGGGAAGAGGGTATGTGAAGAAATTCTACTTTCTACACCTTGTTTTCAACAATCCTAAAACTTCTTTAAAAATAGTCTATTAAATGTAAACATATGAATCACAGGAATGTTGTGTTACCTTAAAGTAAAATGGCATAGGAATAGATGCCTCCAAATACAATATTTACTTTTAGAAAATGGGTAGATTAGTGGTTTCGTGAAGACTTAACTGCCAGTTAAATACAAAGTCTTAGCCTCACATTTTTCCTGCCCAGAAGGCCATCTTTTACAAAACTTGTGATATAGAAAGTACTGCCTACAAAAAGTCAGATGCAAGACTGAAGAAAGGAATTTTCCTGGAGATAAGCAATGGACTTTTGGGCAGGAAAGGCTGGGGACCACAATATTGGATGTTTTTCTTCCAATGTTATTGGACTAGATGGTACTGACTCATGGTTTTGGGTATCTGTGCTACAAGGGTAACTTGCCCTCAAAGTTGGAGGAGGGGAATCCTGTTTGTCCAGGGAAACAGCTGAATCTATAGTCTAATAGCTAATGTGGTAGCTGGCTGCATTTCTAAGGGTAAAGCTTCCATTGATGAAAAACTGACTCCATCCCTACAGAGATGTATTCCTGCACTTAAAGGTATGCCTGGCTTATGGTATTAGGTGATGGTGGGTTCACTTTAAGTGACAGAAACATACTCCTGACACTGGAAGAGGAGCGAGCAGCAATAGGCAGAAAGATATTGAGGATATCACCAAATACCTTACCTTCATATTAAATATTCATGCATAAAATATGGGAAATGTAATTGTTCAGGAGATTTCACTACAGTTCTCTCTTCCTCTGGTGTTCATGAGACTAATTATTTTTATTTTTTATTTTTTTATTTTATTTTTTTAATTTTTTAAATGTTTTATTTATTTTTGAGAGAGAGAGAGAGAGAGAGAGAGTATGAGTGGGGGAGGGCAGAGAGAGAGGGAGACACAGAATCCGAAGCAGTTTCCAGGTTCCAGCTGCCAGCACAGAGCCCGACGCGGGGTTTGAACTCACAGACTGCAAGATCATGACCTGAGCCGAAGTCAGGTGCTTAACCGACTGAGCCACCCAGGTGCCCCAAGACTGATTATTTTTAAAGGGAAAGACCGTTTTCCTTCAGACTCGTATGTGAGAATCTGAAATATTTGTCATTATGGTGACTGACATTCCAGCCGTGATTCAAGACTATACCGGTTTTTTCAGAAACAGTCTCTATCTTGACTATATCATTGTCAGTATACTGGCTGCAAATTTAGCAAGATGTCACAATTAGGGGAAATCACAGTAAAAGATACATGGGATCCTCTGTTTATCCTTTCTTACAATTGCATGTGAATGTACAATTATCTCAAAATAAAAGTTTGGTTAACAAAACAGCAAAAAAAATATCAATACATAGAGCCTTAATACAATAACAATCTTTTATTTGTTATGATTTTACAAATTAGATAAGGCTCAGCAAGGATAGGTTTTCTTGCTCTAACTGATGTCAGCAGAAAGAGCCAAACCATGATCAGATCAGTAAATCACGGTGGCAGTCAGTCCAGGTGACTCACTCACGTTCCGGAAGTTGATGCTGAATGCACATTGTCTGGGTGCTCAGTGAAGGTTGTATTCTCTTCCACATATGTCTATTATGATAGTTGCTTCAGCTTCTTTACACCTCGGTAGCTAGTTTCCTAAAGGAAGGATTTGGAAGCTAACAGATTTGAATGGCTTCCATGGAGGTACTAAAATGAAACTTCTATTTCCAGTCATCAAAGCAGTTACTGACATGGCCTAAATAAAAAGTCAGACTTTTGAATAGAGGAGTGATACTGGGGCTCAAGAGACACACAATTGATTTGGCCATATTGGAAGATCTTTACCATCACAATGTGCCCTCATCCATAAGAATCAAATTCATTTTTAATGTTTATTTATTTTTTAAATTTTATTTATTTTTGAGAGACAGAGCACGAGCAGGGGAGGGGCAGAGGGAGAGGGAGACACAGACTCTGAAGCAGGCTCCAGGCTCTGGGTTGTCAGCACAGAGCCCCATGCAGGGCTCCAACCCAGAAACGGTGAGATCATGACCTGAGCTGAAGTCAGACACTGAACTGACTGAGTCACTCAGGCACCCTGAATTTATTTATTTTTTTAAATTTTTTTTAACGTTTATTCATTTTTGAGAGACATAGAGACAGAGTATGAGCAGGGGAAGGGCAGAGGGAGAGGGAGACACAGAATCTGAAGCAGGCTCCAGGCTCTGAGTCGTCAACACAGAGCCCGACACGGGGCTCGAACTCACAGACAGTGAGATCATGACCTGAGCCAAAGTCGGCAGCTTAACTAACTGAGTCTCCCAGGCGCCCCCTGAATTTATTTTTAAAATCCATTCCAGGGGCGCATGGGTGGCTCAGTAGGTTAACTGTCCAATTTTGGTTCAGGTCATGATCTCCCAGCTCGTGGGTTCCAGCCTCACATCCGGTTCTTTGCCCACAGTGCAAGCTTGGCTCCCGCCTGGGATTCTCTCTCTCCTGTCTCTCTGAGCCTTCATTTCTCTCTCTCTTCCCCTCCCTCTATCTTTCTCTCTCTCTCAAAATAAATACACTTAAAAAAAAAAAGAACATAAGGTTAGAAAAAAGTATTCTTTTAAAATGCATTCTACCGGTTGTCGGCAGCTTGAAGATGATTGCCAAGAGCTGTAAAGAGGTCTGAGATTTTCCATTACTTGGAAGCTAACAAATTAGTCTGTCACGTATCATAGATGCTGGAAGATGACTTCTTGCAAGAAATAAAGAACGGTTTAATACTTATACCAATAGCAGTAAGTCACAGTACCATCATTTTCTGTGCTGGTATTTTCAAGCCCTAACTTCTTTAGGATGATGTGACTTAGGATAGGATCGTGCCTGCACAGGCTGTGGTTTGAGATATTGATCTGATACCCAAGGCCATGGTCTTAGCCCTTTTTAAAATGGCAACAAACGTCCTACAAACAGTCCATCCCTGCCTCCAGGAAGTAAGCAGCTTCAGGGAAATCGTGCTGAGTTGGCTGACCTACCTCGTTGCCGGTGTACCTACGCTAACTGCTCAGGATGAGGCAACATATAAGCCGTGGGTTCTGGCACACTCAACAGAGGTAGAATGTAATTTTCAAAATCCTTCTAAATGGAACGAATAATTTGCAAGAAAAGAAGAAAAAGTTCATATGTCTACACAAATGAGGGAATTCAAAAGCGGTCGAGTAAAGGTCAGAGCTGGTGAAGATATTATTATATCAATCCCAGAAGCCTAGAGGTTGATTGAAAAAAAATATTCTTCCATTAAAAAAAAAATTGCTGAATAAAACGATAGCCTTCCTTTGTCTTCTCTCTTCCTTCCTTGGATCTCTTTTGTGAGAACAAGATGCCTTTGGCCTCAGAAGAGCTAGAACATAAATAAAACATAGATTCACGGGCACCGTTAAGTATTATTTATTAGTTTTAAATAGGCATCGTTGATATTTGTAATTTGTTATGTCATCTTATTTTGGGATGAAATCTTCATAGCTCATGGATACATTAAAAGCATGTCTTGGATTCAAAGTTAAGTCTTGGAACATTGGCATTTTAAGAAAAACTATAGAAATAAACAGGAAGAGATGAATCAAAAATTATCTCTCATATTTAAATAATACTCACATGCTGCCTTTTAGTATTTTATTACTTAGTTTTAGTTTTTAGCAATATACAAGAACTGGTTGTTTTCATTTTTTCTATGAAACTATAGTTAATCACCATATGTGGAGCTGGGAATATTAGCACTGACTCTTTAACTGTCAAGCTGTTCAGTTTCGAACAAGACAATTAACCTGATTTTCTTCAAAAGCACATCGTGTTTAAGGTAGGGTGCTTTGGCTACACACAGAAAGGGCTTGGAATGTTTGATTCATGCTTTAAGAGCTGAATTGGCTTTGACAAACAATAGACACTCTCTTGACATGTAATATTTTTTTTACCTTTAAAATGTGAAAAATAATACTTACCTAACAGTTTTGTTGTAAGAGCTTATAATAATACATAATGCTAGTAATCAAATACAGTAAGAGCTCTATAAATAGTAGCTATTTTAATAATTTAATTATCACTAATATCTATCTTACAGGGTTTTTGAAAGGGTAAATTAAATGTTTTAAAGTGTACCTCATATTTTCTAAAAAATATTACTTGCCCATGTGTTGTCCCTAACCTTCCTCCATTTATCAGTAAGCATACATTATCCTTCACTATTAGCCAAAAAAAAAAAAAAAAAAAAAAGGTATAGGGCAAATTAAGAAAATGACTCATTTAAATAAAACGCACCTGATTTGTTTTAGGATTGAATTTTAATTGATTGCATTTTTTAGTACCAATTTTATAGAGAAACAGATAATTTAGGTACCTTGCCTGCGTGGAAACCATTAAAATGTGAACGATGTGGGGTACAAACCTGGAAAGACTGCTTACAGAGTTTGCAGTTTTAAACCAAAGTGTTACAGCTCTCTTGGCTCGCGAGCGCCCAAATTGAGGATGCAAATTATAACGAAATCTCTAGTAGTCAGAACGTAGTCATTAGCATGTTCATGTCAATCTGGCTTAAAAAAGCTTTTGCTAATTTATTTGCATATTTTTGCTTAGTCGGAATTTTGTCAGTTCTTTTCATTATTCTTGCCCAAGTTCTGGATGGCGAAAAACAACTTTTAAATTGTTTTAATCTCACACTTTTTAATACCTTTCCCCAATTACATGAGATAAAAATTTTTAGCTATTAGTCCAGGAAATTTGAAGGTGAGAAATTTAGAGACAAATATTAATTGGTTTTAGATCAGTTATAGGAAATAATCCATGTACTATTTATCCATTAATGATTTGGTTCATTTGGGGGTACAAGACCTTAAAATTGCCTATCTGTGAATTCTATTTGGGGGAGCCACTATCTAATCAAATCAGTGAGCTTTGCCTATATCACAAATGTAGATTAAGCGTATTCTTCTTTCACTAAGAAATATTGATACGATCAAGGCTTAAACGCAATCTGTTTGCAGTAAGTCATGGGAACCATCCTTTAATAGATCACTTGATTACTAGCTTCTTTGGTACTTACAATAATAATTTTGCTATTTGATCGTGATTATTAAATTCTTCAAAAAATTAAAGCTGTTATTATTTCCAGGATTTTAGAAGCATTCCAGTAAGCCATGACAGGATAAGGGCAGCATACTGACCATAAAAAATGGCAACAGTTATCGCTTGGAACTCAACATTATTCTCTTATTTCCACAAAACTTTTAATGAGTCCTTATTTACTAAATAAATGAGACTCATTATTGAGGATCCAAGGATCATAAGAGAAAGTGCACATTTTTCGAGAAATACAGGAGATTGTGAAAATATATCTATTATTTTCTTTCCTTTTTCTATAGTTTGATATGCATTTTTGTTCAAGTAGTTAAATGCCACCGGAAGTATAAAACGGCAAGGTGCAGTGGCATATTACATACCAATTCGTCATGCTTTGGTCATTTTAAGGAAGTCTATTTGATGAAAACCTGGAAAGGAAAAGAAGTAGGCAGCAGAGACAGAGACACTCCCTAATTTTCTCGGCAGCCAGAATGGCTTTTCTTGAAAAGATGGAGAATCTTATCTCCGATGATTTCCATTTGAAGCAGCCACTTACTTTTGTCACAAACCCTTTCATATGAATCCAAAAATATCTTCAGTCGTAAAGATATTTCACTAATGTGAAGTAATGATGAAACCCCCAGTGGTAGAAACAAATTACCCTGGCTCACCTCACAACTTCTGCCATCAGGCATAAGCTCTGTTAGTATGAGAGAGAAGAGTTCTTGCCAGCCCATTTCTAAATCTCATCTGGTCCCACCTGGGACTGGTGATATTTATTTACCAGCAGGTAATTACAGCATAATTTCCATCTGTACTTATCATACAACATGAGGCTCAAATTTACCATTTATCCTAAATTTTCGTTGATGGGCAACAAGGTAAAAAGGTTTATGCTAGGGACAGGGGAGCATGGGAGAAATTCACTTTCTGTCCTTTAGGAAATGATAATCTAGTAGGAGGAAGAGAAAAGGGACATCAGAATACTAAGGCCAAAGTAAGTGTCCTTAGAGGTTAGAAGAGGGAATGGTATAACGAAGAGAAGAGCCGTGGACACAGGGCTTCCACTCTCCCCCTCAGTGTATCATTCAGCCGCTATTGCAAAACTATAGTGTAACGGGCATCTTTGTAAATGGAATAGCTTGCAACATCAAACATTTTTCTCATTCTGCAGGACGCCTGGGCATAGGCCGGTCTAGAATGTGCTCCTCCTGAAATCCTGGAATTGGCTCTCAATTGTGGACTGGACTCAGGTCTTTTCCACATCTCTCTGGCTTCCTTGGAACAGTGACTCTCTGAGACATATTCTCATTACACAAGAAAAGCAGATGACTCTTGATTCTGGCCATATGAGCCTTATATATTTTACTCATAACGGAGTCAACTTTCCTTTATAAGAGGGACCATTTAAGAAGGTTATAATTTTCAAACATCAATAATAATATGCATATAAAAGCAGAACCCTCCCCCTCAACCTCTTCCTCTCTCCCTTCTACTCCGACGACAGTGACAACAGCACAACACTTACAAATCTTTTGTTAGTGTCATAAGGTTGATGACCTTGCAAGGATGCATTTCCTTTCTCAGAGCTCCTTAAAATTGGAGGAATTTAATTGCTCTGGATCTTACTTTCAGACAGGGTAGAGAAGGTAAGACCATTTTTTTAATGTAATTTAATTAAAGTTATTTAACATAGAGTGTAGTATTGGTTTCAGGAGTAGAACCCAGTGATTCTTCACTTATATATAACAGTCAGTGCTCATCAGAAGTGCCCTCCTTAATGGCCATCGTTCATTTAGCTCATCCCCACCCACCTCCCCTCCAGCAAACCTCAGTTTGTTCTCTGTATATAAGAGTCTTTTATGGTTTGCCTCCCTCCCTGTTTTTATCTTATTTTTCCTTCCCTTCCTCTATGTTCATCTGTTGTGTTTCTCAAATTTCACATATGAGTGAAATCATACGATACTTGTCTTTCTCTGACTTGTTTCACTTAGCATAATACACTCCCGTTCCATTCACGTTGTTGCAAATGGCAACTTTCCATTCTTTTTGATCCCAGGGTAGTATTCTCTTGTATGTATACACAAAAGTAAAACGATTCTAAGCAAAATATTACAAACTTTGAGATGTTGGAGCCGGGAGTCTAGTGAAAGCTAAAATCTTAAGGGAGGACAACAAACCAAGATCTCGTGGTGAGCTGGAACATGATAGATGTTCAGGGCTATAAAAGAATCAGTATGATGGAGAAGGGTTAAATCTTGGGAGTAAGGGCTGTTCAATTTTAAGTTGTCTCTATTGGAGTTATTTTTCCCTTCAACTACCACATGCTCATATGTGAAGTCTGAGTCACACCACCACCTTCTATAATTGAACTTGGAGGGAATGAAAGAATAGAAATTCTGGGCAGCAGAGAGCAAACTAGTCATAGAAGACAATAGGAGTTGCAAGATGCAAGACAGTTTGAAGAGGTAAAAACAAAAACAAAAACAAACAAACAAAAAAAACTACCAGTTGGAAGTAATCATAGTGAGAGGTTAAATAGTAGAAACATAAGTCCCCTGAAGAATTCTTGGATTCTGAGCTGTCTCCAAATTTCCAGCATTCTTAGTTTTCGTTTGTGAACTCCTCTTCTCCCAACTGGTAGGGCTGCAAACATATGACCCTTATGTTCCCAGAGAGACCTTCTTATATTTCCCTCATCATCATAAGCAGACCCACTCTCCCAAAGTAGCCAGAGTTACCTTGGTCTGCTATCCCCTTGGGTATTTGGTGTGTTCACCAGGGGCAAGGGCCGTGGCTTACTTGTCACTTTGATCCCCAGCGTCCAGCCCCATGGCTCACTGAGACTGCTCTCTCAAAACCAATTAGCTGATCAGCTTCTTTTATCCCAGTCAGCTTGGACTGACAGAACAGAATGCCATAGACTGGGTGGCTTAAACTCCATTAAACAATGGCCTTTTCTTTTATTTTTTCCCATAGTTCTAGAGACTGGCAGTCCAAGACCAAGGTGTCAGCAGTTGATTTCTGGTGAGAGCCATCTTCCTGGTTTGCAGATGCACCTTCCACTGGATCTTCATATGGTCTTTCCTCTGTGTGCGTGTGTGTGCCTGTGTGTATATGAGTGAGTGTGTGTGGTGTGTGAAAAGTGTTATGAAAAAATATGTATGTATGTTTAATTTGTTTTACATTTTTATTGTTTTTTTCCAGCTATCCTAATAGCTACTTTGGCATGTATGAAATATCTTGAGATCTTACTTTTAAAGACAATAGCTAACTATTTTCATCATTCCAGGGCATTCCTAATTAGATTACCTTGTCACAACACGGAGTGTCTCTAATGTTTATGTCATAACTGGGGAAATTCGATATACCTTTCAAAAACCAAAAAAAAAAAAAAAAAAAAAAGGAGTGTCTATTTGCTTTTCGTTGTTGTTGTAGCTTTCAATAAACATTTGTCACTGAGATATCAGTGTACTTGTTTCCTTTTATTTTCATATTTTTTGTATAAACACCAGAGATGTTCCTTCGGAGGTTAGAAACGTGATTTCTCAGTTAGATTTGCTCACATTAGGTTTAAGCCAGGGAACTTGCTTCCTAACTGACTCAAAACAGTTAATGAGCAAATATTTCCATAGGATAAGCTATCTCGAGAAAGAAAATAAAAGTTTATTAAAGTCTGAGGGGAAGAATGTTTTTTTATTGACTCTACATACATAGAAGTGATTATGGTGCTGTTTTATTAGTTTTTGTTGTTGAAGAGTTTGCATTTTTTTAAATGTAAGTGAAAAGACTTTCTAAATCGGGGATAGGACATTACCCCAAATTTGCAAAATCTTTCAAATTTTGAGGAATTACTTGATTATTATTTTGGTTGAATGATAATTATGTTCAATTATATGCTACTTAACCTAAACAATATAACTATTGTCAATAAAAAGTAAACACCTTTTATATTCATGCATTATGTTCCAATAGCACAAAATTACAAAAGTTCACTCTGCAGCTATAAAGCACATGAGAGTTATTCTGGGATTAACTTTCTGGGTGAAATAAATATAGCCGCGAAGCCATAAAGAATACTTTAATGACTACAGGCAGACCATTTGGTTGAAAATACAAGTGAGTTAACTTGTCAGGTTCTCTTTTTGTTCTTTCAGTTGCTGGGTAGCTCTCAAAGACTCAGTACATCTCCATCTGTGAACAAGTATAATCTATTGATATATGCACACTCATGAGATAGGGAGAATCACAGATGGGAAAATTGAGACATCGCAGATTTAGAAAGGCTTTCCTTTCTAAAAAGGTGTGGGGTGGCTGTGACAATCCTTTAAAATAAGACAATAATGAAGTTTGCTACATCAATTGACTCTTTCACAAATAATTTCTCTAAAGCATGCGATCCTATTTGATAGCATTTACCCACAGTAGAACTTCTTTCAAAATTGGAGTTAATCCTCTCAGATCTTGCCAATGTAATCACATAAATCCTTTGTTATCATTCCAACAATCTTCGCAGCATCTTAACCAGGATTAGACTCCATTCCAAGAAACCTCTCTTAAGTATTATCATGAGATTGTAGTATTCAGTCACATCTTCAGGTTGCACTTCTAATTCTAGTTCTCTTGCTATTTCCACCACGTTTGCAGTTTCTGCCTCCACAGAGGTCTTGAACTCCTCAAAGTCATCATCAGGGTTGGAATCGATTTCTTCCAAACTCCTGTGAATGTGGATATTTCTACCTCCTCCCATGAATCATGAACGTGCTAATGGAATCTGGAACTGGGATTCCTTTCCAGAGGAATTCAATTTACTTGGTCCAGATCCATCACAGGGATTACTATCTATAGTAGCTATAGATAGTATACTATAGCAACTATAGCTGTATTACTATCTATAGAGCTTTATGAAATCTATTTCTTAAATACGATTTGGTAGTTGAAGTTGCTTCTTAATTTATGGGCTGCAGACCTAAAGACATCATTAATCTCATTGTACCTCTCCATCAGAGCTCTTGGGTGACAAGTTGTGTCGTCAAAGAGCACTAATATTTTGAAAGAAATCTTTTTCTCTGAATGGTAGTTTTCATCAGTTGCCTTCAAATGCTTAGTAAATCATGGTGTAAAAAGATGTGCTGTCACTTATAGAGCACAGGCAGAGTAGATTCAGCACAATTCTTAAGAGTTCTAGGGTTTTCAGAATGCTCAGTGAGCGTTGGCTTGATGTAATGTCACCTGCTGCATTCCTCTCTAACAAGAAAGTTAGCCTGTCCTTTGGAGCGCTGAAGCCAGGAGTTGACTTCTCTTCTCTTTTCTTTATCTAGGAAAGCCCTAGCTGGCATCTTTTTCTAATAGAAGTCTCTTTCATCTACATTGGAAGCCTGCTGTTTAGTGTAAGCACTTTCAACAATGATCTTAGCTAGATCTTCTGGAGAAATCTCTGCAGCTTCTGCATCAGCACTTGCTGTTAAGGAGATGGCTTCTTGCCTTCAATCTCATGAACCAACCTCTGCTGGCTTTAAACTTTTCTTCTGTGGCTTCCTCACCTCTCTCAGTCTCCATTTCTTAGAAATGGAGAAAATTAGGGCCTTGTTCTGGATTAGGCTTTAGTTTAAGAGAATGTTACCAGTTTGAAAGGAGCCTGGGTGGCTCAGTCCATTAAGAGTCTGACTTTGGATCGGGTCGTGATCTCATAGTTTGTGAGTTTGAACCCCATATGATGCTCTGTGCTGTCAGTGCCAAGCTTGCTTAGAATTCTCTCTCTCTCCCTCTCTTTCTGCCATTCTATGCCTGCTCTCTCTCTCTCTCTCTCTCTCTCTCTCTCTCTCTTTCTCTCTCTCTTTCTCAAAATAAATAAAGTTAAAAAAGGGGGAGATATTGCTGGTTTGATCCATGCAGACAACTAGAACTTTCCCTATATTGGCAATAAGGCCATTTCACTATTTTATTATTCTGTGTTCACTGGAGTAACAGTTTTAATTTCCCTCAAGAACTTCTCTGCATTCACAACCTGGCTAACTGTTTGATGCAAGAGCTCTAACTTCTGACCTGTGGCTTTCCACATATCCTCCTCAATAAGCTTAATCATTTATAGCTGTTGATTTAACATGAGTCTCATGCAACTCTTCCTTTCACTTGAATACTTAGAGGTCATTATACAGTTATCAATTGGCCCAGTTTCAATATTGATGTGTCATAGAGCACAAGGTGGTCAAGGAAATGGAGAAAGATGAGAAATGGCTAGTTGGTGGATTCATCAGAACACACACAACATTCATGGGTTAAGTTTCTCATCTTACGAGGGCATGGCTCATGATGCCCCAAAACTATGGCAATAGTAGCATCAAAGATCCCTGGTCACAGATCATCATAACAAATGTAATAATAATGAAAAATTTGTAATAGTGTAAGATCTATCAAAGTGTGATACAGAGACCTGTAGTACCAATCGATTCATTCAAGGTGGGGTGGCCACAAAACTTCAATTTGTAAAAATCGCAGTATCTGTGAAGTGCAGTAAAGCAAAGTGTAATAAAATGAGGTTTAGAAGAGTGGACCAGAACAGAGAGTCCAGGAACAAGCCCTCACATATATACTCAAATGAAATTTGACATAAATGCCCTAAATATGCAGTGGGGAAAGGACCATTGTTTCAATAAATAGCATTGGGAAAATGAGATACCCATAAGAAGAAGAGTGAATTTGGACCCTATCTTATATCATATTAAAAATAAACTCAAAATGAATTAAAGACCTTTTAATTGGAGAAGAATATTCTCTATTTTTGTAGTGACTCATCACAAGGCAATATCAGATAAGACTGAAGGAAGGAAAGAAGGAAGGAAGGAAGGAAGGAAGGAAGGAAGGAAGGAAGGAAGGAAGGAAGGAAGGAAGGAAGAAAAAAAGAAAGAAAGAAAGAAAGAAAGAAAGAAAGAAAGAAAGAAAGAAAGAAAGAAAGAAGAAAGAATAGAAGTACATATGGTGAAATGAGGGGGAGAAAACTCTAGCCTGAGAGTTGTAATTCTTAATAGGCAAATGGTATTTCAACGCATAGGTAACAAAATTATATAATTTTATCTTGAGTATAAATGTAATAAATCAAAGAATATGCTCTTATATTTAATGATTGCTAACTTTCCAAAAACAACTGCTATAAATGGTGTTGCTAACCTGTTTAATTACCTTTGGATTCTTCTTGCTAACATTTTATCTTAAATTTTTTCCTAATTCATAATTAAGATTGGTTGCAGATTTTACTGGCACAATTTCTGTCAGGTTTTACTATCAGTGTTTCATATAATAACTATTATTTGAAAAAATATCCTTTTTACTGTATCGTCTAGAATAGTTAAAATAATGTAGGGATTACCCGATCTTTACAATTCTGTTGGTACACATATATTAAACTGTGTGGGCCTGCCTAGTGTTTTTTTTTTTTTTTTTTTTTTTTAGGGGATGACTCATTGAAAAATATCTGTGATCCCTCTGCGTAAATCAACATGTATATTATTTCTCTCATTTGCAGGATAGATTACACCCATTATATTTTCATGAAAATATTCAGATGTATTTATATACAATCAGCAGTGCAATTTACTATGAATCTTCCTGTGCTTCTTGCTTTACATTTTGTTTTCTCATTTTACCAATTATTCTTTCTTGCATCATATTAGAGAATAGTATTGTTTCATTTGTATTTCTTCTATAGTACACTTTTTAATATCTTTTTGATCAAATTTTAGTTTATGAAGGACGCTCAACAGAAAGTTACAGTGTAATTTCAGGATTCAGATTTATGTAAGTCATCACCTCGAATTCACCTATAATTCATTCTTTCTTTAGTTTTTTTTTTTTTCTCTTTGTTATTCTCTTGACCTTGTCACTATTCGAGAGGGGTGAATTGAAATTTTCGACCATTTTTGTGGTAGAGATAGAAAAACAACAACAACAAAAGCACCATATTTAAAAGCACAATTATAGGCAAAAGAGTCTATCTTAGCAATTTAATTTGTACCAGAAATTTTTGTTCACTAACAAATGACCAACAAAGTGGAATGCATTTCTTTGTGTGGATTTAACTTCAGTTCTTCATCATTGTAATATCCGTTTTGTGACTTGATTGTGGAGAATATAAGAAATAGATTCATACTGAGAAAAATATTGTTGATTGAAATGTCCTATCTTTATTTGAGAGTAATTTCAAAATAATTTTACATTGTCTCCTACCTAAGTTATTTACCTTACATAATTAGACATGTGAATAAAACTATAACACTAATAAAAATGTATATTTTTCATACATAATTTTACAGAAAAAAGAAGTATGTGTTCAATTAAACATAACATAATTTTATTTTCAAAAAATAAACCATATCTTAAATAGTACTATGTAAGAAAATCAGTATTATAAGAAAACAAGGAGAAAAATGAATGGAGCTCTTCCCAAACTGTAATATTTTAGCATCAATTTAAAATATTCAAAATCTCATGACAAGGAGTATGTTGTATTCTACATACAAGCAAAGCTCTGGAAAACAATTTAAAATAAAAAGGAAAAAATTTTAAAGAATATAAATGCTTCTATGAAAATGAAATTATTGAAATACTTCACTTAAGACAAACATTTCACTGACCAAAAAAATAAAAACATTAATGAAAAAAAATCTTTACTACATAGAATTGTACAAGCCTGTGTCTTTTTCTGATGTAATTTTCAGATATATTCCCATATACTGACTATGACTAGACTAACTTATTTGGAGAGGCTTATAAACTGGAAATTACAGTATGTCTTTTTGAACCTATAAAAGAATCCTGGACAAATTCTTGTCTTCTGTCAAATGAGATATTCAGAGTACTCCCAAAGAATAAGAGAAGCACTTTTCTTGAAGGAAGCTGCATTTAACATTGTCTTTTTTTTTATTTTTTTAATGTTTATTTATTTTTGAGAGACATAGAGACAGAGTATAAGCAGGGGAAGGGCAGTGACAGAGGGAGACACAGAATTTGAAGCAGGCTCCAGGCTCTGAGCCGCCAGCACAGAGCCTGACATGGGGCTCGAACTCACAGACCGTGAGATCATGACCTGAGCTGAAGTCGGCCGCTTAACCAACTGAGCCACCCAGGCACCCCTAACATTGTCTTTTAAAGACTAGAGGGACATTCTTCCTAATAATACAGGTAGATAATAAAATACAAATAGAAAAATCACTTCAGGCTGTAACAAAATATGCAAGCATGGAGTTATGTTGTTTTTCCTATACCTTATAAAAATCAAAGGCCACTGGTTTTAAATTTTTGGGGGGACTCAGTAAATGCCAAAAGTCTTTTCAAGTTTATCTCTTTCTCTACATTACCTCCTATAACAATCACAAATTGTAGTTTTCCAGACTCTAGATTTGACAAACAGAACTCTGAAATATTTAGTTATAAGTTTATAAATAAAATAACTCAGTTGTTGATTCTGTTTCTATCAAAACACTCTAATTTTAATTAGTCATTTTCTTTGTTACATACAAAGTTATAAATTCTGTGCGATGATAATGATATATATCAGGAATTCAATTTTTATCAATTTTTATTCAATTCAATTTTTATTTATTTTTATTTTTATATTATTTTGTCATCTATTATGGAAATACATGTGCATACACAATATATATCATAATGTATATTACATATGTAAAATATAACAAGGCAAATAAATATAGGCTGTATAAATGTAGGCTTGACAAGTCTCATCCCTTGAAACCTTAATAACTATCAATAAAACATCAATAATGAAGAGTTCATACTTTCATTTATAAGATAAGTAAGTTCTGGAGTTCTAACGTACAGCATGGTTACTGCAGTTAAGTAATACTCTATTGTGTGCTTGAAATTTGCTTAGGAAGTAGATCTTAAGCATTCTCAAAAAATAATGTTAACTATGTGAGTTGCTGGATGTGTTAATTAACTTGATTTTAGTTATCATTTCACAATGTCTCCATATATGAAATCATCACATGATAAACTTTAAATATATTATGATTTTGTCATTATACCTCAATAAAGTTGGAACAAGAGAGGAGTATAGTTATCATTGTTAACTTTAAGTTATAAACGCAATTTGGGTGGTTAATATTATAATTTATTCTTTAATGTATAGGATATCAAAGGTAGAACAGGACCAGACAGAAAAAGAGGAGAAAGAGGGGGAGGAGAAGAAAGGAAGAAAGGAAAGAAAGGAAGAAAGGAATGAGGAAGGAGGAAAGAAAGCAAGAAAACAATAAGGGAAGGACGAAAGGAAGGAAAGAAGGAAAGAAGGAAGGAAGGAAATGAACATCTTTTAGAAATTGAAAAAATGAAGAAATTTTGGCTTTTCATTTGTTGGTGGGATGGGTGAATGCCCCTGTATTTTTATAGGAGATATTCCTGTTATGTTAAGTAGAAATACCTACTTGGTGATGGTTTCTGAAAAGTTAAGTGTAGAAAGGCTGTACAGACGCAGAGAGGGGCATAAGGCAGCTTCCTTTTGCCTTATATATGTTCCTCCCTGCATACCAGAGGATGAAAACCTGGGAGCTATGAATCGATTCTCAGTTTTCCCTCCCTTTATAGTAGGCATTTCATAAGAGGTGGGAAGAAAACAGACAATATCAAGCCGTTTTTGTTTAAGTCGTGGTGGGAGGCAGATCTCCCGGCTTTGCCAGGTGGCCAGGGTTAAATTTTGCTAGCATTTTTTAACTTTCTGTCTGGAAAGCCCCCGGTGAGTTGCTGCAGAAAGTTGTGATTATCATTACTAGTTTTGTCTGACTCCTGCTTCTGGATTTCGTGGACACTCATCACCACTTTCCTGTCCTGTGTTCCTCCAAGTTGTTTCAGAGGTTTTATAAACCTCCCAACTCCCACGTAAAATCCCTTTCTGCTTGTGATTGCTGAAGTTGTTTTTGTTGTTCTGAAAAAAAGCTAACTGATGTAGAAATTGTATCACAAGTCCTAACATTCTCATTCAACCTATGGGCATGGACCTGTAAACTTCACTGTTGGAAAAAGCAAAAGTGAAGTTCTTAGATGTCTTGTTAAATACTGCCGTCAACCTGAAATAAAAATGTCTTAATAAATGAACTTGGTTGATAACTCAATGGCAAACAAACAAAATTATTATTTCATGTAAATGTTACATTTACAAGAAACATTTTTTGTTTTGTAGTGGTGCATTTATATAGAAAGTACTGCAACTATTAAAAATGTGTTTCAGAAAACCAGAAAATACAAGTATTTGACAATTGGTTTTGTTTTTTTTAGTGCTTTAAATTTAGCTAATTATAAGAAATTTCCCACTTTCGGGTTCCTAGTTGTATCTTTCAGTTAAGCGTCCAACTCTTGTTTTCAGCTCAGGTCATGGTCTCGTGGTTTGTGAGTCTGAGCCCTGTATCAGGCTTTGCACCGACGGCATGGAGCCTGCCCAGGATACTCTTTCTCCCTCTCCCTCTGCCTTTTCCCAGTTTTCAATCTTTCTCTTTCTCTCTCTCAAAAATAAATAAACGTTAAAATAAATTCTTCTACTAATTATGTAATTTGAATTTGAAAGCTGTCACCATGGAAAAAGGACATGTCTTCAAATTATTTCTATAAAGATGCCTGTATGTTGGACATGTTATCAATTTATCTTAAAAGGCAAATTAAACAAAAAAAAACTCATACAATTTATATAGTGTTGGTAGAAAAGGCATACTGAATTAGTTTTTTAAAAAACAAACATTTTGTGTTAACATTTTGAACCAAATACTGCCAAAGGAAAGAAATCTTTTTTATTAAAATGAGCATTTTTTCACAATAAATCAAATTTTGAAGTTATCAAAAATCTAACTTAAAACATACTATTTAATTATTTGAAAGAAAAAGTTGACTTGATTAAGAAATGATTTAAAAGTACATGTGAATAATGCACTGAAAAGTTAAAGATGCTATTAGATAGGATGTTATTAAATTATTATTATTAGATCATAGAATTTTTAAACAGTTTTTCTAGGGCCTGAAATATGTAACAAATTGTTGCCCCCAATTTTTTTTTTAATTTTTAAATTACTGAGTAATCCTAGCAGCTATAGAGGCAGTGAGACATTTGAGCAGAGATGGAATTCCAGGGTATGGAATGTATCCACTCAGAGACTTTGAAAGTTAAGGAAAGTCATGAGTGTTGGAGATAGGAGAGCTATCTCCTATGTTGCTGAAGAAAAAGAAGGATATGTCTGAAGTACTATAGAACTATTTGGGACAAGGGGCGATGTGTCACTGGATTGCAGGTTGAAAGGTAATGGGGGTAGTTTTGAACTCTTCAGCTTTCCTTTTCAACCACATATTCATATAGAACATGGAAACATATACTTTGCTACATCTACGACTTGTCTGTATCCCTTCCAATTTTTGTGAAAGGAACTGAAAAATATATGTGAATATATATATACATATATGAAGTTTATATATGACATGAATGATGTAAGGGGAAAATGGGTGACACGTTGAGGAGGGCACTCATTGGGATGAGCTATGGGTGTTGTATGTAAGCCAATTTGATAATAAACTATATTCATAAAAACATTAAAAATTACAGTAGTATAAAAATGAAAAAAATATTTAAGTATAATTTCCTTAAATTTATAAAATCACTATTAAATTTAGAAAGATAGTATGAAAATAGATTTAATTATATTGCTAACTGATTTCCTTGTTGCAAGCATGATGTATACCTGACTCATCTAGATGGATACATTTTTTATTTATTCATCCAATTTTTCTCTCATATAGGTTTATGCTACTCTTCCTATCACATAAACATTTCAATGAATTTGTGTAGGGTAAAGAAATGAAAACATTTTAACCAAAGAAGACATAAAAAAATAAAATCTAAATTTACTTTCCTTTGATGGATTTATGAGCTGTCTTAAAGTTTCTTTGCAACTTGGATGTGTTCACTATTTACTAAGGCAAATGTTGCTTTATGGCGAATAGGGGGGATCCCTCTCAAATCAAACTGGAGAACTAGAAATTGTGCCACAAACTATAACTCCCTGCCAACATTGGTATCTTCTGTTGAAAAATACATTAAATCTCAGGATTTTATTGAAAATATATAGATAGCAATGATTATTCATCTGTTTGTTTATTTGCTTGTTTATTTTTTAAGTGGGCTCCATGTCTAAAGTGGGACTAGAACTCATGACTCCAAGATCCAGGGTCACATGCTCCACTGTCCCAGGTGCCCCAGCAATGATCATTTTTAAGAGATACTAAAATAAAAATGAAATAAAATTACAAAATTATAAACCCCAAACATTTACTGACCTTTAATTATATCTATGTAATATATTTAGTAAAAATGTAAAAATACCTATGTATATTGATACAATGATGAATTTTCTTTCCCCAACATATTATTCATTTAAAATACTATACTTTTAATATATCATACTATATCATTTACAAAGAACATTATAGATGTTAAACAATTTTTATCCTAATTCCTAGTGCAAATAATTTTAACTATTTTACTCAAATAACTAGTTTTCCAGGAACCTTATTGTTGAAATAAAGAAAAGATGGGAAGATCTCCTAAAATCCATAATACTTAAGAACTAAATGTATGGTATTAATTCATAATAACACTGTTCACATTTTACCCAGTTTATACTCAAAATGTACTTACCATTAGTTTAGTCATCAGTAAATAAATTTAGGCATCATTATTAAAAATTATCTACTTTCTCATAATAAAGTCAATTAAATGGAATAGAGAATTGAGCAATTGCCTATAAGGAATTAAACTTAGAAATACCAAAAGATGAAGGTTTCAGAGTAAAGGAGGTACCCTAATGAAGTTTTAGATGTGATGAAAGTTCAAGCAATAAAGCGACATGAAATATTTCAGTGGGAGGGAAATCTGATTTCATTTTATATAGTGCTATGGTTCCTTCTGCTTTATTATACAACTGATAAAAGAGGTTAAAAAGCCATGCTGTTAAAGTAAGTCATCTAAAATAGTTCCAAAGTGTGGTCCCTGGGCCAGCGGCAAAAATATCATGTGACCTAGGTCCTTGTTAGAACCACAAATCTACTCAATAAGAAACTCTGGATGGGGCTCAATATCCTGTATTTTTAAGTCCTCCTGGTGATTCTGACATAAGCTAAATTTGGAGAACACAAAATTAGATGAAAGGAGGGCCCGGGTGAATCTTATTCCTTCCTTCTCTAGGGTATTTTGCTCATGTTAGAGGATGAAACAGTAGGAGACAACGTCTTGGAGACACAAATGTATATCTACCCTACTTCCAGCAAGGTGAGAACTTACCCAGAACTGTGGAAGGTAAATCTGACAGAAAATATTTATGAAACTTTATCTGAGGGTGGTAAAAAAAAAAAATAAGTAGTTTCTAGACAACCTAGTCAAACCTGGGATATCTGGAAGGATATTCTGAGAAAAGATCCCAGAGTGAAGGCTACATCTGACATTCTTGAAAAATAATGGTAGGAAACTAGGATGAAAATAAATACCTTTTGTTAAGAGACAGAAACTGTTTTTAATAGAGTCAGAAAAGGCCTGAGTAACATGGAGGCGCTTTAGTCTGCCATATTTCCTTTCATGGCATCACTATTGTGACTCTACAACTCTATCACAGGACCGAGGCCATTGGTGTTTAGAGGAGGGAAGATTTCTTCCAGATGTCAAAGGATAGGCTTAGCAGATGTATTTTTTCACTTGCAGTTGGCATACGATACTCAAATCAAGACAATTTTGATTTATTAGAACTGCTTCTTTGAAAAAGAACATTTTTTGTATTCTTAAAGATTTATTTGTATTTTAATAATAAAATTTTGGAGGACTCAGAGCAGAGATTGTAGTACAAAGATGAATTAAAGGGAGAGAAAAATAGGAGATAAAGACAAGGAGGAGATACAAAGCTTTTAAAAAATGTTTATTTATTATTTTCGAGACAGAGAGAGAGAGGGTGCATGTGCAAACAGGGGAGAGGTGAGAGAGAGAGGGAGACAGAGGATACAATGTGGACTCTGTGCTGAAAGCAGTGAGCTCGATGTGAGGCTCGAACTCACAAACCATGAGATCATGACCTGAGACCAAGTTGGATGCTAAGTTGACTGAGTCTCCCCTTGGTGTCCCAAGGCTCTTTAAAGGATGAGTGTTGAGTGGAGGATACTGCAGAAAAAGAGAAGATTCAGTTTGGCATGGAAGACTTGTTCTTTGTTTACTCAAATACCTTTTTATTGACAGCATACTGTGTGGTAGTACCTTTCTAGTTGCTTGGGAGCAGCACGAATCTTTCTTCTGGAGTTTCCATACACTTTTTGTAAGTCAAATAATGAATGCTAATCACAATAGGTATTTGAATTATATTTTATTTTATAAGGTGAACAGTATTATAAAAAGAAAAACATTAAGAGGTTAAATGAAATCACGAGTAGAGGTCCCCTTGCAGTTTTAAATAAAGAGGCACTGCGGCGCTCCTTCACTAGTGACATTGAGCATATGGTGTTTATCCCTACTCCCCATCTTGATTAACTACTGCTGGTGTGCATAGAGGAGAAGACGGAAGGAGGCAGAGGTCTCCACATATGTTTGGGAAAAGATTGAACAGGGGGTCCTAAGCCCGTTAACTGGCCCTCAATAGGGAAAATTTGGAATATCTTTAAAGAGTTCTATGAGAGCAGAGGGAAAGCAACGTGATATCCAGATAGCACATTAACAAATGCCAAGGGAGAAAGCAATTTGATGAAACTGAGGACAGCTCAACAATATCCAGCTTGGTATGAGATAAACAACCTAGGAATCCCTGAACACCAGGGTGCTGTTTTTAAGAAATACCAATGGTTGTCGAACAGGACAGGCCATACATTGCAGGATAGAGAAAGCAGACTGTGTACCTCACAACCAGAGGGGAAGGCGAGACCTGCTGGCCTCTGCAGGGAGCGGAGCAGTGCCGTATCCCAAAGCCAGACAGGATGAACTCAGGACACAACCTGAGGCTAAGGAGGTATGACACTTTCCACTGATGCTACCATCATGTTTAAGCTCCTTAGACTTGAGCTGATACTCCAGGAGGAAGAAAGAGAGGGTACTAAGAATCTACCCTTAGTTTCTATCAGAAACTATTTATTGATATTGTTTGGTGTATACAGATTGGAGAAATAATATTATAAAGAACAATGAGAAATTTGAATGAAGTGAATCGGAAGACAGAGAAGAATAGATGAGTTTCATAAGAAGAATTCTTGCACGAGGGAAACAGTTGTTTCCACATACTTTCATTGTCCTTCTCTGATCTCTTTCTCTCCTATGTTGAACTTTTCAAACTAAAATTTTCCATTAAAAATAACTTTTACAACCATCAGTTTAACTATCCAAGGACCTGGTACATTACTATTTTAATCTATAATGTTTATATTTTAGGATAGTGATAAAAATAACTTAAAGGGTTTATATTTGTGTATGCAGTTAAAGAAAACACTATAGTTATGAACTATTTGTAAATTTATAATATAAGTAGTGTAGTTGTATGTATACATATATACAACTAAAACTAGTGAAAGAATATGTATTCTTGGCACTTGAGTTATGATAAAAAAGTGAAGGAAGCCTGAGTGGTGTTTTTATATTTTCGTTCTTCCAAAAAGAGTCATTTGTTTTTGATGCTCTTTCTAGAAAATTCAGTATACTGATAATCTTTTTCCGTTATGTGTAATAATTCTTTTTAGCAAATTTTACAAATTGAACTCATTTGCAATATTTAGAAAATTTCAAAATACCTTCCAATTTAGTTCTTTTGAGATGTACTTCTAATTTTTCATATATATTTCTAGAAGTTCCCTGGATAATCCGATTCAGCATGTTCTAAGCCTAGAGGGATTGTCTCATTTTCATATTAGATTTGTTTAATCCATCATTGATATATTTATATAAAAGCTCACCCACATGTCTTGCCTTTTTTATAGCAATTCATCTTACATTTATAGGATATTAAATATGGAAATTAATTGAGAATATCCTGCAGGCATCATTCTTTCTCCTGAGACAGAATTTATATCCATATATTATTTCTGTAATACCTTTTGGAGTGAGTTGGTTAATGAAATATAAATTATCTATGAAAATTCTTGTATTTTCACCTTTGTGATTTAAATGACATTTGTTCTTGGTGGCAAATATTTCTTTAGAAGATGAAGAAACATCTGTTTTATTTTAACTTCATATATCCTTTTCAAAAATGGAAGTTTCAAACATATTAAAAAGTATTGAATTACTGGTGAAATTCTAATAATAAGAGGACTTGTGGGGACTCAACTTAAATCTTGTGCTGTTGCCTTGAATTTCAAACACAAAAGGAGAGACATGGGTATTTACTGAGCAGCAGCCAGCCACAGAAACAAATGACTTAGAGGGAGCTTTAATCTGATAGGTGGACTTTTTTTCCCCTTTTATTTGTTAAAGAGAGGGAGTCTGCACTTCACTAGGAGTGCATCGGAACAACAAGAAAGAGGAATATATGGTGCGAAGTGTCCTCCTACAAAACATCTGTAGATCTAAGGAAAATGCAAAATATGTCCTGTTATATATAAGTTTGAACTAAAGAAAAAGAATATTGAAGAAAGTCATAGGAGCCAGTGGTAAAGAGGAAAGAAAATTCAGAGTATTGGATAGGATTTAATTTTCACTTTGCACAGCCAGAGGGAGACAACAGATAAAATCTTGGCCTGTTGATAATGAAGAATTAGAAATGAGATCCCTGCATGAAGCCAAGTCTCCAAAAATGATATATCTAAAGAGGAAGACTAAATTAGGAAAAATCTATTTACCTACCAAGAGATAGAAAGATGAAATTTTGACTCATTTTCAGCATCAGATAGGGGGAAACCCCCAAAAATATATAAATATTGTCCTACACTCAGATAAGATTCTCGAAGAAATTTCATTATCTCTATTATCCAGGAATCCACAAACAAATTAATATAAGAGAGGATCTGATTCTGTAGACTTTCAGGAAAAAAATAATGTAAAAACAAGCACAGATCTTCTCTTAGGAATTCCCTGAACTCAATTTCATCAAGATTCCCACGGAGTATGGTCAGCCGGAGATGAGCACAAAATTTTAAATTACAAAATGTATCACGGCAAATGTCTCTTCTTCTAGATGGAGATGTTGAACCAGAAAGGAAAGAAGAGACATTGCTGGATATTCAAATGAGATATTGGAAAGAAGGGCAGTTTATTACCAGTGTTGACATCTGGTCCTAGTGGAATTATGTAGTTGTTATTGTTATGTAGGAAAATTTACTCTTTTTTTGGAAATACATACTGGAGTTGGGAATCACTGGAATGAGTATCATGTCTGTATATCAGTGAGTTGTTCTTGAAAGGTCTAAAGGTGGGGGATGAGACAAGGGGAATTAAGGAGCAAGAGCAAAGAGAGCAAATACAGCAAAATGGTGAATGCCAGTGAGGAGTATATGGCAATCCTGTATAGCTGTGCTGGCGACTATGTTAAAATTTGAAATTACTTCAAAAAACATAATTTTTAACAAAATAAAACTAAAATATGATGGTGGATTTCAGATCTTGATTATCTTTAGGGAGATAGTGACCACAAAGAGCATAAGGAGAGGTTAGGTGTGTTGGTAATGTTTTGTTTCTTGACTTTAGTCTTAGTCATGTAAATATGTTCACTTTGTGAAAATGCATCATCCGTTATGCTTATGATTAATTAGTACACTTTTTTACACGTTATAGATTTATACAGGTAAAAATAAATGTCTTCTGATGCTGTATATATGTCTTTTGTCCCTAAAGGAAAATTGATTTAAGACTGGGGACCATTTTTGCCCTGACTCTTTAATGATTTAATGCTTGAATCTTAGTCTGTTCTATATTATTCTCGATCTTATATCACTCATTACTGACTTGCTTAAAATAAGTAATAAAACATTAGTTAGCTTCCTTGAGGACTATCTGGAGATCTTGTTGCACTATTTAGGCATTTTAACATTGAAGCAAATAATTAATTTCTCTCAGCATCATCTGAGTTAACATTTTCGCCCCCTGGAACTTTGACTTACTTGGTAGGTAAGTTGAAAACATAGGGTAGAATATATATGACCCAACATGTAATTCCTGGGTTGATTTGATTAGTTTTTCCGGGTAGATGTGAATACCTTCTTTTACCCCATATTTTATTTTCATAATTTTAAATCTGGCAACCTACTCCAAATGCAGACCTTCCTCAGGAACTATGAGTTTTGTGTTCAACTATCCTATGTCCAGCATAGATGTGTAACTGACACGACAGTATTGAAACTCCTTGTAGCTGACTAATACTTCATCCAAAACCAACTAGAAAAGTCAGATATAACACAAAAATGGCATTTATTTTTGAGACAATTGAGCCAGATGTATACCTATGATTTGTATACATTTATGTATTATATTTATAGATACCACTCACATTAAAGGAAAAAAAAATTGCTGCTCAGGCCTTGGGATAGTGTTGACTCCTAATAAAAACCTGCACTCCAACTAATGGCTTGTCGTTTACTTCTGCAGAACCCAATCTGGTACATTTCCAATATATACTTTAACCTTTCTTAAAGTAACATTCAGTAAAATTATCCATTTTGGATGCAAATACAAATGATGCGTGATGCAAAGGAAAAACACACTATGAAATTAAATATGGCTATTGGATTACACATGTTATGAAGATTGAAAACAAGTAATGAGAATTAAAGTGGCCCAGGTATCATGGGGTCAGAGAGGCTTGAACTGAGGTTTCAAAATTAGGAACATTCTTATAAAATTGTTAGGGAAAACATTTTAGACAAGGAAAGTTGCATATGCAAATGTAAGAAAATATGGACAAGTAGAACAACCACAAATTTTGGCACATAAGTGAAAAAATGCCACGAAGTATGGGCACAGAAAAATGAAGACACTGACTATTTAGAAGCTATCAATCATCTTGATGCTTTAAATTCTTTGGTATGTATTTTTTTTTTAATGTCTGAGATACAGATACAAGTTAGGGAGCCAGTAATCACTAACCTTAACAGTATGTAAAACTTTTTAAAAATAGTTTCTTTGCATCATCATTTTTATAATAATTCATACTTTAATTAGCATTTATTTTGGTCACCTAAAGATTTTTAAACTTCAAGTCATTTTTAAGTTTGAAAATATCATCAGGAATCATGTCAATATTTTTTACACTTTAGTAATTCTATCTGTAGAATATCATTTCCTTATCATACGACAAAATCTTTTCTGCTGAATAATTTGATTTTGTGTGCTTTTTCATTTATTGTGCCAATGATATAAAATAGTGAGATAGAGCTTCACAGTATGTTAATGCTACCAAAACTTTGTAACATGGATATATTCTCAGTGAGGCAGAGCATATCAATCGTAAACATAAACTCTGGTTGTGTTTTTCTGATTATTTGTCAATAAGTTCAACTTTTTTCTGCTGCCACTAATAAATATTTACTGTTTACTCTGAACGATCTTGGATTCATGGACAATCAAAGGGCTTGGGACAGGTGATCTCTGTGGGACTCGTGCAGATTGATTCATCTGTTAGCCCTTCCTAAATGAGTGCTGCTGTTTATACATGAAATAGGTGTTTTTTGTTTGTTTGTTCGTTTGTTTGTTTTTAATTGCTGGTAAAGTAACTTCACTATCATTAATGCGTTTGGTTTGATTTTTGTTTTCTTGTTGATTCTTCTTAACTCATCCTCAAAATTACAATAGCAGGCCTACGTATTTGAGTAATTTGTATTATTTTGTTTCTCACATACAAAAAGTATAAAATTATATTTTAGGTGCTTACTATATACACGTGCCAATGAGTAATAAGGCATGTCAGAAAGATTGAAAATAAGTCTAGATAATTGTTGTAGTGTCCTTCGAATATGTCCCTATGAAATTATTTCCCTCTTCAGTGGAACAAGAATTAAAAAATATATATATTCTTAGAAGTTCACCCAATGCCTTCCTGATAATAAGGTTCTGTCTTTATGACAGATAGTTATCATTTTGGTAAATTGTTTCTCCCTTCTAGCATGTGTAGATGTTTTCAGTGGATGTACCTGTCTTATAAGTGTCTTCTAAAGAAAACGAAAATGACACCACTTCAGGGGTCTGTTGGTTGGACTATTTTTTCCAATTATCTGTGTCAGCCCAGAAAAAAAATAATGTTAATTTTGACCTAAAGATATGGTTCAAGGATCTTATTTCATGCACTCTCACTTACGATTTTCATTGATCTTTTTTAAGTGAAGGCCACTTAGTAAGGATTTTCTCCAGTAAGTCCGTATCTTTTTTTTTTCTTTTTTTTAGGTTTTCACATTCTTGTTACATTTTTCTTTCTGTTAGTGATATTGCAAATACCAGGTAATTGGCATTGTTGCTCTTGTTCTCATTATCACTGTAGATTTTGAAAAACAATCTAGCAGAAGTATAAGATTCCAAGTTAACTGTCAATTATATTCTTACTGAACAGAAGGAGCATCTGGCTTTCTATACTCCTAATTACAGCCCTAAACCTCTGAGATGAATGTTTTAAAATACATTGCAATTTTACTATCTTGAACACAAATATTAAATGTAGATACAACATCAATTTGCAACTTATTATACAAAAAGCTTTTTGTGGGAAGAATATTTTTTAGAGAATCATTGTTACATGAAAAATGCATAAAAATGCTAACTTCAGATATTCACTTTACATATGCTTTAAGACTTTTCAGATGTAATAGAACTTACAAAATGCCACTCATTGTATTGAATAACTTATTGTATACGTTATGGTATAACTTCAACATGAAGTCATATGTTGAACATGATTATTATAGTGAATTAAAACCTTACAAAGAGGGAAATTACAAAATCTATATAAAAAAATCATAAAAACTAATGCACTCTCTGATCTCAGAAATAAATAAGAATGTGCACAAAAATACAGGTCTACGATATTTCATAGTATCATTTATAAAAGTAATATTTGGAAAGGGTCATAATATCCAAAAAGAAATGGTTACATATGACTTTTAGCATATCTCTGTAGTGTAATGTATACTTTACCTTTCATGAATGCTAGTTAACTTATTTTATAGAGTACGTTTGTTGGCATAAAATATCAACATGATACATTATGTATAAAAAGTTACAAAATAACATATGAAAGAAGACGTTCCCCTGCCTCTATTTCAGTATTTCTGGTCAAACTCTGCAGGATTACATGCAGAATATGTTTTCAGAAGGAGCATTACTATTGATTTTAATCTGCCACTTGATTCTATCTGTTTATGAACTTAAAATGGTGAAAATAAGGCAATAATGAGGACGATAATAATGATTATTATTATTATGTTAAATGGTAGGCACACAGTTTCAGACTGTTTGTTTCTCTAGTGTTTCCCAATCATTTATGAAATTCATGCAGTTAAAAAGACAATTTTATATCAGCCTTAATTAAGCTGCGAGCATCAGTATAGTTCAAGCTACAAGCATCAGTATAGCGCAAGGTGAAAATTTCTTACCTTTAATAATTTTATTCAGCTTAATCAAATACATATTTTAGAGAAGATATTAAATATTAAGTGTTTAAAGTACCTCAAAATAAAATATTTTCAAAGCTTAGGGTGATAAAGTTGAGCTGGCTTCTCTAAACATATTATTTTAAATTTATTGATTTGTTTTAAGAGCGAGTGCACGTGGAGTGGCAGAGAGAGAAGTGGAAGAGAATCCCAAGCAGGGTCTGCACTGTGACCACAGCGCCCGATGCTGGGCTCAAACTCATGAACTGTGAAATCGTGACTCCAGCTAAAACCAAGAGTAGGATGCTCAACCAAATGAGTCACCCAGGTGCCCCTAAAAAAACATTTTTTCAATGTTAAGTTTTCTGCTCACAATGGTCACACCCAACTTCTGACGGAGGCTTTTGGAAGATTGTCCTCCATTCTGAGAGTCTGAATGGATAAGAAACTGTACAGACAGGTGGTAGCAAATGGCAGAAAAGTATTTCTTAGTTTTTCTCTAATTGACAGAAACTGTTTTTATTTCTACTAACTAGAATTCTGCCATCACAGCTTCTAAAATTTTTGCTTCAAGAGTGAAAATGTTCCATATCAGCACTTCCTGTTCTTTTTAATGTTTTTATTTATATTTTGTGAAAGAGAGAGAGAGAGCATGCAGGCGAGGAGCAGAGAGAGGGAGGCAGAGAATTCAAAGCAGGCTCTGGACTGAGCGCAGAGAGTCTGATGCAGGGCTTGAACTCGGGAACTATGAGATCATGACCTGAGCCAAAGTTGGGCACTTAATAGTCTGAGCCACCCAGGTGCCCTGACCTTTCTTTTCTTTAATTTAACAATACAATGATGAATTTATCTATAATACATATTAAAACATGAATATAAGCAATTTCCACCAAAAATTCGTAATTATAATGCAGCTTTTGCTTACATATACATAAATGCTATTCTGCTAGTTTTAATAACTCATCTTTAGGAATGAAATTATAACACCATCCAAACAATAACACTGAAACATTTTGAAATGCACTCAAAGTTGATGTTTGTTCTAAATCATAAAATGTGTCAGGATATGTTCTTATACTGTAACTTAACAGTTATATGTTCAATTTCATTTATTCAGGTATTTAAATTTTTTCAGTTTATAAATCATTTTTTTGGAGACAAAAGTGTTTTTCCCAAAACCTGAAAAATTAGAGTTACTCTCAAAATATTTTCAAATATTTTGATCATAAGTAGATAGATAGCAATGAACTTCGGTAGATAGCAAACAACTTCAGCATGAAATAACAAAGAGTAATACGCCGTTACTTCTCACAACCAGAAAACCGTATGGACTTTATGAACTTAAATGCTATTTTAATGAACTTACAGAACATGATTTAAATCACAATAAATAAGAGCTTCTGTGTGAATAAAACTACCTCATACTTGAATATGGGTTTTCAAGACTAAGAGCACTTTGTGAGAGAATGAGTTCTGCCCACACATCATCTCATGTATGTGGAGAGAGTAATAGGTACTAAAAAAAGTGTAGCACTCAAAGTAATGAGTAATGTATCAGGGGATGTGAGGTATTAGAAGAAGTACTAGGGGCAGTGAATATAGAGAGACAGTTTGCATACCAAGAGCACTAGAAAACAACTTTGAATAGTATCTTTAGTTATTCTAAGCCAGCTCTTCACTAGGCTAAGCTATCAAAAGGGGAAAAGATATGAGCTTCCCAGAACCTCCATATTTGACTCTCATTGCTTTTGAAGGTTCATAAAATATAAGTGACTCCTTAAGTTCTGAGGGACATCATTGCAGAGGGGATATGAGATATCACATCACTGAATCAGGTGGGAAGTTAAATATCTAAACCAGCAAGGAATTCAAGACATTGCTAAAAACAGTTTTGGAAGGCTACTTGAAGTTTTCCGTCCATATGTGTAATAGACAAACAGATAATTGTCCACCTATGAGAATAGGGCATTTCTATCCATACCCAACCAATTGAAATATTCAGCCACTCTTGGAAATGATACAAAATTTTGTCCTTGTTTTTGAATATGTATTTCATAACAATCCAGAACTCACCATGTTTTACATGGTCCTTTATCTCTGGGACAGAAGAGAATACTCCTAGAACTGCTTGAGGCAAAGTCAGTATCCATGTTAATGTCTGCTAAGATGTCCTTGGTTAGAGCATTGCTGAACCCTCCATCCATCCCTTGAGATCAAAATCAGGCATTCTATAAACTACTGTTTTATCTTGAGAAGTCGCTATCCTGAAAAAGGAATATTTTGTTTTGAAAATGGAGAAAAGTGCACAGTTTCTCATCAAATACTTATTCTCCACTCCCTGAATCTGGTGCTTATACACTCAGTTGAGGCAGAGTGGATATAGCCATACATAATTGGTAAGTGGTTGATGACAAAATCAAGCAATCTTACGGAGACTTTTGCAGGAGAGAGTGGTATGGTGTCTATGAGAAGTAAGTGAGATGATTCATTTTCAGAAATAGCAAATATAAGCTGTGCTGTCCACTTAATAATAGGTTTACAACCTATTGGAAATAAGTATGGACCCCCTCCCCCCTCCACCAACCCACATTGTGGAGTCTCAAACCTTAAACACTTCACTTCCTGGTTCTTCCCCTCTCCATTTCCAGGGGTTTATTTTTTATGAGCTTTACAATGATCATGCTCCAAAGAACTCAAGTCTCTGGGTCACCTCAAGGAATGCACATTTGTTCCAGTCAGACTAATGTTTGCCTTTCATGGGCATAGGTGACTACTAGGTAAAGCTGTAATCTCTGTAATACTCAGCCAATGAGGAACCAGGGGAGGGACCTGCATGCCAGGAGATAAATTACCTGCAGTACCTGCCCACAGTGTACCTGTCCATCAGACACTCATTCATATAAGAATGTTGATTAAAGCCTTGCTTACTGTGCTTCGAGACTCCACGTCCCTCCACTGATTGGATTAGTGGACTTATTTCTCACAGTTGGCATAGAGTAAATTTCTTGTGACTATCAGTGTTCGCTCTGTGTGCCCAAAAATTTTTTTGTAAAGACTCTAATCTTTCAGACTAGTTTTGGTATCATGGTGGGATAGAGTGCAATTCCTTTGGGTCATAGTAGAGGTGATGACTGTGCATATTTGATTGCCTTTAATAGTCCATTTATTTTTCCTAAGATATATCTGCTTTATCTTGGACATTACATGTGACACATAAAGATAGAATTGAGGTAAAATGGTCACACCTCATTCTATATACATGTGTCTTTAATAATGTAGTCATAAACGTATGACCTTAGAATTAAACTATTATTGTTGCATCATCGGTCTGTAAAGGTAGGTTTCAGTAAATATGAGGCTACGTTCTATCCAGGAACAAGGTTTTAGTTTTACTCATTGTGGAGAGTATCCCATCCCACAGACATTACGAATCCATCATCATTATAATATATCATTGTTGTATTCCGTTGGACTTGTCTACCTTGAAGGCAGGCTGTTTCCCTAATGAATAACATTGTAAGCCCCAAGGCTTGTGATGAGTTTACACGGTAAGCAAGGTTATGCCTGTGTTTAACGGATGAGCAACTGTCTGTTGGTGAAGGGGACTAAGGCCTCAAGGTCTAATATTCGACATTAATTGGAGGGTCCATTTTAGGATGACAATATTAGTTATGAGAGTTATGACATTTTTTTCCAGTGATACAATCTCTGTTAGGAATCAGTGATAGTCTAGTCATAATAATTTAGCAACACTGGTGGAATCTGTGGCCAAATTTTCAGTCATTTGTGAGGATGGTAAAAGAGACGTCATGGGATCTGAAAGAGAGATGGAGATCCATAACAGTGCTTGAGTTACTTTTGTTCGAAAAGCTTTCATGGAATATTGGCATAGATCCTCCCACTCAAATGTGACTATCTTTGCCAATTCATTATAGGCTGGTGTAAAATACTTCCATGTGTTGCCTCCAGTATCCCAAGAGACTAATCAGCAGTTAGGCCCCCTTCTTTGTACTTGGTGGATGTACAACCAGCAGTTCGCTTTTGGTTTTCTTAGATTATAATTCATTGCATTTCCAAGGTTATCATCTGGATGCTGTCACCTTGTGCTTTGTTCTCATTCAAGGCACACCAATTTTAGCCAATTGTGCTAGAATGGCATGCAATGAAATACAAGCAGGTGTTTCCATAAAAGACATTATCAAAAAGTCATTGTAAACAGAAAATGTGTACATCCTTCAAGAGTTGACAGGCTAATGTTTGTCCATCCATTCATGATCTGTCACTGACATGTTTTTCCAGGCAAGTAAAGGCAAACTGATCTTGGTTTTGTCTCCAGAACATTATAAAAAACAAACCATTATGAATGTCCAAGCCTGCATGTCAAATACAAATAGTGGCAGAATTTTCAGTTACTCTTATGATATCAGCCAGTGGGAATCAACGTAGTCATTCCCTAGGCCAATATAGTTTACATTAAGGCTCCAGGCACTGGTGGCTTACACTGGTCAGTCAGGGCTGTTAAAACGTGAAGAATGTATTGGGCAATAACTGTGACTATACTAACTCTTCTATGAGAAACTCAAATACTTTTTCTGCTACTTGACTGAAACTTTACTTCAGCTTTACAGCTTCTTAGATATGGCCCATTCTTGGCCATGCATTTCCCTGATTTTTGAAGAAGTCAAAGATGAAGATTGTGATAACCATAACCAATCCTTGGAGTGTCCAAAACAGCCATATCATACACACAAGATGGCAAAGGAACAGCAGCCCAAGTTCATGAGAAAATTCTCTAAGCTCTAGTAGGTAGACAGTTTAACAATGTTTGGGATCTTTCCTTAGGATGAGGGAGGGGAATCGAGGTTTTATATCTAGTCTTCCCATCTGCTCATCTTGTCCTCATGGTTTTCCAAATCTCACTCCATATTTTGGTATCAACTCATTAGCTTATTTGCACTTGAGTACCCCCTACAGCTCCATCTCAGGTCAGCCTGCCTCTTACGTTTTAGAATTCTCCCAGCCTCCATCCACAAAACATTTGTATTTTTCAGGTCCCTCCCCCAAAGCTCTTAAGTGCCTGAAGTCCTCTCAACACTACCAGTCACATTGTTGGGTTTTCCTTTTTAGCAAATACAACTTTCTTTCAACTGACCAACACCTTTGTTGATATTCCATTGTTTCTGGGACCTGGGCACAAGCATTGCTGCACATTTGCAAGGTTCTGAGCAGATGCCTCGGCAGACCTGCCTATATCTGGTTCCTAGATGCTAATCACTAACCGTCACCATTCCCAGGTGGGAAAACTTGTCACTTACAGGTGTTCTGGTTAACTATGTACTTTTCCAGAACATATTAGTAATATTTTCTGCATGCTGGTCACTGACTGACTGCAAAAAAGATCTCAGGAATACACCAGTGGTACCACATGGGGTAAATGGAACATGGGTTTATTAGAAAAAAACTTTCAAACAAAGGAGTAATTGAGTGCATACTGTCCTCATATTATTCACATACATGTTCCACAGCACAAGCCAGGAGGAGATGTTTTACATATGTACCAAGAACAAAGTTCCAGCAAGAGGTGTTTGCCTGTGCTGACATGTTGGAGATGTGACCATGATACACCCATGGATGTATACAAAATTTTCATACCACATATATGTGTGTCATAAATACTAACAGCTTATTTTTCTAGATCTCTAAGACCTACAGAAAACAATTAATCAAACAATTGGTTTAAAATCTACAGCATTATTACTTGTTTTTTTTTTTTTTTGAATTTGAAAGTCATCTTTATAGTTGGTTGAAGATGAAGACAATCTTATAAAACGATCTCATCCATTTGTGAACATTAAAATGCACGTTAATACTGAAAGTTTCTCAGGATTTGCTTTGGCTAGGACTCACACGAGAAAAGGAAGTGGCTTTTTGTCTGTCTGTTCCAAGGCTTTGCCCAGAGCCTGCCAGCTAGGCTTTCTGTAGCTGATGTCTGAACATGACACCTGCATCTCAGAAGCTTCCTGACGAATGGACTGAAAGCTCTCCCTGGACAGGAGCTTCTGTCCTTGTTCATCACTGTTTCCCTAGCGTCAGGAACAATCCCTGGTATGTAGCAGATACTCTGTAATCCATGAAGAAATAGATAAAAACCAGAGCCTTTTCTCCTCCATGATGCTGGCAGTCAAAATCAGAGAGAGAAAAAAAGAGCACAGGAAAAAAAGAAAAAAGGGCCTTTTTTTCTATTAGCCTTGCTGCCAGTGGCCAAGGAGCTCAGAGGGGCAGAGGCTGGAAGACAACCTCTGTCACTGTCCACAGCGACACACGGGACAGGGAAATGAGGACATGTCTTCTGTATTTTGACCTGCCCAAGGGCCTGCACTTTTCAGCTTTTCACTGGATCCTTCCTTTTCTTCTTTTTTAAAATTTTATTTATTTTTTAATCTTTTTCACATTTATTTTTTTTTTCATTTATAATAGTTTATTTTCAAATTGGTTTACATAAAACACCCAGTGTTCATCCCAACATGTGCCCTTTTTTAATGCCCATCATCCCCTCTCCCCCCCCATCCCCCTCACCCTCAGTTAGTTCTTAGTCTTTTGAGAGTCTCTTATGTCTTATCTCCCTCCCTCTCTGTGTCTTTTTTTTTTCTTTCCCCTCTTCCCCTCCCCCTGGTTTTTGCTTAGTCTCACAAAGTCCACCTATTCGTGGAAACATATTACTTGTTTTTAAAATAATTATTTCCTGGGGCTCAGTCAGTTCAGCGTCCGACTTTGGCCCAAGACATGATCTCATGCCCTGTGAGTTCGAGTAATTTTAAATGAACAATATTGGAGGGGAACCTGGGTGGATCCGTCGGTTAAGCATCATCTTTGGCTCAGGTCTTGATCTCACAGTTTGTGAGTTCGAACCCCACTTCTGGCTCTGTGCTGACAGCTCAGAGCCTGGAGGCTGCTTCGGATTCTGTGTCTCCCTCTCTCTCTTCCCTTCTTCTACTCGTGCTCTCTCTCTCTCTCTCTCTCTTTCAAAAGTAAATAAACATTAAAAATTTTTTAAAAATAAAATAAAATGACCCTTTAATAAACAGCTTTTATTTAATAAATAATAATAAAGAACACTGACAACCTGACAGCAGAAATATCCAAAGACCTTCTCTATTTTATACTTTATGATGATTCTATATCAAATGTATAGGAACAAACAAATCAAGATTGCATATTAATCAAACTAACTGGAAAAATTTGAGATGGAAATAGAGGTGAACCGTGATACATGGTATCAACAGCTTAAACATACCTTCTAGCTTCAATGTTGTGTTAAGACTTTTTTCCAACAATTTTTTTTTTTGCACTCTGGAAATAAACAAATTCTAAGCATCTAAGATTTCATTCTGGTTGTGAATCATGGTTGTATTTATCACTTTGCAGTTTGAACACCATCAGTGCCCTTTATAACGCTCTGTTGCACTTGCCGTGCTATCTATTACACATTTCTTGGAAAGATATGCTTCAGGGCACCCTGCGGGCAGCAAATATTTCATACATGAAAAACATAGTTTTATTTTATTTAATTTTTTTAATGTTTATTTATTTTTTAGAAAGAGACACAGAATGTGAGCAGGGAAGGGACAGAGAGAGAGGGACACAGAATCGAAAGTGCCCTTGAGCACAGAGGTCGATGCGAGGCCAATCCATGATGGGTGAGATCATGACCTGAGCTGAAGTCAGACACTTAACAAACTGAGCCACACGGGAGTCCCAAAAACATAATTTTAATAATTTAATATGGTTTTTTTTTTCATTAGGACACCATTTACTAAATTAAACTCTTGCTGTCTCCTCATAAAGAAGGGGCACCATGTTTAGAAACACGAGCTATGGAGCAAGACTACCTAAAGGTCCTGTTTAGGTTTTGCCCCTTATTGATTTTGGGTTCTGGAAGAACAGCACAGAGACAAAATTTCTTCTAGTCACATCATGTCTTACATCCATGTTAATTAAATGACTTAACTACCAGCGATAATAACTTTGTCATTTGGTTACGTTGCTTTTTGCCATGTTTCTCCATAAAGTGAGTTTTCCTCTTTCAAGACTAGGTTCCATCACTCAGAGAGTTGTAAATCTTCTGTAAGGAAGATTTGTATCTGTCCCTATTCAGTTATTTACATATTCAAATATTTATATCAGTATGGAGTTGTAGCTATTCATTGTTTGGGTGTTTATTCGATCTTATAAATTTTGATTCTCTATTGGTTCCATTTTGGCCATTAAGAAGCTTTTCACGTTTTCTTCAATGTCCTTTGACATATTCTCATCAACTTCTTTTTAATTTTTTTTGAGCACCTACTGTGTAGTATTTCAGGCTATTTAACAAATATTTTACTGATCTTACTGATGAAAAACTTTATTTATATTTTCTTGTTTTATATTCATTTTCCTTCCCTGTTTTTTCTGGATGTATAATTGACATAGAATATCCTATTGTTTCAGATGTATATTATAGTGATTTGATATTTCCACTCATTACAAAAATGATCGCAATAAATCATGTTACCATCTATAACCATACACATTTTCCTAATTTTAAAATTCATTTGCTTTTTTTTTTTTTTGGTCATGTTTTTAGCCCATTTTCTTACTCAGCTTTTAGTCATCCCATTATTTCTTTTAAGGAATTTTGCTTTTTGTACTAATCGTTTTTCAGTTCTAATATCAAAACATTGATGATTTTATTGATCATATCATCTGATGGACACTTTTCTTATATTTTAAGAAACAACCCCAAAATGCAATACATGAAAGAAATAATTGAGAAGCTGGACTTCGTTAAAATTATGAATGTCTGCACTGTGAAATACACTGTTAAGAAAATGAGAAAGCAATCGACCTGCTGGAAGAAAATATTTGCAAAACCACATCTGATGCAGGACCCGTGTCCAAATTATTTAAAGAACACTTAAAACTCAAAAATAAGAAGACAAAAATCCAATTAAAAATGAGCAAAAGAGCTGAACAGATATTTCATGAAAGAAGACATACAGACGGCAAATAAGCATATGAAATGATTCTCTACGTCATCAGAGAAATGGAACTGAAAACCACAGGAACACGTCATTACACACCTGTTAGAAAGGCCAAAATCTGAAACACTGACAACACCAAATGCTGGCAAGGATGTGAAACTACAGGAACTCTTAGAAATTGTTGGCGGGCACAGCTACCATGGAATATAATGTGGTAGTTTCTTAGCAAACTAAGCCTGCTTTTACCATATGATCCAGCAATTGTGTCTTTGGTTTTTATACAAATGGTTTGGAAACTTGTCCATGCAAAAATCTGCACGGTGACATTTATAGCAGCTTTATTCATAATTGCCAAAACTTGGAATCAACCAAAATACTCTTTAGTATAAGAATAGATAAATATATTGTGGCACACCCAAATGATGGAAAATTATTCAGTGCTAAAAAGAAATGAGCTATCATGTCATGAAAAGACCTGTAGGAAGCTTAAATGCACATTACTAAATGATAGGAGTGAATTAAAAAGGCAACTGATTTGAGTTACACATTCTAGGAAAAGCTAAAATTTTGGAGAATATATAATTATCAGTGGTTGCAAAAGGTAAGGGGGAAAGAAGGATGAATACACAGAACACAGGATTCTTAGGGCAATGAAATTGTTCTAGATGATACTTTAATGGTGGATACATTTCATTGTACGTTCATCAAAACCCATAGAATGTACACCTCCCAGTAGTAAATCCCAATGCGAACTACAGATTTTGTTGATAATATTGTGCCAAGGTAGCTCATCAGTGTAACCAATGCACCCGTGTGGTACAAGATGTTGATACTGGGGAAGCTGTGGGGGTAGGGTGAGGTAGAAAGAAAGACTATATGGGACCACTCTGAACGTTCTTGTTAATTTTTCTGTGAATCTAAAACTATTCTACAAAATAAGATCTCTTTCAATATATGTAAACTACATTATATGCACTATAAGTATATTTTTATATACATACACACTGTAGATAAGTACCATATATGTGTATCCTTTAAACATTCTGCTACATTTTAACCATTTGGAATATAAAGAATCTCATTTCTTCATAGGCAAGATCTAATACAACACAGAGCACATGGTAGACGCCTAACATATTAAAAAAACAACAGGTTATCTGAGTTAGTCTGTGTGGGGTACAGTAGTTATTGTCATAGAAGAGATCTTGTTCATCACATATCCCTCGGAAGTTAATAATTATTGACTTAATTCTCTAATTGGTATCTAGTCTTGAATGATCTTGGCATCACTTACTGCTACTGTTCTCCCAGTGGTCTCCAGTTCTGGAAGGGTATGATGGTCAAAATCTTCATATATTCCTTTCTTAAGATGTGGTCTAAGAATTAAATAATCAGTCAGCGAAACTCAGGGAACATATTTACAATTTGAACAATACAAACAACACAAATACATAACTTTATTTCAACATAAAAAACTCTGAATTTTACATTTGTACATAAAATCATCTAGTTTTAATATTCTGTGTCTGATCATCATAACACCTGAAAGCTGTATGGAGTTCAGAATAATTTTTCTAATTACTTCATTTGTATAGACACAAAGCCATTAAGATTAAGTGAATTCCTCAAGGTCACACAGCTCATTAGAACTTGACGTTTGACCCAGGTATCCTTGCTCTTTGATGTATAATCATTTAATATCAAACTCCCTTTGTAGCGCTAAGCACTAATGCATTGTTATCATTTCATTTTCTTTTTTTATTTTTTTTTTTATTTTGGAGAGAGAGAGAGAGAGCATAAAAGGGCACAGGAGAGGGGAAGAGAGAGAGATTGAGAGAGGGAAAGAATCCCAAGCAGGCTCTGTGCTGTCAATGCAAAACTTGATGTGCAGCTTAAACCCACAAACCGTGAGATCATGGTCAGATACTTAACTGACAGAGCAACCCAGGTGCCCCTATTATTTTATTTTCTATAATTATGTTGCACCCAAATATTTCTAACTTATCTTCGATAAACTACAGCTGTCCAAAAATTATATAAAATTTACAGTAGAGTATAAAAGTGGGTATCTATTAAATACAATTTTTTCGCATGCATTTCAATTTCATTACATTTATTCCCATGCCACTTCGGGACCTTACTCTATCACTTTGTTTAAAAGAGATTAAAAGCATAACGTTTAATAATGTAAGAGAAACTAAGTATCTTTATTACATTAATCATTCTCTAAAGTCTACTAGGTTAGATAGTGATTCTTTAGAACTGAACTAGTTATAGACCATGGTCATGGAAAATCATTAAATGGTTATATATAAAAATGATATATAATGGTATATACATAAACCATTAAATGGTCCGTGCCTGTGTTGAATCCTGTGTGAGACTATTATTTTTTGCAGTTTAATGCAGTATTAACCTAGAGTTCTGGTTTACAAAAAAGTAAGACTCAATATATCAGATACAAATATAATGCTTAAGTGTATTGTAAGAATTTGGTATTAACTGTTGCTTCACAGGAAAAATTTCCTTCTCAAGGCTGAGGAACACAAATTAAAATAGATGTATAAAAAAGAAATTGCTTTCAAATTATGTTAGTTTAATAGGGCTGCTGTACCAAAATCCTACATACAGTTTGGGTGGCTTAAACAATGGAACTTTATTTCCTCACAGTATTGGAGGCTAAAAATCTGAGATCAAGGTGTCAAATGGACAGATTTCTCCTGAGACCTCCATCTGTGGCCTTCTGATAGGCCCCCTCTCCCTGTGTCCTCATGAGGCCTTTTCTCCAGGCTCAGACATTCTGGGTGTCTCCTTATGAATGTCCCGACTTCCTCTTATAAAGATAATCAGATTGGAATAGACCCACCCTGAGGGCTTCATTTTAACTTAATTACCCTTTTCAAGTTCTATCTCAAATGTAGTCACATTCAAGGTTCTGAAGCTTAGGGTTTCAATATATGAATTTGTGGCACACAATCCTGTCCAATACAACCAGTAAGATATTTCTTTATAATATGCATATGCAAAAATTATACCTTGGATAATAACACTAAAATTTATACTCAGCTAATTTTTTCCAGGTTATTTTAAAGTTAACCTTACATACTATTTATGTTAAAAAAAATTCGGCAGGTATGTATGGAAAGAAGAAAGTCCAGAAATGAAAAGCTTGCAGCATTGACCTGTTTTCTAAAACTTAACCTGTAAATTCTGGTGTATCATCAATTACATTCAGCTCAGAGGCAGAAGTGTACAGGCTGTGAAAATGATAAGGCCTTTGGAGTCTTCCACTTCTACTGGTGATACAAATTAAACGGTAGCACAGGAAACCATTTCAACATTATATTCTTTTCAAACAAACAAAAGAAGTGATGAATATTTGTCTCACCCAGATATTTTCAGAGACCAAACAAATGACGCCAAAATAGGGTGGGGGCTGGGGGAGAAGTTTCTGAATAACTTTCATCATATTTCTTTCCACACATTTTTCAATATGGCACTACAGAGATACAGTTGTTGCCTGTTACATAGCTTGACCTAACCCAGATCATAATGCCTAAGGATGTTAGAATTTCAAAAGCACTTTGTCATTTCAGATAATATTTTGTAAAAGAAGTATAATTTTTAAAGGATGGTTGCCTTTCGATATGTTTGCCCAGTAATCATGTATTTATCTAATCAGTAGTCTGAGCATATTAAAATGAGTTCATACTTGAAGGCATCGTGTGTCTCCCAGTTGTGATTATTCCTAAACATAAAATTATGGAAACATTTATGGAAATTATGGATCTAAAAAATTATTGCTCATTTTCAGGTAAATATGAAAATACAATGATACTGTTTAATATTTTTGAATCAATATACCGTTTAGTAAATAGGTATAATTTATAGCTTTTATTGTAGTATTTATTAGCTCGTAATTTATTAATTATTTTTAATGTTTATATTTGAGGAAGAAAGAGAGAGCAGGAGTGGGGGAGAAGCAGAGAGAGAGGGAACACAGAATCCAAAACAGACTCTAGGCTCTGAGCTGTAAGCACAGAGCCCGATGTGGGGCTCGAACTCACAAACTGTGCTATCGTGACCTGAGCCAAAGTCAGAGGTTTAAGGGACTGAGCCACCCAGGTGCTCCTAGCTGTAAATGTCAGTACCCATATCTTTCTAAATATTTACTGGATTATTCTTTTTATTTTTAAATGTTTATTTACTTTTGAGCTGGGGGAGGGACAGAGATGGAGGAGAACAGAGGATCCCAAGCAGGCTCTGGGCTGACAGCAAAGACTGTTGAATTATTCTTAAATGTTAAATCATTATATTCTGTAGGAAATCCTAGTAAAGTTATCTTTATAAAAACCCTATTCTAAATATTTTAATGGAGTTGATATGTCTTCACCATTCTCATAAAAATGTAGTAAATAAATCACTTTGTCTTGTATTAAGAAAATATGTTTCAGGGAAATTATTCACTCAGTTATAAGTATCCGTAGAGTAATAATTCTTTCAGATGAAACATTTTGCTATTTTGTAGAAATTTAGTTTTGTCATTTTGGAAGTTTAACTCCCTATGCAAGTCCACTTTTTAAAAAAATGCTAGGTATTAGAGTTTTTTCACTGTATATTAATCTATTATTTTTATTTGAGGATTAAGTTTTATTTGTTTATTTTTATAGTTTGTCTTCAAAGCAGTAATATGGCCTTGTTAAACAGAAAAAGCCGATATCATGATATTCTATACACAAAAAGTGCATTGTAACAGCTTACTCACTGCTGGGACCTTCTGCAGCTACTAACCGAATTATAACTCTAATCCAGAATTGTGAGTAATAATAAACATCTTGTTATCCTCATCATCAATATTGCTTATGTTAATTAGTCAATACTTATACAATAAGAGAATACTAAAGTCTTTTACACGAAGAGTTGAAATCTTTTTAAAAATATATTTTAGAAGAAAAATCATTATTATACATATTCAGATAAAGATTAACATCTGTAAGTCAATTAAAACTTCCTTTTTCCCTCCTTTTCTGTGTTGTACTCATTACCTTTTGTTTTCTCTCTGCTCTGGATTTTATTTTCAGTTATTTCCTCAATTTCAATTTGTTTTTCCTCACAGGCTCTGTTTCCCTCAGAGAAAATATGTTATCTTGGCATATTTCCCCAGTGTGTCTCTGGCAGGTTTTCTCGCTGTCTCATTTGGGGAAGCTGGGTATTCCCCTGTGTTCCCACTTCCTCATTACACTTTGCCAAGATGTTCTTTGCTCTTTCATTCTTTTTTCTCTCTAGAGAGACTGGCTTTTAACCTATTTTTCTTTGTTTAACTCTTAACAACTGCGAACCAAATGTTTATAGCCACGTTAAAATACACAAATCAGAATATCACCTTTGAGATCACAGAGAGTTGAGTTTCAATACTCCACAACATGTGGCATTGTACTTTTCTCCTTGGAGAACTCTCCATCATTTAGAAATGATGAAATGTTCCCTCATCCTTCCCACCACATTCTAGTGTTTTCTTGAAAGAACCAACAGACATGGTCTTGCATTTGTATGTATGTGTATATATGTCTGTACAAACATTCATGCATATCCCAAGGATAAAAATTTATCAGAGTTATCAGAGGCTATAACATCTAATACACAGAACAGAGAAGGTAGTCACATCATTAAGCAAAGATGCTATAGTATGATATTGTTACTTAAAGACACTAACAAGGTTCATAAGAGAACAAAGAAATAGTATCTATTTGAATGATGTCCAAATGGGGTTCTTTTAGTTGTAAGCCACAGTTCCAGCATTAGTCATTTTCATCAGAATTATATGGTTAGCTCACATCTTTGAAAATATAAACACCCAGCTTGGAAGTTTGTCAAAAACCAAACAGATTCATAGAACTGAAGTGCAGGAATATAAGAACCTGTCTCATAAAGCCAGACCACTTTGCAAATTTTCAGTTTCTTTTGTCACTTTGTAGAAGATTTATGTTCCACAGGGCCATCTTCCATTGACCAATCTTGATCAATATGTCTGCCATTTGCCTCTCTGAGATAGAAGATATCTTCATGTAGCCCACCAAATTCTATCCATTAAAAAAAATCATTCCATATAAGACAATAAATAAGAGGGGATAAATAAAAGGTAGGCAAAAACAGAAATAAAGTGTCTCTTATAATAAAATTATTTGATTGCCTATCATCCTTTTTATATACATATAATCCCTAAAATGGCAAGACTAGCAGAAGAGAGGTGTTTCAGAAACAAGAGATATTTTCACTCCACAAGAGTAGAAAATCTGCAGTTGTATTAGTTACTGTAAATTTAGCTTCTCGGAATCTAATCCTTATTTTTCTTATTGTAATTCATTTTCTTTCTTTTTTTTAATTTTTTTTAATGTTTATTCATTTTTGAGACACAGAGAGATAGGGCATGAGTGGGGGAGGGGCAGAGAGAGAGGGAGACACAGAATCTGAAACAGGCTCCAGGCTCTGAGCTGTCAGCACAGAGCCCGACGCGGGGCCTGAACTCACAGACTGCGAGATCACGACCTGAGCCGAAGTCGGACGCTCAACCGACTGAGTCACCCAGGCGCCTCTGTAATCCATTTTCAATATTCAACAAAAAGAGTAAGTTATATATTTAACCTTCACATTCATTGATGATGGAGTGGAATAGGAAGGGAAAGAAATCTGTTGATATCTATGGACATGTACATTTCAATTCAGGGAAAGAAGTAGAGAAGAGGTATATAACCTTTATTTCTGCAAAGAGTTACAAAGCCCTAATTTCCAACAAATATTTCATATTTCCTACCACCTGCTATTGGTAGTGGTTCCATACAGTCAGCATGATATCATCAAAGTCGTGGGCCAGCATGATGTCTTTTGCAATGGATAAGCAATTAAGTTTCCTGCAGCACAAGGCTGGAGAAGTTATGTGGCCCTGAGTAGGACAGTGATGATTTATTTCTGGCCAACTGGGTGGAAGTAAAATGGCTTCTGATGGTTTTTTTCTGACAGTTACTGGGCAAAAGCACTTGCCACATTAATATCTACATGCTAGGTGCCAGGAGATATACTAATTTGGTCTAATACTGAAACCACATTTAGGACAACAGGGGAAATTTATAGGACCAAGTAAGTTTCCAATAATTCACACTCATTCTCCAAGATCCGTCTGTCTTCTGCATGGGTCAAAGAAGTGAGTTGAAAGAGCATATGAAAAGATTCACTTCCTCTGCATCTTGACTGTGGCCCAATCTCTGTAATCCCTCTATAGTAACACAATGTTACCTTTAATTAACCGTTTTGGTCAATAGAGGCATTTATGATGACATCTAATTGAACTTTGCTGCCATAATAGTTTTCGCTTTGTGGGAATTCTGTCAGTTGCTGGGTATATTTATTCATTACGAAACTGGGAAATAACCACAGATTACATTCAGGGTCTCACTAGCCCAACAGTAAAGTAGACTCAAAAAATTACTTTGATTGCCTAGCTTCTATAAACCTCTACTCTGACTGGTGGGCTACAGTGACATGTGGGATCTCTGTAAGAACCAGGTCAGGTATCCACAAATATTCTCATTAATTTCCCTTCTCAGGTACCCAAAACTCCTGGTAAATAATGTCAGGTCCCTTAGAGAAGTCTGAGAAAAAAATTACATTATAAAATTTGGTCAGTGTAGCAAGGTACTTCCTCAAAAATGCCAGGCCTCCTTTTCATTCAAAAATCTCTGTGCTGTGAATTGCCTTAAATTGGGGAATATTTTGAGAGACTGTAACTCTCCATTGTGGTTATTTAGTCAGTGCTTCTATTTAACATTTCTAGAGCTTATCCATTTATATTAACCAAGAAAAGGTTCAGTAAAATACCCATCTATTTCAATTCTCAGGACACCATGATCAGTTAGCTAATGTCCATTTTAGCAGGTCAAATTATTATGATTACTGCTTGTACCTACTTGCCATTACAGTAATCACAACTAGCTGCCTTTAATAATTAAGTACTGTTTCTTGGCCCTTGTCACCCTAGGCCCCATCATCTGAACTGAATTCAGGGAGTCAAGTCCTTCAATGGCAAAATTTTGCGCTGTAATTTCTGGTCTACATACAAGAGCCAGTGTTGAGAATGTCGGGACTCCCCTTACAAACATATTTGACCAATGAATAAAACATTAGTCTGTAGTCTCTAGACTTTTTCTTGGGTCATAGTTTGGAGATGTTCCATGATGAATCTAGTATTTGAAGGTCTTTAATTCTCTGGGTAACATTGTTTATTACATACCAAGAAGTTCCTGGGTTTAAATTTCATTTAATATAGGTTAGCTCTGAGCCTAGGTTTCACTCAACATAACAAGCAAACTGTTAGAGCCATTCTCATTCACCGTAGCTGACGTATGAAACCTAGAATGCCTTTTAGTGCATCCCTATCAATGATTACAGCCTGATGCAATATTGTATTTCTTTCATTCTAACGCAAAACTCTTAGGATCTGTTCCCAAATATTTGCTCCACATTTCTATTGATGTAATTTGACATAATCTTGCCAGTTTTGGTGTATAGTGCTTCTTCATGGATCAAACTTTTTACCTTTTCATCTGGGACATGGTGATACTTGAGTCTGGCTGTTGGGAGCCATTTTGGGCTCGCAGGTTGAGACTCCTCTCTGTGTGGAAAAGGTGAAGCAAAGCTCCCACCAGCCAAACTGGCGCCTAATCTTACTTCCTTCTAAATAATCTTTCAGGCCTGGATTTCTTGAACTGTTTTCGTTGGCCTAAGGGACATAATGCTCTTTGGTTTTATGGCATATGGAAAAGGAGACCTGGTCTTGATAGATAAAATCTAAATGAGAGTAACCTGGTCAGAAGTGCTGATAAGGTACAAACAATAGCCAACCTTCCTGAGGTTAACATTTCACAAATTCTTTTGCTATTCCCATCCCCACGCTCCTTTATAATAAAAAGGCAATAACAAAATACTTTTACAGAAACTGCTCTTTGTATAAAGAACAGATAATCATGAGCCCTTATGATATAGGCTCACTCACTCATAAAGGAAAAGAACTTAGAGATCATGTCTCTACCTCCCCCATTATGGTTAAAGATTGTGGATAGAATGTCTCCTAATCTATCTATAGATAATTAACATAGGCAGGCCTAGGTAACTTCCTGTTCTCTCCCCCACCCTAAATTTATATGTTACCAACATACAGGATTAAGGAAGTTGCTGCTTGCTGATAAAAACGATTATTGTTAAAGAGATCAAACTATGGAATGTCACTCATTGTTGTAATGTAACTTGCTACCTTTAAAAATAAAGACACTGAGACCAGCAGGGCAGAGATGCCAGAATAGAGACGCCAGAATGGCGGAGATGCCAGAATTGCCAGGGCTGCCTCCTTGGTCATCAGACTCCATCTCTCATGGCTCTCTCATTTCATTTCGCCTGACTGTCCATCCTTCGTGGACCCCTAGATTCGCCGGAACAAGGACCGACCCTGGCATCTGGCTATAGATCTGGAGGCAGTAAGAAGCTAAACTCATGGATCTTGAAGATGATCAAACGTGTTCTACACCAAATAACAACTTCAGGAAGGCAATTAAAGATTTTCTCAGACAAGAGACAGACAACATTCCTCAAAGAAGGGAGGAAAAGTTGGTTTTACTGGCTAGGAAAATCAGAAGGAATTTGGAAGCTCAGTGTCTCCAGTTTTATCACATTCTGCTGATGTGCCAATTTCCAGGGTCCCATTATTTCCTGGTAAATTTCCGATCTTTATAATTATAGACCTTATGAAGTTATTATAAGTAATTCGGCCACTCACAGGATTAGACTCTGAGCTTAGTATTCAGAAATAGCAGCTCTGTGGCTACAGAAACTAATGATTTGTTAGTGCCATTATAGAAACGTTCTGTTTCTTTCTCAAGCCTTTAATCTTGAAGTTTGAAACACTCAACTCATGTTCTTCTTTCTCCAGATTCTCCTGTGCACTTAGAAGCTACTAATTAATTGTATTATATTCATTATTTTCACCAAAATATTCTATGGAAGCGACTGTTTACTCAAAGTCTGACTTTAAATATTAATTTATAGATATATATGTATAATTTAAATGAGAGGTTTACGTGTAAATTGAGAAGTTACATGTCACTACTACAATTTCTTTCCTCTAACTTTACCTGATGCATTTTTGGTCACATTGCTTCACAGCTTGTATATTGCTGGAGCACAGTATCTACATATTTTCTATTATTATAAAATTCGTGAAAAATTAGGGTGAAAAAACAAATGACAAAAACCGAATTCCAATTAATCTGTGTCTGGCAGGCAAATCTCACTGGTAAAAAGGATATCCTACTGAAAGTGTTAAAGAACAAAATTGTGAGCAAATTATCCTACCAACACTATCCAAGAACAAAATTCTCATTTCTGTTTCCTATATTTTCACATTTAGATCTTTTGACTAACCAAGGTTTGCGAATAAAATGATTTGATACTCAAGCATGAAAGAATTGCCACTTGAACATCTAGCTCTACCTTAATCTGTGGAAGTTGATAGAATTATAAATTTCTTTCCAGGATTAGCATGATTTTAGAGGGCTTCAAAAACTGGGAACACATTGAAAACAATTCTATGTATATTTCTGGACAACATAGTGACTGGGCAACTCATAGACACCTATCTGGAAATGGGTCACTGATAACTAATTACTCCTTTCTACTTCAACAGGTGGAAAAACTCAATTTTAGTTCCCTCTTCAGGGTAATTAAAACTAGTCAAAGGTTGTGACGACATCATCACAGTTAGTCTTCATCATTTGCCGTGTCAAAATAACCAATTCAGTAAGCTGAAATCAGGTTATTCCTTTTAGGAAGCACCAATTGAAATGCTTAAAGCATTTCGAGTTTAATTTTTTAAATATTTCTATAATGTGTCCAGTTGTTCTTTGTTTTTCTTCATACTCCATTTGAGAATTACATGGAAATTGAAGCCTTAGCCAGTTTCTGCAGTTCAATTAATTAGTTATTAAACTCAGTCATTGCTGCTTTCCCCAGTGTATCACCAGATTTTTGAAGACTGTCCAAATGGCTAGCTGTGTAATAAATCCTATTTTCAAACATATTTTCGTGTAGATCATTATGCTACTTTATTGACTGTGTTCTTCCTAAGCTATAGAAAATTTCAGCTTATTCTTGTAGTTGGTCATTGCATTTCTGAACTTGAAAGGCCATATTACCTTACTGCTATTGAGGGTCCAATTCTAAGCTTTTCAGTCAATACAATGTTAACAAAAGGAGCTGTAACAATCGTCAGTTACTTTTGCAACCATAAAAAATGTGAAAATACACATTATTTTCATATTTAAGCTTTGTCTTCTGTTTTTAGTAATACAGCCTATGTTGCAGTTATCACCAATGAACTACTTATTGGCAAGAATGAAAAGTGAAGCATATTTCCTAAACTGTAGCAATGTAAGAAGACTGCAAAAACAAAACATTAAAATACTAGAAAGTGAATGGCTTCTGTGATCTAACTGTCCTATCTGCAAGCTGTGAATATAGATTGTGTTGTTTAACTATATAACCAGTAGGCATCTAACCTTTTGCTGCCATGTTCAAAAATATGCAGTTCACTGTGCAGAGGTACAGCTGCAGGCATAAATTCATCTGTCCTGTCACTTGAATTATGTTTACCTTCAAGCCTCAGAAATCAAATAATCCAGGATGCCACTGTTATTGATATTCCTAAACTATTTTTTTTTGGTTTAAGATACATATTTCTAAATACTTTAAAAACAGTCATATTCACAATAAGTCCTCTGGGAATTTTCTCAGTGTGTGCACCATCCAGCACTTGTCAGTTGAAACTGGGACAAAATTGCATTGATTGTTGTTTGTTTTAAATTTTTATGCAAGCAATTGGATGTTAAGGAATATTTTACATACAAATGAGTCCACTCCTAATAGAAACTAGGAATTCTGTCAATCAAGGGGTGGGGTGAAAGGGAAAGCTTTCAAATGTGTTGGTTACCCTCCACTGAATTATATAATAAGTGATTGCAGAATGTGAGAGTAAGTAATAACAGCCTGAATGGAAGCCAGTGGTAGGTAACAGAGTTATTTGTGACATTATCAGTGAATGGCAGTCAACATATTGAATAATGTCATGAATAAAAAGTTGATGTAGACTTTCTATTTTTCATTTTCCAAGTCACTCAAACAAACTATATGAAATTACATTAGAAAGTTATCTCATTGCATGGTTTAAAAACCATTTTGAGAAAAAAATAAAAAAAAACATGCTACTTAATTTCCTCAAATTATAAACAAAGGCAAAGGAATAGCCTAAATGAATACAAATCTTTTCATATATTACAAGAGATGTATCACTAATAGCAATTAAATATGAAAAGATAATAACTTGTTAGTCAGTTGAGTGGTGATGTAAAAGAAAGAGAAAATGATGAAATTCACTTTTCGAAGTGAGAATTGATATTAACAAATACATCACAAATGGATGTTATAAAATTAATCCATTTATATAATTGAACTAAATATGTCTCTAACTGAAAATAAAATTTTGAAGACTCTACAGGATATTTCAGTATTATACAAATCAAAAAGCACTAATAAATGCCATTAGAGAATATAAAGAAAATTGCATTCTTTTTGTTTTATTTATTTTTAAATGTTTGTTTATTTTGAGAGAAGGAGAGAGAATGGGGTACTGCTGTCAGCTCAGAGCTTGACATGAGGCTCAGTCTCACAACCACAAAAGCATGACCTGAACCGAAACCAGGAGTCGGACACTTAATAAACTGAGCCGACCAGGCTACCCTGTTTTCTTTTTGTTTTAACCTAAAAAGGGGCATCTGTGGGAGCATTGCCGTTTAAAGGACAGCATTGAAGATCCTGGACAGAGATCTGAGCATCAGCTTCATAGACAAATAAGTTGTCATGTATAAGGAAATAGAGTTGTCAACTTCCATATATAGTGGGGTGGGGAGTTTGTTAATAAAAGCAGGTTTCGTGTCCTCTCATCAGCATAGTTAGAAATCATCCTTTTATTGGGGCACCTGGGCGGCTCAGTCAGTTAGGTGTCTGACTTCGACTCAGGTCATGATCTCACGGTCTGTGAGTTCGAGCCCTGCACCGGACTCTGTGCTGACGGCTCAGAGCCTGGAGCCTGCTTCAGATTCTGTATTTCCCTCTCTCTCTGCCCTTCTCCTGCTCACGCTCTGTCTCTATGTCTCTCAAAAATAAATAAACATTAAAAAATTTTAAAAAAAGATATCATCCTTTTATTATTTGCTATATGTCATTCCTTGTTTACTTCTCCTTTTTTATTTTTTGTTTATTTATTCTATGCTAGCCTCCAATTGACAAAGCTTTTATTTATTTATTTATTTTCATTTTTTTTAAGGTTGAACAGGTAGTTCATAAATACGAATTGAGTATTTAGAAATAGTAGGAGGAGATGGGACCTCCTGATGGAAAGCTGTCTATGAGCCTCGATTGTGTTCTTTCATTATATTGTTTTAATATATGAAAGGTCATCCATTTAATTGTTCCTGTTAGAATTAATCAGATATGGAAGTTAAAAAATAAATTAAAATATTTGAATAAGGTTTGCATTACTGTCAAACAGGGACAGGAGTATAACATTGAAAACATACTGCATTTAACTATTTATGATTGAATAAATCAATCGTATTGACTTATTACCAGTAAATCATGAAATTCAAAAGGATGCTGATAAATAAAATGGTAATCAAATTCACATTTTACCTCATGAAATTAATCTAAAGTCTTTACTTAGCAAAATGAAAGATTTGCCAAAGGTATAGAATTTAATAAAACATGATTGCTGTTCTTAAATTGACAGTGTTTAATACAGGAGGCAGATATGGTGAAAAAGCTAGAATATTTGTGATAACATCTACAAGAGGATAAGAAGTTACAACCTACATGAAGCGTGATGAGCAAGAGAGTGATGAGCTCTCGGTCAGGTGTGGGCAATGGTGTTCTACTATCTAGAGGAGTGGAGTTTTGCAGGATGGGTTTCTAAGTACCGTGGTGAGGGGAGCTGAGAGAAAGGAATCTAAATTTGGGGTCCTCTAATATTTGGATGCCAAAGGCACTTTCAGAATTTAACTAGGTTGGTAGTTTTCATCAGTACTGAATAGCTATTCATATTATTATATTTATATATTCTCATTCAATTCTAATGACATAAGACCTCACGTAAGAGAAGTCATTTTAAACCACTGGGTCTAAAGAAAATTTATAACAACCTTTGGAATTGTTTGGCAATAAATCTGATTCGATGAAACTAAAAATAGTTGAAAATGGTTGTTTTCTTTTTAGATATATATGATCGTAAGTCCTTTAATATGGCTCAGAAATAGATACATTTATAATTAATCAGAACCAGATTTATCTTGGATAATTGCAGTTAAATAATTCTGTCCAAAAGCTCTGGTAGTTACTGCATGTTACCTTAGTGATAGATGAGGAGCTGGAAAAGAAGTCTCTGATATCATGGGATTTCATTACAGTAGAAAAAGTTATAGATTGTCTATTACAATAAAAGTTAATACAATCAATTTTATAATTGCTATCAAGAATAACCACATGTTATTTAGAAAGTATATAATATTGTGGCCTAACTGATCCTAGCAAGGTGCAAAGAATGCTCAGGAATTTTCAGCAAGGAAAGAGAAACTTGTAGTTCTTGATGTATAGAGTCATAAGAAAAAAAAAAAGGTAGGCTAAATGAGTCCCGTGATGGTATAATATTTGTGTGAAGGCTTTCAGGTAGAAAGCAGCTTGTGGCTATTTTTGAAGATCTAATTAAGTCTGTTCTTTAGGAAGATTTTAGGGAATCCAAAAATGGTATTTCTCCAGTAAGACTCAAGAATGCAAGAGTAATCTTAAATTATTCAATTTTATCTTACACAGTGTACCTAAAATCTCCTTCCCAGAGATAAAATATTATGATTATATAATGAATTTTGAACAATGGCCTTTAAATTTTAGCTCCTCAGAGTTAAAAAAAACCATTTTTACCTAGATAAACTATGTTTTATTTTGAGTGATTAATTTATCATTAATTAATTTATACAGTAAAAATATCATTTAAAGCTTGTATCTAACATCAAATCTCACCTAGAGATTTTTTTCATAAGGGTAAATATTAAACTGACTTATCTTTCTTCATTAAATATTAGAATTTTAATTTTTAAACAGGGAGATAGTTTATTTTATAGGTTTAATTTAATTATAAAATAGTATTTTTATGACTTTCTTCTTTTCATTTTCATTAAATATTATGCCATAGAATTGGGTGGCTGGACTTGTAATGCAAATAGCTTTATTTTATTTTTTTCTGTTTTTTAATGTTTATTTATTTTTTAGAGAGAGACAGTCTGAGGGAGGAGAGGCAGAGAGAGAGGGAGACACAGAATCTGAAGCAGGCTCCAGGCTCTGAGCTGTCAGCATAGAGCCCGATGTGGGGCTCAAACGAACTGTGAGATCACAGTCATCATTTGACATGAGCCAAAATCAAGCCCTTAACCAACTGAGCCAAACAGGCACCCCTACGAATAGCTTTAAAAGGCATCAATGCAAATTATACACTTGATATCTTGAAAAAAATGTATTTTTAAGATAACTTGACTTCTGAACATTCTTTGCTTCTGGGTTCTGTTTGTGCATTTGAATTTTGGGAAGTATTTCTTTCTAAAATTATGATCCAACAGATTAAAAATTAGCATTCTCAAACTGTATTGATTTCTTCTTTAACCATTCACTCCATAAAGTTAAGGTACCCCAGAAATAATAGAAACTTAGCTAGGTGTTTCAAACTCTAGAAAACTAAGCAATGATTAGGATTTTTAACATGAAGAAAAATGTATGAAACTGCCTCAAATAAAGACAAGATAGAACATTATTCTTGTCAGGTCATTTAGCCTTTTTTAGTACAGTTCGTATTATCCAATCTTGACTTTTTGAAAAGAAAGTGTTCTTTGGGCAGAATAGAAATTTGAAGCTCATTCAGGCGAATTTTATTAGACTACCTATTGTTACTTTAAGTTAAATTTCCCACTTGTAAATTAAATGTTAAGTTAGTCCACACTTTGCCTTTCTAGTTTAGCCCCATGTCACCTACTAATATCTAAAGAAAGAAAATTATGACATAATGTAAATTGCTTTCCAGTGTGATTATGTCCTAGATATTTAAAAGTAAACAGCTTTTACTTTTTGACCTGAAAATTTTAAAGTCAAATGCAGGGTAAATTGCAGGAAAGTGGCAAAGGATCACTCATTATTGACTGTAAAATATGCATGGATAGAATTCTGCAAAATCTTATATTGTTTTAAAATCATCTCATCAACCAATGCTACTTAAATGTCATTTGGTCTTGCTGTATATATTAGATTTCGCATGATAGATTAATCAAAATTGTACTTCCAAAATTCTGCATGTAATACAATTATCCAGGATATAAACTTGATTACTATTTTTAAAATAGGACATTAAGGGGCGCCTGGGTGGCTCAGTCTGTTGGGCGGCCAACTTCAGCTCAGGTCATGATCTCACTGTCTGTGAGTTCAAGTCCCACATCGGGCTCTGTGCTGATAGCTCATCAGAGCCTGGAGCCTGCTTCCGATTCTGTGTCTCCCCTCTCTGCCCTTCCCCTGCTCAAGTTCTGTCTCTATGTCTCTCAAAATAAATAAACATTAAAAAATAAATAAAGTGATTTAAAAAAAATAAAATAAAATAGGACATTAAGTACTCAAAAATATTGTCTTTATAATCTCAGTACCATCTTTCAGTCTATAATTTCAACAAAAACATAGTAATTTCTGTGAAATAAAATCAATACCAAATCTGAATATTAGTTGTAATATTTTATATTCCTAATTTCTTTGGGACATTATTAGTCCTTATCACAAGTGAAAAAAAGCCATGTTTCAAACAAATAAGCATATTTAACAACAGATGTAAAAGAAACACAAATACATTTATTTGCCAATGGTTTTTCTTTGATGGTTAGTCCATGAACAATAATAAGCTATCAGCATATTAATCATCTGTTGTTTGTGAGTGTGATTATTGAGATCAGTTGTTAAGAGTAATTGTATGCTTATATGTGTCAAGAGTATGTGTGCATGTTTCTTAGGGTGTTTCTTGATGTACACAACACATTTTATAAGCGGTCCTCAAATCAAATAAGCATCAGCAGCCCTTCCTAGAGAACAGAAAATGCAATCTATGCCATCAAATAATCATATGTTCGTATTAAAAGCATTCTGCTCTATCTAGAACAATTATCTATTTCAAGAATAGTGTTAAGCATGGTGACTGCCTAATTCCTTCAAAAAAAAAATAAGGCTTTACCATTTAAGAGCACTTCTATATTCACAGCAAAAGTAAGTGGAAGGCACAGAGATTTCCAATATATGTGTCGTCCCAAAACATTCATAACCTCCCCCTTTATCAACATCTCTCACCAGGTTGGAAATGTGTATATTTTGGAAAGTATTCTTTTCTAAAATTATGATCCAAAAGATTAGAAATTAGCATTCTCAAACTATATTGATTTCTTCTTTAACCATTCACTCCATAAAGTTAAGGTACCCCAGAAATAATATAAACTTAGCTAGGTATTTCAAACTCTAGAAAACTAAGTAATGATTAGGATTTTTAACAAGAAGAAAAATTCATGAAACTGCCTCAAATAAAGACAAGATAGAGCATTATTCTAGTCAGGTCATTTAGCCTTTTTTTAGTACAGTTGTATTATCCAATCTTGACTTTATGAAAAGAAAGTGTTCTTTTTTAGTTATAATTAATTATAAATAATTATTAATATAATTACTAATCTAATAATTAATATAATTACTATTAATTATAATTAATAAACCTACTTGGACTCAACATAATCACCCAAAGTTTATAGTTTGTATTTGGGTTCATTCTCTGTGTTGCACATGCTATGAATTTGGACAAATACATAATGAAATATTTCCATCATTATGTTATGATGCATAGTATTTTCACTGACATTAGAATTCTCCCTCCTCCACCTATTCCTCCTCCCATCCCCAGCCCTGAAAACTACTGAACTTTTTACTGCTCCCATAGCTTTGCCTTTTCCAGTATGTCATATGGTTGGAATCAAGTATATGTAGTCATTTCAGATTTACTTCTTTTATTTTATAGTATGCATTTAAGGTTCCATCATTTCTTTTCATGGCTTGATAGCTTATTTTTTTTAGTGCTGAATAATATTTCAGTGTCTATATGTACCACACTTTATTGATCTATTCACCTACTGAAGGATATCTTGGTTGCTTCCAAGTTTTGGTGCTTATGAGTAAATCTACTATAATTATCCATAAGCAGTTTTTTGTGGACATAAATTTCGAACCCATTTGTGTAACTACCAAGGAGTCCAATTCCTGGATCATATAGTAAGAGTGCACTTAGTATTGTAAAATACTGTTATACTGTTTTTCATAATAGCTGTGCCATTTTGAGTTCCCAACAGTAGTATATGAGAGTTTCTGTTGCCCCACATCGTCAATAATATTTGTTGTGATCATTGTTCTGGATTAGGACCATTCTAATAGGTGTGGCATTGTGGCTTCAGTTTGCATTTTGCTGATGGTATCTAATGTGAAACATCTTTTCATATGCTAATTTCCTCTACATACCTTTCTTGAGAAAGTGTCTGTTCAGGTATTTAGCCATTTTTAGTTGAGTTATGGTTCTCTTTCTGTTGAGTTTTAAAAGTACTTTGTATATGTCAGATTATGAGGCTTAAACGGATGTGTCTTTTGCCAATATTTTCCTCTGGTATATGTATTGTTTTCACATTTCGTTAACAGTATCTTCCATAGCATACATTTTTCATTTTAATTTTCATGAAGTCCAGGTTATCAATTATTTGTTTTATGGATCATATTTTTGGTGTTATTTCTAAAAGTCATAGCCATACCCAATGTCATCTAGGTTTTCTCCTATTTTTCTAGGAGTTCTATAGTTTTGTAGTTTACATTTAGGGTGTGATCCATTTTGAGCTAATATTTGTGAAGGATGTAAGATTTGTGTCAAGATTCAATTTTTTCTTTTGTTTATGAATGTCCAGTTGGTCCAGCACCATTTTTGAAAAGACTATCTTTTTGCTTCTTTGTCAAAGATCTGTTGACTATATTAATGAGGATCTGTTTCTGGTCGCTGTTCTGTTCCATTGATCAGTATATTCTTTCACCTGTATCACACCGTCTTGTTTAGTTTAGCTTTATAACAAGTGTTGAAGTCTGGTAGGGACATTCCTCAACTTTATCTTCTCCTTCAATAATGCATTCATTCTTTTAGTTCTGGGTCTTTTGCCTCTCCATGTAAACTTTAAATTAGTTTGTTAATACCCACAAAATAACTTGCTGAGATTTGATTGGGATTGTTATGATCAAGATCAAGTTTGGAAGAACTCACAGTTCTACAGTATTGAGTCTCCTCTATATGATCATGGGATATCTCTGCATGTATTTACTTTTGATTTTTTTAAATAAAATTTTGTGGCTTACCTTATGTAGATCTGATACTTATTTTGTTTGATTTATATATATATATGTATGTATATATATGTATATGTATATGTATACATATATGTATACATATATATATGTATGTATATATATGTGTATATATATATATATATATTTTTTGTGTCTTACCTTATGTAGATCTGATACTTATTTTGTTAGATTTATATATATATGTATGTATACTCAACTTGTATATACATATATATATGTATACTCAACTTGTATATATATATTAGATAGATAGATGATAATGGAAATGATATTGTGTTTCTAATTTCAAACTCAACTTGTTCATTTCTGTTATATAGAGAAGCAATTTACTTGCATATTTTAACCTTGAATCCTGAAACCCTGCCGTAACCACTATTGGTTTCAGACCTAACTCCTTTTAATTACGGCAATTCAAACGAATACAATTATTTGCTAACAGAATAAGTAAAAAGTATTTGGCATCTAGAGCCCTCTGAATTTCCTTTGAAAATAAAATATAAAGGGAACTGAAAACTAATACAATAAAATACTTACTTTTCACCAGATTTCACTTCAGCCAATCATAGGACCAGTTCAGCAGTACATTTCTTGGATGCTTTCGCATATAACATTGTGAGTCTTAAGTAACCAGAAAATCAATTGAAAATCAATGAAATATTATAAATATTAGAACAAAGTGCTAGGACTAAAAAATTAATACTATGAACAAACAATCAAAATATAAACAAGTAAGGAAATTAGATATATTTGCATACTGCCATTTTTTCCACATCTCTCAAAGAAAAATCCTTTCCTTTGTTCAAGTTTCCAATATATAAATTTAAAGTGAAATGAATCAAGGAAGGAGAGATTCACAGAACTTTTGAGGAAGGACATGAACTAAGAGACTGCCATTGCTTCCTTTTAGTTTCTCGATTGTGCCTTACTGGTATCTTGCTGTGACTTTATGTTAATATGCTGTAGTTTTCAAGCTACTGCTATCATCATTTTATATTTGACATTATAGGTGACAGTCTGGCTTTAGATACAATGCAAAAACAAAGGAAAATAGGAAAATATAAGTATAGGCTAAAGAAGCTAAGTCAGGAGGAAGTTACATTTCCATACATCTATTCAGCCTTAAACTCAGGGTATATCATTTTTTGTAATCACATTCTAGAATTAATACTTAAGAATTACTTTAATTTTACTAAATCATAAGTGTTTTTCATTTATGGGAAAGTGAAGATTTTTTTAACTGCTGAGAGTATTTCTCATTTTTCTTTTTAACATTATATAGTTATGTGTACTTTAGAAGTTCTGATTTTATCCCTTATACATGCTAATGCACAGTATTTTTATTATGGATAAAGGAAAATATTCTATTGCTATAAATTACCCAACCACTGAGATCTGAAACTTACATTATATCATTCCTGATGTTTACATTCTATAAGAGATCAAATGTGCTTACACATAATTATATTTTTATAAAAATAAATTGTAAAAAGGAACACTTACTACCCCCAGACATTTTATAATTCTATTTAAATATCTTTTATATATGGTGGTAGGAAGGTTTTTCTGAACCACAGATAATATAGAAAACTCATTGTAAAGAAAAATATTCATTTTCACAATGAATAAATGTGAGTCAGTGAATTATACTGTGCTCAGTAAAATTTAAAATATTAAGAAATAACAGTCTTATTGATTCAGACAACTGAAGAATTGAGTCTGTCCTGAAATATTTCCAAAAAAATTGCTGGAGAAGGTAACTATGAATATGAATTGTGACATGAACATTTAGGCTTTGGAAATCCCAGCTGACAAGTCCTTTAAATTAAAGTCTGCATAAGTTGAACATACATAATGTTCACATTTATTTTTATCAACCAAAATACATTCATAATAACAATAACACAATGCACAATAGATGTTGAGTATGCTATCAAACCAGCATTCACATTGGATAAGAACATTTCAGATTCTTCCCAATGTGTAATTTATTGCACATAAAAATTGGGTGATTAGGATATCAGTGAGTGCCCCAAGAGTAGTTATCAAGCATTGTATTTCAAATTTACAGAGAATAAAGCATCACTTACTATCAATAAAAATATATCAATCACAGAGGCTTGGGTGGCTCAGTCTGTTAAGCCTTTGACTTGGCCCAGGTAACGATCTTGGAGTTCATGAGTTCAAGTCCCATGTCAGGCTCTGAGCCTGCTTCAGATTCTGTGTCTCCCTCTCTGTGCCTCCCTTGTCATGCTCTTTCTCTCGAAAATAAATAAACTTAAAAAAATATATTATTCATCAAAATTATAGGTATCCACAAACGAGAAATTTAAATAAATATTATAATTGCATTGCATATACATAAACAAATTAATAATAATAACAAAAGTTGTTATAAAATCGAATACCAAGTTTTTTTATATTTAGTAACCATGATAGTTTCAGATCAAAAGTTAGACTGAGAGGTGGGGCTTTTAAATGGGACTCATTTTAAGAAAAGTTTTACTTTTCTCTATATATGTTCTGAATATTTTCTGTATAGTCTGAATATTTTATCAATTTCCTTTACCTATATTTATTTAATTTTTATGTCCCATTCTCCAAACTATGTTTTATTATGGAAATAATTTATACCAAAATCTCTCCTAATAAGAAATGAATCCGTTAAGAATATCCAAGTTATCAGTCACCTGTGTGGCTCAGTGGGTAAGCATCTGACGGTTGCTTTCAGCTTAGGTCATGATCTCACAATTTGTGAGATGGAGGCCTGTGTCAGGATCTGTGCTAATAGTATGGAACCTGCTTTGGATTGTCTCTCTCTCAGTCTCTCTCTCTGCCCCTCCCCCACTCACCCCCCTCTATCTCTTTCTCTCAAAATAAATAAATAAATTTAAAAAAAGAATATCAAATCTAGGCCTGCAATTAGCATTTCAGATCCTTTCAATTTAGCCCATTTACAGAACATTTCCAATATTGTGGTTTGAACAAATTCACCTAATGCTAGCCTGTGATGCAAATTCCAGAAATGACAAACTAGAACTGATTTCATTTTCTCCTTGGAATTTCCAGATGCAAAGTGCACAATGTCTTAGATTAGATTTTATTAGCTCATAAACAGGAAGAATGATATAAGCTAACTTGACACTAATAGAAGAGAATGCTATTATTTTTAAGTGAGAATATAAGAATCAATAATGTTGGCAATGGATACAAAACACATTTTATTAAAAATTCATTTAGATTTTCAGCATACCTGATGGGTCTAAAATTATTATTAAAAAAGAAAAACTACTGAATTGAATAAGGCATGTTCTTAAGGTTTATTAAACTAACTTAATACACTCTCATCAAAATATTTACATTTTCCCATGATGGTAGGATGACCCATTTGTACTAGTTTTCATCCACAGTTTAAAGGCCAATGAATAGAAAAGAGTGTAATAACTGAGGTAGATAATACTAAGAAATGTTTGGCTGGCTGTTGAAATTACACTTATAGTCTTTTCTTGGAAAAAAAAGACAGTATATAGACACCTTTGATATATTTAAATGGTTGATATTTCAACTTCTCTTTAAAATACAGTTCTTAGGGGCACCTGGGTGGCTCAGTTGGTTAAGCATCCAATTTCAGCTCAGGTCATGATCTCGCAGTTCATGAGTCCGAGCCCCGTGTCGGGCTCTGTGCTGTTAGCTCAGAGCCCGGAGCCTGTTTGGGATTCTGTGTCTCCCTCTCTCTCTGCCTCTAACCCACTCACATTCTGTCTTTGTCTCTCTCAAAAATAAGTAAACATTAAAAAAGGATGAGAAAAAAAACAAAACACAGTTCCTATCATAAAAGAGACACTAATTGTAGTTCATTTATTTTTTTCCCTACATTTTATCTCATGATTTGGGACCTTAGGAAAATATGTATATAAATGTGAAAAGACTTTTATATTTCAATGGATTTGTTTACATTAAAACTCATCTGCTTATACTAAAAAATGTGAAACAGTCATTATAAAAATGAATAAAGAACTCTATACAAAATAGAAACATTAAAAATCAATTTTATATACTACTTCTGATATGTTAAAATGTTTATACTTATTAGATTTAGACAGGGTCCAATATGATATAAAATTTTATTTAAATGAATTTATTTATATTTTAGAATTTAATATAATAAAAGTATTTAAAATCATGATAAAATTTAAAATTAAAATATTATGTTGCCTTAAGTCATAATTGTATTTTATTGAGTTAAATATCTCATTTACTTATTTTATCATAGTGAAAATTTAAAGATATATAATCAGTAACATTAAATTCCTGCATTAGAAGATAGTAATGAACTCATGTACATGTACACAATGCTTCCTATTTGTTTTCCTAATTATCTTCCATAATTGTGATATATACATATAATATAATTCAGTTTTAAACTTTCACTTTATTTAGGGCTGTATAGCTCCCTATATCATTTTCTGATATATTTGACATGTGTGTATATGTGCATGTGTATGAGTGTAAGCTTGTATATAGTATCCTTATGTAAGCATATATTTGTATACATGTATATAAATGTTTTATGCTATAGTATTCATAGAATTATTTTAAATTGATGTTTATAATTTTAATACATTAAAACAAACATAACATAAATGTTTTACCCTAAAAATACTTCCAAAGATATGTATACCTTTGATATCTGCTCAATTTAAAACCCTTGTATGCTGTATTAATCATCTATTACAGAATAATAAACCACTACAAACTAAACCTTAAAAACAACACATCTGTCTCATTGTTTTTGAAGGCAAGGAAACGGGACATGGGTTAGCTGGGTCTTTTCCTAAAGTCTTACCAGACATACATCAATGTGTTGGCTGGGGCAATGTTCTCATCTAATGTTTGTGTTCCTCAAGGTCATTTGGTTGTTGGCAAAGGTCATTTCCTTGCAGTTACAAGAGTGAGTCTCCATTTTTTTTTTTTTTTGACTGTGAGGTGTCACTCAGCACCTAGACCTAGCTACTTGACTCTCTCACCGCATGACAACTTACTTCTTTGAAGGCAAGAGAATTTCTCTCCTGTCTGGTATGATGGACAGTCTTTGAGAGGTAATCATGGGGATGACTATGCTATCATTTTTATCATAAAAGCTAATATCACAAGTGCTTCTATCCCATTATATTCACATATTGTTTTCATACTGAAGAGGAGGACATTATGCAAAGCATATACACTGGAGGAGAGGAATCCCAGTGGTCACTTTAGAAATCTGCCTCTTTATATAGCTAGAGACGAGTCTTTTTGCATAGAAGGTGAGGACAATGGTTATCTAAATTAATGACATAATTTTTAAAATCCTCCTGAAAAAAAGTTTAAACCATTTAATAGATATTACTTTGCACTACATTTGGCTATGTTATTGTATCTTTATTAATCATTTGCACAAAAGAAAATGAGCCGTAGTGTGGTAGTTTGGGTGACCTGAAGTTACTCTATTTTTCAAGGATTATACAGAGCAGATTAAGCGAATTAAAGAGAAATTATGAATAGGGTTATTTTTCCTTATTTTTGGAAAAACTGAAAATGCTTTCCAAAATTCCTAAGGCAGATTCTGACTGTGCCTTTGTCTACGCCCTCTGCAATGGAGTAGATTTAAAATTCTTTTGTGGTATAAATCTCAGCTGCCTGAAACCACCTGTCTTTATAGTAGATGAGACCTTACGTGAATGAAAGAGTTACTGAAAGGAATGTTTTGTTATGAAAATGCCAAAAATTTTAATGTGAAATGATCCAAAGCTCTCAACACAGTGGCATATAGAACATATGAAAAAAACTTTCAAGACAACTAGAAAATGCTTATTAATACGTAGATACTGTTATTTCATGCTAGTCCAAGCATAAAGCATCATATATTTCAGTTTTGTATTGCTTTTATTTAAGAGGATGGCAAATATAGTTTCATAATGCCTAAAATTGACTAAAAATGTGTTACTAGCAAAATAAACTTAGTTCATTATGAATTATATGTATTATAATTAGATATAGGAGAATATGCTAAAAGTACCAGACCTCGTAACCAGAATGAATATGACCGCCATCTATAATTACAGAAAGTCTTTTTTTTTTTTCAGAACCAATGTCCCGATTCAGTAAGAAATAACCAGAGAACATCAGAATGTCATGAGATATGGGGAAGATTCAATAGGTAAGTAAATGATAAAAATTGAATGAGAGTTTATAGTTTTAAAGTCTAAATTAATGGAGTAATTAAAAAAATCTTCTTGTTCTGTTTTGTCCATTTATTTGTGTACCATGAAAATAGGTAGTGTGTGTGAGAGACAAAGCAAAAGTCTGAGAACCTATAATGGGTTGCATCCACATGCTTGGAAATCATTAGTGTTAGAACAGTGTACACATATAATTTCCCCTAAAGTAGCAAAAGTTCATTTTGAAGTTTCTGCATATTTTGATATATCATATCCATCGTAAACAAAATATCGTCTGAGTTTATTATTCTATTCCTCAGACAGTGTTGTGTTATACATGATCAAAAAGTATCTCCTTAAAGAGTGACAGTGCTTTGCGTCAGTTGCACTGAAAGCCTCCTTGGGCATTATACCAAAGAAAAAGCAAATGACAGTTGGTGTCAACACTAAACAGCTTAGGGCAAACTATTTTCTCAAAACCTATGTAATTTAATTGAAATGCAATATTTCATGAATATTAGAAAACTAGGCTTTATTAAAAATGGCAAAGGAAAGTGAATGCATGACTGTTTAGAGTAACAAGCAATACAAATTTATTCATTCAATACATCACTGAATTATTTAAAACTCAGCCTAAGCACAAGGTCATGGAATAATTTTGGCAAGTAGGCATTTTGCATGATGCATTTCCATAATTCTCCTGCATCTATAAAGTTAATCACAACTTTGGCATGGAGACCTTTTTCTTGTAGTCACAGAGCCAGATGAAGGCTCTGACTCAAAATTAAAGCCAAGCCAAACTATTAACACTTGACATAGAAAAAAGAGGTAGATACGTATGAAGAGAAAGAACATTAACAGGTTACTTTAAGGCTTGCACACAAAATAAAATCGAAATCCTTATAACTCTAAATTTTTTTTTAATTTTTTTTTAACGTTTATTTATTTTTGAGACATAGAGACAGAGCATGAGCAGGAGAAGGGCAGAGAGAGAGGGAGACACAGAATCTGAAAGGCTCCAGGCTCTGAGCTGTCAGCACAGAGCCTGACGCGGAGCTTGAACTCACAGACCACGAGATCATGACCTGAGCTGAAGTAGGCCGCTTAACCGACTGAGCCACCCAGGCGCCCCTATATTTTGATATTACTCCAAAATAAAAGTGGTGTGTAGAATATAAAATTCTCAGACATTCACAAACTTTTATACAAAAGATTTAAAATAAAATCTGTCAAGTAACTTAAGTAATAAGTTCAAGTCTACAATTCTTCATTTCTGTTGGAGTATTTTTTTAACTTTTTTTTTTAAAGTCTATTTATTTTTTGAGAAACAGAGAGCACGCATCTGTGTGAGTGGAGGAGGAGCAAAGAGAGAGACAGACACAGAGAGGAAGAGAGAGAATCTCAAGCAGGCTCTGCACTCTCAGTGCAGAGACCTAAGTGAAGGCTCAAACTCACCAACTGTGAAATCATGACCTGAGTCGAAATCAAGAGGCAGATGCTTGAGGGACTGAGCCACCCAGACAGCTCTGTTGCAGTATTTTTGACTTCAAGCATTTCCTTTTGATTACTTTTTAGCATCTCCTTCTCTCAGCTTATATTACTCATCTGCTTTTAGTGTGTCCATTTTTTCCATTAGGGCTGTTAGATATTAATGATCGTTATTTCAAGTTTTTGTTCTGGTAATTTCAATATTATACTCTGTCATATCTATATCTGGTTTTGATGCTTGTGCTCTCTCTTCAAAATGTTTTCTTTGCTTTTTTGTGTGCCTTTTAAATTTTTGTTGAAATCTGGAAATGTAGATGAGGTATTAAGTAAAAAGAACTGAGATACATAGGCCTTTACTGTGAGATTTTGTGTTTATCTGGCTAGGGGTTAGCTATGTTTACTTTTTGCGGTGCATGAAGGTGTTGGAGGCTAAACTTTCCTCTTATTCTGTTATTTTTGTGTCCGCCATTAAATGTGGGTTTCCCTGGAGATTTCTTCTTAAATAGTATATGAAACATACATTTCTTTCAGGTGTGTTTCCTTGTTATTATACAGGGGTATTACTGATGCAGTATTAAGGGGTGAGGGAGGGAAAGCACAATATAATTCCATGATTAGGTCCCAGTCTTTTGGTGAGCCTCTGTCCCTGGGCTGTGATGACTTTTTAAAGTACTTCCTAGCCCCACCCTGACCATTTAGGTGAGAGAGTTATTGCTTCCCCTCACCCCTAGATTTGTTAGGCTTTGGTAAAACCCCACTTGTTAGGTTTTGGTAAAACTCTCTTGAGGACTGGCCTTGTAAAGAAGAATCAAAAGAATGCCCTAGTCTTACTTCAAAATGGCTACTTTCCCTTTTCCTGGATTGGAAACAATATTCTTGCTTCCAATCCGGGATTTGGGGATTTTTCTCTGATTTTCACTGTAAGAACAAAGTAGGGCATAAAACTCACAAAGTACAAGAGACCCCCAGGATTGGATGCCCCCTGGAATATTTACCTCTCAACATGTCCACACGGGACCTCCAAGATTCATCAATTACAAAATATGTATTCCTACCCCATAATGGTTTCCATGGGATTCTTCTCTAGTAAATTGTCATGACCTGTATCTGCTTATCTGTCTCTCCAATTTGGGAGGTAGTGGTTTGAACTGTGGCCTCAGTTCCCTCATGGGTCTAAGAAAAGTTGGTTTTCAGTTTTTTCAGCTTTTTCCTATGTAAATGGGAGTGATGACCTTTAAGTTTCTCACATACTAATTAGAAATGACCAGAAATATTTTTATTTTTATTTTTTATTTACTTTCAAATGTTTTTAAATTTATTTTTGCACGAGAGAGAGCATGTGAAAGCAGCGAAAGGGCAGAGAGAGGGGGATAGTGGATCTGCTGTGTGCTGACAGCAGAGAGACCAATGCAGGGCTCAAACCACGAATCACGAGATCCTGACCTGAGCAGAGGTTGGATGCTTAATCTGCCTGAGTCACTCAGGTGCCAAGACCCGAAATATTTTTGAACTTTTTTCTTTTTCTTTTCCCCTCCTCTTAGGTGAAATAGCAATCTGAGCAGGGTTGAGAGTTGGCCAACTGTCCTTCCACTAACTCAGATAATGTTGTGATTAAATCTTTTTCCTAGGAGTGTAGCCATTTCTTATGGAAAATGTTCCAGGAGTATTTGAAATTGGTTACATTTTCCCCTCTCTTGCTGGAGATGTGAGGGGAATTTTCTCAGACATTGAACATGGGAATCTCGGTGGATTCCTGGAGGTAAAATTCATGACAGTGTTGGGGAAACCTTGAGATGGGACCAGGAGTTTCTTATTCTCAAACTAGTCCATACTCAGACTCCAGAAAGTATGAGACTACCATGTAAGCGTTACTACTAGTTTATGGCTCCAGTTCCTCCTGATTCAGGTAAGATCATCTCAATGCAATTCTCACCAATATCTTATAAGATATAGTGAGATTTTGCCCTGTAACTTCAAAACTCTGATGATTCTAAGAAAAATTATTGACTATTTTTTGCTGTTTTGATTGTTATAAGAATGGGAGTAATGCCATCCAAGCTCTTTATATTTTGAAGGTGAAACCATGTGCATACAATTATAAGCCATATATATTTAAATTCATGAGTATTTCCCATTCATGTCTTTTAGCAGTGTTTCCCTTGTTTTTCCATATTTTATTATCTATATTTGAATTATCTTTCACTTCAACTAAATTATCCATGCTGAATTATATGAATAGTTTCAATATTGGTTTTTTTTTTTTTTATTATAATAGTTTATTTTTAAATTGGTTTACATATAACACCCAGTGTTCATCCCAACATGTGCCCTTTTTAATGCCCATCACCCCCTCTCCCCCCTCCCTCATCCCCCTCACACTCAGTTTTTTCTTAGTCTTTGAGAGTCTCTTATGTTTTATCTCCCTCCCTCTCTGTGTCTTTTTTTTCTTTCCCCTCTTCCCCTCCCCCTGGTTTTTGCTTAGTTTCACAAAGTCCACCTATTCGTGGAAACATATGGTATCTGTCTTTTTCAATATTGGTTTTTAGTTTTGAAATGATTGTGTGTGAGTATACTTCTGAGTGGCCCTGTGTATGTATGTGTACGTGTGTATGTGTGTGCATAAACATTCCTGGAGGCTTCATTATAATAGTGAAAATATGTAAGGGGTTGTGGCCCTGAGTTTTCTAATTTTTTTTTTCTGATTTGCTGCCCTCTCTGTTTTTATCTTATTTTATTTTTCATTACTTTCCCCTATGTTCATCTGTTTTATTTCTTAAATTCCACATATGAGTGAAATCCTATGGTATTTGTCTTTCTGTAACTCACATTTCACTTAGTATAATACACTCTAGCTCCATTCACATTGTTGAAAATGGCAACATTTCAATCTTTTTGATAGCTGAGTAGTATTCCATTGCATCTAGATACCACCTCTTTTTTATTTGTATCTCAGTCAATGGACATTTTGGCTCTTTCCATAATTTGGCGATTGTTGATAGCACTGTTACAAACATTGGGGGGTGCATGCATCCCTTTGAATCAGTAGTTTTGTATTTTTTGTGTAAATACCTACTAGTGCAATTGCTGGATCATAGACTAGTTTTATTTTTAAATTTTTGAGGAACCTCCATACTGTTCTCCAGAGTGGCATGCTTCTATGTTTTAAATATTTCATATATTAACATGAAGGAATAAAATTAAAATGTCTTGCTTTAAATTGGCAAAAAAGAAAAATTCAAAATATCCTAAAATAAATGGGAGATTTTCTTTTCCTTGATGGGTTTACATAGTGAATATAAGTATAGACCCTGGCATATGCATGCATCTGAGTTGGTGTGTAAATTTATGTTTTTACACAGAATGCCAATAAATAAATAAAATCAATAAAAAGAGAGAAGCTCTTCAATTGCATTATTTTGTATTATATTTTTACTTTTATATAAAGTATTACTTTATGATTTTAGAATTTTTAAAAAATTACCATGATCTATCATTCTTTTTAATTTATCATAAACTCCACAAATATGTTTGAATTGCCTACAAAATTCCCTTACTTCAGCTATAACCAGGAGTCAAACCACTCTTTTTTTTTTTTTTTTTTTAGTTTGTTTTGTCATTCCTGGTGCATCTATGGGATTTTAATTAGCTTGCAGGCAATTACCTTGAATGTTAGTACTATAGACTTTAACCTAATTAACAGATTTGTTCCTTATATTTTTATACTGACAAGTATTAGATAAAATTCTGATTTCAGCTTGACTCAACAGATATGCTTATAGGAGAGAAATATTTGTTTTCTCTTATTTTTGGTGATAGAGAAAAAATTATTTATATCCACTTATGAGAATGTAGAAATTAATAATACATATGACATGATATTTTCATTTCTGATATTTCAATAATTACTCTTCAACTCATGCTATATAAATCAGCACCCATATTAATCATTCTTTGGCAAAGACATTTCTTAGGACTATAAATGAAATTGCTACAATGATCCCATATGTCTGCAGCACCAAAATTGATTAATCTCAGAACTTCTGGAAGCCACAGCCTAAGATTTCATTGCCTGTGTACAGCTATTGGCAGAGAATGAGATTTTCTTCTCCTCCATCTTCTAAACTTTTCATTGTCAGCTCCTATTCTGGGAACATATTAGAAAAGAATTGGTGGAAATACCGTTTTCAAGATGAAAAATGATAGAGAAATGAAGGTAAAAAGTGGTAGAAATGACGCTGTGGTTCCTACCTGTTATTTAGCATGGCCGTCTTCTGTCAATGCATACAAGGGTCTCATTGTAAAGCTATTAAACACCAATAGGTCCATCATGCCTACCTTCGGCAGCAGTGCCCCTTTATCCATAGTTGCACTTTTTGTGGTTTTAGTTATTCGTGGTCACCCGTGGTCAGAAAGCACATGTTCCTCTTCCTGACTTGTGCAGACAATGAGTAGTGACCTAACACTGCGTCACAGTGCCTTCGTCTGTCACCTCACTGTAGCTCATCAGGTAGGCACTTTAATATCTCACATCATCATAAGAAAAAGAAGAATGAGTATGGTACAGTTGATATCTTGAAAGAGAAAGGGAGACTACACTCACATAACTTGTATAACAATATATTGTTGCAATTGTTCTATTTTATTATTAGTTATCAATGTTCATATTTTACTGTATCTAATTTATAAATTAAGCCTTATCATAGGTATGTATGTGTAGGAAAAAACATAGTATGTATTAGGACTAGTAATATCCATGGTTTTAGGCATTCACTGGAGGTCTTGGAACATGTCTCTTGTGGATAAGGGGGAGATTATGGTACTAACTCAATCCTAGTACAAATGAAGATATGTTAACTCTCTCTCTAAAATTATGGCCACATAATCCCTTAAACCCCTTTACTCATATTTCCACAGTGTTTTACCATATAAACTCAGTACCAATATCCCCTTGATATCTTATATAAGGACTAAAAATAATTAAGTATTACAAACAAATTTTAAGTTTAATTATAAGATGAAGGGAGATGGGGAAAATCAGTTTTACATACAAACATATAATTGTTTTTGTTTTTGTTTCTTCATTAAGCTTCTATAGAGAACTTTCTAGACCATAGGAGATAGCTGGGAACAAAAGGGAACACTGAAGTGGAATTATGTTCCTGGGAATCTTAACCACTTACCTAAACAACTACCTAATCTTTCAGAGCCATAGGGAATCCAATCTCCTACCAAAGAGAGAGTTCTGTTCCATGCCATAAATTTAGCATTAACTAGGGATTATATGGATATTACGACACCTAGCTCAGGTTCTTCGGTTCTTGCTCAAGAATTCAGGCTTTATGAAGGCCCAGTAGTAAGCTGATTTCTGCTTTAAAAGTGGGAATTGTTTTCTTAGGGAGAAGACATGAATCTCTATGAGATCTAAAGTCCTAAGGGTTGTGCTATGATACTCTTATCGATAACTGGCAGAGGTTCTGCAAAGCTTGCTTATGTGCCAGAGAAACTTGGAAAAGGATTAGATACACAGAATCATTTGGCCAAAGAAGCAGAATAGCTCCATACTGCATTCTGAATCTTATACAGAACGTTTTATTATTATTATTTTTTAATCTCTGTACCCAATTCAAAACTGAAAGCCTAACAGATCACTTGGTAAATGGGCTAAATCTTGGGGAAGGACATTCCAGGCAGAAGGAACAGCACAGGTAAATTTGGTTTTGTCATTTTCACTATCAATAGGGGCCAATCAGGGGCGCCTGGGTGGCTCAGTCGGTTAGGAAGCCTACTTCGGCTCAGGTCATGATCTCATGGTCTGTGAGTTCGAGCCCCGCGTCAGGCTCTGTGCTGATGGCTCAGAGCCTGGAGCCTGCTTCAGATTCTGTGTCTGCCTCTCTCTCTGCCCTTCCCCTGCTCATGCTCTGTCTCTCTGTCTCTCAAAAATAAATAAACGTTAAAAAAAATAGGGGCCAATCAAAAATTGTGACCCTTTCTTTGTACAACGTATAGCAAGTAGCCATTTATCTTTGACCTAATACCTCAACACACTCAAGATCATGTACTAAAATATTTCCTCTGTTAGTCTATGTTCCTATGTGACAATGATGACAGAGCTCCCCACAGACTTGTATTGGATACTTAATGTAGGAAAAGGTAAACCTTTGTTATGGTAATTAAATGAGACTGAATTTGTTCCCTAACTCAGCAAAACCTGGCTTATGCTGAGTGAAACAAATGCAGTAACATCAAAAACTGGAATAATTTTGAACTTTCTAAAACAGAGCTTTCCATATTTTATATTTTACTAAAATGAATATATAAATTCATTTACTGAATTTTTAATGAATATATTCATTTATTTACTGGATTTTTATTAAGGGATTAAGCTCTCTTCCAGGGACTGTTTAGAGCAGTAAAGAGATTGAGAGTGAGAGAGAGAGATTTGACTTCCAAAAGCAGAAGACAAATACTAAACCAAATGGAAAAGATGAAATTATATAATATGCTAATGATGAGAAAGCTGAGGAGAAGAAGCTTTGCTTTGCTTCCTAAAGGGTGGAAGCAAAATAAGGAGTGTTGGGATAGAAAGTCACAATTATAGATAAATTGGCCTCACTAGATAACATTTGAGACAAGAGTTGGAGTTAGTCAGGAGGAAATGGCTGTACTTTCCCATTCTAGTCAGAAGGGACAGCATGTCCAAAAATCCCTAAAACAAGATAGTACATGATTTATTCAAAGAAGAGAAGAAAGCGTGGCTCCAACTAGGGATGATTTTTTTGCTGCTTTGGATATCTTGCCCCAAATTTCCTTTGTCTTGTTAACTACTCATTATTCAAATTAGAAAAATTTGCTTGGCAACTTATGGTTTGTTCATTTATTCAACAAATATTTATTTTGTGTTCTATGTCAAATACCATTGATTCCTCCCCAAACTACAGAGAAAACTGCTTAAAATGCAGAAAGGTATGACAGAAGCAGATATCAAAAGGGACATGAGAAACTACTCCAAAATGATAGAGTAAGTTTGGTTATTTGTGAAAGACTTAGTCGTGTGGTAGGGGATGGAGCTGGAAAGATATATTTATAGGGATTTTATATGTCAGATCATTTCTATTCATTCCTGGCTGTATGTAGTGTTATCCTCTACTATATTTTTGCGGGAGATGGAAAAAAATTTCAAATATGCTTCACCCCCTTATTTTCAGCTCTTAGTTCTAAATTTGACTACATAGCAGATAACAGACTCAAGTAGTCAACTAATTGTACCCCATTTAATTTCTTAATATAATTTTCAAATCTTAAAAGTGTAACACAGAAATACTGTGCGGGTGGTCATATTTTGCAAATAACTTCATTAAATCATGAGTTTACCGTCCCAGAAATAATATTCATGGATCTTTTATTTTTCTCCTTCCTTCCTTCCTTTCTTCCACCTTACTTTATTTCTATTTATTTTTATTACCTTAGTTTTTATTTGGCATGCATTGATAAAAAACGGATTTATCAAAACTCCACACCCGAAAAACAAACAACCCAGTGAAGAAATGGGCAGATGATATGAATAGACACTTCTCCAAAGAGGACATTCAGATGGCAAATAGACACTTGAAACGATGTTCAATGTCACTCATCATCAGGGAAATACAAATCAAAACCACACTGCGATACCACCTCACACCAGTCAGAGTGGCTAAAATGAACAAATCAGGAAACTATAGATGCTGGCGAGGATGTGGAGAAGTAGGCACCCTCCTACATTGTTGGTGGGAATGCAAACTGGTGCCGCCACTCTGGAAAACGGTGTGGAGGTTCCTCAAAAAAATGAAAATAGAGCTACCCTATGATCCAGCAATAGCCCTGCTAGGAATCTACCCAAGAGACACAGGATTGCTGATGCATAGGAGCACGTGTACCCCAATGTTCATAGCAGCACTTTTGACAATAGCCAAAACATGGAAAGAAACTAAGTGCCCATCAACTGACGAGTGGATAAAGAAGATGTGGTACATATATACAATGGACTACTATGTGGCAATGAGAAAAAATGAAATCTGGCCATGCGTAGCAACATGGATGGAACTGGAGGGTATTATGTTAAGTGAAATAAGTCAGTCAGAAAAAGACAGATACCATATGTTTCCACGAATAGGTGGACTTGGTGAGACTAAGCAAAAACCAGGGGGAGGGGAAGAGGGAAAAGAAAAAAAAAGACACAAAGAGGGAGGGAGATAAAACATAAGAGACTCTCAAAGACTAAGAACAAACTGAGGGTGAGGGAGATGGAGGGGGGAGAGGGGATGATGGGCATTAAAAAAGGGCACATGTTGGGATGAACACTGGATGTTTTATGTAAACCAATCTGAAAATAAACTATTTTAAATTAAAAAAAAACGGATTTATCAGATGGTTGGCAGATTTTTAAAAAATTCTGAATAAAATAAATGCTGAAAGTAGGCTAGTTTTTAATTTTTAAATCCCATAGCTTGAATAAAAGGTTTGTTCTTCCTGTGGAAAATAATCTTTAGGATTTATTTAAGCATTGAAGGATAAATATCCAAACGAGTTAAATTTCTTATTAAATTCTTAATATACTTTAGAGCCCAGAAATACAGAAAGTAGGTTTTACTTTTTGACAGAGGAGAAGAATTCAAAACGTTAGTAAAATTGTAAAAGAAAGAAACGTGCCCTGTGAAATAATATGAACAAATGAGTAAGTGGTTTTGTGACTAACAAACGGGTTGACTTTTATTTTGTGTATATATGGTTCCTTTGAACCTAGCTCAATATGATTGATTCTGAATACTTGCTAAAATATCCTAAGATTCAGTTTCTCAGTCATCTGGAGAATCAAGTCTATTGTGTGTTTCCTTGAATAAATTTGGTGCATTGGCTATATTCATGGGCCATTACATTCTAAAGAGGAAGTTTCATTATGATAAAATAAATCTCTAAAACTAGGGTTGGGTCATAAGGAACATTTCTTTTTTACATATATGGGACATTTCTGAATGTCATCCTTATAACGATATCATGATTTATTCTTATGAATAAATTGTGATAGTTTAATTATTTTAAGCATTATTATTATCTATTACTTTTAAACATTGACAAGGAGAAAGGTTGGAATTGTTACAAAACAAACTTCCTAAGTTTTAATTTAAGAAACATTCAATTTAGAAGATAGTTGTACTATAAAATTTGATGACTCTTCAAAAAGATTTACTTATAATTTAGGATCAATATTTTTATTGGTGTCTCTACTATGCTGTTATCATGCATAGCAAGTGTTCAGAGAGCTGTTTCAGGACAGATTTTTTGGTTATTTGTAAGTTGAAATTACCACTGTAATATGTGTGCATATTTTTCCAGATGTGTTCACACATCATACATCCATATATATTTTAAAAATGTTTATAAAATTTGTGCATTATATGTACATTCTGGAAAGCTAGTCTTTAAACTATTAATTGTAGGCGAAATCTTGTTTATCCCTTAACAATGTTAGTATGTTAATCAAATCGCTCTTTCTGATATAGGGCTATATGTAGAGCCTCATACATTTTGAAGAAACATACTTAGGTAGCCATAATATTAAAAAAAAAAACAATATAAATTAATTTAGATGAAATATACATATTTCTGGGTAGAAACGTTGAAAACTGAATGACAGTGAATATTTACTTGGCTAAACTCTAAGATAACAGGGTGAAGTTGAATTCAGAGCATGTCACCCAAGGTACACCACCTCGACATACTGATTATTTTGAGTTAAACACAGATGACCAACAATAAATACAGGAAAGGTACTCTGATCCTCCTTTTATACTCAGTCAGAAAGAAAACCCCCGGGTGAAAAGTGCCCTCCTGAATCAGGACAGAAGAAGACATTTTTATTACAGGGGGCTGATAAAGCTGTACACACAAATCTTGGTAAACTAACCGTTAACTTTCTACTTATTTCTCCACAATTTTACCCTTATTCCAAACCCCTCTGTGTTCTGTCATTTCTCCACAAATTTATTGTTTTTTTGCTGAAGATGCTATATAAGCTGGAATTCTAAGCTACCAATTTGAGTTGCTTTTGGTTTAGCTTTCTCCCGTGTGATGTGAGTTGCCTGCATTAATGAGCTTTTTCTCTTATTAATCTGTCTCTCTGTTATAGGGGTCTCAGCCGAGAACTAGGAAAGGTAGAGGAAAAAATGATTTTCCTTTCCTGCAATGGGAAACCACAGAGGTAAAGCAACAAAAGCCACATTTTCCTTGAAGCAACTTACAGAATGAGGTTTGGGCTTTGGATTTCAGGCTTGTGGTTTTAAAGGGAGAAACCCCAAGCCCAGGAAAGGTGAAATAGGGGACACACTCGTTACTGCTGAGATCCCACGGATTAATCCGCTCTGAAAATAAACAAATTCAATCTCCCAATCTTCAGTGACTCTAAGAAAAGTGTCACTGCACAGTTATGGGATTAAATTAATTGCCCGTGTGAAGTTATCATCATAAACATGCCCACATGGAGATTTGCTACACAAATTCATATTATCTATGTTATGCAAAAAAAACAAAAGACAAATAAATACCAAGCCACAAATTTAATTAAAATGGTCCTGGACTGATGGTTGCCCAGTTGCCTGAAAGATTCAGACAGCTATTAGTCTAGAGGAATAATTCATTATTCAAAGCTTGAAATAATTTTTGCAGATACTTTTCCAATGAAAGTCGGAGAACAGTTTTTTCATATATGCGTATATTTCAGTCGTCTATGAGTGAGGAGGAGGGTGGGGTGACGGAAGGGGACATGACGTGATATAATAGGAGGGCAATGTATATACTCTAAAATGGAAAAATCGGGAAATAGTAAACTATAACATACATAGGAAATACTGAATGAGCAGAAATCAATGTAATGCAACTCGGGAAAACACTTTATATTTTCTTTTTCTCTTTCCTTCTACCTACTCTTCAGATTATATCTTCTTTATTGCTTTAGAAAGAACTCTTCAGCAGGCCTCACGATTTTTTGTGCAAAATAGCAGTGTTTTCATTTATGAGAAAGACAATTAACGAACTGTCCATTCTAGTATAGTAGTCATGCAATTCCATAGCCTTGTCCTCCTTAACTCTTATCTCCTCTTCCAGCCCCTCTGAAACCTGTGGATATTTACAGGAGGGGAGGGGAGCAGCATCTGGCTTCCAATCTCATAATTCTACCTTCTAAGTGTCCCTGAATTCTGCAGTTCCATCTTAGAACTCTATTCCATACTATCGTCATCTCCTACGTGAAACTGTAAGCCACTTTTCTTATCTCAAAGTGTAACTCCTTAGCAATACATTCACCATGATACAAGCAGGAAAAATCATTGTCTAAAGGTGTTTATATTTTCTTTGAGAAATAGCCATCTTCTGGATGAAAATGAAGAGGAAAGTGGCAGAGCCCCTAATGGAAAGAGCCAAGAAGACTTAAAATGAGCAAAGAAAGTTAAGAAAAATGTATAGAAGCAGGTGGAAATGAGTCAAGGAGGTGTCAGCCACACCCATAATCAAAACCCCTTCAGAACACGTTTGTATTACAACAAAGTTAAGTTTATTTAGTTTGTTAGAGCAAGTAAAGCACACCAACCGGGGAAAAACAAATAATATTTTAATGAGAGGAAGTTGGAAAAGGCTTAAGAAAGGATTAAAAAGGAGGGGTCCATTTAAAAAGCTGTTAATTTTGTGTTAGGTATCTCAGTAATCTTTATTCTTGAAACAGGAATATTAAAGCACGGTGAGGTGTGCCTTTCATAAAGAAGCAGGGATCACTCAGGAATGCGGGTGGTATGCGTTGGCAGGGGAGAGTCTTTTAATGCCTGTGCTTGTGCCAGTTTTCACTTTGGGTTGCCCACGCAAAGCCAATTCTATTTCCTTTGAAGGAAGAAGGGAAAGAAGGATTAACTGGAAACATTAATCACCTAATTGATTTTGGATCATAAATTTATAGTGTCACAATTCTGCCTTTTTTAAAATAGAGGCAAGATATTGAAAAACATTTGATGAATCTGAAATGAATGTTTTGTCAGGTGAAAACACTGAAATGAATGGATCAAAGGGACTTAAAATACTGATAAGGTCAAGTAGATTGATATACTATGATATAATCACTGAACATGGGAGAAAATGAAGACAGGAGGAATCTGATCAGGAGAAACAAGAGAAACTTGAGATCTTTAAGAATCTGGCAATTAGTATTGTAGCTAGATTGATGCCAGGGGCGCCTGGGTGATCTAGTCAGTTAAGGGTCAGACTTTGGCTCAGATCATGATCTTGCAGTCTGTGAGTTCAAGCCCCATGTCAGGCTCTGTGCTGACGGCTCAGAGCCTAGAACCTGCTTTGGATTCTGTGTCTGTCTCTCTCTGCCCCTCCCCCCTGCTCTCTCTTTCTCTCTCTCTCAAAAATAAATAAACATAAAGGAGAAGAAGGAGAAGGAGAAGGAGAAGGAGAAGGAGAAGGAGAAGGAGAAGGAGAAGGAGGGGAAGTGGAAGGAGAAGGGGAAGGGGAAGAATGTCATGCAAGGATGTTGATTAGTATCTTAGGGATGGAAGCATTTCTAATGGTTGACTATGTACATGATGCAGTCATGTAAGGTGGGGAATGAACTGAGGGAAGTGAACAGCGCTAAAACTGCTGTCCAGTCATATTTTTTCTTTTTTTTTTCTTTTTTTTTATGCTGTTCAGTCATATTAACATTACCCAGCAGGAGGTCAGATATAAGCTGGTACTCATTTAATTAGTGAATGAGAGAGAGTAAGGGGATATCGGTAATAAAAGTATCAAAGGTCATTAAAAAAACAAACAGAGATTGAGAAATTATATTATTTTAAAGAAGTCTAGATAAAAATGACAAATAATGGCCTCATGTGATTCTGGACAAGATAGAAAACATCAATAGGACAACAGGTAAAGGATAAATAAAATCTATATATTGCATATATAGTACTTTATCAAGGTTGATTTCGTGATATTCATAACCACTAAACTGTGGTTATTCAAGAAAATGCCCTTTTAAAAACATACACATGAGGCAGCAGGATAGCTCAGTCAGTTAAGCCTCCAACACTTGGTTTCAACTCAGATCATGATCTCGCAGCTATGTGGGTTCGAGCCCCATATCAGGCTCTGGACAGACAGTGTGGATCCTGCTTGGGATTCTTTCTCCCTCTCTCTGCCTCTCCCCCACTCACACTGTCTCTCACAAAATTAAAAAAAAAATGAACTTAAAAAATAAAAGCAAAAAAAAAAAAAAAAAAAACAACACACATACAGTTATAATACAATTACCCAAAGTTAAAAGAATAGCTCATTTACAACTTACTCTCAAACATGTGTGTGTATGTGTGTGTGTGTGTGTGTTTGTGTGTGTGTGATTCCCAATTACTGTTTTACTCCACATATGTGTCTGTGTATATACACACAACACAACTATTGTACTATACATAGAATATAGATGAAATCTGTAAGGGTTTTCTTTTTACAAAAGTGGTAGAAGTTTAAGCTATTTCCAAATAAAGAGCTACAAATTTATGAAGAGAACATGGTACTCATGGTGGCAAGAGTCCCAAGTCTACAGAGGCTTTGATAAAAATGTGAGGAAGGAAAGATTTAGAAAGAGCATTTCAGCAGCAGGTCAAAAGGGCTGCTTACGTTGCCTTCTAACCCTCAATTTTCGTGAGACGTGGGAAATGAGGAACCTCCATATGAGGGAGCTTACAGTGAAATGTTGTACTCAGGAAAATGGCAAGCTAAAATGATTTATTATTATTATAATTATTATTAATAGAGGAATAGAAACTGGTTTCCCAAGCAAAGATGGAGGTAAACTTGTACATGAATAATAGAGTTTTTCCAGTCAGTTTTGAAATTAAAGATTCATTATGTAGTTATTGTTTCAGTGTGAAACTAAGTGGCGCCTATGGGGACTGGGCATAGATCCTTGGCCTCATTAGGAAAATATACCAACCAATTGAGCCAAGTGCCCAGACCCCATGAGCCTATACTACACAAACTGTGTGATTAACAACATGGAACTGGGAAAGGGAAATTGATAAATTAGCAAATTAAGTCCCTGTTTGGAAAACATAACTAAAGTTAAATAATGTAAATAATATACGTAAGTTTTAACTGAAACAACTAATATTCTTTTTCAATTAATGTAGTTTTCCATCCAGAGTTTATTAATTCAATTCCATAATGACTGTGACATATGCCATGAAGATTAAATAAAAGGTATTTAAATAAGTTTTTCCTGCTTTCTTTATGCAGTATTGTCTATTTTTAAAGACAGAAATTCAATTTTATCTAAAAAATGAAATACTATTTGAAATAGTGCAATCTTCTTATTTGTCTAAATGTAGAAATATTTACAGAATACCGAATAATTAATGAAGAGTAGTTTAATTGTTTAAACTTACTTTTAAATGTGTCGGGGCACCTGTATGGTTCATTCAGTTAAGTATCTGACTTCAGCTCAGGTCATGATCTCACAATTTGTGAGTTTAAGTGCCACATCGGCTCTGTGCTGACAACTTGGAGCTTGGACCCTGCTTCAGATTCTGTGTCTCCCTCTCTCTGCCTCTCCTCCACTCATGCTCTGTCTCTGTCTCTCAAAACTAAATAAACATTAAAAAGTTTTGAATGTATTAATGTGGAGTTAGATAATGAATTTATGTGGAGCTAGGTAGAACACTTGGCCACAGATCATGACCTTCTAACTTTAAAGAAATTATCCTCGTGGCATAAACCAAATTATTCATTTTGAAGCAACTCATTGAAAATACTTCATCTAAAGTGATAAACCCAAATAATTTTTTTAATGTTTATTTATTTTTGAGACAGAGAGAGACAGAGCATGAGTAGGGGAGGGGCAGAGAGAGAGGGAGACACATTATCCGAAGCAGGCTCTAGGCTCTGAGCTGTCAGCACAGAGCTCAATGTGGGGTTCGAATCCACAGACCGTGAGATGATGACCTGAGCCGAGGTCGGCCGCTTAACCGACTGAGCCACCCAGGTGCCCCAAACCTACATTATTTTAACAGCATCCTATACTTGTCTTGTGGCTTCTCTTGAGAACTGAAATTAGTCAGTATCTTAGTGCATGTTAACATATGGTTGGCTAGTTGCTTAGAAAAATTTATGAGATGACCATCAAAATTGTCTTAGATTTCAAGCATATTGATGTACCTTCAAGGACACACTATCCCAGCTGGAACAGATGACGTATGCAAATTATGATCCTTTGAAGGGGTTTTATTTATCATAGGAATTAGCTATGAAGGTGCAAGTGAGGTGTGAGGGGACCTCAAGGGTTAGTACAAATTTCAGCACTAACAGAAATATAAAAATGAAGGGAGAGTGAAGTTATGGGTTATACAGGAAAAAAAGGCTTAGAGAATTGTCATCTTCAGTCAAGGCACACAACCAACCTGTGTTGACCCACCTGGGAGAGAGCTTGAGGATAATTTTCCTAATCTAACTTCTTTTCATCCTTCAGATTTCTTACTGGGGCTCACCCCTGGTCTAGCTCAACTAGAAGCCAGAGTGCATGGAGATACAACCCTGGTGTGTCACTGTCTTGACTCAAAGGCAGGACCAGCAAAGTTAGAAAGTGAATGTGGAAGAGCAAGCCAGAGAGAGCTAAATTTAAGAGTTTGAATCGCAGGGGTGCTGGGGTGCTCGATCTGTTAGGCCCCAGCCCTTGATTTTGGCTCAGGTCAGGATCTCACAATGTATGAGATCCAGCCTCATGTCGGACTTCTCACTGACAGCACGGGGCTTGCTTGGGATCCCGTCTCCTGTCTCTCTGCTCCTCCCCTGGGCTTGCTCTCCCTGTCAAAATCTAGAAACATTAAAAAAAAAAAAAAGAGTTTGAATTTGTTGTAAATTATATTGATGAACAACCCAGTAAGAATAATTTTCTCTGTGGAACTGAGTTTGAAATTTATTAGGGGGAAAATATGCCCATAAGGAACATGGCCAAAAGGAAGAGTTCAGCTACCTGTTTTCATTTAAATCTTAACTGCCTTAGTCCACTGAGGCTGAGATACACTAAATGCCACAGATCGGGTAGCTTACACGTAGCAGAGATTTATTGTTCACGGTTTTCCTGGAGACTTGGAAGTCCAAGATCAAGATGTAGGAGGCTTCGATGTCTCCTGAGTTTGGCGTGAGCCCAGTTCCTGGTTAAAAGATAAGCATCTCTCGTCTGTGTCCTCATTTGGCAGAGGAGGGGACAAATCCTCTGCAGTCTGTTTTATAAGGGCACTAACCCAGTCATGAGGTCTCTGTTCCCATGACCCAATCACCTCCCCAAGGCTCCACCTCCTAATAACATCATCCTGGGGAGACGTCCCAACACACGACTTTGGGGATCCACAAGTATTCAGGCTATGGCAACACCTAAATGAAAACTTGATTCAAAAAGAGAAAAAGTATAACAAACAAATGCAAATTTCATCATATCTGGCCTGGAGTACAGAGGCCTGAGTGAAAGCTTTTATATAAAGTTTCTTACATTTTTCTAGGTACACATAACATATATCATGTACGACTACTCTGTCTCAGATATAGTGTGCCTTCACATCAGTTGTCACACACTGTACCAGAAATAGGATTTCTGAACAATGCCTCACAGAGAATCAGAGTCATTACTCCTCTTAGATAAGGTCATTACAGCAAGTGTTCCAGTTAGTGACGGTTGCATTTGTTACCCTGTGGCTATAGCCGTAGATGTTAAGCAATTTGATTTAAGACCGAGATGGTCATTCACCTGTAACTAGATTCTAGAATTCACAAATACGTGTCAAAGCACAAGAAAGTATCCTCATTGCTTATTTTGCCATGGTTGGTACTATATTAGTTACAGATGCCTTAGTTTGGATAAGCAAGAAGGAAAACAATTATAAAGCATTAGACTTTTATATCACTTTTATATGAGATAACTTTTTGAAACTGTAGACCTCCTAAGATGATGAATCGTCAAATTATATAATCGTTAATGGTAAAACTATTATGATTATATAATGAGCAAGTACATATTTTATAAAAATTAATCATAATGACTAATTTTAGGAAATATAAAAATTAAACATCATTAAATTACTGATAAAAGTCAATAAATGGTCTGTTGCTATTTACAGGAATGAGAAGATACTGATAAACTTTAGATTTGGGGGAATTTCCTTTAGGTGACAAATTTTAGTTACCCTTTATTATCTACTATAGCATTGCAGCCTGCCATCACTAGATGTTTGAAATGTGGTTTATTTGATATAGAAATATTCATTAACTCGTACAACAGTACTGATATAGCAAAAGGAAGTGTAATTGTAAGTTTTAAAATGAATTGATGATTCATAATTTAAATATAATTGCTAATTTGATTTATGTTGAATTAAAATTAACTGTGACTAAAGTAATGTTTCCTAGTATTCAAAATTCATATTTCTATAATCCTTCATAAACCTATTTTCAACAAACTGTTACTAAATTTCATAGTCGCAATTTATAGATGGATACACTAAAACTTGCTCATTAAATTACTATCCTGAAAACATCAACATAGTCAACCTTATCTTCTAGTCACAGGTTTTTGATGTTAAGTTCATGATTTCAAATGATTATTTTAAAATCATCGGAGTAATATTGTTAATTCCTTTTTTTTTTTACTATTAAACTTTATCAAAAATTTTGAGAAGGACAAAACATTTGGTTGCATTCTTAAAAAAGGTGCATTAACAGTTAGACTTCAAAACAATTTTAGAAGTGTTAGTGTAATGCAATGATGGCAATAAAAATGAACCTACTATCAAAATATAGAGAAGTCAGGCAGAGACACGGTAAAGAAAGAAGTCGTATACAATATGAAAATTTGGGGTAAAAAAGCTAATAGTGCAGATTCTACAATTCATGATTTTTACAAAACTTCTCATGTAAAAAGCTAGGTGATTATGTTTATAGATTATCGATTTTTGTGAGGGATGGGGAAAGAACAGAAGTGGGGAGGGGCACGGAGAGGCGGACAGAGGATCCAAAGCTGGCTCTGCCCTGACAGACTGAGAGGCTGACGGCAGCGAGCCCGATGCTGCGCTCAAACTCACAGAACTCAGGAAATATGAAATCATGACGTGAGCCGCTCAGGTGCCCGTATAGTTTATCAATTTAAAATATTTTAAGGAATAGCGGGGAATATTAGTATGGGAAAATAAACATTTATTGAATAGGCAAAAATTATACTTGTTACTGTACATATTTTATGTTACCTAAACAAAAAATCAATTTTATATAATAGCTATTAAATTTATTATTCTAATCTTGGCCCTAGTTCTAATTCAAAATATTTATTCACTGCATTTGGTTATCCAGGACAGCATTACAATTAATTAAAGTTTAGTTATTTAGTACATATACTCGGACACACCAGAATCCAAACCCATGTGTCTGCTTTTAAAGAGATCATACTAGAGAAACAGAGAATTATTGATGAACCGTCTTCTAATGAAATCCAACTATGTTCTCCTTTGACTGTGATCTTATCAAACCACAAGAGAAAAAGAGGGCACATATGAAGGATTCCCCAAAATGAGTGTGGAGATAAGTAGCAACCAAAATGGAAAATTTTATAGTAACTTTTAGGAGAATAGTGAAAATATATTTAGTTGATCCTTCAAGGAATATTTTTCTGTCTATATTGCAAGTTAGACATTTAAAAATACCTATTAATTAACATAAGGTCCAGAATTCCAAGGAGAAATAATAAACAAAGACTGTTTTCCATGTTAGGAAATGATACCTAAGTAATTTTTTCATTAATTTGTGCTTTAAATAACCAAGATACTAGGTAAACACATAACTAAATATAAATTAAAGAGTTCAATTACTCATTAGCTTAAGTCTATTATAACATATATATATGTGCCATATATATAAAGTAATTTTTAAAGAAATAATCATAAAGGAAACAAATATTTGTGCTTAACAAAACTCTCAGAGTGTATAAATGCAAGTTCATACAACTAGAAATGATGTCTGAATGTAAGAATTAGAGTATTAGAAATAATTCCATATTTGGAAGTGAGAAAACATTACATATGTATCATGAGTTTATAAAAATCATTAAAATCATCTGCCTGAAACAAATCTTAATAGACTTTATTAATTGGCTTTGGTTGGTTAGTTTGTTGTAATTTCATGAGCTGGTAAATCTCCTTTAGAAATTGGTGATGTGCCTGACTTTTCAGCTCATTCTTCTCTTATTCACATACAGTTTGAGGGGAAGGTTCTTTGATAATGCACCTGTTTACATTGGCTCTGCTAATTGTCTTTATTATTATGGCTATTTATTATTTAGTTTTTATGTTTCCTGATTTCTTTTTACTACTATCGTATAGCCCTCTTAATTTTCTTATTTCTGCAATATCTTAATTTTGTTAAAATCTTAAGAGGATATATCTATCTAGAGACTTTAAAAATTTAGTAACTTTTTTTCTTCTGTGATGGTAATTATGGGAGGACTTAAGTCGAAACATTACCAAAATGAAGATTGTAAAACAATTTAAATACATAAAAAAGAGCATTAGTTGACTTCCTTACCCAATAGTAGTAGCAGGTGCAGAAGGTCAGAGATATTTGTGTCCTCCCTGGTACAATTGAGGTTTAGATTTCACATCCCATTAGTTCTATACTAAGTGTTTTGTTCTCTTTTTTTATCTTATTTTATGTACCCAACTCTAGCTCATAACAAATAACCTATAGAGAACTTCGAAAGAGTTTCATACTTACTTTAGAGACTGAAAGACCAAAAATAATCTATAAGTAAGTGAATTAACTTTCATCAGAATAAACAGATTAATACAGAAGAAAGGAAAAGGGACACATTATTTAAAGGAACCTGAAAAAAAAATAGAAAGGGAGTCAGGGATATCCAAGAAATTGATAGCATTTATTAATCAATAAAAGCCTGCAACATTCTTTCTCTGTACTTAAAAATTACCTACCCAGATGATAGGGATGCTCATGAATATATATATATATATATATATATATATATATATATACATAAATATGGTAACTTTTGTGAGAATGTATTTATTTAATAGTTTAGAGAATCTTTCTCTGTCTATAATTCAAGTTAGACATTTATAAATATCTCTTAATTAATATGTGCCCAGAACTCCAAACACATTTATTCCAAGGACATATATATATATATATATATATATATATATAAAAACAGTGGCAAACACATCACAGAGCATGAGTAAGTCGAACAGAGATTTAGCAGTTGCTTAATGGAAGGGAGAGAGAAGTAACAGTTTAAATTTCTTCCACATAGAGAGTCTTGGAAAACATCAGTCTTTCTAGCGAAACCATGGAAGAACTCTGCCATCCAAGTAAAGTCTGTATTACAGATCTAGGAGTTCAACTGAAGTCCAAGAACAAAAGTGAAACAGATCCACTCTAAACCTCTAAATTCAGACTCTACAAGTTAAAAGTGAGCAGCCAAACCTCTGGTTATCCACTTGAGCAGAAACCATTTATCTTCAGTGAAAGATGAAAGAACCAAGAGTCTCAACAGTACATCATCCAGAATGTCTGAGAAGACATAAAAATGACTAGATAAATGATAAACTAGGAAAATATGACTCATGGACAATAGAAAATGAATAAATATGTGTCCCAAGATAAAGCAAAGATAGAAATTAGCAGGCAAAGGTTTTAAAGCAGTTATTGTAAATATGTCAAATACTCAAAGAAAAGAAAATCTTCAGAAGTGAAAAAAATAGACATATTTTAAAAACAAAATGGAAGCTTTAATAAGTCAAAATTAAAATTTATTGGGTGTGACTCACAGGATATTGAAGATGGCAAAAGAAAAGTTCAGTGACCTTGTAGATAAGTCAACAGAATGTATCCAATATGAAGTACAGAGAGGAAAATAGATAGATAGATAGAAAGAAAGAAAGAAAGAAAGGAAGAAAGAAAGAAAGAAAGAAAGAAAGAAAGAAAGAAAGAAAGAAAGAAAGAAAGGAAGGAAGGAAGGAAGAAGTTGGATATCCGTAACCAGTGGGTCTAACATATGTGTAATTAAATTCCCAAAAGAAGAGAGAGAACATATGAGAGACAGAAATAAAACATTTTTGAAAAAATAATGATGAAGATGTCCAAAACACTAAGAAAAACACAAATATAAAGATTTATATAGCTCAGGAATCCTAAAGCGGACTAAATAAAAATAAAATCACACCCGGATATTATAATCTAATTGCTTAAAAGGAGAGATAAAAATAAATACCTTGAAAAGAGCCAGAGAAGTGGCACTTTATCTACAGAAGAATAATGATGCAAATAACAGTGGAATTATCAAGATTCAGCAAAAATGAATGCCGGTACACATGGACCGACATCTTTAAGGAGAAACAAGGAAACCTGCAAAACCAAAGATACTAACCCAACCAAAACACCTTCAAAAGTGAAGGTAAATTGAAAATATTTTCTGAAAATTAAGGCGAAAATAGCATCCCTACTGATTTGCACCACAAAAACTGCTATTATAAATATTCAGCAAAGACATCTGAGTCCAGAAGGAACTGATCCAAGGACAGAATGAATGTGCTAGAGAGATAAATACATTGGATAAAAATAGAAAGACTAACTTTCTGTTACTTCTCAAATCCCTTTAATATACAACTGATAATTTAATGCAAAAACATAGCATTTTATAGTTAGGTTTGTAACATATATGGATGTAACATATATGGCCGTAATACACCAAAGAGGTAATGAAGTAATGAATTAAGATAGTTGAAGTATTATTACAAGGTTCTTATATTTTGCATAAAGCATTAAAATACTAACTTTGTACTCTGTTAAGTAAACATAGAGGAATTTCAGGAGCCTGGAAATAGTAACAGAAAGTGATTTAGGTTTAATGTTAAAAAAAAAATGGTTGATCAATCCAAGAGAAAGAAGGAAAGAAGATAACAGAAACAAACAAACAAACAAAAAACAAATGAATAAATAACTATAGATTGATAAAATGCTAAAAATGGTAGATACGAAACCAACTACATTGTTATTACATGAGATAAAAATATAATTAACAATTTAATTAAAAGGTACGGATTGTCAGCCCAAATTTTAAAATAATAAATAATAATAATAATAAGCCAGGCACATTTCTTTCACTAGAGGAGATAATGGAATTAAATGTAATGACGTAAATGCTTTGAAAGTAAAATGTTATAAAAATATAATTCACATAAGCATGAAACAATAAGCTAGTATGCCTATATTAATATCCTATAAAATAAACCTCAAGAGAAGCCATATTACAAAGGTAGAGGGGACATTTAATATAAGATTAAAAAAAAAACTTCTGAAGACCATTTTCAATTGAGCCTTCTCAACAATTATCACTCACATATTCAGAGTATCTATTATTATCCAATGTCCATATCCCATCTCATTCTGTTTCCTGATCTAGGATTTGTATGGATTCACCGTGTAAGGCATCTGATGTTCAAACTGTCATTATTTAAAACACACATTCGAGTGAGCTTGAGCTGTGTAGTTTTTAGCTGCCATTTATTTGTAGGTCAATGTCATAAGAGATAAGAGGTATTATTAATGTTACATGACAGACACTAAAAAATTCTTGTTCTGATCTGCACAAGCTCTTGTGGAACAATGAGAAATCAGGGAAAGAACAAGAGGTCATCTGCAGCCGAACCTGGCCGGGGAGATATAGAATCTTTCATCTTCCTTTTGTTCTCTCAATCCTGCTCTCATCATTCAATTAGAATTAGAATCCATTGTGAATAGATTCAACAGAAAATAAATGGACCTATCAAGAACTAATATTTCAGATGATTATTTCCTCAATTTCAGGACAAATGTTATATCTGAGCTAAAATATATCTGAAGGCATCCTTCACTAAAGTATTAATAAACTTTATGTTATCGATGTCATAGGGCTGCAGAAGATACAGCCTCTTACCTAGTGAGAATTTGCTAGACAAATTTTGTCCTCTTGCTATTTCTAAAGCTGGACTGTTGGAAGAGCAGAGAAGGGTATCTCTACTTAGCTTAAACTATGTTACTAGCTATCCAGGTTACTAGTAATTCCTAGTTATTTACTTAAGAATTCTTACATTTAAAAGAATTGGTCTCTTCACAGGTATATATATGTGTGGGTGTATACACATATGTATATGTATTCATATATACATATATATACAACATGCTATTAATATACGTAAATAATATAATATAATTGAGCACATGCTATTAATAAATATAATTCATGTAGTCATCTTCTTCCTACTTGGTATTATGAACCCATTTGTTAGAATGACTCCAAAATAAAAGAAAAAATAACGTGTTTTTCAAGATTCAGAGGAAACTAGAATAATAGATAATGAGTGTTGGCTGTTCAAATACAAACTTAAGTGGTTGCCAAGAAAAGGGAAATCACGTCACCAAGATTTACAATTACTGTCACATTTCCAAACTGAAAGGTTGAAGAGATTTAGATTTAATTTTCTTGTTTTACCAGAAGAAATACAGCCGTATGCCTTTAAACATTAGCTTTTGCCTAACTAATACATAAATTAGTTTCTTTCCATTGCTATTTTTGAAAATAGCTTTAAATTTATAATTTACATATAAAGTCTGATTTTTAAAAATATTATCTTGAACAATTTAAAGTACATCTGCTAAAAAATAGCTAATGATAATTAAGTTTTGAATCAGTTTTAAAAATCATATTCTAAATTCAGCTGTAATGAGTTGACAATTTTGTCTTTAAGGAAATTAACCATTATCTTGACAGTATGTCACATAGTTATAGCTGAAACTACCATATTTCTTTAAATAGAATAGATGGAACATTTTAACAAATTGACTTCTTAATTCCAAAAATTACCTAATTTACTAAATTATTTAAATTTTATATTCAGATTGAATGATTTTACATTCATTAAGCAATATTTTTTTAGTGTATTTATTTATTTTGAGAGGTGGTGGTGCAGAGAGAGAGGGAGAGAGACAATCCCAAGCAAGCTCACCTCTGTCAGCACGGAACCAGACACAAGGTTCAATCCCATCAATCCGTGAGATCATTACTTGAGATGAAATCAAGAGTCAGATGCTTAACTGACTGAGCCACCCAGGTGCCCCAGTAACTGAGTTCTCTTTCTTGACTACAGTTCATTATGGTTGAAAATGTCAAAGAGGTTGTGGGCACTTATGAAGTTTTTTTGTTTGTTTATTTGTTTTGTTTTTATTTTGTGTGTTTTGAGAGAGAGAGAGAGAGAGAGAGAGAGAGAGCATGAGCAGTGGGGGTCAGGGAGAGAGGGAGGGAGAGAATACCAAGCAGGCTCCACACTGTCCATTCAGAGCCCGATCCAGGGCTTGAATTCATGAATTGTGAGATCACGACCTGAGTCTAAATCGAGAGTTGGACGCTTAACTGACTGAGGCCCCCCAGGCAGCCCTGTGGGCACCTATTGAAGGAAGATGTGCCATGTTGCTTATCATCTACGAGGCCAGGGTAAGAAGACTGAAGTAAAGGGACTCAAGGGCATGCCAGGAAGGAAAGTTGACCAGAAATTTCCAATTGGAACAGGAACCAGCCTCCACTTGCCATAGTGGTATTGATATTAACATATGTCCCTATTTTTTCTGATGAAAAACCTTGAATCGTGTTTTTTAGAATATCTATGCATAATGGACTATGCAATATGTTACAGAGCATAGAAATACAGTATCCATGTGTAAAAAGGGGGATAAGACAAGAAATTGAGTCATGTCTTGTGGTTACTCACCCTGAGATCATTTGATAAGGCATCTCTTTCATCTTCAGTACCTTTAGTGCTTTATGGTGTTGGGAGGATTAGGAATGATGAACATGAAGTGACTGACAGAAGGCGTTCGAAAAGGCAGCAATGTATTGTTATCATTTTCACTTTACAAAATAGAAAGGAGAAGAGATGTATCTGATGGCAAAAAAAAAAAAAAACAGTAAATAGAAATATATGAGCTTTAACAAGTTGAATGTTAAATTGTTTGCTCTGAAACCTATCAAACCTGCTTCCACATATATATCAGGCGATGGTACCAGAGAACTGTAACAGATGTTCAAACACAGCTACGGAGATAATATAGTGCTCTACCTGTGTTATAGAATGGAACATAAAGTGATGTTAAGTTAAAAATAACATGTACTTCCATAATCAGATTCTTGGGCTATCTTTTGGTAGAAGAAACAATCAAGAAGCCTAAGACTAGGCGACAAGCCTGGCATCACCACTAGTAATATGAGTTTTTGGATATACTGAATGATTCTTTATCATTTTCCAAAAAGCATGCTCTTCTCTGTTTATACAGTTGTCACATTATTGGAAAATTACGTGAATAAAACATGCTTCCAAACAATGCTGTGTTTATGTAAAAGAGTTCAGTTCTAAGGTTGAGATAATTATAAATAAGTTTTTACCTTATATAAATATATGCATCAGAATATTTAAGTATGTGGGTGACAAAGGCCCAATCGTGCATAGTGCAGGCTATTGCAGAGTCCTGGTTCACCTATGTTACATGCCACTGGTTCACCATCCCCATGCGACACCGGAATGTTCCTACAGATTTTCAAATGCCACATTGGATACCATTTTCCTCACTAACAGAGTCCCCTTTGGACAATTCCTGCCTTGGTAATTCAGCAAAACAGAATTTTCTTTTGTGGTTCAAGCTTTGTTAATAGACAGATTCTGAAATTAATCTGGACCTTGAGAAACATCACTATACCCTGGAATTTGTATTTTGCAATGCATTCCTTCTTTTTCTCTTTTTTTCTTCCCTTCTTTCCTTACCTTTTTTTTTCCCTTTCAACAAATATTTATAATGTGTTTACTATGTGTAAAACATTATGCTGATGATAAAATGATGAGTCAGGAAAACAAACTCCCTGTTGTCATAAAGATTTTTTTTTTTTAATGGGGAGGCTAAAAATGAATAGGAGTAACTACACAAGGGTGTGTGCGTGTGTGTGTGTGTGTGTGTGTGTGTGTGTGTGTGTGTGTGTAGAATCAAAGTTAAAATAGCAAATCTCACATTTGAATAGGACAGTAGGCTCTGACAGTGAAATGGGAACTAGAAGAAAGGAAAAATAAAAAAGCAGAATGAGGTGAGATGGGCTGGTAAAGCTGCTGAGTATTTTATACTGTGAATGTATGAATGGCAACTCTAAGTTATCAGTGACATCTCTAAGAAAGCATCATTTGAAAAATACTGATGTGGGCTGGTGAGGCATGTGGAAGGAAGAGTTTCTCTGGTGAATTAAAATTCAAGAGCAAAGTTCCTATGTAAAGCATACAGGGCATTGTAGGAATTTAGACCTTACTCTGTCTTCTGTGAGAAGTTGTAGGAGAGTTTGGTACATTAAAAGGAACACTCGGAGAAGGAGTTGCATTGGACACCCTAAAATGAGAAATTGTGCATTCGAGGCTCTATTTGGAAGGCAGTACTGACAGTATTTGGTGATGGATTGGAGTGGTAGAAAGAGGAACGTCAAAGATTCTTATGTTTGGGAAATGAGCACCTCTGTGAATGGTGTGATTTACTGTGATTCAAGAGACAGAGGAGTAAGCAGGGGTGGGACATGGTAGTGTTGTAAAATATATCGTCTGTAGGTCAATGCATTGTAAAGATTACTCCACTAGCATTGTGCAAGGTAAATTAGCATCAGGGCACTGTCAGACACCAGTGATAGCCCATCGGTTGGAAGGTTATTGCATCACTGAACCTTGCGATGATATGGGCAAAACTCCCTGTTATGCCGAAAGGGATTTTTCTTGGTTTATTTGGCACGTTTGAATAAATTATATCTTGGAGAAAATCATCACACAGACTTGGAATTCTGGTGGTAAATAAATACAATACTGGCCCCTGTTATTATCTGTGCTTTGTCTTATGTACTTAGTGGCAAAGTAAGACTCTGACTAAACACATCTATTGTACCCATTCTACATTAAACACATTTATTTCCCATTCTACACATGCAAATTCATAATTAAAAATTACTGGGGAAAAAATCTATCACCATGTGGATTGGTAGCATTCGATTCAGAATGACAAGGCTCAGAAGAGTCCAAAAAGAGACCAGGGAAAGGTATTACTTTTAATTTATTCAATAAATCACCCCCCTTCTGCCCTTCACCCATGGGGATCTTTCATAACTGCTTCTTTATCCTCAGACTTCTTGTGTATTTACCTCCACTCACACTCATGGCAACCCCAGTGCATCCTTTACCATCAAAATAGAAGCAACAACAAAAAATCTACACACTCCCACGGCCACACTTCCCTGCTTATGAGCATCTGGAGATACTACACTCTTGCATGTTACCACGAACTATCCATATTTCTGTCTGAATACACTAATTCATGTTTTTTACACTGACTTTCTGCCCTTTTACCCTTCGTACTTCAGTAGACAGCCCAGGAAATGCTTTCTGGCTCTCTCCTATATCAGCAATTATTGTCTATGTGCAGTTCTCATCATCATAAAAACATAATGTTATTATCCCATCTCTAAAAATTTATTGTTTTGAACCACCAGCTGCCACAGAGGTTTCTATTTGTTGCAAACCCTGGGAAATAATTGTCTATGCTAACTGTCTCCAAATTCTCATGTTTTGTTTTTTTTTTTCTCTCTTAAATGTAATCTGACCAAGATTTTCTCCTAGACTTCTAAATAAACATCCCTAATGATTCTGACATTACCAAATCTCATATCAATTTTCCCTTCCAAATTTAATTGATTTATTAGCATATGAAACAGTTTCACACACTCAACCTTGATGCATTACTTTCCGTGCATATCAAGATGCTACCCTCTCCTAATTTATTTTGTCTCACTGGTAGCTCCTTCTTAGTCAACTTTGGGGGCTCCCAATCCTCTTCTACCCTCTTAACTTAGGTGTAACGCAGGGCTCTGTCCATGGTCCACTTACCTGTGTACTGGCTTTGAATATTATTTATTTGCAGCCAACTCCACATTCTTATTTATTCCCTAGATCTATGTTTTTTCCTAAATTTCAGACCCATATATGTGATCACCTTTGTGATATCCCTATATCTTACAGTCATCTCAAATTCAGCATGTTAATACTAATGCACCCCTCCCCCTCTCCAAATTTCTGTTCTGCCTGCATTCTTTCCATCTCAGTAATCAAGAGTAGTTATACTTCTGATTATATTTCTAGTTGCTTGAGCTAAAAATATTTAGACATTTGATTCCCTTCAGTTTTTCCCTCATACTCCACATCCAGTGCTTTAAAAATTTACCTAGAGTGTTACTAGTCCTCATCGCTTCCACTGCTATTATTAGGGTCTGAACCTGGTCATCTCTTGACTCTAATTTCCACACACTACCAGGTTATCTTTGCTTTTTCCTTTGACCACCATTCTCCTCTTCTCTTTCTATTTGTCTCTTCACAAATCGGCAACTAGTAAGGTTGATTTCAAATACAAGTCAGTCCTGCGACAACTCCTCATTTTATTGCCCCAAAGATCAACAGGAACTGGTCTTTCATTACTTCCCTGACCTCCTCTGCCACTGTCTTCCCTCATGCAATCCTCCTGCCATTGTTACCTCTCGTTCTTCAGTTAATGCTTCAGGCGTACTCCTAGCTTCACTCTTCAGCTGTGACTCTGCCTTTTGCTTGTGGTGCTCTGCTCCAGATTACAAAATGGCCACCCTCCTTACCTGCTTCAGAATCTCATGGCTATATCATTTTCTCAGGGATTCTCTTCTTAGAAATGCTCTCAGTAACTCTTTTAAGATTATAACCACTCCTCTTCCCAGATCTCATTATTTTACTCTGCTTTTTAATTTTCTTTTTTTATTGAAGAATTATTGACATACTATATATTAGTAGTTTCAGGTGTACATCAGAGTGATTTCATATTTTTGTACACTATGAAATTATCCCCACAATAAGTCAAATTGCCATCTGTTAGCATACAAAACTCTGAGAGTATTATTGACTATATTACCTGTGTTGTACATTATATCTCTGTGATTTATTAATTTTATAACTGGAAGTCTGTACCTCTTAATCCTCTGCACCTATTTTGGCCACTCCCAACCCCTCTCACCTCTGATAACCAACCAAGATTTTTTCTGTATCTATAAATCTACTTCTATTTTGTTTATTTGTTTCAGATTCCACATATAAGTAAGATAATATGGCACTCGTGTTCTCTATCTGATATTGCACTTGGCAAAATAGTTCATCCATGAGGTTGGAAATGGTAGGATTCTATTCGTTTTTATGGCTGAATATCTATTTTGCTTTTCTTGTAATTTTTATTTTGTTTCCACTTTAAGAGAGAGAGAGAGCACAAGTAGGGGAGAGAGAGAGATGAATCTCAAAGCAGGCTCTGTGCTGTCAGTGCAGAGCTCAATGCAGGGCTTGAACTCACGAACCACGAGATCATGACCTGAGCGTAAACCAAGAGTTAGACATTTAACCTACTGAGCCACACAGGCACCCTCTTATTTTGTCTTTTTAAAAAATTCCAGTATAACGTTTAAGATGCTCTAACATAGTACCATTAAGCCTCAGTATTTGAGAACCCCGTATTTAAAATTTAATTCATTCACTAAAATTTCTTTGTAATCCCAAAGTCGCTTCCATAGATGTGATCATAGTCATTCTTGGACGTGTGCAGAGAGGTGGAACATTTGAGTCACCTGACATATACCTCCCAGCTGAAGTCAACAGTGCCATGCTCTGACTTTTTGTCTCAGTTCTCACGCTATAAATAAGTATGCACACTCTCACATTTTTTGTTTCTTGTTGGTGATGTTCCCTTTTTCTAAAAAACATTAAATTTATTAATTTACTTTTAGAGAGACAGAGACAGCATGAGTGGGAGAAGGATAGAGAGAGGGAAAGAATCTCAAGCAGGTTTTGCATTATCAGTGCAGAGCCCGACCTGGGGCTCCAACTCACGAAACCCTGAGATCATGACCTGAGCTGAAATCAAGAGTTGGACATTTAACCCACTGAGCCACTCAGACACCCCGGTGATTTTCCTGTTTTAAGTGGCTTTGAAGCATAGTGCAGAATTTCTTTTATAGTGTACTTATGCGTTAGAAGACCATGAGGTGCCTTATGGAGACAGTTTGTACGGTAGATAATGTTGGTTTTCAAGTGTAAGTTATAATACTGTTGGCCATAAGTTTAGTTTAAATGAATCAACTATATATATATATATATATATATATATAATATGCCAATTATATATACATATATACATGTATATACATATATATATATAATTGGCATATATTATATATATATATAATTGGCATATAATATATATATATATATATAAATGACATATATATATAATATGGTGTTGCAAAACAGAAATATACAAAAAACGAGTTATATTTTCATTAATTGACAGAAATGTGACTACAGGCTTGCAGAAACCTAACTCTATTTCTCCTCTAGGAGCAATAGCTAAGTATTCAGCAATTCAGTGTTCCCAATGAATTTATAGAAAGTAACTACTTTGAATAATGAGAATTGTTTCCATATGGTTTTTACTGGATAGAATTAAACTCCTTGATGAATAAACTATAAGTCCCTTGATAACAAATCACAGAAAACATCTAGTATTATTTCTTTTTTATAAAGTTAAACAAAAATACTATGTGCACATATTCACAGACGCACACCAAGAGAAATCTATAAAATATTATGTTAATTGTAGTTATTGTAAGTCATCAAAAATAAACAGGTGTTCAAAATAATTTGTTTGATGATTGAATGTGTGATGTAGTACAAATTCTGTTTAGGCGTATGTGGTAAATAATGGAGAGATCAGCCTGATAGATTGACGAATCTATCAATTATCTATATATCATCTAACTATCTATCTTTCGTCTATCTGTCTATCTAACTACCTGTGATTCTCTATCAATCTAACATTGCCTGGCATATAATAAGTGCTCAATATTTTTCATAGAAAGAAGGGAAATATTTTCTTTTTTTCTAATTTTTCAAGTTTATTTATTTATATTTGAGAGAGAGAGAGTGAGAGAGAGAATGCTAGTGGGGGAGGAGCAGAGATAGAGGGAGAAAGAGAATCCCAAGCAGGCTCTGTACTGACAGTGCAGAACCTGATGCAGGGCTCGAACCCATGAAACGTGAGATCATGACCTCAGCCGAAATCGAGAGTGGGACACTCAACCAACTGAACCACCCAGGCGCCCTAAGAAGTGAATGATTTTCTTATTCTTCAGCCTCACCAGGACTGAATAAAGGAAACTTAATGTCATAAAAGTAATTTTCTTTATTTTGTTATGTTGTAATAAATTTACAACATTATAAAGGAATAAATGTGAAAACAAAATGAAAGTATTACCTTCTCACTTGTCTTTCAAAACAAGCTTCAACTTACCTAATCAAAATGCTTCTCTTCTTTTATCATTAACAAATGATGTTCTAAAGTAATCTAATAATTATCTAAACAGTAGACATCTTGCAAAGAAAATATCTCCATAATGTCTTTTTACAGCACTGAAAAATTAATAAAAAAATTTGTAGGCTGTTGCAATGACAAGAACATTAATCTCTAAACAGCCCATATTGATATTTCTAATAATATATTTTCTATGTATCTCTCCATGACATGATAAAATTAATCTTTAAAAAAATCTCTTTTTGTCGTCGTTGTTAAGCAAAGAGGAAATAATGGATGCTGTTATTAAGCAAAGAGGAAAAATGTTTTAATGGATGAACTTGACTGACCAACAGCATTAAGGGAAATGCCATAGGGACTTTACCATAGGTATCTCAAATATATATCATCAAAGACCACAGTCCTCGTCAAAAATATAATGCAAGACATAAAATGTGTAATTGATTACCAGCTAGAAACTATTTTCTATAAAAACAAAATGTTCTTTAAATGTTCTAGCATATAAACCAGAATATAGTAGCTATATTTATTGGATTAGTAAATGAAATAGTGTCCGTTAGTTAATTATGACTTTCACACAACTCTTACAAAACAGTGGGTACTAAATTTAAATAAGACTTATTAAATAAGATATAATAAGATATATATATATCTTTTTTTTCCTACTGGAGTTATTATTTATCTCATAGAATTCATGAAAAAATAGTGTATGCTAATTTATATTAATGGTCTCAGAAGTTAAGTTGGACCATTTTGATTAATTTTTCAGAGTGATTCTATTATATAATAAAAGACCAAGGTATTTTATATTCATTTAAAGAAGTTATGCATAATTTTATTTCATAATGTGTGTAACAAGCAAAAGTTTTCCCATTCTTTACAAATGACAATATGGAATTTTGTATAAAAATCGCATACGCAATAAAATACATTCTGAGAAAGATGCAATACAATTTTTGATGTGTGTTTACCATTGGATTAAATTAGAATCTTAGATTAATTCGCCTTTACCTGATCCAAAGAGGTATATTCTCTTTATTTGGTAAACTTATTTTTTCCTTTATTTAAGTACTAAGCAAGACTTATAACATTCCAAATAGTTGATAGGTAATTATGTCATAGGTTATTGGCTAGCTGGGCATGATGTCTTTATTAAACACTATTATAGACACCATGCTTGTCTATAATATTACCACATGTCTGAATTATGAAGCACAGATTTAAAGCCTATTATTTTAATGATTTGTGTGACATTATAAGATGTGCTTCATTATAGCCAAATCCACTGTGCTGATAGTAGAATCTCTGAAAGATTACTTTATATCAATGACAAACTAGGACAAATCCCAACGTGGAATTTTATTTCCACTGTATCCAGGTCAAGAGAAGCATGATATATTGCTACCAAGAATGATTGTAGTCTTGCTCAGCTAAAAGAAAACACTACTTCTTAGGGATTGAGACAAGTGTGACATATTTAGAATGTTTTAAGACAACTACTTAAATGATTCAGGTTAAAAAATGTTTTGCTAAATAATAGCCATGAATATGAGAAATAAGGGTATGTTCTAAGAAAAACTTTCTATATTTTGAACGATTATTGTGAATATATCTATCATTTGTGACAAAATTTGATTAAAAGTAACTAAATAAGGGACACCTGTGCAGTTCAGTCAGTTAAGCATCCAACTCTTGATTTCAGCTCAGGTAGTGATCTCACGGTTCTTGAGTTCCAGCCCCATGTGGAGCTCCACACTGTCAGTCGTCGAGGTTCTCTCTCTCCCTCGACCTCTCCCTCTCTCTCTCTCTCTCACTCCTCTCTCTCTCTTTCTCTCAAAATAAAGAAATAAACTTAAAAATAGCTAAATGCCTACCTCTTGTTTATAGCCCCATTTTTTTTAGAGAGAGAGATATCTGGGTGCAAAGCCCTATCTGACGACCCTGAGATCATTACCAGAGCCAAAATCAAGAGTCCACGCTTAACTAATTGAGCCACCCAGGTGACCCTATAGTTCCATTTTTATTTCTCTTTCATATACCTGATGCGTGAAATAATAAATATTTATATAAATAATATAAAAGGAGGAATATGCAGTGAATGAAAATTCCTTGTCCTCAATGATTTTTTGTTTAAGCAATTATAATGCAGAAAAACATTTAAACTGATAGATGAATGTATAGAAGGATAAGTAGATGAGAGGTAGGTAGGTAGATTAGATAGATATAAATAAATAAATGGAAGAATGGATAGATGTATAAACAAAAAAGCAGATTGTAGAAAACTATACTTCCTAAGTATTTAACTGTTATTCTGTGAGCATAAATATGTATTTAAATTTTATGTTCTTGCATAGATTGTTTGTAAATTTTATAATTCCAATTGATTACTTTGACAAGCCTATATAGGTATATATGTGTGTATAAAATACATTATATCCATCCATACATATGAATGTATATATATTCATTATTCCTTTTATTTCTATGTAAATATGTGTCTTTGGTATCATAAGTCGCTATATTCCTAACTTATATATATACTTATCCCCTGAAGTAGCATTTAGACAAGGAAAGGATTGATTACAACCAAATGTTCTTCACAATTAGATTTACTGTAAATAAAATATAATGTGTTTATCCACTTGCCGATATTTCCAAAATTATCTTTTGCTCTTGAATTTACTAACAGTGCTTTGAATTCACCCAAGTTGTCATCTATAAGTAAGGGCCATCTCTATATACCTTTTTATATTCTCCATTTACCTTTATCCTAACAAGGATCATTTCAAACTTAGTTCTTGTGTAAGGCTACACAAGAACTACTTTTTAGAAAGTTTTCTTGATTTTTTTGTAGACATTATTTATTACAAATGTTGATTTTTTTTGCTAATACCTCATATTTCAACAATAAAACCCATATTAAATATATAAAATATTTTGTGACCTTTTGATGCTTAAAATATTCAGACTTTTTATCCAGAACTTTGGTCCATCTTCATCGGAGAGCTATACACAGAGCTACACACATTTGCTAGGCTGACCACTGCAGAACATCAACAAGGTAAGACATCAGGTAAATATTAATGTATGTGAATTATACCATGGTTTTGGCTTACTTCCAGACTCCAAATATCCCAAGAGAACGTTTCTTATAACCCAGAGTAGCTGACAATAAATTGATCAGTTCCCCTCCTGTTTGGAAGGGAACCTGTGGAACTCACGCGTGTGCGCTCGCGCGCACTCATGCACACACACAACACATACACACGTGTGTGTGTGTGCACTAGAGGAAATGGAAGATTGGACTAAAATATATAAGCGATGTGAACCTGCAACAGGTAAGGGGTGTCTACAAATGGAGAATCAAAGTCTTAAAATTCTGTTAACACTTTTTGCCTCCAAAACCCCTTTACCTTCTTTTATCTATTCCTCCTCTCCTTCCTCCCCACAAGAGCCACACTGGCCTTTTTGCTGTGCCTGTAGCTACTCTCTTATAGGGAAGTTTGTATTGTTATCCTCCTTACAGGAGCATTCTCACCCTAGAGATGTTTCAAAGCTTCCTCCTCATTTCTGTCAGGCCTTTTTTAAGTCTGGCCCTGCCTGACACCCTAGCTGAATGTGCAACCCCTTTACGCCAGCATTTCCTAACCTCCAATTCATAACATGAATTGATTACCTTCTTACATAGTATATATATTACTTATTTATTTTATCTAGGATCTATCCCTAGCCATTAAACAGTAAGCTCAGGGGCTCCTGGGTGGCTCAGTTGGTTGAGCAGCCGACTTCGGCTCAGGTCATGATCTCACCGTCTGTGAGTTCGAGCCCTGCGTTGGGCTCTGTGCTGATGGCTCAGAGCCTGGAGCCTGCTTCAGATTCTGGATCTCCCTCTCTCTCTGTCCTTCCCCTTCTCGTGCTCTGTCTCTATGTCTCTCAAAAATAAATAAACATTAAAAAAATAAATAAGTAAATAAACAGTAAGCTCAATGAGAATAATGTTTTTGCATGTTTTTATTCATCTCTCTCCTCCAATCTCTCTTAGGCAATAGTATTTGATTAATATTTTTTTCATGAATGAATGTATCTCTTGGCTGTATATGAACCATAATTTCTAACATCTAGAATAGCTCATAAACTTTATGTTAGTAAATAATTATTTTCTATGAAGACAGGAATTGTGAATACATTGTTCTGATCATTTTGTTTTATTTGTATGAGTAACATAGCTCATAGCTAAAACAGATTATAGCTGAATTTGCTTACATACTTGGAGTTTTAAGTTCAGGCATGTGTGTAGTGAAATTCAGGATCTTAAATAATTAAATATAAACTAAGGTCTGTATAATTATTTTGACAAAATGTTTTTTTTAATTTCCCTATAATTGGAAATTGGCTTTTTGTGCTTTCAGGAATATTTACAACTTCCTCTATATGACTTTTTATTTATTTATTTATTTATTTTTAATATTTATTTATTTCTGAGAGACAGAGAGAGAGAATGAACAGGGGAGGGGCAGAGAGAAATGGAGACACAGAATCTGAAGCAGGCTCCAGGCTGTGAGCTATAGCGCAGAGCTGCATGCAGGGCCCTGAGTTCACGAATGGTGAGATCATGACCTGAGCCAAAGTCAGACACTTAATGGAGGAAGCAACCCAGGTGTCCGTACTTATTACTTTTTAAATTTAATTGATTATAGCTATTTTCTAATTATTCATAATATAAGTATCCATTTAATGTCACAATTTATACTCACTTTAACATGAGGTTTTTTGTTTTTTTTATGCCAAAGGGCAACATTATTTAACCGAAACCATATTATTTACTGTCCCTTCTTTGTTACACAATCTACAGAAATTACCTATTTGATAATTCGGCATAACAGACTAAAAAAAAAAATCAACCTCACTTGTAGGCTTGTGTTCTCTTGTTTTTCTTTCTAAATGAATTGCTGTTAAATGCATGCCTGTCTTAAACACTTTGCTGAAAATGTGTGAGTGTGTCTGTGCGGTGGTGTGCACATACATGTGTTTAAATATGATGTAAAGCCCAGGATAATATAACATCTGTACTGGTTTCTCAAAGTCATATTTCACCGTGTATATATTTCATTCTTCCTCCATGAACTAATTCTCTTGAATTTGGTTTCTGACTCCTTAGATGCAATCCTGAATATGGGATGAGAGATAAAATATTTTTGAAGAGAAAGTATACATGTGTCTACCTACCTACCTATAATAGGAGTATGGACTGGTTTGATGAATATAATGAATGTTACTTTCTCCTTTCCGAAACTAGGTATGGTCAATGAAAATATGTTAAAAGATATGACCAAAGTTGCTCTTACCAAAGACTGTCTTAGTGTGAGATACAGAAATCCCTGTTGTTTAATTCAGACACAATAGAAGTAGCAAGAACCTGAGCAGTTATATGATCTCATCCCTTCGTTTGTACAATATTCCATTAAGATTGTATAGTTTGAAGCAATATCTTTACTTCCATCCTCAAGCTATCTTTTCTCGCTTTATCATGAAAGAAAAAAATATCTAGCTAACAACACGGAGAAGAAAAAGTTATTAACTGAGAGAATGTGATAGGGCATCTTTCTATGTTTCCTACAGAGACGTGTACAGTGAAAACAAAATCAATCGTGAGATACGAAAGCATTGTTCTACAACTCCATAATTTCCACAGATTTGTTGTTTATTTGTTTGCAGCAACAAAGTCAGTAATATGTTCTCTGAGAAACATGAGTGCCAGGGCTATAATTAGACTTGAATAAAGTTAGGTTCTTGGAATGAAAGTTGTCCAAAAAAATTGATAGAAATCAACTTCAAAAATGAAGAAAATATATTTTAGAAAAGGAATTAGAGGAGTAGAGTTTTATTCCAATAAATCATTATAACCTACTAAGAAGGTAAACAAAAGGAATGGTATCAAAGCTGTGCAGAATATAGTATAGAATCGGATGGGAGCTGAAAAATAAATTTACTCAGGATGTGTTTTTTTTTTTTTTTTTTTTTTTTACTTTGAGAAAATAAAAGCCTATATGGATAAGGTAAGATAAGGAGTAACAATTTCCCAGTAACATGGCTGCAAATTACCTTTCCCCCTAAAACAAAGATTTCTGCCCACAAGATATATAGTTTTTATTTATTCATTCATGTATGCATGTACAACACTAACATTTCCTGAGTGGTAACTGTATGAAAGGTACCGAGTTACATTTTGGGCATAGCACAAAGAGTAGAACGTGTGTTTGCTTCTGTGCGGAGTAGCAGAGAAAGTGATAGAGATCGCATGTGAACAAACAAAGGGAGAACACTTTATATGTGAGACATAACAGTGTACAGGGAAGAGGGACACGAAGAGGGCCCAGGACAAAGAGGGATTAGTTTACCCTGTGATTAGACTTCACAGACAAGGTGAAAAATTGATTCAATTCTTAAAAGATAGTGATCTTTTAAGTGATCAAGAAGTAGAAGGCTGGGGTTGCAGCGTGAAAAGTGTGATGTGTATTTCAGGCAAGAGAGTCATGATAATAGTTGAACAAAAGCTTTCCTCATTTATTGAATTGTAAAGTTACATATATGTATATTATATATAGAGAGAGTTACATATATAACTATATCATTGTATATACTGATATTGATGCTGAAATACACTTATATCAGTGTGTATACTGCACAGGGCATTAAAAAAAAGACTCAGAAATAATGGCAGAGATGGCTGGAGTTAAGAATTTAGTATTTCAAGTAGGGTCATAAACTTTTGTAAAGGTCTAGATATATATCCTCTGCATACCAAACAGTCTCTGTTACAGCTCCTCAGCTTTGCCATTAGAAGAGCTAAAGCAACTTATACAACATAAAAATATATGGGTGTGGCAGTAGTCCCATAAAAATTTACAAAAGCAGGCGGAACCTGACTTGGCCCACAGACCATAGTTTTCCAAACCCTAATTGAGAATAAGGAGAGGTCGTGAAACTGTGTCAAGCAAGGGAGTGATATAATCACATTTATGTTAGAAGAAAAGCATTTCGATACGGGTGTACAGATGTATGAGCGATGCGGGAATACAGGCAAGTGCAATTAGAAAGCTGAGACAGTAGCTCAGAACAAAGTAATTGCCTGACCTAAGAGAGGAGCACTGAACATAGGCAAGGTGAGATCAGCCAGTGTAAGGAGATAAACTCATAGGTGGTGATGGGTGGAGACGGAGGTAAGGAGAGCGAGAAATACAACAAGCTGCCAAGTTTATGACTTGGAAGATTTGGAAAAGTAGAGTTCCCTTCAAAAAGAAAAGGAAAAATGAAGTAAGAATATTTTGAGGAATGGGTTTACATCTATACTGAAAGCTTATGGTGTGGGGGCGCCTGGGTGGCTCAGTTGGTTAAGCGGCCGACTTCAGCTCAGGTCATGATTTCGCGGTCTACGAGTTCGAGCCCCGCGTTGGGCTCTGTGCTGACAGCTCAGAGACTGGAGCTTGCTTTGGATTCTGTGTCTCCCTCTCTCTCTGCCCTTCCCCTGCTTGTGCTCTGTCTCTATGTCTCTCAAAAATAAATAAACGTTAAAAAATTTAAAAAAAGCTTATGGTGTGAAAATTATTATAAATGATAAATTTTTTCTTTTTTTTTTTTTTTTTTTACATTTTGATGAGGCTGCCGAGTGGTCATTGTGACACTCAAGAGAGGGTCCAGGTTGAAAATACCACCTTAACTAATCATTGGCATGTAGGTGGTGTTTGGTAGTATTTGAAGCAATTTTCATATAGGCTGAAAAATATGAATGGAAAGAGAAGACCAAGGACAGACCCCAGGGCCAAACTAACCTAGAGAATGGCAAAAGAGACACAGGAAGCCAGGAGAGGGAGGAAGAAAATGGGGAATTTAGATGTGTTTATGCAATGAAGAATAAGCCATCAATCATCGAGAAGCAATGTCACGTCAGTGGAATGCTGTTAGATTAGAGTGAATAATTAGGTCTCAAAGAGCAAGGCTCTCTTTCTGATTGCAAAATCCTTAAAGAATGACCTTGTTTATATCGAAGCTTTAAACAATTAGTTTAAATATTTTGGTGTATTATCCCACCCAATATTTTTCCAAGTGCTAAACTATTTTTATTACTTAATTTTTTTTTTTTTTTTGAGAGAGAGATTGAGCAGGGAAGAGGGACATAAGGAGAGAGAGAGAGAATCTCAAGTAGGCTCCACGAACAGCGTGGAGCCTGAACCAAGACTCAGTCTCAGGCCGTGAGATCATGATCTGGGCCAAAATCAAGAACTGATTGCTTAACGAACTGAGCCACAAGGCACCCCTAAACTATTTTTAGAGTATTAGTTTAAATGCACTAAAAAATTACACCTGCTTATTATAAAAAGTCTTAAGCCGTTCTTAAACAGCCAAAACATTTTAATAACATAACATGATTATATGAACATATATTTCTTTTAACTTGGACTCAATTATCTCATTGGCTTTGGGGGATAGTGAAGAATGAGAATAAGATACCAGTAGAAAATGAATCTTAAGACGGAGAAATGAACAGATATGAGGAAAACGTACCTTAATACCACACAAAACCAGAAAATATGCACAACCTTCTAAGTATCATTTTTTAAAGTAAGTACACGTACATATTCCAGAAACCACTAATAAACCTAATACTTTGTATACATAAATCTCCATTTTGTGTTCTCTGCCTTATTACTATTAAATGCATTCTTCTGTATATTTTCTCTGACTAAACTTTGAAATATGCACTGCTTCGTTAAAAAAAAATTAGGCAAAAGCTTTCTTAAGAATTTCAATTATGCCATTTAATATTCTAGTTTTAAATATGAGTATATTTTCTCCTTTAGTTTAAAGAGAATTCTAGAATAGCAGTCTTAATAAGATAGCATAATTTTGAACTATCCAAATATCAATTCCATCTAAATCTCACTGGGGCACCTGGGTGGCTCAATCAGTTAAGCGTCCCACTTCAACTCAGGTCATGATCTCCTGGTTCGTGGGTTCTCGTTCGCGTCAGACTCTGTGCCCTGCTCATGATCTCTCTCTTTCTATCAAAAATAAATAAAAATTTAAAAATATCTCACTAAAAGATGACTGGAAACATTCTTTTTTTTTATGTAATTTATTGTTAAGTTAACTAATACACAGTGTATACAGTGTGCTCTTGATTTCGGGAGTAGATTCCCATGATTCATCCCTACGTACAACACCCAGTGTTCATCCCGACAAGTGATCTCCTCAGTGCCCATCACCTATTCTGCCCATTTTCCCCTCCCTCTCGCCTATCTCCCATCAACCCTAAGTCTTTTCTCTGTATTTAAGAGTCTCTTATGGTTTGCCTCCCTCAAAATATTCGAAAGTCCTTTATCTTCAATACTTAAAATGTTTTACCTAACAGCTGTGTATCAGTAATCTATCAACTTTAAGCAAAAAGTTATTATGAATAAAGAATGTTTTAACACAAGACAGATCTCTGAATGTTGTTTATGCATTTATGGTAAAACTTTTTCTGGAGATGCTCTTCAGTTTCCCTTAAATAAGCCCCGGTTCTGAAGTGTTATTTTTAAATTAGCACTCTTTTGATTGTTGTTTGGAATTTAATAAAAGATCTTAAATTCAAAGGAATAACAGGTATGCCAGAATACAGAGCACCTAGCAAACATACCTTTTAAAAGCATAGTGCAGGAATTTAAAGAATAAGCAATAAAACCTCTGCGAATAACTCAACATGGTATCTGTACAGGAAAAGACAAGGCAGAAGAACAAAAGAACTGAAAATATATGAACCAAACTCAAAATATGTGAAAGAAATTGCGTGGCAAAGTTGATGTTATTTCAGAAGTAAATGGACTAGTCATTTAATAAATAGAGAAATTCAAAACAAAGCAGGTGGCATATCAGACATATAACTTTATACAGCCAGGACAGCTCTGTGTGGTGCTCACAGGAGTGGGCACGTACATGAACTATGACAGCAGATTGGAAAGCTCTCTGTAGACTTTGGCAATTAATGTTAAATTGCATAAACTCTTGGATCCAGTGATTTAACACCTGAGATTACTCCCAAAAAGGTAAAGCATCTCTATATGAATAAACACACAAACAAATATTTTAATGTATAATGTATATATACTACATATACAATTAAAATAAGGTATATTTTATCTCTCTCTCTCTCTCTCTCTCTCTCTCTATATATATATATATATATATATATATATATATATGCATATATAGATAGAGATATAAATATAGATACAGATATAGATAGATATCTTCCAAGGATACATTGTGAGACAAATACAGAAACAAAGCCAATCTTCATCACTAAAGGAAGTTTAAAAATTATGGCAAAACCGGGGCTTTGGGGTGGCCCAGTCAGTTTAGTGTTGGATTCTTGATTTCAACTCAGGTCATGGTCTCACGGCTTGTGAGATCAGGCCTTGCGTCCCGCTTTGCACAGAGTCTGCTTGGGGATTCTCTCTCTTCCTCTCACTCTCTCTTCCCTCCCTCACCATTGTTCACTCTTTCTCTCAAAATAAATAAACTTAAAAATAAATAAACAGAAGATAGATTTATATCTGCTGATTTAGAGGGCTTTCCATAATTAATGAAATTATGGGGTAGTTTTATACCAATTTTTCTATAATTAGCATTGACCTTCATTCTTTCTATACTTTCATGTATACAAATTAAGGAAATATACAAGAATATATTTTAGGTAATGGATATGGTTTAACCGATAGTAGGAATTGTGGGGAGGAGGTGGAAAGGCTTGTTTGAGGAAAAAAAAAAGAAGAAGAAAAAAAGAGAGAGAGAGAGAGAGAGAGGGACACTAAAATATTAGCACATATGATTATATGTTCTTAGCACAATGTAGCATATCAATTCTATTTATCCATGGAAAATTTTAAAGTTATATGCCTGAAAATATGTGTACAAAAATTTTAAGGACCATAAAATCTGTTTATTTCATGAATACTTGGAAAAAATCATTCTAATAATAAGCTGTAATTGATCTACCAGATTTCTTTAAAGTTTCAGGAAACTCAGGCTCAAATTGAACACTAAATTATACTAATTCAACTAGCTTTTATAGTAAATATGTATTCTTCTTACTTTATCATTTTGTTTTCGGCTTTCTTCTTATGTATATTCAATACTAATAAGTATGTATAGGTGAATAAAATATATATGTAGGGGCACTTGCATGGCTCAGTCAGTTAAGCAGCTGACTTTCGGCTCAGATCATGATCTCATGGATCGTGAGTTTGAGCCTTGCATCGGGCTCGGTGCTGACAGCTCAGAGTCTGGAGCCTGCTTCAGATTCTGTGTCCTCCTTCTCTCTCTCTTTCCCTTGCCTGCTTGTGCTCTCTCTCTCTCTCTCTCTCTCAAAAGTAAATGGATAAATATTAAAAAATTATATATATATATATATATATATATATGCATGTTTTATGGATCCTTCTAATGTTGTATTCCTCAGCATACATATCTTAAGCGCATCAAATCTTACAAAGACCAAAGAAAATTATAATAGTGAATAAGATTAAACATCTCACAATGATTGAGAATAGTGCCACTGTCTGTTACAATTTTTCAAAAAGCACAAATAAGAGATTACTTTCGACTCCGCCAGAGATTGTTAAGGAAAGAAAACTCTAATTTCTAGGAACCATAAAGCAGATTACATAAAGCTGTCATTAAGGACAGTGGACTTTGTCACATTTGATTTGATAACCTTCCATTATGACTTCCCTACTTCTGAAAATTAGATCTCTTGCTAGACTGTGAAGGCAATTTTAGAGGAGGACAAGATTGCTACATCAATGCTCAACTTCTGTCTGAAGACAATTATAAAAACCATGGAAAGTGACATTGAAAGAAAAGCATAGTGCCTCCCTTAGGGATGCAAATAACAATAATTCAAATTTTATTTTACAAACTGAACTCATACCAGAAAACAAAATGGAACTTACTGATTTCAACACTTCCAGAGATTAGAGGCACCTTTCGTCATTTTTTTTCTCAATTACTGTGACAATGTTCTGGAACCAACATTTGCCTTAAGCCAAACATCTTTTTTTTCTCAGAATTTGAACAAGGCTGAATTTTAAATAATAAAGTCAATTTTCATACTCTGCATCCTCTTCAAAGAAGAGTTTGGAGGATTTTTATAACTGAAATTATGGGCATTTAAGTATTTAGTTATAATTTTGGATGGATAAATGATAATTCTAAAGCATTAGATCTTTTTTACTACTGTTTACCAATAACTAGTTATTTCTTTAATATTTAACTGAAATCTACTTGATCTTTGAAGTTTATAAATTTAAGTTTGTGGTACTAGCTATTTAATGAAGCTGTTGTTTAGGTTGTCCATAGAAATATTTTAATTCTAGGATTATCATCTTTGAGTATTTTTTCTTTTTTTTTTAATGCTTATTTCTTTATTTTTGAGGTGGGGGGGATACAGAGAGGGAGACAGAAGATACAAAGCAGGCCCTATGCTATCAGCACAGAGCTGGATGCAGTGTGAAGCTCCACACAGGAATAGAATTCATGAACCGCAAGATCATAATCCGAGCTGAAATCAAGAGTCAGGCCCTTACCCAACTGGGCCACCCAGGCACCCTAATATATTCTTTGATTTTTTTTGTTTTAAAATATATGTATGACATAATTGAGACCCATATAATTTAGGTAATTTATCCACAATCACATAGATAGCCAAGGAAAAATGAATTAGTTAATGTTCCTATATCCCAACTACCAATTATTTTCTTTCCTGTCACCATATTTCATGCAGAAATATGTATTTGTGCAGATTTGCTGTTTGAAAGGTAAACAGTGGTGTGATTTAATTGCCCCCAAGTTTTGTTGTACTTTACCTCGTGTTTTTCTGAATTCTTTATTTCGTGTTTTAGGTCCAAAGTCTTGTATCTAATATACCTCTGAAAATCCCAAGTCAAGAAAGTTCCTGTACAGCGTTCTATGAGGGATAAAGGATCTTTTGTTTGATGGTGTGTGATGTTGACCTTGGGCTTAGAGCAAGAGGGGATGCAATCTCTTTTCAGCCCGCTCTATTTCCTTCCATATTTACCTGGCTTACTGCTTATGTACTCTGAAGGGACACTTGGCCAAGAAATTCTAGGAAAGTCAGTGTTTTATGTCCTTGACATTGCAATTCACCCTCCAAGCCTTATTTGTTCAGGAAAAAAAAAAAATCTCCAAATCCTTAGATCTTAAGATACTGAAATAGTTAAAAAAGACAAAGGGAATAAAAACTACTATCATAAAAATATGCTCCCATAGGATTTAGACAATAGTATTGATTGAATAGTCAGTGGATGGTAACAAACTAAAGGTTTACTGAATTATATTTTACATTGTGTTGTCTCTCTTTTTAATTTGACTTTATTATAGCATTTAATAGGTAGATTTTTTCAAACCAAGACAATAAGATGCACACTGTGTTCACTATCACACTATCACAAAGTGATAGAATCATCATTTTGCTTTACCGAATGATCTCATATTATATCTGTCCCCACCTCAAACATAGGCATGCACACGCACACACACACACACTATCACAGACATGCACACAGACATGCACACACACACACACACACCCTTGATGTGCTTCATAGAAGCCTTAGGAGTCAGAGCATGAAAGACAAATGAAGAACTCTGTTTCTTGAGTTCTGGGGAGACTTTAAAATCTATTAAACTACATTCACCCTTGAAGATGCTGTCCATTACATATTCTTCAAGATTTGAAAGAGAAGGTGATAGCATTTATTAAATCAGTTCACTGAGCAATGGCTTAAGGGAAGGTGAGCTTGACCTGAAAGACTATAATAAAGTTATGACCACTTTGATTTCTGGATCAACCCTTTTTTGTGCTATGCCTGGCTCTGTGCTATTTCACAATATGAAGGATTATTAAAATAGCATTAATATCAATAAATTTTCTATGTCCACCTCTGATATAAGAAGTAGAGAATTCAGTATATACCTATGTCTTTTGTGGTAGAAAATTACAGTTACAACCTATGTATACGATGTAACACAAAATCACTCATGTGTATAGTGTGACTGAAGGCATCAAGTGTGTGAAATTCAGTCATTGCCTGCCATCCTATGTATATGCTTAATCTATCTGGTGGTTAGCCATTACTTTCAGATTCTAAAGTTCTATCAGAGACACAATATTCTGCCAAAAGTGTAATGTCACTTGCATGTAAAATGAATATGACATCTCTGGCTATTACTTGGATATTTTATCTGACTATGGCTACTACCAAGTTGTCAATATGACTTTTATGGATTTTGGTTTATGAGAAAAACACATGTTTTGTATTTATCTTTAGTTAAGACATAACTTTGAACTTGTTATTTTTATAAGTTTCATATTAAATCAAACCACATTTATTATGCACCATTTAGTACTTATAAAGTGAATATAAGTAAACTTCATAATAAACTCCAACTTAGATATACCAAAGATAAGACTACTGTGAACTTATTGAGTCTTTAAGACCAGGTTGTTATAAGGAGAAATTCTGGGGCCAGGAAGATAAAACTAAAGAAATCAATAGCTATCACCCACAAAAATTTCACATTTTAGTATGTAATGGGTGTGGCATACTTGGGCCTGAGCTGAGCCCAATTTTCTAAACAAATACATTTTTTCTAGTGAATGAGACATGCTCATAACCTTCCTTAGACATGCAGAAATAAGGGATGTCTTTTAAAAGTTTTTATTTGTCCATTTATCTATTTTATTATTTATTTGGGTCGGGGGCACTTTTAATTTGGTTAGGATCATAGTAAGAAATACAGAGAAAGGGTTACTGAGGCTCTAGACAGGACTTCACGTTTGGGATGAAACCCAAGGGAAAGGACTAGAAAGAAAATAATAAATAACTACATGTTTTAGAGAAGAAAAACAAGAGAGTGGAAGAAAAGTTATAGTTTTCTGAGCTGATAGATACACAGGACTCAACGGAGACCCTCTAACCATTAAATTTAGTACAGAAAAATAGTTCCAAACACATAAATCCGTGAATCTGAGCCTCTCTATATACATCTTGCTGTTTAAAAAAATAAGATTGCTTTAGAGTTAAATAAGCTAAATTGGAAAGATTTTCTGCCTATGTTTAGGAAGAGGCACTCACTTAAAACAAATACGATTGAGTTAAGGGGGTTAAATTCGTTTATTTATCATACCAAAACACATTTCTGATGGAGCCATAATTTTAGAATTCTGATATATTACTTGATGGTACGCTCTCTCCTTTGTTTATTTTGTGTGTGGCATTTCAATAAAATATGACATTACTGATTGTTTGCTGTCCCCCTTGCATTTCCTGAATTTTGTAATTCTCATTAACAATATTGTTATACCATACTGATGTTACTCCAAATAACTATAAAAGTTATGGCCGGTTTTTGGTAGCTGCAAATATCAAAAAGAGATTAGATCAATGAATCATTAGTCATCCTTTCACTCGATCCAGAGCACATATTTTAAACTAAACTCTGCTAGAACAACGGAACTAGAACTGCATGAAAGGCGGCCTCTGTATATTGGTATATGAGACATAACTGGGAGTGGTAAATGGGCTTCCTAAGTTTGAGGTATCTGCATAAGCAAGCACTCATGTGAATAAAGTGTTCTGTAGTCAAAAATATTTTAAAACTACCGCAGGACTGCATGAAATGATAATTGGATGTCCTAATATCATCTTCCCTTGCTTTATCTGTATGTGAAAGGATCTGCATTTATGAGATAGGCCAGCCATGTGATGCCAAAAATACATGTATTCAATTCACATTGTTTCTTGAGCCAAAGAAAAAAGAATTCTAATTAACAGCCAATTAGAATTAAAGAACGTGGGATTGCCAGAGTTGATTTTTGTTTTGTTTTGGTTGTTTTATTTTATTAATTAATTAATACTTATTTATTTGAGAGAGAGAGACAGAGATAGCATAAGCAGAGGAGGGGCAGACATAGAGGGAGACAGAGAATCCCAAGCAGGCTCGGCACAGTCAGCTCTCAGAGGCCAATGAAAGGATTGAATCATGAATCTTGACCTAAGCCAAAATCGAGAGATGGACGCTTAACCAACTAAGCCACCCAGATGCCCCTGTTTTTGTTGTTTTAATAGAGAGGAAAGCACTTCAGACCTAGAGGTTAAGATCTAGTAGTTACCTGCAAATTAGAACCTAGAAGACAAATCCACAAAATCCCAACTCAGGGTGACCACACTGTCCCTTCTTTGTATATTGACTCATTGAACCCTCCCAAACACTAATGAGGAAGTTGCTACTTCCTTATTTTAGAGATGAGGAAGCTGAGCCATAAAGACTTGAAGTAACTTTTTCAAGTCATGGAGCCAATTAATTATTATAAATAATTAGGACTCTAAGGCAGCGTGGCTACAAATTCTCTGATTTTATTGCAATGCTGTGTATAATCTAAAATTAGAAATAAAAATCATCAACATCAGTGACTGACTTAAAGATCCAAGGACATAGCAACAATAGTGAAAATTAAGGCCTCAAATATGTTATCTTTTGTAAAGCAATGAAATATTATACTAAAATAACTGAGATATTATGGGGAGGTTAATTTCACTCTTAGCACACACACATAAGTTTTACATACATGTGTATATAGACAAACATTAATGTTAGGCACACACATACACAGATAAGTGAAGAAATTGAGGCCTTACAGTGCAACTGACATAGGTCTTCCTAGATGACGGAGGGAGGTCGGTGGGGGATGGGCTAGACGGGTGATGGGTACTGAAGATGGCACTTGTGATGAGCACTGGGTGTTGTATGTTAAGTAATGAATCACTGAATTCTACTCCTGAAACCAATGTTGCACTGTATGTTAAATAACAAAAATTTAAATAACACAATAAAATAAAATATCTCATTAGGAAAAAAGACAGATGTCCTATTTCTACAAGTTTCATCAAAACCTAAACTTTCCGGTACATGATGAATTCAACTTACAAGTTTACATCACAGGAGTCTTAACTTTTCAAAAGTAACATAATTAGAAATTAAAAGCAAGTAAATAATCACCTTAAAAATAATGTGAATATCTATAATGGCTGGGGCTGAATACTTCAAGCTCAGGGCAATTCTCCCTCCTCCTTTCTAGAAAATGAATGAGGAGGCACTGAATTTCATTTATGAGGGCTGAATGCATATGCATACATACATACATAAACAAACTGCAAGGTGGCAAAAGAGATAATAAGGAAATCAAATCCTCTAGATAACATAATAGGCTAAAATATGGTCTTTAAGGAAGAGTCTCAGAGGAAAGCATATGATTTAACACTAAAAGAGCAGATTCCTTGTGATGCTTTCATTTGCCTCTTGATGTTGAAAGTAAAATCACTGGTATTGTTGATGCCACCTACTTTCCCCATTACCTCACAAGTTCTAAACAGTTGTTAGACATACTAGCAGTTACTAATAACAAATAGTAATTAATAGCAAAAGGAAATTATGACTTCTGAGAACAAAATCTAGCCTGTCAGAAACATGGTCTAACAATAAGCTTTTCACCAAATGGCATTATTTAATAGAAAAACGTGTTGAAAACTCAACCCCTCTATGAGTACATAATCTACACGAAATGTAAAGGCAAATACAATAAAAAATTAAAGGCTTAAACCTCACTGTTGAAAATATGGGAAGAGACCTCCCTTCTTCCTTTACTTAGAGTATTCACTTAAAAAAAACTTTTTATTTTTCTTCCCATTTGAAATGTAGGAATACCACTTTTTTAATTTTTTTTATTTTTTTTATTGTCAAATTGGTTTCTATGCAACATCCAGTGCTTATCCCAACCCGTGCCCTGCTCAATGAGCAATATCTTTTTAAAAGCTAAGTAGACTCTTGCTAACTTTAACATACAAGAATGTCTTCCTCAAGGACCTGGGAACTATATCCTTGAAACAGTATCTTCAAAGAAGATGATATGCCAATCTCTCAGTCTCTTTGAGGCGGGAGAGTGTTGGGTTGGGTTAGAGCCTAACTTCAGTGGGTGCCTTGCTCCAAGATGCAGAATTATCTCCTGTCATAGAGATATGAGAAGTTTATCTCTCTTTGGATTAAGCTAATTAGCAAACACAGATGGCCACCCCAAAGGTCAGGTGAAATTAAGATGAACCGTATGTGACAAATGGTGTTATCAAGTCTTCTTCCTTGAGTACTAGTTACTGTTTATTTTGAGGATATGTATGTAATGAGTCATGTCTGCTTGGCTATACAAAAGGATGAGACTTCTGTCTGTCTTTACCATCTCTTATTGGATTGTCTCTGAAGTATATAGCATTCTCCTTTAATGCTTGTTTAATAATAAAAATAGTTTTCTTTCTCTTCTACCTTCGTGGAGAGGTTTTCCGGTTTGGAATGAGGTTTTGTTTTTATTTTCCCAGCAGGAGCCACCCCATACAAAGGGAAAACTCACTGCCCCTTATTTCATATAGAGACGTTAAGTGTTAATTCAGTGAAATATAGTAAATGTATGTGTTAAACTATATCCTGTTCATATTTCATTTCTCAACTGTATTCTCAACCAAAGAATTTTGCTGAGAAACGTCAACTTTTTATGGTGCAAAATGTGGGACCCTGATGCTTTATAAATAATTGATTGAAAGAAATACTTGTTTCGCGCTGAACATTTGAGTTAATATTGCTAAAAAGTTTCTTCATTTACAAATACAGGCATTATAGATCTAAAATGAGATAACAGTAGCTTCCTTTCCTCCTCAACTAATTAGTGATATAACTTGTATTGTTTGATAGTTTAGCTGCGATGTTAAAATGCTGTTATATCTTTCCTGGGTCAAGACAGAGAGCACTGAAGCAGAGAAAAGGGAGAGAGGTTTCCACAAGCCAGCTATGCTCCATTGGTCATTGCATTTGACGTGTTTCATGATGAGTGAGGGATACAGTAAGTACTATGTACAGCCTTACTGCAGCCAGTTATAATTATGTCAGTGAATATTTGAACGTATGGCTATTTCCAAGTGTGTAGTCTATGAAACCAGATAATACAATTTTTAAAACCAAGATCAAGGTTTACTTTGCACTATAGTGGTATTTATAAATTTTCAATTAAAACATAGTGACTTTGAAGAAAATTACATCTTTAATCTGATCTAAAATTAACATTGTAACACAACTCTGACACTATTATTTACTAAAATTATCCAAGTAAATCTAGTTAGATTTAATCTTTCTTCTGCGTTCAGATGTAGGGAATTAATAAAATAAGTAGCAACTTAATTATGACAATCCGAACTTTAACCTAGTATGGTGCTGTTAACTAACCGTCAAACTTCTCTGAGCTTCTAATTCCACACCTGTGAAATCAGAAAGCTCCTTCTATTTCTTCCTACTGGTTCTTTGCTTATTCCTTCATTTTAATTATTATTGTCTTTTCCTTTAAAATCAAATGAGATCCTCCATGTAAAAGCAACTTGTAAGATTTCAAGTACTATACAGATATTGTTACTCATACTTACCCCATTTCAAACTGATTGTATATAAATACTAGCACAAATCCTTTAATTCCTGATAAAGTATTTGAAATTCCTGGTGTTCAGCAGTTCTAGACTCTTTCCAGAATTTCATTGGCTCTATGACTGTGACAGGATACTGACCTGGGAGACATAAAGTCAGAATAGTCGGCAATTTTATCACTACTGTTAAAAGAACTTGCTTAAAAGTAGTTCACATGCACATTTTTGGCTCTAAGATCAAATGCCCTTCCTAGCTTTCCTCATTTCTCTATTCCTTTTATGTTTTAAAATCCTTGGATGTATTTTCTGATTAAATCCAAGGGTGTGCTCATATACATTCATTTACACATTAATGAAAGATCGGACATCCTAGACATGAAACAGTGCAATTATAATTAGAGACAGCCTTCTGATCCACTCCAGGAAGTTGCTTAAGTCCCTTTTATACAAGTAGAGTCGCATGGAGATGAAATTTGTACATGTCATATAAATCCTCCATCAGCTTGAATGGCAACAGGTAGGTGGTGGTGTTGCCCAGCATGTGGAGGGATGAGAAACCCGAGCGGTCCAGCTGAACAATAACCTTTACCAGGTGCTTCAGTGAACCTTTAGAAGAGGTATCATTTTTATTTGTACAAATAATCACTCATATTTTCCCAAAAAGCGTTGAGAAATGTAGCAATAATGAGACTAAAAAAAAGTGAAATACACATCAAAACAAAGTATCATTGGGAGATATTTACAAGCAAAAGAGTCATAAGGAAAGGAAGACCACACTTATAGGCCATGAAAGAGTTTCTAATTGTTTGTTCAGCTTTGAAGCAACTGAGAGAAAAGGGTGAAACATGGTCACTTACAGAACTGTCATCATCTGAATGGAAAGCATATTAGTTCCTAAGGGCAAGTAAGCTATGCCTTGCATACTTCTACCAAAGCAAAACAAAACAAACTTAAAACTACACCTACGGCTCTATCTCAAGAGAGCAAAATGATATTTTTTTTGTTTGTTTGTTTGCTTGTTTGTTTTTCTTTTTCACACAGTTTTCCTGAAGACAATGAAGTCATAGATTTCAAATAGTCAGATAGTATTACTTCTTTAGAGACCCGAGGGCTTAATATTAAAATAAAGCCCGGTAAGCTATGTCTGTGTAGTCTGGCTTTTAGAGATAGACAGAGTAGCTCGAGGAAGAGCTGGGTTGGATACCATCCAACCATTTGACACAGACAAGTTCTCTAGTCCAGTGTATTTATTGGAACTGAAGAACAATACAGAATAATGTATTCTCAGATGAGAACCTAGGGCACTGACTTTCTGAAATGCTGATGGAAGGTTAATTCATATGCATTAAAAATCAGACAATGAATAAATATAATCAAGAATCATTCAAGAATTGGTGGCTAGTTCAATTTAGACTCATAGGTGGTACAAAGTAGTTGTGGAAGATTGTGTCAAGCTTTATTTTAAGTACACGTTTCTTTTGTACATGCAAATTTAATCAGATTAGCATCAAAAACTCCAGGGAAGTCATTTCAGAGTATGAGTATTTCTTCTTGATAACTCGGATTTCAAGTCACACGTTGTTATAATTTCTGAACAAAAATAACCATATCTCTATACAGAGCTTGGAATTCTCTTTTTATCACCAAAAGTATAGTACTTATGTAGTTATCGGATAAAAATATTTAAAATAGTGATTTTTAAAAATAACTATATAAATTATAAGTATCAACAAATAACGGCTTACATCTAGTAAAACATACTACATTCCTGCATATTCTCAAAATAACGAGGAAGATATCTCTGACACATGTAAGAGTGGTGTGACCCCAAATTTAGAAATATTGCAATGTGATAGAATGAAGATTCTTTGGCCCTAAAAAAAAAAAAAAAAAGAATGAAACCACTTGCAACGACATGGATGGACCTAGAAGGTATTGGTTCTAAGTTAAATAAGTCATACAGGGAAAGCTAAATTTATCTTCTTTCACTTATATGGGGAACCTAAAAAACAAAACAAACAGAACAGAAAGAGACTCAGAGATACAGGAAACAAACTTATCAAAGGGGAGAGTGAGATAGGGGTTGGATGAAATAGGTGAAGGGAATGAAGAGGAATAAGCTTCCAGTTGTGAAATAAACAAGTCACGGGGATGTAACGTACTACACAGGATATGTAGTTACTAACATTGTAATAACTTTGCATGCAGATGCAGACAGATGGTAATGAGGCTTATTGTGGGGATCGTTTCATATTGTATAGTAATATCATATCACTATGATGCACACCTGAAACTAATAGAATATTGTATGTCAATATATGCTTCAACAAAAAAGTCATTATTTCCACTTCTTCCTGGATTATATTTCTCTTCATCCCTTCCTTTAGATGTGGCCATGTGATGGACACCTCTCCCACCCCAACCCATTAAAACCATCTTCACCTCATGATCCTGTATGCCTTTTTCCCTCTGCCAAGTCGCTGAGGGCAAACTTGAAAGACACATGTTGAAGGTGCAGTATCTTTGACATGTTCTTTATTGAATTATTATATAGAAATGAGCACTTCCCCAACCTGTATCTGCCTTGCTTACGATACCTGAATGAGGAACGAAAGTCTATGGTTTGGAAAGATGACACACTTGTTATTCAATGTCCTGCACAAGAGACATCTTATTTCTATTTGAGAGGAATTTCACTTCTTTGTATTTCTATGTATCTATGAGAGTTGTTCTTTAAGTTTGTTTTCACATTTGGATTCGTTTGGTTGCAACTTGTATTCTCCAGCTTCTTTGACTCGTCTGTTATCCTTTCTTAGGCTCCAGACACTCGGGTCTTCTTTCTATTCCTCCTATATGCCATGCTCTTATCTTTTTTAGAACCCCTGCATTTGATTTTCCCTCTTCAATGTTCTTTCTTTCCTTTCCTCATGGCATGAGCTACTTCTCATCTGTCAAGTGTTAGCTCAAATGTCATCATATCCGAGAGCTTGTTTGCTAACATTAATGTAGAACACCTATTACTTGACTTCCATACATTATCATGCTTACTGTTATCAGAATTTGGCTTCTTTATTGACTTTCTTTTTGAAAATCATGTGTATATATGTGTGTGTGTTTGTCCTGCCTCTAAATTCAAAGACAAAGATGACAAAGTTTTTGTCTTTTTTATTCCCCAACTTATCAGTGCTTCAGATGGATAATTTCTGGTACGTAACAGGAGTTTGAGAAATATATTTTCAATTTAATATGATCACTGCCTGTTCACAGATAGACCAATAGATAAAGAGTTGGATTGTTAATGCTAGTAAATGCTCAATGAATATTTCTAATGTAATGGCACTTTATCTTCAAGTGTTACTGAGCAAACTAATTTATTTACCATAGAGTTGCATTATATGGGGAGATAAGTAAATATTGACTATGGCTGAAATTCCATAAAAGTGTTATGGGTACCTATTTAACATTACATAAAAATTGAAATGAATCTATATAATGCTTTACATACACCATAACCTCACAGTTAATGAGGAGTTTACTACCTCTGAAGAAAGTAATTAAAAGGTGACTTATACATTGATTTTCTTACAAGATTCAATGAACTTTTAAACATAGTATTATTGTATTTTGAAGTTAATGGAAATATGAAACCCTGTTTAACTTAAAAATCAAACTGATGTCTTCTGTTTAAAGACAAGAGTTGCATTTAATAGATATTAGATACTTTTGCATAAATTGCTTATGGAATAAATAGCAATGCAGTTGTTGAACATAAATATCTTTTATATCTGATTAATTTATAATTAATGTCTTCACATTTGCTACAGTTTGATTTAGGTTATATTATTTATAAGACATATATTTTAATTACAATATGTATATTTAGAAAGTCAATTAATCTCCTTTTGTTTAAGGAACATGTATGTTAAGGATAAAATATTTTTTAATGTTTATTTACTTATTTTGAGAGAAAGAGAGAGAAAGGGAGAGAGAATGAGTGGGGGAGGGGCAGAGAGAACGGGAAGAGAGAGCATCCTTAGCAGACTCCCTGCTGGCACTGCAGGTCCCAACGTGGGGCTCTAACTCATGACACTTGAGCTCATGACCCAAGCTGAAATCAAGGGCCAATGCTTAAACAACTGAGCTACCCAGATGCACCTAGAATAAAAATATTTTAAAGAGATAAAAAATTACGAAGATAATTTCTTTTAAGAGGTGGAGAAAGTCATTGACTGTTTTTGTTTGAAACAGGTATTATCCCTGTTTTTTGCAATAATACAGAAATCAAGAGCTACATACTTCAATAACATGGCTTATGTGGGAAGATATGATCTACCAACTTCCATATTTCTATTTACTCTTATATGTTACTTCTCTTTTTTCAAATTTTTAAAATAATATACTACATATTTATATCTTCTCAAATCGAAATAATACTGAATAAAATAAAAGACATTATTCTCTTCTCAAGGAAATTATAGTTTATTTAATAAAACCAATGAATAGGTGGATCAATCACAGGACAACATACATGATTAATGAATAATACGGTATTTATGTGTTATTGCAGATGTGAATAATATTGAACAATAGATTCACTTTGGGTAAGTGAGGAATAGGGGTGCCTGGGTGGCTCAGTTGGTTAAGCGACTGACTTCAGCTCAGGTCATGATCTCACGGTCTGTGAGTTCGAGCCCTGTGTCGGGCTCTGTGCTGAAAGCTCAGAGCCTGGACCTGCTTCGGATTCTGTGTCTCCTTCCCTCTCTGCCCTTCTCCTGCTCACACTCTGTCTCTATGTATCAAAAAATAAATAAATGTTAAAAATTAAAAAAAAAAAAGGGAGGAATATTATGTAGAGGAGTTGGCATGATCCTGTCAATAAAAACCTTTGAAGTCCCAGTCTGAGAAAGGAAAATATTTTAGAGATGCATCCCCCTTTTAGAAGGGACAACAACTTTAATTAAGGAAAGCTATCATGAAGTACTCTTCTTGAACTTATATCTTCTTTTTATTCAGGAAAATTATTAGACTTCTCTCTGTGAGCTGAAAAAGGAATGTATTATGGCATAAAAAAAAGATTCACTAATCAGCTTAAGAAAAATTTCTTTATTAGATTACCTTTCTTTAAGCTTTTTTCTCTATCATAAAGGATATATTCTGCTATTTCTATTCTTGTGTTTACTTTCCATTCAACAGAAATGAATAAGAACTCTTGTTCAATAGTTTTGTTATAGAGATTGACTTGTCTAGATTGTAAACATTTATATTTTTATGAATGTCAGAGCTTGTAAAATAAATTTTAATAGTTGTGGAATGTCATAAACCATGAGAAATGCAGTAAACAGTGACAGTTTATAAATGTAAACATTGTTACTCACTTCAAGTAAAAATGAACTTGAAATGATTTTTTTTAAATGTTAGCACCTTAAATTGAATTATTTTCTTACAGACATTATTAAAAACCCTTAAGTGATTTATGACATTTAAAACAGCTGCCGATTCCTACATTCCGTCTACACTGTTAAAAATAAATGGTCATTGGGAAGTGTCAAAATCCTATTATGGATTTATGTTTGTTTAAGTGCTTACTTGTTTTTCCAATAGCCTCTTTTGACAAAAATCTCATAGCATAGACTGAGAGGAAAATAGATATAATATTAAAGATAATACAATCTTAAGAACTTTATTTAAAAAGAGTACATTTGGCATGCAATTGTATATTAGGGAGATATCTAATTCTGCCTTCATATTTTTTACTGAATTCATTGTAATATTCCTCTATTTACTACTTTAAAACATCTTTAGTGAAGAGAGCTGACTGCTCTCTATAAGCTTGCAAATGGGGATAACTAAAGAGTATGAAAAGAACTCCCATCACTAGTTTAGCCCCTCAACTCCCCTTCTTTCCAGAGCCTGAGTAACTCAACTGCATTAGTAGATATATATTGTCCCTAGTTTAGATGATGATCAAAAAAATTTAGCTTTAGACTCATCTTTTTTACGACTACTGTTAATTCATTTTTGGAGCATCTGGCCACAACTGGGTAAAACGATAGTAGTAACTCTTCTAGGTTTTCCTCTACCCCTGTCATCCATGATGACTTTAGTTTTATAATTGAATTTGATTTGCAGTCTCTCATTTACATGATTAAAATGCTAACAGCTGGTAGGTCTCAGGACTGTGTCCAGTACATATTTTTTACTTTATTCTTTAGCAATGTTCCTATTTTGCACAGCTTACTGGATATACTGCTTTAATATAATCTTGATTTATTCCAAAAACCATCATTTTACACCTAAAGGAAACACTTCTATCTAGGTTTCCAAGGTCTTGAAAGTGAGAACTATATACCTTCCTCAGCAAAGACCCCAGTACTTTTCTAGAAACTAATGACTTGACTCCTTAGTTCATACTATCTGCTTAGGGTGGTATCACATTCATACATTCTATGTCTAGAAGCCCTATTGTAATGTGCTGTTAATTCTTTGGGGTATCTTGAGGCTTTATATCCGACTTCCATCAGAGATGGTGTGTCTGAAAATTAACTAGAGCTCATGGAAACCATTAGCCAATGTGCTTATCTACCACGCTAAATATAAACAATAAATAAAATACACATCATTTAATAGGGGATAAAAGCAAACATGAAATCTAAAACATTTTTTTCAACGTTTATTTAGTTTTGAGATATAGAGACAGAGCATGAGCAGGAGAAGGGCAGAGAGAGAGGGAGACACAGAATTCGAAGCAGGCTCCAGGTTCTGAGCTGTCAGCACAGAGCCCAACGCGGGGCTCGAACTCACAGACCGCGAGATCATGACCTGAGCAAAACTCGGCCGCTTAACCGACTGAGCCACCCAGGTACCCAAACATTTTTTTTAAATATTTACTCTCAGAAGTGCTTGAATCTAATTTATCATTCCTATGATTAGGATTTGTGTGACGTTCACATATACTCAAAAGTAGCATGTCCCTAAATGAGTAACTGGCTAACCTGTCAAATCAGAGGACATAATGGTAGGATTTGGGCTGAAAATAAAAACAACGTATTGAAAATAAGCGTGTAATTTTTATTTAAAAAATCTTATTTCATAAGTTGTTCTATATTCTAAACCTAACAAAGCCTTTATTTATGTACTCTAATTATCCTTTTAAAATACATATAAAATTTTAAAGTGGAATCATTAAAAAACAACCTGTCTCTGAGAAATACAATTAGTAAATATTAAATAATATAATTCACTAAGCCAGTAGCCCATAAAAGCAAGAATTATAATAATGGCATAAATTATTTTCAAGAGCCAAGTAAAGTTTTATAGGTTATGTACAAGACTCTGGCTGTTGGGAAACAGATGGAAAATTTATGTATTGAAATAGAATTGATTGTTCTTTTATGAATCTTATAGCTGGATACCTTCACAATCTTTCTTATTTTTTCTAATACTGTGTCTTTTGAGTTTTCTACAACAGCTTATCATATTCCCTTGGGAAAAACTATATTCCTTTTGTGTCCTTTCTAGTATTTATGCCATTAATTTATTTTGTTTTTATTATTGAGCTAATTAGTGATACCAGTGCGATGATAAACTTTTTTTTAGCATTTTTTTTTCATTTTATTTTTGAGAGACATAGAGACAGAGAATGAGCAAGGAAAGAGCAGAGAGAGATACAGAATCTGATGCAGGGTCCAGGCTCTGAGCCATCAGCACAGAGCCCAACGCGGGGCTCGAACTCACAGACTGTGAGATCATGACCTGAGCTGAGTCGGCCGCTTAACCGACTGAGCCACCCAGGCACACCACCAGTGCAATGATAAAGATAAGCTTTGATTGTGAGGATCTTTATATTATTCCTTATTTTAAAAGAATTTTCCCAATATTTCCCAATTTTCCAAGTTTGATGTTATACCATAAGAGTTTAGTCTTCAACATATTACAGAAAGTCTTAATTGTCTAGTTTTATAATTTCTTTTAAATCAAGAAGACATCAAATTTTGACGATACTTATTTCCGAATCTGTCATGTGTGCTCTTTATTATCCCAACTCTGTTAATATATTAAATAGTGGTCATAGATTTGATTTGCACACCTACCCCTTACCCATTCCTAGGATAAAATCAACTTTTCATGTTGAATTAACTATGACTCATACACTAGAATTGAGAGCA